>JARAOQ010000004.1:0-1200000 GCA_029783445.1 Fomitopsis palustris
GCTCCTTCGGATGCACCGCATGCCCCTCGTTCCGTCGTCGCGGCATCAGCCCACCGGACATGGCGACCCACCTGGAGGCGGCGGTCAGCCATCGTCCGCGATTCCGACGTCCGTCGCCCTCGACGACAACTGGGTCGTCGTCGGCCTCGCCAACAGCCGGATCCACGTCTTCAGCGCGCGCACGGGTGTACTGAGCCGCACGCTCGTCGGGCATGAGAGTGGTGTGTGGGCTGTGAGTCTTGTGCGGGGGAGTGACCCCGCAAAGACCGGGGGATATGCGCGCGAGGACGATCTCGGGGACATGATGGACGTCGAGATGGACGAGGAGTTTGGGGAAGCAGAGCATGACCCGCTCATGCCGCCCACGCTGCGACACGCGCTGGGGCTCGACCTCGGCGGAGAGGGCAGTGCTAAGAAGGCGAGACGGCGCTCGGCGTCGGACGTGTTTGGCGAGTCATGCAGCCGCGCGCGAAGAGCGGGTGCGTCGAGGACGCGCGCGGCCCCCTCTAGCAAGCCGAGTGAGCCGAGCGGCGCATCGGACGGTTGGGGCCAGCCGCACGCGCTCGTCGTGAGCGGCGGCTGCGACAAGGATCTCAGAGTGTGGGATGTCAAGTCTGGGTCAGTAGTCCCAGCCACACTTTCTATTGTACAGCTCATGAAGGAATGCACAGATACTGCATATACGTCCTCGCGGGCCACACCTCGACGATCCGCTGCCTCAAGGTGTTGCACGGCCGCCCGATCGCAGTGACGGGCTCGCGCGACCGCACAGTGCGCGTGTGGGACATCCAGCGCGGCCGACTGCTCCGCACGCTCGAGGGCCACGAGCAGAGCGTGCGGTGCCTCGACGTGTGCGACCGCCGTGTCGTGAGCGGTAGCTACGACTGCACGTGCCGCGTGTGGGACATTGAGACGGGCGAGTGCCTGCACATCCTCCGCGGGCACTTCCACCAGATCTATTCCGTCGCGTTCGATGGCGTGCGCATCGCGAGCGGGGGCCTGGACACCACAGTCAGGGTGTGGGATGCATCAACGGGGTCAGTCTTCCTTCAGCGCGCTGTATGTGCCGCTCGCTGATGGATTGTATTCAGAGCCTGCTTAGCACTCCTACAAGGCCACACCGCGCTAGTATGCCAGCTGCAGCTCTCACCCACCATGCTCGCGACGGGCGGGTCGGACGGGCGGGTGATCGTGTTCTCGCTGGACAAGTCGTTTGGGACGCTGCAGCGTCTGTCCGCGCACGACAGCTCCGTGACGGGCCTACAGCTGGACGAGCGCTTCCTGGTGACGAGCGGAAACGACGGGCGCGTGCGGCTGTTCCGGTTCGACCGTGCGAAGGGCCCTGGCAAGTGTGACTACGTGCGCGAGCTCACCGAGCAGACGGAGAGCGTGTGGAAGGTCGCGTTCACGCGCGAGACGTGTGCGGTGATGAGCAAGCGCGGCGGGAAGACGGTTATGGAGATCTGGAGCTTCAGGCCTGAGGATGCTGGTCCTGATGCGTAAAGGTCTGTGGACGTGGTATGGTTCTCCCGTACATATTCGGTCTTTTTCAGCGAACCTGACCTGTGTATATAGATGGTTGTGCCGTTAGCTGTTGTTGTACGTACGGACTCATACTCGTAGATGCGCTAGATGTGTTTGTAAACGCGCACTCGATATCTGGGCGGGTTCACACTTATGGCGTGACTTCTCATCCGACGGGTTGTTCAGCGTCACCTCACGTATTGTGAGGTGAGGACAACTTCATCATTATGGAGATCATTGTCCGCACCTGTCGGCATGAGGTTAGCTCGAACTCGTTTTGTCATCCTTCCATCCTTGCTCACGCCGCTCCGGAGCCTCCAAGAAAACACGCATCATAGCATTCAGTGGCGAAGGCCTCGGCCTCCACGGCCCTCTGCCGACACTACTCCACATCCGGGGTTATCGTTGTTGCCAGCGCCCCGGACCAAGCGGACTAAGGCAGTTTGCGCAGTGTCCGTTCGCACCTTCGCGTCGCCCGCATTGCGCTAGACACAGCGCTCTTGAGGGTCTCTAAGGCCACCCTGGCCCTTCCATGCTTCTCGAACCATGGATTATGCAGCGAAGAAACGGGAAAAACTGTTTAGTCTTGCCTGAAGTCATGGACGTCTAACGCTGTGGGAAGACAAGATTGCTCGCTCATTGATCAGTGGCGAGTCCGCGTTGCCCACGGGATGGATATTGGTGCCGTGACCCTTGTCCGTCTCTTCTCCTTTGTCGTCCTCCTGTGAGTGCCGTTTGACTTCTGTACGGGTTTTGATTTTGATTAGGACTAACTCTACTGACCCTTCGCCTCTTCCCGTATCAATGTGGTTTACCGGCGCCTGCATAATGGAGAAGGTTGCCTTAGCGTACGCGCCCGTTCGAGGGGGGAATGAGAGAATTAGCGGGTCGACGGTGGATCCTGTTGTCCCGGAAATTTTCATTATTGCGCTGATTATGCTTGTTTTCGCGCGCCCATATGCACCGGATTGGACATGTTCATGGTGTGCCTTTCTCTGCGCCCCAAAATCGTTGGCTGACAGTGATCACGCTCTCTCTTGAGCTTGTGCAGGAGATTGACATGCGGCTGCCAACCAGCCGTCGGCTCGCTGGGAGGCTCCCCGTCAATAGGCTGACCTATATACTATCATCAGGTATGCTCACTCCACGCTTCAGATCTTGTGGAAGTAAAAGTGATGAAGCCTGCTTTTCCAATAGATTCCTGAATATTGTCTAGCCATTCAAAAGACTACAGTGAGTATACGCTGTTGCCGCTCTGCCGTGGACGTCAGCGATATTACGTCGTAAGGTATCAAGCACACTAATGGCCAAGTTCTTGATTCATGGCTACAGGATCAGTGTCTGCTAGATGGGGCTAACGAGAGCGTGACAGCGGCAACCTACTAGTCGCCCTGCCTGACGTCAGATGAAGGACATTTCGTTTTGGAATAATCACTCCTAAGGTTTGTAATACATCTCGCTGACAAGAGCTATTAACAGTACGCGATATTCATGCTCTTTGAAACCAACACTGACCATGGCCGACGCAATGCAGTCGTATTCTAGTGGCGCTTGCTTCTGCGAGCGGCGATGTGTGGAGCTGTCAAACCCTAACATTGGCGCGTGCGATATGTTGGAGTCCCAGTATCGGCCCACTCTTCTCGCTTAACCTCATTGTCGGCTGGTCCCTGCATCGAACAAGACGGGACACTGCAGGGCTAACATCAGCCACGTGCATAGATGACCTGGGGCGTGTTTTCACATCGTTTGGCAGAGTGTACCGCTCGTCAGGGTTCACTATTTGCAGACCCGAAACACTGTCTTGTGAATTATGTCGAAGTTGAGGCTAATAATTTGATTCCTTGGAGAAACCTAGAGGGACTATGTCGACATCTCTGCGGAGCTGATGGGGGCACGGTCTCCTTGTAAACCTTGACTGGTAATATTCGTCAGTGCTATTGATTTGCAGATATCAATTATGTGAAATCGACCGATGTTCTGTCCTATCTCTCAGCACTCCGTGGACTGACTCGAAGGCTGAACACGATGCGGCATTCTTTCATCTTGGATGCATAAGCGATGAGTAAGTTTTTCGAAGAGCATACCAGCGTCTTGTCTCATTTCTTTGCCGCCAAAGGCTCTTTCCGTAGAATTTTCCGTCTCTCAGGTGTCGCAAAACTCCCAGTTACGAAGGTGACATTGGGCGACTCTCTGCGACTTTTCTATGCAATGTGTCAATGTTGTGTGGACCTATCCGACGTCTATAGCCAAAATTAAAGGTTGTTACAGATGCTACGGCACAGGTGAGACTGCCAGACCAAAAGAATTTGGTGCTTGTACGGACTCATCCACTGTTCTGGACCAGGATTTTACCTCTTGTGACGCAGCCTCGACAGGACCCATGTTGCCAACAGTTTGGTATTTCCGGTCCGATAAGTCTGACGCTGATGGAGGTGCGTATGCCTGTCGCTGTGAACTGAATAAGCCCCGTCCAGGTGTCATTCCACTGTCAGGGACCATGCACTGATGGAGCGGAATACGCACGAGGTAGCGCTGTCAGTCGCAGAGCGTATTGGTGCGTTGCCAGCTTCAGTTTCACAAGCCGTCGCTCTAATGTCTCGGCGCCGTCGTAGAGCACTAAAAGAGAGAGCGCCTCCACTGGTGAGTCCGGTATAAAGGTCTGCAAGATTACGAGCACTCGAGTGTGTTCACTCAACTCCGTGATTACGACTGTATCAGCATGTCGATAGGTATAGTCGACGGACTTCTTCTCGCTGTCTTCTTCCTTCTCCTCTTCAAGGTTTACGGGAAATTGAATGCTCGTGGTTCTTTGTCGCTGCCGCCGGGTCCCCGGCGCCTTCCTATCATTGGAAGTGCCCATCATCTCCCTCTAGAACATCAACATGTTGTCTTCAAGAATTGGAAGGATACTTACGGTGTGCTGCATCCTGCCCTCGATTGATATCCTGCTAACGCATAATTGAAGGGGACATTATATATGTACAGATCTTCAATAGGCCGTCAATCGTACTCAATTCTGCGAAGGCGATGGACGATCTGCTCAACAAGCGTGGTTTGCGGTACTCTGATCGCCCTGACACAGTATTAGTGACGGACGTGTATGTACTTCACCGTCTGCTGACATAGTTTGACTGACTCAGGACGTACGCTTCTAATGTGACCCTAGTCTCGGGTTCCAGGACTCTCTCCCCTTCATGCATTATGGGGACCAATGGCGCCGTCATCGCCGTTGGTTCCAGTCTTCCTTCCAAGCAGTCTCTGCGTTGACATCATACCACGATCTTCAAAACCGTGAATGCATGAGGCTCGTTTCCGACTTCATCAAGATAGCAGGCGAATCGGCAAACAAAACAGGACTTGAGACAGGCAGCGCCGCGTTTTCGGCGCTCAAACGGTGAGCCGCATCACTCGGAATTCACATAACACATACCCACATATCTTCTAGATTCGTTGGCTCGCTGATGTTGGAGATTGCGTACGGTCATACTGTCGATTCGCTCGATGACGAATTCGTCGTTCTCGCCGACACTGCCATAACCGGGACGACAAAAGCAGGATCTGCAGGAGCTAGCCTGGTCGATTTCTTCCCGCTCCGTGAGTGCCTACATCACCCTACCTTTCTGATCATTCACCCATACCATTGCGATTTCCGTAGTTCGCCATGTACCTGCGTGGCTGCCTGGAGCAGGGTTTAGGAGGAAGCTCAACGGGGTGCGCGACCTTGTAAGTCAAATGAGGGACAGACCCTTTGAGCGTGTATACGAGTACATGGTGTGTTTCCACTTGAACGTTTCCTTTCTTCGAATCAGACTCATAAGTCCTCCTTTTCAGCGGAATGGAAACGTCCGCTCTTCATTCCTCACAAAGTTACTCGACGAATGTACCATTGACGGACAAATCTCCGATGCCGACCGAGAGAGCGTTAAAGCTGCCGCTACAATTGTATACGCAGGTGCGCACAATACAGACCCACTCGCTGCAGGTTCTGATGCAAAGTCTGCACGCATCAGCCGGAACGGATACGGTATGGTGTATATCTCGTCCGATTTCTTCAGACGTAACTCATGAATATTTTGCCACGTAGACGGCGACAACTCTGACTACCCTCATGCTGGTTCTTTCTCAGAATCCTGAAGTGCAGAAGCGAGTGCAGGAGGAGATAGACAAGACCATAGGTTCCGACAGATTATCCCAGCTGGAAGATCGCGGATCTCTACCGTATACGGAAGCCCTCATGAAGGAAACATACAGGTGCGAACTGCTATGACTTTTTATGTCGTAGATCTTATTCATGGGTATGTGTTGTATCGACACAGATGGAACCCTCCCTTCCCGCTTGGTAAGTGTCCGTTGACGCCGATGATGATGGGAGATACCATTGTTGAGTTCTATCACTCACTTGATTCCCTCTACAGCCTTACCGCACCGAGTCGTTGAGGCCGACTCGTACGGCTCGTACGCCATTCCCGCTGGAACAATGATCATACCCAATGTCTGGTAAGAATGTCACAATTGAACCCCCGCGCGGCATAGCTGTATTACTCACACTCTTCTACGTCAACACAGGGCGGTACTACGCGACCCTATGATTTATTCAGAGCCAGATGTCTTCAAGCCGGAACGGTTCCTGTCAGACGTGCCCGAGCGCGATCCGCGAGACTTCGTCTTTGGCTTCGGACGGCGGTACGTCGTCTGTCGCACCCCTTCACAGCATGCTGATATTGTCCCATTCCAGTGTATGCGTCGGCCAGCAATTCGCGGATGCCTCGATCTGGCTGGTCATTACACGTTTACTTGCCGCGATCGACATCACTCCGGCGCGCGACCCCGCGACGGGCGCTGAGGTGCCGTTTACGCCTGACTTTGCGTCGGGCATGATTCGGTGAGTGCGACTCAGAGAGCGTGAGAAGTGCGATGACTCACTTGTGGTTAGTCATCTTCACCCGTTCCCCTTCGACCTCAAAGTGCGGTCGAGCAAGGCCGTGGAAGTACTCAAGCGGATGCAAGACATGGAGTGATCGTCCCAATAGATCGCGTATATCTTCTTGACGTGCTTCCCCTATGAATGCCGTTGTATAAGTAGACTTATCAGCACTGCGCACCTCGACAGGACCATCTATTCTGTTCTACTGTACACTTAGAAGCGGCCACAACCCAGCTACAATCTATTTGTTCGCGCCCTGATAATTATCCCACGAAAGACCGGTAGTCAGCCATATGACATCATTGCTTTCTCCCGCTACTGCTCTACGAGCTCTCTGGCCAAGACACACGTTTGACCCACCTATGCATACCCAGCAACCAACGGCGCCTTGATCAGAATGACCCACTATCACGTAGTCAGCAGTGGCGGAGGTTAGTTGCATATGGAGTGGAGAGTTGTACTATCCTCGTCGGTATGACCTCTTTCCTCTCGATGTATATGGACAGTAGACAGAAGCCACTGACTCGGAACATCCTGCCTATTGCCGTGGGGCAGGTCAGCGCGGTCGGCCTGAGAGGTCGCATCGGAAAACGACGTTGGTTATGACATGGAAGGGTACTAGATGGTGTCGTGACATGGGTAGAACCTAGTGGGTCAAACACGCGTACAAGTACACATTGTTAGTGGGATTCGAGATGACATAGTGTCGGTGTTAAGACAGACCGTTCAACGGTCGCGCAGAAGGACCGTTAGCATGAGAGAGATCGAGCGTCCACAAGCGGTCGAAAGGGTCGATGGCAGCGGACCGCTTGTCGACCTCAAGAACAGCCCCGTAGGTCTTCGACCGTTTATGGGTCTAAATCCTTTTATAGTACGCTAGACGGCCGAGTCTCGGGCGCTGCAGGATGTACAGTGCGGTCAGGCTGTATGGAAGAGACACTCTGGTGGCATAACTCTTACCGGCTATGAGCAGGAAGACAACTCATATGCAGCTCGCAGTCCCTGCATAAACTTCATCAACGAGGAACGAACGTCGAAACAAGCACGCCACCGACCCCGAGGTGATTTCAAGACCGTTGACGTGAACGCCGTGGTAAGCGTCGCTCAGATCTCTCATAGCACTACTCCCAGCTTGCACGACTTGGTACGTCCGCTTCTTGGCTTCGAGTGGGACACCCCAGTCAAGCAACCACCGACGTCGTTTCCCCAAGGCTCGAGGAGGCACCATTTCGAAAAGAGTAGAGGAGCCAGAGTGGGCGTCCGCATGAGTACTTGCATCGCACGAGGCCGTACTACTATCAGCGAAGCACAACAAGTCTTGGCGGGGTACGACTCGGGGGCCGGCACCTTCAGTTGCGGTGGATGTCCCGCAAGCAAAGGCCTGCCTAACGAGCTAGGTTCGAAGGAGCGCGATGGAGTGTCGCCTGTCTGACTCGATCCTACAATGCCGAGTTCTAGTATGGGCGTCGGCAAGGCGTCGAAGGGTCCAACATTCTCTACACCCCAAACTGCACACAATACATTCAAAATTAAGCATTGCTTCCTTCGAGCTAGATACAGTACATGACGAAATAAAACGCCTCCCGAAGAGGACTGGGAAGCAAAAAATTGAGTGCAGCAGCCAAGGAGTAGTCTGAATCGAGTTACACGTCGGCACGAGGCCGGACATACGTGTGCCGCGAATTGCACTAAAGGACACCACCTCGTCTGTCCAGACAGCACGGAGCTATCGTGACTCCCATCTCCCCTCATACGTCGACGTCCTCGGGACTGCAAGGTGTGGTGCGGCCACCCAGGGCGCAACCCTCCATCAAGGCAGCCCTCGAGCGCAATGGAGTCTGCAAGCAGACCACCTCCGCGGAAGGATCCCCGAAGGGACTTCACGCGCGCGGGCAGATCCCGCCCCTGGGGTCAGCGCGGGGTGTATACCTGGCGCGACTCCCAGGGATGTGGAGAAGTCGTACATCGTCCAGCACCGGCTCGTAGGCCGGGTACACGGTACGTGTGTGCTACCGGGTGCGCGGTCTCTGTGTTCAGCGAGCAGAATGCAGGTTGCGGTGCGAGGTCGTTCGCGTCGGCGTGTGTGCCGTCCGGTGTGTTCCGGGTGTGCAGCCTCCGGGTATGGAGGATCGCGTGATGCGATGCGCGCCCGTGTCGGGTCGCGTTGCGTCTGCGCTAGAGACGGGGGTCATGCGCCGGCGGGTATGCCGTCCGGTCGAGGATTGACGATGGGCGCGTGTGTGCGCACTAATGGAATCACTCGCAGGGCGACGAGTGTCGGTGCAGATGCCTCGGCCAAAGGCCGCACCGACGGCGAAGCGTCACCCGATTGCGAGGCTAGCCCGATGCCGTAGCAACTCTCGTGAGAAATACGACAACTATCCAGGACTCTATCCACCGGTGGGTGGACCCGTCGTGAGACGGTGCGACGCAGAGAGGGAGACGACGTGGAGCCATGTGAACAGACGATAGTGATGCCCGTACCTGTGAACCGACACCTTTCAAGTCGACGGAAAGGCAATGAAGGAGCGTCGCTCCTGCAGGACAACCGGGCCACCCGGGTCGTCCGCGCCAGGGTCGGCGTGTTTCTGGTCGTGTCGGGGTGTGCTTAGCACGGGGGCCATCTCGGCGGACAGGCCCGCCTAGCGGGCTCGCATCCTGGAGGCTCAGACCTTAGCCCGCTCGCGGATGGGGACGAGAGAGTCCTGTGTGTGGCGAGCGTCGCGGCTTCGAGTCTGCTGCGAGTTGAAAGAAAAGGAGAAGAAAGAAAAAGCTGGATTATATGCGCAGGCCGTGGGAGTTTGATGTCGCCGTCACATGACGAGCACGTCCAGTTCGGTTGAAGGGCATAGGCGCCCATGCGCGGACAGGCCATTGGTGTCGCTCGCTGTCCTCGTCCTCCAGCCAACCCGGCCGCATCCGACTCGGGCCCTTCTTATCCTCCTCCTCCTCCTCTCCTCCTCGGCCGCGGCGAGCTGTGCCAGTGAATCATCAACCTACCACACCTTCTCTCTCCCTCGACACCTCATCAAGATGGATTCCACACTTCCTGTGCACTCAGGCACTCCTCTTCCACCCATCCCCGACGACATGTCCCCAGGTGCGTTTTATTTCTACACTTCGCTGCTCTTCCTGCCGTATTGCTACAAAACATTGGAACCCGTCTCTCGTAGCATAAAGGACCACGGCGTCCTGTGGCCACCATGTGGGCATCACTCTACGCGACCCCATGTGGCGGTCAAGTTGTCGGACGTGTCGAGCCCTGATGCATTGTTCCATGCACTAGTATGTGACGAGCGTTCTAACTGTAACACTTGCCCCGAGTGCGACCGCGTCGGCGGACGTCTTGCAGGCCAGGGTATGGTCGAGGCACTCGACGTTCCACACACCGGACACCTCGAGCGCACACTCATATCACGCTCCGTCCCAAGTCATCAGCGCTTCCGATCAACTGCGACGTCGGCGGTGATGCCTGTGTGTCCCATCTGCGTTGTCCAGGTGGTTACACCTAGCTGTCTGGACAGCATCTACTATGCATATATGCCGCCCCCTTCGCCCACCCCTCTACGTTTGCTTCCCGCACACACTCACATGCCTTCTCCAGACGAATTCCCCCAGCGCTGCGAAAGCAGACTCTCCCAGCGCCCCCCGCTGCGACGCACCCACGCGTCCTACCGCCTCCCAAAACTCTTCGGCTTCGAGGGCGATCTCGAAGACGAGTTCGACGACGACAGCGACCCCGAATTCTCCGCTGCCGCATTCTCCGTCCGCACCGCGCCACCCGGCCTCTCCAACGACGACTTTGACGACGACGACGATCTCGGCGAGCTCATCCGCTTCCGCCTCGACGACGGCGACTCGTACGACCTCCCCGCATCTCCGTCCTTCCCTCCCGCCTCCATCGCACCCCTCCTCCTCCCCCGCCCAGCCTCGCCCGCGCCGCTCACGTGCGACGACTTCTTCAGCATCGACACTCCACCCGCCTACCACGGGTTCTCCTACCACGCCCTCGCGCTCGTGAAGCGCGTCTGGAACGGGCGGCGCGCACACTGGGTGCGTCGCTCACCTGACCCGTCCGCCGCATACGACGGCATCGCAGTAGGCCCACACGAACCAGACTACCCCATCCCAGAAGACTACGCCGCACCCGCCGCAGCGACGCCCCCACCCGAGCCGCGCCTCGTCTCTGCGGACCCGGACGTGCCCATCTTCCCGCGGCTAGGGGACCTCTGCAGCCTGCGGGACGGGCGCGCGGCAGCGGTCGACCGCGCCTTCTGCAACTTTCCTCTGTACACGATCCGGAAGGTGCTGTACTTGCACGACATGCTCCGGCCGGATGGGCGAGGCGGCGTGGGGGTGCAGGCGGTGAGGGAGCGGGTGGACGAGCGCGCGGTGAGCGTGCTGTGCGAAAAGTTTGAGCGCGCGATGGTACTCGACGCGCCGCTGCCCGTGTGCGCCAAGGGCTGGTCGCCCGCGAGTTTCGCGCGGTGGCGCATCCTCCTCGAGAAGGCGACGGGGAGGCAGGTCTCAGCGAGCGCAGAGAGCGCGCCCCACAGCCTGGCCACGGCGAGCGAAGACGACAAGGCGCCTCCCGCGTGCGCACCGCCGCGCCCGAAGACCCCGCACTTCTTCCTCCTAGGCGATGAGGACGACGAGGACGGCGACGGGTCCTCTCTGCGGCGGCGCGCGAGCCTGAGTGACGAGAGCGACGAGGAGGGGTGGGACGACGTCAGCCTCGAGAGCAGCCCCGGTCGGCGGGCGGTCGCTGCACCGGTGTTCTGCATCGACCGGCGGACACTGCCCGTCGCGATGCACGTCGGGCACGCGGGGGCGAGCATCATGGCGCACTAAGCCTCCCACAACACCCGCCCCACGCGCCCCGACTCCGCACGTTCCACCGCCCCCACCCCTACCAGAGACTCGGACCCAAACGCAAGAACAGACGACCGGACCACGAACACACGACTAGTAGTAGCACGACTGCACGAGACACGCGGATATGCATTTGTATGAGAGCGACGAACTCTGCGACGATTTGTGACGATGACCAGCCCCCTCTCCCCCTGCCGCCGCGACGGCCGTTGTCGTTGACACGGCCCGCGCGCGGCACCTAGTCCATGTAGTGATACGATACCACCGCATACTACATGTAGCATACCTTCGTTATAGTTATCATTATTCCCCTTTCGCGGAGGCCCGCACGCGTTGAGGCAGCCGGCGTGTGTGAGGGTGGAGAGCGCCGGACAGTGGGTGCAAAACAGGACTTGGCTGAAGTACTGATCACTCGCAGTGATTGCAATCGCGTCCGAGTCGGGGCGGCGCAGTGAGGCCACTGGCCGGCGCACACAGAGTTGTATGACCGTGACGTGCACTGACAATTGTCAAACATAGGCAGAGAAGCGACAACATGTCCTGAGCTTTCTCTCGGTCGCCTACTAGTTGTGAGTAAGAGCATGGTGTGTCGCAACCTCGATGAGATACCCTCGTACTGATGTATTCCCGCACTGGCAGCTATGTATTGGCATCCAACGTGCCCATCACTTCGATAAGTTCTCTCGCATTGACCCGTACATGTCGGCCTCGCTCGCCGTCCTGACGCATTTCGCATACCATTGCCTCCCGGAGCCCATCGCGCCCGTCATCCACCGCGCTCATGTGACGTCGATTCAGACATGACAGGGAGAGGAGCCGAGCCCCGTCGAGTACGGCTACACCTATCTCCGTGAGTTCCCCCCTTCAAGTTCTGCACGAGACATGCGAGTATACCAATCAAATCGGACAGCTATAATCAAGCGAAAATTCATCGGCTGCGCTTTCTCATTTGCAGACCAGCGCAGTGAAGCTGGCAGTGGAATGTGTCCGCCGCGAGTCGATGCACAGGCTTACCGACTGGTTGCCTTTCCACCCGAGGAGCACTAGAATTGGTCGTACGAAGTCTCCCATTCATATCGATCTGTCAAAATGAAGTGACGAACTCGCCGACACGGGGGTTTGAGTTATGCCCTTGCTCCTTGAATTGATACTATCAGATCGCACGGATTGTGTGATCCGGAGAGCACCCTTCGTTCTCATTTGAGAAAGCAATAGAGGGTGAAACTAAGCTTATTTCTCAATTGCTGACGATCACTCTTGCACTGTCGAGAGGATGTTGCCTATCCGGTACTTGTGTTATCCACAGAATTTCCAGGCGAAGTTGCATTGCATATGATTCTCGGTCGGCCGCGTGAAAAGCAGTTCCAACTATTGTCAGCTGAAAATGAATGAAGTCGGACACAGCGCAAAAACAATGGCCAACGCCAGGATTGAACTGACGACCTTCGCATAACAGACAAGTTACTTATATTAGTACGACGCTCTAACCAACTGAGCTAGTCGGCCGATGGAACGGTTATTCCTCAATTTTCTCTCGTTCAGGGCCGGGGGTCGCCGCCGTCTGGTAGGATCCAGATCTCGATAGGCGCCCACTAGGCGAACAACGCGCGCGTGGCGGAGGACGGCAAGACGCCATTCAGATCCCAACTCCCTCCGCCTCCTCCTCCTCCTCCTCATCCGCAGAGCAGCCATGCGCTTCTCTGCCCCGCGGACACCGTCGCCGCAGCCTGAAATGAGGTCCGTATCCGAGACTGCCCACCCCTGAGCCACCCGACTGACGCGGCTACGCAGAGAATACAGGAACCGCTCCACATTCGGCGTGCCCTCCGACTCGGAGGACGAAGAGTCGTTCTACTCGGAAGTAGACGACAGCGCGTCTGACTCTGCGAGCTCCTCTGGCGAGAGCTCGCGTGGGCACGGCCACCTAGAAAGTGAAGACGAGGACGAAGAGACATATCTGTCCGACGACCTAGAGGAGATACTGACACTGTCACGACCGTGAGTGAGACGCACGCACACTCCAACCGCAGACACCTGACTCGACCGCAGAAAACGCGAGCGGCCCAAACGCAGCGCCGCAGAGGAACACTACATAAGCGAGGTGCTCGCGTCCGTGCGGCTACGCGCGAACCACCACGACCCGTACGAAGAGTGGAAAGCCGATCTGAAAGAAGAGTCGCTCGTACGCCCTTCCCTCTCCCCCTCCTCCCTCAGCACCACGACTGACCGATCCCCAGCGCGTCGCGCGACACAACCAGTCGCTCGCCAAGAGCCTGCGGCACCGCGTGCAGCACGCGACGCACGCGCACGTCGCGCGGCTGCAGGCGGAGGACCTCGCGACGACGCGGCAGCGCGCGTGCGAGTACGTCGCGGCGGTGAACGACCGGCGCGACAAGGAGATGGAGCGCCTGCGCGCGGACTGGGAGACGCGCAACACGCTGCTGTGGGAGCGCATCGAGCGCGTCATCGGCCAGGAGGAGGAGCGCGTGCGTGCGGCGCAGGAGGCGGAGCGCAAGAGGCGCGAGGAGGAGGAGAGGGTGCGCAGGGAGGCGGAGGAGAGGCGGAGGAAGGCGGAGGAGGAGAAGCGGAGGGAGGAGGAGGAGAAGAGGAAGGAGAGGGAGAGGGAGGAGGAGGAGGCTAGGCAGGCGGCAGAGGCGGAACAGGCGAGGAAGGAGCATGAGCAGCAGGAGGCGGAGGAGAGGAAGAAGCTCGGCTTCTTGTCCGCTAGTGAGGACTGGCAAAAGGCGCGGCAAGACCTCATGGTAGGCCACTCGTGGCTCTCACACTCACACTCCACTCACCGCCCCTCTAGTGGCTCAAGACGGGGCCCATGAAGACCGTCAAGCAGAACAAGGAGCTCAAGTCGCTTTGGAACGCGGGGCGGCGCGCTCTCACGCCCAAAGTCGGGCAGCTCACGAACGACCAAGAGACGATCCGGCGGATATCGCACGAAGTCGTCGAGGTCGTGCTCGGCTCGCCGCGGCACCCAGAGCCGGTCTACTTCGCGCTGCTGTCCTCGCTCGCGAAGGCGATCCTGCTGCAGGCGGAGACGGAGGTGACGGCGGAGAAGCGGAGCGCGGGGCCGCTCGCGCAGGTCGCCGCGCACGCGCTCGGCGCGCTCGCGGGCTTCGCGGAGGCGTTCTGGGCGAAGCTGGTGCAGCGCGCGGGCGGGTGGCCCGTGCCCGTCGTGGTGCCGTCGGTGGACGTCGGCGGGCGGGCGTTCGCGCCGGGGGAGCGGCGCAAGGCGCTTGGGTTCCGCGAGGAGGAGGGCTTCAGCGAGTACACGGCGCGTGTGACGGGGCTCATGCGGGTGTACTTTCATGTGCTCTGCGCGGAGGCGGAGGCGCCCCTCGAGCCTGCGTTCAGGCTGCCCCGGCTGTGGACGTATTTTGCGCGGATGCTCGCGGAGCCGGCCCTGCTGAAGAGCTCTGTCGCCCCGAGCCTCCTACACGGTGCGTGCATCCCTCTTTGAGCGTGTCAGTATCGGACACTGACGCAGCGACGGCGGCAGCTGCGCTCGACATTGGCGGCGTGGAAGCGAAGCAGGTGTGGGGCAAGCAGTGGGTCAAGATGCTCGCGCAGCTGTACGACGCCGCGACGGTAGGCCTGGAGGGCGCGCCGGGGACGCTGTTGGGTGGGGACTCTGCGGAGGGCGTCGCGGCGCGCGTGCGGGTGCAGCTGGAGATTGAACGGATTATGGCGCAGTGACGGCGCCGACACAGTGCTCTTTGCATTTTCTGTGTTGCTGTGATGCATGTATGTTCTGTCGTTGTACATGCTGTGATACTGTTGTGCCTCTCTGCTGTTGGACCATAGTATTGATATTGCGTGGGGGCAGACAGTGGCAGGATCAATATGCCCCGATCACGATCGACGCTGGCAGCTCCACCGCTGGACGTGGCTGTCGTCGTCCTCGACGTCGTCCTCGTCGTGTCCCCTCCCTCACACCATCATGTCCTCGAGCAAGCAACGTAGAGCAGCACCGGCTGCCCAAGGGTCTTACAAGGGGAGGATTTGTATGTCAGCGAGAGCGCGAGGGAGTTGATCCGGGCGTCGCACACGGGTCCAAACACATGTGGGCCTCATCATCATCCACTCGCACATTCCTCGACCCAGGCCACCGCCAGCTCATGATAGGTAAGGCCGCCGGCCCACTTACGCCGCCCATCGAGACCATCGCTGATCTGCACGCTCCAGCAGAGTCGTATTTCGGGCGCATCCTCGCCGTTGGCAACGAAGGACGAACAGACGTGGAAAGCACCCGGTTCGAAAAGGCGAGCCGCGCGCACCAGGCACCTCGAAGGCCCAGGCACGCTGCCTGCGAGTGTGATCCCGAGAGGACTCGAATCTGGAGATCAGGGAACGTAGCGACGGATTCATTATCCACCGTCGTCTCCGCTCGCCCGGCTGTCTCTACCCCAACCGCCGCCCGCCCCGTTGCACGCCGTCCCTCCCTCGCCCATATATTTACTGCCCTCCTCGCGATGAATCCTCCATCAGTCTTCCCTCTTTTCCCCTTCTCCTTCGTGCTCGCGTTTGCGTTGCCTTGTGTCGTTGAACGGCCGTCCCTTCGCTCGTCATCCGACCAGGTGTCACAGGTTCTCCCTCTAGCTAGGTCTCCTCCTTGCAGTCTCTTCTCCTCGCCCTCCGCACGCCGCAGGCCAGCAACACAGTCCTTTTCAGCTACCCTCCCTTGCCCACGATGTTCTCCAAGGCTATCCTCGCGCTTCCCCTCCTCGGTCTCGTCCAGGCCCGCCCCTTCCTCCACGACAACGCCTACGAGGCGTACGTCAAACACGGCGTCCGCGACGACTCCACCTGTGCCGTTGTGACCGTCACAGTCGACGAGACGGTGACCGTCACTGCTACTGCGAACAACGCTGCCGTACGTCCCCATTTCGGTCGCATATGCCCGCTATTCATGCTCCTTCGGTACAGGCAACTACGGCTGCTGCCACCACAACTGCTGCCAGCGCCGCTGCGTCGTCAACAGACTCTGCCTCCCAGATCGGCGACTTTGGCAAGTGTACGGTTCCCCAGATTGAGTTCGGCGTCGGTTTCGACAACCGCAAGGAAACCTCCTTCCAGCCAGTTGATCGAACTAGCTACACCCATGGTGCGCCCTTACTGCTGAGCTTCCCCGCCTTCACTCACTGATTGCGTCACCAGGTTCCGCACAGAACATCGACATCATCACGCAGTTCATGTGTGACCAGCTCGTCAACTTCTGCGGCGCAAACGACCTCGCGAAGCAGACCTGCGCAACTGCCAAGGCAGCAGCAGACACCGTCACCGCCAAGACCGGCGGGCAGGCCGACGCCTTCAACGCCGTGTTTGGTATCGTCACCGACTTCGCTAGTATCGCGCCCGTGAGCGACCAGGGTGTCACTCAGCAGATCTCTGCTTCCACGTCAGCCACCGCTGTCGCAACGACCAACGTTGCGATTGCCACGAGCGTGGCCACGGATACCTGCGCGGCGCAGACGGTCACGGTCACTGTCGACGCTACGGACTCTGTCACGACTACCGCTACCGCAACTGCCACCGCAAGCGCGACATCGAACGTAGAGGTAAGTTATCCCTGCGCCGTAGCGAGCAAGGAGCGTTGCTAATGTGGTGTATCATCCAGGTTGCAAGTACGACGGACGCTTCTTCTGCCGCGGCTGCCTCGAGCACCGCCAGCGCGAGCAGCATCGGCGACTTTGGCAGCTGCACCGTGCCGCAGATCGAGTTCGGCGTCGGCTTCGACAACCGGAAGGAGACCTCGTTCCAGCCCGTCGATCAGACCAGCTACAACCACGGTATGTATCCTTCCCTTCCCCCTCCGTGCGTCCGAGCTCACAGACGCACACAGGCTCCGCGCAGAACATCGACATCATCACGCAGTTTATCTGCGACACGCTCACGAACACGTGCGGCGCCGACGCGCTCGCGAAGCAGACCTGCGCAACCGCTAAGGCCGCCGCGGACACGGTGACCGCCAAGACGGGTGGCCAGGCCGATGCATTCAACGCCGTGTTCGGGATCGTCACCGACTTTGCGAGCATCGCGCCCGTCAGCGACACCGGTGTGACGGAGTCTATTGTCGCTACCACTGTTGCTGTGAGTCCTCTCCTTACCGCTGAGTATATTGCGTGAATGGCGATGGCTGACGTGGTGACAGGCGACCGCGACATCCTCCGCTTCTGCTGACGCCACGGTCGCCGCAACGTCTACGGCTGACGCTGCAGCCACAACCACGGATGCCGCCTCCACGGACGCTGCCACCACCTCGACCTCAGCCGCCGCGACCGCCAGCGCGAGTGCGAGCTCCAGCTCCTCCAGCAGCATCGGCGACTTCGGCAAGTGCTCCGTCCCCGAGATCATCTTCGCCGTCGGGCTCGACGGGCGCACGGAGACCGCGTTCGAGCCTAAGGACCTGACGAGCTACAACCACGGTACTGTCCCTCCCCTCTGCCTATGCCCTACCCGCTGACCCCGCGCACATAGGCTCGGCCGACGCGATCGGCGTGATCGCCGACTTCATCTGCGGACAGCTCTCGAGCGCGTGCGGGGCGGACGCGACCGCGCAGGCGACGTGCCAGACGGCGACGACTGCCGCGAACGCGGCGACGGCCAAGACGGGCGCGCAGGCGGACGCGTTCAACGCCGCGTTCGGGATCGTCACCGACTTCGCGAGCGTCCCCGTCGTCAGCGACCAGGGCGTCACGCAGTCTGCCGCCGCGCGCCGCGCGCTCGAGACCTCTGGGCTCTTCTGAGCGCGCCTCTGACTCCGCCTATGCGTGCACGTAGACCGTGGCTGCGCCGTTGCCTGGTGCACCCCGCCCCATCGTGAGTTTTGGTTATATTCCGGTTCCGTCCCGACAAAGGGCTAGCTGTTGTTGCTGTGGTAGTTGTTGTCTGGCACACTTGTAGGATACGCGCGGCGAGGCGAGGCGCGCATGCATTCTCTCTGCACTGCTGTCACTGTATTGATACGGAGATACCCTGCTACGGCCACCCTGCCTGGTCCGTGACCTTGTTGTTCTTTGACACATTTGACAAATGGCATTCCTTCTCGCGATACTCTGCGGTAGAGGGTGGGCTCTCGAGTTCCTTATAGTTTTGTTAGATCCTTGGGTGAGTGCGTCCTCTGACACGCTGCGCCATGCTCAATCCCCTCGATATGTGCAACGCTAGCAGACAAGCAGGCAGACTCAACATTGCTATTAACGAGAGCACGTCCCATGGCGTACAACGCCGCGACGATATGGAAGTTACTTCTTTGCTCTGTGTCAGCACTAATGTCTGCATGGTACTCGTCGACAGGCCGGCCATACATCCACGTCATTTGCGGAAAGGACAGTGGTGGGTACTGTTGGTGTGTCGGGAGTGCAGCGTCGTTCGTGTGCGGTGCGCTCTTCTCCATTGTTGTAGTGAATGATCGCCGACCACGGAACTTATATATTCAGCCAGCCTTCTCTTCACGGCTCGTACACTGCGGAACCGTTGACAAATTGTTTTCTGCCGAAAGTCAAGGATCAAATACTGCGATTATTGTCACACATCATGATCTGCATCGAGACTACATATGCCTCTGAGACGGCGAGGCTTCCACGCTGAGTTATATCATCGCCATACGCCCAGGGTATCAATTCACACTACGTGTCGTGGTTGATTAGTACGGAACAAAGCTATGATATGGGTATGAAGCAAGAGAAACGACAGAGCAGTCCAGGTTGGCCCCTGCGCGAGGAATCCATACTACTAGGTAACGAACCACCACCCTGACAAGGAACAGCTCGAGAGGTATGCCTCGGATTCGTGATCCCTCCTCGTCAATGAGTGTGGCCCTACTCTTCACTCGACGGACTCGGAGTGTATGTGGGGGGTGGGGTACTAGACTTGAGCTGCTGTACGCTCGATGACTGTCGTCTCAGAGGAACTAGCGACCGGGGGCGCGGCAACTCGGAGAACCTTGGGGGCGGCGATCCTGGGACTGTCGTGGTTTCTAGCGAATCTGGGAACGCCTCCGATCTACGGAGTGATTCTCTGATTCGGCTGCTCGAGGGTGAAGGATCCCGGTCTGATGCTATCTGAGGTGAGTACCTGTCGTAGCATTCAAAGATTGACATACCAGCCAGTTCCTCTATGGGTATTCTCCTTTGGTACCTAGTATTCCGGCACCCCAGACACAGTACGACCAAATTGATGATGGTCAGAAGCACAACAAGCATACTCATGACAATGAGGGGGACAAGGATAGTGGCGTCGTGCAACACAGCTGAGGGCGAGCAAGTGAATGTTGCAATAGCGGACAGGTCGGGGACAGATGATCTGCGAAGGAAGAGATCGGCTGTGGAGGAAGGCATGGCTCGGAGTGTGGTAAGGAATGTGGACTCTGGAGCTGCCAGTAGAGACGTGCTACCCGGGACAAGTCTGGGGCGTAGGAACATTGCCCGCAGAGAAGAAGGATATATTGCAGCTGAGAACCACCATCGAGGCACACCACATATTGTACTTCCGCCAATTCGGTGTCATGGAAGTACAGATGATTGGTGTTGAAACGCAGATATACCATCGGGGATCCATCAATTCGTGACGCACGTCTGAGGAAGTAGGACACCAACTGGTAGGTGGTTCTGAATTAATGAACAGACAAATCTAGGCAGCGAAGTACTATGGCAGTAAGTTTGTTGCTGGGGATAATCTCAACAAAGTACTACCAGCTCCCGCTATCAGAGGTTCGGGTATGGCGGTTATGTTCCCCGGAAAACAGATATGCATGGAAGACAAGGACGATGTGCTTCGTGCGACCGCTTTCACTATAACATACCACACGCACTGCATGATACATGTACATGTCGGTGCTGTATGGCGGTTCCAAGTCGTCGTTGCAATTGGGACCTTTTCCCAAGTCCGGCAGGGCGGGACCATCGGTAAATTCAGAATATTCACGAACTATAATACGGGATCGCTCTGACTCGCTCTGAAGTGGCATGAACTCAGTCATGGCAGTCATTTCGACAGCCTCCAACACACCCCCTCTCATTTCGTCCTCCGCCACGCGCAATTGCGGCGTACTCACAGAGATTCCTCGGCTTCCGAGTCGTCCTGAGACCACAGCCTCTGTATGCACCCATGCAAACAACACGTCCAGATCGCAGACATCCTTCATTTCGGGTGGCTCCGCGCTGACGACGGCGGTTCCAATTATCTGCGCCTTCCTGATCATCGTCTTCGTGGTCTGTTTCACGTACCGTGGTGTTATTCGACAAACCATCCGAGATGGAATCGAACAGAAGCGGGACACCGGAGCAGAAATGGGCCCGCTTGCCGGTGGTACGTGCAGGGGATTCAGTCCAGGAGGCTCCAAAACATTGACACACACCTCTACTGCTAGTAGCTCGCAACCTCTCCACACACGCAATGAGGGCCCGTCTCATTAGCCTATTGTCGATGTGCACGACGAATATGAGCACACCTACTCGTGGATCATCATCGGCGTCCGACGACCACGACGTTTCCGCCGTAACAGTCCCTGAGGCCGTGCTACGCTCTCGTCTGTCTTCGAGCAGTGTGAATTGCACTGAATCCAGTGGCATAGATTACCCACTGTGGACGAGGAGCGAGGAGTCCATGGAGCACACCTGTACTGATAGTATTAGCTCTTGCCAACCGTCACTTCTGACGGTGACTTGGGATCCCGAACAAGTTCTTGTCATTGGACATGCTCCGGCCCCCGCAACCATAACGGACATTTCGTAATGCTTGCATGTATCCCACTACAAACCATTGGTACCCTGGGACAATGAATTCAGTACATAACGCATTTGGGCGGGGGAGTGGCGGCAACTGGCAGAAGGCATCCGAGGCCATGCTTACGTGATTGCATGTCGGGCGCTTGTGTATACGATCGATCGGCACCGGGATCTTACTCATGCGCATGCAGCGGCACCGTTTTCAAGTTACAGCCAACGCTCACTCTCCTCCCCTTCCCCCTCATATCTCGACTCGCAGCCTCGAGCAGTCGCAACCAGAGAATTCTGTTGCGACATCGGAAAAAGGAACTGAGTAGTGGAGTGAGGCAGAAGTGAGTATCGCCCTCGTCGATTGCTACTTGAGACCAAAGGTTGTAGTACATTGACTTCCCATACACCCGACCGTCGACGGTAATATTCGTTACTCCGTATCTCATCTACATGGTACAACATCACTACCGTGTCGCGCAACCACCCTTCGATCCATCCTTTTTCTGCTTTCCCGAGCCGAGTTTCTTGACCAGCTGACCGACGATTCATCAGATATCAACCCCAATAATGGAGTTTGTTCCAGCTCCCGCTGTGCATCGAGTGCTCTGCGCCGATTGCGGCACGCCCATCGTCCCGAACTCTGCAAACCTATGTGTTGCTTGCTTGCGAAACACCGTCGACATTACGGAGGGCATACCGAAACAAGCCTCCATTTCGTTCTGTCGCAACTGCGAACGTTTTCTCTCCCCGCCCTCTGTCTGGACGATAGCCCAGCCCGAGTCGCAGGAGCTTTTGGCGATCTGCCTGCGAAAGCTGAAAGGTCTCAGTAAGGTTCGGCTGACCGATGCTCACTTCATATGGACCGAGCCGCACAGCAAACGACTGCGTGTTTCGCTCACAATACAAAAGGAAGTCTTGACTGCGACGATCCTCGAGCAAGTCTTCGAGATCGAATACCTTGTACAGCATGGCCAATGTCCGGACTGCACGAAGCTAGCCGCCAAGAACACATGGAAGGCCCTCGTACAGGTTCGCCAGAAGGTGCCACACAAACGGACCTTCCTCTTCCTCGAGCAGCTCATCCTCAAACACGGCGCCCAAAAAGATACGATATCCGTCAAGGAAGTGCGCGATGGGCTAGACTTCTTCTACTCTTCGCGGAGCCATGCCCTCAAGATGGTCGAGTTCCTTGCAGGCGTCGTGCCTATTCGCAGCAAGGCGAGCGAGCAGCTGTTGAGTGCGGACACCCACAGCAATACCGCCAACTTCAAGTACACCTACTCCGTCGAGATTGTGCCTGTCTGCAAGGACGACCTCGTCGTCTTGCCCTCCAAGCTCGCGCGCTCCCTCTCCAACATCTCTCCACTCACGCTCTGCTCTCGCGTCGGCAATTCTCTCCACCTACTCGACCCCGCGACGCTCCAGTCCGTCGAACTAGCTGCGCCCACGTACTGGCGCTCTCCCTTCGACTCGCTCGCGGGCGTGTCCGACCTCGTCGAGTTTACCGTGCTCGACGTCGAGCCGTCAGGGCAGACTCGCGGCAAGTGGGTGCTCGCAGACGCGCTGGTGGCACTCAGCGGCGCGTTCACTTCCGGGGGCGGCGAGGACGACGCGATGGACGGTGGAGCGCCATCGCAGATCCTGCACACACGTACACATCTCGGGGGGATCCTGCAGCCGGGCGACGCCGCTCTCGGGTACTACCTGACGAACGCGAATTTCAACTCGGACGACTTCGCGGCGCTGCCCGCGCACCGCGTGCCGGACGTCGTGCTCGTGAAGAAGGCGTACCCGAACCGGCGCAAGAAGAACCGCCCGCGGAACTGGAAGCTGCGCAGCATCGCGAAGGAAGCGGGTGAGGAGGGCGACACGGGCGCAGGCCGCGGCGTCGTTGGTCGCATGGGCGGACGGGATCAGCGCAAGGTTGAGGAGGATTACGAACTGTTCTTGCGCGACTTGGAGGAAGACGAGGAGATGCGCGGCGCGGTGAACCTCTATCGCGCGAAGGATACGAGGCCTGGCGCAGGCTCGGGCATGGCCGGTGGGAAGACAAGGCGGAAGGGCCAGAGTCAGTATGCCATGGATGTCGACGAGGGTGCAGTTCAAGAGACAGCGAGCGCACCGACAGACGAGGAGGAGGACGAGGCAGACTTCCCAGAGGTCAAGCTGGACGAGCTGTTGGAGGATTTCGACGAGATGACGCTAGAAGAGCACGATGTTTGAGGTTGGTGTGTGTAACTTGTATGATGCACTGTAGCACTGTAACAGATGTAGTACCATCACAGCTGCGGGTGCAGGTCCGGCGTCGTGCTATGCATACCTAGGAGAGGTGCATTCACGAAATGCCTGGTCCTGACACTGATACAATCTTTCCATATGAACGCGAGTCCATATACGCTCATTGCGATCCGGAGAGGATGTGCTAGAATTCCTGCTGATTCTAGTCCACCATCGTCGCCTTGGAGTACCTGCTTCTGCATCACGAATGATCGCACTCATGACGCTATCACGACATCTCATAGTTGATTCGCACTGTCTATGGTATGCAGAGGAGACACTGTGTTACGCACGATAATCAGCAAACACAGGCATGTGCGTACAATTGTGTTACAGAATGATGTACATTCGCGCGGGCTGAAGATGGCAGCGTGACATATCTCACCATGCCAATTCCTGACCATCATATGACAAGAATTTGCCCGTATCCTCCTTCTTGAGGCCCAAAACGACCTTCAACTGACCGGCAACACTGTCCTTCGGTTCGAGCAGAGCGGCCGAGCCGCCCATGTCTGTCTTGACCCAGCCGGGGTTCAGCGCGATGGAGATGATGTCCGAGCGCGTCTTCACCTGCTTGAGCGTCTGGGACCCACCACATATCAGTGATCAGCCCTTGCAAGCACCAAATGGGATAAACGTCGCACGAGCATGTTGAGTGCAGCCTTGCTGACACAGTACATGGACATTGCGCTTCCTTGGCAATGCGCGAGACTGCCCATCGCGGAGCTCACGTTCACGATCGTCTTCTTTGTGCCCTTCTCAAGCAACGGGAGGAACAGCGCCGCGAGGAGTGCGGGTGCCGCCACATTCGTCTTGAGCACCTCGAGGAACTGCTCGTAAGAGAAGTTGTACGCATCGTCCTGCGCTGCCTGCGCATGGCCGCGATGGCGTTGTCAGTATACGTGTGGTGCGCCATAGGGCCGGCTACGCGACTCACGATCCCGGCGTTGTTGTACAGATATT
Source organism: Fomitopsis palustris (assembly GCA_029783445.1). Lineage (NCBI taxonomy): Eukaryota > Fungi > Basidiomycota > Agaricomycetes > Polyporales > Fomitopsidaceae > Fomitopsis > Fomitopsis palustris. The sequence goes on from JARAOQ010000004.1 coordinate 24,292, forward strand.
GTAAGTCTGGCACGGCGCGAGGAACGAGCGCCATGGAAGAGTGGTGTCTATGAGCGCTAGACGATGAGCGCCTCAGGCACTCTCATCTCGCCGCCACTGTTGCTCGCCCGCTCCACGGTCTACGAAAAAACTAGATAGCTAGACACTCTGAGTCTCAGTACACTTAATCTTTCACTGGCACGTAAGACCGTCATACGATGGAAGCCGATCCTCCAGCAGTCCTGAATCCCATACAAGACCCATCCGGAGAGGTATGCCCCGATTTCCCCGGACCAGCCTACGCGGCAGTGAGGCAGAGGATGGTGGCCGCCGCTGGCATGACTGAGGAGGAAGTTATACAAGCCCTGCGCGACGGTTGGCAGGCAGAGCATGACCAAAAAATGCGGCAATGGGAAGCACAGCAACAGGCGAACCTAGCGGCGCGCGAGGCACAGAGGCAGCAGCAGCAGAGGGAAGAAGAGGAAAGAAGGGCGGAGGCCCAGAGAGCGCACGAAGAGGAGCGGGCGGCCTTAGAAAAGAAGAAGCCAAAGCTGGCAGACATGGTCCCCAACGAGAGGCCCCGGGGGTTGCTAACGAATCGCGTCTCGGAGTACGCGAGGGAGAAACTCAGCAAGTTTGGCTTCGTGGAGCTCGATTACTTCACCGCAGAGGCGAAGAAGGAGGCCACTCGTTACACCAAGACCGTCGCAGACGACGCGGTAATGCTACTTCGTGGAGATCATGACGCAGCGGTATCATTCGTACCAGCCGCCTCGGGGCGGGCGCAAAAGGTCCGCGCAGACAAAGACTTACCGTTCACAGAGTTCTTGTTGACCTGGCAAGGTTTCTTGGCCGAACTGGAGTCCTTGCCGTTCTGGCCGCGACACTGGATCGACAGGTACGCGGCGTTCTTCCTGGCAGTCGCCGGGCACAAGGACAACCAAGACCCCGTGGGCCAAGCGGCCCTCATGCTGTACGTCGACCTGGTACGACACGAATGGCACCGAAAGGTCATAGCGAAGTCAGCCGACGACACCGTGTTCGACATAGGGGAGTTCGCCCCCGCGGAGTACGAGGAGTGCAGGCGTACGGTACAAAATCAGCGGAGCCAGGAAGCGATAGAGCAGGTGCGCACAAACCCGCTCCCACCTTTGGCGAATCGCTGCTGACGTTCGGCTTGTCTCCATCTCCCCCTTCCCTCTCGCGCGTACGCCTCACCGTGTACCTCACACATTGCGCGACCCGATGACGATGCGGGAACCCAAACAACCGGCGTGGTTGGGGGTGTCCTGGGAACGCGAACGGCACCGGCGTGGTGGCCTGCGAAAATGTCGGGCGGCGGGCACGCGGGTCGATCGGCGTGGTCGACACGCACCTGGCTGCGGCGAACCGACGGAACCTTGCGCGCAATACGCGACATACGTCAACCGGCGTGGTTGGACGATGTGCGTCGCGAACCCCCCGCTGCGAACGCGACGGGGCGAACAGCTTGAGCGCATAACTCAGCGCGCAGCGGAGCGCGGCCGAGGGCGCGAGACTCGCGCCCCGGGGGACGCGCCCCGGGGCCGAGGCTCCCTCTCCCCCAGGCGAGACCGAGACGAAGCGAAGGGCAGGCGAGCGAGCCGGAAAATGTCGCGGCACGAAGACACGAATCACCCCCAGGTTTTTCAGAGGGGCGCAGGACCTCCCGGCACCGAGACCTGCGCCATATGCCTCGGGCGCCACGCGAAGAGGGAGGTGGGGAAGTGCCGAGCCGCGCGGCTGTGGAACGGAGGACGCACCCAGTGCCACAGGAACTCCTCAGGGAAGATCGTCGACCAGGACGGCGTCACGATCTGCCTCGATTGGCAGCGGGTGGGGGGATGTCACATCGAAGGCTCGCGGCACGTACACAAGTGCTCCGGCTGCGGCAAACACAGCCACGGGGCAAGCAACTGTCCTCTGGCGGAGACGAACTAACCCGCTCACACCGTACAGGCCGGACGCATGGCGACGCGCGCTCGACGAGGCGGGGCTGCAGGGCAGGTACCCGGCCCTCGTCCAGTCCTTTATGCAAGGTTTCATCATCGGGATGCCCAGCATCGAGCACACGCAGACGCCGCCAAACAGCACCTCCATCGCCCTTCACCGTGACGCCTTCCAGCGTGTCATCACCAATGAGAAAACGAAAGGCCGGATGCTGGGACCTTTCACGCGCCATGAGCTTGAGGCCTGCATCGGCCCGTTCCAAACGTCGCCGCTATCTATCATCCCGAAGCCGCACAAGCCCGGGGCTTTCCGTTTGGTGCAGGACTTCTCCTTCCCGCGCGCACGCTCACTTGCATACAGATCCATCAACAGCGTACTCCGATCAGACGACTTCCCCTGCACCTGGGGGACCTTCACCGCCTTCTGTCTCCTCTGCGCAAGGCTACCCCCAGGATCCCAAGCAGCAGTCCGAGACGTGGCTGAAGCGTACCGAACGGTGCCGCTGCACGAGTCGCAGTGGCCTGGCGCCGTGGTCCGGGTGGACGAGGATCAGTATTTGGCCGATACGAGTGCCGCTTTCGGAGCGGCACCCAACGCGGGCGTGTACGGACATGTTGCGGACGCAGGGGCAGACGTCATGCGGTCCAAGGGGTTGGGCCCAGTCGCCAAATGGGTCGACGATCATGTATTCTTCCGAGTGCTACGGGAGCATGTGGCAGAGTACAACAGAGACCGAAAACAATGGGCTGCCCAAATCGAGTTCCATGGGGGTGCGAGAATCGATGGCGGCCGCATCTGGTACGGAGGCGATAAGCTCCCCGATGGCCGCACAGACGAGTTCGTGGAAGACTGCCGGTTCCCCATCCGGGACCTATCAGAACATTCCGCGCGCACGAAAGAAGACCGGAAGTTCTCCTCGTGCATGGCGGACATCGACGAGGTATCCGCTGACCTGGGCATACCCTGGCAGGTGGAAAAAGACACGCCGTTCAGCGCGGTGTTCGTGTTCACAGGCCTACAATGGGACCTGGAAAACAGGACGGTCGCCATCCCGAGAGATAAGGCCCAGAAGTACCGGCGCGCGATCGAAGATTGGCGTACCTCGCGGACACAGGCCCTCGAAAGCGTGCAGAAGCTTTACGGAAAGCTTCTCCACGCGGCACAGGTGGTACCGGAAGGCCGGAGCTACCTTACCAACTTGGAACGTATGCTGGGCATTTTCCACGATAACCCTTTCATGCCGCGCACGCCCCCCCGGGGCACATCCAGCGATTTGGACTGGTGGCACCATGCTCTCGCCAAACCAAGACTCCAACGACCCATCCCCGGCCCCCAGCTGGTTACGCGCTTGGACGCTTTCTCGGACGCCAGCTCCGGGACGGGCATCGCCATCGTCGCCGGAGGGAGATGGCGAGCCTGGACACTGCAGGACGGGTGGGACGCAGACGGGAGGGACATCGCGTGGGCCGAAGCAATCGGCTTCGAACTCCTGGTACGTTGCATCACAGCTTTCGCAGGTTGCCCCGCGCGATTTCGCGTCTTCGGAGACAACAAAGGGGTCTCAGACGGATGGCGAAACGGACGCAGTCGAAACAGGCAGGTCAACGCCATTTTCCGCCGAATACATGAGGCAGCAGCGCGAGCGGACTGGAGCGTATGGCTCAGCTACGTACCCAGTGCAGACAACCCAGCCGACGGCCCATCACGGGGGCGTTACCCCGCGGCTGCCCTCCTCTTACCTCCCGTACCTCTTCCAGAGCAGGTGTCCCCCTTCCTCAGAGACGCCATCTTGTCCGGCCCCCGATCCCACGACCACGCGCACCGATACCGGCGAGCGTGCGTCGACGCAGGCACCCACGACCTACGGCGAGGAGGCGAGGTTCCCCCCGAACCCCGCATCGACCCGGCAGGCTTCTTCCAGGCCGTCCCCAACTGGGAGGAGTAGCACCGCGAGTAGCCAGCGACAGTCCGCAACGCGCACTCCGCCTTCGGAGAGGCAAGTGTTGGCACCGTCTCGCTCCGAGCTACGACCCGCATGCCCCGCGAGAGACCGCTTGCGCCTCTGGCTCCCGGATCCTGCTCACCGCACACTCGCCATCGCAGACCTCCCTACTGGCACCGCTGCATCGGACCTGGACCTCATCCGGGACACGACCGAAGGCGCGTGGAGCGTTGCCACGCTAGAGCTTTACGGGTCCGGACTCCTCGCCTTTCACGTCCTGTGCGACCGCAAAGGAATCCCGGAGCATGAGAGAGCACCGGTACGCGACGTCACACTGAAGCTTTTCGTGTCAACCCTCGCTGGTATATATAACGGGGACACCATCCGCAACTACGTATACGGAATACGCGCATGGCACATCTTACACAGCGTCCCATGGACGCGGAACACGGCGGAGCTAGACACCCTTATCCGCGCGGCCCTCCGTTTGACGCCGCCGTCCTCGAAGCGGCCCCCGCGATCACCGTGGACGCCTGAATTCTTGCGGGCCATTAAGCCCCACCTCGCCGTCGACTCCCCGCTGGGTGCTGCCGTGTGGGCCTGCGCGACCGTGGGCTTCTTCAGCCTCGCAAGGCTAGGAGAACTCACCGTGCCGACGCTGAAGGGTTTCCGGAGCGACTGCCACGTTGCGAGGGCGGGTGCGACCCCCGGAGTAGATCGACAAGGGCTAGCGGTATGGACCATACGCCTCCCTAAGACGAAAGCCGCCGCGACAGGGGAGGACCTCACCTTCGCGAAGCAGGACGCGGACATCGACCCGGAGGAGGCGCTCCTCGCCCACTTCCGAATCAACGAGCCGGAAGCCGGCCATGCTCTGTTTGCGTACCAGCACGAAACGAGGAGGGGCCAGAAGAGCATCCGGCCGCTCACCAAGGACGCATTCCTCAAGGCGGTGCGGGCCGCGGCGAAAGCAGCCGGTGTCGAGATGCTACACGGGCACGGCATGCGCATAGGAGGAACACTCGAGTACCTCCTGCGCGGCGTCCCCTTCGATGTCGTCAAGACGATGGGGCGCTGGCAGAGTGACGCCTTTACGCTCTACTTGTGGAAGCACGCGCAGATACTAGCGCCATACCTGCAGCGTGAATCGGGTGCACACGCCCAGTTCATCCGTTACACGATGCCCCCAGTGCGTTAAGGTAGAGGGTGAGTACTCCAGTCCGTCGTGCCTTCTACTCAGTTGGGTGTCCTGACTCAGGCGACGCGTAGTCCCGACTCCTAGTTGTTGGGTATCGCGGCTGACCCGGGCACGAGCGAGACGGACCACGGACTTGCGTCGGAGAGCCGCGCCCTCCGGGCGCGGGCTGTCGCCCACCCACGCGTTTTATCTACCAGCTTAGCATTCCCTACCGATAGCTTGTGTGCCCATCACTGTTGTTAATGAACCACTGACCTTAATTGATTCTTGACCCAACGGGTACCTCCTGGAAAAGGGTGAAGCAAAATAAGCTCATAGATTGTAAGTCTGGCACGGCGCGAGGAACGAGCGCCATGGAAGAGTGGTGTCTATGAGCGCTAGACGATGAGCGCCTCAGGCACTCTCATCTCGCCGCCACTGTTGCTCGCCCGCTCCACGGTCTACGAAAAACCCTCCCTCCACTACCCCAAGTAGACCTGTTCCCCGCCACGCCACTGTCGGCGGAAATAGCTCCACGCCCGCCAGGATCTGATGGCACTCAGAAGAGCGAGCCGGCTCGCTTACTGTCCGGTGGGCGCCAGGAGTTAACCCGCAGTCGGCAACCTGCATAGCAAATGAGGAGAGAGTACAGACGCACAACCCAAGCCCACGCTCTCACCTAGAAAAAACAAGTCTCCTGTCCTTACTCCCTACCACAACGCACAATCCACGCCATAGCGCCTGCCTCTCATCCTCCCAGCCTAGATCAGACATGAGCAACTCCTCACGCGCATTCCAAACGGTCCTGGCTTACCAACGGACCACGGCGTTGAGAGGGGTGCAGGGCGGCGCCATCCTGGAGGCAGCAAGCCAGGTGGCAGGAAAGCTGCGAGTGGGCATAGAGATCGCCATCAAGCCCATGCAGCCAACAGGGCCCATATTCTATGGCCTGATCAAGTCCATCATAGCGGCGAATCATGTCTGGGTCTTGATGCACGTACGGGGGGAGGTCGGAGGGGACTGTCTCCTGTTGGCTAGACAGCGATGGGTCAAGATACCATGGTACTCCCGGTACTTACACCGTTGTTTCCCTGACCGATGGCTTGATGCTTTCCCCCCTCCATTTCCCACACCGCCCACACGCAATCAAGATTTTGAGCTGGCACCTTATCCATCACCACCATCTCCCACTCTCCCACCAGCACCGCCCCCCTCTTTCGCAGTCGGCGATGAAGAGTCGTTGATACACGATACCGCGTTCTGGATGGTCGAAGAACACGAGTCACAACTGCGGGCATGGCTGAGGAAAGGATGCCCAGGCGGCGGAAACAACACGCTGGATGAGCATATCACAGCCGTCCTGAGCATGAACGACGCGCGCAGCAGAGCACTACAAACAGCCCTGCAAGAGGACGAAGCAGTGGCATGCCGGACAACAGATTAGCCAGGCACCTCACCCCGCGCTACAGCGTTCCAAAAGCCAGCGACGGCACAGCGAAGAGCGATGCCCCGGCCGATACGGCCTCCCTGCCCATAGCTCAACAACAGCGCAGACGCGCACCTATACCCCACGTTGCCATCGACCTCAATCCCAGCACTTTCCTTCCACTACAATCCAGTCACGCTCCTTCACTTTTCCGCTATCTTCCCGTTTCGGATGCGAGTCCACATCCCCCGTCTCAGCGCAACGGCCTGCGCCGGTCGCGTTCACCGTTCACACTGCTTGCGCACCCCTCACACGCAACGCAGTATGCAGACCCACCGCACCACTCCCTTCTTTTCCCGTCCCGCCCTCGCGGCTGACCCGGGCACGAGCGAGACGGACCACGGACTTGCGTCGGAGAGCCGCGCCCTCCGGGCGCGGGCTGTCGCCCACCCACGCGTTTTATCTACCAGCTTAGCATTCCCTACCGATAGCTTGTGTGCCCATCACTGTTGTTAATGAACCACTGACCTTAATTGATTCTTGACCCAACGGGTACCTCCTGGAAAAGGGCGAAGCAAAATAAGCTCATAGAGTCGAGCCCGCGCCCACGAAGGACCGCTTCGGCCTTGGCGACACTCGCGCGGATGCTCGCCTCGTCGCTCACGTCGAGCTGGATGACGTGCAGCTCCGAGCCCTCGGCAGGCTGGATGGCTTTGAGCTGCGTAGCGGAGTCGGGGTTCCGGGCAGTGGCAATGACCACGGTGTTAGGGGCAACGGCGAGTTGGCGGACGAGTTCTAACCCGATCCCGCGCGATGCGCTGCAGATGTGGAGCCTCCGAGTCAGTCACGTTCATACTTACATCGGTAGCGAGTTGAGCTGAGGGAAACGCACCCGGTAATGAGCCAAGTGGAGACGCTGGCCATGGCTGGTGTGGCGGGAGAAGGAAAATACGGTACTGCTGGAAGAGTCACTTGGCAACTTTACAACAGCTTGCTACTTATATATTCTGTCTCCTCCATACGAATCGTGCTTCGGACTCGCCGGATATCAAATACCATTGACTCTATCGAGTAAGTGACGCGTACCCTTCGCGGCACTGATCGATGGCAGCATGGAGTCGGTGCTTACCAAGTACGTACTGTGATTCTTGATCATGGATCCTAGGACTCATGCACATGTTCGCAGGGGGATCCCGCCGGAGGTGCGTAGTTGGAGAGCGTGCTGGCACCCGATCTACGCTGAGCATGCTTGAGCCCTGTAGTCCTTCATAGAATCAACATTGCAGTAGGCTATAACGCACAAGTGGTGATCGCGACGAGCTGGACTTATCTCAACAAGGCGAGACGCCTCAAGTTAGTACTACTGCTGGTTTGATACAAGGACTTGAGCGCTTGAGCCTCACGCGTGCCACCTCAACGGTCAGCCTCAGCCACCGCGCTGCGTGACTGCAAACCCGATACCAAGTTACATACGGCATTAGCCTCAGCACTGCACACACGGCAACGGGAGTACTTGACCAGCGATTGTCCGAGGGACGTACTCATTGAAGCGCTGAGCTCGAGCGAGATGCTTCGACGGTCCATGAGACGATAAGATAAGATTACTGTCCCAAGCACACTCAACCAAGATCCAAAACTTGAAGGGCCTCTGCAGACTGCAAGTAGAGACAGAGGAATGGTCGTAGGGTTCTACTGGGTGTTGGGACTTCGGCTTTCATGTAGTCGGCACGCTGTATGATGTATGATGTACCAGGCGTGAGTGAGGCATGCCATAGCATACACGCTCTATCACGATGGTCGTGGGGTCGGCATGACTTATATGCTGCCCGCCTTGCGGAGGAGGTTGACCTCAGTTACCGTCAAACACTGCGATCACGTTGAGCCGACGTTGCTGCGTCGATTGGGAGCATACCCCCACGCGCCGGACCCCGGATATGCAACTGGCGAATCCCGCGGGGCGGAGTCGGGGGATTGTGCAGGATATTAGTGCCGTTACTGTGGCGAGTGCGAGTCAGGCGCAGTCGTGACTTCCAGGAGGGTCGACGCCGATGGCGACGCTGAAAGCCGCTCACCCACGTTTGTGGCATAGGGCGATGATGTAGGCTTATACGATGGCAATGGTGTCGCTGGTAGCGGTGCACAGTGGAGGGGGCCGCGGGTATGCACCAAGGAACGTATGTGTCCAATGTTATGGGGACTCACTTGTCCCTCCTAGCTACACTCCAAATTGAGGCTCGTGCACATGGCAAAGAGGAGGGGCGAGATGGACGGGATTATCTTGATAGACACGTACGCGGCTCCGTTGCATTTGAAACAGGTAAGTAGGCTCGGGACAGCCTTTCTACGCCCTCGACAGTCCTACAGCCAGTGGTGCGTCATCATAGAGTGGCCCTGACCCCTCCACGGTGCTACCATGGATGATGCGTCCCGTTGTATCTCCAGAACTTGCCCGAGTCCGCAGGCGTGAGCCCGCCAATGACTTTCAGGATGCCCGCGGCGCTCTCCGTCGTCTCGAGAACTGCGCCCTCGCCACCGAGCGCGGTCTTCACCCAGCCGGGGTCCATGCATATGCACGTGAAGTCGGGGCGCGCCTTCGCCTGCTTGTATGTCTGTGAATGTGACAGCGCAATGCGTCAGACGCGGGTTAGGGGCGGAAACTTTACAGAATGGCTGGGAAGACGTAGACGGAAACTGCGTCACTTGACGTACGCCCTAGCTGTTCGCAGATGACATGCATTTTCGCGAGACAGTGGATGCAACGGGCCTGCTACAGCCCGACGCGGCCGTCCCAGGAGGCGGGTGCCCATGCGGGCGCGGTCAGAGCGGGCGCATTAGGTGCTACCCTTCGTGTTTTTTTGCTTGCCGGAGACGCGATCGTTCTAGCACGAGATAGGGAAGGGGGGCGAGATCCAGTTCCCATGCAAGCTTGCGTGAATGCTCAAGGGCTACTAGTTCTGTGATCGGGGAAGGGTGCTATTCCCCCAAGATGAAGAACAACTGGTTCCCACTCGCATACGTCGGCATGGTCATACAACAGAACCACTGTGAACGCCTGCGCAAACATCCACATGTGGGCTGTTGGCGCACCCACCACGCGTGGCTTGCAGGTCACATATGAGCACTCGCGAAGCCCATCGAGGCATCTAGAACGGCACACAGAGGAGGACGCACCAGCATGTTCAGCGCGCACTTGCTGATCGAGTAGCTAGTACATTTTGGGCCGCAGTCAAGCCCTATCGAGGCGAGGCCGGTGGTGACATTCACGATAGTCTTCTTCGTGCCGCGCAGAAGGAAAGGGTAGTACAGCTCGCCGAGGAGGGCGGGTGCACCAAGGTTGGTCTGGATGACTTGAAGCAATTGCGCGTAGTCAAAGTCGAACGGCGAGTCGAATGCAGGGTTCTATTATGGTCTTCCGTCAGCCACGCCTAGAAAGAGCATGACAAAAGGGAACGTACAATCGCAGCGTTGTTGTACAAGTAGTCGAGCCCGCGCTCGCCGAGGATGTCCTGGACGTGCGGGACGGAGTCGCGCATGGACTGCTCGTCGCTGACGTCGAGCGGCACGATGTGTACGCGCCCCTTGGCAGTCTCCTGGAGCTTGCGCAGATCAGAGGCACTAGCGGGGTTTCGGCAGGTAGCGATGACCTCGTTGGTCGGCGAGGCAGAGAGGAGCTGGGTGGTGAGCTCAAGGCCGAGCCCGCGGTTCGCGCCGGTGATCAACCAGACAGTCGTGGACATGTCGATTCAGGGAGGGCTTACGCATGCTGCAGGGTGCCGGATAGACAAAGTTATATATGTGGGAGCTGTGGAGGTCGGGGAGGATGTCGGTCGGTCCTCTCACCCGGCTGTTCCTCGGACAAATGCCAGACACGATCGGGAGCCCGCCCGTCCACGAGCTCAAGTTTCTCCTCCAACCGCTCTACGACGACTCTACGTACATGTCCTCAACGGTGCTACCCGCTGCAGCTGGCGATATGGGCAGACTACCAGGGCACCTCCTCACCATCATGTCTAAAGAACTTGCCCGAACTCTTTGTGGTTGCCGTCGTCGCCAGCTTGAGGAGCCTTGCAACTGATTCCTCTACCTCCATCATCGCGTCCGGACCCCCCATGTCTACGCTATCATCAGGCTATGTGCATCAGGACGTGGACAGAGCAGCTTGCCTGTCTTCACCCAACCCGGGTCGACCACGTACGCGATAAAGTCCGGCCGCGTCTTCGCCTGCTTGTACGCCTGCCGACACCGATCATGTCGATCTCACCTCATCAACGGGAGCTGCGTAACGCACCAGCATGTTCAATGCCGTCTTGCTGATACTGTACGTCGCATTCTTTGCCCCGAAGTCGAGCCCGATACTCGCCAGCCCGCTCGTCATGTTCACGATCACCTTACGCCGACCCTGCTCGAGCAGCGGCAGGTACACCATCCCGAGCAACGCAGGTCCCGCCACGTTCGCTCGCATTGTATCCATCAGGCCATCGTACGAGAAATCGAACGCCGAGTCGTTTCCTTCCGTCTATGCACACATGTACCATGAGGTTGATCTCGACTTTGACCGCAGGGAACACTCACAATGGCGGCGTTGTTGTAGAGGTAGTCCAGGCCCCTGTCGCCTAGGATCCGCGACACCTCTGCCACAGACCCCCGGATGCTCGACTCGCTGCTGACATCAAGCGCGACGACGTGCAGTTGGCCCTTCGCACCATCCTTCAGCGCGTGCAACTTGGAGGCACGCGAGGGTTCGCGGCATGTCGCCACGACGATATTGCTCGGGTTTGAAACCAGCTGACGCACCAGCTCAAGGCCGATGCCCCGCGAGGTTCTGTCAACGCGTCTGAGTCTGGTATGCTGCCCACGAGCGGTCGGGACGCACCCAGTTACAAGCCAAGTCGAAGCCTCAGACATCAGTTGACTGGTTCAAACTGCAGCGATGCGGACGATGGGTATGCGCATGTTCATCGCTGTCGCTATATCCTATTTATTGCCTTCCCTTGCGGTGCTCCGGGGCGACTCCGTGGGCGCGGAGTAACATCACTTGAGGCGAGACGGTAAATCCTCGGTACGTCAACCCTCCGAAGTCGTCTCGCCCGGGACTGCGATCCGGTACACGCAGGGCAGATCTGCTCCTTCAGTGTCAGGAATGTCCGAACTGAACACTGCTTGCACCCTGCTCCGACCCCGGCGGAAGAATGCCAGCCATGGGGTGTACATCATATCGGGACATTCTCCATGCTCGCAGAGCGATGCATGCGCAACTACTGTAGTACTTCACGGTGCAGCAGCATGACTGCCACCACTTTATCAGCTTGATTGTCCACAATCTACCCAAAGCCTCCACGGCCCTCCCGACGCGATCACGTGGCACACGTATTCCCTCCGTCACCGCTCTCGATGATGACAACAGTCCAAATCTCATGGCTTACAATCTCGATAGCCGTATGTTCCTCGGGCCCTTCTTACTGGAAAGCAATAGTACCCACGCTCCGAAGGACTATGAATATTCCCTCAGACTGCAGGATCCATGTTGTAACCCCTGTCGGACGAATAGGGGCCGTCCGGTGGACCAACGACCCTGTACAATGGATCAAGTCTATTATGGCTCCCGAGACCCGCGCGACACAGGGTGAAGCAACGATTCCTGCTCGTGGCACCTTGCTTTGTCCTCCAAGGTGGCGCACAAAGCGCAGAGCCACGCGACCGCTACGGGACGACCGCTTCGACGAATGTGGCCAGTGCGCTTTGTGCCCCATGCTTAGTTTTTCTGGAGCTAGGATGGTGACGGAAGGGCAGGAAAGTGCGCTTGGACCCTGTGTGGCCTGTCCACCTCTATTTCAGGGCTTGCGCCCGCCTGTAACCCCGTCTCCTTTGATACCCCACTGCGTTCTCGCACTGCACTCTGACTTGATTGAATCGTACGCGCGCCCGTCCCTCGTTCATCCTCACCACCCGCCGTGCTCCTACCCTTCGTTCCTCCAGTGCAGTCAGCGACTCGCCGCACGCTCACTTAGACCCTGCAATTCCAAGAACCAACACTTGCCGATCCACGATGTTTTCCAAACTGGGTGCCCTCCTTGACCGCATCGGCAGCAAGCGAAGCCCTACGAAGCCCACTTCAAAGCCACGCGGCCGGACTCGCGCATTCTCCGTCTCAGGCGCACCTGCCACTCCGACACGCGCCCCCTCTACCCACGTAGGTGTTACTTCCGCACCGAGCACGACGCTCGTCTTTCCACTCAGTCCTCGCCCCGACGACTCCCCCGAGATTCGCTCTCGTGCGCTCTCGCCCGCTCGGCGTGTACGGTTCTCGAGCGGGTCATCAGTATGCACAACTCACTCCAAGGTCGACTACGACCGTTCCCCGATCGTGGATGCTCCCCCAGGCGCCACACATGAGGGTACTCGTTCCCCGAGTAAGCTGAGGAAAGGGAGAGAGCGGCCTTCCTACGCCCAGAAGGTAGAGGTATTCCCTGCATCCTTCTCAAGCCCGAACCTCCTCAGCGCAAGTCCGGAGAAGCGCGGCACGGCTGATAACAACCGGGAACGCAGGCCATCCCTCCTCTTGCAATCCGCAAGCCGCTCGTTCGTGTCGATGGCCATCGCAGAGGAGGGCCCTCACGAGGACTCGCTCATTCCGATGACGCGTTGTAAGGCAGAGCGGGGCCAGATACGACCACGACCCAAGCCTCACACGCGCCCGTCGGTCGACTCTGCACGTGCCATCTGTGGAGGTGTCGTCGGGCGGGGCGTACACGGGCCCTATGCGTCCTCGGACGAGGATGAGATACAGGAAGTAGCGAGGACTCCCCCGCGATCGCATGCGCCCGCAACCTCTGACCACCACGGGGAGTCTTTCCTGAGCCTTGATTACAGTGACGACGAAGACATCGACGAAGACATGCACACGAACATGTTCGTGAACGGGCGCCGCGCGTCCGACCGCACCCAACGCGTAGCAGACGCGCTCTTCTTCACGCTGGCCGCGGACCGCGCGGAGGCGGACGACCATTGGGAGGCGTACGGCGCCGCGCAGACCGAGGGCAAGCGCGACCGTGCGCGGGGACAGCGCGAGACCCGCGCGCTGCTCGCCGCGTTCCCCGAGCCGCCCACGACGCTACCGCCGCCCCTGGGTGCTGGCAAGCACCGTGCCATCGCGCAGTGGGTCAAGGATTCCGCAGCGGTGTCCGTCGCGGCGGTGTGCGACTCCGCCGAGAGCTCCGAGGTGGGGCATGCGCGCGGCTGGAGCCCGAGCCCGCCTGGCTGGCGGCACCCCGCGTCAGGGTCGAGCACGGAGTATACGACCCCGGAGGTCACTCCGCCACGGGCGCGGCCAAAGCGTGGGCATCCGCCAGGACCGTACGACGCGCGTGCGCCCCCGGCGAAGTCGTGTCCTTCTCTTGTTGCGGCTCCGGCCAGAGGCAAGAGGGGTGGGGAGAAGCTGCTGCCCCTCGTGCCGTATGACGCGCTTGAGCAGCCATTTCGCTATGAGCGGCACCCGTATGCTTCTCCTGCTTTGAGAGCGGAGAGATGGTGAAGAGCCCGCTTGAAGTGATGGATCGGCATGGGCTGGAATGAGGGATTGTATGGCCACCCACTCAGCTTTGTACGGTATGTAGTGTACATGTGTTGGTCGTATTTTATTATAAGCCAGACGTCTGCAGGCTCGGGAGCCTGACTATCACAGTGAAGTACAGTATCGAGTATCATTCTCAGTTGGACGTCAACTACGTGTGACGTAAGTACATTCGACTCCAACTCAAAGCGGCAGTTGCCGAACACAGTCTTTCAGTACTCAGTGTACTCACTGGTATTCAGGTTCGACCCGTAAGTCGCGCGCGCCTTCGCAGCCGTGTTCATCAGCGACTCGTGGCCATTGTAGAGTATGTTCACGTACGTGCAAGTGCGTCTTCGTCTGAATGACCATTGATGTTTAATACAGGATGACGGTACACTGACACCCGCAGTGCAGTGCTCAACAAAAGCTCTGAGACCAACGATGGCAAGCAGGGTGAGCCGATTTGTTAGAACATATAGTCAGATAATGTGATGCAATGAGCAGGCGCATCTCTATCCTTGTCCCAGACGCGCCGTGCACGATGAGGAAGAGATTCCACATTGACCATTTATCCACCGTTGAGTCTACTCATATGATGCAGCGCCGGTGAGGCAAACGACTAGTACTCAAAGCGCCCATATCCGCGGCAACTGAAGGAAGGAGTATACGGCCCATGAGATCGAGAGTGTATGAACTCTCTCAGAGCGATAGAGTTCTGTGAAAAAGTACCTATTAATATACATTGTATATAAGTCGTGTTATTTACATGTTGATAACGTGTTATCACACGGCCTAGGAAGCAGGCCGAACTTTACATGTAAAAAATGTAAGAAATGTTAGAAAAGCAGGACCCCTGTGGGATACCCACTGGAGTGTGCAGGGAGTCCATATTCCTCAAGGACATCAAAGTTGTAGGAATCCTTGCCACTGTGTACTGTAATATCCATGAGTTACCAGTTGAATATCAGTGTTGGTAGGGTTAAGCCAGTTTGAATGGTTGTGTTACGAGCATCACAGCAGTCCCTCCATAGGATAGAGTCGTTGAGGTGAAGGGAGATGCTTTGCACTGCCTAACTCCATGCCTACCCAGATACCCCTTCATACAGGTCTCCTGACAGCAGGCTTGAACATCATGAGCCCAATCTCAATCCTCAGGATATGCTACCAAGTACAAAACATGTCAGTCATCCTGCCATTGCAGTGGGCAGCAATACTGACCCTGGCCTCATCATGTGGTTGACTCAGGGATGAACCCCCGGCAGGTTGACTCTGGTTGGCACAACATGTTGAACTTTCCATATTCGGTGTCATACATTAACTTATCAATTGGACAACCTATATATGGACTTGTGTTCTGCGTTGTCTGCATTACATACGTTCTTTGATGGACTCTGCCTGGACTCGATCCCATGACCTCGTCCAGACCCTCGTAGATAGTTCTAGACTACGGACTCTTCTAGACACACTCCCTTCTGGACTCTTCTAGATAGTTCCGTAGATATGACTCACCCTGATGCCTGATGACTCAGGCTGACTAGGTATGACTCACCGCTCATGTGGTACGATTACTCATGCTCTCTCATGACTCACATGACCGGTTCCCCTCATGTATATATACTGGGCTGACGTGCCCTCTAATCTTAAGACTTTACCTCCTGTTCCCCTGTGTGCGCCTCACAGGTCTTTCCCTGGAGCTTCCCCTGGGTACTGTCTCATTCTATTGCCTTCAGCCACACTAACGTTTAAACCTCCTCGCTTCAACACAACAGCACCCAGATCTCAGTTGATCAATACTGTTTGCCAGTTCATAGTACTCATGCAACCGCTAGCCTCTGGTAAGCCACTGGTGCTGCAAGCACTACACATACCTGTCGTTGTCGGATGTGTTGTATTAATCTCGACCGTAGCAAGGAGCATGGGAGTGAGTCAGCGGGCCTTTTTGACATGTGGAACATTACTTACTTTGTAAACAATGCATTGTTTACATGTAAAAAACACTTTCTTACAATTTGTTAAAAAGTGTTAATAACACGTGTAAGAAATGCACTTCGCAGGGCGATGTAACTTACACATGTAAGAAAGTCCTCGAGGTATTTTTCACAGAACTCTACAGAGCGAGGCCTGACCTCGGCGAAGACAAAGACTATCACGATGGGGTGATGGGCGACGTGGTCAATGTTGAGAATATGCTATTGGAAACCGAGGTACAGACATGAAGGTCACCAAGAGATGAGTGAGCATACTTGGTGTATGTGTGGTCACTCTATTCACCAAGATTCTCGTGTTACATTAGCCACTCGATATCGTGTACTACTCTGCTGACAAAGCATTCAAACAAGAGCAGCGTTGCGATCCTGTGACCAGCCCATTCACGGCCGCAGCATCCTCCATAAGTGCGACATATACTACCTCTTCTCATGCCATGCCCGTATTGTCAACTACTTCCCACAGCCCGCAGCGTGGTACTCTTCAGGAGGGGACGGAGGGGACATTGTTGTGGTCTCGTCCCCATCCGATTGAGGAAGTCGCACCCCGCCACTGCACTTCCATGACGTCTGGGATACTTTGATAGGGAAACCCCCCCTTGCTCTTATCAGCGGTAGGCGCCCGCTCATCAGTCCCGATATGGCAGAGTCACGGTCACAGATATGATGGGGCTGGCATCCACACAATGCGCGGGGACCAACTGACCGCCGACTGTGAGGATTTGTTTGACTCTACCAGGATGACACAGAGTACTTGATTGTGAAGTGTGGTTATTATTTTGAGTAAAAATACTATACTGCCTGTGTACTGCGGCGTGAGGGAGACACAAAGAGGAAAAAGCTATGCTCGGGATTCGAACTGGTGCAACAAGCAAAACAAATTGCAACAATATACCACTTGGCTATAGAACCATTGCAGGGTTCCCTAAAGTCATGTCTATGAGTTTTGATGCGCCTCCTCTCCATCCTGTCCAACGGCTCTCTATCAACCTTTGCTTCCCTTGGCCCTTTGCTACCACCATAGCAGTAGCAGTGAGCTGCAGATTCCACAGCACCCGGGCAGCAAGCTGGCGGAAGCTGAGAGGGCAGAGAAGTGGGAATGCTATAATGATGGATATAGACTTTGTTTTGACAGACCTTGCAGTGGTTCTGTAGCCGAGTGGTATATCATTGCAATTTGTTTTGCTCGTTGCACCAGTTCGAATCCCGAGCATAGCTTTTTCCTCTTTGTGTCTCCCTCACGCCGCAGTACACAGGCAGTATAGTATTTTTACTCAAAATAATAACCACACTTCACAATCAAGTACTCTGTGTCATCCTGGTAGAGTCAAACAAATCCTCACAGTCGGCGGTCAGTTGGTCCCCGCGCATTGTGTGGATGCCAGCCCCATCATATCTGTGACCGTGACTCTGCCATATCGGGACTGATGAGCGGGCGCCTACCGCTGATAAGAGCAAGGGGGGGTTTCCCTATCAAAGTATCCCAGACGTCATGGAAGTGCAGTGGCGGGGTGCGACTTCCTCAATCGGATGGGGACGAGACCACATTGTTGGGCCTTGTTCGTTCGACACACTGCAGACCTTTGCACTCCCTGAAGTAGATGTCGTCCGATTGTGGTTGGGACAGCTGAAGCAAACACTCCTCCCGTTGTACAGGGATACCTTGAGGGGGTTCGGTAGCGTGCCGAAGCAGGGTCTGGACGTTCTGTGTGAAGTGCAAGATCAATGGGACCTGCAAGGTCAATCTTTGAAGTGTCTTGTAATGCAATGCCAGCTTGGCTGCGCGAGCTGCGCAGATGTAGTAAAACATGATTATGGATGCGGGATGGCATTGCTGTGCCCCCCAGTGGCATGCACGTGCCGTGCTGGGACTTCTTCCGAGAGTTCTTGCCTTAGAATGCCAAGTTTGTGGGGCGCTCTGCAACGATCTCCCTATGGAAGCATGTCCACCCTCACGTATGTCTTAGTACATACCTCAGCTAGTCGAATCGCCCGATAACATTCAATTTCATGTACAGGCTGCCAGCCTCCTGAAGCTACCAGTGCTACCAATGTGGTGCACAGAACCTTACATCATCAGCACTCACATTACACATTTGTAAGGTTCACCAGTGGGCTACAGCTATCCACTTTGGGATCGATGAGTGCATAGTAAAGGTGTTGCGAGATGCTCCAACAAGATGCTTTCATTGTCCGCGCTGCAATAGGGCATATGTGGACCCATCATCATTGCGTGTGAGTTCTTCATGGACTGTAGAGCTGCAATTTTCCCCACTTAGCATTGCATATGATGTATAGCAACACGCCGCTCGGGAGGTGGACTGTTGTCTACGTACAACCCGATCTCACCGAGTGGGGAAGTACTGTATGAGACCGAGGGATGATGCATGTTATGACCCAGGGTCAAAACACAAGAAAACGTCCAGTCAAAATACTAGTAAGCCAGCCTCGCTGGTGAAACATGATACACTGAACGAATGCGCCCATACCCATAGCTTCGTCAAACCGACTCAGAGCGCTGTCAGGTCAGAAAAGTAATCTGCTGTGGTTGGCCAGATATGGACTATATTGGGTTGTCACAGTGTTCGTTGGGGGTGAGGAAAATAATAAAGAAAGATTTACGTTTAGGATACCAAAAGTGCCTGTTAGGTTGCTTGAACTAGCTAAGTTCCTGTACTCAGAGCTAACTCAAAGGTGACTACAGACCAATCTTCCTACTTCAGAGAGAGACACTAAGGATGCTGAGCTTTCTGTGACTTGATTCGACTAAAACGTGACACTGAAAACTTATCTTACAAGGACCACTTGTCCTTGCAAGAGACTTGAAGAGACTTACTAAACACTTAACCTAGTGCTAGAAAGCTCAGATCCTTGAATATCCCTCCCTAGAGGTAGGGGGATGGGTACTGCAGACACACAGAGAGAGAGCTGGGAGACAGAAACTTAGAGAGTGTGGGGGGGGGAGAATCCAATCTGGGGGGAAAACCTCAATCTGGGGGGAAAACCTCAATGTATTCTTGGTAGCACTCAGGGTCCTTATATACATGTGGGCTAGGATGACTAAAACTACTTACATGATGTCCAGCACAGCTTTATGACATCATGTCTACACAGCCATGGCACTGCATGACATTCTCACCATTACTCATAGCTCTTTGTACCCTCTTTGCCTGATACCCTAATTCTCAGTACCCCTTTTCTTGGTACCCTCTTTCTTTGTACCCTGATTCTGGTGTGCCCTCAAACCGAGCACCCTTATTCTGTGTCCCCTGATTTTGGTGTGCCCTCAAACTGAGCACCCTTATTCTGTGTCCCCTGATTTTGGTGTGCCCTCAAACTGAGCACCCTTCTTCTTGCACTGCCTCTTGTGGGGCATTGCCATGCACTGCCTCCTTATGCAGTGTGTGGCTATGCAGTCCCTAAAATCCTTATCTCTGAGGGGACAAGGCACTGCCACCCTCTTATCTCCTGTAGCCATTGGGGTTGTCATGTGCTTGGTGGCCCCAGTCTCTGCCAGAGTTCACTCCTGAGCTTTGCAGAGTCCATTTGAATTGTCCATTTAAAGGAATGAAAAATGGTGCAAATATTCTAGCAGTGACATCCAAGTATGGACAGAAGCTGCTAGACCTCATCTTCATCAAACTCGAGCTCTGCAACCCACTCATATTCGATCCGGACCTCGACCATCACTTTGATGCCAGCACCGTGCAATACCTGATCGTTGAGTTCGCACTGGGTCATGCGATAATCAAAGTAGCTCAGGACATTTCTGTTCCAGCCAGTAGTGGGATCGAGGCGTACTGCCTCATCGATCACACTTTCAGGTCATAAGTATTTGATTCTTGATGCACTGAGACGAGATTCGTGCACGTACCAGCCACAGTGGTCGTCTGAACTGAATGCTGGGGCTTCGACTGCCATATTTGAACGAGTGTGGGTGATTCAGTTGATATCTGGGTTCAGAACCATGTATTCGACCATTTTGCAGTTAGTATGGACCTTGGCTAGTCCAATGCGAGCACTCACAAGTAAGGATGGGTGGTGGGGAGCGATGACGTGTCCTACAATCCATTGGCGCTTGCTGGCAGTCTGACAAGCGCTCATTGTGCTTACTTGCCTTATATGTCCATTGCTAGCGCTAGAGCTTGGTGCGTGTTCATTTTACTGTTCCTTCAAATCTATGCATGTTCCTGGGCTAAACAATTTTGGCCCAGGACAGCGCGCAGAATCTGGTGAGCCTGGTGAGAATCCATTCTCCTCGAAATACGGAACTGACTCCTTTCCTTAGACGTGGTAGCACTGACGAGACAACAACGCGTACTCAGCACGCACTTGTCCGCGGCTACTGGCACGAAGAATACACTGTCCGTCAAATTGGAGAGTACATGAACCTCTCCCCGAGCGAGATTTGGTACGCGATCAGCAACTACGCACACAACGATATCAATGAGGACAAAGACTATCGGAATGGAGAGATGGGAGACGTCATCAATGTCGAGAACATGCTCCTGGATATCGATCTCTGCCAACGCAGGATGATAAAGAAAGAAGAAGAGGAAGTCGAAGTTCAAATCGGCCTCAATGTTCCTGAGAATGTGGGCGATGACCCTGCGAAGTTGAGTAAGTTGATCTTTGCCTCCATAACTGCATCTACTGAGCGTTTGGGTGCGCTGTAGATGCGGGTGCTTTGGACACCAAGATCGAATATGATTCGACCTATAGAACCATCCAGCCACATCAGAGTCGCGATGTCATCACTGTTCCCTCCATGGATGCAGCACAGGATATGAAAGGAAGCTCTGGGTCTGTTCAGTCTGGGACTTCCGCCTCTTCCCCGCAGCATGGTCTTCTCCCAGTGAACGAGCAAACTACCACTGAGCCCAGCCTGTCCGACCCATCCAATTTACAGGTCGTTATCACGCCTGCCCCCTGCGACCCTATCTGGGTACTTCTGGAGAATCTCAAACAGCCACTCATCCACCTGCAGGATGCCTTCAAGGAATTCGGTATTGCGCCAGCGCAAGACCTGGATGTTCTCTGCGAAATGCAAGACCAGTGGGATTACCTTCGTGAATTCTTGATTGAGAAGCATAATGTAACACCGTTACAGTGGATGGTTGTCAAAGCAGGATTGACTATGCACGCTGCAGAGCTACCTACCCGAGAGTTGTTGGTGCATCATGACTGACTTGATGGAAAGATTGTACGAGACTCCGATCTCACTTCCAATCCTTCGGTGGCCAGATTACTTCTGACGACCGTTAGGCTGGCATTCTCTTTGTATAATATGATACCTCTACGGAGCGCACTTCGTTTGGCCCTTCGACTCAACACACATGCTTCCTCAGCTACTGCTCAATGCTTGACTAAGCCACTGGGTACCGGCGCGGTCTTGCTGATGGCAAACCTGTTGCTCGGAAATCCAGGCCCCCACTTGTCGCAGCCTGAGTAACAGTAGAACGATGCCAAGCAAGTACTCAGGTGTAGTGAACTTTGTCACTCGAGACATGGCTAACATAACGGCGCCGGCGGCAGCACACATGACCGCGTGAGACACAGCATGCAAGAGGCGCCTGCTCGCTCATCGTCGACCACACTGGACTGGACCATGTCTCACTCGACGGTGTGCAAACGCTTTGCCTTACGTATCGGATGCTCCTCTGGTCATGACTATTACTGAGAAATACGAATATCTCTGACTGACAAGACGTTGCCCGTGCTGATGCCGCATCCATAGCCAGGTGAGACCACCCATGTACAAGGCTCCAGATCATGAGATGCTGACCTGAGCCCGTTTGAGTGCCCAATCCATTGGACACAGACTAATATAAATGCATGAGATGTCGCACACAGAGCATCCAACTGGGACATGGCAACACTGACTTTCCCAGCAAACAATCATTCATACATACAGTCGTCAATCAAAATGTCAAATATGCTGACTTGGCTAATAACTGGGTACACCCTCATCACTTTGGAATCCGCATGGTCATTGCTCATTTTAGAATGCCAGTGCTTCTCAAGGCCTTGGTCTCGAAATTGTATGCCAGCTGGCTTCTGCGCCCAACAATCTGGTCATAGCCACTGTCCAGAATCCAGAATCCGCATCTCAACTGCACACTGTCCAGCGTGCGGAGGGCTTGGAACTACAAGTCATACAGCTCGACGTGAGCGATGAGTCGAGCATTCGCGTGAGTGTAGATAAGGTCAAGGACATCCTGAACGATCGTGGCCTTGACTACCTCTACAACAATGCCGGGATTGTACGTCTCAAACCCTCTTAACACCGTAATTTATTTCTGACTATTACAACGTCCAATAGAGCGCAGAAGGCGATGCTTTCAACTTTTCGTACGAACGGTTCCTCACCGTGCTGCAGGCAAACGTCGCCGCACCTGCGCTGCTCGCATCTCTCTACCTACCCCTCCTCAAGAGAGGCGTTCAGAAGACAATCGTGAACGTGAGCTCCGGCATGGGCAGCCACAACCTTCTCAAGGATGGTGAAAGCGGGATGGTGGCGTACTACGTGAGCAAGACAGCGGTGAACATGCTGGTACGCACCTCTTTCTAGGCTCCTTCATGCCCGTCGCACTTATCTCTCATGGCACAGACGCAAAAGCAAGCATGGGCTCGGCCAGACATCGTCGCGGTATCCCTCGCACCCGGCTGGGTGCAAACGGATATGGGTGGCGCGGAGGCCCTGCTCACGCCACAAGAGAGTGTTACTGGTCAGCTTGAGGTGGTGCGCAGGTTGCGGAAGGAAGATTCTGGGAAGTTCTTCTCGTACAATGGTACCGAGCTGCCGTGGTGATAGAAGGATGTAGCACATCTATTATGAGGCATACATGCAATGCACACTGACGACTAATCGTCATATGCAACATCCCAGAACCATGTGGATTATGCCTGGCATGTTCGACTTCCTCTTTCGTATGATTGCTGGGTTTGCCGCCAGGGCATGAACCTTGAAGGTTTAAGGCGGTTACCGGGCCTCGAATATGTCAACTACAGTTTCCATTCCAATCACTCATGGACATCTCGGTGAGTCTCAGTGCTACATTGATATTTGAAATACTGTTCGCCTATGCTACGACCACCCTATTTCAGGAGACTGGCCTTGTGTGGATGCGGCGCATGGGCTGCCCACTGGCCACGCATCTTGAGATGGCATCTCGTGGATAAAACCGCCTGAGCTGCGGACAGGAAGGTATTGTGTGGATGAACAGTGCCTTGCTTGTCGCTACCTTTGATGACTTCCAGAGCCCTTCTGAAGGCCAAGCTGTGTGGCCCGAGCAATCAGGCTGGACATAACCAGCACTGGGTATGCTGGATATGAGGCGGTATATCAACCTCAGCACTTGCAGGTCTTGTCTCACATCCCGCCATGCAACGTGTCCAGAGAAACCCTCCAATGCCACCAGAAATAAGTAGTACGCTCCTTGGAGGCACTCTATGTTGAAGCGAGGAGGTTTCAAACGGTTAGTGTGGCTGAAGGCAATAGGAGCGAGACAATACCCAGGGGAAGCTTCAGGGAGATCCTGTGAAGCGCACACAGGGAAGCAGGAGGTAAAGTCTTCAGATTAGAGGGCGCATCAGCCCAGTATATATACATGAGGGGAACCGGTCATGTGAGTCATGAGAGAGCATGAGTAATCGTACCACATGAGCGGTGAGTCATACCTAGTCAGCCTGAGTCATCAGGCATCAGGGTGAGTCATATCTACGGAACTATCTAGAAGAGTCCAGAAGGGAGCGTGTCTAGAAGGGTCCGTAGTCTAGAACTATCTACAGGGGCCTGGACGAGGTCATGGGATCGAGTCCAGGCAGAGTCCATCAAAGAACGTATGTAATCAGACACCGCAGAACACAAGTCCATATATAGGTTGTCCGAATGATAAGTTAATGTATGACACCGGATATGGAAAGTTCAACACTCTATCCACTAATCCTGGAGACGACAACGACAACGGGTGGCTCTCTGACATGCTGCTTGAATCCTCCTCGCTCGAGGACAAGGTGAGTTGTGTGCATTACCTCTTTCCTGGGCCCTGCTGACAGAATGGAAGGCTATATATTGCCATACCGGTGGCGACAGATCCCACATACTTCAGCTCGCAGTCTACGGTGACCCGCTCGAGGAGACTGCCGCACCTGTCCTGAACAATAGCCCAGCACTTCAATGGCCCAGTCATGGAG
Organism: Fomitopsis palustris; assembly: GCA_029783445.1. NCBI lineage: Eukaryota > Fungi > Basidiomycota > Agaricomycetes > Polyporales > Fomitopsidaceae > Fomitopsis > Fomitopsis palustris. The sequence continues at coordinate 48,517 of JARAOQ010000004.1, forward strand.
AATCTGTGCTTGTCCGGGAGCATGCGAGACGATTGGTAGCGGAACTTATGGGTCAGCTGCCCTTGCTGTGGCTGGATAGTCCAGACTGGCGACACCTTCATTCCGTACTCGGGTCTAGACACGGCCCTCCCTCTGCTCGAACACACCGCGGGTTCCCCATCCCTCTCGAGCTCTGATGTCGGCAATTTCAACCGTGGCTCCGTCGGTATGCTGCAGGACTGTAGACTTCAGCCAGAGTGGTACTCTTGGACGAGACGCTGTTGGGTTTCAAGCGCCTGACTTGTGTGGTCAACGCGCCACCCACGCTGACAGTTCTTCTCTCACTGTGAATTCCCAAGGCGCCTTCATGCTATGTGACTCGCTGGGTCAGTGGGAGAGCCTTTCAAGTCTGAGCGGGCCTGTTGAACGTGCAGAAGGTGATACAACGCCGGGCGTCATATCGGAATGGATACTCTGCTCATATGGTTGTGGGATGACATTCATCTTCCATGGCAATCACGAAAGGCATGAACACATAGTGTGACCTAATGCCCCTCAAGGTCTGCCTGCTACAGTCGTGGAAGTGTGGGACATGCAGATACGCGAGCTCGCGTCGGGACTCACTTATCCGGTATAGCAGAGCTGCTGGGCGCACCACAATGATTGCGCCGAGTCGGTGCTCTCTGAAGCCAAACGCTAGCCGGTCAACTGCATGTGCAGGAGTCACGTAACATGTGCATGTATATGGTCATATGCCAGTGCATGGCGAGGAAGCCTATCTGTCACTACCATCGCAAGGTGTCCTGTAATAATTAATGATATATATGTGAATATATAAGGTATTGTACTGCGTGATTTCGTTCGGGCCGGGCTCGGGGTCTCGGACATTGGCGCCCCATCATCGCATGGGCGCTTGAGGCCTCCCTTCTCTGCGACCTCCCTCTTTCCTGGCATCGAACATGACTGTGCGTAAGAGCTTTACCTCATCGTGAACCACGCCAACTTATCAGAAACAATTCTTCTACAACTACATATAGCCTCCATAACTTACCGGAAGCACAGACGAGCCTCTAGTAGGACTGTTCACGCCACAGGTCGCCACTCGCCTCTCTGCGACTCGGTACTCTATATTTTGTTCCGGCGACCTTTGGAAAACTGCCTAAAGAGAAACCATCGTTCGAATGGGAAGCTTAACCGTATGTACCAGCTCTATTCTTGCCTCGTATACGTCTCAATTCAACGCAGCCCTGTATTGAAGTGGCTCACAACGCCACACGTATCCATGCTACAGTCACTCCTTCGCCAGTCAACCCCAGCGCACACATGAGCACTCGTAGGTTTGCTCAGCGCGATTCCTTGGTCAAGTCTAGGGACGAGGTCCGCAACACACAACAGCAGGTGCCGTTCTCATGCTACAGCAACAAAGCGGGAACCACGCCACTCGCCCTCGACACCTTTTCCCCAACTAAACGCTCGGAAGACCTCTCTCACGGACAAGAAACGCCGAACATGGGAGCACACCGAAAAATCAACGGTGTCTCAGAAGTTGACGCGACGAATGTGGCGCCACGAAAACCGGGTCTACTGGAGCTTGAGATGATCGCGATCGACGCGTTAACGCATCTGCGATCGCACAACAAGGCCCATACCGAGCGAAGTCATTCCAACAGTACTCCATTGCCCCGCCAACATGCTCTCTGGACTCGAACGGCTTCTTCTTCTTCCTTCGCAACTTCGAGCTCTGCCCCAGATTCGAACCCGTCAGAGTACTTCAGCTCGGACGAAGACAACTCCTTAGATGATTCTCCCTCTAACCGCACTCCCCTCGCTTCCTCGCTCATGCTTCGAGCACACGTCGTCCCCGATAGTGGAGAAAGTGAAGTTGAAGAGGGCTTTCCCATCGGTCGTCCGGAGGTCGGCGACAGCGCCGATAGATACCAGGCCATGGAAGACCCTACGACCGGGAGTCTGGGCTTAAGACCGAACGAACGCGGTAGCCAGCGACTCGACGGCTCCAGCTCTACCCCTGACCTCACGGACGAAAGCGCAGCGGCCAGCGACAGCGACTCGGGGTCCACCTACAGCGACGCCAAACGCAGGGCCAGCACGTCCCGCCGACAAAACCTCCGGCCCCGCAAACGGCGACGCGCGCAGATCCACAGGGAAGGCTCGCAGTCGTCCGCCTCCTCCTCGCACACGCTCGCAGTGGCGCGCCCCCGCTTCAAGCGGCGCCCGCAGGCGATGCCCGAGGTGCACAACGCGAAGGCGCGGAGGTACGCGTGCAGGGTCCCGGGGTGCACGTGGGCGTTCGCGCGCAGCCCGGAGCGGACGCGCCACGAGGCGACGCACAACGAGCGGGAGATGTGGAAGTGCGGGCACTGCGGGCTGCTCCTGTCGCGGAAGGACTCCGCCCTCCGACACCACTACACGCAGCACAAGGACGAGGAGGTGCAGATCGCGCGCGCGGCATTGTCGTAGCGGCACTAGACGGAACTGCTGGGACCCGTTGAATATGTTCAGCTATGTATGTATTGCTTGTATGCCCATTGCTATTCATATGATGCGTCCATTCGTGTGCATGCCCGGATACCTTCAGTAGAATAGCCTCTCCCGAGTTGGCCAAGTGGCGAACGCGATCGAGGCGCTGTATTTGCTGGCACCGTGGTTGACTAGGACATGGTTATCCGCCAGGTGTTGCACTGTGCACTGTGGTCCACATCCCCTGCTTCCAAGATGACGGGACATTGCGAAAAGCACCCACACAGGCCAGTCTGAAGATCCAAAGGGTAAGTGATCCATCCCTGACGTCCGGCTAGGTCGACGGTGCTCGGCGGGCGCCTCAACCACACGCTTCAGCATGCTCAACCTGTCGACCTTCCCGTGCAACAAGCGTCGCGAATACTAGATAGCTGGTCAATACCACGATGGTTCAAGTGTCGGTCCTGACCCCGGGCGACGCAGGACTTCACGCGCGTCCTGGGGGCAGAGTTGTTCTTTCAAGCCTCTTGCATTGAAGCCTGCGCACGCGTGTCTGCCTACGAACATGTAAACTCGCATCCGCGCACTGCCCGTAACGAGGGTCCCGGGCGGGCCACGCAGACGCGTGCTCATCGCCAAGAGAGCGCGGGACGCCACCCACCCGACCCACTAAAACCGCGTCTCCCTCGCGCTATCCACAAGCTCGATCCTGTCCTCCCGCACAGCACCGCCCGCCGCCCATCCCTCCGCACGCGTCCGCCCCGCGCGCAGCCGCTCCACACGGTCCCTCACCGCCGCTGCACAGCAACCGTCAGCCACGCAAATTAAACACACACACACACACGAGAGACGCGCACCGACGGCGGCGGCGCAGGGCGACGGCGCGCCGCGCTGGGCGAGGTAGTAGACGGGCACGCCGGCGAGGATGAAGCACGCGGCGGCGAGGGCCTGCGTCGGCGCGGCCTTGACGGGCATCGAGAGGAGGAACACGCAGACCTGGTGCGGGGCCGCCGTCAGTACGGGGTGGCGGCGGGGAGGGAGGCCGCGCTCGACGTACACCGCAGAAGATGAGTGGCGTCGTGATCCACGTCTTGTACGGCCTGCAGAGAGTCGACTCAGCATCACCCAGGCTCGCCCACGAGCACACGCACCGCTCCAGCTCGGGCTCCTTCACCCTCAACACGAGCACGCCCAACACCTGCATTCCCGCCCCGTTCAGTCACCGCCACCCCCGCACCCAAAGAACCCAGACCCAGCGCACGCACCGTCAGGAAATAGAACGTCCACGCGGCGACGACCGAGAAGTTGACGAGCCTGCGGAAGCCGCCGCCGAGGACGACGAACGCGGTCGTGAGGCCCGCCTGGAGGCCCATCGCGCTCAGCGGCGTCTGCGTGCGCGCGTGCAGCCGCCCGAAGCGCGCGGGCAGGCAGCCCTCCCGCGCCGCCGCGTAGATCAGGCGCGACGACGTGAACGCCGAGCCTGCGGGCGCGCAGTCAGTCTCCTGGGGCGCGGGCGAGGGCGAAGAGGAGGGGGGGGCGCACCGTTGAGCGCGCCAAAGCACGAGACGGCGACCATGAGCGCGAAGACGGCGCCGCCCAGCGGCCCGAAGAGCGCGCGCCCAAAGTCGAGCGCGACGGTGTTGCTCCGCCCCAGCGTGTCCTGCCGCCCCCCACATCAGTCACGTGGACGCGACGCCAGACCGCACGGCGCACCTTCTCGAGCACGACAAAGTACGACAGGTTCGCGAGGAAGAACAGGATCTACGGCGCGCGCTCGAGTCAGCCCCACGGAGAGGGAGAGAGAGGGGGGGCGCACGATGACGACGCCCATACTGCAATGGATCGCGCGCGGGATGTTGCGCCGCGCGTCGCGCATCTCGCCGCCGACGTAGTTCGCCTGGTTCCAGCCGTCGAACGCCCAGAGGCCCGAATACAACGCGCGCGCGACCTCCGCGGGGCCCGCGCCGTCCGGGCCCGCGAACGGGTTCGCGAAGAGCGGCGCGGACGTCAGCGCGGCGGACGCGCGGCCGCGCGCGAGCTGGACGAGCCCGAGGACGGTGATGGAGAGCTGCGGGGCCGGTCAGCCACAGTGTGTGGAGTGCCCGGCGGAGGGGACGTACCAGGGCAGCGACCTGGCGGGGCGCACGCGCGTGAGCGTGAGTGCGGCGGTGGGTGGACGCGGAGGCGGGCGCACCTTGACAGTGGTGAACGTGACGGCCAGGCGGGGCGCGGCGTTCGGGGTGGCGGCGCAGACGAGGAAGACGACGAGGATGGCGCCGACGGCGGTGAGCTTGGTCGCCCACTCGGGTATGCCATCCGGGGGCGCGTCCGCGCCCGTGGTGTGCCAGAAGAGCCTGTTCAGGTACTCCGCAAACACCAGGCTGATGACCGCGTTCCCGCCTGCGCCGCGTCAGCCACATGCACAGTGCGCTGGGATGGGGAGGGGGACGCACCGGGGCTGAGGACGATGATGGCGGTCCAGGCGAAGAGGTGGGCGACGAGGGGGCCGTAGGCGTAGGCGAGGTAGGCCTGTGCGCCGCCGTTGACGGGGAGGGACGCGCCGAGCTCGGCGAAGCTGCTCGCGCCGGTCCAGGCGAGGATGCCTGCGCTGAGCCAGATGGCGAGGCTGGCGCCGGCGGAGTGCATGTTTGCGAGGACGACGCCGGGGGCGGAGCTGTGGTGGAGGCATCAGCATCGGGTGGGATACGAGAGTGCGGTGTGCGAGCTGTGCAGTCGCATCCGGGTTGCCTATGAATTCAATAGCCACCACTCCTCGAGCCATAGGGCGTGTGAAGTTGAACACATGAGCCGCAGTTGGATCGTGATAAATATGCGCTGATTGCGCGCCATTCGAGAGTAATGTCGCAAGAGACTCACAAAATGCCGGAGCCGATCTGCAGACCGACGATGAGGGCAATGCCTGTCGATGTTCGTGAATAGAGTCCACGCGGACTAGACAATTAGCCTCACCATTGAGCAGACTCAAGTTCTTGGACTGGGGCTGGGGAGGAGCGGCAGTGGCGGCGGCAAAGCCATCGCCACTGAGGTCAGCGGTGAGCGGGAGAAGGTCGTGCTCAAAGTCGAGGGGCGTGAGGGGGAACGTTTTGGCATGGGCGCTGAGAGGGGTGTCGACGAGGAGGACGTTGTCGGAGAGCTCGAGGTCGCGGAGGGCAGAGTCGAGGGAGTCGAGAGAGGCGCGGGGGGAGAGCAGGGCCCGCTTGTAGCCGGAGCTGGGGGCGTCGCTGAGGGGGGAGGCGGGGAGCATGGGGTGCGAGAGTCCGCCAGCGGACGCGAGGGCAAGAGGGAGAGGGAGGGAGAGGCGGTCTCCATGGCTGAGCCCTTTTCGCGCGCAAGGAGTCTTTTCTGCCGATCAGCGTGCATCCGCGCGAGAAGCCCGTCCCCGCCACCGCGCGCTGATTGGCTGCCCCGCCCCCCGCAGCAGCGCGTGCGCGTCCGTCACGTGCACCGCGTCACCCCGCGTTTGGACCGGGGGCGCATATGTTTTGGATCACGACACAGATGAGCTCGGTGCCCCCGCCCCCGCCCCCGCCGCCGCGCACGCCCCTCCGCCGCGTGTCGCAGGGCTCGCTCCGCCGCCTCTCGCGCTCCGCCGCCTTCCCCGATGCGCCCCACGGCCTCGGCTTCCTCGAGCCCGCCCTCGCTGAGCTCCTCGACGACATCGAGGCCCTCAACACCAACGTCCACGGCCTCCGCGCCCTCGGCGACGCTCTCCACGCCTTCAACGAGAGCTTCGCCAGCTGGCTCTACGTCATGAACATGAACGCCCTCACCGTCGACTGGCCCCAGGTACGCCTCCTCCCCGCTCTCTCCCCGCCCGCGCGCCACACACCGCCCTAGGCTCCCACTCCCGCGTCGTTCACCCTCGCAGCGCGTCGCGCAGAGGAGGCTGCCGCCGCCCTGCGCGCCGCCCAAGAAGCCGCCGCCCGACCGCCCACACCGCCCCCCGCACCGCCCCCTGCGCCCGCGCCCGCAGACGACCCCGCCAACGAGACCGCCCTCGCCAACGCCACCGCCGCCTCCACCGCCTCCAGCAGCACCGCCAAGCCCGCCCCCAAGAAGCGCGCCGCCAAGCCCAAGCTGTCCGCCAAGGAGAAGCGCGAGCGCGGCCTGCTCGTCGAGCGCGTCGCCACCGCCCTCCCCCTCGAGTTCCGCGGCTCCGACCCCAACCTCCGCCGCCAGATCGAGCACGTCATCGAGGGCTTCCTCGACCGCCCCGGCCGCGGCGTCGCCAGTGCGTCTCCTCCTTCCCCTTTGTCCCCCCTCCGAGTCGCGTGTGCTGATCGCCGACTGTCGGGCAGTCCTCGAGCTCGTCAAGCCCCCCGACCTCAGCCAGGCCCGCGTCAACAAGTGCCTCATCGCCCTCGTGAACAGGAAAATCGTCCAGAAGGACAACAGCACCGTGCGTCCGTCCGTGCGTCCGTATGCGTGCGGTAGCGGAGGCTGACGACACGCCCCAGGGCACCGTGCTGTACCACTGGCATGGATTGCCGACCTAGAGATGTCCCCTCGCCTATCTGTACCGTATCTTCAGCGTCCCGTCTGCCCGGGCCGAGCCGATGTACTTGTTTCTCATAGCCACCGTAGATCCCGGTCGGCTGCTGTGGCGCAGCAGCCCGCGGGCAGCTGAGTGTGGACAGTGGCCAGCCTGTTTGCGACACATAACCCTCCTCAATTGCCCTGCACCCCGGTCCTGCGCTACGCCCATCGTGATATTCGAGCTGCCAGGGGGAGACGCTGCGCTCCCTCCTCGCTGTAGCAGAGATATAGCAGACTCCATGTGTTACAAGGGGGCGGTGCGCCGACAAGGGTAGACGCGCAGAGTCTGAATACAGATCCGCTGTAGATGATGCATCGACCTCACCGCCGAGGAAGACACACCCGCGACCGCACACGCGACCCACAGAACCGGACTAGCGTACTTCACATCTCCACACTATACACTTCCCTTCGAACTGGCATTACTGTACCATACCGGAGCAACTCAGGCGACGGGATGCCCAGCGAGACCAGGAGAGGAGGGTGATTGACGAGGAGACCACTTGGGTGTACCGTCTACATAGGGCCTCGCCCTCAGCGACGTTAAATGGATTGAACAAACAAACAAATGATGCATCAACTCTGTAGATCATCGTCTTTTGGATGGCCCTCTCTGACTTCACGCGCTCACATGCATGTCCAAGCAGCTGGTCGAGAAGAGGCGGAAGAGCCCTGTTATTTCTCGCAGAGACAATACAGCAGACTATAGATGTACAACGGGCAGGAGGCCGGATACAGGCAGCGTGAAGATACAAGGGGTAGGGGCGGAGGGGAACAGGACAGTGGGAACGGATGGGACAAACACGGAAAACGAGACACAACAGAAGCGCGACAACAAGCGAAGACACAATGGGTAGGGGCGGAGGGGAACAGGACAGTGGCAACGGATGGGACAAACAAGATACAGGACACAGCAGAAACGGCGACAACAAGGGGAAAACAAAACACAGCGCGGAGACAACAAACAACAGATGACACAGACCACACGCGGGGTATACCCAGACCACAGTGCACTGGCGAGACAACAAAAGGGTAGAGCGGTTGGATGGGTATGGCGATAGCAGTGGTGGCGGACTCGAGAGGTCCGCATAGCCTTGGGCCTCCGCTCATCGCTGAAGAGCAGGCTGATCGCGCCTGGACGAGGCGGCCGACGCAGAGCTGTCCCAAAGTGGTCCGAGGGCAAGCATGGCCGACGCCGCGCATCCGACCAAAGGGCCCAGATCGAAGAGCTCACGCCCCCTTGCGCGACGGACCGGCTTGAGGTGGCGGCGCACACAGCGAGCGACTCGGCGCCGCGTGCCGCCTCAGTCGGGAGTCCCGAAGTCGGGCCCGTCCTCGTCCTCGTCCTCGTCCTCCGACTCCGGGGCCTCACGCGCACGCCCTCCACCCTCCCCGCCCGCCTCTCCGTCCGCCGGCCCCCTCCCTCTCCCCCTCGCCCTCCCCCTCGCCCGCCTCTCCTCCGGGACACTCTTCCTCTCGAACGTAGTGAGCTCCTTCCCCGGGTGCCGACTGCGCCCATGGCGCTGCAGCGCGTCCTTGCGCGTGAACGTCGCTGTGCAGTGGCTGCACGGGTACACCCACACGCTGTGCACGCTGTCCCGGTGGCGCTGCGCGTCCGCCAGGCGCGTGAACCGCGCGTCGCAGTGGCCGCACTCGAAGCGGCGCGCGGGCCCGGTGCGCCGCCGCGCCTTGGGTGGGCGCCGCGCCGCGTCGTCGTCGTCGTCGTCGTCATCTGCGGTGGTGCGCTTCCTCTTGCGGGGTTGCGCCGCCGGCTGAGAGGACGTCGAAGCCACCGGTGGCAAGATGGGTTCGACCGACGGCGCGCGTGAGGGGATGTACTCGTCGTCGTCTGCAGCAAAGCGCTTTCTCTTGTAGGATTGCGCCGGCTGAGAAGACGTCGAAGCCACCGGCGGTGCTCGCGAGGACACGTACTCGTCGTCGTCTGCAGCGGAGCGCTTCCTCTTGTGGGTTTGCACTGGCTGAGAGGACGTCGAGGGCACCGGCGGCTCGGGCGTCCAGACGTGTATGACCGGTGGCGCTCGCGGGGGCACATACTCCTCGTCGTCACGGCTACGTCTAGCCCGTTTTCTTTGCGACCCGAGCGTTGGTGTGCACTTAAGACGCAGACGGCGTGCTGGTGGCGGGGACGCTTCGCCGTCGTCACGGTCATTGTCGTCCTCTGACGACCTCTTCCTCTTCTTCTGGTCGGTGGTAGGGATGGCTAGATGGTAGGCCTGCTCGCCCCACGGCTCGGCTTCCGCACCAGTTTCGTACTTGGCGTCGGCATCGAATTGAGCACCGTTGACCTCTGACTTGCGTTCACCCGAGTCCGACTGCGCCACAGCCGGCACGAGATAATCGAGCTGCTCACGTCCAGCACTGTCCAAGGGGAGCTCAGACTTCTCGTCAGGACTAGCCTCAAGCTCGTCGACTTCCCCTTCAGCGTCAAAGTCATAGTTCCAGAGGTCGTCGCCCAGCGTAGCCTCCGTGGCGCCTCCGAGTCTCTGCAGTCCATGATCGTCGCTGTTGGCGTCGCCTCCGGAATGGCCCGGTGAGAAGCAGTCCGAGAACAGAGAGCCAAAGTCCGAGTCAGCGTCGAAGATAGATGCGGTGGGATAGACGAGACCGTCCGGCAAGGTGGCGATGGGTGGAGGAGATGGCAGAGTCAGTCTTGGGGCGGTGGCGGAGGTCGGGGGATCGTGCAGCTGAGAGGTGCTAGGCAGGACGTCCGACGGGGCGCTGTAGACCGGGGGGCAGCTGGTAGGTGCGATAGGATATCCGTATGTGGCGGCAGGTGGCGGCAGCTGAGGAGAGAGGTCCGTCGACAGAGTAGAAGAGCGCAAGACGGGTGAGTACGGGTTTGCATCAGCGGCGGGAGGCAGGGTGGGCTGTTGAAACATGTCCTCGAAGATGGACTGAGAGGAGGCAGAGCTTGTGTCGGAGGACCAGTTAAACGGTGCACGGGGATCCGGTGAGATAATGTTGGAGTAGACATCCTCAAATGAGAACGACGTTTCCTGCGCACTCCGTGAGAGGACAGACGGAGGAGAGACGTGCAGCCTGCTCACGCTAGTGCTGCCATATTGCAGATACCGCAGATCGTCGGTGTCAAGAAGGTATGGATTTGTGTAGTAGTCCATTTTTCTTCGTTTGGTAGGTTTGAGTATGTGATACGCGTTTGAAGCTGTGTTGGGATGTTGCGGATCGAGCAAACGTTGCGCTTGTCACAGGCTGTCTGGTATAGACGGTCGAGAGATGCGTGTGTTGCGAGGCGACCCATCGCCACCTGCGGGCATTTATGCGTCCCGCGACCTCGAGAAGTGGACAATTGGACAAGCTCTGCTCGCGTTCTCCCCGAATTCGTCGAATGCTGTCCACATCCCTACTCGGACTGATATCGTTCCAAGTCGTCCAAAAGCGTGCTAGGTCGTGCTTCTCTGGGAGCTCGGATGCGGATGCGGATATGATAGACATACCAAGAGGAATCATGACACCGTTGTGTGCAACTTCTGAACATAGCCCGCAGACCCTGGACGCCCATCCAACTAGTACTGTCCGAATTAGGTGGAGGTGCTAGTGGCGGATACAACGTTGTTCCTATTCGTTCCAATAGATCATCACAAAATATTCAGCGTAAATCGGGATGTATGTTATTCAGGTGCTCACCCCTCGACGTGGGTTGTGGAGTCGACCAACATTCGATTAAGCCAAATGGACGCGAATCCTTACGCACCCCAAAAGAGCTGAATCATAGCACAGACCAGTGCACACGATGCGGAGTTCACAGAATACAAGACAATCGCTTCTGCTGTGCTATGTGGAATGACAGCGGGCGCGGCGTGGATGCGTGTTTGCGCGCTCCTCTGAATCGTTCAGGAGATCTAGACACAAATTCGTCCGAGTACTCATGGCGACCACGCGCCATGAGTGCTATTTGCCGCCGTTCGGCGAGTCACTGTACCAAATTTGGAGGGATGACTGACCAAATGTGCAGGAAGGAAGCCGTACCGTGCCGACGGCAGAGGAATAGTACACGCGTCTCCTGGGCTGTTCCGGCCCCAGCGTTGCCTTTTCCATACTTGGTTTTGCGCTTGTCGTTGCCTCGAACGGATACACAGGTCAGGTCGGCAGGCAATGACGTGGCGTAGCACAGGATGTGGTCGTCGCACTGGATTGCAGGCCTCGAGGTACGACCCGGAGCTTCGGAACGAGTCCGACTCGGCGTGGCGCTGCAAGAAGCAGGTTGTTTGATTCTGAGGCTCTTGCCAAACATTTGCTTCCTAATTTGGTAAACCAGCTCGGTTTGGGCCACACGTTGCACCTGCCTATTATCGTCCGCCTCCGCTATCATGCTCGTCGCTCTGGTACCGACCTCGCAAACTAGCGGCATCCTCTTGCGCCACCAATATTACACCGCTGCACACAGTACCGCTGTCTGACATTTACTGCATTTAGAGGAAGACCGTCGGCTCTTCATTACGGTGGCGTCGCCGACGTGGGCTCCAGCCTATATGTACATATAGATACCACCTGCATCTCGTGCAGTACTCAACTGTTCCATTTACATGCTCACGAAGAGGCATACGGGGTTCCAAAAATTGTGGATGGCAGCCCAGGAGCAGTCCGCCATCGCCAGTGAGCGTCCATACAAAGCCTACCCACGAAGGGCAGGCAGGAGCCTCACGCCGCGACTTCCGAAAGCTCGAGGACCACACGTTGTCCGCTTCCTTGCCGTCTCACTCTTCCCCTCGTGCATCTCACCGCACTAGGGGCACTGGTTTAGGTTTCGGCTGCATCCGCAACCGACAGACGTCCTCGTGTCGCGATGGCTCTCACGGCTTATCGGGGAACGTCCATTTAATTCGTTGTGCAGGAGTTCTGCACGATATGCAACAACACGCAAGCATCTGTCGCAGCTTTCTGGGCCCATTTGCATGGTTCCCTCAAGAACGCCTTCATCCAAGATGACGACGTTTAATCGGTGATGACTCGGAAGTCATCGCAGTTCAACCTCTACGCATCTCTGCGCTCTGGTCGCATTGGTTGAGCCTATACGTCTGGCCAGAGGCAGGCGTCATCGGACTCGCAGTACTCGCATCCCAAATAATGGAACACGGGTGATATGTATTGCATCGATGGAACGACGCATCGGGGTGTACATCCAGAGATGATCTAGATGTTCACGTGCAGTGCAGGCACAAGGGGGCAACGAGGACGGATGGTGGTCTGGGTCAGAAACCCCATCCGCCCATACTAGCGTCACGGACCCAGGACTGGACACTGGAAAGGAGGGCGGACCCGTCATAGAGACGGTTCCATACCGAGTACCGAAGGCGAAACAGAAGGGTGGCCATCCCTCCGGTCTACACAAGTAGAGTGATGTCGATAGAGAAGAGGAAAGGCTGGTGAAGGCGGACGATGGTGTGTGGTCTGCTCCAAACAGCGATCCAAGAGCGGACTCTTACCGCCCTGTCCATCGCCACAAGGCATGGGGCATGAGCGGCAGGGCATCCACATCTGGAGATCGAAGCAGGAGTACTTATGGCGGACGGTGGCCCGATCGCGAGGAGGAACAGTCAGACTGTCCTGTGCGTAGCGATTGTCGCGGCCTCTGGAATACACAAGGGCAGGGTGAAGAGCCAATTCCTCCCCTGGCCAGTTTATAAATGCAAGTACATGAGCGCTTACAGATTTCCGACCACGCGGCACAGGCGTGTCTCGCCGCGCGGCCCGTCGCGCCTGCAGTCTGAACTGAGTATTACATGTGGCGTTGTATACTTATTATCAGGGTGACGACGTTTACACCGAGCCCGCTAGGTGCGGCCAGTTTGCCGACAGCTCGAATTCGACAGCCCATATCTACGCAGGTGTTTGGTAACCCACTGGACTCGGCGAGAGTCTCAAACGGACGGTTTCCCAGGTGTCGAGTCAAGTGCCCTTAGTGTTCCTGACCGCAAATGACAATATACCGACGCGAAATGCAGCAACGCAGGCTTGTCAGCGACTAGTGAGCCTGAGCCTGGGTTTCATGCACAGTTCTCGCGGTCTGAGTTCTCATCGGATGACCCTCCCACCCTCGGCCTGCGACGTACTATCCGACGAGAACCTCTGTGCGTGCCCTTCGCAACTCCTCTGAACGGCGCTGCTCTATCAGTTGTTCCATCGATTGTTATCCGACCTTGATTAGTTGCATCGCCGAAAGGGTCATCGGCGGCAAGACCCTGCTCGCCCTTCCTATGTGGCGCAGTCCGAGGTCAGCATGCATTGCGGTGTGTAGACTGCGCCGTACTTAGAGCCATTGTTCCGCGCAACTTTCTTGCTAGCTGGTGTGAGGAATGTGCGTCCCGGACTCCGCACCCTCCTGAAGGGCAGGTCAGTGGCAGATGGAGGAGAGAACAGCGACAATCTCACTTGGAGGTATGCTTGCGTTTCGGCGTAGTAGTAGAGCGAGGTTTGGTCTCACCATCATCGTCCGGGGTCTCATTTGCGTCCGCGCCCCTGTCATCTTGGTCTTCCATTTGCCTTCACGGTGAAAGTCAAGTCAAGTATTGACAATACTATGGAGAGGTATACGCACTCGTCTTCTGAGCCTGACTCGACCTCGGAGAGAACAGGTCCGGCGTTTTTTCCCTCACTCTCACTCGGAACTGCTTCAACTGCTGACTCTGCCTCGAGCCTTTCTTCGTCATCTTCAGGGGGGTCAACATTATCCACAGAGTGATCACCGCCCTCTCCCTGATCTTCCTCGAGCTCCAACCCAAGGAACGCGCACAGCTCATGGAATCGTGCGTTCTCTTTATACCTGCTCGCGTCGATGCCTTCAATGTGGCGGCCGAACCGCTTGTTGAATCCTGTCCTGATTCTGTCCAACAACTTCTCGGCCACGGGGTCCTCGAATGGGGCATGCTATGCATACGCAACAATCAGAAGCTATCCTGTGGAAGACCATTATGGATGCACACCTCGTCGAGGTCCGAGAGTAACATATGGAGAAGGAGGAGAGAGAGCTCCTCTGGATCATCAGGTATGTATAACTTGCAGAGCAATTGACACAGGTCCTTCCGGGCGTCCTCTAGTTCAGGTATCAGGCATATCTCAAGATATCAATTCGGAAGCGTCATTTCCTTACCAGTTCTCTCCTTGCTATACATCGCTTTCAGCAGATCCATCGCAAGGTAGACATGCACGTCATCCGCATGTTGGTCTTGTTGACTTCTGGGCAATTTGTGCACGCGTGAGTGCTCATCCCACCCATGTCACATATATATGCACTCACGCGTTCACCAGTTTACGAGGGTCGGTCCAGTCAACGAGCAGAAGGCCGAATTGATACGGGCTTATCATCTGCTCGTCATCGGAAAGTTCGATGTACACTTGTGCGATGAGGTCATATGCAGTTAGGGCGACCTGGGGTGCAGATACAGTCAACATGGTATCTGCATAGCTGACTGGGTTGGAGGCTCACCGACTGCAGCCGACGCTGATTCGCTGCCGAAGAATAAGAGTATACCGGCAAGAAGTACGAGAGGCATTGTCGGAGCTCCTGATTGTCCGCCGTCAAAGGCGAGACGTACGCCATCAGCATGCTCGTCAACACCTGAGTCGAGAGTGGGAAGCGTAAGTGACTATATCCGTATACAAAAGTTGGCACGCACCCGTGGATCAGTCACCAGCCCCGCGAGCATGAGCTTCGAGATGCCCACACAGAGGACTGCCTGCACTACCGGCGACTCGTCGACTTCAAGCGTCTGCAAGAGGAAGGTTACGATCTTCTCCGCCTACGACACACTGTGGTGAGACTTATCCAACTGGTCCCGACGACGGCACTCACTACGTCATCGGATCGCAAAAGCAGCTCGTCGTCGTATACCATCAGAATGTCGAAGACAACTTGGAGGACCTTCACTTTGAGATCCTCAGGAGCATTCTGAACCTGATTGAGGAACAGTTGGAAAGAATTCAAGGCCATGCTCTTTCGTACTCATACGTCAACGCTGACTCTGCATAGATACCAGCAGACGGCATACCTTGGCGATCAGGCAACACAAGCCCAAACTAACGAGGCCTCTCTCTCGCAGGGCCAACTCTTTCCTCTTCACTGAAGGTACGATCAAGTCGGCGAGCAAGCCTTCCAGAGTTGAATTCTCGTCAAAGTTCTGCGGGAGTGTCAGCAAATGGCGCGAGATGACCTCTTTAACCCACTCACGCCCTCGACACGGCTCAACATAGCCGTGCAGATTCCGAGGCACCGCAGATCCACGGCATCCGCCTTCTCCCGCTCTTCCGGGGTCATCTCCAGCAGAGTCTTGGCGCGGCGCAGAGAACGGCTGCGCTGCGAGCTTTGCGTTGTGTTCACCGAGCTGTTGCCATCGGGAAAGAGTGGGTTCGTCTGAGAAACGGGCATTCAACGACGTGACTGGCAGCTCAGTATTGTGCACACGGCTTACCACGTCTACAATCTCTTCGCCATCCCGGAGCTCGGCGATCATCTCAACGACGACACGTATGAGCTCACGTTCGCTCGGCGCAGAGTGCTTGAGCACGTCCATACACAGCTCTGTTAGACTGTCAGGGAGGAGCTCGTGCGCCAGCATTTCTCCTGCAGGACTGCTGTTGAGCGTCCGAAACACGGACGAAGCAGCCGACAACACTCACGAACAACGGCAAACGCCTTCCTCCTCCCAATCTCGTCCGAGAAGTCTGACAGCGCTGCCAGGCGGAGCAGCTCCCCCACGACGAAGGTACGATCCGTGACCACGTCCTCCCTGCGTTCCATCTCTTCCTCATCTTCCGGCGCAGCCGCCTCGGTGCGAGAATCGGCCTCCATCCGTGCATCCTCGAGCTCCTCGATGGAATCCAGGAGGTCGTTGCAGGATTCCTGTAGGTAGAATGCGAGCGCGGTGACCACCGGCACGCCCGCCGCTTCGAGACGCGCCTCCAACCCGTGCTCGTGGCAGTATTCAGTGAAGATGCGCGCAACGAACATGGACTCTGGGGTCAGGCCTTGCCAAAACGTATCTGGTGTCGGAACTGTGAGCGAGCGCTCCTTGAATACAAGCGAAGGGCCTTACCGTCAAGTACGACAGAGTCGAGAACCGCGTTCCTTGTCAAGAACAGCGACTTGAGCGCGTCTGCAGCGACGTCGACCCCTTCTGGGCTAACGGCGTCGAACAACTTGACGAACGGGACAAGAGCAGCGAGCCAGCCCTCCTCCGTAGCATCATCGGACACGATGTCGAACCAAGCAGCGACTGTCTGTGCGGCTGCCGCGCGCACAGCATCCTCGCGGTCGCCCAGCCCGTCGCGGACCACCTTCTCCCTCTGCGCGAGCGTGAGCTGGCGCGGGTGCTCGAGAGTGCTCGAAGACTGATATTTGCGACTCCTCGGCTTTCCTGCGTAGATGCCCATAGAAAGGATAGTCGAGAAGAGGAGCTTGCGGACCACGGGGTCGACGTCCCGGCTGCGGGTCAGAACAGCGGGCACAGTGCGCGGTGTGAGGGGCACATGCAGCAGGGCGTAGCGGCGCACTTCGCTGTAGACTTGTCATGAGAGTGTTGTTGGTAGATAGTAGCAGCACACTTACGCGGAGTCATCGTACTGCAGTCTGTCCAGGAGGATCTCGATGATGCTCGGTTCGTTTGCGGGCAGTTCACTTGGGATCTCGCCTGCGACAAGCTTCGACAAGCCGATGACGGCATAGCTCCTGATGGTAGCCTCCTTGTCGAAGGCGCGCTCGACGTAGTTCTGGCGGAGAATGGCATAGATATCCTCGCTGTGCGCGAGTTGTCAGCAAGGGATGGATACACAGGGAGTTGCACACACTCTAGCTCGTCAAGGTGGCCTATAATCTCGGTCACTAGTGATACTACCCGCATTCTCACAGTCTTGTCTTTGGCGTTGAACCCTTGCAATAGCCACTTCAAGAGACGCAGTGTGAAGCGCACAGCGGGTGCGTCTTCCGCTACCATCTCGACATTTCCCTGTTTCTTGGCGTTCAGTTGTGTGGCTGCAAACGCAAAGATATCAGCGTCAATCCCTTCGCGCTGATGCTGCTCCAGTCCACAAGAGTGCCACAGAGTTGCAAACAACATGATCACTTGAGCCTGCTGGTAGATCAGGCCCGCGGCGCCGATACACTCCAGTGAATTGAGACCCTTGCCACACATCGACATCACTGCTCAACATCTTCTTTACAAGCAACGCCACAAAACGGAATCCAAATTGTAGAACATACCTTTCTGCAGAGTGAATTGGACATACGAACCGATAAACTTGGTCACCCGGTCCGCTGCGACGCAGCCTTTCTTCACAGCGAGCACCCTAGCCGTCATGTCGACGAACACGTCATAGAAGCGTTTCTCTCCCACGAGCTTGAGCGCACGTCCATCCTTCGAGGCTTGACGCGTGGAGGCTGCCTGAAGAAACAGCTTGTGGAGAGCGGTGCAGTTCTTGCGGTGGTTGATGGTGGATTGCTGGACCTGATCGAATATGGTTGGGATAGCCGTACCCAGCGCGTCAATGTCAAAGTTCTTGGTCATGGTCTGTGATTGTCGACTCCGTGGTGTAGCCTCAAGAGCGGTGTTCAGCTGGTGCACATCGCAGCCGTGATAAGCAGAAGGTCAACTTCGAGTCGTGCAGGAGAAACACGAACTCGTATGAGATCGGATTGTATTAATTTGTTCCAAATAGCTGGCAGTTGGTCATGAGTCAAAGATGATGGCGATACCAGGATGGAGTAGGGTCAACGCGAAACGAGAGCCGGCGGGATGGGCGCCAGTCAAGCGACGAACCCGTCATGTCAGATCTCAGATCGACGCGTCGCGACGCGCTGACCACGTGCTCGTGACACGGTTCCCCTTCTCGCGCTTTGCAGACAACTTGAAGAGTCCCCGAAAGCTAGTTTGCATTCTACGCTACTAAAATGTGGCGAGATATGCTAACGAGGTACAATGTGTGTGTGATACAGTAACCCATTGTTACAGAAGTGATCCAGAAACAACCAAGAGACGACCAGAGATATATCTACTAGTACAGAGGAGAAGGAGATGCGCTCGGAGCGATGGGTATGACGGCGCTACAGTTTTGGTATGATGGTATGATAATGGGAGATACAGCGTAATACAATGAAATAATTGAGACAATAACAGATGCTAACAGCACACAGCAAGGGATTGCAGCAGAACTTGGAGCGGTGATGGGAGATGTGAGTTTGGAGTTTGGAAGGTTTATTGAGTTGCCTTTCGTATCAAGGGAACATTGAGATAGGAAAAACCAAGCATAAAGACCAGGCACTCACCGAATGTCATCGGCGCGTAGTGTTTCGACGCGAGCACCACCCCGCGATACTATTCGCGGCCACAATGGCGGCCCTCACAGCGCATCCTGCCAGATACCCGGCACCCCCTGCCACCACCGCAGCTGCACTCATCTGACTGCCCGTGTCCTGCGCATGTTGATTGAGTTCAGGAGCGAAGTCGTCCTCGAACTCGGAGCCAGCAAGCGAGTCTTCAACTTCGGCCTCCTCGGCCTCGTCGCTCGACTGGGCGTCGAGGTCCGCAAGGTGAAGGTATCCCCTTGCGGTCCTCGACGCATAGTGTCCCTCTTCAGAGCGATAGGTATGCAGAGGATGATAGGCAGGCACGGGGTAGTAGGACGGTCCGGGTGCGTAGCGCGCGTCCAGGTCGGCCACAGTGAGTGGGGCCGTGGCCCGGGTCGTCCTGTGCGTCGGCCTCGCCCCGACAGCGCGAGCGTAATGTTCCGGGCAGAACGTGCTCTCCGTGTGGACTTTGTGCACGTAGTGCTCAACCTGCGGTCTTGGAGAGGTGATGATCCGCTTCGCGGGCTTCGGTTGCAACGACGAAGAGCTCGGCTTCAGGTTGAGCTTGAGAGGCCTTCGCGCGTGGGATGGCCTCCGGGAACACGGACCCTCAAGGGAGAGCGTAATGGGAGCAACGGGTGGTAGAGAGGCGAGGTAGTCGTGGAAGTGGGAGCCTTGGGCTGGAGCGGGGGTGGTGGCCTCGGCCACAGGAGAGTCGGAGTCGGGGGTGGTGGTGAGATCAATGACAACGACGGGAGGAACCGCGTTGCCGGGTGAGGTTGTAGCTTTGGAAGAAGCTACAGGGGCTTTGCTGGTGGGTACAGTGGATGGGCGCAGAGCGAAGGGCAGCGCCTTGATCGGGAGCTCTGTCGACTGCATGTTTTCGGAGCACGTCGCGTGGTCGTATGGACGTATCGGTGAGCAACGGTGTTGTTGGGCTGCCAGAACTGCGCAAATAGCGCGCTTTTAAGGCTGTGGGAGAGGTGAAGGTGGGGGTTCTGGTTAGAGGGAGGTGTGGCCGTGGCCCACGGCGCGAGCCACAATAACAGGTCCCCGCCACCGATCTCAGATCGGCGCGTCGCGTCGCGTCGAGGGGCCCACGTGCCCGTAAGTGCAGTTGACCCCTGGGTGCCACTCCGGCCCGGGGCCGCTGCCACTCAACCAACGCCACTCGCCGGGCGAGTGGCAGTCCAAGCCTGCTACTGTGGCCGGCCAAGTCAAAGTCGATAGACAACTACCACACGCCACCCACGGGGCTGACGGACATACCCCCACTCAGCCGACTACATGACCTCACTTAGACAACGCGGACTTCAAGTTACAGACCAGGGATCATCATGTCATTCTTCGGACCCGCACCTACGTACGGTTGGGAGCAAGAGTCGTGAGCGTACATCAACACGAAGTCGTGGCGGGGTGCGTCCAATACATATCGTGACCAGGTGCGGGGTAAGAATGGGATGTTGTGCGATAGATACCAGAGAAAAAAGAAACGACGAGAGAGATAGATAGAGAAGAGACGGTGGGAAGTGCGGGTCATGAGAAAGCGTGAACGTGATGATGCATAGAGACAAGGTCCACCCGACGGGGGTATCTATCGTACAGACACGCAGAAGAACCAACAAGGGCCAGGATTCAGCAGCGGGCGCAGCAGGGCACGAGCCTCCGCGCGAGGGCCGCGCAAGCCCGCACGCCGCCTGCTAGCGCACCGACTGCTTCGACGAGCGGCCGCTCGCAGGCTGGGAGCCCTCGTCCGCAGCATCCGTGTCAGCCAGCCTCAGCCGCTGCGGATCCGGCACGGGGGCAGACCCCGAGCTCGCGTTCTTGATGCCGATCAGCACCTCCTTGCAATACTTGATCTTGTCGACGAGGCGCTGGTTGAACTTGAGCTCGTCCGGGTAGTCCGAGGGCGGCGCCATCGCGATCGCCATGACCTCGCTCAGCTTGAAGCGGCGCGCGTGGTAGTCCTTGTCGAGGTGCGTCACGAGCAGGCCCTGCGACGAGAGGATGATCTTCGAGTGGTCGTAAAAGTTGAACTGTCGCACACGCAGGTCAGATCGGAGGCGACATGAAGAGGAGACGAGGTACGCACCTGCAGCGTGTCGTGGCTCATCTTGAACACGATGACGTGCTTCATGCGGAGGTACTTCTGCACGAAGCTCATGCCCTTCGTGCGCTCCACGTCCGAGTAGCAGAACGAATAGTCACCGTACAGCCGGTCCATGATGTACTTCTCAAAGTGCTTCAGCAGATACACCTTGCTCTTGAGGTCGTCGGGGTACTCCGACACCGTGTAGTTCTTGCGCACGTACACGGAGCCCGAGCGCCTTGACGAGATATAGTCGAAATGGCTGCGACAAACACACAACTTCAGCGGGCATCAGAGGAAACAACCACATAACACGCACTGCTTGTCCGCGGAAAGGATCATCGTCGTGCTATCGTTAAAGTGGACGCCCACCGCGCCATCCGTGAGCGCGTACCCCATGCCGTACTTATTGCAGTAGTCGACCCAGGACACGATGAACACCTTCGGGTCAGGCATGTCGTCCGTCTCGCGCGGATCCCTATACACCCGCCCCTGAGACTTCGCCGCAAACGCCGCCGAAAGCGTCTGCGCCGCAGCGTCGAACCCATTCACCCGCAGGCCGGGCGTCGCCCCCGCGCCAGCCGCCGACGAGGACGACGAAGACGGCGGCGGCGACGGTATCGGCTCCGCAGGGACGAGCCGCTCGCGCTGCTTCTCCCTCGGCGCGAGCGAGCCCGCCCCCCGCCGCTCGCGCTCGGGCCTGGACTCGGGCGGGACGTTCTCCTGGTCCTCCCGTGCGCCACCCGCCGACGCGGGCGCGGCGCCGGGGACCATCTGCGCGACGATGCGCGCCTTCTGGCTCTCGAGCTCTTTCGTGCGGAGTTCCGCGCGCCTCAGCTCCTCGTCCTCCTCGCGCTCGACGATGTTCTGCAGCCCCGCGAGGCGGCTCGGGCGCACGGGCGAGCGTGCCTCCGCCTTCGCCGCCTGCAGTTTCCGCAGCAGCGGCTCGCCGCGTGGCGCGACGAGGGGCGCGACGAGCAACGGTTGGCGGGCGGCGCCGAGGAGCGCGGAGATGGGCGAGCCGGGCTGCACCGCGCGCTGGAACTCCTTCTCCTGTTGCGCGAGGCTCGAGGTGACGCCCTTGCTCTTGCTGGGGACCGTGTCTGCCGGCGGAGGGGGCGCGGGCACGTTGATGCTCGTGAGCTGGTCTTCGTCGAGCATCGCGTTGCGCTTGAGCCGTGCAAGGTTCGCCTCGGAGACGGGCCGCGTGATGTGCGCGAAGTCGGGCGCGCCGTCGTGCGCTGTGGAGGGGATGTAGCCGGGCACCGGGACAATGCTGAACCATGGGTGCTCTACGATCTCGTATAGCGTGGGACGTGCGGCCGGGTTTGGCGTGAGAATTTGTTGCACGAGGTCCTTCACGTGTGGCGACACCACTCGGTCCTCGGGGAACTCGTACTCGTTGTCCCGAATGCGCTTGTAGATTGCCTTGACGTCCTTCGTCTGGAACGGCGGCCGCCCGACGACGAGTGTGTAGAGGATAACCCCAATCGACCAGGTGTCGACCTCGAAGCTGTGTCCATTCGCAGTGTCAAAGAGCACTTCGGGGGCGATGTAGTTCGGGGTGCCGCAGATGGTCTTCTTGCGCTCTCCAGGGTTCTCGATGAGCGCGGCGAGACCGAAGTCGCCGACCTTGACATTCATGCTCTTGTCGAGGAAGATGTTGCCGAGCTTCAGATCCCGGTGAATGACCTGGTGCGTGTGCATATACTGACATGCGCCGATGAGCTGCACCATGAAGAAGCGTGCTTCGGGCTCTGTGAAGCGTCTTCGTCGTCGCAGCATATCCATTAGTGAGCCGTTGTGGCACAGTTCTAGAGTCATGTAGACATTATCGTCGTCCTCGAAGCAGTCTTGGAAACGAACGATGTTTGGGTGGTCAAGAGAGCGGTGGATCTTGATTTCTGCGTAGAGCTGACAAAGTGTCAGAGCAGTGCACATTCAATGGGAACATATGTACCTTTGTTTTTGCTTTCTTGGTCTTGAGGGAGGATTTGGTGACGACCTTGCACGCAGCCCGTTTGCCACGGGCATCCATGACTTCGTACACGCGAGCGAAGCCACCCTAAATGCATATGTATCAGATACGGCAAGCAAGCCCAATTGCAAAGTTTCAGGAACGGGTAAGAAATGAGTGCAGAATAACATTCTGACGTGCACGCCACGTCGGCACGAGGTGCCACACGTTCGGAAAAGTAGACCCTCCGCATGCATGAACGACTCAAAGAGCAAGCCAGAACGAGGAAAAGTAAGGTAAAGTGGAGACAAGGGGTACTTGGGAGGAGGAATGCCGCACTCACCTCGCCGAGCATGGACACACGGGTGTACTGCAGGGTCCGGGATTTGTCTGTGATGACTCTGGGCGGTGAGGGCGGTGCGACCTTGACATTCTGTCTCGGAAGCGGAGGGTCGTTGGGGTTGCGCTGCTGCTTCTCTGGCAGCTGGGGAGGCGGTGAGCGGGGCGGTGCGTACTGTGCGTAGGGCTGGTTTATCGCGTAGTGGTTTGTGGGCGCTGAGAGGGGGTTTCTGCGGGTCGGCGGGGCCATGGCGGGATAGAGAGGGGCAGACATCGTCGCAGAAGGAAGGGGTGGCGGCGACGGCGGGGACGGGGGTTGCTCTGTGATGGAGGGAGGAGGAGAGGGAGAGGCGGGGGGCGTGCCCAGCGCATGTTGTTGTTAGCCACGCTTACATAAGCCCACGTTGTTGGTTCGACTTTCGCGTAGCGCGTTGCTCACGTGGGCGCGTGGGATCGTCGCGGGCGCCTACGCGATGTACGCGGGGCGGGTCAAAGCGTCCGCCCACGCCGCCACCCAGCGCGCGTCCCATTGTCTCCCCCGGTCAAAGCACACCCTCCCGCCCACATGCACCCGTTCAGGCAACTGTGGCTATGCCGCCACTCTTCTTGTCTCCTCCCCCCATCTCACCCGCAACACCCGCCCGCCCTCTCCCTCGCAACCTCCCTCTTCCCTTTTGTCTCCAGAGCACCCCGCTTATCCTATACATACCGCCTCGTCGCCGCGCTCTCAACCCGACAAGGCAAAGCCAACCCACCAGCAAAGCCTCCCTACGCCACGAGGTTAAACCACTACTCTCAATATGTCTAAGAATCCATCCAGGTGTGTCCACCGCGTCCATCTTTTGCACAAAGCACGTTGGTTGTACCCTTCTTCGACGCCACATTTTGTGTCGCCGTCAACATGTCCCCGGGATTGCCTCTGCCCCCCCTTCTTCCTCCCCATTTCCTCTTCGCCGTTACCGAGACCCACCGTGATGTGGCGTCGTCAGTATATCGCGCTGTTGCGGCGAGAGCGGGGAGCTCGCTCGCCTCAGCAGCGCACACGGTGGCGTAACGTACTTCACCGTTCACCATAATTGCTGCATTTTCTTTACAACTCTTTCACCTCTACGTCTCTCGTGGCCCACATCTCGCTTGCTATCTACGTCTTCCACTGCGTTGTGTGCGTGCTGGTCGTCGATGTTTGAGCGCCACATTTTGGCCACATTTCCATACACTTGCTCCTCGAGCATAACGATCGTCTCCATACGCCACATAATTATCCTATTGTGTCCCTCTTCCCAACATTGGGCTGCTCGTACGCCGCGGAGCGTCGCCTGCAGTGTTTCGACGCAACAATTGCCAACGCCACTCATGGCGAGCTGGCCACCGTGCTATAGTCGTGCATATGACCAACAGTAGTCCTATTGTATAACTTTTCTTCTCCTTCTCTTCTTTCTCCTCTACGAACGCCTGGTGCTCTACCGGGAGCATCGTCACCCGACGCCACATTTCTCACTTCCCACCCAACCCCTCGAGCAAACCCACACTAACCACACCCCTCCCCAGAGGAAACCTGCGGGATGGCCCGTCCTCCGACCGCCGCAAGCGCAAGAGCGTCGCCTTCTTCCGCAGGGACGCCGTCGAGGCGCGCATCCGCGAGCAAGCGTCCGACCGCGCGTACATACACACCGTCACCCAGAAGGCGCGCGCGCGCGCCGCCGTCGGGGTCCACATCTTGCCGAGCGGGAACGGCGAGGGCAGCGCCACCGCCACCGCCGCCACCACCGAGGTGAACGTCGTCGAAGTACTCGGGATCGGGGTGAACGCCAAGGGCAAGCTCACCTTCTGGAAGAAGGTCGTGAAGGAAGAACCCGCCGCGCAGGGCTCGGGCTCGCAAGGAACGGCAGATGCTGACCATAAGATGGGACAGCCTGCCTCGGAACAGGCCGACGAGGCCATGGACGCTGGAGAAGATAATGGCACTCACGAGCATGCGGGAGAGAGCTCCCGGAGTGGGCAAGGATATACACCCCAGCGAGAGTCCGACGACGAGGACGAGGACGAGCAGCTTGACTACGGTGATGGCGAAGACGACGGGAATGATGGAGATGAGGAAAAGGAAGAAGACAAGCACGCGAATGAGAATGAAGAGGAGGACGATGACGACGACGACGACGAGACAGAAGAAGAAGAAGAGACGGAAGACGAAGACGGAAACGGTACGCGCTTCGACGCACGGGCGAAACAGTGGACTAACCGCCCCGCAGAGACAGAACCCGAGGAGCCGACGCCAGCGCAGGCACAGAGCCCAGCGAAGCCAGCGTCCGAGGAGGAGGTCAACGCCTTCCTCGCGACCATCGCTGCAGCAGCGCAGACGACGGCCCCCGACAACACCCACGACGAGGTCGAGCGCTCCCGCTCCGCCGCGCCCTCCCCCGAGCCACGACCCCCACCCGAGCTCGCCGACCACGACCGCAGCCGTTCTCCTTCCCCCCTCCCAAGCCCCCCGCGCACGCCCCCGCCACGCTCCGCCGAGCGCGTGCGCCGCCCGCTCGCACCCGAAGCCGGCGACCTCGGGCCCGACTTCGGGATGTCCTCCCTCTCCCTCGCGCTCACCGAGCTAGCCAGGAGCTCCCCGACGCCCGACGCCGACCTCGACCTCGACCTCGGGATGTCCTCCCTGTCGATCGCGCGCGAGCTGCCGCCGTCCACACCGCCGCCACAGCGGGACGCGGCGCTCGACCTGGGCATGGCGGCGCTGTCGGTCGCCCCGCCGCGCCCGCCGCGCTCGCCCAAGCGGCCGCCGCCCCAGCCCTTCCGGAGCGAGGCGCAGGCGGACGCCGCGAGTAGCGAGGTGCCAGTGCCCACCGTGGTGGTGACTCCCCCGCCCGCATCCGAGTCGAGCGCTCCAGCAGCTCCTGCCTCGGGCTCTCAAGCAGCTGTGGCGGCTGCCGCTCCCTCTGCGCCATCGGCCCAGGATGCCACTCCTCGCTACTCTCCTATTGCCCTTGCGCTCAAGGCGGCGTACGCCCCGCCCTCGCTCACTGTCCGGACGCCGGTGGTCCAACGATCCCCGCTTGCTCGTGCAGCGATCCCAGCTCCATCCACTATCCCATCTCCCCTCGCACCTACCCCGCCCTCGTTCACTGCCCGGACGCCGGTGGTCCAACGATCCCCGCTTGCTCGCACAGCGGTCCCAGCCCCATCCACTATCCCATCTCCCCTCGCACCTACCCCACCCCGTCCCTCTGTTGTGCCACCGACGCCGGCTGCTGCTATCTCTGCTCCTGCTCGTCCTTCCGCCCCTACTGGCCCTGCTGCTGCCCCTGCTGCCCATGCTCAGGCTGCTACCCCTGCTGCTGCCCCTCCCACGCCTGCTCCCATCTCCCTTCCTATCCTATCCGTCCCTATCACTCCTGCTCCCGCGCCGAACAATTCCACCCATCCGTCCACCACTCCACCCATCTCGACCCCACCAACCGCCACTACGACCGAGCAGCCACCACGCATGCTCCGAGCCCCTCCTCCGTTCTTCTTCGGGCAGCAACCAGCAGCGGTGACGCAGGCAGAATCCGTGAACGTAGTCAAGAACGACGAAGAGGCTCCCATGGAAGATCAAGAGGGATGGCCTGCAGCAGAATCGGTGGGTGTTCCCCTCTTATATGCATTCTTCTGCTAACATCATGCACTTGTTCTTATAGTGGGTCGCGCCACCGACCCAAACAACCTCGCCACCAATGGCCGCCACCCAAACACCATTTCAAGCGGCTGTACAAGACACAGAGATGCAAGAAGAGACACAGCCTCCGGCTCCCCAATCAACTTTTGTGCCCTCCTTCCAATGGCCCTCCGCCGCCACGAACCCGCAACCAACACTCCAATCATTCGCGGCACCCAATCAACCCCAAGCGTTCTCCACGCCGGCCCAATTCCCGCCCTTCGCTCCGCAGCAACCACTCAACAACGCGTTCGCTTCATCTAGTACGAGCGTGTTCCCCAGCACCGTCTCCGCGCCAGGCGACGACGCCTGCGTCGACATGCAGATAGACGAGCAGGAGCCCAAGCCCGTGCACCGCATTCCATGGACCCACCGACGCGGGCTCGCCGCGCGAGACGCGTACCAGGCCCTCGCGAAGAAGCCGACCAAGGACGCCTACCGTCTGCGCACGAAGAGGCGCATCAACCGCACCCGCTACCTGCCCATCAGTGTCTCGCCACAGCGCGGCGCGGAGCACGCGCGCGTGTGCCTCCTCGCGGACTGGCTGTTGTCCTACATACACGGCGAACACATCCAGAACGCCCACCCCCCGTGCTGCACCCCCGAATGCCTCGAGGCGCGGGCCTTGTTGAGGAGGCGCGGGCGGCTGCGATACATGCAGTCTCTCAATGGGGCCGGGGCTGCCCAGACCGAGTCGGTGATTGACGAGGACGATAATATGTCTGATGCTTCTTCAACGTCGACGGCCCCGCCACCGGCCCGGATGACGGCAGAGAGCATACCCCTCGCATTGACGTCGGCGACAACTAAGCCCGCCGCCACTCCGGCGGATAGCCCCAATTTCCTCGACCTCGCGTTGAAGGAAGAAGCATCTACCTCCTCATCCGATGCTACGAAGGCGCGCGCCCCAGGCGCAACAAAGGCGGACACTGCAGAAGTGGCGTCGACAACGACGGCGAAGAAAGCCCAGGCGCCACAGCCTACCTCGGGTGCGCCGGACGCAGAGTCTGCGCAGGGGAGCGATAAGTCGCGAGAAACAGATGCTAGTGCATCAACTCGTACGAAGCCGACGACCAGCGGTACGGTCGACGCGAAGCCTGCGCCGACATTTGCGCGCTTGGCCCCGCGACGAGGTACCAACGCAAGCTCATCGGTCAGACTGGCGGATGTGAAACCAGAACCGACCCGCTCCCAACCGGATGCAGATGCAACAGCAGATTCGCCCTCTCCCCAGGCCCCGAAATCTGCCGAACCGTCCAAGTCGTCGACTACCACCAGCAATCGAGCCGCCTCCCCAGACACCACTAAGCCACAGTCTACAATCGCCCCACCGACCGCCGCCCTCCCCCCACCGAAATCATCCGAGCCTTTGGCTAAGCTGCCGTTCTCTCTGCGGCCTAGCATACTGTCGAACGCGGCTGCCCCCACGTCCCCCCTTCCACCCACAGCCACGCCCATCTCCGAGCCCACCCCCATCATCGCTCCTATTCCCAAGACGGCTGTCCCCAGCCCTGATGTGGTGTCCACTCCGGTGGACGACGACTCCCCTGGCTCCGACAGCGCAACATTCTACCACTTCCTTTCCAGTCTCCCCCCAGTATCCTACATCCCATCGTCGCTCGCAGTCCCATCGCCTCCTCAGGATCCAGCTGAGACGCGGAAACCATTCCGCCTCAATCTCACGCTAGACCCTTCGTCATTGGAATATTACTCCTCAAACCCGAGGGCTAGGAAGCAGGCGTCGGGTCAATATATCCACGAGGTGCACACGAGAAGTACGTTCTCGCCGCGCCATTACGAGCTGGCGTTGGAAGAGGAGGCGATCCGCAAGACAGAGCTTGCTCTGGCTGCAGCCGAGATGAGCGCAGCGTACAACCCTGGACAGTCGCGCAGCGGAACGACCACTCGGTCGTCAACGCCTATCTACAACCCAGAGACGGAGGACTATGTGACGCCGGTAATGCCTGGCTACCTCACGGACTGGGAAGCGTCTTCCGATAGTGATAGCAGCGAGTGGGCAGACGGCATCTCTCTCTTTGGCTCGGACAGCGGAGACCTCGATTTTAGCAGTGATTCCCAATCGACGGGCAGCGGCTCGCAGAGAAGCAATACAATCACGGTAGTGGCCGGAGGGGCTGGGTACCTAGCTGGCTCAGCTGTGAAAGCTGTTTTAGTGGGTGCGCGCAGCCTCGTAGGATGGTGGTCGCGTCGAAATACCGCGCGGCAATGATCAAACACTGTCGGTGAGTAATGGAGTGCTCATGAGCCACCTTTAACGTGTCGCTGAATACTTCATCCTACCAGCTCACGGAACTTCTCGGTGGCACCTATCCTCGATAGAGTCATCTCGTTCCACAATATCATTCTCATCTGTATTACTACATCTATGATCCTCCACATACCTGTTGTTGTCTCGAATATCTGAACGTACTGTAGTGTAGTGTAGTTTCCCCTCTCAGTCTCTTCCGCACTGGACGTGTAGCGTTACTGTATCAGTCGCCCTCGCATCCCAGTCTCGTTGCTCGATCTTCTCTCTCGGACAGTCTCAGGGTTGCTTGCAGCTTTTGTCCACCGGGTTTTTGTAGTGTGCCTGCTGTATCTCGGTATCGGTTCGTACGGACTCTGGGAGTATAGTGTAGCTAGAATGATGCTCAGCATTCCGGGGCCTACGGTCCTGCGCTCCTCTCCCTAACATTCTCTCTGCCCCCAATCACATGCTGTACGGTTCAGACAAGACGCCGAACTTTAGGTTGTCCCAAGGTGCGTGCTTCTGCTGCGCAGCCTAGTACGCTCGAGTCCAAGACCTCACAGAGTCATCTATACTATGTTCACCGTGACGGTGCACTTGAATAGCGTACATCGTAGTCACTTGCGCATGCTAGCCCGGCGGAGCTCGTCTGGTTTGACTAAGACGATAGTATGATGTGCGCAGTCCAGAAAGTGATATAGGAGCAATACTTTATAGCTTGCGTTGCCGATCGAGCCGATGGTTGTGTCTGGCTAAGGATGAGCAGTGCCTCGAGACGGAGGTGGTAGGTAGTCCAAAACCAATTCGGTCTCAGCCGCGGCACCACTTCGGTGGGCTTGTACCTTGTACCCTGCGTGTTCCGAGACACGGGTTGACACTTCATTTCATGATCGCCAATGGCTAGCCTGGGAGGACTGCTGCCTAGCGGCGAGACCAAATTCGGGCGGGTGATTGCCGTGGTTCTTAGCCAGTGATCGTGCAGGCTGCAACGGATAAGTCCGTGTAGAGGAGGGATCGTCGAGGTGAATAAGGAAGATGGTGCAGAAGTTCCAATGATTTTGGCGCGGAGGCTTTGCGAGAGGAGACTCGTTCCATGTGAGGAAACTAGATCATGAATCCAAATACGGCGAGGCTAAGGAGCGTGAACCTTGTCGGAAGCGGACCAAACGGGAGGAATACCCGTAATAGGCCGGAGCGTCGATGGTCATGATCGTGAATAGACTCTGAGTGTGCCATAATTGTCAAGCTCCGAAGTACAGAATGAGAAAGTCTGATCACTGCTTACCACCTGGCAGCTTCCAGAGCGTTGTGGAGCTCAGTTGGCATTGCGTTTGAAGAGACATTTCGCGCACCCGAGATTCCTCGCATGTCAACGCGACCTACCAAGCCCTCGCTGGTCCGAATGCATTGGATTACCCCCCAAGCGTCGCATTCGTGGGTCAACACGTGCCAAGAGTGACCAAGCCGCACTTCGCTGGAGCATACCGCCATCGATGAGGTGGCTTCTGCGTGGCCTGGATCCGTACACGATTTTTGACCTTGTATGGAAGCATCGCTGAATAGCGGAGCAACCCGGCATATCCTGATTAATGAATAAGTCGATCCCGCAACATCTGACCCGTCGCGGCGGCGCAGCCCGCGAAGCCGTTCGGAGCTCGAACGAGCTTGTTTTGAGGACATTCAGGTACCTGTGCTTCTCGTATTCATATTCAGACATGTATTCAGTCTGTATGAACGCACGGGACATGGACGTGCCTGGAGACTCTGAGTTGTCGTTGATTGTGAATGCTCCAAAGTCGAAGACAATTCCGAGGGCATCTGCAGATCTGAATAAGCTGTCAACTGGCAGGAACAGGGAGGTATCAGTGAGCAAAGTCAGCAATAGATCATGAGTAGAAACACGATGCCCCTAGTCGAGACTCCTGCTGGGATCCAGAACGGAAAACGTGCCATCAACGTCGCAGGTTTGGTAGTGCGCGACTCGAGATAGTCGCACTCTCAGGCCTAACTAGGGATCGCTACGAATACGAAAGAAAAAGAGAACAACAATAGAAATTGTGCTTTCTCCCGAGTACGCTACCCTCCGCCATCATAGCAGGGCGGACTTGCTGCGCAGAAATTCGAACACTAGTGACAAGGCCTGTCAGTCCATCATCCCCATGGGGATTTGGTAGATACTTCGTCTTGAGAGCCTGTACAGTGTAGCGTCGAGGCCGCGTTTGGTGTACTCCCGGCGTACGTTGGACAACCCAGGGTCCGAATCATGGCACTGCGCGCCCTGTTATTATTGAATCTGTCTTTCCGGAACGTTTCTGTAGGGTAGATGCCGCCGGAGAGACCTCACTACGATAGTCCACTGTAACACATCCGAGCATCTTCAACTTGTACCGTCCAACTGCAAGGCGATACGGACCATGGCGATCAATCTGTTGCGGTCCAGTAGGCATCTCGGCAAGGAGGCTCACAATTCCCTGTAGCAAGCACATATCTTTTCTCGACCGCAGATAGAGTTGACCCTGATGCGGAGAGAGTAGAGAACATTGAAAGGGAACAAGCCTAAACTCACCGAACGGGCGGCAAACCTCCCACACACGTGTATCCCCACATATCTCTATGCTTGCAAGCAGCATCAAGGCGCACAGCAGAGGGCACAGCAAGGGGGTGCTGTGGGACACTAACTTATTGCATGAATATCTCGCCCACGGCGGCACTTCTGCACGAGGCCTCCACTTTGTACGATGTGCTGACACTGCCAGTGCCAGTGGAGTCGAAACTCAGTAGCTTCTCGGTAAGAATCCAACCGTCGACATAGATGAGACAATATGCGGACCTTCTACATACTACCATGTGTGAATGCTTCTTGGCAACCAGTACAGAACGTGTCGGGGAGATCCTGTTCGTCTGACTGCCTGCCCAGGCAGTAAAAGATTCGGTCAGTGCGCAAAAGGGCATCTCGTCGGAAGAGAACACGCACACTTGGCAGGGTCTCTTGTCACGAGCTCAATGTGAAGGGTATCGCAGTGCTCATCCCCAGCTGCACCCTGCTGCTTACCTCGAAGTAGCGGGCTTCAACGCCGTTCCGCATACGGTGGGTGCTGTCCCCAAGATATGGGAGCTCGAGAGCAATCAAATCAAGGTACTCACGATGCATCGCTGCGACACGTATGAACCTGTTCAACGATTCGCAACTTGTGTTGCATGACGGTGACATCCATTCACTGTAGACAATGGCAAGAAAGACGTGGCAGGCGCTTACTAGACTCCATTAATATCTGGGTCCTCGGGACGTCATAGCTCCTGCTGAGTGCGCAACGTTGCTTGAACAAGCCACCGTCATGGGGCCGCGTGGCAGAAGTCGAAGCGCTGTGTAGTATGTATAACGGACCGAGCGTTGTCAAAAGCAAGCTCAGCGTACGGGCAACATATTCCCGGATCCTGCGCAGAGCAAATCAGATGGTGCGGATTTCAGCGGGTTCCTCGTTCGTCGCTTACTGCGGAGCGCCAGGAAAAACATTGTGCGTCATTGTCAGGAAGCCTGCTGCGGTACAGCGGTACGGTTGAACGCCGTCGACCCGCTGTATACAATGTAAGCGTATTGCAAACCGGTATGACGGCCCTTCACAACGTCATGTAGGGACACATAGTAAGCCGGCCTTTCAAGTAAGCGTGGCTCTCACCGCCTCTTCAAAAACAGAGCACCATGAGGGAACAAACTGTCGCTTCAGATTGCGAAACGACGCATCCGTAGCAGATCGTGAGTCTCTGGGAGGGACGCACACAATGGAGGTGAGGGCGTGAGTCAATACACAGTGGGATGACGTACGCACGTATCTCCTTCCCAGCCGCCAGCACCATCGGAGTGAACGAGACGCGCGTCGAAGATCTTCTCGGACGCGCCGCGAATCTGATCTCGCATGCCATGCCATTACGGCTCCACAACGTCACGCGAAGATTTCAAGGGACCGGGGGAGCCTCGAGGACGCACGCAGCGTCTATGATTGCACCCTCCTTCCTGGCGTCACCGTGTGTCCTCGCGCCGGCCTTTCGCCAGGTCTTAGGCGGTGACGGTCAGCTGTGTAGTCCCTATACACGGACCTCGACTGAATTCAACGTCCGTCTTGTTCACGCAAGGAACACTAGTCTTGAAGCAGAACAGCCAGCCAGAGGAATAGGCTGCCTCACGGCGATGACGCGATAGAATCCGCGATCTCACCGCCGGCGGTAAGTGCGTCATAGTGAATGAAGAAGCGGCCACTTGGACTAAACATATGCGCGTACCCGTCCAATGCAGCGCGCACGTCCGCACCTTCTTGTGGCGGACGTCATTCATTTCGCATACGCGGGTTCATGTGCCAACGGACACTCTGCTGTTCAGACCTGAGAACAGGACGGCGATACGGCGAGTAAAGATATCCGCACTGGCTAGGAATAGCGCACTTGTTGCCGGTGTGAAGGGCGACATCACTCAGCTGACGAACCATCTTGGGTGTTCCTTGTGGCCTCGCTCCGCAGTGCTGCCCCTGGTGAGTGTGATACGCACTCTGAGGCCTTCCGTCGGTAGAAGCAACCATGTCGTATCGAACGCATTCGAACGTTCCAGCGCACCGCGAGGCGGCCTGTCGAGGAAAGCGGTGAAGACACTGCCTACTGCATCCA
The DNA here is from genome assembly GCA_029783445.1 of Fomitopsis palustris. Classification (NCBI taxonomy): domain Eukaryota; kingdom Fungi; phylum Basidiomycota; class Agaricomycetes; order Polyporales; family Fomitopsidaceae; genus Fomitopsis; species Fomitopsis palustris. Next base: position 81,837 of record JARAOQ010000004.1, read on the forward strand.
GTACGTATACCTATGTAGGTGCACTGAGGTGCGCCGATAAGCCAGACAAGCAGGGGTGCAGACACGACCCGCACCAGAATCTAGCGTCTTGTGATCACCGGGCAGACTAGTGCGGTACGTAGCCGACAGCGAGAGAACCCGCAGACAAGGCGGGCGATCGTGCAATCTAGGACGTCGCTCCCCGATCCCAGGTCCGCCCCGTCCGTATGGAGCGAGAAGCAGGCGTAGCGCAGTCTTGCACTTGCTGTAATGAGATCGCATCGCGCGCTCGTCCGAGCTTCGTGTGTTCGAGTATGCCTGTTCCGCGGTCAGCGACGTGTCGCCAAGCTGATGCGGGCAGATGGAGATAAGACGGGATGGTTCCCCGTTCATATTGGCGGGTCTGTCATGGGGACGAGGGAGGAAGATGAGAAGCCGAGCGGACGAGCGATTGAACACTAACAGGAAGATACGCTGTCAACAACAGCGTTCGTCGACACGTCGTGGCACTAGCAGGGCCACCCATCTCTCCGAGGGGGCACGATGCCCCAGCAGGACGCACGATCGACCGCAATCCAACCGTCCGAGGGGCGACCACATCAGAATGGACCGAACGCTCGCACTGGCAGCCCTGCCGGACTCGGAGAACTGCCACTCAGCCACACGACGCCCGCCGCACGGCGACAATGAGGGAGATTGGCCAACGCACCAGATTGGTCGGACCTCGCCAGATAAAATGCCGTCCCCCACAGTGTTCCCAGGCGGCCCGCCGGCCTGCCCGGATCTCCTGCACGGCGCCGTATCAGTCATCCCAGACGCCTGCGCGCGCGCGCGTTTGCGTGGCTGGCCACGGTCTGTGTTCGCAGCGAGGCAGGCGATGTGATGTGGCGTCCGCACGCATGAGAACCAGCCGTCGCGTCATGACACAGGCCTGGGGCGGCCGGGGAGAACAGGTCCCGGTGTACAATGCACCTCGCGCGGACATGCGGCGATGCGGTAGCAGAGTTAGGAAACCGACCTGCCCCATTAGGGCAGCTCGAGTATGGTCTTATGGCAGTCCATCCCTCGCCACGAAGCTTGTCAGACGTGCCGACTCTGAATGCTCGGTCCAACCAACCAGTTGCGGCAGGTCCGGATCCGAGCTGCAGCGAGGGATGGCGGGCTCGAGATGGACCGCGAAGTTCGGGATGGAGGTGACAGCAGTACGTGAGCGATAGGACGGGCAAGTGAAGGTTGATACCGCATCGGCGTTGAATGCTGGTTCCACGTCTGCGTTTGACGGCAGAGCGGGCGTCCAGATAGGGGGGCGCTGAGTGAGTGCTGGGCGACCTGACAGGGCCGCATATCACCGCGTCGTCGAGAGCACAACGTAACGCGCCTGAACCTGGCAGCAAGCAGAAATAATCATTCCGAGCGAAGGTTCCTCAAGACTGGAGGGCCACGAAGCATCAGGAGTGTTGTAGCCGCACTGGATGGGCCGGACAGTTGTCTAGGCCGCGCCGCTGTCAAACCAACGCCCCGCGCACGCAAACGACATGCCTCTGCGAGAAGCCCCCGGAAGGACGTAGCCAAGGAGAGAAGCCACGCCGACGCGAAGACGAGTGCCCGATTGCGCCGCCCCACTCGCACACGCCTTGCATCGCCAACGAATCTCCAGGGCCACCGTCCACGCAGGGAGCGACCATCGCCAATCGTGTACCGTCGCATCCGCGCCAAGGGCGCGGTGCATACGAGGTCCGCCGTACGCCTCCAAGAGCAGCCAGCAGACTGAGAAGTCGGGCCTTCCGCGGACGTGCCTCGCTGCGCCAGGGAAAGCCATCCCCAGTTTCGCAGCGCCAAGAGCGTCGAATAGCCTCAAGCTTGGTGCCTAGGTGTACCTTCGCGGTGCACGCCCGCAGAGAGGAAGAGAGGATACGACGCACACAGCGCACACCGACGCGCGGAACGCGCGAAACGCAGTGGAGCCTCCGAGCGTGTTCGTCCAATCGAACGAGCAGGCAGACAAGCGTGCAAAGATAGCCAGGGCTCCAGTCACGTCCTGCCGTCCCGTGCCCGCGAGAGTGTGTTGACGAGCCCGCTAGAACCCCCCAGCGACGCTGCGCGTCCCGTGCGCGTCCCAAAGCGGCACCGACGATCGTCCCGTCGTGCGGCCCAGCCGGGGCGCGTCCCAGCGTCGCCCTGCGCAGAGAAAAGCACGACTCAGCCAACCGCCACGCGTCGCGGTCTCGCCACGGGTGACCACGCACCCCGCTGAGGGGGCAGCCCGCGATTGGCCCGCACCGCGCGCGGGAAGTCCGAGAACGGGGTGGGCAGCGAGGCGTCTTCTCCCGATGTTGTTCCTGTACCGGGGTGGTCCACCCAGTGCCAATCACACCTCTGCGGGGTGCTGGAGGCTGGAGAGTTGCCGGTGCGGACGGTGCCAAGGCGGAAGGAAGATGGAGGGCTGCAGACAGATGGGGGCGGATGGGGAAGGAGGGCTTCCGACGGAGACAACCACAGCAACTGTACATCAGTCTACCTGGATCGCACTCGACTCTCGCATAACCCCCACTGAGTGGTACGGTGTGCGGGATCTCGTATTGCAGTTTGATGAATAGACCGAAATACCGTGGGCTTCTGCCCGTGCATGCAGACAACCCTGTTCAAGCAGCTTCCGTTAGCGCTGACACTGAGGATCGTTCATGGCGGAAGCAGTAAGTAGCATGAAGCATGGTCCCGCGACGGAGAACAACTGGCGTAGATCCTCACTGCTCCCGATGTGGTCGTGATCGTTGAATGAGTGCAGGTGACAGAGTTTTAGGGTGCACCACAGGGGACTTACCAACGCACGGACTGCCAAGGCAGAAGTCGAGCTAGGGGAAAGTGTCGGCTCTCAAGGCGAACGAACGCGGACAGCTGAATCAGGCGACCCCGCGTCGATGCAACCGCGCAGAGTGTCTGTCCAGAACGGCTTCTGCCATCCAGGTCTGTTCCATCCACGACGGAACGCTCGCTCGCACCCATCCACGCCAAACCAGCAGGGTGCCCCCGCTCCTGCACGGCTCCCACGGCCTCACGTACGATGCCTAACCCCATCCCAGGCAACACGGCTCGAGCGTCGCGCACCTCCGCCCGCAAAGGCAGGTCCGTGCAGCGGGGGCAGTACGCGCCGTGCGGGGATGGCCAACACGCCGCGCACGATAGGGCGGAGCTCGCCGGCGAGCGCACGCACGCGACCTGGCCACCGCAGAGACTGAATGCCCTGGCCCGTGGCGGCGGGGATGCCAGCTACAGGCAGCGAGAGGGGGCTTCTCGAGGGTCGTTTCATATGCGGAAGGCACGTCGATCGCACCGCGGGGTGATTGGGCAGCAGACCCGTGTGTTACGGCACCGAGGCTCTGGAGAGGACGCTGCGCGGGGTGTTGGGCTATAGCACGGCGGGCGAGCGCGTGGGACGCGCTGCCGGGAGACAAACACTTGACGTCGTCTGGCGCGGGCGTCGACGAGGCCGCGGGATCGGGATTGAGTTGCATGACAGCGCAGAGAAGCGGATTGTCTATCACGGTTCGTGGGTGGGCGTGCGCGTTGATGATAGACACGGGACATTGCTTGGATACCAGCAGACTCGGAGCTCAGCGCACTTGCCGGGGTGGCGGAAAGCGCGCAGCCATGAGCTCCGGCCCTGCGCTTCTCGGGCATGCGTTCATTCAGAACCGTCGCCGCTGCTGCGAACGCGGGGCGGGTGCATCCGGGCCGTCGTCGCAATTGTGGGTGTTGCCTATCCTGGAACGCGACAATACCATCAGCTTCACTTTCGAGACAAAAACAAGAAGAGGGCATAAGCGAGGTTATGACGCAGGCTGCTGTATTATGGGAGGCATAATTGTGTGGAGACATGGCCGCTTGGACGTGCATTGTGGCCTGCACTGTCATGAGCCTGCGGCTTCGCATCACCAACAGGAATACCACAAGAGCATGAGACGCTATGGTGAGCACCGACGATACTCCATGCTCGAGATCAAACCTTGGGATGAACTGCATTATCCGCCAACATGAGGAAGCACGAGGCGGAGAGTTTAGTTAGAGCGGCGGACATGACGGCTCTTAGAAGCGAGCGCGGCCGGAAGCCGGGGCGGCGAGCATGAGCCGGGCAACAATGTGCTGTGCTGCTGGGCGTGGAGGAGGAAGATGGCCAGCCGTGGCGCGTGCAGGGCCTCATTGCAGACAAATTGGGCAAGCTAGCATCATCATATACGGAACTGGACATTCGGACGGATCGGGCAGTGACGTGCGGGCAGGACACGGAAGGCTGTATGATAATCGCTGGCAGAGGAGGTTCGGCCGAGGGAGACGGGCATGGGGGGGTGGTGCGCGGGGAAGTAGCAAAGGGAAGGCGATCACTGTACATGAGAGAGCTAGGTTCAAAGCAGACTCGGGGGATCCAAGCGTTAGGATAACGCAGCGCGATAAGTGTGAGTGGGAATCGAAGGCGCGGGAGATCTAGTGGGGGGAGTGATACAGGTTGCTGGAGGAGGCATGCTTGGTATGGCAGCTGGGGGCGGCGAGTAGGGCGAGGGGATGATGGCAGGTGACTTGGCGGGGGAGAACAAGGGCACCGGAGGAGAGGACCGATCGACGAGCCACACACGCAAGGTCCGACAATAGAAGGGGCTAGCGTCGGCGGGCATGCGTCTGCTGCTGCTTGGCTGAGCGCGAGGGTGGGCGTCGTGGGCGGTGGGCGGTGGGAGGGAGGGGGCGGGCGGTGCGGCCGAGGGAGAGAAGATGGCCGCGGTGCGTGCACGGTGGACGGTGCTGGAGGAGGAAGCGAGGCCGGCGAAGGGAGGCACGCGGGCGCTCGGGAAAGGCCGCGGCTGGAGAAGGAAGGCGATCGGGTGCTTAGTCAGCGGCGAGGGGGGACTGAGAATTTGCGTGTGGCTCTGACGGGCAGCCCTCTCGCCTAACCTCTATCATATATCGCCATCGCAGCCAGCATGTCCTCCCGCTGCTAACACTCGCTTTCCAACAAGCTCTGCCTCCCTCGTCTCCGCGGGCCACGCCATCACCCCCTCGCACGTCCACATACTCTCCTCCACGACCCCCTCGACCATGGGTCCCACCTTCAGCCCCTGCCCCCGCCCCATCCTCAAACGCCCCTCTACCGTCTCCGACGTGCCCTCCGTCCCCCGCGACCGCGACGAGCCCACAGAGCTTCTGGCCATCGACCGCGGCATCCTCCAACCCGTCGTCCGCTTCCCCGCCCGCCCCGCCCTCTCCAAGACCTTCTCCGCCCACTCTCCCGCCCAGTACGACCGCTCGCCCATCGTCGTCCAGCCCAACTCGTGCGCCCTCCCCGCCCGCGGCTGCCCCGGCCGCACCTACAACCTCGACGACCCCGCTCCCCGCGCGTCGCGCGCCTCCTCCAGCAGAGTCCGCAGCCCCAGTCGCGCTGGCCGGCACCTCCACCCGCGCGCGACCTCGGCGCTTCCCAACGAGGAGGACGACGATCCGACGCCCCGCGCGAGCCCCCACCTCCCGGTCCCCGCGCTCGTGCCCGACCTCTCCTCAGAGTCGGACGAGTCGGACGGGTTCGCGAGCCCGCCCAACGAGCTCCTCGTCGCCGGTAGGCCTCCGCTCCGCCTCCTGCGGATCCTGCTAACCCCCTCGGTTCTGTCTGCTAGGTGCCCACCCGCGCAGCGGGAAGGCCGGCGCAGACTCCCTCGCCATGGGCCTCGCGTCCATGCACCTCTCCCAGTCCGAGGCCCTCGCGTTCCTGCCCCACCCGCCGTCGCCGCCCCGCGCGTACGGCGCCGGCAACGCGCACCCGCCAGAAACGGACGCCCGCTCCGGCCGCCATGCGCGCACCGGCAGCAGCGAGGGCAGCCCGACGCGCGAGCGCAAGCGGCACACGCGTTCCCGGAGTGGCATGTCGTCCGAGATGAGTGCCCGCTACAAGGCGTTGTCCGAGAGCAGTCGGCTCAGCGGCTGCTCCTTGGCGGACGACCTCGGGTGTTTAGGTGGCTTTTAGCACCGCCTGTGCGCGCTGGGCGAGGAGCCTGGCAGGCAGACGAGATGGGGACTCGCACGCGGAGGCCCCAGAGAAGAATGCAAAACGACCTTGTACCACGCTACGACACGATATCCGATATACCTTACCGCGCTTGCGCACTCACGAATCCGCGATGGCCAGGCATCCATGCACACTACATTATTCTCAACACAAGTGTCTCCTATGTTTCTACCATCCCATTGATAACTTATCTTACGCGCATCGGGCCCATCGACCCGCACGCTTTATCCTTCACACCCACCATCACGACGATCCCCCGCATCCCTCACACGTCCCCGCCCCACACACGCTTGCTGTATCTTTATTCCCGTGTGCCGCGCACGCCTCTCGTTGACCTTCCTATTCTCACCTCGTCTATAATTCTTACCAGGTGTGCGGCGCTGTCCTTTTCTTACCTTATTCAGCTCTATTCCTTCCATACGCCGTCTGAGCACGCAATGCATGTTCGTTCTGCAGACAGCCGGCGCGCAGCGCGCGGAGGGATCGCCGACAGCACTGCGTCCACGACACCCGCGGAGGGATCGCCGACAGCACTGCGTCCACGACACCCGCCACGCCCCCGACGCGTCTGTTGCGCGGGTCGGTGTACTGTATGCGGTTGCTGTGGCCTGCGATCCGGATGAAACTGCAACGTCGGTTCAGAGGGGCCGGTGGCCAGCGTCTCGCTGCCACATCTCCCCACAGCCCTCCATACACTACTATCACGGACCGGTCAGTCGGCAGGCCCTAGAAGTCGGCACCCCCGCCTCCTCCGTTGCTGTACCCCGTCTTCTGCCGTACGTTTTTACCAATACACTCAATGGACCTCCCTGAGCACCCTCATGAAGTTCTTTCAGTCAAATTTTTACTATACAGTGAGATCTTTATTGCGCTCTGTGTCACGCCCTTCAGCCACCGGCCGAGCCTTGCCGCAGCGGAGTGCGAAATCGGCATGCCAGCCTGTGCCACCGTACGCAGATTCCCCCTTCACATTGCCAGTCTCTTGAGTCAATTGACATCTTAGACAGTGCTGCAGCATGGCATGCCTCTCATATCTCTCGCGCAACTCAAGAGCCCTATATTGAGACTCGCATACAAGCTGCCCTTGATGGGCTTGCTACCGGCAACTACAAGAGTATTTTGGACACTGCACACAAAGAGAAAGTGAGTGACGGACCTAGCTGTTACATTTCTATTGATTTACTCGGTGTCATGACATTTTGAAGGTACTTCATACTTCATAGAACATACATTCATGATTGCATTATGTAGATATACTATTCAACTGTAATGTTTATCAGGCACTATGTAGCCCTGTATACCGATGGAAGCGCTGTCGACTTTTGAGGCCCACCTAGTAAGCACTGAGGCCTCAATATAGGGCCTCGGTACTGCCCTCAGCCTTGAAGCTTTGAAGCGCAAGGACTCGCTTCTGAGTGGCGGTTGTCGTTGACGGCAGAGCGGACCTTGGAATGAGCTGTGGGAACGATGTGACACCCGCGTGACTGCCGACTTCTAGGGCCTGCCGACTGACCGGTCCGTGATAGTATAGTCGGGCGTCGCGCTGAGCAACCCGCAGCGCCCCGGCCCTACGCAATCGCACGACGCTGCCTGAGGCCTAGGGCCCGTACATAGATGTAGCCAGCAAGCCGCAAAACGCACGCACGGCGTCGTCTGAGGGCGCCCCGTAAGCCGCACGCCATGCATTCATGCACGATCAGGCGACGATGACCGTGTTTGTGCGAAAGGGGGAGGGAGGGGCCGGCAGGGCGGCGGGTGGCCAACTCTATCAACCTGCCGTGTTCGCGCAAGTGCCTCGCTGGCAGCCGCTCGCATCGACTCGGAGGGCACACGCTCGGACTCGTACGTTCGCACTCCACAGCGCCTGGATAAATCCCCTGCGTTTGGGCGTGCTGCAGACGGTGTGCACAGCGATGCACGTGCGTCGCGAGTTTGCCGTGTTGCGTTACAACGTCCGTCTTTGCATGGCCATGACAACGTAAGTAGCTCACAGTCATAGCGCTCGATTCTCCTTGCCTGCCCAGGTGCTGTCGGCGTTGTCAGCTCTCTATCGAGCGTGTCTGCGTCGTCCTGAAGCTTGAAGTCGCCGTTCCCGAAGGAGCTCTGGACGGCATCAGGCAACAGGTCGTGCGAGCACCCTCGCTCGCGCCGCCCTCCTGGTGCCCGGGCCCGCGCACCGTGCGACGCCTCGCTCCGCGAAGTCACCCGAGACCGCCTCGCGGACGCACCCCACATCGGACACGGACCCAATCCAGGCAGCTGCAGCACGGTCGCTCGCGCCCGCACAGACCCCCGTTCAGCCGTACGTACACACATCCTCGCCCCGGATGCACGCCGTGTCGTAAGCAAGGTGAGCGCTGGTTGTTCGGTCCAGTGCGCGAAGTCGAGCGAGTCCGTATATGCGCGCTGTTCCCCGGGCGCGAAGCCATACCGACGTCTTGGCATCGTGCGGATGGGCATTTCAAGCAGGGAGCCCTCGCCTTGGGTCTCTTCTTGCTTCCCTCCTCTTGCCCCTTCGGTCTCCGGGGCTGCTTGGCCAGGTGCGGGCGGGACATGTCCACACCGCCAGCGAGGCCTTGCTGCTTGAAGCCAAGTGCAGAAGCGTCGACTTCGCAGGTGAATCCGCCTCGTTCATGAACCCGAGCTTCCGTCCGTCCTCGACGGGTCTCTTCCCTCGGAGACACTGATCTCGTACTCGGACGCTGCAGACAGCCACAGGCACCCGGACGCCGTATCCCCTCCCGTCTTTGGATCCGCCAGACTGCCTCATCTCCCCGCCCAGCGTCCCCACGCCCGTGCACGTACGCAGCGCGTGCGTTCATACAGACCTCATACCGAAGCGCACGACTGAATGCGAGAAGCGCAGAGCCTCAAAACAGGCTCGTTCAAGCTCCGAACGGCTTCGCGCCCCCGCGGGATCGCCCCCCATCCACGCCGTATCACACTTTGTCTCGTCGGGTCGGCGCGGCATTCGGTGACGTTCCCAGTCCATTGAAACATTGGAGCTTTGAGGCGCGCGCGCTGGGGCTCGGATCCTGGTCGCGCGGGGCTCCTCTGTTCATCGATGGTGCGATGCCTCGGGGAATGGCAATTTGGTCGCGTGGGCCACGTGTCTACCGCCGATGGATGCTCTGAGAGCTCCCATAGAGTAGAGGGTCTGAGGCAGAGGCGGCTTGGTCAGGACTGTGGGCGCGCACGCAGTCGTGGGCGTCCGGATGCGTTTGAAACTCGATGCTAGGCGAAGCGTAGCAGAGCTCCGGCAGCTAGGTGAGCGATGAAAAGTGCTTTTCGCCCTCACTGTTGCAGCGTGGGCTCCGACAAATGGAGATTATTCCAGGTCTATACACTACTAATCGCGGACACGGCTACTTGTGCGCACGAGTCTGTTTCTCATCTTGCTTCTGCCCCCCTCATCTCCCCAGGGAAGATCCCCGTCAGCGCAGTCAACATGCCCCAGCCTCTTCGTTCGACATATCTACGCATGCAGCATTCTCAGACCCTTGCGAAGACACTTTGTGGCCAGGCAGCTGTCGCTGTCGCCCCACCTCGGAGACAGGGCTGTCGACATGGTCAACCGCCTCAGCACGATGCTCTTACCCGCTCACAGATCCATGGATAATCACGATACGCCGAGGCATGCCTCAGTAGCACGAGCCGCTCCTTGGAGCAAGGTGGCCAAACCTTCACCGTCCTAACAAACATCATCCGGTCTGCTTTGACTTTCCGGTGGGGTGGGTAGAGGGCCACTGGCAGCGCCAGGCGATGTGTGGACGCAGCCACAGCGTGATGCATTCCACATGCAGGTCAGCGGCTGGTTCGTGGACGGTGCTCGTCTGGATGTTCGTGGTGAACACTTGCGTGCAGGTCAGTCAGGCGGTCCTTCTCGTCGGGCCTCCATTCTCGATACCGTACAGTGCGCGTCTCGCCAGGGGCTCGTCTCCGGAGACGGAGGTGGTTGGTTGTCTTTGACCAAACACCAGGAAGCGTTCACTGCGTCACGGTGTGTGCGTTTCACAGGTCATAGTGAAGGGTGAGTTCACGGGGAGGGGGTTGTGATGTGCGGTCACTAGCACCGAGGCAGATCAGTGGTATAGCCGTGGCCCTATCTTGCGTGTCCTTGGACACACCATCCCCTGGGTCCTCTTCGCTGTCCACTCAGTGATATGGACTGGCACGAACGCTCGCCTTCACACCTCGATGTCGCCGTACTGACCGCTGACGTGCTCTTCCCAAGACGCTATCATACCCTTGACATCAACCTCCCGTACCCTCTACGCCAGTGTTCGCGCTCGAAAGTCAAGGTCCGTTCGCCCGCTCGGAGCGGCTCGTCGGGAAGCACGACTGCCTGGTGCACCGCATCGACCAGAGTCCCGTCTCGCTGCCTCATCTTCACTGTGACTGGGCCCACCCTGCGAGGGGTCTTACTGTGAGGACGAGGGTGATGAACTCACGTGGCATGCAGCGCCCCTCGAGTATTCGACAGCACCATTTCTCTCCGAAGTTGTTCTCCGGATGCCGGCCTTGTCTCTCTGGATGCCAGTGTCAACTCAGTCCCATATAATGTGGTTAGCCTTCGAATAGGATTGTTTCACGGGGTCGTCAGCTCTGACAATTATGCCACTAACTGCTTCACGCGGATATTCTTTGCGTCGTCCGGAATCTCAGTGTGCTGGAGACCCAAGGACAAGGGCGGATCCATGGCTCCAGGCGGCCGTGGTCCCAAGATACCCCTCCCGCATCTCGAGTCGCTCTCAGTGTGATGCACGTCCCCCGCTGGTGTTCTCTCTCAATGTCCAGAAACTCGAAGTCCGCCACTAGGTCCCGTATAGACGGCACTAGGCTGCGGTTCCTCCCGCACGCTGCTGGGACTTTTCCGATGTGTAGCTCATCCAACCCATTTGGACGGTCCAGCGACACACTCCACCTATCGACCTTTCCAGATCCTCACAAGATGGGAGAGCACCGCGCTGCACTCAGCGTGCAGTACGAAGGTATCAGATGACGCTGCTCAACCTGTCAATCCTTTGCCTCCGACTCGTTGTACGCTTTGTACTCTATCGCGGAGGCTGTCTGCAACCCACGGTCAACGGTCAAATCATTGACGGGGCCTGAGTTCACGAGCAAGGAGGTGGCGGTGGGTGGCGCGGTACGTGTGACTGTATGTAAACCTGTTTACTACTGCCAGTGAATGACAGTGGTACTTAGAACGTTTGGGCGCTTCATGCATCAGGCTTGATGTTGGGTCTGTAAGTACTTGTATAAGCTTCGGTCGTGAGCAGTTCCACGTCTCTATATATTTAGGCATCATCGCGATCCACAGTCCTGGCCATCTCAAGAGGCCATCGCATACTGCACACAGAGTCGGTGCGACTCGGCTTCCTCTCAGTACGCCTCTCGAATTCGAATGTTCTTTGCTACTATGTGTGCGCCTCATCGTGGAGCATGACATCAAGTTGTCGCATAAGGCCGCGCCGACTGTCCACCTCGGAACTGCAGTGAGCCACTCGAGGTCTGGACCTCCCATGTAGTCGGCAGCTTTGTCCAAATGCTCACACCCCACACACCTCCGTCGTTTGCTTCCACCAGTCAGAACGCACCGTCCACTCGAGACACGCGGAGCTCATCTGCGGCGCAACACCACGATGACATGTGCCAGTCAAGAGCGAAATGCCTCGACGCGGCCGCAGGCGCCTGCACGGATGGCCACTACTTCCATCCGACGAGAGTGGTGCGCACTCCACAGTGGACGATGCACAGAGCAGTCTGAGGCCTTTCGCTGTGCATTCCGATAGGCTCGAAATCGCAGCGAGGCCTAGATCGTCATGAACGAGCTGGTGCAATCCGAGTCGTAGGCGCGCGACCTAGTATGCAGTGTAAGCCTGCGCGTGTCGAATATAGTACTCGCGACGTTGTCGCTATAGATGCAAACTTTCTCTATTTTATTCAATCAGGGATTTCTCAGTATTCCGATTGATACTACAGGAGAGCATCGCCGCCGTGTATAGGCAGCTTAGTACTTACTGGGTTACTGGCAGCGGAAGAACACGGTGCGTGACCGGGGACGCTCAGGGCTCGATTGGGCGACAACCCATATTTAGAAATTGATGCGGTGTCGGATAACTTACCGCGGATATTGGCCTCGGAAATACGGAAGGACGGGTGAGGCATCGACCACAACCGCAACGGCGACAACGACGGCAGAGACGACGGCCTGGCTACTCCTATCTTGCAAGGCCTATAAGAGGGCCTCGTGCTCGCCCTACAACTCACCTAACTTTGCATTCGAACGGAACTGAAACTCTCAATGGTCTCCGCCGTTCTCACCATCCCCGCATCCGACGACCAGCGCAGGCCCAACGTCGTCTCCTCACTTCCAAGTTCTTACTTGGCACCGCCGCAGCCCTCTACCTCGCGGTCATCTTCCACGCACACTCTTGGTCTCACCACTTCGCGTGACGCGGAGCAGGTGAACCCTCTGCACGCTCTCGCGCTGGCGTCGACACAGGAAGTGCACATCGTCAAGCTTACGAACGACACCGTCTCCCTCGAGCCTGCACCCGCGGTAGAGAAGGACAATGTATTACACAGAGTCGGTTCTTCTTCCCACCAGGCATCGGCCAGCACCGATTCGACGGTCGGGCCTCCTCCGCCCTCCCCTCCCTCCAGTACAGAGGACGGGGACGATATCATGCCACCCGTGGTTGTGGCGACGAAGTCCGCCCCCGTGTCCTCGCGTCCCGTAACGTTCGACGACTCGCCCCGACAGTCTTCGAGTGCCCGTAACTCTCCGAACATGCCCTTCGCTCGCCCGCAGGCACGGTCATCCTCGGAAACCAAAGGATCGTTGAGCATCAACCCCGTGCAGGGAACGCCCTTCCCGGCAGCCTCTCCACCCTCGCCAACTCGCGCTCACACGTCGGCCGATGGCTTCCTGCAAGCCCCGCCATTGACGCCGCTAACACACAAGCGGAGGAACACTACAGGTTCCAACTCGTTATCGTCTGTGGGCACCGCCGCGCCGACACGTACGAAGACCATACACACTCCCAACCCGGCGCACGCATACTCTCATTCGCAATCTTTCTCCCAGTCACATTTGTACGATGCGGAGGATGTTGCAGCCGAGGGGCTTGAGTCGGAGATGCTGCAGCAGGCAGAGCAAATCCGGCGGGAGCGGCAGTCGAAGCGGCAAGCGGAGAAAGCAAAGGCCCATCCGCAGGCGGAGAGCATGCTCGAGCGCACGAAATCCATTGTACGTGGGCAGTCGAGCAAGGGTGACGACGCACCATTGGTCGGGAACCTCATCGGCGAAGAGCATGTGAATTACGTGCTCATGTACAACATGTTGACGGGCATACGGACGTCCGTATCGCGGTGTCAAGCGAAGATGAGGCGGCCATTGGCTGAAGACGACTATACTGCGGCGAACAAGTATTCCTTTGACATGTGAGTGATAGGTGGATCACTTCGTCCGCCTTCGAATGCTCATTGGGCCGTAGTGTTGGGAACGAGTTGACGCCGTCTGCGAAGTACGACTTCAAATTCAAGGACTACGCGCCTTGGGTTTTCCGAGAACTCCGGGAAGACTTTTTCCTCCTTGATCCGGCAGACTACCTCGTCAGTCTAACATCCAAGTACATTCTCTCGGAGTTGGGCTCTCCCGGCAAGTCGGGATCGTTCTTCTATTTCTCTCGCGACTATCGCTTCATCATCAAGACGATACATCATAACGAGCACAAGTTCCTTCGGCGGATCCTCCCCTTGTACTATGACCACGTCAAGACGAACCCGCACACCTTGCTCAGCCGATTCTACGGCCTGCACCGCGTCAAGCTCCCGCGCGGGCACAAGATCCACTTTGTCATCATGAACAACTTGTTTCCGCCTCATCGAGACATTCATGAGACGTATGATCTGAAGGGTTCGACGGTCGGGCGAGAGTATCCTGAAGATCGAGCGCGCGAGAACCCACGAGCCACACTGAAGGATCTCAACTGGATCCACCGTGGCAAGACGCTTGAGCTCGGCCCGGAGAAGCGTGCGCTCCTGACGGAGCAGCTTCGAAGGGACTCTGAGTTCCTCAAGAAGCTCGGCGTCATGGACTACAGTCTACTCGTTGGCATCCATAACATGCGTCGTGGTAACAAGGACAACGTCCGAAGCAACACCTTGAAGGTCTTCTCGGTAAGTACTCGTCAATCCCTTAGACGTCCTAGATGCTCATCGTCGCTATAGCCTCACGTGCCTGCTATCCGTCGCAAGCCGACCCAGGTCAAAGGACCTGGCTCTCCCGACGCCGTTGCAATGCGTCGCATCATGCGCGAGTCGGACCCTAAGCGCCTCGGCAGCGCGACACTGCGCCTGCCTGAGGAGGATGCGTCTGTCGAGCGCCAGCACTTCCTCTTCTACCAGGACGAGGGAGGTCTCCGTGCGACCGACGAGCAGAACGACAACATGGACCTGATCTACTACCTCGGTGTCATTGACATCCTCACCCCCTACAACACCAAGAAGAAGGTCGAGCACTTCTGGAAGGGTCTCTCTGCTGACAGGGTAAGTTTACGCGCGTACATTTCGCTGCCTGTATGCTCACGCGTCTCTCTGCAGCACAAGATCTCCCCCGTGCCTCCTCAGGAGTACGGTGACCGCTTCTTCTCGTTCATGCGGGCCATCATGCGTGGCGGCGAGGGTGGTGCCAAGTTCCTCTCCAAGGAGAAGGCTGAATAAGGCGCACCAGCCTCCCCGCTCGCTTCCTCTTCGTGTGCTTTCCTTGGTTTTCCTCGGTGTTGGTGTCTAGACATTCGGACATTGCAAGCACTGTACTGCATACATTATCTGTTATTTTTGGTGATACCCCGCGCTAATTCATTCCGCGGACTCTACTTTATCCCGCGCTCACCCTCTTTTTATTCGTACTGTTCATTGCCTATGCCCCTCGTCGACGGGCATGGCGTCCACGCTCGTTCTCAAGTATCATGGACTTCTACTGCATGCGACACACTAGAGTATATACAATGTACTACATGTGCTGATATACAATCTGTCAATAAGGATATGTCTGCCCGCACCACCCCAGAACCGGCACCTTCATCACTCGTCATCTTCGTCCTTGGCAACTGCCTTCTTGCGAGCTGCTATAGAAAGGGAACAATCAGGCATGGCTCGTCATAGAAGGACGGCTTCATGCTTACTTCTTCGAGTAGCACGCTTCTTGGCCGCGGCCTTCTTGCCCTCAACCCGCTTCTCGAAGGCTTGATCCTCCTCGCCCTGCCGTTTGTGCTCTTCAAGAATCTGTCCCATCACATCAGTATCTAGCATAGACACTATGCATGAGCTTGGGCGATGTCAAAGACTCACATTCTCGAACTCGTTGAGCTCAGCGTTGGGTTTGTTGGCTGATTTGTTCGCCCTCGCCTAGGATGAGATGAGCAATCTGCTGCGCGATCTAGGGAGGTCTAACTTGCCTTGGTGAGGATTTCCTGGAAGCGAGCGAAGACGGCCGCTTCATGCAGCTTATCACGGTAGAACTGCAGCCCTTCGATGAGCTTCTTGACTGAGCGCTCCGACTTGAAAGGTAGCAGTGACAAGCAGAAGGCGATATCTCGCCATTGGCGGGGATCCTCCGTTAGCCGGAAGCGTTGGCAGAGTTTTTCGACGATATTCTCCGCTTGCTTCTCCTACTCGCCCGTCGTTCAGCGACGCGATCACTAATCAGTATGATTGATCGACTGACCTTCTCGATAAAGTTGAAGATGAACTTCATGGTACTCTGGAAGACGGTTTCGTCTACCGCATGTGCACCAACAGAAAGATGACTGATAACTGCGTCATGCGGTATGGTCAGGCCGGGTACCATATCAGTGTAGCCGCGCTCACCATCGGGAAGGTTGTTGTAGATGGCGTTGTCCTTGGTAGACAGTTCTGAGAAGAACAGTTTCGCTAGGTCTGCTATCCGCTCGTCTTCGTCCTCGAGACATTTCGCCATCTCTCCAAGCTGCCCCTTGACTTTGATCATGCCGTTCAGGATCAGATGGGTCAATACCATGAGGGTGTTCTTCTTGACTACCAGGTCAGTATCCGAGAGACCCTTGTATAGTTCGTTGCTGTTCTCGTCGATGATGTTATTGAATGAGACAGCGACATCTCCCAACGCGATGACGATGTTGCTGCGGATATTAGGGTCCTTTGATGTCTCAAGAATCTTAAACAGCAGATGGTGATGCTCGTCGCAGAATTTGGAACTGATGCACAAGAATTTACTGAACGCAAGGGTAGCTGCCGCGCGCAGTGTCCGGTTCTGCGTTAACGGGTCAGCAGCGAAGGCGGTGATGTCTCACTCGTACTTGCCTTGAACTTGTGTGGGCTGCCACATATGTGCACTGTCATCGGCCCATAGATGGCCAGCAGCGAGTCAGGTCCGTATAGCAGCTCTGATTCCCTGATGGCCGCTATCCTGTCACCAATCTCGTCCTCTGCGTTACCCGCAACCTGGTCGAGCTCCTCTTGGTCCTTGGCCGAACTCGCGGCGCCACCCTTCTTTGCAGCTTTCTCCGCTAAGACAACGTGAGCAAAAGAGGACTAGACGACATTCACCACCACATACCAGCCTCCTTCTCGTGCTTCTGGCGCTTCCACTCTCGCTCGACGAGCTCGAGGTAGACGATGTGCTTGATCGCCACATGGCCGACCACGAACAAGAGCTGACTGAGTACGAAGGCGTCGCCATTGTCTGTCGGCTCGTCAGACTGCGAGTTGGAGCTGTCCGCCTGCGACGGATCCGCCCCCTCTTCAGCCTCGTCCTCGTCCATGGCATCCGGGTCTTTCTGCGGGGGCGGTGTCTTCGCGCGGGATTGCGATGCAAACGCACGTCGCGTCAAGTTCCGGATGATCTTGTCACAGATGACGTCTGGTCGTTCGCCCAGCGCATAGATCGTATTGATAGCCTGCTCGGCCATGCCGAACCAATCCTTCGACCGGGTCGGATGCTCGATCGCATCTTGCAGTTTGCGGAAGAGTGCATTGTCCATGTCCAATCTCAGCGACTTATCCAACAGCGAACCTGGGAGCCCCGTGAGTGGCAGAACGGCACACGCAGCCGCCCAAAGAAAAACATACCTTTGACCTTCTTTGCGCTCCCGTTGAGTCTCTGCAAGGCAACGCACGTGTATTTGGCCAACGTCAAATCAACCTGTGGGTTACGGGTCAGCACATGGTGTCCGCAGAAAATTCAGTACCATACCATTCCCAGCTTACCCAGCCCCACTTTGACAAGAACGTCGACACGGTCGGCTACCACACTCCTGCGGGCGAGAGCAAGCATGCTCAAGATAATGACGGCACCTCTTCTTTGATGTCTCGGCAGAGGTCGGGTGGAACCTGAAGTGACTCGTCTATACTACAACTCGCGCCCTAAGAGCTTTGTGGCTTACCATAGACCTGCCAGAGCTTGTTGATGACATCGTTGTGCACCTGGTTGTCGTCCATGAGGATGCGCATCATCTCCTCCAGACTGGTCAGCTCAGCGAGCGTCGCGCCGTATGTCAACCTGCACAGGATGTCAAGTCAGCTTGTCGTCGACAGAGAGAGACCACTCACTCGATCATGTTCTTCGTAATGCGACCGATGTTGCCCTTTGGGTCCAGGTCGGCGACCGGATCGAAGTAGAGCTGTCGGTAGCACTCGAGCAGCCGCGAGCGAACCCCCTTGAGTTCTTTGCCGTCGTCCGACGTGTGCGAGTTGTCCTTTGCCCAGATCAGGTGTAGCATCTTCTTGATACCATGCTGCACCACAACGATTAGCACTGGAAAGATTGCCCATCAATGACCGTTAAGACTTCACCTCTGCACCCTCAAACCTGTAATCATGGGCGGTCCTGAAGAAGTCCATAGCCTCCAGAACCTCGAGTTTGTTTGTCGATGCAAGCAGCTTCTGAACGATCTGCATGCCCTCCTCGACCTGCCGGATGAAGACCAAGCCTTCAGAGCAGTACTTCTTACGTAGACGTAGATGCAGAATCTTGTCGCCCTCTAACGCAGCTAGGGCCTCTTGTTCGTTCGTAAGCGCGACCATGTCGATCTCCGACTTGCGACCTTTCTTCTTCTTGGGCTTCTTCTTGGGCCGACGCGACTGTTGGTCCTCGGCATCGTCTTCTTCCATCTTGTCTCCGTCCTCTTCTTCCTCCTCGTCTTCTTCCTCGTCCACGTCCATCTCGTCGTCATCCTCTCTCTTGACCTTCTTTGTGCTAGGAACAGTATATCAGAGTAGCTCTGTCCTATGATTGAGGGGCTTACCGCTTCCGGGACTTGGACTTCTCCTCACTCTCCGTCTCGTCTTCTTCGCCATCCTCCTCATCTTCCCCACCCTCTGCGTCTTCCTCATTCTCGTCTTCTTGTGTCCCCTCACGTTCAGCAGCCCGACCCACGACCCCCTCGAGCTCCTGCAGCTGCGCACAGACTTCCTTATACCGCGCCTCCCACTCGGGCTGGTTCAGCTCCCCTCCATACATGAGGCCATACGGGTGCGTCTCAATGAGGCGCACAAGGAGGACCACAGCGGCCTTACGGACCGTCGAGCCCTTATCCTCGAGCGAGTCCACAGCCGCGCGGGTCATGGCGAGGCGCTGCTGCGGGAACTTCTGCGGGAGGTCGCACAGGCGCGTCATGACGGAGAGCACCTTCGTGCGCACGTACGAGGACACGTCGATCACGCGCTCGATGAGCAGCTCGAACAGCCCCTCGAGCTGCTTCCGCATCTGGCTGTCGTCATTCGACGCCTCGGGCGAGCCTGCAGCGAGCTCGCGGATGAGGCAGCCGATGACCTCGACGATCGCCATGCGCATCGGGTAGGACTGCGTCGAGAGCGTCAGTTTGCATATGGTCAGAGTTAGCTGTGCACATACCTCCGAGTCCAGATGCGAAAGCAGCAGACTGATCTGCTTCAGGACCGAGCGGGGGATGCTCTCCGCGAGCCGTACCAGAAAGCGAGAGAACGCTCGCGGACCCTTCGAGTCCTGCGCGCTGAAGTTCTTCCCGGCGATCTCGCGCAGAATCTCGTCCCCGAGCTGCGCGTGGTCGAACTCCTTCGCGAGCACGACGAGGAGGTCCGCCATCGGCTCGGAGAGGTGCTCGTAGTATTGCAGGGACTGCATGATGCTGATCTGCGCAGCTAGGCCGTGGCCATGGGATTTGACCGCGAGACAGATGACCTTGTAGACGTTGCCGCGGATGGGTGCGGACTTCATATATGTCTCGCTTTCAGTAATGTGGTATGCGGGGCGTGTGATGCAGCTGCAGAACACGGAGACTCAGTAATAAGCCACGAGACACGCAGAAGAGGAATGCTTGTGACAGACACTGATTATGTGCATATGGGGAGTGCACTCACTTTATGAACGTATCCCGCTCGCCTGTTGTCTGCCATATCCGCTGGCTCTTGAGCCGCAGCACCTTGCTTATGACGGCTAGCGTGGAGGGTATCTGGTCTATCCATGTCCACTCTTCTGCGTTCTTCTTCGCTGCTGGCCTAGATGCGGCCGCCTTGCCTCCTCTCCCTCTTCGCGCCCTGGGAGCCGGAGCAGCAGCCGCTCCGTCGTCCTCTCCGGACGCCTTGACCTTCTCGGCTGCAACTACAAACCAGTTCAGCAGAAAGCCGTACATTTCTAGCGCTTTCTTATGCGCCGCAATGGTCTGCTGGTCCTCTGTCTCGAGGTCTCGGTGGGTGGCTTCTACTTGCGCCTGGAAGCCTGAGGTGATGGAGTCGAGCATCTTGTTCATGAGTGAACCGGGCAGCGATTCAGCATGTTTCAAAAGGCTTCTGTAGGAGTCAAATATCTGGGGGTCGGTGATAGCGTCGGAAGACTCGGCGACAGCTTCGACGGCGGTCTCGAGAACATGTGCAATGGACCGGGCATCCATAGAGGGGATGTCATGTTCGTTGGGTATTTCATAGTTGGCGAGGTCTTGGAGGCCCTGTATTTCTTCTTGTAGTTCAAATTCCATTGCGGCCTGAGAGGAGGGAGGAAGCGGAGGGAGGAGGAGAAGGTCGGGGACGCGTCGGGGAGGGGAAACAACGCGTTCAACGTTGGACGCGTCCGTCACGCGATTGTGTGACACGCACGCGACTGTCTCCCGTCACAGTGGCGGAAAGTCTGCCTCAGCCGCCGCGAAAGCGGACGACCACATCTCTCCAGCGTTCCTTCACGATGGTACGCAGTCCACATTTTGTGTACAGTCTCGATCTAACCATCCCTCAGATTATTCCAGTGCGCTGCTTTTCTTGCGGTAAGGTCGTCGGAGACAAGTGGAACGCCTACCTGGAGATGTTGTCGCAGGACGTAGGGGAAGGGTACGCCTCGCCTCCACTCAGTCCCATCCTGGTCTGATAATTGTCACCAGTGATGCGCTGGATAGGCTGCAGCTGAAGAGGTACTGCTGTCGCCGAATGGTGCTGACCCACGTCGACCTCATTGAAAAGCTCCTCCACTACAACCGTAAGCAAACCTTCCTACCGCTCGATTAACACTGACGAGCCTCTCGTTCAGCGCATGAGAGGAACAAGGATAAGGCTGCATATGCATAGCTCTGATTGTGTATTCCATCTGTTGTATCCCTTCTCTATAGTGTCAGCCAAGCTATTCCGTCTACATTTCTCCAGACGCACGAGGCCCAGTGTTGCAGTTATTCGCCAACGATAATCCGTGCTAGGCACCCTTATGCATCCCCCGCGGGGTAGAGCAGAGCAATATACGTAGGCGAGAAGCATTTCATACTCCTGAGATGAGGTGAGTGTATCGCACGCAGCTGTGCAACTGAGGCACTGAGACATCTCGCAGGCAACCCATGGCACGTTGCGCATAGGTCCTGGGAATGGAACCGAGGTGTGGCGCAACCAAAGCAGCTTTGCGGAATATACCTTGCCTGCTGTTGCTCTGTGAAACGACCATATTAACGCAATTGGAGATGTGATGCACACCAGGGGACGTCCATTGATGGGCCTGAACTCTCGATCTTCGTGGGGTGGGCAGTGTCAGTCACGGGAGGTGCTGTCCTCGACGCTGTTCAGCCTTTGTTGTGTATGCGTGTGCGGCGGCACTATGGTCGTGTCAAACGGTGCGGGACAAAATCACCGTCTGGGCGAGATAAACTACGCGGTGTGCGCTTTCATGTGTACGGTGTCTACTGTTCAATAACCGTTCCTGTATCGCAGCATTCGGCCCACGAACCGCAAGTGTATATATGCAGGGTCCTGCCGATTACATGAATGGACCGATCGACATTGATAAATCGGGCCCGGAGGACCCTTCCTTACGTTGCAGTCACCCCTGGCCAATTCTCTTCCTCGAGATGGGTATGCGAACTCCTGTCTCCTCGCATTATCTACACACTCTCCCTGACAGGTGAGCGGCCATCACATCTGAAATGTGACTGAAGAGGTTCCTGGTATCGGTATCATCGCGGCACGAGGAGGGCTTCAGCGCCCTTAAATACAAATCCCCAGCTGGACAAGCGCAAGGCAAATCCTCTAGTGCAGCCACCATCATGACCACCCAACAATCGTCTCCCCCCGCCGCTCCACAGAACGGGCAGCCTCACCAGGCCCCGCATGCGGCCCTCAAGGAGACCACCCTAACATTCAGCAGACCGCTGGGCATCAACGAGTTCAGCTACGTCCGTGGACGCGGCCAACTGGGCTACACCGACTCCTACACCACCGCGCTGCTCACCTGCACGGGCGGACACGCCATCTCCGACGACGAGGTCGTCGCAGCATGCGCCGCTCTGCGTCTGCGGCACCCGCTCCTCGGCTCTAGGGTCTCCTTCAGCAGCGCACACTTTCCGGAGCTCTGCTTCACAGCGCCGCTGAGTGCGGGACACGCGCTCCGCACCGCGCGGGCGCAGATCGAGTTCCACACGTTCGAGGACCAGGGCGCCGCCGCGGAGGCGCTGTCCGAGCTCTGGATGGGCACGCCTGCGGACGAGGTGCTCGACATCCGCGAGGCGACGTGCTCGCTCTGGTGGGGCAGGTCAGCTCACCCGGGATCGGGGGCGGGCAAGTACGTGTTCGGCCTGCGCACGACGCACTTCATCACGGACGGCCGCCGGAGGCTCAACCTCGTCCGTTGCTTCATGGAGTTGCTCGCTTCTCCCGGCCGCGCGCGTATGGAGCTGGCCGCCCACTTTGCGGGCAAGACGCCCGTGGTTGGGATGCCGCCGCCGCTAGAGAGCCTACGACCCAAAGTGGAGCTGTCCGACGAGGAAGCCGCTAAGGCTCAGGTTGCGTTCAACGAGGCTGTCAAGTATATTGACAAGGTCAGTCCGTCCCAACGATGGAGATCGTCATGACTGAAGGTGCTTCACATAGCCATTGTCGGGGCTCCTGCTGGAGGGCCCCGCCAGCGCGGACGGCGTCGTCGCGCGCTGTATACGCAAGGTATGGAGCGAAGAGGAGACGGCGCGTATCCTCAAAGCTTGCAAAGCACAGGGCGTGACGATCACCACGCTCGTAAACTCTGCAGCCGCACTCGCCTCCGTCCGCGGGGCCCCCGAGCCCGCCAACGCGCCCGCCGATGACGCGTACTACTTCGAGTTCTCTCAAGCAATCGACCTGAACTCGAAGGTTCCGCGCACGTCCGCGAACGGCGAGGTCGAGACCGCCATCCGCATCCTCGTCTACCCGATCATCATCCGCGTGCCCCGCGCGACCGCCCTCTCCGACGACGCGTCAGGCGCGGTGTTCGACACTGCGCGCGAGTTCAAGGCGCGCAACGCGCAGTTCGTCCAGTCCCCGTACTTCTGGCGGTTCCTCGACCTGTACCGTCCGCTCCTCGGCCAACGGTACATGTCCAACCTGAGCAACAACAGCAGGCCCCTCATGCCGTACATGAGCAGCCTCGGTGAGCTCAAGACCCTCCTCCCGTCGCGCTACCCCGTTGCGCACCCAGAGCTCAATGGCCACGGCGCGAATGGGGTGGGTGAACAGGCCCCTGCGGAGATCATCATCACCGACCAGACGACTGCGGGCAGGATGGACCCGCAGATGGTGTCGTTCTTGCTGTACACGTTCGACGGCAAGTTGCATTTGCAGTTCAAGTGGAACGCTGGACGTTTGAGCGAGGCATCCGTCGACCCGTGGTTCAAGCGTACGATAGACATCATATCCGAAGTAGGTACGGATGCCTGATGAGGACACACCCAACCTGTCTTTGACCCGGCTGTGTGCGTACTGTGATGATGGAAATATGTGGTTATCACTGGTACAATAGAGAGACACGCGAACGTTCCCACACGACTGCTCATACCGTAGACGTTACTCCTGAGTCAGGTACTGCACTGAACTTTGGGTGGGCAACCGAGCCACAAAACGACCGTACACACTGGCATGTGCGTGACGTCACCGACGCATAGGTCGAGTTGGTTCGCCGGGTTTGGAGGCACGATGTTATTTTGGCTGCTGCTTGGAGCCCCATACAATACTATTACAATGCTATTCTTGGCTCTCTATCAATCCCTGGACTCTGTATCGTACGTCTCTATTTTTGTCCCTTCGTCACGATGAACGCTCGAGCGCGACGACATGCTAGATGGAGACGCGTTGTGTCTGCCCACAAGACTGGCATACTAACGTACAGCATCGACTGGAACCCTGGCCCTGCACTTATATTACCTGAGCTTTGCGGTGAGTTCCAGCTATACTGTCATATGCACGCGTGATCCAACGCAGGCTATTAGGTCCTACATCTGCAAGCCTCACTACAGGTCTACTCCATCGCGAGGGGAGCCAGACTCAAGGAGCGGTTCAAGTGGAGTAGCCTATTTCTGTAAAGAACTCAGCCACGTCGATGATGACATAACTTCATGAACAACAAGCCCCCATGTTCACCGCCAAAGCATATATACTCAACCTAAATCTCTGTCAATCCAACTTCGCAGACCTCTCTTCAGCTACTACTGACATTATCTCTCCACAAGTGCTGCGAACACCATGGTCGAGCCACGCCGCGACGGCAAAGGATCCAACATTGTCGGGCCGCGCAACCCTGACCGCGAGCGGCAGAACCCCGACACGATCGTCTCACCGCCCACAGACTGGGGCACCGTGCTGAACATGAAGTGGTCCTGGGCAGACTCGCACATGCGGCTCGAAGAGGGCGGCTGGGCGCGCGAGGTGACGGTGCGCGAGCTCCCAATGTCGCGCGAGCTCGCCGCGACGAACATGCGCCTCGACGAGGGCGCCGTGCGCGACTTGCACTGGCACAACGACTCCGAGTGGGCGTACATCCTCGAGGGCCGCGTCCGCATCACAGGCATCGACTACGGTGGCCACTACTTCGAGGAGGACGTTGAGAAGGGCGACCTCTGGTTCTTCCCCCAAGGCGTCCCGCACTCCCTGCAGGGCCTCGAGGGTGGCTGCGAGTTCCTCCTAGTGCGTGTCTCGCCCAATCTGAAGCACTCACCCCCTCTCTGATGGACGGTGCAGATCTTCGACGACGGCGAAGCCTCCGAGTACAAGGCCTTCCAGCTCACCGACTGGTTTGCGCACACGCCGCGCGACGTGCTTCGCAAGAACTTCCGCGTGCCCGAGTCGACGCTCGCGCGCATCCCCGAGCGCGAGAAGTTCATCTTCCGCTCCCTCCTCTCGAAGCGCAGCCCCCAGGACGAGACGCAGCCAGGCGTGCCGACGACGCGCCGCCGGCTCACGCACAAGCTCCTCGCACAGGAGCCACTCAGGGTGCCCGGCGGCGAGGTGCGCATCGCGGACTGCACGAACTTCCCGGTGACGACCATCAGCGCCGCGCACGTCGTCATCAAGCCCGGTGCGCTCCGCGAGATGCATTGGCATCCCTACGCAGACGAGGTATGCGTTATCTAGCCCGGCGACGAAGTTGACGATGGCTGATGGGAGACGTGCAGTGGTCGATGTTCCTCACTGGCATGGCCAAGGTGACTGTCTTCACCGTGCAGGCGACGCGTACGTACAATTTCGTCGCGGGCGACGTGATGATCGTCCCGCGCAACTGCGGGCACTACATCGAGAACATTGGCGACGAGCCCATCGAAATGCTGGAGATCTTCAAGTCGCCAAAGTGGGTACAGTTCTTCTGAGCGATGGATGGATACTGATGTCCTGGGGTGTCATCTAGATTTGAGGAGTTCTCGTTGAACCAGTGGCTGGCCGTTACCCCGCCGAGTCTGGTACAGGCACACTTGAATGTCGGGGAGGAGTTCACCAAGGCCCTCGACAAAGGCAAAACCCCAATTCGCCTGCAGTGAGTACAACACGCATACTGCTGGTTACCAGTTCTGAGCGGCTGACGGTTGCATCCGGGTTGCAGCGACGAACAGCGCGCGGCACGAAAGGAGGGAAAGAAGCCACAGTCCAAGTTATAAGGGCGATATGCGTAACCGGACATGAACACACACCTGTAACTCGTGTACCACTACTGTACTGCTGTTATGATATGACTTCCGCGTTCCCTCTACTCTGAATGGCCAAGTGTCAGGTGCATGGAGCGTTACGGCAGATAACCGTATAGGGCCATGTCTCCTCGCAGCGTTTACCGCAGCAGAAGAGACCCACTGTGCGTGTGCAGACGCATGCATCTCGTAAGCGTCCGTCGTTTCATCGTTCCATCTGAAGAAGGCCTCAAGGCGTGCGCATGTTGGTAGAGTATTTGTCCCTTGAGACTCGGATCCCATAAGTAGAGGTGATGCCCGCGAGAGCAACTGTTGACGGTGAAAGAAAGATGCTGCGCCGCAGCCTTTTGTCGCAACGCACGCCTGAGCTCGCATGGACGCAACAGGCACCGGAGCCGTATTCGCGAAATAACAAGCTTCAGCAACCTGGAAGCATATGAGGGACTCACCATGACGACGGTTCGTTCCAATTCTCACGTCGATTGTAAGCCCTTGGCGGGGATTTGACGATCTATCGACGGGCGTCATCGTGAGGCATCATCCGCCAACAGCCTTCGATACATCAATGAAAATGCTTGGAGCGAAATATGACCTGTTCTGACAGACATAGCAATGACTTGGGGGTAATGTCAAACACCGGCCTGTTGAAGTAGGGTCGAGCTTGTCAGCGATCATTTGTTTGAACGCCATCGGGAGACAGGTGGAAGAAGCACATACCTTAGCACGCAGCATGAACGCTTTCCACTATGCAGTTGTCACAACTGATACAGATGCGACTCAACAGTCAGCGCTTCAGTCACATAGCCAGACAACCGCGCAGAACCCCTGGTAGCCGTACGCAGCTGGCGACGCGGCACGGAGCGGGGCAGATTGTGGTACGCTGGAAACGCAACGATTGCCGCAGCCGATATCGAGAACCAGAACCCGCAGCACGCGTTCTGACCAGCGAATAACTTGAGCGGAGCAGCTTACACTGACAAGGCTGTCGCGTAACATCTCTTCGTCTCAGTGACGAGAGCAAGTCGGAGGCCTCATGCACGGCCTCCGAGTCAATACCATCCACTAGTGGGTATATGCGCCCAAACATGACAACTAAGCCTGCGTCTGTTGCTGTCAAGCTCAGGGCTTGAGCACGCCGTAGTCTGCGGATGCCAACAGTCAACGTTGGAACGCCACCAACAGGTCGTCTTCCGAGATCCCACGACCCTGCGGAGCGAACGTTATCTGAGAACATCCCCCCGAAGCGGCCAAAGCCATCTTCCGCGGAACACAGCACATCTCCGTCGCCTTCTCGTACACCGCCGCAGGCGAGAACGCGGGCAGGGAGAATAGCACGACACTTCTTCCTTGGCCATAGCACGGGAACCTGTACCTACGTTCTCTTCCAAGCTCCGAAGCGGGTGCTATCTTGGAGCGCATGCGCGTTCTGTGAGTACGAGCACGATGCGCGGGTGTGCGTGAGTGTCTTGCTATCGCTGAATGGCACTCACCTCGGGCCCGATGTCCGTCGTGCCGGCGACGGATGCGAGGAGCATACAGCGGGCATCCTACAACGCCGCTCTTACTCCACTGGAAAACGAGCCGGAATACAGAGTGTGCTTTCCACGAAGGCGTGCAGGTCTTTTCCGCAAGGAACCCAGCCAAGAGATGTGGCTAAGGATGCGACGGTCCGTAGATCCCAGGGCAAATCTGGAAGCGCACGAAGGATTCCTGGGCCTCTCACCAGGGAGACGGTGGGAATACGGCCGAGTGGTCTTGACAAGCGTTAGCCCCAGGCTGAGCTATATCGGCCAGAACCGTGAAGTTTAAGGGTACATGACAGTTGCGACAGGAGCAGGATCCGTGCAAAGATCTCTCGATGGTGGGAGTACTGTGTTCTGTACCACGTCCCAGGAGCGCATGGACAGACCAGAGAACGACCCCCAGTCGAGTATAGTGAGATAAATGTGACACCGAGAGTGTTATGCGGGTATACGCACTGCGGAGATACGAATAGCAACCTATAGACTTGTAAGTCGAGCGTCGAGATCTCTAGTAGTGAAGTTCCATGGGTCCAGCACCAAACAGGCACGCATACATGGGATCGGCATACAGACCTCGAAGCCGGAACTAATAATACACTTAATAGAGTAGTTAGCAAGTTTGTCATGATGCATGAGCCGCATACACATACGGTTACTCAATACCTCAGGTGAAGAGCCCAGGAAGCTAGCTGTCGGACATCCAGCGCCGTCAGTGCCTCTGTGGAGGTGGAGAGCTCGTACCATACGGACTACACTGTGTCAGGCTAACAATATCAGTGTTCTTTTCTGAGCTGGTGGTGCCGTGGCCGCGCCGATCGGGTAGAATCGCGGTGCGTTGTCAGCACATCGTAGTAGGTGCACTATGGAGCTCACTGCGCGGGTGCGTGGCGGTCGGCCATTCGAGGTGATTCCGTGGATGGTCGACGTCGCATCGGAATGAAGCATCGCGTGGAGGCCGTTATTCACAAGGAGGCTGCGGTGGAGAGGAACGCGCTCGAAATATGGACGCTGATGAAGTCATAGCCTGCGCCTTTCACCCAGATACTAGACCAAGCTCGCGCTCAACGAAATCCAGAGATAGTTCGGTGCCTTGGTCAATGACAAGTGTCAGATCAATAATCCGGCCTGGCCTACTGCCCACGTCGACCATTGAGGAATGGACGGTGTCGACGAGGACCGATGCAAAAGACAAGAGCAGCTCGAGAAGCGAACCAGACTCCGGATAAAGCGGAGACGACGCCGCCAAGCAAGTGGGCATTCGAGCTCGTCGAGCCCAGCGACAGTGCGCCGACAGCTGGGGACGGCGGCCAAGCGTATTTGTGATCGCAAGCCAGAGGCACGGCGCGCGGTCCAGGGAGGTCGGAGGGCGCGGGAAGGACATGAAGCGGACGTCGGGGGCGCGCTCACGCCGTATGCCGAGCTGCCCGATCTCCCGGCGATCAACACCGCTGAGATCTCTGCCCTCGTTTGGTCATGTTCGGGCAGAAAACAAATGCTGACAAACGCCTTGGGCACTACTCGCCGCCACCGACGTCATCGATCCACTCATGTTTCACCCTACGATTGTCACCACATTTCGCTTGTACCGCAATCTAGTTTGTCGCGATCCCCTGTCTCAAGCTCAAGCTTAGGGTGTAGAGTAACCCATTCGATTCCACAGTACTCGATGACGGCGAGGTTCGCTCCTCGAGTCGGCTGACTGCCCCCCCTGGTGTCGAGTCGCCGGATGGAACATCGTATCGTCTTCCCTTCTATACGGCTCTTATGCCCGCCTCCCGTGCCTTTTAGACGGAGAAACTGCATTGGGGATCTGCAGAGGATCATCGCATCGTCGTTCCTTCCTGGGCACTCATGACGTTTCGCACAAAGGTCAGTACACACACAGCCGCCCATTTGATCTACGCTGTTCCAGAGCCTGCTCCAACTCTCCTACTCTACTTCCTCAAGGAGTATAGGCGCAGTGCAAGGGGATCGGCATGCTGAGATGGCGTGTGAAGTGGAAACTTACCTACGTGGTTCATCCGACGATCAGCTAGTACCCGTACATCACCGGCCCCCAGGGCAAAACCTACGTCTTGTGCTCCCATGACCTGTGCGTAGGTGAAGGCTACAGGACGTAACCTAACTCGGAGCCGCTAGAGGGGGTACCACAACCATGCGGACTTGCCAGTGGCTCCTCCGTATCGGCGTATACGGGGTTGATACACTTGTCATTGGTGGCTTGCAGGAATAGCCATTACCTTCGACCATATATCTGCATTAATAGGGACGATACCCATACCATTCGAACAGTAAATGCCGCTGTTTGCCTTTGACCAGTCCACCGTAGCTATCAGACCAGGGCACGGTACGCTGCCCCACCTTCATGTTGGCCCTACGCGTACTGACCTATATGGAGGGGCTGAATCCCCCGTGAGTTATACAATGACAGTTGGTGAGCAGCTTGCAACTCCCGAAGGAAAACCACGCAGCTTACTGGAGCCGGACGCGAGTTAGCAACGTTGCCTCGCTTCGCCACGTACTACAGTTCTCATGTGAGTGGTATACCTCCTCGATCGTGATTTACCTTTGCTCGTCTCTGCAACCGTTCAATTATCTTCGCTGCTACGCCGATCGTCTCGGACAGCGTGTTCTGCAGGAGTGTTGACTACCAGGAGTAACACCTACCGATCTGACTGGGGGTGACATAGTGCCATACAGCAAGTGACACCCCCTTCCTACAAGTCAAAGATAGACGAAACGAGCAGAGTATCATCCGAAATGATTTTGACGACCGGGCCTGAGTATATAAACGGCGCTTCCGAAGGGCGGACCCGAGCGTAACCTACACTCGGGCCCGACGCCACTAGCAAAGCACTGCAGTATGTATGGTCAAGCCATTCTCCTCGCTGGTAAGCTAGAGGACACACCTTGCGTCATAGACAGGGCCTGTGCGTGGCCCATCCGCGCATTGCATCTTTGACTGTTCGACCGCGAGTTCCAGGCGTGTCCATACTCTTCATAGTGGTATTCCCCTTTGAGCCACCTTCCGATATTATGCCACTCGGGCCACTCTGTTGACCTGTCTTCCGACGCCTGGTGCGTCTCTCGATCTTCTCCACGTTTTGTGAAGGGCGCACGCGCCTCCCCGAATGTCGCCTGTTGAGCGCCTGACACCTCCCGCTCCCCTATTTTTGCCTCGACATGCGTGCAGGCACGCCGATCTGAAGGTTCTCGTCGACGCTCTATTTCTGTCAGCCGCGATACATGTTCGCGCGACGCGGCGGGAGCTGTAGACCGTCGCCAGTGCCCGCCACGCCGCCGCACCGTTGAGCGCGATCGTACTTAGGCGGCATTTGTGATGCGTGAAGGGCTACGGGACAGACGTAGAAGCTTCGCTGTCGACGCTAGATGTACAGTGCTCTCCGCGTGCGGGTGTCCTCGAGGCACGCCTGCGGCGATGTCGATTTCGGAATGAACCCAGCGGTATACGAATTGCGGAGCGCGTAAGTATATTGCGCGCGCCCCCAGAGCTTACGTGACACCACCACCGAACGAACCCAGGCGAAAATAGACGACGCACTAAGGCTCGTCCCGTCGCGCAGCCCGGCGAGGACGGTGCAGTTTTCGCTGTGGGCGGCAGCAGCGCCGTCACCGTCGCCGTCGGGGCACGACACATGCGGCGTTAGACCTCGCGCGGCGGCAGAACGGCGCGCCGATTCAGATCAGGTCAAAACGCCGGGGCTCGCACGCCCAGGGGCAGGCGCGAGAGCTATATTTAGCTTTCCCCTCGATCTGATGCCGATTGCACGGCATGACAAGATCTTATTCTGAACGCTCGGGTAAAAGAGAAAATACGAAATGTGTGGGGCTCCGATTGGGCAGCGGGGCGCGGTACGGATGGGGAGGGTGGAAGTTGTCGCGGGCGGCGGCTCTGAAGGCGGTCGAGCGCAGACTCACCGTGAATGGAGGCGCAACGGCGTTGTGGGAGTAGCTAGGAGCATGGAGCTACCTCGTAAATCACTGTCATTAGTATTCGCTCACGAGGTCGTGTGATAGCATGTGCTGTTGGAAGGTGGGAGAATATGTGGTAAACATGCCAGTGAGACAGGACGCACGACGTAGGAGGATCCCTTGGGGAAGTGAAGGATGTACTGCTCAACGTGAGGGAGAGCGGGAGCTCCGCGGGGGCGTTCCCTGGTCCCTAAAGTCCAGACACAGAAGACGAGCATCATACCGGCATCATTTCATGGATGAAGCGAAGGAGCTGGCGCTACAGTGCAATGATATCACCATGCGTAGGCAGTGTTATGAAGCGTGACCACGGCGGCCACTCGGATGGACATCGCGCTACGACTTCAAGCGAGGAATTCGAAGATATTGAGGACGGACCGATGCTCCTTTGAGGCTGCATCATACATACTATCTGACCTATAATAGGATGGGTGCGGCTGATAATGTAGTCGGGTCACATCTGGCATACAAGACAGAAGCTAGAGCCACAGGGCGTCGCCGCATAGAATCCACTGAGAGGGGCATGGGCGGAAGGCCGACATGAGAAGGCCAGTGCAGTGCGGGCGTATCTATCTGTCGTCCACTGCCATACAGGCATATCTCCCTGAGCGCCTCCAAGTCATAATTGGCACATTCTCAGGGTGATGCTTCAGTCGGATGGCTCGTCCGAGGGGCTGATCATCACTGTCCCGCCGAGGCGCGGTTCGTATCATGATGGAATGTGAGGGATTGGACGGGGAGGATGAGGAACAGTGGCGGACCGGATACAGCCTCGCGCGAGCATCTGTGAACGTGAAGGATGGTCTACACGATGACCTTACGTGACTGACGGGGCGTTTCCTGTTGGCATGGGCTGACCTGGCAATGGAGCAACAAATGGCGACTCGGGAGTGCTCGTCCATGCCAGATGGGTGTACCTCGGGGGATTGATGGGTGCGATGCCGTGCGCCTCTGGTGGAGGGTGAAACGCACCGAGGTCGTCCGACGACGTTCTTCCACGAGAAGAGCGGTGAGCGAAGGTGGACCCCTGCACGCGGCAGCCCTCCCGACGGTTGCGGAGTGAGGGCATGCGGACGAAGATCCGTCGCCGTCCGAGGTACGAGCGGCAGGGAGGAGGATGGGCAGCAGGCGACTCGCAGGGCAGCAGAATCCCCGCATATACCGATTGGCCAGGAATCCTGTCAATTTTGCGGGCCGGCGGTGCAATTTGGGACAGATCTAAGGCGCTCGGCAGGGCAGACGGCACGCTCTTCGCGACGCAATTGAGTCCGCGAGATGACGGGAGTGGCTGACAGTTGTTTGCCAATGTTGACCTGGATCATGGCCGTTGGGTCGAACCATTATAAGACGCCGGCGGACGCAAGGTGGCGCTCTATCCTCCCTCCCATCCATCCTCGCTTCAGCAGTGTTGGTCGTCTCTCCGCTTTCGCTCTAGCGAATTCGCTCGACATCGTT
The DNA here is from genome assembly GCA_029783445.1 of Fomitopsis palustris. Taxonomy (NCBI): domain Eukaryota; kingdom Fungi; phylum Basidiomycota; class Agaricomycetes; order Polyporales; family Fomitopsidaceae; genus Fomitopsis; species Fomitopsis palustris. The sequence goes on from JARAOQ010000004.1 coordinate 114,245, forward strand.
GGGGTCTTCCCTACTCGTCCACTCTCCTCTTTGCCTATCGTCTACCCTTCCTCATGTCGGATCTCAATGAGAAGGAGGCCGGCTCGACAGAGCCGGTCAAGGATACAAACCAACCCGAAACTCCCCCTGCGGAGCCGGAGAAGAGAAAGAGAGAGTACAAGGACTTTGGACACGATCAGGAAGAGGCTACGCGTGAGCACCACGTGCTTATTGCGTTGAATTCGATTGACCCTTCTCTTAGATGCCAAGGTGGACATGTCGCAAATTCAATTGCGTGCGGAGGATCTCTACGACAAGGAAAAGGTTGACCTCGAGACCATCGTCGTGGAGGATGTCTTCAAGCTCCTCCAGTGCGACGACCAAGGTCTAACAGAAGAGGAGGCTCAACGTCGTCTCGAGCTGTTTGGCCCGAACAAGCTCGAGAGCGAGGAACAAAACGCATTCCTACAGGTTTGTGTATATGCGCATTGTTTCATTGTAGATTCTCACGGTATCCATAGTTCCTCTCGTTCATGTGGAACCCACTTTCCTGGGTCATGGAAGGTGCTGCCCTTGTGGCCATCGTCCTTTCGAACGGAGAGCACCAGCCCCCAGATTGGGAGGACTTCGTTGGAATCGTCGCCCTTCTGTTCGTCAACTCCGGTATCGGTTTCTACGAGGAGCGCAACGCTGGTAACGCTGTCAAGGCACTGATGGACTCCCTTGCTCCCAAGGCTAAGGTCAAGCGCGCCGGGCAATGGAAGGAGATCGAGTCCGCAGATCTCGTTCCTGGTGACATGGTTTCGTTCAAGATTGGTGACATCGTGCCCGCCGACTGCCGTCTGACGGAGGCTATCAACGTGTCGATTGACCAGGCTGCCCTCACGGGTGAGTCCTTGCCTCAGAGCAAGAAGGTCGGCGACCAGTGCTTCTCGTGAGTGCATTGTCCCCAGATATGTGCTCTCGAACTTATTCTGCGCGTAGTGGCTCCACTTGTAAGCAGGGTGAGGCCGAGGGCGTTGTCATTTCTACCGGTCCCAACACTTTCTTCGGTCGCGCTGCCTCGCTTGTCGGTCAGGACGACGACACCACTGGTCACTTGCAGAAGATTCTTGCCCAGATCGGCTCTTTCTGCCTCATCTCCATCGGTATCTTCGTCATTGCTGAGATCTTCTGCCTCTACGCCGGTTTCCGCTACAACTACCGTCGCGGTCTCAACGACATCCTCGTGCTCTTGATCGGTGGCATTCCCATTGCCATGCCCACTGTGCTGTCCGTCACGCTCGCAGTCGGTGCCCAGCAGCTCGCGAAGTACAAGGCCATCGTCACCCGTATCACCGCCATCGAGGAGCTTGCAGCCGTCACTATCCTCTGTTCCGACAAAACCGGTACGCTTACCACCAACAAGCTCACGATCGATCGCGAGACCATCCGTACCTATGGTCCCTTCTCCGCCGAGGACGTCATTCTCTTGGCAGCCTACGCGTCGCGTACCGAGAACCAGGATGCGATCGATGCTTGCGTCGTTGGCGCCCTTGGCGACGCTACCCGCGCTCGTGCTGGTATCAAGCTGCTCGACTTCAAGCCGTTCAACCCTGTCGACAAGCGGACGGAGATCACTTATCGCGAGGAGTCCACCGGCCGTCTCAAGCGTGTCACTAAGGGTATGACGGGTATCATCATTGAGCTCTGCACGCGCAACAAGACTGAGGAGCAGGAGAACAAGTTGGAGGCGGATGTCGAAGAATTCGCTATGCGTGGTCTCCGTGCGCTCGCTGTCGCATACGAGGAAGTCGATGGTGATGACTTCGAGGGTGAGGGCAACGGCTTCGAACTCATTGGTCTGCTTCCCATCTTCGACCCTCCCCGCTCCGACACGAAGCAGACGATCGACGATGCCATGGCTCTCGGTGTCAAGGTAAAGATGGTCACTGGTGATCAGCTCGCTATCGCGAAGGAGACCGGTCGTCGTCTCGGTCTCGGCGACCACATGTACCCTGCTAAGGTGCTCAAGGACGGCCCCGAGGCTGGTGGCAAGCACGCTTCCCTCGACGAGATGATCCTCGACGCAGACGGTTTCGCCGGTGTCTTCCCCGAGCACAAGTACGAGATTGTGAAGCGGCTTCAGGGTCTCGGTCACTTGGTTGCCATGACTGGTGACGGTGCCAACGATGCCCCCGCTCTCTCCCGTGCCAACGTCGGTATCGCCGTCGAGGGTGCCACCGACGCTGCTCGTGGTGCTGCCGATATTGTGTTGACGGAGCCCGGTCTTTCCACGATCGTCCATGCCATCCGAGGTTCTCGTGTCATCTTCCAACGTATGCGGAACTACTCCATCTACGCGTGCGCCGTCACCATCCGTATCGTCGTCTGCTTCGCTATCTTGGCCTTCGCGTTCAAGTTCGACTTCCCGCCGTTCATGGTCCTGATCATTGCCCTGCTGAATGACGGTACTATCATGACGCTCTCCGTCGACCGTGTCTTGCCTTCGAATACTCCGGACAGTTGGGATTTGGCGGAGATCTTCTCGTACGCCGTCGCCTACGGTCTCTACCTCACCCTGTCCACGATCGCCCTTGTCGCCATCTGCATCAAGACGACGTTCTTCTACGACAAGTTCGGCGTCACCTTCGAGAACGGCGCTATCCAAGCTACGAACCACAACGACCGCTGCCTCCACTCGATCGTGTACCTGCAGGTTGCCATCATCTCCCAGGCCCTTATCTTCGTCACCCGTTCGCACGGATTCTTCTTCATGGAGCGTCCGTCGGTCGCCCTCATGGCTGCGTTCTGTCTCGCCCAGCTCATTTCGTCGATCATCGCGGTGTACGCCAACTGGGGCTTCACTGACATCCATGGCGTGTCGGGTGGCTGGATTGGTATTGTCTGGGTCTGGGTACGCGTTTGCGTTCCCTGTGTATCATTGCGCCGTCTGACATCTATTTTAGGATATCGTCTGGTTCGTCCCGCTCGACTGGATCAAGTTCGCGATGAAGGCTACCATTATCAAGAAGCTCCGTGAGCGCCACAACCGCGCAATGGCTAAGGCTACCATCGCCCAGTCCTCCGGTGTTCCGATGACGCGCACTCAGTCTCGCGCCGCTTCCGTCCACGAGTCGCTCTACTCCAACCGTGTGTCCTTCATCCGTCGTGCCGCCCGCAAGGTCGGCTTCGGCCAGAAGGTCTCGATGAAGCCGGAGGAGCTCCAACGCTTCAGCAGCATCCAGGCCCAGCGTGCAGGTGCGACGCTCGCGCGCAACCCTTCACGCCAGGCTGCATAGACGTAGGTTGTCACCACGTAGGTTACCTGTCGTCGTTAGGAATGGGTGTCATTCTTTTACCCGTCGATGTCTGACTATACCCTGTAATACCGCGTTACCCTCGACACCCATCTCCTGGCATGATTGTTGGCCCGCGCTTTTTGACTCGCCTGCTCACGTACCCTTTTGCATTTATTTCGACTTCGACGTTTACGCTTCTACACGTTGACCCTGCATGTTGTACACGCCTCATACGACCCGTATGTTACATCCGTAACAAAAGTAATGCCATCCATAGATTCCCGGGATATTGCCTCATGGTGTGCTTTGTGCTGAAGGTCGCGTTCCACAGTATGTAAGTGATGTGGCCGTGTCGCAGAAAGGAACATTCGCCGTCTGTCATTCGACGCAGGTAGATGACCTATGGTGAGTGATAGGCCAATAGTGGATTCGCAGCCGGTGCAAGCAGCTGCGGAAGGTACCGGTGAGCATGTGGATGATGCCCGTTGATTGCATAGTCCCCGTTGCAAGATAGTAAGCATTCTATGTCATTTCCCAGCACCAGAGCATGATGCATAGGCCCCCCTGTACAGAGACTCAACGGCTCGTTTTACGACTGCCCATACTATCCTCCCCGCCTCATCGCGAGCAGCTTCTTCTCCATCCTTGATATCCTCGCGTCGTTGCCTTTCACGCGTGCGGCCATCTCCCGCTCCACGTCTTCCACGCCCTGCCAGGCCGACCTCAGCGCGGCCTTCGCGCGAAGCAAGTCTGGCGAAGGCGTGACTGCCGTCGAGGTGTTCGATTGCGAGCGCTGTGCTCGTCGGACATGTTCCATTTGTGTTTGGAGGTGGGCGACGCGAGCTGCGAGGTCCGGAAGTGAATGGAGCGCGACTTCATGGTCGACGGTCTGGTGCTGTGCCGACGCTGGGGTATCTGACCACGCGCCAACATCACATTGGGCTTCACTTACTACAGTGAACGACATTCTCACCTGTGTTCCTTCTACGATCACTGTCGGCATCGACGCGAACACGCACGCGGCGAAGTCTCGCTCGCTCAGCCTTGTCTGCGGTGCTGCTTGATTGCGCGCCTTCGTGCTCGACGGTGCGGAGAATCGGACTCGCATAGTAGGCTGGTGCCTTTCCTTTCCCCTTGGAACCAGCTGCGTACTCACTGGCGCGTGTGTGGTGCGACATGGTCAGAGAGCAGACGACTAGGCGGTGAGAGAAAGGCGAGTTGGCGCATCAGAGAGCCAGATGTACGCTTTATAGTACACAGTCTTGCAGCGTCTTGAGTAGCGCATGACTACCTTGACGGGATGTGATTGATTGAGCACATCGTGAATCGCGCGAAGAAGTTAGCGACGATCCTACGTAAGCAGATGGATAGTACGTGCTGAACAGGAGAGAGAGCGTACCTAGGCCATTGCGACGCGGTAGAAGATAATCGTATCACCTGTGATTAGAGGCTCCACCACCAGCTGGATGGTACGTAGTAGAGCGAAGCCTTCCAAGACGTGCTGTCAAAGGCGTTGCGGCATCCACATCCAAGGAGCTCGACGCACATGACCTACGCCCGGAGATGAATGTAGAAACCAGACCCTTCGGCAATCGGTAGACAACGTGATTTTATGCACGTATTGCTATTTCGAGGAGCGGACGATCCGTCAGTTGTGCACTGTCCATTAAAATCGGGCTCATGACGAGACTAGGTGCCTTCTTATAAGGGAGTCACTGTTGAGCTTTCAGCGAAGGCCTAAAACTGTACGCGCCTGGCCTCTTACAAAAGACCTCGACCATGGCAGCAGTTGTGGTCTCGCAGTATCGATGTACTGGTACTACTTGCGGCGTTAGTGAGATACAGCGCGCCAGTCCGTTGCCCACCACCTGAAGGGTGAGCACTATCATCAGTCGACCTGGGCTTGCGGAAGGGAGGCATTAAGCTGAGATAGTATTGCTCAACAGTAAGAGCTTGAAGGAGGTCGACCGCTCATCCACTATCATCGCCCCCGACAACTCCGCATTTCTGTTGGAATATGTCGCAATGTCACCCAGACTGCGCTTACCACCTCTGCTGTATATGTATACGTGCAGGACGATATGGTCACAGTCCAGTTCCGCTGCTCGAGCCTGGTTGACGTGCGAATTTGAAGTCCGTCAAATTGAGGGCCCCAAATGGGGATAATAATGTAATGATGTAAGCGGGGTATGCGGGTATTGTGTCGACCCGCAGACATCGACTGGTCGCGACGTCACCTTCCTCATCCCAGCCAGCTCCGACTCTGCCTCGCCGCCTCAGCGTCGCATGCTCTCTCTCTCGTGGGGAACAAAGCACACTTCTCATGGTTCGCACTATCGATTGTCGGCTCTCTCATCAACTGTGGGACGAAGGCCGGAAGAGCTGCCTGACGGTCTCCCATCCGGAAGGCCTGGTGCTTCAAAGTACATCCTCCGTCGCGAATTTTCTGTGCTGAGTAACACAATCCTCGACGCGGCTGACATATCCAGAAAATTCGCCTCGTTGCTGGGCATGAGTAACCAGGCGAGCCCATGTTACACGACCGGTTACCGGCTCGCACAACATAACCATGGCGCATCATCGATCCTGCGACGATCGCTATAAAAGCGAGCCTCTTCGCATCGGTGCACTCAGCTTGTTTCGTCTGTGCGAACCTGAACGTGAACGTCATGGCTCATAACAACAATTACATCAACTCCCCGGCGCCGAACGTCCCTTACTTCGCTCCCGCACAGTATCCTCCCGCGGGTACTGCCCTCGATCCACAACCCAATGGCAAGCCCATCCCTACTCTGTTCAAGCCTCTGAAGATCCGCGGTGTCGAGTTCCAGAACCGCATTTTCCTCTCGCCACTCTGTCAGTACTCCTCCGAGAACGGCAAGCCCACTCCATGGCAGTTCGCCCACCGTGAGTACAGATGTTTCTAGCTTCCTCTGCAATGACGTATTGAGTTTCCCTGTAGTTGGCGGTATCTTCACCCGCGGCCCAGGCCTCACCCTGACTGAGGCCGCTGCTGTCTCGCCCGAAGGCCGCATCACCCCGCAAGATGCAGGCATCTGGAACGACGAGCAGGCCGAAGCGTGGCGCGAGATCGTACAATTCGCACACGCCCAGAACCAGAAGATCGGCATCCAGCTCGCGCACGCGGGCCGCAAGGCATCGACCGTCGCGCCGTGGCTGCACAGCGGTATCTCCGCGCCGCTCGCGGACGGCGGCTGGCCGGACGACGTCTGGGGCCCGTCGCCGATCCCGTTCAGCGAGCAGTTCCCGGTGCCGAAGGAGCTGACGAAGGAGGGCATCGAGCGCATCAAGACCGCGTTCGTAGAGGCGGCGAAGCGGAGCGTGCGCGCGGGCTTCGACGTGATCGAGATTCATTCTGCGCATGGGTACCTGCTCAGCGAGTTCCTCGCACCCGTGGCCAACCACCGGACGGACGAGTACGGAGGGAGCTTTGAGAACCGCATCCGTCTGCTCGTGGAGGTGGTGGATGGCATTCGCGCGGTGATTCCGCCTACGATGCCTCTTTTCGTTCGGTACGTAGTCCGCTTATCGCAGCGGCCTGTCTAATCCTGACCCTCTTTCTCTAGTGTTTCCGCAACTGACTGGCTCGACGAGACGCACCCGACCGAGCGCTGGGACGTCGACGACACCGTCAAGCTCGCGGAGGTGCTGGCCGCGCACGGCGTCGACCTGCTCGACGTCTCCTCCGGCGGGATCCACCCGGCGCAGAAGTTCAAGCTCGGGCCGCTCTCGCACAACAGGCTGATGCAGGTCCCCTTCTCCGCGGCGGTGCGCAAGGCGCACGGGGACAAGATCCTCGTGGGCGCGGTGGGCACGATTAACACGGGCACACTTGCGCAGGGCGTATTGGACGAGGGCGCGGCGGACGTCATCTTCGTCGGGCGGCAATTCCAGAAGAACCCCGGGACGGTGTGGGCGTTCGCGGAGGAGCTCGGTGTCACGATCACGCAGCCGCACCAGATTGAGTGGGGCTTCGTCGGTCGGGGCAGCATTGGACGGCAGCCGAAGACTCAATGAGAGAACGACTGCAGTGTGAGACAGCATGCACCATGAATTGGACTCTAATAATGTAGCCATAGTAGTATGATAGTGCTGGTAGTACGGTAGAATGCATACGCTAGATCTGCTGTGAAACCCTCAGGATTGTTCATCGAACGGATATAACTGGACTGTAAGAGGGGACGCCTACTTGCACGTATTGATAGAGGAGAGGACTCGGAGCCTTCAGCTTCACCGGGATCGAGCTCTGAGCCCCGTGACTGATGCGGGTGCGCGCTGCCGTGGTCGCTTATCGACATCTCGCGACCGGCGGCTGCAAGTTCACTCAACCACACGTTTCTCCGAATTGGCCTGCTATACACCGGGCTGCATGCAGCTGGGACACAGTCACCGGATGGCGCAATACGCCGCAATCTCTTCACATACTACTCACTGTACTAGTAGTGTCGGGCACGCACCGGTGCGGGCCGCGATATGAGCACCCTCGGAAATGGGGGCGCTTCGGAGTGGAGTAAGGTCTGTGCGACCACCTCCAGCCGACACGCTCTGACCAACCGACCAGCATCTACAACGCTGACCCTTCCACTCCTTAAAGGTCTCTCCTTCGCTGGCCTGTTAAGGCCACCGTTTCAACACACCCGACAGACCATTTCTAGCACCCTCGGCGCCGGGGTGCCACCATGTCGTTGCCTTTCTACGAGTTCCAGCTCGTATGCCTCGTCGCGCTATGCCTGTTCTTCATCCTCGTCGAACGCCAGCTGTCGCCAAGAAGGAAGGAGGGTGTACACCTGCACGATGAGCACGCGCCGACTCCAGCCCTGCACAAGCTCTCGAGGCAGTACCTCTCGGTCTACGCTATAGTCATGGGTGCGTAGCTTCCTTGCCAGAGGTTCATCGGTGTCATGTCTAATTCGCGGTGTCATGTAGGGGCGGACTGGTTGCAAGGTCCATATATTTACTCTCTGTACAAAGAGCAGTACGCCTTCCCCGAGCGTCTGGTTGCCCTCCTCTTCGTTACCGGGTTCATGACCGCCGGCCTAGCCGCGCCTTTGGTGGGCGTGTGGGCGGACCAATAGTGCGTCTGTCGTGTTCCTCTCATCCAAGTCCCTGTGGTGAACTGCGCGTGCAGTGGCCGGCGCAAGCTCTGTCTGACATTCTGCATAACGTACGCGCTCACTTGCGCCCTCATCCAACTCCCCTACTTCCCTATACTCATCCTTGGCCGCTTCCTCGGTGGCGTATCCACGTCCATCCTGTTTTCTGTGTTCGAGTCCTGGCTCATCTCAGTGTCAAACTCGCTTGCCCTGCCCGCGCACGACCTCTCCACCATCATGGGCCGTGCATCTCTCGTGAATGGTTTCGTTGCTGCAGCCGCCGGAGTTGCCAGCAACCAGCTCGTTGGCTCAACGGGTTCGTTCGCGTCGCCCTTCGTCGCAAGCGGTATTCTCCTACTGCTTGCGTGGGTCGTGATTCGTGGGTCTTGGACAGAGAATTACGGCAGTGGTGGCGGGTCCACCGCAAGTGCGGATCCGCTCCAGCTGCGGCGTCTCGGGCAAGCGTTCAAGATTGTGTGCAATGGTGTGTCCACCTCAGATGTTGTTTCATACAATGCAGTACTCAAACCGTCCGCCAGAACCACCGCTGCTTGTCATCGGCCTGACACAAACATGCTTCGAGGGCTCCATGTACCTCTTCGTCTTCAACTGGGTGCCCGCGCTCCAAGAGGCCGCGCGCCCCGACGCCGTCCTGCCGCTCGGCTACATCTTCTCCGCCTTCATGGTGAGCATGATGATCGGCTCGCTGCTCTACACGTCGCTCGTGTCGCTCTTCGCGCGCGGGGAGCACGACCCGGCGAGCGACGCGCCGCTGGCGCTGCACGCGAAGCTGAGCTCGCTCGTGTGCGCGGTGAGCGCGGTCGCGTTCGCGGTGAGCGTCGAGAGCGCGGACGAGCGCGTGCGCTTCTGGGCGTTCTGCACGTTCGAGGCGTGTGTGGGCATGTACTACCCGGTCCAGGGCATGCTGCGCGGGTCGCTCATCTCGAACGAGCATCGTGCTACGGTGAGCGTTGCTGCGATTCGTTTGCGTGTTGCGTGCTCAATGTTCCCTCTGGACAGCTGTCGTCGCTGTTCCGTGTGCCACTGAACATCTTCGTCGTCGTCTCCCTCCTCACTGGTGTCTCCTCCGCTCGTTACACCGTCCTCACCGCCAGTTCGCTCATGCTCGTCCTCTCATCGTTAATGACTGCAGCTTTCCTTGTAGAACGCATGGAGTTTTCCTCACCATCCATACCCTACCCAGCCTAATCTGTAGAATACCATCGGACTTGCTTTCGGACTCGGACTTGCTTGCTACTGTACAGCCCCTTTCTGACTATACCTTTGTATCACCTAGATATTTGAGCCCGCGGCTTTGCCCCTTTATCCCCGACACATTAATCAACCTAGACGGCTCGTTGGATTGACCCGTCTGTCCAGCACGCAGCTCGACGTACCGCTTATACCTATGCTGTCAGGTAAGCCCATTGATACTCACGCGCTTTTGATAGTGGATGGCAGTGCATCGTATCTGGATGGTCGTCACGCTCGCGCTCATCCGATAGGTCTATGCGGCGGGAACGCTCAGATCACATCACACTCCATATGATGAGGTGCACGGCCTGCGGTACACGATGTACCTGTATGTTTGGCGGCTTGAAAGGCAAGTACGGGGGCTCTTCAGCTCCGGAGTTGACACCGTGTAGGTAGCAGTGATTCGAGGAACTGCGGCTGCAAGAAGAGCGCAACCAGCCTCATCAGCTCAGCAACATACAACTTAGTCTTCGGAACGGTAGCTTTCTTGGGTTCGCGCCATGCAGACGATGCAGTTACAATGACCTCCCATCCGCGTGGAGCCGCCAGTCCTGTCTTCCGTTAAAAGGTGGCTCCAGCGAGTTCTCTTCGGTTGTGTGGAACCCAACGTGGAGGTTGCGAGAGCGGTGTGATCGGAAAAAAGAGCCCACACTGAGCGCGTTATTCGCAGAAATGACCCCGTTTTATGTGGTGGGCTGTGAGCAACAGGAGTGGGATATTATGTGCGTGAATGCGTTATGCGTCAGGTCAAGCCTCAAGCAATTTGAATGATGTGATGGATCTCGTTCTAAACATCACAATGTCTCTGCGTTCAAGTACGTGAATGCGTAGACGATGGATTGCCACTTGGGCGTGGCTAGAAGGCTGTGGCACGTGATCGTGATATGGGGCGCGTTTGCGCGCTTCCTGACGCGCACGCTCACTGTGCCCGCCTTAGTCGTCCGCTCATCCGCATATCCCGGCTGTCGACACTTAGTTACCCGATTCAGCCTGCGCGTTACTTCCAAACTTGCTAGGCAGACCAAACTCGCAATACCCCTCAATAGAGCGATAGCTTAGTCAACGGGTAGTGCTAGCCCCACCAGGCCACCTCGGCGAGCAGCATGCCTTTGATACGCATAGAGGTCTGCGACTTCAAGTCATACAGGTACGCACGCAAATATAGCGATAGCTTGAATGTGCTGACTGCGTGGAGCGTAGGGGGCATCAGACCATTGGTCCCTTCACCAACTTCACCTCGGTCATCGGCCCAAATGGCGCCGGAAAGTCCAATCTCATGGACGCCATCTCCTTCGTCCTCGGAGTGAAGAGTGCGCAGCTACGTAGTAGTCAGCTGAAAGACCTAGTGTACCGTGGCCGGCGTCTTGCCAGAAGCGAGGAAGGCGAGGACGACGAACAAGAGGACGACGGCGAAGACGATGGAGAGGGCACAGCGAAGAAGGCTTGGGTACTTGCCGTCTTCCAGGACGAAAACAAAAAAGAGTGGCGCTTTCAGCGAACGTGAGTGTCTTCACTTCCACACATCGCTCACACTATACGCTCCGTACGCAGCATCACGACCACCGGCGCGTCTGAGTACAAGCTCAACAACCAAGTGGTAACGTATACCGCATACAATGCTGCACTCGTCTCGCACAACATCCTCGTCAAGGCGAAGAACTTCCTCGTGTTCCAGGGTGACGTCGAGGCAGTCGCGTCGCAATCCCCGAAGGAGCTTGCGCGGCTCATCGACCAGATCAGCGGCTCGCTCGAACTCGCAGGAGAGTACGAGAAGGCGAAAGAGGCGCAGGAGCGCGCGACTGAGAATGCAACCTTTAACTTCACGAAGCGCCGAGGCATCGCGGGAGAAATCAAGCAGTACAGGGAACAGAAGACGGAGGCAGAGCGTTTCGAGACACTTTGCCAAGAGAGGGTGCGGTGCGAAAGCTCTGGTGTCAGGTCGGCGTCGCTGACAGCTCATGTTGAAAGGACGAGCTCGTGCTCCGTCGCATTCTCCTCAAGCTGTACCACATAGAGCAAGAGTTGCAGGAACACGCGCAGGCAATTCGTACACAGAACCAGACGCTCGCCGGTCTCCGAGAGGAGCAGCGAAAACATGAACAGGAGCTCGAGGCTGCGCGCGCAGAACAGGCCCGCGCCCGCTCGAGTGTGATGCAGAAGGAGAAGAGAATCAAGAAGGCTGAGAAAGCGCTGGAGGGCAAGGTTTGTACTGCCCTCTGCCTGGCGAGGTGGCCTGTATGCTCACAACGACGGTCATGACAGAGACCCGATCTTATCCAGGTCGAAGCACAGATCCAGCACTCTCAGCGAAGGCGAGACAACGCCATCAAGGAGAGGGAGAAGGCCGAGCAGGCGGCGGAGAAGCAGCGAGAGCAATTGCGTGTGCTGCAGGCTGATCTGGAGACCGTCCAGAGGGCCGCCAACGAAGCCATGGGTGAGATGTCACTCGCATGCGGGCTGTTGCAGTACCGACATACTATCAACAGAGGCACAGCGCCGAGCGACTCAGAGCAACCTCTCGCTCAGTGAGGAAAACCTTGAAGAATATCGTCGCCTGTGAGTATACCCCACACTCGACCCGCGTCCTGGCCTCTAATAGCTTCGACAGGAAAGCACAAGCAGCAGTGCTCGCTGTTGAGGAGCGCCAGTCGTACGAGACGCTCAAGCGTGACGAGCGAACCTCCGCCCGCACCCTCGCGCAGCTGAAGGAAAAGCTTGATACGCAACAGGAGAAGGCACAGAAGCTGCGGTCTGATCGTGATACGCAGACCGAGAAACGCCAGGAGGTATGGTCAGCAGTCGCAATGGTGAGGTTTGCCCTTCTGATAACACATCGGATAGCTCGAGGAGCGGATCAACGAGCTCAAAGAACAGCTAGAACACGCCAAGGCCGAGCTGGAGAAGCAGCAGTCCGAGCGGACGAGGATCGCGTGAGTGCCAGGTGTGGAATGCGCTATGGTCTCGCTGATGGTGTGCCAGGAACCTCGAGAAAGAGATCAACGAGAAGCTCGTAGACGTGCATAACAAGCTGCTCCAAGCTGGGGTTGACCAGAAGGAGTCTGAGCGCGAGGCGAAGATGAAGGAGACGCTCTCCAACCTGCAACGTATATTTCCAGGTACGGCCCACCTGTCTACTCCTATTGTTGAACGGTCAGTTTCATGTACGTATCAGGCGTCCGCGGGAGAGTCATCGACCTGTGTAAGCCCACGCAGCGGAAGTACGAGACGGCCGTATCCGTCGTCCTCGGGCGCAACATTGATGCCGTGGTCGTCGATGAAGAGAAGACTGCCATCGAGTGCATCGAGGTAACCACTGCGCGCCCACCGGGGGATCATGCCGACTAACGAACCGTTGCCCGATAGTATATGCGCATACAGCGTGCCGGGCAGGCGACTTTCATCCCGCTCGACACCATCCAAGTGAAGCCCATCAACGACAAGTTCCGCTCGTTCGCGAAGGGCGCGCGCCTCGCGATCGACGTGATCCAGTTTGACCCCGCCGTCGAACGCGCGATGCACCATGCCTGCGGGAACGCGCTCGTGTGCGACACCTACGACATTGCGGCCTACGTGTGCTATGAGAAGAAGCAAGACGTCAAGGGTGAGTGTGGCCTGCGCGGGAATGAGCTGCGAGCTGATGGTTATTGAAGCTGTGACCCTGGAGGGCACGATCATCCACAAGACTGGTATGATCACCGGTGGGCGGAGCACCCATGGGAACAGCCGGAAGTGGGAAGAGAAGGACGTCCAAGGTACGTTCAGCATTGATACAGTATTGAGTGCATAACGCTGAGTCAGCGTAGGCCTGCAGCGTGTCCGTGACAACCTCCTCGGTGAGCTCCGGGAGCTCAACAAGTCCAAGCCTCGTGGAAAGGCGGACGAGAACATGGAGGCGGAGATAAGCAGGCTCGAGTCGGCCCTCACTGTGGCTAGGGACGACCTAAACGCATGCAACCTGCGACTGGACGGCATCAGGGATGAATTAAAGCACGTTGAACGCGATATCCGACGGATCGAGCCTGATCTGCGCAAGGTAAACCCATCCTCCAGGCGGCCTCCCCTCACATTGATTCATGTCTACTTCTGTGTAGGCACAGAGGGATTATGACCAGCTGAAGGAGAAGATCGACGAGCTCGCGTCTGTGATCAACGAAGCCGAGGACGAGGTCTTCGCCGACTTCTGTCGGACCATCGGCGTCGAGAACATCCGCGAGTATGAGGAGCGCCAGCTGAAGGTGGCCACAGCCGAGAGCGAGGCGAGGCTGCAGTACGAGAAGCAGATCGCCCGCCTCACTCACCAGTGCGTCGGCCATCGCTGATCCAGTCCAAGGTTGCTGCTGACACAGGATATTATGACAGGTCGAGGTTCATCGAGGAACAGCTGCAGACGACTGAACAGCGCGTGCAGACCATCGCTAACATGATCGCGACGGAGGAAGCCAATATCGCGCGATACCAGGCGTCGCAGCAGACCATCCAGGGCGAGATCAGAGAGGCAGAGGAGGAGATCACTGAGTTGCAGGCCGAGCTAAAAGAGCTGACCGAGGACCTAGAAGAGAAGACGAAGGCCGTTGAGCAGGTCAAACGGACCACTTTGAAGGCATCGAAGGTTCTTGACCAGGCTCTGAAAGAGATTGCGACCAGGGTGAGCGCATAGTCTGGTACAGGATAATGCACCTTCTCATTGCTGGCCCTCAGAACGACGAGATCGAGAAGCTTGGCCTCGAACGCTCGTCAATTTATCGGAAATGTAGGCTGGATGAGGTTCGGCTGCCCCTTGTTGAGGGCAACCTCAAGAATGTACCCATGGAGGAGGTAAGCAGTCACGGGTCGTGCTGGCTGTTTCTGACATCGCTTGTAGAACCTGCGTGATGAAGTTGCCATGGACGTAGACGAGGATGAGGAGGGCAGTCAGAGTGTCAAGCGGATCCCGGACTACGGCATAGAGGTCGACTTCGACGGCCTCGAAGACGAAGACAGAGAGGTATGTATAGTGCATTGCGAAGAGGACTTTCAATCAATACCTATCTACAGGATGGCTCTGCGGAGGCCTTGGCAGAGATTGACTCCCAAATCTCGAAAATCAACTCGGAGATCGAACGCCTGGCACCCAACATGAAAGCAATGGACAGGTACCTAGACTACTGGTTCTGCGCCCAACATCGCCTCATACATTCCACAGGCTAGATGATGTCGAGGCGAAGCTCATGGAAACAGAGAAGGAGGCAGATAAAGCTCGGAAAGACTCTAAGAGTGCTCGCGACCACTTCAATGACGTGAAGCGACGCCGGTGAGTGTCGGCTTTTTATGTTTGATTGCATTGCTCATAGACAACTCGGGATAGCTGCGAGTTGTTCAACAAGGCGTACAATCACATCTCCGAGCGCATTGACCAGGTGTATAAGGATCTGACCAAGGGCAAAGCTGCGCCGATGGGCGGTGTGGCGTACCTTAGTTTGGAGGACAACGAGGTTCGTATCGAATTGCTGTGCGAGCCAGCACTATAGACTGATAGCTCACAATAGGAGCCGTACAACGCTGGCATCAAGTATCATGCGATGCCCCCCATGAAACGTTTCCGAGACATGGATCAGTTGTCGGGAGGCGAGAAGACCATCGCGGCCCTTGCCCTGCTCTTTGCTATCCACAGGTACGTCAATCGCAGTTGGCAGACGGGGTAACAATACAACATGCTTTGGCAGTTATCAACCTTCTCCTTTCTTCGTCCTAGACGAAGTTGACGCCGCATTGGACAACACCAATGTCGCGAAGATTGCCAACTACATCCGTTCGCATGCATCGGAGACTTTCCAGTTCATCGTCATCAGTCTGAAGGGGTCATTGTACGAACGCAGCAACTCTTTGGTCGGCATCTACCGGGACCAGGATGTCAACAGCTCACGCACTCTAACTCTCGATGTAAGCCGAGACTACTGTCCCATGCAGCGAGCAGCCAACTAACGCATACCTCGCAGCTGACGCAATACGACGAGTAGACCTGTCCGACCTCCAGCCATTGTCGTTTTGTATGCTTTGCTCTTGCACTTGTCCACGTGTCGTTGTCCTAGTAGTGATGTGATGTGCTGTACCGTATTCCGCGAGACTGTAGCAGTAGCATAACCATATACATAACATTAACGAAGCGCGAACGGAAGGCAGAAACGTGGGAGACGGACTCGGGTTCCGTCGACGAATGCTCTACAGTATATTACTACTCGAGACCATCGTGAAAGGGTGGCGAGCGAGGATAGGATATATGGGTAACGAAGGGACGGGCGTATGCAATCCTCACAGAGCCTGTCCGATCTCACTCTGACCTCCAAATGTAGTGGTGCTGGCTTCGCGAACAAGGATCCCTGGGCGTGGTGGAGAAA
This sequence comes from Fomitopsis palustris, assembly GCA_029783445.1. Taxonomy (NCBI): domain Eukaryota; kingdom Fungi; phylum Basidiomycota; class Agaricomycetes; order Polyporales; family Fomitopsidaceae; genus Fomitopsis; species Fomitopsis palustris. The sequence goes on from JARAOQ010000004.1 coordinate 130,247, forward strand.
GGAAGCGGCTGTCCTGCCGAGAATTTCGAGAGTCGTCGAAGTAGGAATCAAGCACGGAGAGCTGCTCGGGGGTGATATCGGTGGGAGGCACCGGGAAGTCCGAGAGCCCAGACATCCTCGATGCGTCTGTGCCCGACGTCATGAAACTCGAGCGAGCAGCGTTGGAGGAGACGGGGGCCCCAAGGCTAGAGTAGGCGGAGTGCACGCGGGGAACGGTGATGTCCTGCCCGTCGTGCTGCCCCTGTTCCTCGTTTTCACGCAGGAAATGCACGAAGGAGAGACGCGTAGAAGTGCGCTGCGGGCTGGAGACGGCCGCTGGCGTTGTCAAAACACCAATGCTCCCGACCCGCATGTGGCCCGCTGCAACATAGGTTAGCTCACACCAAAGAGGATCGACGACGCGGATGACTCACTGTCCGACTCTTGGGGAGAATACTCCAGGACGGACGACGCCCGCGAAGACTCCTCGACATCCTCTGGCACGTTGATCGTTGGCTGCGCGAGCGACGTCGTCTGGTCGAGCGGGAACCGCAGGGGAGGTGACGAGGCTTCGGGGGGCGTGCCCATCCCCGACGACGGACCGGACAACACTGTGTTGGGATCGGGGCTCGCGTTTTCAGGACGTAGCCCGCGCAACCCGCCGAGACGCCTGCCGAACATGGGCGAGCCCTCCATGTCGTCCATAGAGTCCCCGGAGAAATGACGGATCTCCTCCAGGTCTTCCGCGAGCTGGCGGGCAAGGGTCGTCAGGCCGCTCACGCTCCGCGTGCTCACGCTGCTGCTGGGTTGTCTCGAGGGCGCGGGCCGACGGAAGGCCTCGCTGCCGTCCTCAGGTGTCAGCGGGCGGGGCGGCGGCTGGTAGAAGAGATCGCGGAACCGCTCGAGGTCGTCGTTCGCGTTGATGGAGCGAGGGGAGAGCGGCGGGGAGGAGTCATGCGAGATCACGCCTGGCGACGAGCCGGACGAATGGCCGTTCGCACACAGCCGGTCTTCGGTGGGGGGTAGGCGGAACGAGGGCGGGTTCACAAACTCCATCGGGGACGACGCCAGAGTGTGGTTCGAGGACGAGCGCGTTGCCTCGCGGCGGCCCATGCGGGGGCGCAGCCTCTCCGACGTGTCCTCGATCGGGACCGGCGGGAGCTCTTCTATCGATTGCGCATCCGCAGGCGCAGTGGCCACATCCCGCAGATGCTCCAAGCTCTCGCTAGTGCCCAACCCACTATCCATGCTCCCGCGCCCCCTCAGCGTCTCCGTCAGCGCGTCCGCGAAGCCCCACTCGCTCATGCGCTTCGACTGGGGGCCATACGGGTGCGGACTGAGCGTGTCCGCCGTCGCCCGCCTCTTCTGCTCGACGGGGTGGACCATGATGAACGGCGAGTAGCGCAGCTGCTCCGGCTGGATCTCGCGGATGTGCCCGGGCGTGAGCTCCGCGTACATGCTGCTCGTCGCGTCCGCGGGGATCTCGATCTCCTGCCCGTCCTCGTCCGTCGCGGCGTCGACGTTCACCACAGGCTGCACGGGTGTCTGGTGCGGCTCCGGCTTCGCCCAAACCGCCGGGACGGTCGCGTATGGGTGGCTCGTCTGCGAGAACGGCGCATACGGATGCACGAGCACAGGCTGCCTGTGTCGTTCAAGCGATTCCTTCCTGCTAGCTTCCTCGCGCTGCTGCTCCGACGGACGCATAGCAGACCTGTCCTGTTCCGGGGTCGACGAGCGCATGGGGAAGGTCGCGCCCTGCGCATACGGGTGCGCGGGGAGCCTGAGGCGCTCGCGTCCCTCATAATGTTGCCGCGCAAGCTCGTCGGACGGCGTCGGGGTCGAGATCGCGATGCCAACCTCGCCCGAGCTCGACTTCGCAGACGACGGTGCGGGAGACAGGCCGTGCAGACCGCCGGGCCCGATGACGACCGTCTGCGCGCCCGCGTGCTCGGGCGGCGACGCGGGCGTGACCACGACGACGTTCTCGTGGTGCCCCTGGTTGTCCCTGCGCACCTGGTCGTGCAGCCGGAGCACGCGCGTGTCCTGCCTGCGCATCGCGCTCTCGAACGCGTCTCCCTTCTCCTCCGCGGGGGCGCCGACCGCCTCCCTGCCGCCCTCAAAGACCCGCTCCGCGCTCGCGAACCCGCAGAAGCCCGCCGCGGACGACGCGGTGTGCCGCACGAGGCGCAGCGCGGACTTGCCCAGCGAGTGCGAGCGCTGGTGGTGGCCGTGGCCGTGGCCAGAGCCGGAGCCGCCCCACATGAAGGACTCCTCCGTGCGGCCGTGGGAGGACGTGGCGGTGCCGACCGAGTTGGAGTGCGCGTGCGAGCGGGCGCGGCCGTGCGACTGGGACGTGAGCGTGCTGACGCCGACGCCGCTGGCGTAGGTGCCGGTGCCGGTGCCCTCCTCGGACGCGCGGAGGCCGTGCGACTGGGACTTGGATGCGCGGAGGCGGACGTGCACCGTGGGCGGGCGGGACTGGTTCCCGAGCAGGGTGCGCTCCGCGAGGACGCCGAACGCGGACTCGCGGGCGGGGGGGTGCGCGTGCGCGGCGGCGCTGAGCGTCTTTGCGCGCGCGCGGGAGACGGACCGGGCGCGCTTGTTCTGGAAGGAGCGCGTCGCCTGCGCCTGCCACGCCTTGCGGTCGGCGTCCAGCTGCCTGCCCTCTTCGAGGACCCTGTCGGAGAACATATGAATACACACGCGCTACACCTTGGCTGACACAGCACAGCAGGGATGTGACGGGAGAAATGGAATGGACGCCGGCGGTGTGATGGGAGGAAGGCGGTATTAAAGCGAACGACGTACTTGGTCAGTGAAGGCACTGGGCTGGGCAGCGCCAGATCGTCCAACGCGAAGCTCTTCGGCCTCGGCGGCTTGAAGCTGGTCGGCGCCATACTTATAGCCGTCCCATGTCTATCCCCGCTCCTGCGACCCGCCTCCGCCGCCTCCCTCTCCTGCTGCTCCACCGTAACGCGCGACGGACCGGCGATGGGCTGGATCGGCGGCGGGCTCACGCGCGGCCGCGACTCCTGCGCTGTCAACAACGGTTCGTGGCTGTCAGCAGTCATACCGGTATCAGGCGCATTGGATGAACCTGTCGTGGGCTCTCTCACCGCGCGCGACTGGTAATAGGTGATCGTGTTCGGAAGGACCGGGCTTCCTGGCGGGCTGACGATCCGGCCACTGCTTCCCCCCGGGTCGACGCGGATGGCGAAGCGCGGGCGGGGCAGGATGAGCGCGTCGCACCAGGTCTCGGGCGAGAGCCACCGCTGTTTCCCCTTGGGGACAGAAGTCGGCGGGGGTGCAGCTGACCCGGCACCAGCCCGCAGCTGGGAATGCGAGGGAGGATGGCGCAGGTTCGGCGTGGAGATGGAGCCCCGGATGCCTAAGCGGGTCCTGGGCGTGGGTTGGAGGAAGGCCGGCGGGGGATGCGTATGGGAGGGCTGGGGCGTCGCCCTGCGTTTCGATGGCGAACGGCGCATGGGCGAGAGGGGAGAAGACGGCGCAGGAGGGGGCGTGTGAATGCGCGGCGGGGTGGAGGACGTAGCGATATTGGAGAAGGGGAAGGCATACGGATGGCGGCGCGGCAAGGGCGCGTTTTCTGGCGGCTGTTGCGCGTTGTGGTGGTGGTGGCGGTCTGTGCTGGCCGACGACTTGCGTGACAGCTGGCCCGCAGAGGCAGAGTGGCGGACGCTCAGCCCGCGTCGGGTGCCCAGGGTGAGGATGCTCGCCAGGCTGTGCCGCGCCGTCTCATGCTTGGGATGCGCCTCCTGCGGCTCCCGCATCGGCACGGGGGCCTCGCCCACGCCGCCCGCCTGGTCGAGGTGGATGATCGAGTTGACGGCCGGGCGAGGGATGCTGCGGGTCGTAGAGAACGCGCGATGGCGCGAGGTGGACGCAGCGGGTCCGGACGAGGTGAGGGCGGCGGCGTCGGACTTTGCGCGATCGCGGTTCGTGCGGGCGTACCGGTCCTCTGCCTTTGCGAGTGGGTCCTGCGCCAACCAACCACTGACCAGGTTCCCCCAGCTGTCTCGCTCCAGCATCGTATCGCGCGGGGGCTCGTACGGTCCGTTGTAGGGTATGTACCAGTCTTCCTGCGCGGGCGGGTTGGGGTCGGGCTCACGGGCGAGAGGGGAGGAGGGGCCGCTGCGGATGAGGCGGGAGATGCGCGAGAAAGGAGAGTGGTGGTTCTGTGTCTTCGCCGCCATGCATGGGTGCCCAAGAGCGAAGGAGTGACAGATGGAAAGAGCGGTGATGGTGATCCGGGGTCTGCGCCTCTGCCGGCTGTCAGTAGCGGTGCGAGGAACGACAGCGCAGCGCGCGACACACACCTCTGGCCGACGAGGACGTCGGTGCTCTGCGCTGGCTCTGCGCACAACAGCCGAGGCGAAGTTGGGGAACACAACTATGTCCGGAACAGGCAATCAGCGACCGGCTAATCAGAGGCGGTTCCAGGCTGGGATATTGATGGCGGGCGGCGAGCTGAAATGGCCTCGAGGACCTGTCTTTTTCTGCGCGACGATGCAGGGAGGGTACGAGGAAGAGGAGAGGGAGGAAGAGATGCCCGTCCCACTGGCAGCCCATTTCCGGTTGATCGTTTGCTGCTAGAACCAGCCAGCGCCCACGTGACACCACTCTCCGAACTTGACGCGTCCGACGCCCGCTCCTCGAATCCCACTTCCACCCATCCCCTGACTCGTGTCTCAGCCATTCCGTGTATGTCAGAGAGTGGCTGCGAACGAGCCAGGAAGGTGAGGCTGAATGAAGAAACACGACGCACAGATGCAGTCGATTCGGTCGTGTTCTGTAGCTTCGTTGCACGGCGATCGTTGAGACAAACATATCAGGGTGAAGGAGTAATCTTGGGAACAACAGGATGTGTGCAGCAGCGCGAGCCTGCGACTCGGAGGGACACAGGTTGAGGGCTCACTGCGCTGGTGTCACATGACCATGGCGGGCTAACGGTGTAATAACCAAAACATATTCGAGACATACCATAGGTATATCACAATGTCAGGCCCCGACCAACCCTACAGCACGCAAAGCCTCGCCCCTCCTATGCATCGTGGAACAATGGCGTTCCGCTCGCAGTTGGCAACAACTTCGATTGCCCACTGCCTGAACCTGTGACCAGCACTCTCTCGGCCCGAGCAGCTATGTGCTGCTCTTCCGACACCCTATACACCTTTCGCTTATCAAGGCATGGTCGCGCTCTTCGACATCTTCCGCTCCGGCCCTCTCACCGCTCCCAAGCTCTCACCGCAGCCTCCACTGCACCATGGCCCACGTCCACCTGCAAGATGAGATCGCGAGGAACCCAGAGCGCATCACGGTGGATACCCAGTTCGGCCCCGTCAAGGGCGGACGCGCAGCCAATGGGGCGAGCGTGTTTCTAGGTAGGCATCCCCCATGCAGCTACTAGTTTCGGCCTCTACCTGCATGCGCACGATCTGCGAGCGATCTACGTGCCATGCGCCGAACACGCATGCAACGTCGATCTAACACTACGTCATCTGTCCCAGAGATCCCCTACGCGCTACCGCCAGCCAGGTTCGAGGACCCGAAACCTCTGCCTGCGGGGTATCGGTATGAAGACAAGGAGTATATCTACGAGAGCAAATGTGAGAACGTCGGCGTGTGGTGTATTAGTTTTCCTCTGACGGTACCCCGCTCCAAGTTGCTGCACAGCCGACAAATGACGGTCAGGGAGCGGGTGAGTGCTGCCATCACCATATTCCATCGTCTGCTTTAGTCATACCGAGCGAACATGCAGGCATGCCCCGAGAGGACAGACTTGGTTTAGGAGAGCCTAGCGAGGACGCGTGAGTGCACACGGGAGACCACGCTGTGTGTCCACTCACATGTGGTGTCCACAGTCTATTCGTCAACATCGTAGCCCCGCACGACCTCTCGCCCACGTCGAACTACCCGGTCAAGGTCTACATTCATGGCGGGCACGCACCCCTGCGTCTCATGAATCCGCTCTATGCGGCTGATACCTTCGTGCTAGGTTCTTGCAGTTCGGCTCCCCGCACGGTCTGAGCGCGCAGACACCGTATGTCGCCGTGGAGAGGTCCGAAGTATGGGTCAACATCGGCTACCGGCTCTCGGTGTTTGGCTTCCTCGCCTCAGACGTCCCAAAGGTCGACGGTAACTTCGGGTTCAAGGACCAGTGGCTCGCGCTGCTGTGGATCCGAGATAACATCGCCAAGTTCGGCGGTGAGACCAGATGTCACTGTATCTATGCGCATAACTAAGGACCCGTGCTAGGTGACCCAACAAACGTCCAGCTGACGGGTTTGTCAGCGGGTGCCCACTCAGTCCATCAAATCCTCCACCACGTCTCTCACCTTCCAGAGGGCGAGTCGTCCCCCTTCCAATCCGCCATGCTCCAGTCCAACGCCATTCTGTACGTCCCCTTCGTTAACCTACCCGATAACGCGTCCTGACCCCGTCCAGTACCACCCCCAAGACGCTCCCCGAGCTGCGCCCCCAATTCACCGCGCTCTGCACCGCCCTCGACATCGACCCCGCCTCGCCCACCGCCCTCGCCCGCCTGCGCGCGCTCCCCTGGCGCGCGCTCACGCACGTCATCGAGACCGACGCGGTCGGCGCGGCCTTCGGCTCCTTCCGGGGCGCGCTCGACGGCGCGTGGCTCGCGCACGCGCCGGACCCGATGGCGTGGCAGCGCGCGGGGGCGCTCGCGCGGGGGCTGCGCGCGCGCGGGGTGCGCAGCGTCGTGCTCGGGGACCTCGCGGAGGAGTGGTACCTCTACAGCATCGCGCACCCCGTGCGCGCGCCGCGCGACGTGCGCGACAACGTGCGCCGCTACTACCCCGACGCCGTCGTCGACAAGATGCTCGCGTGCTACCCCCCGCTGCGCGAGCGCGCGGGCACGCACGAGTGCGAGCGGCGCATGGGCGACGTCCTCGCCGACGGGCAGGTCCACTTTCCCGTCAGGCTGCTCGCGCGCGACCTGCTCAAGGCCGGGTTCCCCGTGCTGAGGTACGAGATACGTTGGACGCCGGAGCAGATCCGGCCGTTCGGTGAGTGCAGAGGCTGCTCGCCCGTTGTCTCAATGGCTTACATATATGCGCCAGGATACGTGACCCATGGGACAGACCGGTACCTCTGGACTCTGCGCCTGCCCATACTGAAGCCCGATCAGATCATCGCCGCGCGGACGTGGCTCGACGTCATCGACGCGGAGACGAAGGCCCTCGAGGCGGGCCTCAACGCGAACGCGCGCGACCCGAAGAAAGTCCTCGCACTGCGTGAAGACAAGACGGTCGCGTGGAAGGAGGACGAGAAGTGGGACCATCTGATGCGCCTACGGGTCGCTATCCCGACAGAGAACGAAGTTGTAGGTAAACTGTGAAGCCGGCGATCCATTCAGGAGGATGCTAGACGCTCAAACGGCTCCGTGCTGAGTGCAGTCAAGTCTGGGTCAATATGCCCTCTGTTATCGTGAGGTTGGTGACAAGTAAATCATAGTCGTCACATGTACATGCTGGGGCTGAATGCGATGAACATGGTAACCCATCCCAAGTGTTGGTAGGCTTGTCGTTCGCTGCAGTTAGGCAGGCTGCATATCCAGAAGGGGATCTCAAACATGGTAGCCCTATACGTCAGATGCGATGCTTCCCTCCGGATGTGCATCTAAGCCTAGGCTCCCCGTCAAGCCACGTACAGCGAAACGCAGTGACGAAGTGATTCCTCTTGAAGAGTGGCGACTCTGGGCTCCAGTGCTATTGGTTTCTTGCTCCCTGAGGTATGTGCCACGTAGATCGAGGAGCATCCGGGATACGAGAATGCATCCTAACCTAGCCGTATACGTCGAGTTAGCCTCTCAATAGCGACGATGCTTAATGGGACAGGCGTACGATTCGGTGATGGCAGGGAGAGTGCCTCCTGAATCAAACTCAACAGGATATCAGACGGGTGCATACAAGCAACAATGGTGGTCTGTGCACTCGTACTTTTGTTATGCTGACCACATTGATTATGTTCAGGAGCACAATGGAGCTGAGAATTAATCCAAGATGAATATATGATAGAAGAGGGTTACTATGACCACCTGCCTGAAGTAGACGGCACCTACCAGTGGGCGACTATTAGCAGTTGCGGAACAGTGGTTTTCGAGAGGAACGTACTGTTTCGCTGAATTAGAGTGACATAGGGTAGACGACGGTCCAATAAGAGCAGTTTCAGGATGCGTCTAGTGATTCGCGGTTTCACGGCGTCCTGTTGCGAAACGACAGGAACCGGCTTCTGGATTGCCAGGGTCTTCAAGGAAGTAAGAACTAGGACGAGGAGGCCAACGATGACAGCAATTATACAGTTGCTTGTCCCCACTGCGAAAGGAGTACGACGAGGTAGAATAATCATGATGGAGGTATTGAGACAGCAAGTCATCATCACTTACAGCTATAGTTTGTTGTTTCAGAGCGTGAAGTACAAGAGGAAAGATCGGACATACATCATATAGTCATGAATGGTCAGATCAACGAGATCGGCACAGCCTACAAGGGGCGCAGGGACAGCGACGAAGGTCACCCTAGTGTAGTAAAACTACCGCGCCGACATAGGGCAATAGGCGGATCATAGCACATACGAGTGAGATACAGCGCACAGGGGCTCGCACGAATACTTACTGCATTGATGCCAACAGGTATGAGCTGCAGCAATATCATGATTCCTAAAACCCTCCGATCCCTGGACCATATTGCGTACAATTGCGTTGAAATATAGACTGAGCCGTGTTGATCAGATAGTGGCTTCTGGTAACGCAGGAGCCGTCATGACAACGTACGTGCAATTGCGGCCGTGTTGACGGTGTACAGTACCTGCGTTGTGCGAAGCACCCTCGTGCATCTGGGTGAATGGCATAAGCTGCTCACATCCAAACCATATTTATCAAAAGGAGACATACCTCTGGTTGTGAGGAGAGGCGAGCAACTTCGTGAGCCATAGCGTACACATAGATCATCGAGTTGGTCCTACCGCTTGGGCGACCGACAGATCGTGTCCCATTGACAATGTCTCTACAGTCATAAGAATACGTAGCACCAGAAAGAGGTGCCTGTTCAGTATGAATAACACCGTGATCGCTGAGAACCTGCAACGCCAGATGCACTGAACTTCCTGAGCGATGGTCAGCACATAGTCATAAAATACGAGCGCTGCGGTCCCGTCAAGACATCAGCACTAGTATGCCCATTTTTCAGGGAAACGTATACGCCTACTCGTCGCAGCAACACCGCATAAGTTAGATAGCACCCTACAAGAGATGCACCTTGGTCAGGCATAGCAGCATAGATACTACTGTCAACACTTACATGGACTGATACTCGGAAGATATCAGCAACCCCCGTTCATCAGCTGTCGCTGGCATAGTTCTCGAGGCACAGAAAGTCGATGGAGCGCCGAATGCAAGAGGGGAATCGGGTTGCCATTGCTTGCGAGAGGCCTTCTACTATTTGTGCACTCAACGTGAACCCAGCCACGGGTGACATCGAGCTCAGAAGACATATTGTCAAGGCCTCGTTCGCAACACGACATGTTAGGGTGCGAGTTGACAATGGACGTTACAATGATAACAAGTGGGTAGCGATCAACTAATGCCCGGAAATACGTCTGTATATTGATGCATTCAAAGCAAACGGTGGGTGTTTGACCATACCTGGTTGGTTATCCGGACACCTCGCTTCCGTCTGTCACCGCGGCCATCCAGTAGCATTGATGGGTAATTATGTGTTGATGGCTTGTCAACGCCTCCTTGAATGAGCGTCAGTGAATGGTCGACTCAGGCCTGCAGATTATTGTGTCAATACACTCTAGCTAGTATGTGTGTATTTTGTATCCGAGCTCAAATTCGTTCGAGCCACATAGGTGACCGAGAGGACTCCCAGGCTGCCCGCAATGGTGCTGCTCTTACGAAGCATGACTCCCGGGTGAAGCGGTGAGTCTGGGCCGCCGAAAGACATACCTTCAAAATCGAGAGATACTCGCTGCTTGCTGGCGCACAGCATGTCGTAAGTTGATACTCCTCCACTACACTCTACATCACCTTGATCGTGGTGGAAACTCGATCATGTTCATCTGGCTGATTACAGGTCTCTTCTCGTATCGCGCGACAAGTGGATGGAAACGGTTACGCGCGTGGGTTCAATTCGTCTGCGCTCCAACAGCCTGATGGTACCCTTATGAGCAGTGCTCTGCACAATGCCGGATGGGAAGACTTACCAGTCGCTTGAGATGTTCCATAAATACTTGCAAACTGACATCGTCCGTGAAGATCGCTTGCCCAGCCCCAGCACCCGCGGCAGTGCCGTACATGCTCGTTGACATGTGCGTCGTAGACGGGTTGAGCTTCGACAGCAAGAAACGCGCCTGACTGCCGCCCTGGTCGCAGACGATGTACCGCGGGATCGGGAACCGGTCAGCGAGCAGCTCCTGCGCATCAGCCACGGGCGCTTCGAGCAGCTCCTTGAAGTTCTCGTAGCCCTCTTGGTCCTGGTAGCCCGCCTTACGCCACTGTGCGATGGTCTCCCCATGGAAGATGAGGATGTGGAAGAAGGTATCGAGGAGAAGGATGACGTCGGGCTTGATGGAGATGCTGTCCAGGAGGACAGGCTGGGGCGGTGTGTCGAATGTGTAGGACATGAGCGTGGGCTGGATCATGATAAGCGAGTCGTTAACGTCCTCCTCGTTGAGGATATGCCTGATTCGCTTGTCAGACTGCATATTATGACGCCGCCACCGGAGCCACGCACCTGTAGAACGCAGTCTCGTCCGGACTGTTGTTGAAGACTTGCAGGAACTGACTTCTCCGCAGGTGGAACATAAACTGCGGGTAGATGCTGAAGTTGTCCGACAACCGGAACGTAGATGGGTCTTCCTTCCTGTAGTCCGCGAACTTCTGGCACAACCGGATGAGCATACGGTCCAGCCACCGCAGGACGTCTGGCGAGTCGTCAATCTCGGCTTTGAAGACAGCGATCCGCGCCATGAGCACAGCTGCCGCCTCCTGGTCAAACGACGCTGCGATGCTCGGCGACCCAGCCTCTGCAAAGTTCCGCGCAATCGTCGTCACCCGGAGTCGCATCTGCCCAGACGAGTGTTGGTAGTGCGTGACAAATTGTATGAGTCCCCGAGAACCGGGCTGCAGCGGTTGTCCAGCCGGTGTCACGACCTCGAAGTACACTGCCGCCGCCGTGCGGGGTGTAATGGAGTTGATCTTCCAAGCCGAGGTCTGACCAATACCAATCTCAGTCTCGCCGACGCATGCGGACTTCTTTCCCGCAGAGATCGCGTGTCCAATCAGTCCGGAAACCTTCAGCTCCTTCGTTGTCTGCACGTCGAACGTAGCGTTGAAGCCCATCTCCAGATGTCCTTGGTCATCCTTGTTGAACACACGGAGGAAACTCTGCTTGAAGATCGACGTCGCAAACGAATCGGATAGCACGATTACACCATTCGTCGAGTTGGGCAGAGACTTCATTTCGAGGAGACCAACTTGGTCAAGACAGCCGGCGAAGAGGTCAACAACATGGCCGTTGTTGGATGCTCGCTTTGCGAGGCCTTCGTAGAACTGTACAGAGGTGTTCGGTAACTATCAGTATCGAACATGCAGACGGCATACCTTAACAGCTCGCTTGTAATGCTTAGCGCTGTCTCGATCAATGTCGTGGTGTGATCGGATAGGCTCCTTCAGCTCATTGCTGACGACCATACCAGGACCCTCTGTTGCAGACCCGCCGGCAAATACCATGATCCGCGCGCCAGTGTTGGGGAAAGTCGTCTTGGGTATGGCATAAGCGGATGTGCTGGAAGAACAACTGTCGCACTTACTTCCAGTAGGCCGACAGCAACCGATACGGCAACGCCAGTGCAGCGCAATGGCCGTTTACCAGATGCAACAGGCCATGGGTCTTGGGCAAGAGTTTCCAGGATGCCGGTCAGTTGGAATTCGCACTGCGAGACAGGAAGTAAGAAGCGCGCTGCCCCGAAAGTCTGCATGGGTTGGCCAGGACGGGGAGCAGCCCTGTTCTGCGAGCTCAAGCCGAGCATGTCCTGAATCTGCTTCGGAGTGTATTCCTTGCCTCCGCGGAACACGTAAGACTTGTTGCATTCTGCATAGCCCAGCTCATGTACTTGGGCCTATGGAAGCCCTTAGCTCTGATGGCGCGTAAAGCTCAAGCACACGTCACGCACCATGGTTCCGAACGTGATCAGACCGACGAGGGCGAAGGGCGGGAGCAAGCTCAGACTGACGGTGATAGCATCACGAAGTGCCTTCAACTCCTCCAGCTCTTCGAAACAAGTGTCTACGACGAAGAGAAATATGGGTGGGACTTGGGCCGGTCGGGATAGCGTATATTCTATGGTCGTGTATTTTGGCAGAAGCTCGGCGGGAAGGTTGGTATTCGAGATGTCTTTATAGTGTGGAGGAAAGGCGTTGCGCTGCAAACAGAAAGGGCAGATCCATAGCTTCCCCCGGATATCAATCTGGCTATAGGGCTGTTATCACCACGCGTCAGGCAATTGCATGAGCACTCACCAATAAGGATTGAGGACAGCGCGACATGGCGGCTTGCAAGTCACAGGCTCATATAGGACCGGAGGCAGGTCTTCGCGCACTTTCAAAGGCGTGTAAAGGGCGGAGATGGGGACCACTGTACGCGTCGCCTCAATCCTCGACGACGGCCAAACGTTCCACGACAGACGGACGCCTACACAGCCTTGTCAGCCCGTCGATCTCCCAGAAACCTCAAGTATACGCACCATCACGATCCTCAACATCCTCAAAGTTCAGCATGATGAAATATTAGGTCGACTTCGAACAGTGCCGTGCGCCGTGTCCCTACTCCCGGTCGACGTGTCTTGTATGCTACTATTTGTCTGCCACGACACCGAGAGAACGAGGCGTTCTTTCAAGTACACTGAGATTCCTGAGTTTGTCGGTCACTATTCGCTTCTTGCGGAATACAATTCTACGCACCTGTGCGGGGGGATGTGGAAGTCGAGGACTGGTCTCGTAGCGAGTGGGATGGCGGTCTGACGCTCGTTCCTCGATAAGGAAGGCAGCCAAACACAGACGAACATCGCTGCCCGGTTGCTTCTTCCACCAGTCCTTCGCTGTACTCCTCTGTACCCTCATCATGGTCTGTGTAGGCTGGAGACATGCTGCTCGGTCTGCAGCCCACAGTTTCAACTTTCTAGGATCTGTGACTACCGTGCGGCACTCTTCGACGTCTTACCTGCTCAGAACGCCGCCTTCCTCTGCTCCTCGTGAGGTCCCAACGCCTCTTGTCTTTGTATCGTCAAGTCCATGGGACTTGCGCTCATGTACTGGGTGAGAAGCCGCGCATCTACTTGATCTGCCAAGGAGCCATGACGTCGACGGTCAATTGTAAGGTTGCGGCCTTTGGCAACGATGCTTGCGACACGCGGGTTTACTTGCCTAGAAGTGGACCTAGCACTCCCAGAGAAGACTACCACATCAAAGGCCCTGATGCAGCACTTTGAACAAGGTGAGCACTCACAATCCAGCATTTACGGATGAGTGGAGAACGGTTTCGATATCATTCGTGCGTACCGCCGTCACCGCAACGTCAACGACCTCAGTTAACGTTCAGCAAAACACCATCGCTTGTGACATGATGCTCATTCGTCCCTGCCACCAGAACTCGCCTCACATATCCGCCTCACGATGATTCCATTTACGCCTGTTATCTTCGCCCGTGGTCCTGGTGCGATCATCGCCCAGACGTACATCTCGTCTCATCCCGCCTCAGGGTTGCTACTCATCTCCCCACCGGTCTCCAACGATTACCTCCGTTCCACTTCGGAAACGCAGGGTCATACCTTGCTTCCGACCGCTCTTCCGGAGTTCAACTTCGAGCCCAAGTTTCCTTGTGCTATTTTGTGCACTCAACAAGAGTCATCCGAGCTCTCCAATAGTAGGCTATGGGAAGACGATAACGTTGACAAGTTGGTCACCCGAGATGAACACACCATTGATGGGCAAGAAGGCTTCGTCAAGGTCGAACAGTGGCTCGACGAAGTGGGTGTGTAAGGGACTCCTCCGACAGTATATTGCTGGACGCCTTATCCGTCCGTACCCTTGGTGAGATCTTGTGTTCTACTTGCATAGACACGGCCACCTCAAAATCATATCACGTCGCACTCCTTGTCGTCAGAAAGAGATGACCTCATCATGTCGATGGATGTGACAGTAGGGTGTCTTCTGGTCACTGCCCTCGGCGACACTACTTTCGGGTCTGCCATAACACCGATTGCATTGTGGAGATTCTGCTGGCATTCACGGACACATGCTGCCGATAGTATGTTTTAGAGCGCACGGAGGCGATGGCTCGATACCTCGCATCAGCATCGTGATGAACAACTGGTTCCCTGAGACACCGCGGGTTCAGATAGCCCCAGGGGTTTGCCTCAGTGAGACTCGACATGCACAAAACAACGACGACAGCCGCTACGATAGAATGAGGTCGTACTGCCCGCGTCGTCAACGGCGGCTGGCAGCACGGATGCGACGTCGGCGAGCAAGAAAACCGGGTTTGGTAGGCTTCACAAATTGAATACTCGAAGAGATTCGAGGCAGCGTACGTAACGTAGAAGCCAAGGTACAGCATCTTGTCGACAGTTGTCACGATGGCCCGTGCGCTACGAAGTGGACGGACTTTTCGTCAGACCTGTATCGCCACACAGTTCTTCATCCCAGGAGTGCAATCTGCGCGAGTGGTCTGAGAAGACCAAGTGGAGCCGACCAGGGGGGCACAGCAAACGCGTGCAACCAACGGTCCTGGGTGCTCGCTGCGCATATATTATTGACGGTCACGGTACGCCCAACACATCACTGTTGTCGTCGGAGCACTGTCAGCATGCCCAGAGCGCTGCTCATCGGCATTCTACGTAGGGAAGCTCGGTAACCACATTTTACGAGACCAACCATAGTCCGAATGTGACCCATCTGGCCGAGGTCCGTGCCGGAGGCATCTCCGAAGGCATGAGTTTTGGTCTCATCTCAACAACCGCATAGTTGGACCACAATGTTTGGCCACTCTTGGTCGTTCCTAAGAGGACCCGGCGCTGTTGCAGGCCACTCGTTTGTTTCAGTTCTTTCCACAGCCCGAGTATATGTGGGCACGCAGGGGGGATCACCCCAGCTCCATAGAACGCGTGGCTGGTCCGTCGTCAACGATCTCTCAGTAATCCCGTTCACTGTTGTGAGTAGAGTTGTGCCATGATCTGAGGTCGGCGCTCTGAGCGGCAGTCTGCCTTGCGGGACAGGTCATCTTTCACTGATACATGTCAAATGATGTCGCGCTCTACTCGGTCGACGCCTCGGATCCGCGACTGGTTTATGAGCCCTCGGGTGCGTGGAGGAGTTTCTGCACGCAGACAGTTGGGTCCAGTGTCACCTTCAAATTCAACGGTTAGTCGGGAGATATAGTTCGTCATGCTCCCTCAAATACTGATACTGAGTACCATGCGCAGGGACCTACGTCGCTGTATACGGCTCGTCCAGCTCGTCGGAGACGCGCACGTCCTTTGTTCTTGACTACCAACCGGTGTTCACCTATACGAGTGCAGGAGACTCGCAGAACACGCCTCTCTACTCTTCATCGCCGCCCCTCAACGATACTTTGCATACCCTCACTTTTACTGTTGAAGGGGGAAATCCATCGCTCTGCATTCACCAGCTACAATATACTGGCACTCCTGATCCCTCACCCCCAACTAGCACACAGTCTCTTACTCATTCTTCTACCACGGCTTCATCAACTCATCTTTCCTCCGGTGCCGTGGCCGGCATCGTCATAGGCGTCATCGTTGTTGTGCTCATTGTTGTCTTGACCTGTCTCTATGCATGCGGCTGGCTCCCTCGGTGGTGTAGACGCAGTAGTTGCCCGAGGAAAGAAGGGATGGATATCATGTTAGATGGTCAGTACGCCCAGTTGTCGAGAACCTGACACGGCTCTGAACCATGTACTGTTCTAGATATGCCCAAGTCCCCTCCCCCGCCTGTGGGTATGGACGCATTCCGGAAGCTGCTGATTCAGAATGCGCAAAACTCGGCTATGATACGACTAGCTTCCGGCCCAAGCTCGAAGAAAAGCTCATCGAAGAAGAGCTCCTCGAACAGGACTCAGTCTACTGCCATTTTCTCCTCTGTCGTCATACTGACACCCCCCGTGTCTTCGTCTGGAGGGAGTCATGGCCCTCACTCCGAGATCAGGCCGCCACCCAGAGCATTACAACCGCAGAGACCAACCACACCTATACTATCGTTACATGTGACAAATTAGGAAGCCTGAAGTCCCCGAACGCTTGTTTAGCCCCGACGTCCGACTGAAGATAGACACTTTCGTTACGGACCACACATAGGGCTTCGCATGTACCTATGAAACCATCATATCAGTACCCTCGTTGTGTTACAGAGTCGTCATAAGTCTCGTATAGTGTATATCATAGCGACCCAACCTATAGCCTCTAATCGAGGACCTACGCCATCGTGACGCAGTACGCGTTCGCACTGGAGGCGCGAGTCACGGGCGCGGCGAGTACTGACGCGCGAGGCTAGTACTGACGCCGCAGCTGTACGTACGACTACGACGTCCGAATCCCGGCTCTTGCAACTTACGTGACAGTTAACCTCGTATATGCTACGATGCCATTGCAATGCTTCGACCCTCTGCTAAACTAATGGACGCAATTGTTGGCCAATCACGTAAGTGCGAATGACAAGCTTTACAGGACGAGGCGTAACCATGTACCGCAATAATGGCTCGCACGCACAGCGGCGGCATGGTATGTACGTCGTCGCGTAGATTCACGCGGAAAGTCGGTTGGCTGGCTCGCCAAGTACCCATGCATTCTGACCTTCCACACCGGTCTCTCCCAGTAGAGGCGTGGTCCAGAAACAAGATTTGCCACAAAGGTGCCGTGTTGTCACTTTTGTATGAGTACTAGTGCTCACAGTGGCGCTGCAGACGCTGAGTCACACTGTTGTCCTAGACAAGACGAGCAGACCTGTCCTCAACGCAGGGAACCCACACCTGTAGGTCTACTGTCTTATCACACACTCCCGAAGAGAGTGATGCGTGTACAGCATGCGGATGCATTGTACTCCATTCAGCCATGAGAATGCACGGGCGCGCTACAGCTGTTTCGGAAAACCTTGTCCAGCGCGTTTTGGAGGTCGTGAGAAATTCAATTAAATCGAGATAAATCGAGAAAATCAAGAAATTGGTGAGGCCCCTCTCTGCGACGTTGTGCCGTCTCGTAGACGAGTCCCTGCTATGGTCTATACTCACCATGACCCCGGGATCAAGCAGCGGGCACTACAGCTCCAAGACGAGGGCTATACGACAGCTGGTGCGGCAGCTGTTCTGGGTGTTCACGCGAGAAGCATACACCGATGGCGAGACAACTACACGAACACCGGGGACGTCTCAGTTCCCAATGTACGTGGAGGACGGCAGCCGTTGATTTCCCTTGCCATGGAGGATGCTGTGCGCGAGTTCTACCGTGTTCGGCCCAGTGCCTATCTCGACGAAGTGAAGCGGTTCCTGGCTGTGTCGCATGACCTACGCATCTCAACCGGCGCACTGCATGCAACACTCCGACGTATGGGCCTCACCCGGAAGGTTTTGCTTACACCGGCGGGGGAGAGGGATGAGGAGCGGCGGCGGGAGTGGCGGCAGCAGATGACAACTGAATTTGCTGCCGCGCAGCTCGTCTTTGGTGATGAGGTGAGCGTCGATACTCGTAACCTCCGGCGCAACTATGGTCGCTCGCTCGCTGGACATCGTGCGGTTCAGCGGTACCACCAAGCTCGTGGACAGAGGTGGAGCATGATATCCGTAATTGGGCTTGAAGGCTATTTGGCTGCACGTCCCGTTCCTGGCACAGTCAACGGCCTCGAGTTCTATGACTTCATCATTTCTGAAGTGGTATGTAGTTGCTCTTTGTATTGCTGTGCCATTCTGACCTGTGTTGCAGCTACCGAACATGAATCCCTACCCCCAGCCGAAGAGTGTGCTCGTCCTCGACAACTGTGCTATCCACAAAGGGCCAGCTATCCAACGGGCTGTCGAGGCTGCAGGTAAATAATATGGTCGTTGTGGTACCTCGGCGCCATTGAGACCTTTGTAGGTTGTGCCCTGAAGTTCCTTCCTCCGTACTCTCCCGATTTGAACCCGATTGAAGAGAGCTATAGTGCTTGTATGTGCTTCTTCGATCTTACGACTCTATACTCATCTCTGTGTTAGTCAAGGCTTTCCTTTCTCGTAATGGTCAGCGATACCTGGAAAATGAGCTCGATGCGTACAACATTGCCACTGCGTACGCCGCAGTTGTCACTCCGGAGAAGTGCCAAGGTTGGTACCGTCATTCAGGGTACATGAACAATGTTGCACGGTTGTAGATACATGGATCTATGTACTACGCATGCTGCTTGACCTGTTCGCGATGGCGTGCATCTGCCTTTACCACACGTTGCCATTCCAAATATCCAAAGCCAGCCTCCTTCCATATCTCTGTGGGAACATTTGACAGGTTATCACCAACTTGAAAGGCCATCTTGCGAAGGTACTCAGGAATTGGTGGGTAGAGGTTATACTCCTTGCACCAGTCATCCAGGTCCATGAAAGGAATGGGCGATGAAGCCTGCGGACGATAGCTATTGCGTGAAGAGGAGGCATGACCTCTCGAGGGACCAGGTGACGGTGAACGATGTGCCGGGGATGATGAGTATCGGGACCGGCGATGATGATGGGAGTGTCGCCGTGAATGGTACTCTTCAGGTGGTGATGGAGACGCATAACGGTTCTGATAATGGCTGCGAGAAGAGCGACTCTGTCCGTGTTTTACTTGCCCTTCCATTGCATGCTTTGGCTGGAAGAATGACGAGTTGCGTGGGATTCTATCAATGTCAGCACTCCCCTTGATCTAGACCTCTGTTAGACTTTTGCAGCTACATATGTGTTCTGTACGTACAATGGCAGCACTCCAAGCCTCAAGCCTGGTGTCATCCAATTCAAAGTGAAGGTTCCGTACAACGTCATGAAAACACGCAACCAAGGGGTGTTGAATACACGCCCGCTTCCCGTTTGTGCCATACAGCTTCAGAAGCTCTGCCTTGACAGGCCGCAGTGTTAATGTCAGCTTATCCTGGGAGACATCAATACAAAACCCATCATGAGTATGAGATGCAACGTACATGGGCTTGTGCAACATTTAGTTGCTCAGCGGAGACCTGAGGGGCTACTGCCATGGGTGGCCCACTGCTCGAGGCAGGTGTCGTAGTAATCGCCCAACGCTATGCTAGTTTCAGGCATATGAACTGCAGAGAAAGATGTAGACAACGTACTGGAAGTACTTCTGTTTCATGTGTCGGTTCTGCCATGAACACATGCAGAAGCTTCTGTCCCTTGTCCTTGCGAAGCTGCGTTATCAAAGCATTGAAGCCAACGGTACTTGTTAGAGGTAACTTCGGAGCATTTGAATTGTACCAGCGCCAGCAGATCGATGACACAATGAGCATGTCATGGCGTGCTCTTACGACACGCGCACACTCCTCGAGGAACGCACTCCAAGTCGTCTCATTTGTGATCATCCCTGGCCCGTGCGTCTCCATCACAGGCTGTGCTAGACGCTTCTTCTTCTTACCGCCACCTGCACCCTCATCTGGTATGATCCGGAGGGTGACATTGACAAAGAAGGAGGCCGCAAACTTGTCCAAGTCACTGGAAGGTTTCGCCGCAGGCGCTGGATCTTTCGGCTTAGGTGGACGCCCTCGGCGCCGCTTTGGCTGTGTAGCCATTTCATTTAGTTACCGAAGGCAGCATACAAGGCAGAGGGCCACTCACTGGCACATCTCGAGAGGCTGGGGCCTCAGGGAGTGGCGTAGACACATTGTGCGACATGACACCTTGAAAGGTGGCTGGCGGCAAGGAGTCGTCGGATCCCATAGCATCCGAGAGGCGATCTTCGGTATCAGGGAAGGACGGGGATGGATCTGACCCCTTTCCTTGTGACAGCGTGAGTGACTTCGCAGGGCGATCATACATTGTCACTGTCTCCGCACGCTCCCGTTTGGAAACCCGGGCCCCTTGCTGCAGTGAGATCTCCTTGTCAGAATCTGAGGCTAGATTGACAATGGCTATGGCATCTTGCTGGTGTTGCTGCCGTCCAGGAATGCGGATCGTGAGACTGGAAGGTCTCAATACTGCTTCTGGCGCCGGTTCATCAACCCCGCTCCCAGATTCTAGCCCCCATCAGCCATAATTCAATGAAATGCATGACTACACACCTTCGTACAGGTCCCTGTGACTATCCTCATCCTCCGATCCAAGCAGGTTGTCACCCTGCCTGGCAGCGTCCGACACAGCATTCCATATCACCTCTTGGTCAGATGGTGGGCTTCCGGGTCCGTTGGACTCGACTGAGCCCTGCGCACGCGTGCGCATATGTGGATGGAGTGGCCGTGAACAGCTACAGTGGGTCTCTAGTCGTCGTTGTGTGTGTAGTCGTTGTCTACACCAATTTCTTGATTTTCTTGATTTTCTCGATTTATCTCGATTAAATTGAATTTCTCACGACCTCCAAAACGCGCTGGACAAGGTTTTCCGAAACAGCTGTAAGTCGACGCGTCCAACAAATGATACATACACAGTCAACAGTTGACTTGATGATGCTTCTGAAAGGTCAGCACGCTCGCGTATGTTTCACTATGCGCCCCTATGACAAGAATAGCTCTAGCTTCCCGGTATTCCTTAGCGCGCTTGACTATCATGGCGCTCAAGGGAAACCCTTCACGGGATGGACTGCCGTTGTACTCTCAGGCTGCTAATAAGCAGGAGCACGGAGGATATGGAATACCTCATGGCATAGCGCAGTGAAGTAATGCTGATTCAGCAACAACATCTGACACTGCGCAGCGAAGCCTGCATCACTGCTATTCACAGCTTGCACATCTGTTCGACGTCTTTCAGTACAAACCTGAGAGTCCGACATGACACGTCCCATGGCAGAGTGCCGTCCGATCATCATGCGCTGCTGTATCAGACACGGTCTCCGTGCGACGGGGCGTTCAACTTTCTGGGATGCCATTAATACCGCGTATCCCTAGTTTGCGCACTTTCGGAGGCATCCCCAACGCTCAACATAGTCCGTGGAGAGTTCTACTAGTTCAAGTTGCAGCTGAGCTGCCACCATGTCGCAGGCCGACTCCCCTTCAGCCGTGGCTGCGCAGGTCGCTAGTCTCTTCGAAACCATGTGAGTATCGATCGATTTGGGTTGCGCTCGATCTGACCCTCCTGTTTACGCAGGCTGCTGGCCAACTTCTGTGGCGCTGCCGCTACGAGTGAGTGCAAATGCAGTTCAGGGACTCGCTAGTTCGATGCTGATACTCTGGGAAGCTCTCCTTTTCTATGACTACGTCTTGACGTTCTCCCGCGAAATACGTTGCATCTGGCACCGCAAGTTCACAGGGGCAACCGTGCTTTTCCTGCTCAACAGATATATCTTTCTGGTCTATCGTATACTTATGACGGTGGAGACCTTCTCGTTGGGTGGGAACGCTCAAGCAGGCCAGATGGTGAGCGGGTCCTATGAATATGCTTCACACACTTACGTTGTGCGGCTAGATGTATTGCTTTGTTTTCTATGCGAAGTTCTCATTGTTCATATGTCTATGCAGATGCGCAGGGGTGCTTCGTACTACTCAAGTGCTAATGACCGCGACAACATTGGTGACAGCACGTGCGTACTGTGCACAACCGATGAACCAGCGATTCACCGCACAACCAGTCTTCACCTCCCTGCGTATGTACGCGATATGGTACAAAAACCCCAAGATATTCGGTTTAGTGTTTCTTCTGGGAATTGTACCCATCGGTGTCAACATGGTGCGTCTCCGTCACGATGCCTTCCCTACATCGGAATGACTCGTGTACTGCCATTGATCGGCAGTTCTACTACACCAAAGTATCCTTCATTGCAGCACCCCCTCCTTTCGTAGGCTGTGCGGACCAGGTCAACATGACGCAAAGTGCTAGCGACATGTACGTGTCCCATCATTTGACCGGTTCTGTGCTCATAGGTCTCTTCCCAGATGTGAGATCCACCCACCCATCATGATTACAGCTAATTGCATTGCGCAGTGGGGATATTCAACTGTGCCTTCGCAATTCTCTCAGATCTTATCGTCCTTATACTCACTACCATGAAGACGATTGAGACAAGGCGTACTTCGCCGGCAGGCCACTCCACGGTTGGCGGCAGCTTTGGTTCATTGGTACAGACTCGATTTCTGTCGTATACTACGCTCATACAACGAGACGGTACGCTCCCGCTAGTGCTGTCTAACATACACGATGGCTAACCAGGCTTCTCAGGGACCATCTACTTCGTGTGAGTACTGCTCTAGCGTATGACTACCCGCTTACTGACGTATCGACAGAGTTCTGTTGTGCCTGAACGTGGTTAACTTGGTCGTCATCAAGTACCAGGTACTGACGGATCTCACTAGCGTACCATGCTGGCATACAGCTGACATTCTCATAGGCTTTTGGCGCCCTCCCCGCTTTGACCGAAGTGTATGTTCACTTCGTCTCCTTACCCTCATGATTCGGGGAGACCTCATAGAGGCGATTGACTAGGCTCACGTCGATACTTGTTTCCCGGTTTCTCCTGGACCTACGAAGCGTATACCTGGCCGGTGCTGAGCCTGAGAGTACCAAGGACTCCTCGACAATAGATCCGCGGGCATCAGCATCGATGGTATTTGCGGCTGGAAACCTGGGCGCTCCACTCGAGGATATCATGTCCGATGCTGAGGATCGCTATATGCGCGTCGCCACGGACGAGATCGCTTATGTTTCGGAAGACCCACTCGCCGTGGGGCTTCATACCTCTAGAGAGGATGAGGATGTGGAGGTCCTCCTTGACTGTGGAAGAGGGTTGCGAAGCTTAAAAGAGTGAGTTTGCCTTTCGTTGCATCCATCGCCTACTGATTTTACTCGAAACTACCAAGATTGAACGATGAGCCTGTATGAACTAGATCAACGTAGATGTCATTGAATGCATTCAGCTTCACCGTGATGCGATACAGGGGTGGACTGTTCTTCAATCAGCATTATGCTGCAACATTCACTGGCAGGCAGTGTCCGTTCGCTCGTCGGAGTCGTCGGATATGATCGTGGCGATATTCCCTGATGCATCCCGTATGCATGTGGTTCTTTTGCGGCCAGTGACTCTGCAGTTAAGGCACCTTGATGCATTTCTCAGGAGTGCTTTGTCGGTGACGAGATCATCTATGATGCCAACAGCGGGCACAAGGGACTTGCCTGCATTGCATACTTCTCCAAGGAGCCTTGGGGCGTTATGTGGCGGCGAGCTGACAGACATCGCTTGCACTTCTGTCATGCGTAGATGATAGTAATGGAGAATGATTGAGCGCGCTAGTGGCATTGCCATAAAGCACAGGCGGTACAGGGAAATTCATTTCATGTGGCCAACTGTCCTACCCAAGTCCTACCCTCGAATCTGGATCAAGAGGATGAGGTTACACCGTTTCACTCCAAGGCTCCTCGCCCTAGTCATTGTCATCACGGCTTTTGTGGACGCAGATGCGCACCCTGTCGCTAGTAAGTCCAACCATGCTCCTTAGTCAATACCTTGCTGATCTCGAGGATGTAAGACCCAGATACAGGCGAGTTTCAAGAATTTCATGATGGTGCAGGCTCGTATGTTGACCAAGAAACGGCGTCTTCATGGCAGACACCACATGCTGCTCAGTGGGTAGGACACCAGCCGAGCCTACGTCTGGCGTTTCTTCGAGCTGGCCGAGGTCTGGCCTTGTTGTGTGCTGTGCTTGATAAGTGGAAGCCTAAGGGCGAGAGTCTGACATTACTAGGAAACTTGGAGTTGAATGTATGTATTGCCGAGTTGTAGCAACTTGACAGTGGCATCATCTGCATGTCAGTGTCGGGACGTCGAGCTTATGCCCTTTACTATCGCTCGCATGTACGGCTATGGGGATCTTGGCGAGGATGAAGCGTGAGATACTCACAATGTACAAAACGATGAGCACCGTTCGAGCACTGTCGGCCAGGGCGAATCGACGTCGACGTTCCAGCGAGTCAAGAATGCAAGCCGCCGGCGGAATGCAATATACGGTCACGTGTATGTGTATACGCAATTGATTTTGCAGGGGTCCAGTCTACAATGCAGGAACAATCGATGCCATTACGAGCGTCGTCTACGAGTATGATACATCGTCAGGATCCAGATGTCTAGGGGAGGGAATAAACGTCTATGAGGGGTAGCGTAACGAAGTGAACTCAGGACTCAGAGAGGGGGATATACAATCCAGCTAGTCGTACAGTCTCGTGACGACGCCTTTCGGACGAGGAAAGAGGAAAGAGAAAAGGCAAACAGACAGATCACGCATGGCCGTTTCCGTTCGCAATCGTCACCGGTGCGGCCTCCTCTTCTGACGGCTTCGCACCCTCAACGGTCTCCACGACAGCGCCCTCACCTAGCGTGATGCCATCACCTACGACCGTCTTCCCCTGTTCCCCCTTCTCACCGAGGCGTGTCCGGACGACGCTCAGCATCTCCTGCACGCGCGCAGCTGCCGCGGCGAGGATCGGCTGCACGCGCTCCTGGACGGTCTCCTTGACCTTTGTCACCTTCGCGTGGACGGGCTCCTCGGACCGAAGGATCACGGTGAGGTCGGAGATCGTCGACGAGAGCTGCTGGGAGATGTCGGAGAAGGCGGCTTGGGCGTGTGCGGGGAGAGCGGCGGTGGTTGCGCGGACTTGCTGGAGCTCGGAGAGCATCGTGTCGGAGAGAGCGTGGACTGGAGGACAAGTCAGCGGATGTTTGCACAACTGCTAACCACGCGAAGTACGTACCCTTCGTCTGTGCGGTGCCGTAGCTTGTCGATGCGATCTGCGACAAGTCATGCGCTGTCTCGGATGCGCGCTTGACAAGTGCGTTGTGCGTCTTGAGCTGGTTGAGCTGCTCCGTCGAGTATGTGCGAAGCTGCTCAGTGAGCTCCCTCGAGAGGGCATATGCACGCTGGTACTGATACTGGGTAGAAGGGGAGGCAGGCTCTGCAGTGCCGTTTGCGGGAGGGTAGATCTTGTGGACTGCGACTTCAAAGTAATCAACGATCGGTGCGAAGCGCTATTACACTCTGGTGAGTGCTGAGTGGTGTAAAGTCAGGCATAGTACGCACCTGGTCGATACCCGCAACAGCGTTCGCGGCAGGACTCTTCACGCGCTCCTCAATAGTCTTGTTAGCGAGGTCTTTTGCATGGTCACTACGCGACTTCAGGTCCTTGACGATGTCCTCTGGTGCAGCCTTGAACGGGTATGGGTACCTGCTCTCGACCGCATCGAGGCCGAGGTTGGCGTACTCGTCCGCGCGGGTGAGCAGCGGTGCGAAGCGCTGCTGCAGGGGCTCCGCATAGCCAAGCGCAGATTTGGAAAGGTTCGTCGCAGTAGTGTACGGCTTGTTGGTGTAGGCGTTGCTCGTGAGGGTCTCGTGGAGAGTGCTGAGGGATGATGCGACAAGCGGAATGGCCGCAACGCGCGAGATAATGGTGAGCTCGGGCGTGCGGGTAGTCTCTTGCGTTGTTTGTGTTGCCATTACGGGCGTATACACAAGCTGTAAAGAGAATAGAGCTGCGAGAAAGCAGAGGCGATAAGATGGCGAGCGGTCCTCGCGCCAAACAGCAGGAATTATATCGCGTCGCGCGTCTCGCATGTGATTATTGCATCTGCGGGCGCTCCCGATGCGATCAGCCCGGGAGGCGCCGAGCCGGGTCCGAGACGGCTCGAGAGGCGTCGCCACCTCGTCCTCCACCCGCCCGCCGCCTTCGGTACATATGCACGCCGTCTCGCCCCTCCGCGAACATACAACGATTGATGAGACTGAGCTTGGTCAATTTTGCGAAGTTTCACAGTGCATGTGTTTCCCCGTCAATCCTCGTGTCGAGGCCCAGGGGCGCACGGATATCGGCGCGACGCGCACAGCGGTCAGTCTGACTTGTCTTGACGTGCACCACTGATCATATCGCGTAGCTCGAGGCAAGGTTGGCGAATTCGGCGAACGCACAGGAGCTCGCTATCTACGCGTTGTTGCTACATGAAGCCAAATTGTCGTCGACGACACTATAGTATCCGTCGCGCAATTGGACTAGCGAACTGCGTACTGCGTACTGACTGAATGGTTCTCCTTTCTGGCCTGGCCCCTATCACCTAAACGGCTTGGTGAGCCGTGAGCGGGATACCCCACGCCAAGATGACCCGCCCCAGGTCCCCAAGCAAGCTACACGTCTCGTCTAGCTTCGATCACCCGTGGCTACGAGCCAACCATGGCGCTTTCTGTCTACTGTATCACAAACACTAGCCTCACGTCCTACGTCACCTATGTCGTTGCCACCCTCACCGCTGGCCGAGACTGCACGCCAATTTACTTGATGGTTTGCACAAGACCACTACCCCAGAGTCCAGGTTCGCAACTCTCCTGTATCTCGCTCTCGGGTTCCTGGCAATCGATCGTGCGGATTGTCTGCATCGGGTGTGTCCCAGGCTGAGCTTGTAACGAAACTTCGAAGCGAAGTATAGCCGCAACAAACTTCTGTACGTATTATTTGCCTTCTATTGTTTAAACTGTAAGGTTCGACAACCGCAGACGTATTCTGTTACGCGGACGGACCTAGCTGTTGCGCGGATAGATGTCGGCCTCGAAGCAACCATACACCTACTCGTTGGCCGCTCGCAGTTTCGTCTACAGTGCTGCGGTCTGCTTTTAACAATGTGCCTGAAGAGGTGGTCCTTCTTCGCTGCATTATCATGGACCTATCGGCGAGGCACGATTCAGAAGCCCACATCTACGAGATACAATTGAATGTCGAAGCGCCATCACCTAACCATCCGACGGAGTGGAGACACGTCAAACATGGTAGCCTACATGCTAGCATTCTTATCGCCACGACGCCCGGTCTGCGCGCGCTTCAAAAGGCGAGCCCGCTGCCTAGTAACGTAACCCATGTACGTACGCGTTCCATCGCTCGTGTTCGTTCTGATTGTGAGACTTCGTACATGTCGATGACGCCATCAGCATACGGTGAATAGGGCTGTCCGTAACGGCGTCTTCCAGATAGCGTAGTGCATGAGATATACTGCACAGGAACTGGAACACAGTCTCTTAAGGTCCGTGTGCATTTGTATTTGATTCTTGTCAGGTAAGGACTGAACCCGATCCCTCGCTTTCGTATCAAAGGGGAGTATGCAATAAACTCTCGGTCGCGGAGTCGTACGCTGCTCATTCGCCATCTTACCTTACCAGGAGCGTTGTATACAGGCCGCTGTAATCAAACAGACGGCTCTTGATTGCTTACACGTATATACGTCGGAACGTCGACGGCTGCAGACAGGTGGTTTGGGTTTGAGGGCTGCGAACAAGGTTTCCAGATGGTGAGTAATGCACTGATAGGTTCACTAACATTTGACCAACGCTTAGTATAACATAAGATGTGGGTAGGAGAGATATCAGATCTTGAAAGGCCAACCGGTGCCTGTGAGGAGCTCGGAGAGCTGCAGGATGGAGCAGCGAGCGAACGAGCGGGCAAAATAGCACCGTACACAGTTGCGCAAAGAGGGAAGGTGACTTTCCATTAAAGGGAGTTAATGTACAGGTTTCATGGCGTTGACGTCATAGGGGCAACGGGATTATCTGCGCTGTTAGCTGTGTTTCGTTTCCTCTTGCCATCTCCAGATGTACACAAGATCCTACTTGAGGCCTCCCCGTAATCATTTTTTTGTTTCAAACCCAACGCGTATAATCAGCCCGACCAGTCCGTGGCTACTTGTTCTAGTAGTACGAGTACAGTAAGTATAAGCCAGTAAAACGATCGTATCCACTCGTAGGAAGCTCGAACTCGAACGCGCCTCCGTGGTCTATCAGCACCAAAAGCTAATTCGCAGGGCTTGACGCCCCCATAAGTACCCAAATCAAGATAGAGCTTCGCTATCCGGAAACAGCTAAAGTGGCAGCATACGAGGCAGCGCGTATCGTCATCCAAATAAGAAAAGAGCAGAACAAGCCAAGCACTAGGTCTTGGGAGGAGAGAGCACCCTCTCCGCCCACTGGAAGCCCTTGCCGTCCGCGCTGGGTACGGTGGACGGGCCCGAGAACGAGAGGCGGCCGAGGCTCGTGCGGCTGCTAGAGCGCGAGCGCGCACCGCCCGTGCCAAAGCTGAAGCTGCTCCGGCCGCTCGAGCGCGAGCCGGACGAGCCCGTCGAGTTGGAGTTGTTCGACGCGGACGACGCGCGCCGGTGCCGCTGCATGCGTGTGGGGTCAACGTCGGGGAGGTTCGCGAGCCGGGCGAAGAGCGAGAGGACTGCGTGCGCGGTGGGTCAGTGTGATGTGAGGTTGGGGTCGCGTTGAACGCACCGTCAACTGTGGAGACGATCCCTGTGAGGTTGCCGGTGCTGGTGGGTGGGAAGGCAGAAGGTGAGAGGGCGGCATCATCGGTCACAAATAGTCGATGTGAGGATGCTAGAATGGGGTCAGACGTTTGGTCATAGTGTAATGCCGGGTACGTACTGGCGAGGAGCTTCTGCATAGTATAGTAGAGCGTACTGTTGGGGGAGACGCTGTACACAGGGTACTTGTCCACACCGTCGGTGGAACCATCTGGTTCCTGGGCGTTCGGTAAGCACTAGTTGTACCTACGACGGGAGCACTGCGGGGCATACCTTGATCAGTGCAACGAACTGGTGCAGCGGCGTAGTCAGAATCTGATTGTCTTGTTGAGGCACTACGATCTATATTCCAAGTCAGCCTCCCGTACTACCGTGTATACTACACCTACACCCTACCTTCCCGATGTCAGTCACACTGACAGCACTGAGAAGCCTTCCGTCCTCTTCGACCACCGCAATGGTGCTCACGCCTTCATCGCTCATGAGCTTCATCGCATCCAGGACGGTTTCGCTTGCCTTCGCGGCGATCACGCTGAAGTACAGGTACATTGATGGGAGAGAAAGCGAAATAAGGGGATTGGTGAGGAATCGGAGGAAGGTCGGAGAGGACTGGCTGAATGTCGTGAACCACGATAGCAGCTGTCGGTCCGACACCATGCCAAGGAAGTTCGAGGTTGTTTCGGAGTGGATAAGGGCTTGATGGCGAACCACCACAGGTCATTACGATAGCCTCAGGCGGGTGAGAAAGCATGGATCTCACCTCTGTGTGCCCCTCGGGCAAATACACCCAGTAGGGAGACGACGGTCGCGTCGTGTGGCAGCGTCTCCAGCGGGTTCTTCTCGGAGAGGTCTAGAACAGTGGCAAGAATCACGTTCATGCGAAACTCCCTGACAAGCTCAACAGTCGGAACACGCACTGCTCACGAGGTACACCGGGACCTTGCCGGCCTTCGCTGCGGCCAATATCTCTTGTACGCGGGGCTTTCCCTTCAGGTCTTCGGAGGCGAGCCTGTGTTGGGTCGCCGCGAGCGTCAAGAACGCGTTCACATCCGAGAACTGCGCTGCGGTCAGCGTGCGCGGGTCCAGGGAAGCCGGTGTGACCTACGTCGAAGAGGCCGTGGTACGGTGCGCCAGAGGGTGAGCCGCCCGAGCGGGACTTCACAGCGAGGCAGGCGATATCTTTCGAGAGGAGTAGCTATGCTGTCAGTCAGTACCGCGCGCATGGTCGCCCCCCGTGATCCACTCACGTCGCAGGCATCTTCAACAGTGGTCTCCGCGTCGATAGCAACGACGGGAGAGTCAATCAGGTCTGTGACGGTGTTACTGCGCGTCGACGGGAGACGAGACTGCGGACGCACCCTTGGCTGGGACCTGTCCCCAGGCCTTGATCCACTCCTCTGCATCTACATTCGGCGCAGTAGCGAACGCGAGGGGCGAGTCGCTCCTGCTGCTGGTGCTAGAGACGGACATCCGCTTTCTGAGAGACATGGTGGTGTGCGAGAGTGGTGAGGGAGGAGGGCGCCACTGGGGCGGGATGAGGCAGCTACATGCCAAGTGCTGGGACGCTGGAGCGACGCAGCGAAATGGATCCTCGGGGTCGCTCGCTCGTCAGCTGGGCAGCTCGAGGTGGCGGCCAGTCTCACAAGTACGTCAAGATTAGATTAGATTGGCGCCCTACGCATCCCCTACACTGACATCGCCGGGATCGCTTCCTCCGTGCTCTCCACCTTCATCCCACCCTCTACCTCGTCTCCTCGTGCCCCCCTGCGCCTCACGAGGCGCACCGGTGTCTTGCGCAGCTTGTCCAAGCGTTGGCTCGATGGGACAAAAAACCCGTTGGCCGACGCTGCCAGTTTCTTCCGTCCAGGCACTTCTGCGTCCGTGGGTGCAGGCACGACCTGCACGATCGCCTGCGTCTCGACATTGTGAATCTCAATCGTCTCGTTGGGAAGGAGGGTGGTGATGTACGGATAATCGAGCGCTGCATACAACGAAGTCGGGTCAGCGCAGGATTCGACATCGTCATCGGAAGCAAGATTGGCATCCAGACGCCCAGAATAGGAATGGGGCCATCGTCGTACACCTCAGATTTACGTGGACATGTACCGCGTGAGCTGCGCGATGCAAGCAGAGGAGTATCTGCGTCGTCGTGACCCTCGCCGAATGAAACTTCGATAGGCAATATCCCCATGCAACACTGAGGGGTGATCTCTCACGTTCATTTCCCGCTCACGTAGGTCTACGTGGGCAGGCTCATGAAAAGTGGGGAGCAGTGTACACTCACATCTGTGTAAACACAGGGCATCTGGACGACTGAGGAACACCCCACAGCAAACGCGATCGTAGAGCTTTGCCTCATGTCCAGACGAACCGTAGCCGCTGCAGGGTGTTATGCGTTGCTCCAGGGAGCGACGACAGCAGGACATTCCCCACAGAAATGACGATCATGAATGAGACCGCCTCACGAACAGTCGTGTACCCACACATGAACTGTTGAAACGACTCACTGATAGAATCCGGATGTGCTGGCCACTCCAGCGTGCCCCTCACGGGTTCGCCCTCGCCCGTGATGAACAAACCTAAGCTGCTCGCGCCGGTCCACGAAACGATGAGAAACTCGTTATCGCTGATGACCGTGATGCTGGGTTTAATTTGGAGTCCGTCCTGCGCCTGCGACACCGGAAGGACGGCGATCATCGTCGCGGTTTCGAGGTTGATGACGTTGTAGGACTCTTTGTCGGCGAGACAGAGCCATTGGCCTGTCCGACGAGCGAAGAATCCCCCTGACGGGAGCGGAACCTCCTGTAGGACGGAGTATGTACTCATAATGAGACATGCAATCAACAATACATACCTTCTGGAAGTACAACCGCTCCTTGAATAAGCTGTACAGTGAGATGGCGTTACGCTTTATGACGCAAAGATCAACGGGGTCTGCTGGGTATGATGGGTCGACAGGCTGCGGGCGCCGCAGATGCCGCTCGTCCACCGCAATGACGACAACGTTCCGAATCGGTTTGATAATTGTAGGCGGTATTTGGTCAAGGGATGGTAGGGTATAGATGTAGACTTGGTGGTCTGCGGGAGTGAGTCGTGCTACACTCGTCGTCGGTTGTAGGAGAGCAAAACGCACCTGCTAGAATCAATGCGCGACATAGGCTCGGAAGAAGCACAATTTCTTGTATTGGCCGTTCGTTCACGACTGTTTGGCGTGAGAGGAGTGTATACGAGTCGGGCTGAACACGGCACTGTGAGAGACAAGGTGAAAGAGTAGTTCAGTAGACTCACAACACCTGCTCCTTGCTGTTGGATAGCATATCGTAACAGCTCGCCGTTTGACAACCCTACATATATCTCTGCGCCTAGAGACCGTTTAACCAGGAGATGGGGACGCGCGAGGAGACACGGACTTACCTAGGGCTTGTGCGCATCGAATCTGGACAGCTTGCCCGGGTGGCCCTGGAGGAGCGAGATGCCGCTCAGCCTACTTCACGCGTGGAGAGCCAACTGACGTGCAAAGTTGTCACTGAGCCCGGAGAGTAGCTGCTGAAGTTGGTACGGCGGAACATCCAGCGGATTGAGTGGTGCTGAGGTCATCGTTTGTTACGACCTCTCTTATGAATGTCGGCTACCGCGCGTAATAAGTCTCAGGCTGCTTTCCAAGGCAGAGTTGTTGTGCGTTATGTGCGTCGCAGCAACAGCACTGAAGGAGACGTCGGCAGAGAGGATCAAAGAGGTTGCGGGAGGCTCTGTAGCAGCACACGAGACGTAAGTACTAATATGTGGTAAGCGCCCATTTAGACCTGTCCTCCGAAGCCCGTTCCGTTAGCCGTCTCCCTCCACATCGCTTGGCCACGAAGGTTTGGTCTACACACCCATACGTCCTTCTTCACAACTTGTCCAAGCAAGGACCTTCTCGTGAACTATAACCTCCCATAGTTCTAGCTGAATCCCTGAGAGCTACGCCGTGACACTCCATGCAGGCATAGTAGACACGTACAGAGTGAAGCTATCCACCACGCACAACCCTGTCATCCCTTGCAAATGTCACGACAACCACCATTTCCTCGTGCCAATGTCCTTGTTCTTGGGGCGAACTCTGTCCAAGCCCTCCTCCCCTCTACGCTTATTTCCCAGGTCGACGCGCTTCTGCAAGCACACCGAGTTGAGGAAGCGGCGGACCTCGCTGACCAACAACGCAAGAAGCTGCAATCCCTCATAACAGTTGATGTTCATGAGGTGCGTGTGCTTCCGTTTCCATATGAGTATGGGCACTCAAGTCGAGCAGGCAGATGAGCTGCGTTATGTCTATCAACGGCTGGGACTTCAATGTCTAACGGAAACGCTCTTCGACGACGCTGGAAAGCACCTGTTCGCCGGAGAACTGGATCCTCGCGTGCTCATGAGCTACTACCCGGACCTGCGTGGCGAGCTCTTCTTGGAGGAAGATGCCGTAGATGTGTTCGCCGGCGTCGCAGAGTATCTCCCGCACGAAGACTCCATAGACGACATCAGTGAGTGTCCCCCGCTTCTGCCCCCCACCCCTCCACTTGTACATATTCGTTCTGGGCCGCCCCGCGGCTCCGCACGCTTTGTGCACTTCCCTTCGCTGTCCCTTCCTCCCCGCTCCCCACGAACTCACTTTCCCCCCGCCGATTTGCTTGCTGCTTGCAACCCCATCCCCGCGCCGCGCGTCCGTCGGGACTGATCCAGTCGCCGCAAATCTAGTCCTCAACTACTCCCCGCACCTGCCGCCCAACACGCGCGAAGCTCCGCCTGCCGTCGAGCTACGACGCATCCTGGAGATGGCCGCAAGGGATATGCTAGAGGTCTATTTACTGAAGTGGCGGAAGAAGCTGAAGATGGAGGACCTGAAGCGTGCGCAGCACTTGCAGCCTATCATCGTGGTCAGTGATGATGATTGTGGGCTGGACTGAAGCATTGACTGTCTTCGTCTTCGTCAGGCAGTCGATACCATCTTGGCGAAGCTTTACGTCGTACATTCTAAAATGGCGGACCTCATAGCCCTTCTGACCGAGCCTAACTTCATCGTACTTCCTGAGCTAGAGCCCGTCCTCATCAAGGCACGACGTTTTGACGCCCTGTGTAGACTCTACTGGCAATACGGACAAGAGTCCAAGCTCCTGTCTACCTGGGCAAAGTATGTTCCTCTTCGTCAGAACAATGACAACATGCTCACCATGTCTCATAACAGGCTCGCGGATGGTGAATGGAAGGACGAGGCCGTCAAGGACCCAATCAGCAATATGTTCCAACTTCTAGGCGACCGTCGAGATAGGACCCTCATCCAACAGTGGGGCGTATGGCTCACTAAACGGGATCCTGATCGGGCGCTCAAAGTTCGTAGTCTGCACTTGTGTATGCATATGCGGTGACAGGCTGAAACTATCATTTTAGCTGTTGACCTCCCTCTCGTCAGGGAAGCGGACAACAGAAGACGACAGGACGCTCCTCGCGCAGCTTCAGGAGGCGAACCCTTCTGCAGGTCGAAGATACCTTGAGTTCCTCGTTCTTCAGAAGCGGAGTCAGGTATTTGCATTGGGTCGTAGGTGGGAAATGCGCGTTGACTTTTTGGCTCAGGACCCAGACCTCCATATGCAACTCGCAACGAGCTGCGTAGACGATCTGTTATCATGTCTGACAGATGAGTCCACATCGAAACTCTGGCGCGCGAAAGGTACAGTGATTTCTTGTTGCAACTGTGTGGAAGCTGAGAATCGTTGCGTACTAGTGTCCTCCTATACTTCCTCCCGTTCTGAAACATCCTTCCTCTCCTACTTCGCTTCAACAACACCCGACTCTGCCGCCACCCGCACACGCCTCAAGACCATCCTCTTCCTCCAAGGCTCATCACTATACGACCCTCGACCCATCCGCCAACAACTCACCAAGCACGAAAAGCTACTCCGCTTCGAGATCGCCATCATTGACGGCAAGGTGGGTTTGTCTCGGCTCTTGCACTCTCGGCTTTGACATTCAATCTGTGAAGCTCGGCGAACACCGCTCTGCCCTCGCGTCCCTCGTACACGATCTGCATGACACCACATCAGCAGAAATCTATTGTACATTAGGCGGAGAGATCGTCCCACCAAAGACTGCACAAACTCTTGGAGACCGCTTCGAGCTCCAAGCATGGGCGGCGCTCATAACCGCAACGCCATCCGGAAAGGCCGGCATACCAAAGGCGCCGTCGATGAGTCGAATGGCGACGGTAGATGGGGAGCTGAAGAAGAGCCTGATCCGGATACTATTGGAGGTGTACATGAGCGGCGGTGAGTCGACTGCGGAACGGACAGCGAGGTTCCTCAACGCACAGGCGATGAATCTCGACGTGCTCGATGTGAGTTTTCTGACCCATCACTGACTTCATCGAACTTCATGCATGTCAATAACCCGACAGGTCATCTCTCTCATACCACCAGACTGGCCACTGAATATCCTGTCCACATTTGTGGCGCGGTCTTTACGCCGGACACTGCATGCGCACCACGAGGGCCAGATCGTCAAGGCCATCAGCGCAAGTCAAAATCTAGCGGTGGCCGAGCAGACATGGCTTGTCATCCGTGAGCAGGGTGCCATCATAGAGGAAGCCGTGGACGATGGGCAAAACGAAGACGAACCCGTTGACGAGAAGGGCATGCCTATGTCATTCGACGAGAAAGTCGCACTCCGTGCTGAGGAGCTCGCACAAGACTCTTCACCGGAGGTTGTCGACATTCACCATGCCCACCTGGATGCAAGGGAGTCCGCATCGCCTGACAGCTCACATTCTGACGTCAACATAGACGTGGGTACATGATACAGACATTGTTCGCGTAACTATGTGTGAGTATTGCTACATCTTGGTTGGACAAGTATGCTACGTGTTCTTGATCATTGGTATGCTTGGGCTGTTTCCGAGGGAGTTGGATCCGCTTGGTGCGCCGTTTTTTTGCTTCTTCCTCAGTGATGGCCCCTCAAGGGCACGCAGACCAGTCTGCTAAGCCTCTGTCCCATCGAAGGTCGCCTCCGCCGCTTGCAACGCGCGTCCGAAGTCCGTCAAGAGCTCGTCTCGATCTTCCAGGCCAACGCTAACGCGCACAAGGCTCTGTTCAACGCCGTACTGCGCTGCCCAGTCAAGCTCCGCGTAATGCGCAAGGATGACGTACGGGCTCGCGAGGGTGAAGTTCGTGCCAAGACTGGGGCCCTTCTGGCACCTGAGCGTGTCGTAGAACGCGCGGCTCGCTGCCGCCGACGTGAAGGTCACGCTGAACAGTCCGCCGTACCCGCCTGTCGGGACGCCGTCCTTGCGGACGCGACAGCGCTCGTAGTGCTGCGGTGTCTCCCATTTGGGGTAGTAGACGTGCTTGACGACAGCACGGGCAGGCGGAGAGCCCGCAGCGAGCGAGCGGTCGCGGAGGAAGGTGCATACGGCGAGGGCATTGTTGTCGATGACTTCGACGCGCCTGCGGAAGTCGCGCGAATTGCGTTCCATGAAGACGGCGTCTTCGTCGAAGTAGAGGTCTTCATACACGTCGGCGATCTTCGCTTTAAGGTCATGGTAGTGTCTTCCACGAGGATTCAAGACAAGACTGGGGCGGTGTCAGAACAAGGAGATAGCGAGAGCACTCGAGCTCACCTTCCACCCATGACGTTCGCGTCGCCGCTGAAAATCTTGCTCAAACTACTCACGACCATGTCCGCGTAAGGCAGTACCTCCACATTTACGAAGTTTCCGATCGTCTCGTCGATAACTATGAGAAAATCATACTTGTCTGCCAGAGTGCGGAGCCGGGGCAGGTCTGCACAGCGCAGTAGAGGGTTGGACGGAAACTCGGTGAACAGGGCTAGAGCTGGAGGAGTAGACGGGTTTGCGGTGGCCTCCTTCTTAAGTATCGACTCCAGCTCGTCAATATCCTTGTCAAGACCGTTCCCCAAGAAGTGGCAGCCCGGTCCCCACTTCTCAAGGATTTTCAGCGTGTCGGTATAAGGGAATCTGCAAAACGAAGTCAGTGCGAGACCGGTACGGAACACGGGTCATCATACCCAAAGCATATACTCTTGGCAACAGGCCTCGCCGCCAACGCCAACTGGTGTGCGTGCCAGATCGCCGACATGCCCGTAGGGAAGAGAAAGACATCATCCTCCGTGACGTTGTCTACTCCTCTCGTGCTAGGTCCGATCTCTGCCTTGTTCCCTCCGGCATTCGACCAGTCGCTCGGGCTGTCCCTCACAAGGACACCCGCTATCCTCCGACGGAGGGCTCGCTTGCACGCCGCAGCGGACTCAAGAGGCGCGTTGCGGCCATACCGCTCTTCCAAGTACACGCTCTGATCCACACTGAGTTCTTCGTCTGCCTTCTGGAGCTCGTCGGGGGAACGGAAGGGGCCATTGCGGAAGTGAGAAGAAGCGGGCGAAGACGGCGGAGACCGGCCGAAGCTCTTCTTAGAGTAGTGGCGATTTGAGACGCGGGCCGGTGGGCGTGAGACAGCGAGGGCTGGGGTCCCTTCACCAGTGAGACCAGGCGATTCACCGAGCATAGCGAGACAGCGTTCTGCCCGCCTGCTCGATATGCAGTTGCCCGTGTGCTGCCAGAACTGCTTGGCCAAGGGGAAGGCGTCGCCAGGAAAGAGCACGATATGTAGTTCGATGCATTGCTTGTGTGTCTCCACATCGTCCTCTGGACAGATGAGGAACTGAATGAGACGGACGGGGACAGGCGAGACTCCCGCCTTGGTCGAGCGATCGATCATGAAGGTCCGGCAGTGCTCAGCGACTTTGCGCGTGGGGCAAAGCAAGCACCGCTCGCCGTGTGCACCAAACTTCTGCTCGCATATACGGGCTAACTGGAGAGTGTCAGGACTAGGGAGCGGTTGCCGGAGAGTGGACGCACTTTCTGGATGCTCAAATGGATGAAGAAGCGAGGGTATCCAATGACCATAGCATCCGTGACTCGTTTCGCCCCCTCTTCATAACCAACGTTGTCCTCCCAAGTCGGAAGCGAGACAGATATGGCATGGGCTGTGAATGGCGGGACTGGCTTTCCCAACGTCGAAACTTGATCAACGGTCGTCGCTGTCGCGGACATGGCAGTAAGAGATGATTCGTGGGACTTCGAAATATGCCGTAAATAATCTTTCCACAATCGTACGACCTGCAGGCAGATACGGCAAAGCGACTGGCTGCAATGGTGCCGTTTCAATGTGACTTCGTGAAGATCGTGGTACCAGTGTGGGAAGTACTCTGAACTGACTCGACGGTGAGTAGTGCGGACGATTGAAGTATCGTTTGATGGTGCGACTGACAACTGATAGGCGAGAACCTCACGAATCAGT
Source organism: Fomitopsis palustris (assembly GCA_029783445.1). NCBI lineage: Eukaryota > Fungi > Basidiomycota > Agaricomycetes > Polyporales > Fomitopsidaceae > Fomitopsis > Fomitopsis palustris. Next base: position 168,097 of record JARAOQ010000004.1, read on the forward strand.
AAAGTTAACAGAGAACAAGACGAGTGAGCAGGACAAACATGCGGAATCGCTGGGGACCCGTCGAGAGAAGGCAGTGTTTGGACTTGGGAGAGAACTGAGGAAGTATGAGTCAAATTCACACTCAAATTCATCTTGTTCCGGCCCGCCCGGGCACAGGCGCCAATACCCGACGTAGTAGGTCCCAGTCCCGTGAGTCGGAACGACCACCCAGCTCATGCACTGGCACGACCTCGGGCTTGTCCGCCTCTAGCTTAGCTTACGCGGAATCTACATACTTCTCAACTCGCACTCACTGTGCTGCCGTCACCTCATCGCACGTTGAGGCAGTCATCAGGCACACATGACCGACGGAGAGGTCGCCTTGCACGACACCCCAGCCTCTACCTCTCTGGACTGGGACGCGTTGCGGAAGCAGAGTCTCGAACCATACGGATTTGGCGATGCACGAAAGTCTCTCTGGTGGGTAACTGTGTAACTGAAGTCAAATACCCACTCATGTGGTTGGGAAAGGCCACAGCTACTGCATGTAGACGCTACGTCTCTCAGAGCTGCGGTAAGCGCACCACAGGAACACCCTACCTCTTCTGGCCTCTCGAGAGAAGGAGAAGGTACTGACCTTTCCGCCGACCTTGATGAGGCCCTCGCCCATAGAGATGAGCGGCAAATTGGCCTCGACACGAACCGGAGTTTCGTCTTGTACCCAGTAGGTAACTATGAGCATTCTTCGCCGCGTATCGGCGCGCATGAATCATATTCTACTAGACGATGGGCCTGAACGAGAACGTCTGAAGAAACAATTGCACGACCTCATTGTTTCCGTCTTCCGGAAGCGCCGTCACCTCAACTACTTCCAGGTCAGTCACTTCAGTATTCAGTCCCACGCAGCCTATAATCGTGCCTCCAGGGCTATCATGACATAGTTTCTGTCCTTTTTTTGACACTGCCTCCAGAAGTGCAAGCAGCGTGTGTCGAGAAGATGAGTTTGCACCGCCTGCGCGACGCCATGGGCATGACTCTCGAACCCGTAGTGGGACTATTGAGGTGTGTCATCCATTCAGTAGCTACTCTTGTACTCGACCCTGATTCGGCAGGATAGAATCCTCAAGCGGCTACTTCACGCAGCTGATCCCGAGTTTGCGTCAATTCTGGAACAGTAAGCATGAAGGCTCACCGATATCTTGTCGTATACTCATGAATCACTTCGCAGCACTTCGCCACTCCCCTACTTCGCCCTCTCGAACAACCTGACATTGCTCTCCCATGATGTACCGACCCTGCCCCTCATACAGCATATATTCGACTACCTGCTATGCCGGCACCCAATTGCCGTAGTTTACCTTGTCACTGCGGTACGCCAAGTATCCGTGTAGGACTTCTTTGGTTTGCTAACAGCTGTTCGAACGCATGTGTTAGATCCTCTTGTCAAGGCGTGACGAGGTTTGCCAACTAGTGGAGGAAGGCGACGAAGGCATGATCCACTCAGTGCTCAGCTCGATGCCAGAACTATACGAGGAAGATGACCTTGCCATTCTGGTAGAAGACGAGGATACAAAACATGCGAATCTTAGTGCGTCATTAAGCGAGCCCACGGACGTTGCTGCGAATAAACATGACAAAAACAATGATGCGTCAAAAACGAATGTCAACCGAGAACACTCGGCAGGCCTCGGTGACGACTCAACCACGATAGCCTCCATCTCGAGCCTGTCGGATACGTCGTCGTCTGTCGGTGACGACGAATCAACGACTGTCGGCGGTGACACAGAAGACGACGATGTTCTCAGCAGCAAGGTAGTAGACTCGCTTATGACTACCCAATCCCAAGCGATCGACACTCCACCCCCAGAGCAGTACCGCGGTGCAGCTTCCGAGAGTCACCCTCAGCCTGAAGAGGAACTCTCTGAAAAACGGCCATCTTCACGCGCCTCTACGGTCACCGAGTCTGAAGACGTCCCTCCCCACCCTCGAATCTCCCTCACATCACTCCTTATGCAAGCAGACAACCTCTACTCTCGCTTCCCGCCGTCCCACCCATCTATCGCGCTCTCCTCCGTCATGGGGCCCCAGAGTGTGATGCTTACCTGGTCGGAAGACCCCGCCGAGCTGCCCTCAGATGACGACGCGGAGCTGATGGTGACCAGGCCTGAGCTTGTCGTCCTACCGTACATCGAGTCGGACGATGAAGTGGCATCTGACGATGAAGATACCCATGGCAAGCACCGGGGCCGCAGGCGCAAGCTCCGCAAGCCCAGGAACCTCGTATTGCAGAGGAAAACAATGGTTGCTGGTGCTGTGCTCGTACTCGGCGTGGCCGTCGCAGTGTACGGAATACAGAACGGGAACTCGGCGGGCTTGTTCAGGAGCTTCGCAGATACGCAGCAACATAAGAATTCGGTGGGCAGAGAGTGGAAGAGAATGAGCAGCTTCGTGGGAGGGCTTATCCTTGGCGTTGGAGAGCGGATCTTTGAGCCGCTGTTGCACCTACCATAGGTCATGCACCTCCAGTTGCACCTGTAGGTACCAGAGCTGTCTGTATGCTTTTCGTTTAACTGGCCACTTCATGTCAAGTTAGCCTGCTCGATCGTCGGTTGGGAACTTAGTATGCAGTCTCACAAAACCTTCGGTCTGTGTGCGGACGGTCGTTGCACTTGCACCCATTTGTAGCTGGCATGTCGACCCGCAGCCAACTTACCTTCATCACCCATGTGTGGATACCGATCTACCTTCGTGACGCTGACCAACGATTGTACGTGAAGACCTGGAAAAGTCAGTATGACTACCAAACGGTGAGAAACGCATGTGCAGCCTTATAGCCCCCATAGGTAAGCTTGGAGTCAGCTGTGTTCAATACTTGTAACTTTCTCAGACATAGTCGTGTAGTTACGCGTGGCTACGCTGCGTTTGAACACGGGGCGGATTGTTCTCGGAAGCCGAACAAAGATGAGAATGAATCATAGCACGCTGCTTGTCCCTACACATGTTGGCACATCGTCCTCGCCCTCGCTTTCTTCTCCCTCTCAGTTACTTACCCTCGTTATCATCTAAGGCTGAGCGAGTGCCCACGAGGCTCATGAAAATTCAGGCGCAGGCTGCCCATGACCAGTATATGCATATGTGAGGTGGCATTGGTCATGCCAGTGTATGCTCAGATTGTTCTCTACAAGTTCTACAGCCCGAATGCCTCCTTTCTCGCTTGTAGGCGTGCTTCCACACTCGCCATTGTTTCCCTAACTAGCTCGATACCATCGGCGTCGTCCAGTAGAATATGCCCTTTCACCCTCTGCCATATCTCTTCCGCAGTTTCAGTGCCTTCGGGGTCATGAGTGTATGTGAAAACCCGCATTTCGGCCGTATCTAGGTGGTATTCAGTATGACAATCATCATTTTGAACGAAGACGCACGGCAACCACTACTGACCCGGTACCCAAATCTGCACATGCTTGCAGAACGCTCTCAGGTCCGCACACATAGGGATTGCATATAAGGGTGCCCTCCCGCCGAACTCAATCTCGGTGAGCGCATCCTTCTTGCATTTATGTGGTTTAGCTTGTGTGAAGTCTACGAGGCATGGGCTACCATCCGGTCGGCAAAGGATCTCCCCTGCATGAAACATGCCCTTTTGCCAGCCAAGTTTATGCAGCCTTTTGAAAATGTCCAATGTTGCCATACTATTCATGCCGTATTGTCAGTACGTGTGTGGTGTCCTGCATCGAAGAAGGCGACTGGGCTCACCAGAAATCCTTGCCTCGACGCATTAAGGCGTCTATTGAAGGAGTGGCCTCTCCGCAGTGCTCCAAAACGATGCACATTACCGTGACTCTCTCCCACTTCCCTCCAAAAATGCCGTAGTAGTGGGGGATATAATGACAATCCTGCAGCTCTCTCCCCGCATCCGATTCATAAAATGCAGCTTCTTGTCGTATCGCCTGGACCGAATCCCTGCTATCCGCGGCGACTTTACAGACGACACTGACCTTCGTATCAGTGTCCCACCTAGCTGCAACCAGCTTGTTGTACCACGGAGCGTCGCCATGATATAGAAGGTCAGGAGATGATGAGTTGTCCAGGAATGTGTCCAGTGTCGGCCTGCTGTCTGGGCTGCCATCACTGAGTTTGGCGGCGTCATTGGGATCCCGAAGGCGATGCACATGCCTGAACAGTGTCTGAATGTTGATATTCTTCCAGTCCAAGTCTTCCATGTGTCTTGGAAATGCGGAGCAAGGCTGATGCTCTCTCCAGACTTAGAGTGTGTGGCGGTGCCGCAATGAAGCCGTGTGAGTAATGCTACGTATTGTACGAACATGACCCATTCGTCACTGTTACGTGATTGTAGCTTAATCCAGCACTTTTTTAACATAGACTGACTGTAAGCTGAGCTACAGTATTGCAAGAAGCGCAGCGAGGGATTCGGCGAACCCCAGAAGTCAGTGGTCACACCGGGTCACACTTGACCTCGTTCTTGAAGGTCCGCTCACTCGAGTCGCCGGTCACTGAGCACTATCGACTTGTTACCAACAATAGTGGCTGTAGCTTCATATGTTGAAGCTCCGCCACGGTAATGCTCGGCCAGTGACTAAGCACTGATGCGCTAGCGATGGACGGCTTGAGGACTACCACACACCACTGGTCCAGAGCACATGGAAGACTGGAACTGGGGGAACATCAACATTCAGATGCTATTCAGGCATCTACATCGCCTCCGGGATCCCAATGATGCCACCGAACCCAGTGACTCTGACAGCAGGCCGACACTAGACACATTCCTGGACAGCTCATCGCATTTTAACTTCAAGTTTCTACGTGCTGGCGGATCTCCGACTTATAGCATGCACTATGCGTCTAAGTGGAATACAAAGGCCGAAGTCGTTTGCAAAATTACTGCAGGTTACTGGGATTCGGAGCAGGCGATACGACAAGAAGCTACATTCTATGAATCGAATGCAGGGAAAGAGCTGCAGGATTGTCATAATATCCCTCACTACTATGGCATTTATGGGGGGGAGTTCCGGGACGAAACCGTAGTATGCATCGTGTTGGAGCGCTGCGGACAGGCTTTCGATTCATGGAATGCCTTGATGTGTCGAGGCAAAGATTTCTGGTGAGCCTAGTCACCTTCTTCGACACATGGCACCACACATGTACTGACAATATGGCGTGAACAGTATGGCAACCCTGGACATTTTCAAGAGGCTGCATCAACTTGGCTGGCGAAAGGGCATGTTTCATGCCGGGGAGATCCTTTGCCAACCGGATGGTAGCCCGTGCCTCGTAGACTTCACAGAAGCTGAACCGCACAAATGCGAGGAGAACGCCCTCACTGATATTGAGTTCGGCGGGAGGGAACCCTTAAATGCAGTCCCCATGTGTGCGGACCTGAGAGAATTCTGCGTGGCTGCGCAGATCTGGGTACCGGGTCAGTAGTGGTTGCCGCGCATCCTCGCTCAAAGTGATGATTGTCATACTGAAGAATACCTAGATACTGCTACGATGCGAGGTGTCACGTACATTCATGACCCCGAACATCCTCAAACAGCGGAACAGGTATGGAAGACGGTGAAAGAGCATATTCTACTAGACGACGCCGACGGTATCGAGCTAGTTAGGGAAACAATGGAGACAGTGGAAGCACGCCTACAAGCGAGAAAGGAGGCATTCGGGCTGTAGAACTTGTAAAGAACAATCTGAGCATACACTGGCAGGATCAATGACACCTCACATATGCATATACTGGTAATGGCGTGATGGGTCAGACTCCGCCTGACATTCAATTCGTACTATCTATGAGTCTCGTGAGCACTCCCTCAGCCTGAGATAGGCTTGTCTCGACGTCATCCGCAAACGCCATCCTGGTATTCAACCTAGACACGACTACAACACTAGCATCCCTAGCTATCTGCCCTTTCACGAAAGAAGCTACTCGCGTCGTGTCGGACGATATTCTCGACGCTCACGCGGAGGTGTAGCCAGGAGAACCCTCGAAGAGTTGGCATCGCGCGAAGTCTATCGAGTATATAACCAAAGCTCTTGGCCTTCCTACGCGGAGCTAAAAGTGACCAAGCCCGAGCTTGTCGTCCTACAGGCTACCGTACATCTAGTTGAACGACGAAGTCGCCTCCGATAACGGAGATACCCGCGGCAAGCACCGGGGCCACAGGCGCAGGCTCCGGAAGCCCAGGGACCTCGTGTTGCAGTTGTAAACGATGGCCGCAGGCGCTGTGCACTGATGCACCGTTGGACCCAGATCGACGACCGCGTACACCGTTCAAGCACGACAAACCCCAAGCCCTTGATCCTCGAGATACATCGCCATGAAGCCGCCAACCGCGGGAGCGAGAAGCGCCGCGACACTTACATAGTGCACCCACACGGGAATGACCGTGCTCCTGCACTTCCAAATCGACCAGAAGACGAGGATTCTAAAGGAGGACAGCTGGTCTGCAGCGAGCCAGGCCATCATCCACGCGCGCTGTGCAGCGTTGCTGCCTCCAATGTGGAATCGGGATAAGGCGTAAATGAGCGCATGGGAAAGAATCATCGCAACGAGGAAGAGCGTTACGGTGATCGCAGCTTCCGCAAGAGAGATAGAACGGTGCTTTGCGACCTCAGGGTCATCGGCCGTTCCATCGTGCCGCAGGGAAGATACAGTGGAGCGACGAGCGCAGTCCGACTCTACGCTGTCCTTGGCGCGGAGAGTGAAGCGCTTCTGCCAATCCCGAGCTCTCACAACGAGCTCCCTATGGTCGGCATCCGAGTCGTCGCTCACACGAGTCCTCATCCACACTACGACGTACCTCTCCCTTCCTGGCCGAGGTCAGGCTCAGCAAACTTGCGCACCGTGCCGACAGCGCCATCGAAGTGGCTCCCCTCGCGGCGCTCCGCCTCGCGGAGGACCAGGGTGCGCAGGACGTGTCCACTCATGTACTCGCCGACGATCGACGCGGAGAGGATGTTCGTGACCGACATGAGCGCGTACGGGAGGACGGAGAGGCCGTACGCCGCGTAGCCCCAGCGCGCGATCTGCTCGCCCTCAGTGGAGTAGAGCGTGTAGAGTGCGGCAACGATCTGCACGACGGAGACGAGCATCTGCATGATGCCAGATGCACGGTGTATCTGGATATCCGCCGTCGGCTGCAGGTCGCGCGCGATGAGGGGCTCGGTGTATGCTTTGTCGGCGGGGACAGCGAGTGAGTAGCCGGGCGGGAAGCGGATGTGCCCATGAATGCTGCGATTCTTGCGGTCGATGAGCCAGTGCGTCGCTCTGAAGCGGTCGCCACTATCGACGTCGATGACTGCGAAGGGTGGCCAGGCTTCGCTGATGACGCAGATGTTAGTTGAATACGCCACATAGGAGAGATAGCATCACTTACTCAATCTTGTCGTTCTCGATCCCGGGGGGCAGTCGAACAAAGACGATCTCCCCGTCCGTCGATGGCTCCCACACCGGACAACGGACGACTACTAGGAGGGCGCCATGATGCAAGGCAGCAAGGACATCATTTCCCTTGCATCTAACATGTTCCGCGATAAGGATGGCGGCCCTTGCAAGTGCGCCGAAGGGAAGGAATAGCGATATTAGTTGTGTCCAGTACCCGCGGTCCCGACGAGTCACGCGTTCCGTATATCGACCCACCTCAGCAGCAATGGGCACGGCTGCTGCGTGAGCGATGTAGTTGGTGGTGACATATACTAAGAAGTTCCAGATTGCGATGGCATTTTGGTAGCAGATGAACCTCGGATGAGGGGGTATGTCTTGTAAAGGTAGACACTTGACTGGCACCAAGGCGGTGAGACAACCGAAGACAGCCAATACTAGGGCAGTCAGATGGGAGCAAAGAAGCTGCACTTTTTTGCTGAACATGATGAATGAGACTAGACGTAGAGGCTGAGCAAGCGCAATGCGTGTGAGACCTCCACTGCAAGCTCAAGGTGTGGTTGCCGCAGCGTGTATGGCCTAAAACAAGCCGTTTGACGCGTTCTGGCGCGAGGGTTGAAGTCAGTGTGCCGTAGTTCGGCCGCGAGCTTCCTTCCGTTTTAAACGTCGCTAGTGAACGATCTGCGCATATTGAGAATGCTTTAGAGTTCAATACTACACCAGGAGAGGTTACTGATGTGCCAATGCTTCCAATCGTCCTCCGTAAGCCGCTGTCACCCTTAATGAGGTTTCAGTACTCACCAAATATTGTATCCAAAAGCATAGCGACCGATCTCAATGCTGCAAAACTTGATATCAATGTCGACCTATCCCCATTGCGAGGCAGCGCTCTTGGGTGTAGATATGCCACTTGACAGCGTGGGATTGTCGAGAATTGTGCAGTTTGTCCAGACCTACTGAAGCAATGTCATGCAGCACATACGTGTGTGAAGATATAGTCGGTATAGTAAGACCGGCGAAGTCGAGGGAGTCGAGGGAAAAGACAAATTGAGGTAACTCACAAGTATTGACAAGCTAGCGCTCTACCGCTGCTACTTAATACGGTGACAATCACATGACTTGATGCAGACGTGTCTTGTCGCGTCGGAGGCGCTCAGCGCGTCGCATCCAAGTGCGTAGTCGGTAGTACGCGCTGAGCTCGAGTACGCCGCATTCCTACGTCCTCCCTCGCAGTGGACCTCCAAATATCCCCCATAATCTGACCGCTTGAGCTGCGCTCTCTTTTAATCCGCCAACTCGAAATACAAGCATTGTGGAGGTTGAGCTGGTAACACAGAGTGCGACCTACCTGGGCACGTACGACGGTGGTTCCGTGGTCACGAAGGCCTCATGGGACGAACAACATGTCATCTATACGCCGCCTTGATATTTCTTGCTGCAAATACCTACGCCCGGAGCCCTCCTGTCCAAGTCGAGTTACGTTCCTCTTGGCCTGCACCTCCGCCACTCCTTGAGTCACTGTGAGTCCTACCGCGCTCCCTTTGCCGTGGCTCTTCCTTATCCCAAACAGAGAGACTATTGCACTGGAGGAGTCGGATGCCTTCTTTCCTTTGCTGGACTCCCTCACCAACCCAGAGACACAACCAGACCCAGCACCGACGTCTGCGGAGGCTGTACACAAGTACGTCTTCGACAGTGCGCTCTCTGCCGGGTTCCTCGCGGAGCCAGGTGCCTATGGTGCGGCCGAGTCCAATCTCGCACTCCATGCAGCGACTCCCAAAATAGAGGCATTCTACCAGTACTACACCGACCGGCATGTGGCACGGAGGGACGCAGTAGAGAATGCGCACTGCGGTTCGTGGGTGGATTGGTACGGGGAAGTCGTCTGCGATGCGCAGACTCTGGCACGTCTCGCCGGCGTGGATACCATAGACCCTCCAAACTCCACCGAAGTAGAAGAGTGAGTGAATATATCTCGTAGACCCATCCCTCACGTCTGACTGGTCGCTGTCGCAAGATCATATGCTGCACCAAAGCTCATGTCATTCGACCACGTCCATCCTTCTCCCGCCACAACCTTAGAACGGCCTCCTCGTACAGCAGTTCTCTATGCATCCTTATCCTCCGATAATTTCTGGGAGCTTCATTCGCTTCTTTATGCGGCATCGCGCGCACCGAAGCCCCACATAGAGTACGTCCTACGGCCTATCCCTCCCGCTGCTCGCGACACCACGAAGAGGAGCTACCTATCCGGATATGGTGTCGCGCTAGACCTGAAAAAGACGGATTACCTTGCTCTAGACGATAGAACGCAGGGTATGGCAGATTTGCTTCTGTATTGGACTGCAGCTGATTCATGTGCGCAGGCACGAGTGATGACGCAGGGGAAACGGACGAGGCTGCGGCGTCGACGATTACCACAGACCCTGTCCTGACGCTCATTCACCAATACCCGGAGAACACGACTCTGGATGCAAGCGCTCCCCTTTCGGAGCAGGAGCTGTTCGGTGTGTGCCTTGCACCCTCCTGCTCGAACTCTTCTGACCTGTCACCACGCAGGAATTGGTTTGCAAGCTGCGCAGATCATCTCCGACGCGGAGGAACCGCTTGCCATCCTGAAGCAGTTCTCACAGAACTTTCCCAAATACGCGACATCTCTGGCACGTCAAGTTACCGTCGACACGGAACTTGAGGAGGAGATGGAGAATAACCAGGTGGTCGTCAGGGGCGGTCTGAATGTCGCGTGGCTTAACGGGGTGCAGCTCACGGAGAAGGACATGAACCCCTTCGCGTACGTCCCGTGTTACTCTTGCGGTCCTTGCAAGCTGTGTACTAAGAATGGTGCCACCAGGCTGCTGAGATTGCTTAGGAAAGAGCGTGACATCATGCGGTCGCTGACCTCCCTTGGTCTGTCGACGACCCAGGCGCTCGAGCTTCTGACGCATCCCAACATCAGCGAGGCGCAGAGCTCGTCGGACGTGCTCGATGGCATCGTCGATGCGAGCGACCGTCAGGAGGGTGGCGGCGTCATCCAGTGGCTCAATGACTTCGACGCGGATCAACGGTAGGTCATGCACTAATCCCTACCTAAGCATCGTTCATGACCCGTACTATGCGCAGGTATATGCGGTGGTCAAAGACTCTCAACATCGTAAGCCCCCAGAATAACCTCTACTTCTCCCGACTAGCACACTTACGTGCTCTCTGTTAGCTCCTGCGACCGATGTTCCCCGGGCAGTTCCCGAACTACCGCGGCAACCTGTTCAACGTCGTGATCATCGCTGACCTCTCCCAGACAAGCTCGCTCCACTTCCTGGCGACGACCGCGTCAGCCATCATCGCCCGCGGCTTCCCCTTCCGATGGGGAATTGTCCCGCTGTGCGAGACTGAAGATGGTACGACCCGTTTTTCTCGGCCAGCTATGTGACTTGTGTGTGACCTCTGTTCATTTGTACAGGTACGAAGATGGCGCGGCTCCTGTACTTCTTGATGCAGCGTGTCGGGAGGCAGAACACCATCGAGTTCATCCGACATGTACGTTCTTGCCATTTCCTTGGTGCTGTGTAGCCCGTTCACCGTACCTGACTTGAGGTAGATCGCCCAGGTGAACCGACCTATGCAACAGACGACGCCCTCCGTGGACTGGGCATTGGTGCGAAGCGCCTTCAATTCCTTCCGCGCGTCCAGCCAGGAGCACGCAGAAGAGCCTATTCCAGAGCTCGATGCCATCCTCAAGGGCGACGTGCAGACGCTGAACGAGAGCGTCGAGAAGGCGCGTGCATATGCTGCAAGGCTTGGCGCGACCGCGGCTGCTGCTCTGCACGGACATGCGTTCGTGAACGGGAAGCACTTCAACTTGGACGATGTACGTTGATGCCTGTCTTGGGTTTACGTATTTGACTGACGAGTTACGGTGGTCCAGAGTTTCTTGCAGCTGATGCAGATGGAACTACGGGAGCAGCTGGAGTATGTCCAGGAACAGGTCAGTAAGGGCATGCTGCGTCGGCGGGACACTGACGGACGTGTGCATACAGCTCGTTCTGGGCACCCTGTCTGATGCGAACGCAGGCGAGATCGCAACGTACTTCTACGACATGCCGGTGGCGTCGAAGAGGAGGAATCGGCACATCTACCCGTCTTCCAAGGCTAGCGATCTCCGCATCCATAGCCTGTTCGACACTGTTGTCAAGTTTGGTTTCCCAAGTGGACATGGATCATTCATATATCCTCGTAAGCTATGCCTAGACTTCGAACTATCAGACAACGTACTCATCCGGTCGACAGCGGAGGCGACGGACATCGCGCTGACCACCTATGTTGTGGCCGATCTGAACAGCGAGGCGGGACAGGCACTCGTGAGGGAAGCCCTCGCAGCGTCGGTAAGTCCTCCACGTCGCCGAGCAGAGCGCTGCGCTGACACTTGCTTGTGCAGATATACGAGTTCCCATCACGCATCTCATTCATACACAACCCCGCCGCGGGACCCGCTGAGCCCATCGTTCACCCACAGGTGTCCTCGTTCTTCGCACAGTTGACCATCAACGGGCTTCTCGAGCGCGTCCCGCCCAGCCGTCTTCTCGAGATCCTCGGCACCGGTGACGGTGTGAGTCCTGGTGCTAGCAAGCAGATTGTGATCTCTGCGGAGAGCGGACTAGGGGAGATACTGGATGGAACGGAGTTGAGTGAGACGGAGTACCGAGCCTACGTCAAGAGCAGCGGCCTTGTAGCGAGAGCGTTGGGACTCGCACCGGGAGAGCAGGGCTTGTACATAAATGGTCGCGTGAGTCGTCACCGAGGCAGGAGACTGTGTACGATGCTGATCGGGTGTTGCAGGTCGTCGGGCCTATCGGTCCTGGCGAGTTCGAAGCAGGGGACTTCCCCGTGCTGTCAGCGTACGAGCTCCGGAAGCGTGTTCAGCCTGTTGTTGATGCACTGCAGAGCGTGACGGAACAGCCTGAGGACCATGACAGGTGGGCGTATCACCTCAATCCACTGCGGTAGCGGATTCCTGACATCGTGCAGGGCTTCGTATGCTGAAGTAGTCTCGCTAGCTTCGTCGTTGATCTCTGCCATCGAGCAGCCAGATCCAAGCGAGGCAGGGTTGATGAACACTCCTCACCGGCCTAGGCAGCTGAAGTACAAGTTATTGGATGGGCAGCATACGTGCGTAAACAGGGTCGACATCTAAGCCTCGTGCTGACGGTATATCACTGGCATTAGTGGTTTTGCTTCGGGTGACAACAACACCGCGTTTTATCACTTCGGTGTGATAGTCGATCCTTTGAGCGAGACAGCGCAGAAGTGGTCTAGCTTGCTCCAGGTAGGCATCATCATTGTCAACAGCGGTGGAAACGTTCTCATTGCATGCCTGTTGTCAGTGGTTGCTCGAGATACCCGGCGTTGCGATTGAAGTGCATTTGAATCCTGCCAAGTACACCGAGGTCTGTTTTTACCCTATGTTCTCCCATGTTCCTGGCTAATATGTATCAAGCTTCCCCTGAAACGGTTCTACAGATATAACCTCCGCCCCAGGCTCACGTTTGATGAGAGCGGGTAAGGGTTACATCGAATAACCCTATTGCACTATTGACACCTTGACAGAGAAGAGATCCGCGTCCAGACTGAGCTCACAGGGCTGCCCATAGACCCAATCTACACACTGGCCATGGACGTACCTCAATCGTGGCTTGTTCGACCGCGGGAGTCTCTACACGATCTGGACAACATCCTCCTTGCCAGCTTGTCTCCGCAAGATCGAATCAAGGGGGTTAAGGCGGTCTTCGACCTCGACTATCTAGTCATTGAAGGCCACGCGAGAGATATGTTCACCAACGGACCTCCTCGCGGTCTTCAGCTGCAGCTTGCGTCCCATTCCGGCGAGCCCATCGCAGATACGCTCGTCGTCGCGAACCTAGGCTATCTTCAGTTCCGTACCAAGCCCGGTGTATTCCGCCTAGAAATTCGTCCTGGTAGGGGTCGCGAAGTCTTCAAGATGGAAAGTGTTGGGAATGAAGGATGGCACAGCCCGTCCGTGGAGGAAGCCGGAGATGAGATCACTCTGACCAGCTTCGAAGGTCTCACTTTGTACCCACGCCTCGTCAGACTGCCGGGTATGGAGCGAGTGGATGTGTTAGCAGAGGTTGCACCGGCCAGGCCCTCGTCAGCTGGACTTCTGGATAGCATAGTCTCTCGGTGCGCCTCCGTTCTTCGAGTTCACTTCGAGTCGTCTGACTCAACCTCTCGCAGCATTACATCTCTTTTCAGTGGACAGCCTACGCAAGAGGTGGCAACAATCGAGAACAAGCAAGCAGACATCAACATCTTCACTGTCGCATCCGGATTGCTCTATGAAGTGAGGCAGTCACCTAAGGGCCCATGAGTCAAACTGATTGATATGTCCAGCGCTTCGCGTCGATCATGATCTTGAGCGTCCTGCGCAATACCAACAGCACTGTGAAGTTCTGGTTCATCGAGAACTTCCTCTCGCCCTCATTTTTGGTGAGTGATTCTGCGCTCTAATACGTTGCGCCCATTTGACGGGGTCTTTAGGAATTCCTTCCTCACTTCTCAGAAGCATATAGGTTCCAATATGAACTCGTCACCTACAAGTGGCCGTCTTGGTTGCGCGCACAGAAAGAGAAGCAGCGAATCATCTGGGCTTACAAGATTCTCTTCTTGGACGTCCTCTTCCCCATGGACCTCAAGAAGGTCATCTTCGTAGATGCTGATCAAATTGTTCGCGCGGACCTGAAGGAACTGGTCGATCTCGACCTGCATGGCGCACCCTACGCATACACCCCGATGGGCGACGATAACGTAGAGATGGAAGGCTTCCGCTTCTGGAAGACTGGGTATTGGAAAGAGTTCTTGCAAGGTCTTCCGTATCACATCAGGTATGATGTCTCGACTTTGCTGTATGGATGCACCTGATATCTCCGTGTAGCGCGCTTTACGTAGTGGACTTGGTCCGCTTCCGACAGGTCAGAAGGCCCAACATATGTGCATGTGTCTTGCTGATCCAGTCAATATACTGACGCCGTACGAAGATGGGCGCAGGTGTAAGTGACACGCCATCACACTCAAATACACCGCGCTTACATCCGTGCAGGACATACTCCGTGGCCACTATCAACAGTTGTCTGCAGACCCCAATTCGCTCGCAAACCTCGACCAAGGTGAGCACTACATACAAGGCCTACTTACAGCTCTTCTCACTCCTTCAAGATCTCCCAAACAATCTTCAGCGTGATGTACCCATTGTAAGTGTTGAGTCTCATCACAATGGTCAGTGCCTGACTTGTGTCTCTCTAGTTCTCGCTTCCTGAGGACTGGTTATGGGTGAGTGCACCATCAACTGTTTGTCAAGTGCTGTGTTATATCTTCTCGGCGCGGCCTTGTAGTGCGAGACCTGGTGTAGGTGCAGATGTGTTTCGACATCGATCACGCTCGCTGATGTATACGCACCGTCTCCAGGCAGCAAAGAACGACTGCACCGCGCGAAGACCATCGATCTCTGCCAGAACCCGCTGACTGTAAGCCTGTGCTTGGCCCGAGGCGGTTTAGGTTTGCTTATACGCATCTACAGAAAGAGCCCAAGCTCTCCCGTGCACGCCAGATCCCGGAATGGGAAGAGTACGACGCAGAGATCGCGCGCTTCGCGCGGACGCTCGCCGAGGAGGGCAAGATGCTCTCTGGGATTGTCGCAGCGGATGTCAACGTGCTTGCAGATGTCGGGCGCAGCAGTTCAAGCAGTGCCGTGCCCGATGCACCCACAGTGGACGAAGTGCCCGAGGAAGGTAGCGTTCCGAGAGATGAACTATAGAGGACACTTATATCTCATCCTCGAACTTCTTGGTGTAAATTGTTGCGAGCGTAGCGAGCATACTTATCTCAGCTTAGGGGTGAAGCCAAGCAACAGAGCAAGTACAGATCGTTTGCTCACTGAGAATACATCCATGCAGTGCCACGAATTGCGGCTTGTCTTGGGTGTCCACTCGCTCGGCCACTGATGTTAAGGATGTCAAGCACTACATTCGAAGGTGCTTGCCGGTTCACAGAGAAACCGGGGAAGAGTGCTACTGCTAGTCATCATCAATTGCAGCGCACATGCTTTGACTCACATACTCTTGAGTCATAGTGAATGTAACGTCCTCGACTCGGGTCTTCTCGACGCGCGAAGGCGAAGCCCTGTGTTAGAAACGTAGTTCTGTTGGACACGTGACCACGCCTACCGGCGCAGCCGCTATAGTAAGTAGTAGCTCGGTAGTACGTACCGTCTTGACGTTCTACTCCTCTACTTGGAGCTATCCTTCTACGCTGTCCTCGCGTCACCCGCTGGCTGGTGTCCGGCATTTGCATAGGCCCTGGTCACATAAGGTTATAGCCGCAATATCAGATGACAACACGGTCCCACAGTACAAGGAAGGCCAGTAGTACGACCGTAAGCATTTACCTCGTCGCCTTCTCTGGGTCGGCAATAACCACGCTCGTAGTCCTCTACTACGCGCTATCAGCCGTACCAACGCGAACACCAAAGTGATGGCGACTCACGGAGAGCCAACGCCAAGGAGTTGCCACGAAGACCTCCGACTCCACCCACCAACAAGGGGGCCTCAGGTGAACCTGCCGACGCGGTGCTCGATCAAGACCCCACGATGCGCCAATGCTTGATTGAGATTGCGCAAAAGCTATACCCTGGCATAACCCCGCGGAACAATTATGACATCCTCACCTTGGCTATGGGTGTGCACCACTACTCAGGACCGCTGACGAACGATGCAGTATATGCATGGCTGGATGAAAGGCTCCTCATGGAGAATCCGTCGCGTGGCGACAAGTCCCCGCTGGAGCAAGCAACGCTGGCGGCCAATGAGAACTGCCAGACTTTGCTCGATACACCCGGGCAAATAGGCGGGGTACGGTTTCCAGATGTCGTGCACTGTACCCCGTTGACCATCTTCTCAGTACGGACCACGGCCTACGCAGCGCCACGTCTACATCCGGCCCATCCCCAATTCGGAGTATTCGATCCGGTTGTGGCCAGGGCTGCCCCACGTGAACCAGTTCAATCTTGATTTCGTCAACACGGAAACGCACGAGGCGGTCAATCCGCCGTTGGACTATGAACTCTGGGCAGTGCCTGAACAGACGACGCTGTGGTTGTCGATGGGAGCCACACAGCTGAGCTCTGTCGAAGACGGCTTCGGGATCGAGACGTCTGAGATACAGCCTGGAGAAGAGAAGTTCATACTGACAGAGGGGCTGACGTGTATGCTGGTGCGTCCCGGGGAGAGGAATGTTCGCTTCAAGGTGCCCATACGGAGGCAAGAAGTAGTGGACGATCCGAGTTGTGACGTCCTTGACCTACCTGAGTTCATAGACTGATGCAACTTCCCCATGCGCTCGGAATATAGTCAAGACGTCATAGGGTACAATGGTCATATCATAGACGCAATAACGATTTTCTGGCTTTGAGACACAGGTAGTACCAATGGTGTTACTCATGGACCACAATACTGTCTGAGGATTACATGTCTTCCGATTTGTCTCAGAGCAATGAATCCATTTCATGTCGAGGCTGGTCCTTGCATATAAATAGCAAGGGGTGCTGGAAAACTCTTGGAATGGCTTCGAATCGTTGCGAGGATATCTCAGCTGGGGGACAAAGACAGGCAACAGACACATCTGTGTAGCAGTGATGCAGCATTGTGGAGAGAAGAGCACCCCAGGGTGCTGCGCTGCACTATGCACAGGTTCGTCTTGAGTGGGCTAGCACTACCCCCTTCGACCACGATCCTCGAGGCGGCGGCGAGGCAGTGAGGCAGTGACGGCGATCACCAAGGCCCAAGCAAGGCGCACAATGTCGCCACTCGGAGCATTGTCAGGCCCAACGAGGCGCGCCGCCACCCACCGACTTTGTCCACCACCTAGAAACAGTAGCAACGAACCCGCAGTATAAAGCCCGGCGTGGCCCGCGGGGGCCCGTGCACCCCACATCTACCCACCGCCCTCAGCATGCCTGAAGTCGCGGACCACTTCATCGTCGGCGTGCACGCGCCGCCGCGCTGGACGGGCGACATCGTCGGGAACGCAGAGTGGGGCGAGAGCGCGGCGGAGCTCGACGTGCTGCGCGCCCTCGCGTCCGCCGCGCCCGCGTTCGCCCTCCCGACGGTCCTCGAGGACCGCATCGCGCCCATCCGCGTACGTGTGCATCCTGCGCCCCGAGTGGCATGCGCGCGGGCTGACGCGCGCGGGCGTGCAGGCGGGCCACCCGTGCCGGGTGCGCGTGCGGTACTTCACCGCGACGCAGCTGCGGAACAACTGGCGCCTCGTCACCCCGCGGGACACGAGGCCGATGAAGCAGCTCCTCGGGCGGTTCAGCGACTGGATGGACGCGGTCGTGGAGAGGGTCCTGCTGTCGACGACGATCGTGAGTGCCTGTTCCCCCTGACGTGCCCGGGGGATCGCCACGCTGACCGGACGCGCGCGCGCGCGCAGAACGGTGCGGTCCTGCGCACGTATATCGTGCTCGCGAACCGGCTCGGCGACGGGAAGCGCGTGCGGATGCAGGTCGTGCCGTACGTGGGCGAGTTCGTAGTCCCTGGGATCATCGTGCCGCTCTCCGAGGAGACGTACAGGGCCAGGAGCGAGCGTATGGTGCGTCGTTGTGTTTGCCCCCCTGCGCGCGTTCGTCACTTGTCCCGCGCAGACGTCGGTCTACGTGGGCCTCCCGGTCATCGCAGAGTCTGAAGACGGGCAGGCAGGGTGCAGGTGGCACACGTTTTGGTACAGAGCGCGGCTAGACGTACGTGCCGGCGCGATTCCTGTATGAGGCTGAGTAGAACCCAAACTACACAGACGGTCAACACCCTGGAGAACAACAACCTGCTGACCGTTATCGACGGTCCTTACGCGGTGGAGCCAGCGTTCAAGTTCGTCGTGGAGTGCAACACTCCTCTGCTCCCCGGGAATGCCTCGGTCAGGGAAGCGCTGTTCGAACGGGGGCACCAGGTTGGCGGTTGTAGTGAGCAGCCCGGGATGGCGTACCGTCGACTGGACCTGGACGAGTTTGAAGGGGAGTTTCCTATCACGTACGTACCGTAGCAGTGGGCCTGCGACTGATGGCGGGAGGTAAGCTAGGGGAATGGACCTACTGTAGCCTTAATGTGTACGGGCAGGGTCACAAGTTTGTGTCCGTGATGCAACAGCTCGAGAACACCGCGAACCAAGCTGTTCGAGATCCGATAGCTTGTGAGTGGTGGAAAGTTACACGGTATATACCTCTGTTGGGCACGGGCGGTGATCATGTAGGCATATTTCACATCACCGTGTCTGTCAGCATCCGAGTTCGTTGATTAGTCGTGCTGGCCGGCGCACCGGTGACACTGTCATATAAGTCCAACCGTATACTTGGGGCATCCAGTATGGGCGAGTCAAGGGATCCAGAGATGAACTTGAGAGAAGGAGATGTGGTCACGCACCGGCGCGAGGACTGCCAGACGAAGTGCTGCGTTCTGGATCCGAAGGTGATTCAGATCAGATGCAGAGACAAGGAAGCGCGAAGTGATCTCTTCCTTTTATTCACGGCGGGAAATCTCGTGAAGGGGGACGCGCCACCACGGGTACGCAACGTCGACGACGCTGTATACGCATTGGAGTCGACAATAGATGAGGCAGTCCAGTCTTTCGACATGAGCAAGCAAGGGGGATGCGCGATCAACGCACGACAGCATCTTCTGATGGTGAGAGCATGAGCTTGAGGATAGACCTCGCACGGCGCTGTGGCGCGGAGCGTAGACTTTCGAGGCGGAGAATATTTGGGTGGTGGTTGTGGGTGCACGCGACGGCGACGCGCCAGACGATGTTTGAGCACGGCCAGCGATGGCTCCCCCGGGTGTGCGCTGGGAGCAGTGTGTTTGGAGGCCGTCGAGGACGTCGCTGAGGGCGAGGAGGAGGAGGGAGCCGGAGACGCGCGGGGAGTAGCGCCGGGAGGGGTGGCGTCGCAGTGGGAGGGGACGCAGGCTGTGCACGTGCGAGCCTTCTCTGAGGCATTGACGATCAAACCCTCGCGCCCGACGGATTGTTCAGCACGCACTCATCGACGCGGACTATTCCAGCCAGCGCGGCCAGTGATTGACGAGCAGCGGAGACGGAAAGCAGCGGCATCGGCACAGCCCCAGGCGAGGGAGGAGCGAGTTGGTGAGTTCTGAGCGGCGACGAGATCGGGAACGAGATTTGAGTCGGAGTGAGCATCTTCCTCATGTTCTCCGCTCCTCGTCCCGATGCCTCGCAAGCCTCTGCCACAGACGCGTTCTGACCATCCCCCGCCATGTCCCCAGCGACCCCCCGCACCCCCTTGGCCCCGCACGACCACCCCCGCACCCCCTTGGCCCCGCACGACCACCCCCGCCCCGCCTTCCCCCCACCCCCACCCCCGCCGCCATGGCCACAGACCCCGCAAAGCCCTCCAACCCGCCCCCTCCAGAACACCTCCAGCCACACCCCATCATCACCTACCCGCCCCAGCAGTACGGCGGCCAGTATCCCCCGCCCGTCCCCTATCCGCCCTACTACACCTACGCACCCGTCCCCGACGCCAGCCACGACCCTGCAGCGACCAACGGGGCCCCGCCGCCCCCGCCCTACTTCATGCTCCCGCCGCCCCCACCGGGCATGGTATATGCTTATCCTGCGCCTCCGCCCGGACAAGGTGGGGCGAGAGGCTCCCTCTCATCTTTTCGATCTAGTTGCTGACGTGTCCCTAGGTTTTCCCGCCTACCCACCTCCGATCCAGCCTGCTCCGCCTCCAGTGCGCCAGAAACGCAAACAAGTCAAGATGGCGGTAAGTTGCTGACCCCTGCCCTGTGTATCGTATTCCGCCCTCGTCCCCGTGCTGTTGGCACCACTCGCCCGTAGAACGCGCGTCTTCCTCTCGGGCTGTCGCATCGTCTTAGCCAAATGTGTCCCGTCGAGCGGTCCCACTAGATAAATTGTAGCACGAGTTTCACGCGTCGCCTTTTGTCGTCATGGACAATCGCACGGTGTTGTATCGTCTCCACGCGTCGGCCATTGTCCCCACTACCGTACAGGCACCTTGTCAGACAACACCCTGAAGCTGTATTTATCGAGGCAGGCTCTGCCTGGACACCTACAGCTTCTCCTGTTGAGCTGGGTAGTCATACAGCCTCCTTCATCATTCTGCCCGCTCCCGGTGCAAGTGCGTATCCGTCGACAGTGCTGACTGCCCTCCTAGTGCACCAACTGCGCCACGGCCTGCAAGCGCTGCGACGAGGCCCGTCCCTGCGAACGCTGCGTGAAGTACAGCATTGCCGATAGCTGCGTCGACGGCGTCCGCAAGGAGCGCAAGAAGGGGGTCAAGCGCGGCCCGTACAAACGCAAGAACAAGACGGGTGAGCAGCCCGCGAATGGTACGTTCTCTTCGCTCCGTGCTGCCTGCTCACCTTTATGCTCACACAGCGGATTCGCCCCGGGAAGCTGAAGCCGCCCCTCCGCCGCCAGCGTACCCCGCCCCGCCCGAGGGCTACTACCCTTACATGTACACGCACCCGTACGTCCCGCCCCCGCAAGACGGGCAGCCGCACCCCGAGGTGCCCAACGGCCATGTTCCGCACCCGCCGTACTATCCAGGCTATCCGGTCTACGCTCCATACGCGCCGTACCCCGGTGCGCCTCCGATGCCATATCCGCCGCCCACGCTGGCCGCCCCAGCACCTCCGAAGCCCCCGGAGCCGACGACGGTCGCGCCGGCGGAGGTGAACGGCGACGCGCACAAGTCGAAGAAGCGGCCGCGCGTGAAGAGCGGCGAGGACGGTGCGCGGAGCAAGAAGGCGAAGCACGGCGGGGAGCAGGCGGGGAGCGAGGCGCCGCGGTCGATGGGGCCCGGCGAGGCGACGCCCGCGTACGCCCCCGTCGACTCGTCGCGGACGATGGTGGCGGTCTAGCGGCGGCCCCCTCCGCGTGCCCGATAGGCCATCGAGAACACCGTTCGTGGTCTAATCGGGGACGCCGCACGCCCACGCACGCCATGCAGCATGCGGCGCGTGCCCCTCGTCTTCGTCAAGCGTGACAGCTCTTCTCGTGCCCGGCCCTCAGGGCCGTTTGTATTAGTATCCTCTGTCTCCTTCTCGCCGTCGCCCGTCTCGTGTGTCTCCCGCTATCCTATGCTGCGCGCCTCGTGCGCGAGGACTCGGTTCTGCATTCCCCCCGACGTGGACACCCGTGGTGATGCACCGTCGCCTGTGGGATTCTCCTGGTGTTTCATCTAGCCAGTAACAGGGTCTTCTCTTAGATCCTTTTGGTGTGCAAAATGTACGCAGGAGGATCCTGGGCTCCGGTGGCCATGCCACGCAGTAATTACCGTATGTACATAGACTCGTCCTGTCCACCCCGCCCCTCCCCCCTCCCCACCCCTGTCTTGCGTCTCGCTGCTATTGGTCGTGTTATGGTACCTGTGTCGTCGTTATCGGTCACTTTCGCGCTTCTTGGATCCGTGCCCTGTGTTAGCACCGCATTGTACTACGTGAAAAAAAAAAGATAAATGTATGCCGGTTATTTATTACGCAGGGGCGGGCGGCGGGTGCCTGCTCGACGGTAGAGTTCTGTCGATCGCACGTCCGATGGGACACGCCCTGGCGGCGAAGGCGCAATGTTGCTTGTCAGTTGGGTAGCCGAGGCATGTTTGCGGAGCAGGTGACGGGCTTCAAGTTGTGGAGGGTGTGCTGCATGCGGTTTTATTGCTATGCTCTCCGTGGATTGCGGACGCCGTCGTGACCGAGTACTGTGTAGTACGCCGCATATGGCGGAGCGACCGGGATGGTCAATGATCGGTGCCATGGTGTCGGACAGTCTGCCGTGTCTGCCGTAACCCTGACAGAACCACAGTGGCATATATGGACATATTTCACGAAGTCATCTGAAGGAATTCCAGAAAATAGCAAGGCAGAAAATAGCACCGGCCACTATGCCTCTGTATATTGAACGATGAATGTCACACTACGATGCTATTAGCCCGCACTGTGCCCGGGCCAGTGTGAAGGTTCCATTGGAGTTCGTCTGCTGCGATGTCTGAATTTGTCGTTTTGCGGGATTGGCCCTCAAAAAACTATTCATAGCCGGTAAACAAAGCAATGTTTTCACAGAGTATGGTTCTCGAGCAAACACACTGAAGGCAAGATTGAAAACAGACGCGATGGCTAAGCCGAGGTATGTCCCGGCGGCAAGGCTGGATCTTTAAGCGCCGTGTCTGGTAACGATCAGATCTGTGGCTGCCTGGCCAAGTCCTTGCTAATTCGTCACGTCCACTCCTTGACTCTGGCTATCTCATTCCACGCTATTTCCCATGCGATCGCTCCAACTGCGCGAGGAACACGAAGGGAGAGCGACTCTGCTATGCGTGCCTGACCAATAGGGCTACATGACGGCCGTGAGATGGGGCCTGCGCCCACCGTGATGGGGGCGGAGCCCCCCGGAAGCCTGGTCATCGCCGACGTCAGGCGGGAGCGAGTGCACACTCTGGCATCCACGGCCAACCCCCACAACTCTTTCACGAAACCAGCACACGCTGACGCTGCGGTCTACTGAACGATGCCGTCCACTTGGGAGAACGTCAGGGTCTCTGGGACGATGCTCCTCCGCGGAGGGCTCGCGCTGTCCCCGATCATAGCTGCCTACCAGGTGAGAGACACCCAGCCCTAGCCCCACGCCGATATCGCTCACCCCGCCTCCCACCGCCCTGCAGGGGACGTCTCTCATCCCCCCAGCCTCGCCCAGCATCGCGACGCAGAGCATCCTCGCGGGGCTCGCCGCCTCGGGGCTGCCCGCGCTCTTCTATGTCATGCCGATGGTGTTCGGCGACGCGCCGCGCCCGTCCAAGTCCCCGCTCTTCTTCCCCGTGACGACCTTCGTGGTCACGACGGACGTGTTCTCGTGGCTCGCCGCCCTGGTGCTCGCGCGCAGGCGCAAGACGGGCCGCTCGGACTGGCTCCTGGACACGATGGCGAAGCTGCAGTTGACGTCGTCGGTGCTGCTCGGTATCGGGAGTGTCGTCCGCAAGTGTGAGTGTCCCTGCTTTTCTTTTAGTCTACTCCTCCCGAACGACGTGTAGTGCCCTTTGCTGTCATTCATTGAGTCGTTTGTGGGCGCTGCTCGGACAACATGCTCACCAAGTTGCATGTGATAGACATTAAGATTGGCACGATTTACCCTAGCCTGTCTTGGACAGAGAAGGTGGAATGGGAGCTTCTCGGAACGACGCTGCTGCATATTGCCGGAGCGACTGCACTGTTGACGAGGCGTCGTTGGGAGTACAAGGAGTAGGCGGGTCCGTGTAACATAGCAATGGATGTAAAATACATGTATATTGTTACCGCAACGGTGGCGGGATTGTGAGACATCGCGCGGTAGTGTCGTATGTACTATATGCACCGACTTCCCGTAACGAGCTTGCTACTCCTCCTGGACTCAGGCTGGTACTAGTATTCGTCCACGTTACACTCCTCCCTGCCTACACGGAGGGTCCCCCCCGCAAATCAATATCAGAGCATTCTTCCAGTCCAGCAACACCGGAGAAGCGTGGCTGGATTTCGAGGATGCGATCGAGCAGGGCGTTTGTTTGCTCGTGAGGCTCTTGGCAAACACTCCGAGCCAAACGCGGAGGGAGGGCGCACGTGGCAAGCGCCGACGGGAGCAGCTTTCGCGGATCCTCCAGTTTTCTACGCACACGTAGCCCGCTCTCTCTTCCTCACGACCACCACCATGTCTTCCGCCATCCGTGCTCTCCGCCACATCTCCCTCTCCTCCAGCCGTGCCTTCGCTGTGCACGGCGCCGCACGCTCCGTCTCGCGCGCCGCCTTCCCTGTGTTCGCTGCGCGCGCCGGCCCGGTTGCATCGCGCTCGTTCTCCGTGTCGGCGCGCAGGCTCGGCGAGGGTGCTTGTGAGTTGTTCTCTGTCTGGGTATGCTGAAGGAGGTGCTGACGACATGTTCGTGTGACAGCCGACGTCTCGCTGGCGCAGAAGCTCGGGGAGGAACTGCAGTACGAGAAGGAGAGTGCGTCCGATGCGGAGCCCGAGTTCGTCCGCTCGTTCAAGGCGCAGGGTGTCTGGGAGGTAGGCATCCCATCCCTTGATGCGGGCACGCTTTTGTGTCTGACGTTCATGTGTGCAGATCGAGGACATTGCCGGGAACGACGAGATTGCGCTCAAGCGGAAGTTCGGTAACGAGAAGTATGTCCACCTCGGCATCTTGTTCGCCGGACAAAGCTGACAGGTTGATTTTCAGCATCCGGCTGATGTTCTCGATTGCGGATATCCAGAACGAGCAGGAGTCTGAGTTTGAGCAGGGTGAGGAGGGTGAGGAGACGTCGGAGGATCAGCCCATCCACTCATATCCCATCCGCTGCTCGCTGTCCGTCACGAAGGTGCGCAAAGCGTCGTAAACCCTGCTGTGTTATTGGCTCATTCTATACATGTCAGACTGGCACCACTGGGGCCATCAACGTCGACGCGCTGTGCCAGGAGGGCGCCTTCCTCGTCGACAACATCTCCTTCTACTCTGACGCTGCTGTCGGCACTGAGCTGACGGCAGAGGCGGACTGGAAGCGCCGCGGCCTCTACATCGGCCCGCAGTTCGATACGCTCGATGTGTCCGTCCAGGAGGAATTTGAGGCATGGCTCAAGGAGCGTGGTGTCAACGAGGCCTTGGCGAGCTTCGTTCCGGAGTATGCGGAGTGGAAAGAGCAGAAGGTCCGTCCGCACCTCTTTCGAATGTATAACATACTGACAGCCAGTTACAGGAGTATGTCAGCTGGCTCCAGCAGGTGAAGAAGTTCATCGAGGCATAGACATACTGCTTCGGCATATTGTCAGCGGCCCTGTCGGGGTCACACAAAAGTTGACGCAGTTTCCCGCTGCCCCCCTGCTTCTACTTGTACACACCACTGCACTTACTAATCCTACGCATCCTTCCCGGTCTACATGCATACTAAAATTGACATTGCTCACTGCACCCATGGTTGGCCGGTCGGTGTCGTCACTTCGTAGGTTTGTCACGGCTGGACAGTCAAATTCCCGTGTCAGCCCGGCAGTGTCATTGATTAGGTAAGCACGTACCTATCCCGCTGCAGTGAGTCTCGGCTACAGTGGCGGTGCCTCGGTGGTGCCCGATGCTGCTCGAACGTCCTCGAACGTCCGCTTTCCGCCTGTGTCCTCCTCGCGCCTGCTGCGTCATGCTCAGCTGTTCGCAGCGACCGCGGCCGAGCCGATGACAATGGCGTGTCTGCGCCATTATTGGCCCATTCGCGCGTTCGTCATACACAGGAACTGCGTGTCGGCCACGTCAGCTCGCTGCGTCCACGGCGCCTTGATTGGGCTATAAGAGAGGTAAGGTGCCGCTGGGTATCGGCACTACTCCTCGTAGGTCGGCGTCCCATCTAGATAGCGAGGACTTGACTCGTCGTACACATCCACATCGACACACATTGTTCGACGTTCCTACTCTGCAGACTCCGCTCTCGATCTGCCAGTAATCGTCATGTCCAGCCCTATCGCCCGCACGCCCTCTCCCGCCTCGTCGCGCAGCTCTTCAGGCTCTCCGACGGGCGTGTACGTGCCAATCCACAAGCGCAAGGCATCAGACCCATCAGTGAGGATGGCTTCACACGTCGGCAGCGCCGCGGCAGCGATACTGGGTTAGTCGTCTCTTGCTCGCTGCCTCAAGTACCGCATTCTGACCTGGTCCTAACAGCAGGCCGCCCGGGTGACATGGAGAGACAGCAACCCTCCTTCGTCTACCAGGCCTCCCAGCTGCGCGCGCTCGCCAGCTCCCCGCTCGTCCCCGCCTCCCTCACCCCCGCGCAGCGCGCGCGCCTCGCCGCGTTCTCCGCCCTCGTCCCCGCGCGCCCCGCGGCGAGCGCAGAGAAGCCCGCCGCGGGCCAGCGCCGCAGGCGCGCGGGGCGGCGCGCGAGCAACGCGAAGAAGCTGCAGGCGGAGGTGCACGTCGACGTCGAGAGCCGGCGCCGCCGCCATGGGCATGGGACGTGGGGGTGGGCCGCGCACGCGGGTGAGCTCGAGCGCGAGGAGAGCTGGAGACACCCTGACGCGCACGCGCTCCCTGCCCCTGTTGCGGTGCGCGCGTGATCTTCGAACGGACTTCGAGGACTGCATGAATTGCGAACTTGGTCTTGGGAATTGTATTGTACGATATAGTTATGACGGACCCCTTGCGGGCACGAGTAGTTGTAGGATGCATACACATACGTATAGGCTCACGAGTAATGGTGCACGGCAATAATGATGATACCCACTCACTCACTGACTACTGCACCTGCGTCGGTTGGGCCTGATCGTGGTTAGTTGCTTGGTTGCATCTGACCTTATCCGGGGTACTGGGATAGCCTATGATTGCCTACGGAAGCCAGAGACTGCGTGCATTCATGACACGGACGATTGACCGAGTGGACTGGTACGCGGTCAGGTGATACTGTAATGTTCCACGTTGTGACCCGCGTCCGGGCCGCATCCAGTAAGATCAGACCTTCACATGGTGACCGATACAAACACCATTCGTATGCAGAGACGGGCCGGTGGGTACGTTCTGTATAATGCTCCACATCGCAGATACACCGCCATGTGCTTGTAGGACGCGGATTGCATCCAGGGTGTATGCAATGCTTCTGAGCGGCCCAGCCCGTAGTATCAACACGGGCTGTCAGTTGGGCTGGCCACATACTCCCGTGCGATCATCGCTGTTGGCCGGTCTACAAGGGCTGCCTTGATCCACGAGACCTCCTACGTTTGCGGGTCACGCTTACAATACGCTTCCTAGAGGCTAGAGAGTCCCATATGAGAAGATCAGCTGCTCAGCTATAAGGACATGACTGCGTTCGATACAGATGCCATCTGTTGGTTCGCTCTATGATGACAGTGTGTATGACGATGAGCACAGGGCACACAAAACGTAGCGGTAGTGTGCGGAGCTGCACCCGTAATGAAATAGGGCGTTGACAGCCGGCGTAGTACTAGGCCGCGAACGTATTAACCCTGCGAGGGCGAGACATGTAGCTCGACATGACGCGTTCATGAGGTGGTATGTCGTCAGGATAATGGCGGATGGGCCCGTTCCGCGGGCGCTAGGAAATGCATACATGAATGCTGAAGGCTTCGCGAGACAGAGGAAGATATGAGATCTTGACGTAGATCGCATACAATCCTGCATGGCTGATCACCCTCGGCACCGCCCGAGGGTAGGATCAACGCCAACTCAACGGACCTGGCGGGAGATAAGTAGTTCGGTATGGCCGTTACGTGTATGCTGCTGGAGAAGGCCAGAAGGCGACGATCGAACCTCCGAATAAGCTTTGAGGATAGAGCGACCGGAGAGCGAGCCTTTCCTGGCGCAGTAGAGGATCGATGATACGCATGTGCGCGACGTCGAGGAGCGAATGGCACACGCTGCGTCTCGCTGACCAGGGATCGATGCCGTGATGAAGTCCGCGCATGTATGCGTGCGTGCTTCTCCGTTTGTCGAGTGTGACAAACAGATGCAGTACAGGACACACCGACCAGGGAGCCTCACCAGGACCGGGATCGATGGTGCATGCAAAGGACTACCAATCCATATGTCGTTGCGCGCGTCTGCAATGCCTTCTTGACCAATTCTCGACCGTGTCGCATCTAGCGATGCGCTCTGTGACAGAAGCGCGCCGAGAAAGCACCGCGCGATGGACGCACGAGGGGGGCAGTCATGCGTGCACGGAGGCGGATGTGCGCGAAGGATCTAGGCAGCAGACGGACGAGGAGGAGATGGGGACGATGGCCAAAGGGGGCAAGTCGCCTCGCGAAGAGCGATTGGTAGCGAGCGGACGCGCCTGGAACGGGCAGATCAATGGCGATGGCCTACGAATGGCAGGTCCTGTCGGTCCGTCGTGAGAATGCTCGCCGGACGCGGGCCCGCGCCGCCGCCGCCGGTGCCGGGGACGGCGCAGGCGTTGGGCGGGCGATGGCGGGCGACGGCCGGACGCGTCGGTGGCGGGGCCGGGTGGCAGCGGCCATATGGGAGGAGAAGAGGAGCGAGGGCGGTGGAAGAGCAAAGGTCGAGTGGATGACGTACCTGCATCACGTGGCCGATCGCGTCCGCGATAGCAGGCCCGGGGCAGATTCCTGGAGACGCGAGGAGCCTGGCGGGCTCAGCCACCCCCGCCGCGCCCGCGACTACAAATACCAGCGACGCGTCCGGACCTACCTCCTCCCCGTCTCGCCCTTCCCCCCTTCTCCCCTCCCTCCGCCATCGCGCATACACCATGGACAGCTTTGCAGAACCCCGCCGTCCCACCAACCCCATCTCCCTCACCGCCGTCCGCGAGCAGGTTCGCAAGCTGGAGGCAGACCACAAGGCCAACGGCATCCCCCTCTCTGGCCGCATCATCCAGGTCTGCCATTACCTCCCCGTCTCGTCGTCGTATACCCGCCGGCGCAGCGAGCTCCCCAGCCCGCCCCCAACACCGCCCACCGAACCCTCCGACATTCCCGCCAGCCCTACCGAGGGCACAGCACCCTCGCAAGATGTACCCATAGAGCAACCGCAGCCGCAAGCTGCGTCCACCTCGGAAGAGGACACAAACTGGACGCTCAGCGTCCGCTACGGCCATTCCGCCATGGTCAGCGGCATCGCCAGCCTTTCAACGACCCACGAGCAAATCGTCATTGGTTGGACCGGCGATATCACGTCGGCCCCAACTTCTCTACCCCCAGCCGCCTACGGCGCCCCTTCAACCTCCACAGCGTCAGAATCCTCATTTGCCGCGCCGTCCAAGGTGCCCGTAAAGGACATCAGCGAGGAGGACCGGCACGCACTCGAGGGCCTTTTGGCAAAGTACCGTTCACGAGAAGACGTCGAGATCGAGGGCGGCAAGCCAATCTCCTACGTTCCTGTCTGGTTGGACGACAAGGAGGCACACGGACACTACGAAGGCTACTGCAAGCAAAGTGAGTACCGCGTTTTGCCTACTACGGTGCCGCATCCTCGCGACTTCCATATCCGACCGATCCATCCCATCTTCTGCTATGCTTTGCTGAGGCCCTCTATGCGATCCTGTTTCCCCGCTCGTATCCCCGGAGGCATTTCCTCCGCGTGGTGGCACTAGCGCATTCCGTAAATCGCAGGGACGGGGTCGTTTCCGGTGGGCCGGCGCATACGCTCCCGAATCTGTAATTGCGCCTCACCTACTGATGCTCCTGTACTATCGCGGCCTCGAGCCTGGAGCTATTGGTACAGGCGGAACACCGTCCCGCGCACGTTCCGCCCACACCCCCTTTCTGCAAGGGCGTCGAGGCCAGGCGAGATCTGCCCTTCGCACCTTGCGAGGGTCCGTCTGAAGCCCGTTTGACAGGTCCTTTGAGCCTGTCATGCAGGAGGCCACTTCCGCGACTTCTGTTCAGCGCGGCAAGTTATGCCTCCTTTCCGTCAGGCTGACAGGACTGGCGGATCAACCTGTGTGCCTGGTCACGGACCGGGAGGGTGCATCGTGTCTGTCCGTGAGGGACATGATGTTCGCTGCATCTCTCGCGTCGCGGTGTACGTGCCTACGATGCTCGCTAGCCGGTCTATCTCAGTCTATGTTCGATTCGGCCGGCTCATGGGGAGCCCCATGCCTGTGTCCCCGTGTCCTTGTCCCGCTCTGCCGCGTAGTCAGTTGAAGCGACGTGCTAACCCTTTTCGACTCGACAGCCCTCTGGCCGCTGTTCCACTACTTGCTCTGGCAAGACGTCGCGACCGAGTACGCATCGGCAGACGCTCACTGGGCTGCGTACCATGCCGTCAACGAGGCCTTCGCGAAGCGCGTCGCCGAGGTCTACAAACCCGGTGAGTGCTCATCATCGTTGTCGTCTGTTCACTGCGGGGTACTCACACGCCCCAAGGCGATCTCATCTGGATCCACGACTATCACCTCCTTCTCGTTCCCTCGCTGCTGCGCCAGTCGCTGCCGGATGCTGCCATGGGCTTGTTCGTACACACGCCGTTCCCAAGCTCGGAGATCTTCCGCTGCTTGCCGCGCAGGAAGGAGATCCTGGACGGCATGCTCGGCGCGAACCTCGTCTGCTTCCAGGTGCGTACTCCGGGCCTGCTATTTGTGGCCTCTCAGCGCTGACGCCGGGCCATGTTGGCCGGCCCAGACGTACTCGTACTCTAGGCACTTCACCTCGTCGTGCGTCCGCGTGTGCGGGTACGAGATTACTGCGGCGGGCGGGATCGATGTCGCCGGGCACGTCGCGTCGATTGCGTATTGCCCGGTGGGCGTCGACGCGGACCGCGTTGCGAAGGATACGTGAGTGAATTCGAGGCCGCGTCGTGGGTACCCCGCGTTGATTCAGTTGCTGTGGGACAGTCTGCGGCCCGGTATTCAGCCGAAGCTCGAGGCCCTCCGTGCACTGTACGAGGGCAAGAAGATCATTGTCGGCCGGGACAAGCTCGATGTCGTTAAGGGTGTCGTGCAGAAGGTCGGTCTGTTGGCCGGGAGCGTGTGCGCGCTCGCTGACACGCGCATTAGCTGCGTGCCTTTGAGAAGCTGCTGCAAGATTACCCTCAGTGGATCGGGAACGTCGTCCTTATCCAAGTGACGTCGCCCGCGCTGTCCGACTCGCCGAAGCTGGAGCGTCAAGTGTCCGAGCTCGTCGCGCACATCAACGGCGAGTACGGGTCGCTCGACTTCATCCCCGTGCACCACTAGTACGTACGCTATGATTTCCATGGATGTTGGTCCCTGAACATGGTTGCCAGCCACCAAACGATCAAGAAGGACGAGTTCTACGCTCTGCTCTCCGTCGCGGACCTCGGAGTGATCACTCCGCTGCGCGACGGCATGAACACGACGTCGATGGAGTTTGTGCTGGCGCAGGAGCGGACGAAGAAGAGTCCGCTCGTGCTGTCCGAGTTCATGGGCATCTCGAGCAACATGACGGACGCGATGCAGGTGAACCCGTGGAACCTCGGGGTACGTCCGCACTTTCCGCGCGGGGCACATGACCGCGATGCTGACCCGGCGATCTCCAGGAGGTGGCGGCGGCGATGCACCGTGGGCTGACGATGACTGACGAGGAGAAAGCGCGGCGGCACGCAGCGCTGTACGAGACGGTCCGGACGCATACGTCGCACACGTGGGCAGCCACGCTCGCGAAGATCCTCTTGCAGCAGATCGGACGACAGAACCTCGCGAAGATGACTCTGCCCATGCCCAAGGACCGCCTGGAGACGCAGTACCGCGCCGCGAGCAAGCGGCTCTTCCTGCTCGACTATGATGTACGTTCCGCATTGGCTTGGTCGCCGATGCAGCTCGTTCGCGAGGGGGCTAATGATATTTGCGTTGGTTGCTAGGGCACGCTCTCACCGATCGTACGAGTCCCGAGCGCGGCGGTGCCGTCGCCGCAGACGCTCGAGGCGCTGGAGAACCTCACGAAGGACCCCCGCAACGTCGTCTTCATCATCTCGGGCCGCGACGGCGCGTTCTTGGAGCAACACTTGGGCCACATCCGCGGCCTGGGCATGAGCGCGGAGCACGGCGGATTCGTGCGTGAGCCTGGTGCGACGGAGTGGACGAACTTCACGGAGAACCTCGATATGGAGTGGATGAGCGAGGTGTTGGAGATCTTCAAGTACTACACTGAGGTGCGTGTGACCGCTTCTTCTGTGGCGCGATTGGTACTGATTCTTCTCCTGAGTAGCGCACCACTGGCAGTCACATCGAGGTGAAGAAGAGCTCCATCACTTGGCACTACCGTTCGGCGGACCCAGAGTGGGGGTAAGCATAGTTCTTTGTCTCTCTGCACGAGCGCACAGCTCACAAAGAGAATAGTCTCTTCCAGTGCAGGCAATGCCAGGACCTGCTCGAGAACAACCTTGCTCGCAAGCGTCCCATCGAAGGTAACACCTGTAGCGTATCTTCATCTACAGTGTATACTCAACCACGCCACAGTGCTCGTGGGCAAGAAGAACCTCGAAGTCCGTCCCTTGGCTGTCAACAAGGGCGAGATCGTCAAGCGTATCCTGTACTACAACCCAGACGCGGAGTTCGTGTTCTGCGCCGGCGACGACAAGACCGACGAAGACATGTTCCGCGCGCTCCTCCTGTTCAACGGCGACAAGACGCACGTGAAGCTCGACCCGCCGCTCTCCGTCACCCTCGTGGCTGGCGAGGGCGCGGACAAGTTCGAGGCCGTCGACCTCAAGCTCACCCGCGAGGGCGTCTTCACGACCGCCGTTGGCCACAGCAGCAAACGCACGCTCGCAGCATGGCACGTCCCCGGCCCCGAAGAGGTCATTGGCCACCTCCTCGACCTTGGATACATCGCCAAGGAACAGGCCGACTCGAAGCTCTGAGCTGCGGTTGGCGCTCGCATTCACGACCGTCACGACCCTCCCTCCCCATCGTTCTCGGTGCCTGACATTGAGCTCGCGACGCGTACACGGAAGTTGCGGTTCCTTGCGGACAGGTCTTACGTACGTGCACGACGATCTGTACGAGTGTAATGATGCGGCAGCTGTACCAAACTCTGTATATTTTGACACCCAAGCATATTTACTTAGGGACCTAGCATACAGCACGCAGAGAAAATACCGTAGAGCTGGCGTCTGGGATGTAACATATGATATAGAACAAGATCATAGACTTCGCACAAGTACACATGAGTGGAGCAGATTTTGAGGGAGAACCGAGAGGTGTGGATCAGACAACTTCTGCTTGCATGGGAACGGTCTGGCCACCCTTGGCTGCGCTGGGTGTGAAGGTGTGCCAGCGGTCGTTGAAGCGAACGTCGAGAGGACGTCCGCCGTACATGTACTGCTGGAATTTTGCTACGAGACTGTCAGAAAAGCTTGCTTTGACGGACACTGCTACTGCGACTCACCGATAGCAGTCTCAGCCTCCTGCACTTGGCTGAACTGCACGACACCACAACCCTTGGAGCGAGTGCCCTCGAAGAGGATCTCGGCAAGCTCTACCTGGCCAGTGGTCTCAAAGAGCTCCACCAAATCTTCGTTGGCGGTGGACCAGGGTAGCTAGGATTTACCGCGTCAGTCTGTGTTCCACACGAAGGATCGTCAGCGCTCACGTTCCGGACCATGATTTGCTGGCTTGGTTCGGGCTCAAAGCCACCATATCCAGCGCCGTAGCTTGCATCATAGCCATTCATAGCTCCGCCGGCCTGGTCAGGGCCGGAGTAGGGAGCATAGAGACCATCGCTGAATTCCCGGCCACCACCGTATCCGCCGCGGTAGCTGCCCCGTAGGCCACCCCGAAGGCCACCCCTGTAGCCACCGCGGATGCCACGGAGCCCGCCACGGTATGACCCAGGTCCTGACAGACCCGCGTAGCGATCCTGTGCGCATTGCGTTAGTTTCACCTGGCGCGTTGCCTCATGCTTAGACCCACCTCCCGGACTTCTAGGGTCCGCCCATACCAGTCAAAGCCATTGTACATATCTTGTTGATGGTCAGTCGGATGCACGGCTGTAGATGACATGGGCACGTACTGATGGCCTGTGCAGCGTCTTTTGCGGTCTCGAAGATGACCGTACCAGATCCTTTAGGGCGACCGTCTGCACCGATGTTGATATCAGCTCTGACAATGTTTCCCGCAGAGCGGAACAGGTCCTTCAGGTCCTGCCAGCCAGCTTGATACGGAAGCTAGAAGCCATCGTCAATGCACATAATTGACACGAATCCAAGGTCCGTACATTGCCGACGTAGAGTTGATTGCCCGGGTTTGGGCCTTGTCCTCCGAAGTAATTGTGTGAGGCAGGGCGAGGTGGTGGTGCGGCGTGCAAGCCTTGGCCAGCCATGGCCATGCCAATCTTACCTGGAACAGGCGTCGCGCCAAATCGCGACTCATTTTCTCGGTCCTACGTGGCTCGTGAGTATTACACAGAAGCAATCATGTGTGACGAAGATACGTACCTCACGAATGAAGACCGGGCGCCCGAGCAACAGTTGCTCAGAGAGCTCTCGGATGGAACGCTGGGCGTCCTCTTGCGAAGCAAACTCGACGATACTGCACGATTAGTCAGTTTGTGCGCTTATTCATCCATGATGAATGTGACGCACCCGCATCCCTTGGAGACACCTGTAGGGGTGACCAGGACTTCGGCAAAGAGGACCTCTCCAGCTAACAACCCCAAAAGAAAACTCCCATCAATAAACCATCCTCTCAACTCGCCATCCGTCAGGAAACCAAACTCCATAAACCCGCTCCCGGCCTCGGCCTCGCGATGCAATCTCGTTCCTCAAGCGGACTCTCGCACGGCTCGCTGCCCTCCGATAGCGGACATGGACTACTTTCCTTCCTCTCAAGTCGGCTCTCCTGAGATCGCGCGTGCCAGCTACGCCACCAGCCTGCATGCAGGATGTGGGCGATAACTTCCTCTCCTCGCGGCCTCCGTCTCCATCTCCAAGAAAGACCGAAAACTAAGCTGAATGATCCCCAACCCACCTCCCCTCATGAATTCCATCAGGTCCCTATACTTGACGTCGTAGCTGAGGTTGCCGACGTAGACACGGTTTTCGCGCTTGCTGACTTTTGCGAACTCTACTGCTTCTTCGTGCGGCGCGTTCATGGGCCCGCCGAGGGAGCGGCTGAAGGGCCCAGAGTCGCGCCGATCCCGGCTACGCGACCGAGGAGAGCGCGAACGCGAACGCGACCGTGAATGAGATCTGCGCGAACGACGTCGCGGTGAGCGAGAACGTCTTCGTGTACGAGACGGTGTACGGCTGCGCGACCGTCTCCGACGCTACAAATTGCAGTCAGTTAGTGTTCACGGTCAACGATGGGTCAAAAACTCACCTCTCCGGCGCCCCTCTCTTCGGGCTCCCAGTGATCACTACGCCTACTACGAGCTAAGCCGCGGAAAGAGACTCAGAGAGGGACGTCTGTGCACAAAAAGTTTTACCCACCAGCAGGCCTGGGATCACGGTCTCTGTCACGATCGCGGTCGCGGTCGCGCCTGTCGCGATCCCTGTCTCGGTCCCTCTCCCTCTCCCTGTCTCTGTCGCGCTCCCGCTCGCGGTCGGCGTCGCGTTCTCTCTCGCGATCCCTCTCGCGCTTCTCGTCAGCGTCTTCCTTGATCTTCATGTCGACATCCATGGCGTGCAAAGCAGTGAGGGGAAGAGCGACGATGATGGTGGACGGAGTCAAGGGCCCACTTTTGCTTGAGTGACGGGCGCCACCGCGGCCGCGTCGGACTTCAAATTCAGTGTGTGTTCCGATTTGGCAACCGACGCCCGCTCGTTTTTGACTTCACCTTCCAAACCTCGGCTGGCCCTCCCAGGCCTGAGGAACCTTGCTCGGCAGATCTTACTTGTTTGAGTTGTTGGATCTATACGCGACAATACTACCTACATGGTCACGGGCTTTCGGCGGGCAATGGACAGACATAAGTCTCGCCGCATCTTGAGTCTGCAGCTGGAAGGTACTCCATGCCTTACTAACCAGTAACACACAGCGAACTAGTACATTCAGCATCGTGATTCTATTTATTGACAAAGGTTTCATCAGCGTAACACCATGCACACACAAATACAATACAAGTATATGCGCACATATACG
Organism: Fomitopsis palustris; assembly: GCA_029783445.1. Classification (NCBI taxonomy): domain Eukaryota; kingdom Fungi; phylum Basidiomycota; class Agaricomycetes; order Polyporales; family Fomitopsidaceae; genus Fomitopsis; species Fomitopsis palustris. The sequence goes on from JARAOQ010000004.1 coordinate 204,076, forward strand.
CACGATTCTCCCTCGCCGCTCGTTTTCAACCCCTTCTCCGTCATTGAATGCGCAGGCCCCACAATACTAGTGCTACCGTTCTTGTCAATGGCCAACGATGCCGGTCCAACGCGCCGTACTCTATTCAAGACGTGTGCGAGGCCCTTCTACAGTATGTACGTATCTCCCTATACCGTGGCATGTATGTCCCGCTTATGATGGTTGATCCACGTCTGCTCACGCAGTATCTGCTACACTGGTCCTGACATTCGTTACTGTTAGCTCCAATTTGCGCGGTATTCACGCGTTGAATTATCACACAACATGATGGCATTGTGAGGAGATATGACTACTGTGTCGCACAATGGTACATACATCGTACTGCGTAGAGATTCAGTCCTTCTCTATCATACTGGAGTACCTCGCCTCCTATGGGGTGTGCATCAATGGACGCTCCATGATGCATGTCAGCATCCGTGTGGAAGGTTCATTTTGATGAACGTATCACGGTTTCTGAGCATCGATGGATGCGATGCTCAGTCGCGCACGTTATCGGTGCACGGGAGTACCAGTCAATCACTCCAACAATGTGCCATTACATCGGTTCTGTCATCGAGATCATTGTGGGCAAGACTGAGGTTCGACAAGCAACATACTCGATAACTTGGGGCTCGGCCACGGCTGTGATATCGACGCCTAACAGTCTCACGACCTTGCCCTAGGATATAGTCCTTGAAAACATATACGCGATTGCCTGAACGGCCGCAGTTGCGACCGGTTGTAGTGGGGATAACACTGAAGGCACGACGCATTATTGTCGACAATGAAACCCACGTCAACGAGTGGTGGGTAGATCTAAACCGCAAATCTAGAACGAGGAAGCGTAGTAAGTACTTCGAACAACTCGGTCCGAGTCAATTAAGCCCACTCGAACCGAACCGAGCCGATTCCGACGGAACCGAATCTCTTGACTCAAGAGTTTGCCACACAAAGCGCTCGTGGCTCATTGCGCGCGCCACGACGAACTTCGACCTTTCTCAACTTGAACTAGACCATTGCCACCCGCTTGCCTGCGCAAAACCAGCTCCGTCATATCGCTGCTACCAGCTCCCCCGTCTTCATACTGTAGATTCACTCGCGGAACTTCTGTTAAACCTGATTGGAACAGCATAGTTCATGTCGACTGCGAGCTTATCGAAAGATGAGCAAGAAACCCTTCGACTCCTCGTTCAGCACGTCTCGCGTGCGTTCTATGAGCCAAAATACACAGTTGTTATGGACCAGCTAGCTCGCCATCCTGTGTGCGTATCCAAAGAGTTTACTGATCGCTCCCAGCTGAACGCATGAACCGCGTCACCGACATAGTCTAAAGGATGACGACCTCGCGGGACGCATGGGTTTGCAGCTCAAGGAGCTCAACAAAGTCATGGCAGTTCTGGAGGGTGACCGGCTTGTCCGAATGTAAGTCACTTGAACTTGCTCTTGAGTAACCTTACGAGCTGGCCCAGCCACCGACAAAACGAGCTCAAAGAGGGTGCACAGCGCTCGGTCGGGCGACAATACTTCTACATCGACTACCAGCATTTCTGCAATGTCGTCAAATGGAGAGTAGCAGAAATGCATAGGATCATTGATTCAGGCCTGCGGAATGTGCGTGTATCGTCCCTAAGCCGCGTATCGCGAGCTCACCACACGCCCGACAGCAACTGGATAACAAAGGTTATATATGCCCGCAATGTCACAAATCCTTCTCTCCTCTTGAGGCCGACAAACTCATCGACTTTGCTGCGGGCACGTTTAATTGTGACGTATGTCATGCTGAGCTCGTTGACAACGAGAATGCCGAGGATGTAAAGGGTAGCCAGGACCGCATGCAGCGATTTAACCGACAGATGCGGTTCATTCGGGAGGGTCTTCGCCGCACAGAGGATATGGTACTCCCTGCGTACGTGTTCGAAGTTCGAATCGGTTTCTGTACTCATGAGTCCGTGTCATGTAGCTTTGACGTCGCGCTGTGGGTGAAGACGCATATCATCGACGCAGAGAAGGCCAAGCAGGCAGCACAGAATGGCGGCCTCAAAATTGCTGGGGCATCCGGAGAGACGAAACGTGAGGATGCATTCGACGTCATGCTATCCGTCGACAAGGACGAGGCCACGAGGAAGGAGGAGCGGGATCGTGAGGCCGCTGCGAAGCGCCAGCAGAACCTTATGCCGTCGTGGCATCTCAAGAGTACCATCACCGGGGACCTAACTGCTCTCGGTATCAAAGAACATGCGCGGACAGAAGACTCGAACCGTCTACCCAGCTCGAACGATACGATCCTGAAGGGTCTGGGTGTCGTCGGCTCCGCCCCACCTCCACCACATACGAACGGCATCGATATCAAGCCTGCAGCGTCCACGCCAGTCCAAACGCAGGAAGCAGACTGTGAGTCTTCATCTATCTAACCATCGTTGACTCAACGTCTTCTGTCTACAGATTACGACCAATACTACGCATCACTGGCCGCGTCCGCAGTGACGACCCCTGCAGTACCCAGCCTCGGCGACGATTTCGGGGATGAAGACGAGGACGTGAAACCATCTCTGGAATACCTTGATTCGCTCAACGAGCATAACAAACGTTCGAGATCACATGAGGACGTCGATGGAGGTTTGGGCCCGGTCAAGACGCCTAGACTAAATGGCTACGAATCCGTGCATGAGACGTCGCCTGCGGAGACCCCAGCTGCAGTCCCACAGGAAGAAGAGGTAGCAATGGCCCCAGCTGATGAACCGATAATATATGGTGCGTCACAGTAGTCACCGTCTGATACTGAGGGTTAACGCTCGATATAGTTGCTGGGGAGCCTGTACGTCTCTCGCATGTTACAGAGGAACACCAGGAGCAGATGAGCGCGGAGGAGTACACGGCGTACTATGAAATTGTCATGGCAAATTCATGATATCTGCTGGTGGGATTGGAGCATAGGACGGACGTTTCGCATTCGTGTGTTCGCATGATGAGATGTAGCATTTACAAGTACTGTATCATTTAGTCGTAACAATACAAGCGTGTTTGCTGATAATCAACGACGACTGCATTGGGTCGACCCATTGCTCAGTAGACTCGATGCAGGGGCCTTGGGGACAGAAGGTGCACATCCCTCCGTACAGTATCTCTCGCGGCAACTGATGCTTTACCCAGGTTCTCTCAGTAAGATGATGGGTGCAGCAGCATCGTCTGACGGCTGCTGGTTAGCATGTGCCTTGGCTGACCGACTGAATGGTGGTGTGGACATACTCCTCCATCGATCAGAACCGTCTCACCATTGACAAACCAGTTGCCCACTAGGAACAATGCCAGGGAGCCCATGTCCCTAACTGATCCACCGTAGGGGGGCCTACCCCCCGGTACTAGAGGCGGTTGCGTTGCTGGAAGTTCGAAGATCATCTTCTCGCCCTCAGGGATATGCGACTGGCCGATCGCATCAGCGGTACCGGGCGCAGTCATCTCTGTCTGAAACAAGCCTGCAACAGTATCATGGACCGTCTGCTCCTCGCCATCCTACAGAGTGACGTACCCGGCGCAATCCCGTTCACGCGTATACCAAGTGGGAGGAGCTCATGCGCAAGGGTGGAGGTCGCTTGCCCGATGGCAGCTTTGGAGAACATGTACGGGTACGATCGTCCCGATGTGTTGATATCCTATCGACAGGTCGTGCTTCAGCAATACTGGAGCCATTCCTCACATCGTGGCATCTCGCCTTCGTCCACCCGTTCATGCTAGACGTCATGACGATCTGTGGTGCGAACCGCCGGCTGCCGCCCTCAAATGACTTCCACTTCTCAAGCAGCGGCAAGAACGCAAATGTGAGCCAGTACGGTCCCATTGCGTTGGTTTTCAAGGAGTTGGTGAACTGATCTTCAGAGACGGCGTCGAAGAATGCCGCATGAAAAGCTTCAGCGGTAGGCTCGGATGGACGGGGGGCTGTTCCCTCCAGGATCCTTGTGGTTTCAGCACGAGGTCAAGCTACTAGTTTCGGAACTGATAGTGGGACATGACACAACGTACCCAGCGTTGTTGAAGAGGACGGTTATATGGCCTTCTCTCTTTTCGACTTCGCTGGCGAGGCGCAGGGATTCGGACTGCCTGCGGTGTCAGATCCCTTCACGATGTCAGTACATCACTGTACCTTGCTCCGAATGTCTCCTGCAAGACCATGCATGCGACCTGGCTGCCCGCTCTTTTCGGCAGCCTGGTTGTAGACCCCGGCGGTTCTGTGAGAACAACGTGTCTAGTATGCACCTCGACATTATATCAGAGAATCCATACTCACTTGTCTAGGTCCTCTTGTTTAGGACCGACGACATATACTGTCGCGCCATTTGCGAGCAACGTCGAACTGATCATTAGGCCGATGCCCTAATTGAATCAGTCAGCAACACGGCGGTGACGCTCTCTACTGTACGATATCAATACACACAGTGCCTCCACCAGTGACAACGGCAATCACCCCGCGTAAGTCAAATATATTGGCTGCACTTAGCTGCTTCAGAACGGAGTCTGCCATTGCGACCCCTTCGTACGTGATGGTCGAGGATTGAGGGCCTATCGTACTGGGACAGACTGGGACCGGCTGACTTCACGGCCCGTACATGAGCGATACATGAGCGTACAATACGGTTTAGATACAACACGGGCCGAAGTGCCCCGGGCCGCAAGTAGACCTGGTACTAGTTAGTAGTCGGATCCACGAACTTGCCCTCCGATAACTTGAAATATGTTGTGTCCGAGCTTAGAGGACATCGGGTTGAGTCAGAAGACATGGCAAACTACATTCGTGAAGCCTACTACAGGCGATTTGCCACCCCTCATCGAGAGTCAGACGGAGCGGATTGTGAGCCATCAGTGAATGAAAGTTGCCGTGGCAGCCGAACAGCCTGAATTGAGTGACCACTGACCTCAGACATCACGTTACCCTATGATGACGTAATCATTGTCACGCACCTCGCGGGGCCCCGCTGAACTCGGACAGGCACTTCTTGATCACCTACCGTTACCACCGTGTTCAGGCGTACATCCACACTATCTATTCACTATTTAACGACTTGAGAAACCATCAACTCATAACAATGGATCCACGCGCTTTCTCATTCCATAACCCGGCTGCTACCAGGCGCATGTCGGCTGCCAAGGTGCCACTGTCAGCCCGAGGCCATATCGAGAGTCTGGATGCAGGTCTTTCTTCAGTGGAAGGCAGGTGAGCCGCTATGGTACCGATACCAGTTCTTAACCGAGCTTGGATACAGGTGCCCTAGAAGTCATCTCTGAGATTCGTTCGCGCCGAAATGTAACCAAGCTCATCCTTGGGCACAACGAACTTGGCGACGACGGATGCGAAGTGCTGTTTGGTTTTCTTAGCTCGGAGAAGGGCAGAACGTACCCCATCACCGAGATTAGCCTCAACTCGAACGGTATTGGCAACCGAGGATTGCGAGCCATCATCGACTACATCCGAGACAACGCATATATGAAGGAACTATTCTTACAGAATGTGAGTCGCTTCTCTGTACCGCGTCGGACAATTTATTGATTCATCCACTAAGAATGCATTCATGGCGGACTCTGGTCTTGCCACCGCCTTCGCCCATGCGCTGAACTCATCGCGGCTCGAGACACTTTCCCTCACGACGAACAGCTCCCTCGCGGACGAATTCATTGCGGCATTTATCCCCGTTCTCAACACCCCTTATTTGCAAGAACTCCAGATATCCGTTCTTGGTCTCACGCAAGCGTCCACCACGCATCTTGTTGACTATCTATCCTCTTCTCGCTGCCGCCTGCGCGCCCTACGCGCCAACGGAAACCGACTTGGTCCGCGCGGCGCTCGAGCTATCGTTCGTGCGATACACCGCCACAACTTCACTCTCGGAAAGCTCGAGCTGTACGCTAACGGTCTCTTTGATCCGAACGCCGACGAGTCTGGCGAGACGTCCGCCAGCGATGACGAGGGTAGCCGCCCACTCTGGCAAGATAGCGAGCGAGAGCTCGCCCGTGCTCTCCAGCGTAACCGGTTGCTCAGAGAAGACACGGAGCGCGAGGCACTCAACCTCCTGCGGTACGCGCGAGCAGTGCTGCTGAAGCCCCGAAGCCCCGCCTGTCTCTCGACGTCGCGCGCACTCGTCCCGCTTGCGATGGCCAGCGTAGATGGGCCTGCCACGCTACCATTCCGTTTCACGAGCTTGCCAAATGAACTCCAGCTGCATATTCTGTCGTTCCTTGCACCCACCCTCTCCACAGCGCAGCGTATCCGTATCTGCGCGTATGCATCCTCTGCGGCGACGCTCCCTCCCCTCCTGCCGACGCTCACGTCACGTGGGAATCTGCCCGACCCCTCGACACTGCCTTTCGGCGGGGTCCCGATGGGCATAGGCATGCTCCTCCGGAAGCGCAAGGGATTCGCGTCGAATGATGGCGTCGTCACTGGCAGCAAGTACGCGGCTCTGGGCGGTGGGAAGAAAGCAGAGGAGCGGGCGCGTTGGCTGACGATGATGCGATGCGATGCATTCGAACTGGAGGATAATGGGAATTGGGGCGAGGCGGATGTTCTCGCCCTTGGCGTGCTGTGATTTCGCCTCATAGTTGCGTTGCAACAATTACTAGTAGATAGTTGGGTGGGATCTTCTGTCGATGTAGCACATTCGTATACGTCCCTTTCTTGGTTTTGTACGTCGGACAATGTCCTTGATATACTGTTGGATTCCCTGTTGGACGTTCTCCGTGGCGGTTTGTGCACTTGGCTCCGGCGATTGTAAGCGAACTGCCAAACACAATGGGGCTTAGAGGAAATACACAGGCAGTGACGTCCTGCATCAATCGCGCACGTTCATTCGGTGGACCACAATGGGCAGTAGGGGCCTTAGTCTACTTGGCATTGGCGTGAACAATTCTACATGTTCAAGTGCTGCAACAATGGATAGTACAAAGTTTGATGGCCTACAAACACATACTCATAACACCAACCAAGAGAGCAGATTCGTGTGACTGTGGACGGATAGCATTGGCCAAGGGCCTCCAACAGCATGTCATCCGACGTGCGGGAGCGAAATCCCAGACCTGACCTTGCATCGTGCCTCTGAATGGTCTGCCTTCATAAACGATGACCCGCCTCGATGCATTGCGAGTCGCACAGCTGCTAGCATCATGCAATGTGCGTTACAGGGTAACCCAAGGAACTGATGAACGTGATTCAAGCAGAGTACTCAGCAGCAACAGCAATTGTGTCACGAGCATGCCCGAGAAATCGACCAAATTCATGAGTAAGTGAGACTTGTACTCTCGCGTGTATTACCCCCACGAAGGCGCGATACTCGCCAATATATTGCTTGAAGGGGAACCGCTACAATTGAACTCCATAGAGATGTGGACGAACCTACAGCCAGGGATAGTGCAACCTTCTCGGTCCCGCGAATACGGCATGTCTAAATGGATCCAGGAAATATTAACTGCGTCATCCCTAGTGTCGACAGTTCGGATGGACGATAACGGGGCGCTCTTTTGTTCATACATAGCTGTATCGATGCAGAAGCTATCCGCCCATAGGTTCTGGCACGGGTCTGGATGTGATGACGCATACTTTACCAGAGGTGGAGAATCCAGAGACTTGTCAAAGACCCATTTGGCTGCGTCAGCTGCCAGGGAGCGAAGCTGCAATCCCGCGCAATGACACCTCGTGTAAACATAATCCCGACGAGTGAGTAAAGAATGTTCGGGGTAATGAGCACGTAGAGCCCAACGACGAGCCATCCGTAGCTGCGCGGACCCAACGGTATGTTTCAAGAGAGATGATCCTGAGGGTAGGTATACTCACGGCAGGTGTGACCTGCAGACACGACCAATAGTAGCACAGCCATTACGCACCGCACTCATTCAGCCTTCGCACCGCAACCTATTGCAAAGCCATAGTTTGACCGAACTCCGTACGCAGCCAAATCGCGGGGGCACGTCTGGACGCAGAGGTCGTGCTCTCGGCTGGAACATGAGCGCGGCTGCATGCACGCGGAGGCTCAGAAAGTTCCACATGTCGTCTTGGGCGACCAAGGAAGTAGTCGGAGGCATCGCCCACGGTGTGCTGGGCGACTGCGGACGCTGGGCAACGAGCGAGGAGAAGATGGCTCGGCGACGGGGGACAGCGGCGGGAAGGGAGGGGCGCTGGATATGGGAACGGGCGTGGGGGACAGAAGCGCCTGCATGGGCCAGGCGCGGCAGGCTCAGCCACCGGCTCCTACAAATGACGCATCGGGCCAACGGCTCTCTTCCTCTTTCTCTCATCCGCCCCCCGGGCCCGCGCCCCCTCACGTCTCTGATACGCTATTCATGACCGGAACACCAGTGCTACCGCTCCTTCAGGTCGTCTTCGAGGTTTGTGTCCATCATCCGTGCCTACCGTCGGGTGTCATTGTGCTGACGTGCTCTGCAGTCGATCCTCGAAGTCTTCCTCGTATGTCTTGCCGGATACATCCTTGCGAGGCAGGGTGTCCTTGATAGGAAGACACAAAAGGTGAGCTGTCATTGCGTGTGCGTCACCATTTGCTCATATTCTGCCATCCAATAGCAAATCAACCGCCTCAACGTCTCCCTTTTCACTCCTTCACTGCTCTTTTCCAAAGTCGCGTTCTTCCTCTCACCAGGTACGTTCCTAGCTGTGTCTAGCTGTACCTGCTAACTCGCGCTCGAACTACAGCGAAGCTACGCGAGCTATGGATCATTCCTATATTCTTCGTCGTTGTAACCGCAGTCTCCATGATCGTGGCGTACATTTTCGGCTGGATGCTCAGGTTGAAGAAGTCACAAAGGTGAGTCCCCTATCCCCTTCAACCCCATTCTCACCTCCACGCACTCCTCCTGCTTCGCTATCGCCTTCGACTGCTACGCGAAGCACTTGGCGCTTCGTGGCGTCCTTGTGATGAGGGCCCCGTACGGCACTGGTGACAAACGATGCCGTTGACTTTCTCGTATGCTTCCAGCGCAGCACATTCTCTCTTCTCCTTTCTTTCCTCCCCACCCTATCATCTCCTGTGCTGCAGGCAGTGCGACAGTGCACGCACATGCGCACATGGCCGATCTTGTACCGGTCACTATCTGATAAGATGCGCGCGTGTCGATCATCCCATCTTATCTCACGCACGTTCGTGTATGGGCGCCAACAACGCCAATCTATGCCGAGATCTTGTCCCTGTCTACATTTCTGTTCAGGCGGCACGCTCGGGAACTGTGCGCTAACGTGTCTCTTCACTATGCAGGGCCTTCGCTGTTGCAGCAGCGATGTTCATGAACTCAAATTCGCTGCCAATAGCGTTGATGCAGAGTCTTGTCATCACTGTGCCGAACCTGAAGTGGGGCGACGATGACAATGTCAATGCAATGGTAGGCCGAGCCCTGACCTATCTCGTGCTCTATTCAACAATGGGCATGGTGGTATGTACCAGCGGTCGGATCTGTGGACGTGTCGCTCACAAGATATATTAGCTTCGTTGGAGTTACGGCGTGAGGCTGTTGTCGACCGCAGATCCAGAGGCTGTAGAAGATCACCCTGAGAGCCCTCTGATCGACACGAGCGAAACTACGTTCACTAATCCAGAGGGACAAGACGATGCTCTGCGACATGAGTCCTCATCATTGTCCGATGTTGATGACAGCAAGACGTTTACGCAGACCCGTGCTATCGAGGATCCCAAGTCTCTCCCAAGCTCACGATCGTTCTCGCCTCCGCCGCAACCACAAGCTTCTACGTCCGGTGCGCCCTCCATGTTCGCAGACGAATATGGCGATGAAGACGAAGACCTCCCAGTGGGCCGCCAAATCACGGAGCCCACGTCCTCTGCCTGGCAGTCGCGTATGCGGCGCACGCACAATGGCATCCGCCAAGCATGGGGCACAGTGTACGACTTCATGACCGTTCCCCTCTGGGCCGCACTCGCGTCGCTTGTTGTCGCATGCATCCAGCCGCTCCAGCACATCCTCGAGGTACACATCCAGCCCGTCAAGGGCGCGCTGACCGCCGCGGGCAACTGCTCGATCCCGCTCACGCTCGTCGTGCTCGGCGCGTACTTCTACACGCCCCCCGAGAAGGACGACCTGCCCCGGCACAAGCCGCTCAGCCGCTCCGCGTCGCGCACGACGCTGTACGACCAGATGTGCGACATGTTCAGCCTGAAGCGGCGCGATGCGGAGCGCAGGGCGCCCCCGAAGAAGCAGAAGTCTCGGCCCGGGGAGACGAGGACGGTCATCGTTGCGGTCCTTTCGAGGATGGTGATCACGCCTTTGTTGCTCTTGCCGCTCCTCGCGGTCGCGGCGAAGTACGACGTGCAACGAGTCTTTGAAGAGTACGTGTCCTCGCAACACTTCAATGTCCTCCAAAGCTGACAATTTCGTGCTGTAGCCCGGTCTTCGTCGTGTCGAATGTGCTACTCATTGCGTCACCTCCGGCGCTCACCCTTGCACAGATCACGCAGGCTGCATCTGGCGATGCCTTCGAGCGGCTGATCAGTCGTACGATCTTCTGGTCATACTGCGTGATGACCCCGCCTTCTACCATACTCTTCGTTGTCGTCGGGTTGGTCCTCGCGAAGCTATGATTCGGGACGCTTGCTTGCTCCGATTTGTTGTTGTGTTGTTTTCCCAGCCTGCGCTTGCTGCATCACTATACACGCATGTGTCATCGCTTCATATATACTTTGGGCTCGTGGCGTCTTGGCTCGCACACTTGGGTGTGTTCCTCCGAGACTGGGTGGCTGGCCAGACAGGCGCTGCTCGCGGCAGGCCGAGTTGGAGGACGTGGGATGAAAAGGTTTAGATCGTGCTTCTTATAGACTGTTGTTTCTGGTCATGCTGATTGTATCGTAGGCAACGATATCGTATATCCGTGTATATGTAATGCACCTCGTTTTAGTAGTCGAAGACGGACTTCATCTTTCATACTTCTGCTGAGTGACGTACTACTGATATGCTCGAAGTGGTCGTTGTATGTGAGTGGCCAGCTAATACCGTGACCTGTCTAGATCCGTCATCGTCATCGTCGTAGCAACCTGCCAAAGTACAGAGAGTAGTACTGCGGGGTTTCGCCATGCCACAACCTCCCCTTTGGGACCCGGAGCAGTCTCACGAGATCGTTCCGATGTGTCCGCGCGCGGGTGGATTCGCAGGAACGCCGTGGATGATACTCACGCCCCTCGTACATACGCCACACGCTTCCCCGCAGGAAAGGCCGAGTAAGCAGCACAGTCCCATGGGTGGACTTCTCTCGTCTACAGTGTTGCTGCGCCTTCCACGGCAACGCAACACGCTGTGCACCTACACGGTCGGTCGACGTAGAGGTGGTTCCGCTGTCATCGGAATCTGGCAGTTCGATGGCCTTGGACGTAACTGTATGTACGCCTCTTGTCGTTACGCTCGCTGCATCCTTGGCTCTACTGCGCTCTCGGAGCTCACAAAGAATGGCACTACAGAGCATGAACTCAGAAGATGCGTCATCTGGAATGACTACGAAGGAGAAAAGTGAGCGCGACATCTCGTCCGAATTCAGGATATCCCAATTAACTACTTGTTCTACAAGACGAATCTGGCTCTGATGTACGACCAGTGGTATCCCAGACGGACGTTGCGCTCTTGGTACCAGGGGAGCCGAACAGCATAGTTCCGCGTATGTACAGGCGTCGCTGGATAGGCGTTGTCTCTATTGTGAGTACTCAACCTACATCGTCTTCCTGACCATTCGTACTGACGATGGTTTACCTAGATCATATTGAATGTTGTGGTTGGCATGACATTCGTGTGGTTCGGGCCCATTGCAGACAGCAGTACGTTATGTCTGTGCATCTGCTGCAGATTGGGGCTCTCATTATGACATGCTTCAGCCGCCAATGAGTTCGGCTTTACGCTCAACCAAGTGAACTGGCTCGGGACTTGCGTCAACGTGATGTACCTTCCATGCGCTGTACTCGTTCCAAACCTCTATACCCGGCTGGGCTTGCGCAGAACCGTAAGTCCAAGTCCTGGTTTCCTCCTGTCCTGCTGTCGCTGAACTCCTGATGTCGTTCGCCAATGGAGTGCTATATCGGTGGAGCGCTGCTCACTGTTGCGGCCTGGGTGCGATACGCGGGGACAGCAAGATCGCTCAGCGTAGGCGGAGCATACACTCTCATTCTGATTGCTCAGGTGCGTACGCTCGCTGGATTTACCCCTGAATGCTCATGCGATACACCAACTTATAGCTTTGCTCTGGCTTCATCGTACCCACCTTCCAAGTGCTCATACCTGGTTACTCCGAGAAATGGTTCGACCTACGCCAACGCACCACCGCTACCATGCTCATGTCTGTTGGTGCGCAGGCTCTTTCTACTTGACAGTGCACTGTGCTGAACATTGGCTGCACTGGTAGCCAACCCCATCGGGTCTGCCTTGGGCCAGTTGATTTCGCCGCTCATAGGCTCACCACGCCAGTCGGTGAGTCACACATCCGAACCGACCCTTTCTAGATGATGTCATAGCGGCTCCATGTTTACTGCTGTCAGATTTTGGTTCTGGCTATCATACTGAGTGTCACAACCCCTTGCACCCTCCTCGTTCATGAAACACCCCCGACACCCCCAACACGTGCCGCTGCCCAAGAAAACCCAAGCTTTGGGAGCTTCATTCGAGCTCTATCCGGGCGAGAACCCAAAGAGCTCCCCACATATATGACTTTACGACAGCGCACAGACTTCGCGATCATGTGGCTTATATTCGGCGTGCTGGTCGCTGTGTACGTGCGCGAGAACTTTACAATGAAGCGTCCACTGATGTGAGAGGAATGGATGCAGAATCACGGCTTTCTCCATTCTCAGTGCTCAATACTTGGTTAGTACCTTGCTACTTGATTTGAGGTATCGGCACGTATAACCATGCGTTGTGTAGGAACCGTTCGGGTACACTAGCACCACGGCGGGACTCATGGGAGCGACTATTCTCCTCGTCGGCCTCGTGTCAACAATCATCACCGCACCTATATTCGACCGCGTCTTGACGCACCAACTCGCACTGACGTGCAAATGTCTATGCCCACTCATTGGGGGAGGGTGGCTGTCCCTCATATGGGCGAGTGCGTTCCTGGTACCGTCAGTGATTGTGACGCAGTTCTGACGCTGGACTTCAGTTCGCCAACATAACACAGGAGCCCTCTTTGCTATTATGGCTGTCATCGGATCATGTAGTCTCACGCTGCTACCCGTCGCCCTCGAGCTTGCCGTTGAACTGACGCGAAACGCGAACGCGAGCACCGCAATGCTATGGGCGTCGTCAAACCTCTTTTCCATCATTCTAGTCCTCGGTGAGCATGCCGCTTGAGTCTGGTGGGAGACCCTGACCCGCTACTACAGTGCAGAACTCACTGCGAGACGGCCCGAGTGCAGACCCACCATACAATATGCACCGTGCACTCGAGTTTCAGGGAATTCTTGTGATCGTAGTGGTCGCTTTCGTTTTCTTGCTCAAGGGAGAACAGACGAGACGTGCTGCGGACGAGCGAGCACAAGTATGCCAGCTTGTCTCTGAAGATGGAGAAAACAGAACGCAAGTACAGAATAGCTAGGCACTGTAGCCAATCTAGGGTACAGCGGTTACATAGCCAATTGTCGTAGATTGGGGGCTACTGCGGAAAGGCGAACCCGTTGGATGTAGAAGGATAACAACTGAGAACTCGAGCATGTCATAATCGTAGGGTAAGGTAAGATACAGATGCTAACGTTACATCGAGGACCTTTAACTGGGTTGCGCCGTCATAACAATCAAACAACTCTGCCTACAAATAAGCGCGTTTATAGTGCACGCCCTAAAGAGAAGTTGACACCGCTATCCCTGATCATGGTAGAATCTGCGGACACAGACGTTGTGTATGTGGCACTGTCGCTGTGTGCTCTCACTTAACTGTTGAATGAAATGCACGCGAGTTGTCTCGTACCTGCGCTGAGACGACGGACTCATAGGCGACCACACCGGCACTAGCGCGATTCCCTCGCGGCCATTCTTGGCTGAACTACGCTTGTCCGTGGTAGAGTTTCTGATATACTGTCGGACATTCCATCTGCAGAGCATGCGGTGAACCATGAAGGGGACAAAAGGCTTCGGAGAGCGACATACACGGCAAAGAGAGAATTGACGTAGACTGAGTTCTCTTTTGGTCCCAGAGTACTCGCTTAGACAAGGATGTGCACGTACCTGGACTACTGCAAGCATGGAAGATGATAGAGATCATGGTGTTGGAATGGGTATCCTTGAAGTACTGAGAGCTGATGCTTACAAACACCGAAATGCAGGTGTGAGGCCGGTGATACGTACCGTCGAGAATGACATGACTTGAACCACGCTGTCACAGCGGTTAGCCCTATAATTCATATTTGGGTGCTGTATACGTACGCCGTGCAAAGCCCACGTGTAATGGCGAAATTGATTAGGTATGTCATGATACTATCTGATCTAAAGGCATGGTCGGCTCGGGTTAAGTCGGAGGCAGCATATGATAGGGACGACTTACCGTCGATGACCAGTCATAGCATTGCGCAGCGCGTAACACAGCGTTGCTGTGATGTAACAGTCGACGACGACCGAACAACCTGGGCGAAGCGATCCGGGCACCTAGGTGGTCGCAGGTCAATGTGTGCGGCAGAGCTTGTACATTGAATCTGTGTCATACCGAGGCATTCGTCATGGCGTCCGCAATCGTTGCGGTCCTCGAGCTGTGTGGAGTGAACACTGCAACGCTGAATGTTTGGAAACCTTGCATACATGATAGATATATCCGCTTAGGAGAAAAATATATGAAGATAGTATTCACATGCATAGGGTTATAAGTTGGAGTTACCCACCTATGCTACTCCCTGTCTACATCATTTAGTGCTGGATCCGACACCGCATGATGGACGCACCAAAAGCAGTCAAAGAAAGAACAAGCTAGAGAACGTGACAGCGTACAAGGATGAATTGAGTATTATAGTGCAGGCAAATGGGTAGTATAGGCTCATTCGAACATACCACAGGAATCACGATTATGTTTCTGTACTTCTTCCCTTTGGTGACTACGAGCGATCTGTTTACGTGAGCAACTAGCGGAAAGAACACTCACGTTTCCACGTCATATAGATGAAGCAACTAGCCTTAGTAAGCTTTCTGGGTCCCCTTCCTACCTATATGATGCGGAATGACGTACCATTGAACTACAAAAATATTGACCCACTGCCCACGTTCCGTGAGACAAGTTTGTGCCACGCGGTAGTTTGCTCTCACCGCTGCAGTGAACTCCACCTAGTTCCGTTCCGAGGCACACGCATACATGAGAGTTGCGCACTTGGGAGAACATAGACTCGGACCTACAGGGACGGTCCTAGCAGGGTTTGTCACTCATCCACTATTCGCGACAGAACGAATCGCGGGTTGACTCACTTCGTCATCGGGGCTTCAATGAGAGCAAATGCGTTGCCGCGCAGCGTCACCGTGAAATACCAGATTATCTACCACTGACATTGGAGACGGTGCCGGAGACCCGAGCATGTAACTCACCTGGGTGTCCGAGATCGTTTTGACTGTATCGAGGGCCCTGTAGTGCGAAGCAGGGGTTAAATATGACGAGGATTCACTCAGGGCATGTTGGCTTACTTACCATATCAGGATTGCCTGTACAGGAAATTATAAGATCAAGCCTCGGTACCTTGTCCCATAAATGGCGAGCGTACCAAATACTTAATGTACTTGTCCTCCCGGCCAAAGTTGCGAAAGTAATATACAACTTGACCAAGACAACAGCCGTACAATCTGCCATGAATTGGATGTTGGATCCATCAGTATGAGATGAACAGGAGAGTGTACAAGGTCAAGAGGCGCACATAGCAGAAAACATAGCACCAAGGAAGATACACCCGACGGTGTCGTTCAAGCCAAGATTGATTCCCGTCATGGGGATGCAGCGTTTGGGAGCAACGAGGCAAGAGAAGCACTGGATGTACCCACAAGCACTTTCCCTTGGATGACGCATACTATATCCTCCAAGCCTGTGGATCAATCACAAAACCTTGTCGAAGAACACCCTACGGCGGGCGAAGCGGGCGCCGGTCGACAAACCGCCCGCGAATATGTTATCGGGCCTTCAAGTTGGCCCGAGAAAACTATCCTCAATCTGGTCTGGCATGATGAGTCCTTCGCTCAGATAACTGAGCGGCACAAAGATCGGCAGACCTTCACGAGGATACTCAATGGTTCGATCGACTCTCATGCCGAGACTGAAATGTAGGGTTTGGTGGATTTGTCGAGAAACGCTGAACGTAAACCTCTCCTCGCGTGGCTGCGCTTCGCAAAGGTTCAGTCAGACTATGCGATAAGCTGATTCAGTCCATCGCAATGCCACTGCTCGAGAAATCAATTAGAACTTATCAATCAGGGATGACGACTCACGCTAGACCATGCTCGACTTCAGGAGCGGAGGCCGTGATTATCGCTCCACTATGGTTGTGGCATATCGTTCCATTGTAATCAAGACATCGCCGCCATGCAGAACTTGTGGACGGTTAGATCAACAATCCGGCTAGTATCCCAAGCTTATGTGGCGTCAAGGACCATGCGCCGCGTATTTCAAACTTGCGTCACCATGGGGCGTACGGTACGCCCCATGGTGGCTGAAGAAACTAGGACGGTGGCCAGTATGGTTTGTATGTGTAGAAGACGCACAGAGCTACGCTCAAGCCACACCGGAACGCCCGAGACCCTGGCATTGCATATGGGAACGCAAGCTAGATCTACCATGATGCAACAACGGTAGGCAATAGCAATGCCAACGTCATCGTTCCTGGATACTGCTGGCTTGCATTGGTAGCGATAGAGAAGATTGTCAACGACTCATCTGCTGTTCAGCGTGGAATGTTGCGAGTTGTGACCAGTCGTTGCCTCCTGAATTGTTCAATTTAAAAATAGTGCGCCCACGTCCGACGTCCATCGGGCGCCATGATACCACCTAGAGGTCCTATGGAACCGCCGGAACGGTGTCTCTGTGCAGTACAGATATAGCAGTCCAACGGCATTTGCAGGTAGCATTCAGTAAGTCGCCGCTCTCGAAGTTAGTTGTGCTACCTCTCAAGGTCTTGGCGCTCTGGCTAGTGAATGTGCGTCGCCGTGACCGCCAGTGCATACTCAAGGCACTGGTGTAAGGGACCCTGGCGGTGTTGAAAAGACTCCTAGTTCCGGGAGCGCGGGATTCGAATTACTAGAAGCATCATTGAGAACAACATAAGAGTCTCATGACCCAGGTACGCAGGCGTATGTACTTACACGGTACCAACAGATCTAGGTACAGGAAATGCACGTCGGATCCAGGCCTCTTGGGGCTTGGGGCAACTTAACCTTCGGTCACGGTAGTCGTACACACATAATTAGACACTGAAGCTACAGGGGGAAGTCAGCAAGATTGATGAGAACAATGGGGGTTACATTACCGGGTTAAGAGCACATGACAGACGGCACCAACTGCCAGTTCACCATGTTGCTGCGACTAATTCGTGTTCCATTGTAGGATAAGTGCCTACTCTAGTAGTAGACTCGGAGCCCATGAGCGCCGGGAACCGCATCATGACGGTGGCTGCATAGGGTATGAATATGTGAACCGCCCGGACGCTGATGAGGAGGAACGACGCATAGATTGAAATGTAACGTTGCGACTCTGATGTGCCTCGACGTAGTTGTGCAGTGCAACTGCCAATGAACGACTGAACAACGTTGTCGACTGAAGCGAACTCAGGCTGTCCCTGGCTTCCGGCCCGGTCTTCCCGCCACGGGAGCGAACTGCTAATTTCAAGTCGGCACTTCGGCAGACGTGACGGGTCGAACTCAAACAGGCAGTTCGGCGTCAAAATGGAAACGCCGAACAGCGAAGTTGTGCTGATCGGTCGAAACCAGTCTTCACGGCCACGATGTGGTTTGGATTGAGTTCGTTCACTGAGTGTGGACAGGATCCCTGCACCGAGACACCGCACAAGATGCCCGTGGAGTGGGGCTCTGCCCGAACAGCCGCCGTAACCTAACCACCCCGCTACTACCAACAGCACGGGCAACATCGCGTCCGAGTCCCCTCTCCGCATTCCTCGCCTCCTACTAGGTCCCGTACCTACCACTGAGAGCCTCCGGAACTCGCCGCTCGTTGACCTAGTCGCCGCCCTGATGGAGCAAGGGAAGCTCAGGACAGATAATCCATCCGACACATCGAAATCAATTTATTCCACAGGTGAGCAGGCTTGAACGAGTCTGATTGTCCTCAGAATTTGCTTGCCTTATAATAGAGCCAATGCACTGGAGCTCGAGCTACATGTGGTATTTAGCTCTGGGACGCACCTACGTCACTCAGACTACTATTGGCCCCCAACGCAGCTTGCAGATCGATTCGTTCTGTCAACGCATCGCAGTGGTGGTTGTACCGCGAAACCGTGTCTGTACCACTTGTATACTGAAGCTACGCCATGTAGCAGCCACTTGATGTTCTGCAGGAGCGCGTTCCAACCATTGCCAAGGACTGAGCACATTCACTGATACTTCGGTCCTCTAGCAGTATCCAGGTTAAACGCGCAGGTATTCGCAGATGCTGTGGATCGCCAGGCTTTTTTCGAAGGCAACGCTAGGGTATACAAGCGTCGTTGGATTGGTGTCGTTGCAATTGTACGTTGCTCCTGACATCGCTTCATTTCTTCCCTCAGCCTGGGCTGAATGATGTCCAGATTATCCTGAACATCATCGGCGGGATGTCGCTCGTTTGGTTTGGCCCCATTGCAGATGAGAGTGCGCCCATGTGCATAAACTTCCGAGTAGCGCATGCTCATACAGATCAATAGCGGTGCACGAATTTGGCTTCACCTTAGACGAGGTCAACTGGCTCGGTAACTGCATCAATCTCACTTTCCTCCCTTGTGCAGTCATAGTGCCCATGCTCTATACTCGCTTTGGCACGCGTAGAACGGTAAGAACCTGCGCCATCGTGAAGAGGGTAGAATCCTGACCACGTCGTCCTGCTTTCTTCCTCAATAGTGCTGCATTGGCGGTGTACTACTTGTAGTCTCCGCATGGGTCCGATATGCGGGAACAGCACAATCTCTCAGCGTCGGTGGAGCATACACTCTCATCATCATTGGCCAGGTCTGTTCTCGTCGAAACAAGCGCTCATAATGCGACTCACGTCACCCGCGACACTCACCTCTGCCAGATTATCTCTGGTGTTGTCCAGCCAATATTTCAGGTTCTGGTCCCCGGATTCTCAGAGAAGTGGTTCGACCTCCGCCAGCGCACGACCGCGACGATGCTTATGTCTGTGGGCACGTATCCCCACGCGCCCGAATTCGTACTCCGACTAAACATATGCATGATTATAGCAAACCCTATTGGTTCGGCCCTCGGACAACTCATATCACCACTCGTGGGCACGGCTCGTGACTCTGTGCGTCCACTCTAGTTATGAGAGGGGCCTACTGATTGTCCCGCTGGCGCCCAGATCCTCGTGCTCGCTGTTATCTCAAGTGCCGTGACCCCGCTTATCTTTCTGGTCAAGGACGCTCCCCCGACGCCCCCGACGTATGCCGCTGCCCAGGAGAGCCCGAGCTTCTGGAGCTTCATCCGCGCCATGGGCGGGCGGGAGCTGAGATATCTGCCGACGTACATGAGTCTGCGGCAGCGCATGGACTTTGCCATATTAGCGACCGTGTTTGGCATGCTCGTTTCTGCGTAGGTCTACCTCGCAACTGACTTCCTCTTTGTCTGACACTGACTCTGCGAGAAACCACAGGATTACCTCTTTCTCGATTCTGAGCGCGCAGGATTTGGTAAGTGCCAACCCCACTCGTAGATGGTTGTACATACATTTCCTCGCTCACATATGCTCAGGAACCACATGGCTACAGCAGTGACACCGCCGGCCTCATGGGAGCGACGATCCTCCTCGTAGGGCTACTGGCGACCCTCGTCACAGCGCCGCTCTTCGACCGCGTGCTGACGCACCAACTGGCGCGCACCTGCAAATGCCTGAGCCCCGTCGTCGGCGCAGCATGGCTGTCGCTCATCTGGGCCAGTACGTCGCCCGTTTGCGTGCGGACCGAAACGTGGCACTGACGCGCCGCCGCAGTTCGCGAGAACGACACCGGCGGGCTCTTCGTCATTATGGCGATCATCGGCGCGGCGAGCCTCACGCTGCTCCCCGTCGCGCTCGAGCTCGCCGTAGAGCTCACGCGCAACGCGAATGCGAGCTCAGCCATGCTCTGGGCGTCGTCGAACCTCTGCGCGGTCATACTCGTCCTCGGTGAGCCCCCGCCCAGCGCCGCGCCACGCGCCTGCTGATCATAGGCCGCGCGTAGTGCAAGGCGCATTGAGGGACGGCCCGGACGCGTCTCCGCCGTACAGCATGCATCGCGCGATCATCTTCCAGGGCGCCGCCGTCTCCGCGGCTGTCGTACTCATCTTCTTCATGGAAGGTAAGCAGACGCGCCGGTCGGCGGATGAGCGGGCGCAGGCGCACCACTCTGTGCTCGGCCACGAGATGGTCCGGACTCCCATTCGTAACAGCTCGGTCGACTTACACCCTGAGGATGATACCAAGGACGCTGTTTTTCCGGTGTCGTAGACATCGTACAGAGTCATGACGTCGCATTCACGTCGCATTCAATGCTACTGCGAAGTGATACTACGGTGATGTCACGGTCAGCGTCATGATAGTCTGTAACCTGGGATACATGGGATTTTAGAGTCTTATCGATAGTCGTTATGTCTTTTTATTATGAAAATGGTACCCTCCTTGTGTAGCAAGAGGCCGCAAACCAGTGTTTATACAATGTGGCACAAAGTGGAAATAATGCAACTAGTAGAGCGTCTCACTAAGGGGTCCTGCTGACGTAATGATAGTACGTTTGCATCGCTTGGGCAATAAATACTCTCTGATATTTTCAACCTGACAAGCATGTGATCAGAAGATGCACTCACCGGCAAGAACGCAGCGAACTGGTACACAGTGCATGCGGCCTGAGCAAGTTCTGCTGGCAGTTGTCACCTCGGTTGTAACGCGGAGTTGCACTCGCGCGAAGAGCAAGTAGGTCAACACCTGCTCAATCCCCATGCCGATTTGGATAAGGACATGCAACCTGGAGTAGACAAGGAGAGGCACATCGAGTACGTCCTCCGTCATGGGATGACAACGCTGACAGCGCGTGCCGTGAATAGATACGGCAAGCCCGGCACACTACACTGGCATGGTGTCTCCACTGGAGAAGTTAAACACAGTGACATGTGCCTCTCCCACGCATGCACTGGTGATATCGACTGCGCTTCTATGGCCCGACAGACTGCCTGGATGCGTTTGGCGAATCTCCCTTTGCCACGTACGTACTGTCCTGGAAGACGTTTTCTGGGTGCATCCATATCTCAACTTCGGAACTCAATCACTACCACGTCCGACAAGTTTCGCACTGAACCGAAGAGTTCAGTCGTGCACTGCCAATCCGTGCTGCTCCGTGCCTGCTCTAGATTCATCGCGGTCGCAGGGCATTTGTGGATCATGCAAGACTTTTCCGGTCACCCGATGCGCTGCGTACGTTAGGAAGTTATCTCCCCTCGGCATCTTGCGTGACTGGACACAATGCGAAGGTTTCCATCGCGCAAACCTACGATTCTCAACACGCGCAATATCCCCGAGCCCATAACCCTTGCCCAAGATAACCCACCCCACAAACCCACCCCGGTTCGTCTCTAGCCTCTCAAGCATCTGACGATGTTCTTCCGAAGCAAGTGGGATCCTAGAGGCCGAGTTGAGTGTCTTGCTGAAGTTCCTGCAGGCACTATCACAAGTTGCCCTTGCTAACGACTTTCACCACCTCAGCACTGTTTCGTTACTGGAGGATCGTCTGGCCTTGGGTTATCCCTTGCTGTCCTTCTTGTACAAAGGGGCGCTCATGTGTCCATTGTTGCCCGCAACGAAGAGCGGCTGAAGACAGCTCTGGAAACGCTGGAGGTACGCCGATGCGCAATACGGCTGGCCCATCTACGCTGAGCTATCGCTATATCGATAGGCCGCTCGTGTGACAGATGATCAAAACCTCCATTCTTATTCCTTTGGCCTCAATTCTGAAGCTGGTGCTATTGCAGCAATTGAGGCTGCTGCGCAGCCATATGGTGGAAGGTCCCCGGATGACTTCTTCCTGTGTGCTGGAGGCTCTATTCCCGGATATTTCGTTGAACAGACAGAAGATACAATGAGAGAGGGTATGGAGGTGGCATACTGGGCACAGGCAGCCTCCGCGCTGGTGAGTGTGGGATAGTCGCCATTGCTTCATTGAGCTCATTGACAACTATCCCCCGCACCCAGGCCGCGTCAAAGCGATTAGTCAGCCGTCACGAGAAAGGAAAGATTGTGTTTGTCTCTTCGGTGCTGGCGTACTTCTCAATCGTGGGATACTCGACATATTCTCCTGGAAAATTTGCTCTTAGAGGTGTGTCATTCTGCCAGAGAACCAGCTTGGGTTGATTGACAATACTCCTCAACAAGGTTTAGCGGAGTCTCTCCGCTCAGAATTCGGGTTGTATGGAATTGACGTTCACATCGCGTTTCCCGCTACAATATACACGTCGGGCTATGAGCGAGAGAATCTAACAAAGCCCAAGATTACACTCAAGATTGAGGAAGCAGACAGTGGTGCGACTCCCGACGTGGTGGCTGCGGCAGTCTTCAAAGGTAAGTGTTTCGTCCGTTCTGCATGGATGACCTTCGTTGACGCGCCTGAGACAGGTGTTCAGAACGGTGACTTCCACATAGCGTACGACTTCATTGGCCAAGTCTTCCGTGCGTCCACAGCGGGAGCGTCACCCCGCACGAGCTACCTGTTGGACATATTCTACTCCATTATAGGCTATGTGAGTGCTGTCCCGTCTCCGCGAACATCCATATGCTCAGTGCTCATCCAGATCGCGCTTCCTATATGGAGACAGAGTGTGGATACTACAGTTAGGAAACATCGCAGGGAGCACGAAGAGTATCTGGCCACACGAAAGTACTTTAAAGATGTCGTGCGTTAGCGAGAGCGTGAACTTTGCGTGAAGGTTGGGTCGCATCAGCATCGCTCGGCTATCGTGGTCATGTTCTATGCATGTACTTCGTTGGTGTGCAGCGTGATACCTGTGACGGGCTTTCTTGTAGGTTGATGGCCACCTATACTTTACCCTCGGATTTAGTTTTGAGTTGGCATGACGGAGCAAGAGAGCACATCTGCGTTGCCCTCTCAATATCCGACAACTGGTGGGCAGGCGTCGTGCTGAAGGTGCTTATGGCAAGTGCACTGGCATACCAAGAAGCGCAACAGCCTTACAAGTCTGAAACCTGACAGTGTGTAGATGTTTCGCCGGCGTGGCAAGACAGTTACGCGCGGCGTTCGCGGTCACGAACCATATCAAAAAATGATTGCTAAGTTCTGCTCGAAGTTTGCGCAGGTTCGGCCAATTGTACGGTTCTCTTCGCTATGTTGTGCACATCGGAGTCACGGTTACTGATATCTCCGGGTCTACTAGAGATACGGTTGGCACCCCTCTGTGGATGGCGGCGGCGGTGCCATTTCAAGCAGTGGCCCGGGTCAGCTTTCATTCCCAGCCAGAAGTCTGTCGGACGTAGCTCCTGAGGTAAGGACAAAATCGTCGTCTGAACTCTAAGCAATTGATATATAGTTATTGTGGTCCGTTTTCCCAGTGCATGTGTAGACGGCGAAGAGGTGAGACTAGGCTGTGCCCTCAGGAGAAACTTGCATTGCCGTGGACATTCAAGTTGCTACCGCAATGTTTGTTTAGACATGATACGGTCAATTCTTCATGAAATAGTAGTACAAGGCAGATCCGTATACATCAACAGAATTAGCGAGGGAAGGGCGAGAGTTGTTCATTCCATGCGTGAAGTCATGGGAAACCCAGACTTGAAAGAGGAAACATGTGGACCACGGTCGAGTTTGTCATATGATTCACCAAGAAAAAACGCTCCATCACTGATACGAAGCACTTGGACGGGCCTGAGTATCTATGCTCTGCGACCCCAAAGTGGATGGGGAGGCGGGTGAGAGCACAATGATATCATGCTCCCTATGAAATGGTCAGAGCGTGATTTTGGCAGATGAAGGGCAGTATCACTTATTATGAGGCGGCGATGGAGAGGGTAGAGAACTAGATGTCCTCTGATGCAACGGCAAGTTGGTTCTTTGAGGACCCTGCCGCCGCTTGACCCTTTCTGGTTCGCGCATATAGTTTCGGATGTTCCACCTGCGTCATATTCAGTGCTATGCGGATTCACACGATAATAAAGCGTACACAGCTAGCAGGGAGTTGACATATACTGTTCCCCGTGGGCATCAGTAGGTTGCGATTGGATATAGTGCACACCCCATACCTGGACTGCTACATCCATGGAAGATTATCGAGTACATGGTGCCAGCGCGAGTATCCTTGAAGTACTACATACCGTCCCATGAGCATGGTAGTACAGCGGAGATTGATCGGCGCATATCTCACTGTTGCGAATGACATTACTTGAACTACCCTTGAAGCGCGTAGTAAGCTAGTCAGAAGAGCCCAAAGACTTCATAGATTCACATAGTGCAAATTCCTCGGGTAGCAGCGAAATTAACGAGCTTCGTCAGCATTGTGTTTGACCTAGGGAAATATAAGATCAGCGACCTAGAAGCAGCCGGCAGCGGAGCATACCTCTCATGTCCCGTCCTCGATCCCCGCAGAATGACACAGAGGTTGATAGTGATGTAGATATCAGCAACAAGTGAGCTGCCAGGCCGTAGAGAGCCTGGAACCTACGGCCGTGTCCACCACACTTGTCAGCTTCGCACTTTGATACATCGTCTGCAAAAGAGACAGACACACCGATGCCTTGGTCATTGCCTCTGGGATGGTACTGCTCTTTGCACTAGAAAATCGTTAGTTGTCTGGGAATATTGCGGTGATCCCATGGAGGACATACAGGACAGTGACACACGCTGGTGGGAGGCAGTGATTAGCATACACCATGAAAAATTTATGGGCAACCTACCAATGGTGCTACCTATTCCCCGGTCGGATCGAACACATCAGTCAAAAGAACTGAGGACACACCGAGAGCAGTGAAGGAGAGTATCATCTATGATGTTCACAATCTGCCCGATTAGCTGGGCACTGCCGCATGGAACGTGCGACGTACCGGAGGTATAACAAGAAGGTTCCGGTACTTTCTTCCTTCGGTCACTGTACATGCTGAATCACACCTTTGGCTGGACTCGGGGGGCCATGCTCACATTTCCACATGATGTAGATGAAGCAACTGTGGGGTGCATCAGAGAACAGATTTACTGATCATATGATATGCGGATCGCCACACACCTTTGCACGATGAATATGTTGACCCACTGTAGACCGTGGTGTGAGAGAGGCCGACTCGGAGTCGGCAGGTACTCACAGCACTAGCGAATTCGAGCTGATTTCAGGAAATAGTCACTTTCTGGGCTTTTGGCAACAAAGATTCGGAAGCATACCGGGACTGTGCTATAGATGTCGCAATAGTGTGTCATGCCTTGATACTCCGCAAATGCTTGCGACTCGGAGGCACACTCACTTGATCATCGGTGCTTCGATGAGCCCAAGTGCGTTGCCATGGATTGACACCGTCATGGTCCAAATAACCTGTCGTGCGTGTAATTGTGAAGATCACCTTCGGGCGATCAGCTTATATATGACACCAACGTGTGCGTCACAGATGGTCTTCACCGTGTCGATGGCCCTATCATTGTAACTGAGCCAAGGAAGGCGTGAAACAACGTAGAATTCGCGCACCAGACTAGCACTGCCTGTGGAACAGATGATTCGAGCATTGTTAACTATAGAGCAATAAGCAGAGACCTCACTATATATCGGATATAACGATCGTTAGCCGCGTAGTTGCGAGTGTAGAATATGATCTGGCCACAGCTACCTCCGTAGAGGCTGTTGTCCCCCCACGTTAGTGTCCACGGCTTAGCACACAAGGAAGGCAAAACAAACTCACATACTAGCGAACAGAGCCGCGAGAAAAATGCAGCCCAAGCTGTCGTTGAGACCAAGATTGATGCCAGCCATGGTGAAAGAGGTGCGCGCAATTGTGTACCACCTACAGAGGATAGGGCGCTGTTTGAGCATTCCTGCGCTAGGGGGCATCATATAGTCTTGCACACTAGGTCAATCAAAACCCTACCTTGAAATTTGCGTAATCAATCTAAAGGCGCTGCATGCAGGCCAACATATCGAACAACGGCCATGATACCGTCGGTGCATCCCGGGTCAGGAGGCAACTGTTCTGCTATGGCGGAGTGCGCCCTCGATCTGATCTTGAGCTATTGCACGCCCAGCTCCAGTTCTGCGAAACACATGAGCGTGCCGGCATGTGTAGCTGCAAGATATGGAATCAATCTTGCAGTGTACGTCCACCAAGACTAAGTTTCACTACGGGGTCTCAACATACATATCAAAATTCCATCGCCTCGCTGGCATGTCGCATGTCTTTCTTCGGATTCGCAATAGGTGGATAGGATTCGAGCTCCGATAGTCGGTGAGGTTTGCCTATCTGCGACGCTTCGGC
This sequence comes from Fomitopsis palustris, assembly GCA_029783445.1. Lineage (NCBI taxonomy): Eukaryota > Fungi > Basidiomycota > Agaricomycetes > Polyporales > Fomitopsidaceae > Fomitopsis > Fomitopsis palustris. The sequence goes on from JARAOQ010000004.1 coordinate 230,714, forward strand.
AGCGGACCTGGTGGTGCAGGAAAAGTCCGACTTGTCTTCAGACTAGCTGCAGGGTTCCTGCAGCCGTGGAGTATTCCTCGCCGGGTCGGTCTTCACCGATAGAATCATCACACCGGTGTCAACATTGTGGTGCCTTGTCTGTACTTGAATGCGATGGTCTGTCAAGAGATGATACGCCGGCAAGAAAGCCTAGATTTAGCCCTTTACGGTTGTGGATAAGGTTTGCCGTCATAATACAGGTGACGCACCCAGTAGTGGAAGTCTACGCCACATCCGCGAGGACACGATCTTACCCTCATGGTGGCGTCAGAGTGAGGACGATCTACGTTGTCGGCGTAGTCAGCCCCGCTTCGAAGCACTACGTGGAATATATACGCACCCCAACTGGTGAACTTTCTCGCAGGCGTTTGTAGTGGGATTGGTACAACACTGCTATGGCGCCAATTGATGAGTAACCCATTTGAGCGGCGAGAGGCTTCATGCAGAGATGCCTCTCCAAATAGTTATCCAAAACAACAAATCTGCACAACAAGATGGAGGCGACAGCCTGCGTTTGTCAACAGCCATTTTGTGAGGATGGTCATACCTATACGAAGCCGGCGGCAGGCCCGTTCAGTTCCTGTGGCAGATTATCAAGGTGCCACACATCAGAAGGATGCGATTCAATACACTAGATCCCATAAGAACGAATCGTGACAGTCGTATAGATGATGGCAGGCAGTACAGTACCGCGCGCTGTAACTGGCAGATGTGGCCAATCTTCCGATTCATTGACCATCGAGTTCGAGTGACGCAGCTTGTACTATCATACTCATAGGTGTACCGTGACCGGTCACGGCGTCAATTGATCACTGGCATGCGCGGAGCGCTATGACGGGCTCCGCCGGCGCGTCGAACTACGGTTGAGTGGCGGACCTGCGACAAGCCGGCATATGCGCATGCATGCCATGTGTCGGAATCCATTGAGTCGTCCCATCACGAACGCATGACGCCCTGCTATTCGGCACCGGCAGAACTTGACAACGGTCAATTCGATTGCCTGAGGAATGAACGTGAACGTGAACCTCGTCACGGTGAAGAGTCTACTTAGTATTAGTAGCCATTCGAATCGTGTCAGGGAACAACAGCGTTCTACTAGACATGGTAGCTAGGACTCCTTGACGTCTCTGGGTTCTCCTTTGACCTTGCTTAGTGCGGCGAAGAGCTTCCCAACCACACTTCCTGCCGCACTATAGCCACAGACGCGCCCTTCCGAGGATTTCCGGACTAACTTCGAAACCTTGTATCAACACTATGGTGTTACAAACTTTACGAACACAGCACTGGCATCTACCCTGAGCATGTAGGGCCAGCGCAGCAGTTCAGTGATGAGAGACGGTATCGCCATGGAATGAACCAGACGGACATGATGCCTATACATGCCACACCTTCAATGCTGCATCTATCATATGCGTGCCGCGCAGCCTCTCTGCAGCCTGTCCATTAAGCTCAATCGAACCCGAGTACTACTGAATTGTCCGAACGTATGGAACCCAGCATCCGGAATGCCATGATTTCCGAGCGTACGTCCAAACGGTACGGGGTTCCGCGGACTCTTCCGTGCCAGCCAGGCCTCGGTGGAGAATGCGGGCGCAGAGGGCAGCTCAGGGCCCTCACAATACCAGAGCGGCACAACCAGGTTAGAGAAGCTGAGCTATCAATACAGTGTATCTGCAGTCCATTCGAGAGTTTTGGGTGGACCTGGTTGGGGTTTACCGAAATTCAGTCGATATGGCACCTGCAGATACACTCTAATGTTCACACCGAGAATATGCGTGCATAGTCCAACGGCATCCCCGACATCTACAGCGCAGGCACCTCCCTAATCGTTGCATCGGCCTCATCGCCGTCCTTCCTCTCGCGCACCGTTGAGTTCCGGGGCTCGGACGCGCTTATCGTACACTCGAACTCAGACTCACGTCGTGCCTGTGCCTGCTCGTCGGCGGACCGCCGCACTTGCCGACCCTCCATCAGGTTGATGAGGGCCGCCGCGACAACGACCACAATTCCATGGAACATGATGGCTCGGTGCATGCTGAACGGCGGATCTGCATCCGGGCCGCCCCGTAGTGCTCCCTCCACTATACGGGCTCAGAACCAATTGACCGTGAAACGCGGGCAAACTACTCACCTAGCACGAAAATGACGCCGATCAGGTTCGACGACGCCCAGAGCATGGCGGAACTCGCGTTGGCGTTCCGCGTGAGCTCGACGGCGAGTTCGAGCGCAACGGGCAGTAGTGTGAGACTTGCAGCGCCTATGATTGCCATGATGACGAACAGACCGCTTGTGTCGTTGCGACGGACTGTGTTTGCTTCCTCAGCGTGATTACCGATTACCAGTATCGCTCACACAACGTACCCGCCCAAATGAGAGATAACCAGGCCGCCGCGACAACTGGACAGAGTATTTTGCATGAGAGAGCCAGGTGATGCGTCAAGACTCGGTCGAAGAGAGGCGCAGTGACGATGGTGGCCACTAATCCGACGAGTAGGATAGTTGCTCCCATTAGTCCGGCGTTGTCATCAGAGTACCCATACGGTTCCTAGTCAAGACGTCAGGATAGAATGTATGTTTGTGAAGAGATATATACGTCCCAAGTCTTGATCACTGAGAATTGAGAACACGGTGATTCTGTCGCATTCGAACATCATCATTTAGTCCATGTAGCGTCATGGTTGCTATGACATACGCTGCGACGAGCACGCCAAAGACGAACGCCAGAACGGCGAAGTCGAAACGCTCGCGTATCGTCATGTACATAGGTAGGTTTTGAGGCTCTCTGCCGATCATAGCACGGAGAAAACTCCATACACTTGGGCTATGTTGGGCAGCCGCGAGAGTGGGCGGTGTGGGCGGCTCGTCGCGCACGAGAAAGATGAGTGGCGAAACCACGCTAGATATGATACCTAGGACAAGGATCTATGCAAAGTGTCAGGATACGAAGGCAGTGATATGCAATGAAGCTTTACAGACTGCCCCGGGTTCCCTACAAGTGGTGATATGAGCTGACCAAGAGCGGACCCAATGGGGTTGGCTACAGGATGTTGTGAGACTCGGAGCGTCGGCAGTACAACCGGGGCTATGCATACCGACAGCCATCAGCATGGTCGCAGTGGTGCGTTGCCGGAGGTCGAACCACTTCTCCGAATACCCTGGCGCCAGGACCTGGAAGATAGGTTGGACAATGCCAGAGAGAAACTGGACTAAACGTAAGAGATATGCCGCACAACGTCTGCGATGTATGGGCAGGGTAACACAGTACACACCTGGCCGACAATGACGAGAGCGTATGCTCCACCAACGCCGAGAGACTTTGCGGTGCCTGCATAACGCACCCAAGAAGCGATGATTAGAAGGACCCCGCCAATGTAGCACTAAGGCGCGGGTGATTCGGGGGGAAGGGTGTGAGACCAAGGCTCATTCTCATGACTGGGCACACATACGCACCGTTCTGCGAAGTCCTATTCGCGTATACATCATCGGTACGATGACTGCACATGGTAAATACGTTAGATTGATGATGTTCCCGAGCCAGTTGACTTGGTCATAGCTGAACCCAAACTCTTTGGCGGCTGCATAGTACGTCCCAGTTGGCCTCCGAGCCAAACAGATGGCAGAAGACTTACTGTTGTCTGCTATCGGGCCAAACCAGACGAGCGGCATACCCGCCACAATGTTGAGGAAGATCTATGGGTGCACCGGCGCTAAGAGACGACGTCGCAAGCGTACCATCGTCGACTCACAATCGCAACAAGCCCGAGCCAGCGGCGCTTGTACACGCGAGAAACGGGTATTTGCGAGCCTTCCACGGATGTTGGTATGGCTCCAGTAAATGGAATGGACTGGATGTCGACACGAGGGGCTGTTGAGGAATTGGTGATACGTAGTAGGCGCTGACGAACACGCTTGCACTCACCGCTGCCCGTACATTTCAAGGGGTCTAGGTTAGCTGGTTCATCTGGCGACATGTCTAAATATTCTGTGGGATCTCGAGAGCCAGACTGGCTACGACGGGCACTGTAGCCGGAGAATGCACAAAGAACACGAAGAAGTTTGCAGGGGGAGACGGCAAGCGGCGGACTCGTGCCCGGGCCAGCTCAAGAGGGCATGTAGTGTACAGAGTAGATAAGGTTATCGGGGACGAGAATGCAATATGGCATGTGTTACAATAAAGGCAGCAGTCTCGCGGGGTAGAGCTGACAGCCATTCGTGGGATGTCGACTTCTACAGGTGGCGGCTGCCAGTGGCCGCAAATAGAGTACGCAGGCTCAGTGCCAGTTGGGCGCCTCCATTGATAACTCCACACGTGACCCACGACGTCCTCCGAGTCGACGTGGTCCATAAGTAATAGTTCCGAGTCCCCGGCCTCCTGCATGCTTGCTAGGTTGTTGTCTGCGCTATTCCACTATCTCATGAGATACAGCTAAGCGTGGTGTACATCATGATACGCGAACCTGTAGTTTGGATTACACGGAACACGGAACGGTGTCGCTTGAAGCTGGGCTCGACGCTTGGTTCATCGGCCATTCTGGTCCGTCTGCCTTCAATCCTCCTTCCATTCATCATGTCTAGCTATGTACCTGATCGAAGATACCAATGTCCGCACTCACAGACGCGGGTCCCCGCCTGCGGGTATCTAGCTTCGCTGGTCCAAGTGGTCAGGCAACATCTGCCGTCACACCACGGCAACAGCTCCAACAGTTTGCGTCCTCAGTCTCACAGCTTTTCGTACGGCGTGGTCAACACTGCAGCCACTCACCACGCCTTGATCCAGATTAACAGGCCGATGTAGGAGGAGACAGATCAATGGAGGACGATCAGGATGTCCAAGAGCTGCGTGCGCTGTTACCGAGATCCTCTAGGACATCGCATGGTGATGCTGAATGCTCACGCAGTGCGCGGTTCCTACGCACGGAAGTCTGCGTAGTTTACGGGTCGTGGTCCTACCCGGGTCTAGCCGTCTAGCTGCCCGCGCAACTTTGTTGAGGATGCTCCCCTCTTTGATGTAATATCTTTGTTCCTTGCCTACAGTACTTACGCGCTGTGGGTTGTAACGCCGGCCGTGCCCAGCCTTGGTCTCAAATCCAGTGTAACAATTGATATCACCCGGCTTGCATTGGCAGGCCTCGCTGCATCCACCGTCGTCAAAGCCCTCGACCTTGCTACACGTGCACAAGTCATTCGTGCGATCGCTCTCTACATGTGGCACACATCGTCATCAGGATTAGTATCTCGGATGAACAGACCCTCGATTGAGCCTGTCAACCATGTCCACGACATGCTGTTATTGGAGAACATGTGCGGTGATCTGGCAGAACCCAGGCTATCATCAACATTCGTTTTGGGCATCTCCGTCATCGACACTTTGTAGTGTTCCATCCGTGGGGCGCTGTATAATAATCCCGTTCCGCGAGCGGATACCCACTGGAACCATCGAATGCACGTCCCCTTCACTTTATTGCGCTGTACGACCACCCGCTCGAGGTGCTCCTGACAGACACGCTCGGCGCAATCATCGCCACACGCCTCTCTTGCACGACGCGTGGGACCATAGTTGCCCCTGTTCGCGTGTCGAAAGTGAGACCCTGGACAATCATCGCGTTTGCAAACCACCTGTCTATCGTTGCAGCGACGCTCATGATCACAACATTCACCACCTTGTTGCCGCTAGAAATCTGAACATCACCCAACCTTCGTTCGATGGGATCGCATACCTGGAATACGCATTGGCATGGTGAATCCCTGTCCATGAACACTCGATTAGTATACTGCCGCAAGTGATACAATCCTGTGTGCCCTTCATGCCTCTCTGGCTCTGTGGCATCAGGGACTGATGTCTCATCACGAAGTATACCCACTATGGCACCCGATACCCTCTTGAAGTGCCCAACGCAGTACCGGATGTGTCCACCATCATATTTTAGCTGCTTCAGTATCCGGTCTAATATTCACTACCGTACTACCAACGCTGTTCCGTTTGCATTGCTCTCACCCGAGGCGCACTCATGTCGGGTGTAACGCATCTGTTACCGCATATCCCACTTAAAGACACGGTCCACGGTCGTGGAGAGGCATTGCAGGAGGGAAACCGAAAGGGCCGTCACAGAAAGTACTAAAGTACTACTACCGATCCTGTGCGGATCACCGAGGTCAATGAATCGTTCATCCCGAAGAAATATAGGGACGCCGCGTCCTCCAACGCACACATGCAAGCTGTTTTCTCATGTCCGGCCGTTGGACAAAGTAAGCTTGGAGGTGGTGAGGCACTGTCATGAACAATTGAGAGCTTGGGTGCTCTTCGTGGTAAGTCAAGCACGCGGGGCGGTGCAATGCATAGGGATACAGTGCATAGTTGTCCGCGTTGAATCTGCATGCAGCCATAGCGAGCCACGGAGGAATATATCACTTATAGGATTGCTAAGGCCACATCCCGATTTCTAATGCCACATCGCCGTAGGATGACACAGTGCAACCTACGAAAGTCAACTGGCCTTCGCGATGGGTGAATGAATATACGTGGGCTTCAGCGTACTGAGCTTTCTGAAGAACCTGCTGATCATCCCTCTACAGAAGGATCGCTAATTGCATACGCCAGATGAGACAGTCACGGGTATAACAGTGGATAAACTACGGAGGCGGCCGAGCCTGACCATGACATACAAGCAATACTGAAGGCAGGGCGTTAGCGAAGAACATGTTCTAAAGAGAAGAAGGATACGTACTTGGACTTCAACCTCATACCCGAGGCGCGAAAACCGGAACGCCGGAGGACACCGCAGGCGAAATACAGAAGTGAACACAGTCTCTTGCTTCCACCTACCCCGTTGCTTCTTGTCGTTATTTGGGAGCCATTCGTTTGGCAAGCGCTCGATGTCGACAGAGCCCCATAGAGAGGAAAGCGGCAATGTATGCGTTCGTTCAAATGTCCGAGAACGAACACGGATACTTTGCTTCAGGAGCAACTTGACTTCGCGGGGCCGAAGAGGCGGGGTAGGCCAAACGCGCTTGTCATAGGTCCGAGGGAGAGGCTTACTGACTGTGACGACGGAGAGTGCGAATGGGATCGCGGCGGATAGCGGAAGCACGGCCGTAGATGGATACGTGAACTACGAGATATTGAGACATCTCTGTCCGGAGCGCTCACGAGTGGGGATGGGCTCACTTCGATCTGGACATCCGCATGAGATCCCCATAAACCCTTACGGATACGCCGCCTTGCTGTCTTCGTCGCCCACGGTCCCTGCCACCCGCCCTTGAGCCGCGCCTTGATGGGCGCGCCCGCGTCGTCAGGCGTGACTACCTTCAGAATGTACTCAACCTTCTCGTTGTGATGCAAGCCGCTGCGCACGCCGATGGCTTGAACTTTGTAGTCTGCACGGACGGTTGTTCCACCGACCGAGACATAGCACGAAGGCGGAACATCTTCAGGCAACTTGAGGCTGAAAGGTATCCTCAGAGAATGGGTACCTGCCGCCGCATGTTGCTCGCCTCGCTTCCATAGGACCTTGCTCTCGTAGACAAGGAGAATGTCCTCCTTGGCGCAGTGGCGACGGCGCGAACAGGAGCTACGTTTGATCTGTCACCCCACTCACGACCGACAGAAACTGAAGCGCACATACATCCGCATATGGCCTCTTAGCTCCACACGGACTTCGTCGAGAGGACTTTCCCGCACAGAGCGAAAGTCAAGTGCAACAGTTCCATGTACGCCCTGTCCTGCAACGTGTGTTTGGTGAGAGACGAAGAGATGTAGTGGGGGTGTGGAGGTCATCGAAGAGGTTCTATACGAGGCGACTGGCATGTGTGGGCCATCCTCCCGCTTGGTCAGATATACCACGGAGCTATGTAGCAGGACAGCTTCGACCGTCAGCTAGGAGGCGCCACATCAATTTCATCTTGATTTGACACTCACAGGGTCTGCGTTCCGCAACGACAAACGCATCATCTCGGTGTATGCTGGCTGTCCTCAAACAGCTCCCAATCGTGCATAACAAGGCTGAAGCGGGTATCAAGCATCGACTGAGTCGGCCCAAGCTGGTAGATGATATATGCTCGCCGCAGCAGACTGGAGGCAACATCAGCCCGTAGCGCAAGTCAAGCCAATCAGAATCACGTCTCGGTGCATCAAGAAATGACTCGCCCGTGAGAGCAAAGTTCGCGTCGTACGGCAGGCCAGCAACGCGTTCGTCTTCACAGCTATGCGGTGTCTGGAGGTTGAAATTCAAGGTGCACCTCGACAAAACGCAGAAGCACGCGTTACATGTTGATATAACGATGGCACAGAACCGGTTTGCATACGCACCTAAGCAGGTATGGGAGGTGACTGTACCAAATGGCGAAATGAATGATCCCATCACAGAGCTGCTCGCACGGACGCAAGCGATCCACTCCGACTTTAAGTAGGACTGGAGCATGTATGGTGCAGTTCGACGTCGGATCGATGAATGGGTTATATTGTCAGTTTGCGATAGGCCGCGTAGCAGTATGACCTCATGCTGATATCTGCACTCTCCAGAGTTGTTGGATGGCAGATACAAAAGGAGATAGTCCCCTATCAGAACAAGGCTCTCTGCGATTGAAGGATTTCCGGATCAGTGGGAGCTTCCGGTTAAGTACGATGAGACTGACGGGACACCACCTGCCTGGAATAAGTAGAGAGAGGAAGACTGGCGATGCTCCGACTAACACCGGCGCCGATACAATCGCGGAGGCACGCAACGGTGGCTCGCGCAACCCACCATGCAGCATTGGAAGCAATTCACGCAAGCCACTACAATAAGGGTATACATAGACAGATGTCTTCCGATAGATACACTTGATATGCCTAGAAGTCTGTCGCACAAAAGATCGACCTAGGCATCAACGTCAGATCACGCTGCAGAAGCAGATACGACATACCATAGATCACACAATACACAATGCATAACACGACGCGCCCGCACTACTCTTCGTACGGCGGAGGTTCGTCGCCCATACTCTCGTGATACCTACCCAAGGATGAGTGTCATTGCCAACCAAAGCCAAGCGGCACAGTAAACGCACGAGGGGAGCTCACTAGGACCCGTATCCTCCGCACGATTCGTCTCAAATGTAGGTGCATGCGCCCTGTTCCTCCGCGGCGGGGGCCGAGGCGGGGCGAACATGCTGTAGTCTGAGGCGTACATATTCCTTACGAGTCAACGCATCAGCGCATCTGCGACACACACATAGGGGCGAACAGGGGCCTACTCAGGGAGGTCTGCCGCGGAGTAGTTGCGCACGCGCCGGGAGGTCCGTGGCGGGCTTGCAGAGCGTATGGGGCGTAGGCGGGAGCCGCTCGGGCGCAGACTCGACTCGAAGAGCGCACTGAAGTGAGGCATGAGCAAAAGCGCGCCGCGTTCCTGCAATGAGAGGCTTACATGGAGTTGTCTAGCAGTTCTAGACTTCTGGTATACCCATGGTTCCCGATGCGGGACCCGTTGGGCCTGCCTGCCTGGGATGCCCCGTCCTCAGTCGCAAACCAGTCCCTGGAGCCCATAAATCAGTGCCGAGTAGCGGTAATCAGTACATATGGTACGCACATAGGCAGGTCATGCTGCTGTAGACGTCTGCTAGGCCTATGGTCATCCTGCGGCCTTGAGTCTGGTGCAGTGATCACGCGACGTAGTGGATATGAGGTATCCTCATTCGCCGGAACAGGGAGGAACCAATCCCTACGTCCTCCACGCTCGTTACTGTTGTTGTAGAACATGCTAACAGGGGCACTCACATGGGCGGCTCGAGGTGACTGAGTCTCGATCCTATTGCGGCACGTTGTGGCTGGTGTTCTTCTGGTTCGACGATAGATGGTATAGGTACGCTATTCTCTGCAGCCGAGCCCTTACTGCGCCCAGACGAGACAACTACTGGAATGTTGTGTGTCAAGCTGTAGTACGAACCGAAGTGCGTGGTGACGCGGAGCGCATACTATATACGACCGGTCAGATTGCGAACCCGACCACCGCACGGAAATGACGCTACCTCAACGCGGACCTCGCTCAAGCCATCCCGCGAGAAGGTGAAGGATGGTGTGCCGGATATCGCGAAGGACGAGCGCAGCGTCATCTCCTGCCTCCACCGCCCCGTTGTGGCGTCGCCCTCGGACGGCAGCCACTCCTTCTCGAACGGCCCCACGTCTGTCGTGCCGCCCCACATTGACGCAACGGGTGCCGCATGCGTTCGCGTCTCCGCGCCGATGCGGATGGAGACACGTTGTTCTACCTCTGCGAGGACTTCGCGAGGGCGACTCGGGGGCGACGGCCAGATGGTGCCTTCGTCGTCGTGTGATACTCGCGGGCTGACGGTGACGACGTGTAGCGTGAAGGGGATCGGGGTGGACGTGGGCAGGGAGGTGATCGACGGGTAGGTCAGCTGGACTGCGTCAGTACGGCCTGAGGCGTGGAACGGCGACGCATTCTCGCACCTCGACAGCAGCATCTCCGACAATATCATGGGCCCTGCGCAACTGCTCGCGCACCATCTTCGTAGTGCAAGAACCGTCCCAGCCTGCGTCCAGTGCGGGCCGCACTCGCATTCCATCGGGGTCGTCGGGGACGACGATGAGGGGTACCTCGACGCGCGAGGTACGCACGCCGGAGTGATCGGGGACAGCTTCGATGGTGTAGCTGATGCGCGTGCTGTCTCCTCCGTCGGAGAAGTCGAACGATGGGGGCAGATCGGCAGGTAGCCTGAACTTGAATGGGGCATTCAGGACGTCAGAGGACGAGGATGGCATCCCGCGTCTCCAGATGGAGGTGCTATCCTTGATGAGGTATACGGTGTCTGTGACGGAACGGCCATTGCGATTAATCGACCTGGACAACGTTTCAGTACGCGAGTGGGCTCTGCCAGAAATAGGGACGCACGAATGCAATATGCCTCTCAGATTGAGCCGGACTTCTCCCACCCTCTCCGCTCCCAGTGCTCGCAAGTCCAGTCGCACGGAACCTTCCACGACTTCTCCGGATACGACGGGTCTTTGCGGTGCACCTACTCTGATTGCAGACAGGTACCAGTTCGACATGCTGTTTTGCCGCGAGCAATAGACAAAGATAGAGGTCACGCTAGGAGAGCGCAGTGCTCCGCTATATAATAGGGGTTCCGCGCCGGTTACTCGTGCTGGATATGCCGGGTTAGCAAGTCATTTGAGGCCAGGCCTGAGTATATCGCCGTTGAAACCCAAGTCTATGTCAACATGCAACTACCAGAGTGCTGCAAGACTGGCGAACAGCTTGGATGCGTGGGACAGGACCTAGCCCTGGACTTGGAGAAGCATCACGAAACCGTCATCCCGTTCGGCATGCCAGGTGGCCCCCGTTGCGAAGACATCGACGGGCAAGCAGTGTTTTGCCATCAGCAAGATATAGAGCATACTCCAAGAAAAATAGAAGAGTAGGCTGCGAGGATGAAGCTTTGAAGGAGTTGGAACTCGCACACATTGCGATAATGCGATTGCCCGGTGCGACCCAGGTGAGTAGACAGTACGGGGTCTGAATCACGTGTGCCCATTGCAATCGTTGCCCACGTTGGTCTACGCGTTCGTGAAGACGCAGCCCGTCTCATCACCAATGACCTCCATCAACTACATATCATTGCAGACAATCTACACCAAAATGTGTGCTATGATTGCTCTCACCATGCAGCGGCTCGGACACGCCTCGACTTCTTGCATCTAGAGGAAGTTCAAGGAAGGTCTCACCGACGAAAGACGTTTTCATTCCACAGTATCGACTCGAGGAGCTTAGAGTAGTGCGTCATGATTGTCTATGTCAATTGCTCAAACTAGTCCTGATGTCCCATGGGCTTTGTGATCGGGCGACCATGTTCATCCTCCAGAGTTTTCACAGATGAAGTATGTAGCATGGGACGGATCGACATAACGGTTTCGGTGCGCACAGCCCACCCCCAACACTCCCTTTGGGGCTCGAAAGTGCGTCCTCTGCCCGAGACAGAAGTCATTTGTTCCCGAGTGCATGCAACCGCGCCGAAGGGCAGTCCCCGTCCGACAACCTTGGGGTGTCTCTGCATACCCGACTGTTCCCGCAACGTAGCGGATGGAACATCTCTTGCCTACCGGCAACCCGCCTTTTCAACGCACACAGACTGCGCCCGAACTGTGAGGTCTGATTCTTCTTCCATTCATCTCCGGTTATATTGGTCAGTGAACAAGGCTTCTAGTTATGCAGGCAACCGAATTCATCGCAGCTCCGTGCGCGCTGACGACTTGTGGCCCGTCGGCATGCGGGGTCGCACTTGACCATCTTGACGCACCGCTTCAATGTGGCTTTGATGCGCCGGGGACGCAACCGTGATGCTAACGATGGCACTAGGGGAAGTGAAGTGATACTATATCGCCCGGATGCCCGTTGTCACACCGCTCGCGCCGTAATGGCAGCCCGGGACCATGGCCGACCCCTATGTGAGGCCGAACGATGACGTTGGCAGGAACGCCGGCTGGTACAGAGCTTTTATGTGCAATGAATGGCATAGAGACAAAGGCAGGGCTTGTTCCTGCACAATGCTGACCTGCCTAATTGTGGAGGCTGTGCGGCTATGAAAGGGGCGCGGACTGCACCACGCAGAGTGGCAAGCGTGGGACTGCAGTAGAGTTAACATTTCGTTGCTGTGTGCTGCCGCCCGGTTCTCGAGCCATGACAATACAACAGTCCGGCCGTCCTATTCGGCAGATCGCCGCTGAGTGATGGGAGACCGGGCATTGCCCATCTGTCCATTCAAAAGGCGAAGCACATTGTTCAGGAGATGCATCCCACCGCCCTGGGCGAACGACCATGTATCGACGTTTTCTTTCCCTCTCGTTCCTCGCTTCTACTGTCCTTTCCTCGGTCTTTGCTATTCACATCCCAGTGCGCCGGGAGACTGTCAGCGCTCGAGATGGCTCGCATAGGATGTCCGTAACGAAAACAAGCCAATCGGCTGGAAACCTCACCGGCTTCTTGAACGTCGGAGACTATCGGTATATTGGAAACATCACCATTGCTGGAGAGTCGTTCGAGGTCCGTCCTCCCCTCAGCTTCAAGCACAGGACCTCCTCATCTCCATCTCATTATTCAGGTAATACTCGACACTGGTAGTCCTGATCTATGGATCGTCACCGATTCGGCACTGTCTGGGTCTACGAACACCACTGTTTCTGCTCAGCTCGATTATGGGACGGACTCTACGGACAGCTCGTCCATTATGGGTAGTATATTCCTAGCAGACGTTGATTTTGGCGGTTTCTCCATCTCGAACCAAGCGTATAGTGAGTCTTGTGCGACGTACAAGTAAGACGCTACTCAAGCCATTTTTGTCTCAGTCAACGTGCCAAACAACAGCGTATCGAGTAGCCTGTTGGCACCTGGCATGGGTGGCCTCATTGGCCTGAGCCCGTAAGTATGCCTTCGCTTCATGGTATGGATGCCCTGAGCTTATTCGCGCCCATGGCAGCTTCCAAGAAGACAGTACAATCGCGGCTGATCTCAAGAATGCTAACTATAATGCTAGCGGTTATAATCCTTTGCAGAATGTAAGGCACCCATTGAGTTGTGCTTGTGTGGTGATTGACCTGCTACAGATCTTCGACAGCAACCCAGATATGCCTTCGCAATTTACGATTTACATGTCTAGGAATGAGGGCGAGAACGACACAAGTGGTGGTGTGTTTACCATAGGTGGGTTTCTTCGCAGGATCCGGCATGGTAAATGAGATGGCTGAATTCTGGACAGGTGACGTTATAGACGAATATGCGTCTATTCAGAACACCAGCGTGCTCGTCGTTGGAAGTTCGAATCCCGTATTGGCTCAGCACTGGTCTGTCCATATGGACGCCATCATCATTAACGGGCAGTCGTACAACACCAGGTGAGTATGAGGATAGTATATGCGGGCGTGGGCTGACGGCTATCCGCGTGCAGTTCCAGCGGCAAGGCGAATCTCACTGCGATCCTGGATACCGGTACCCCAACAGGTACGGCGTTGTTCCTTCTGATTATCAAAGGGAGGTTCATCCGCCCGATCACCAGCGTACATCGACCCGCGCTTCGTCGACATCATGTACGGTGCGAACGCAGAGACCAATGGTGATTTCTCTATCGTGCCTTGCAACGCCCAGGTCAACGTATCGCTTGTGTTCGGGTATGTCCAACTTCATATACTTGATGCCCGTATACTCATGTATCTGCTGTGTCAAGTGACAATGTGTTCCCGATTGACCCTCTCGATGCGATCCAACCCCTCGGCATAGCTGACAATGGCTCGGTCATCTGCGAGGGTGCGTTTGCGCGCCTCGAGGGCTTCCCGGATGGCAGTGAGTATCCACCACCGTTCGCGCGTTGCATGTGCTGAAACGAGCTGGGTCAAGCCCTGCTTCTGGGTGACACCTTCCTCCGGAACGCGTACACACTGTACAACCTCGCTGTGGGCAAGGCCAATGCTATCGACGATGGACCATATGTCCAGATGCTCAGCGTAAGTTGTAACAATTGCACGGGGCTGAATGCATGTTGGGCTAACTGTTAGATGTGCAGGTCACGGATGCCACCCAGGCCGCGCAGAACTTCGCGAAGTCGAATGACGCCAGGTTGAAGGCCTTCGCGGAAGCCAACGGCGGGTCTTACAGCGGCTCTTCCTCGTCGGACTCGGATGACGACTCCGACATCGCCGCGGGCTCACTCGCGGCGCAGGGCTCGTCCTCTTCGTCGGACAACGACTACTCCGCCCTCATGCGCAACTCGTACATCATCATCGGGCTCATGAGCACTGCCATTCTCCTCTTGCTCGCCATCGCGATCCTGCTCCTCCGCCGCTCACGCCAGTCGCCGCAGCGGACGTACAGGCCAGTTGGTGCCGAGAAGTTCGACCACGTCCCCTTGCAGTACGAGTCGTACAATGCCACTTACAAAGACTGATACGGACATCTGCACTCTATTTATTTGCTACATAGTACTCACCAGGGCTTCCGATGCATATCATGAACCGGTCACCATGTGCTGCCGCTGCTGAGATAACTCCGGTGCGTGGGCTGTTGTTAGCTGCGGACCCAGGCCTGTGATGTTTCAGCAATACTTCTGCCGGAAGTCAGTACCGGCTGCTGCTACCCCTTGAGAGAAGCCATGCTCTGAGTGGCATGAGTATTGTCTCACCATAGTGCAACGCGAGGCCTCACCGTATTCCCAGATGTTGCCGTTGCCTTTCATGAGCGCGTGCTCCTGACTACGCCTCTTCGCCCACGGTCCTCTGAAGCCCATCTCGGAGATGAACCCGGTACGCTGCGTACGAGAAGACATGAAGAAAAACTCCCATGCGTCTTCCCAGCCCTTGGTGAATCCGTCGGCGAACCGCCAGTGCTCGAAATGGCCCGGGTACTGCCGCCAGTAAGAAGCATGCTGGGCTGTTCGCAGGTATACGTTGTCGCCAGGCGTTCATATTCTCACCATGATGTCACTCACCGAGTGCTTCGTCCCGGGCTTGATCTCTTCGCACAGTGACTTCGGGATCGTCGACGACCGGTTTGTTCACCCTGAGACCGACCACGCTCGGAAACACGTTACAGGCAACGGCGTCCCGCAGCGACCAGCCTTTGTCCTGGTACTGTTTCTTGTAAGTCCAGAAGAACCATCCTGCGCAGTAGCGGTCGTAGAGCTGCATCTGCGCGTCCACGAACTCGCGCCTCGCCTCGTCCTCGTCGCCGACGTCTTGCAGTGAGCCTGGGTTGAGGCCACATGACCATTCTCCGACAATCATCCCTCCGCCTACGCTCTCAAGCTTCTGCGATGCACGGGCGAACATCTGCGGCGCCCATGCATTTGGATCGCGCAGAGCCCTCGCGTGCTGAGACACGGGTGTAGAAATGTCCTCTGATGTGAAGCATCGGTACAGGTGGTGATCGAGCACGACGAACGGGACCCCCGAGTTGCCGATAAAGCCAGCATACTGGTCCGTCTGCCAGACGTCTCCAATGTACAGAGGTATACTTGGATCGATGGTACGCAGGGCGTGGAAAGCGTCGAGGTACCATCTCTCCAGGGACGCGTTGTGGGGGCCGGGCTGTGGTTCATTCAGAAGCTCGATCCCGACTACGTTTGGCAGGGGTGGGCTTTGCGAACGCGTAAAAGCTGTGAGATGGGAGAGCAGGACGGAGAGGACGTGGATCGTGTGAGGCATGTTATGAGGATTCGTGAAGAACGTTGGTTCCGCAGACGAGCCAGAGTGTGAATCGGCATTTTGTTTGCCCGGAGCTGCATGCAGGTCTGTGGGTGGTGTGAGCGCGAATGTAGTCGACATAACGGAGGCTTACCGATGAGAACACCTAGACCATACCGATATGCGGTGGCGATGGCCTTTGTGATCCTTTGCCATGCACCTGCGAAGACGTGAGCGAGCGGGGCGAAGTCGGTGCCCTGCAACACAGTCGGGTCGACACCGCATATGTGATAGAAACCAATCTACATTGAGGTAATAATACTGTCAGTATATTCGAATCACATGTGTTGGCATCCAGAAGGCACGGCACAGTGTCGCATCGCAGAGATGTGAAGGGTTACGGTTCGATGCCTCGATGTCGCCAGCTACAGAAACACGCGTATCACACCAGGCGATGCCGAGCACCGGCCCGCCACCCCGAAATGCTCTGTGCAGATCCTTCCCACTCGAAGAGCGGGTTCGCGACACATATCAATGCACGCTCGCCTGCACAAGCATCATGCCGCCGTGCAAAAGACAGGTAAAGCAACAGTAAAATACGCACCGGCAAGCGTACGGTGTTAATTCCTCTGTCGGCAATCCACGACCAATCTTCCTCGGTAATCCAGGTGTCCCAGTGCTGCTCGAGCACCTCTTTGGCATGGGGCCCGCGCGCAATGTCGAGATCGCTTTGCGCCGGGCCATCGGTGGAACGGAAAGGCTCATCTGCGATCCATCGCTCGAGAACAAACCAAGAGCCTGTGCGACGGAACGATCATTGAATCGATCAGATTACGAGACGGGGCAACAGGACAGATACGGACCGAGATTAACTCCGCGCTGCTTGCGGTAGCGGTATAGATCGACACTGGTGAAGGGCTGAGCCATCGTGATCAGCCTAGTCCCCTCAGCGTCGCGCTCAGGCTGAAAACGCCGACGAGATGGTAGCAGAGCAGAAGATGGGTTTCACTGGCGCACTCTGAGAGCTATGAAGCCACCGCACTCGGTGACGTCAACAGAGTGATCGTCATATGATCGCTTTCTTGAGGAAGTCAGTTTTACTATCTCTCAAGCAGTGAAGAAACTGAGTATGTGACCGAGACGCACGACTGAGGTGGCAAAGTGAATGTCCTGTGGGAAAAAGTGTGCTCAGGACGAGACAATCATTCATTGATGATTCATTTTAATATGCTGGGCCATTGGGAAAGACCAGAGGACAACGCACCGTAGTTGCGGGGGAATACTACCATCTATTTAGACGAAGTACGCTGCGATCGTTCATTCTTGAGTCAGCTATCCGCAGATTCGCTCCAATTAGCATTTCTATGACACGCAATGTGCCTACAGAATACGAAAACAGAAATACAAGCACCCCGAGCTGACATTAGGACCGTGCAACGCCTACCACTGGCCCTGGAGGTTACGTTGTAGCCGCTCAGTGGCACTCAGAGCCCGCGGGATCCGAGGTGAGCGTACCCATAAGACTCTCTGCGCGTATGCAGCGAGGAACGAGCAGGTCTGCATGTAGTATTGTTCGAAGTGCAAGCGATGAAACGGTGACCGAAGCAATACAGCTGTTTCGGAAAACCTTGTCCAGCGCGTTTTGGAGGTCGTGAGAAATTCAATTAAATCGAGATAAATCGAGAAAATCAAGAAATTGGTGAGGCCCCTCTCTGCGACGTTGTGCCGTCTCGTAGACGAGTCCCTGCTATGGTCTATACTCACCATGACCCCGGGATCAAGCAGCGGGCACTACAGCTCCAAGACGAGGGCTATACGACAGCTGGTGCGGCAGCTGTTCTGGGTGTTCACGCGAGAAGCATACACCGATGGCGAGACAACTACACGAACACCGGGGACGTCTCAGTTCCCAATGTACGTGGAGGACGGCAGCCGTTGATTTCCCTTGCCATGGAGGATGCTGTGCGCGAGTTCTACCGTGTTCGGCCCAGTGCCTATCTCGACGAAGTGAAGCGGTTCCTGGCTGTGTCGCATGACCTACGCATCTCAACCGGCGCACTGCATGCAACACTCCGACGTATGGGCCTCACCCGGAAGGTTTTGCTTACACCGGCGGGGGAGAGGGATGAGGAGCGGCGGCGGGAGTGGCGGCAGCAGATGACAACTGAATTTGCTGCCGCGCAGCTCGTCTTTGGTGATGAGGTGAGCGTCGATACTCGTAACCTCCGGCGCAACTATGGTCGCTCGCTCGCTGGACATCGTGCGGTTCAGCGGTACCACCAAGCTCGTGGACAGAGGTGGAGCATGATATCCGTAATTGGGCTTGAAGGCTATTTGGCTGCACGTCCCGTTCCTGGCACAGTCAACGGCCTCGAGTTCTATGACTTCATCATTTCTGAAGTGGTATGTAGTTGCTCTTTGTATTGCTGTGCCATTCTGACCTGTGTTGCAGCTACCGAACATGAATCCCTACCCCCAGCCGAAGAGTGTGCTCGTCCTCGACAACTGTGCTATCCACAAAGGGCCAGCTATCCAACGGGCTGTCGAGGCTGCAGGTAAATAATATGGTCGTTGTGGTACCTCGGCGCCATTGAGACCTTTGTAGGTTGTGCCCTGAAGTTCCTTCCTCCGTACTCTCCCGATTTGAACCCGATTGAAGAGAGCTATAGTGCTTGTATGTGCTTCTTCGATCTTACGACTCTATACTCATCTCTGTGTTAGTCAAGGCTTTCCTTTCTCGTAATGGTCAGCGATACCTGGAAAATGAGCTCGATGCGTACAACATTGCCACTGCGTACGCCGCAGTTGTCACTCCGGAGAAGTGCCAAGGTTGGTACCGTCATTCAGGGTACATGAACAATGTTGCACGGTTGTAGATACATGGATCTATGTACTACGCATGCTGCTTGACCTGTTCGCGATGGCGTGCATCTGCCTTTACCACACGTTGCCATTCCAAATATCCAAAGCCAGCCTCCTTCCATATCTCTGTGGGAACATTTGACAGGTTATCACCAACTTGAAAGGCCATCTTGCGAAGGTACTCAGGAATTGGTGGGTAGAGGTTATACTCCTTGCACCAGTCATCCAGGTCCATGAAAGGAATGGGCGATGAAGCCTGCGGACGATAGCTATTGCGTGAAGAGGAGGCATGACCTCTCGAGGGACCAGGTGACGGTGAACGATGTGCCGGGGATGATGAGTATCGGGACCGGCGATGATGATGGGAGTGTCGCCGTGAATGGTACTCTTCAGGTGGTGATGGAGACGCATAACGGTTCTGATAATGGCTGCGAGAAGAGCGACTCTGTCCGTGTTTTACTTGCCCTTCCATTGCATGCTTTGGCTGGAAGAATGACGAGTTGCGTGGGATTCTATCAATGTCAGCACTCCCCTTGATCTAGACCTCTGTTAGACTTTTGCAGCTACATATGTGTTCTGTACGTACAATGGCAGCACTCCAAGCCTCAAGCCTGGTGTCATCCAATTCAAAGTGAAGGTTCCGTACAACGTCATGAAAACACGCAACCAAGGGGTGTTGAATACACGCCCGCTTCCCGTTTGTGCCATACAGCTTCAGAAGCTCTGCCTTGACAGGCCGCAGTGTTAATGTCAGCTTATCCTGGGAGACATCAATACAAAACCCATCATGAGTATGAGATGCAACGTACATGGGCTTGTGCAACATTTAGTTGCTCAGCGGAGACCTGAGGGGCTACTGCCATGGGTGGCCCACTGCTCGAGGCAGGTGTCGTAGTAATCGCCCAACGCTATGCTAGTTTCAGGCATATGAACTGCAGAGAAAGATGTAGACAACGTACTGGAAGTACTTCTGTTTCATGTGTCGGTTCTGCCATGAACACATGCAGAAGCTTCTGTCCCTTGTCCTTGCGAAGCTGCGTTATCAAAGCATTGAAGCCAACGGTACTTGTTAGAGGTAACTTCGGAGCATTTGAATTGTACCAGCGCCAGCAGATCGATGACACAATGAGCATGTCATGGCGTGCTCTTACGACACGCGCACACTCCTCGAGGAACGCACTCCAAGTCGTCTCATTTGTGATCATCCCTGGCCCGTGCGTCTCCATCACAGGCTGTGCTAGACGCTTCTTCTTCTTACCGCCACCTGCACCCTCATCTGGTATGATCCGGAGGGTGACATTGACAAAGAAGGAGGCCGCAAACTTGTCCAAGTCACTGGAAGGTTTCGCCGCAGGCGCTGGATCTTTCGGCTTAGGTGGACGCCCTCGGCGCCGCTTTGGCTGTGTAGCCATTTCATTTAGTTACCGAAGGCAGCATACAAGGCAGAGGGCCACTCACTGGCACATCTCGAGAGGCTGGGGCCTCAGGGAGTGGCGTAGACACATTGTGCGACATGACACCTTGAAAGGTGGCTGGCGGCAAGGAGTCGTCGGATCCCATAGCATCCGAGAGGCGATCTTCGGTATCAGGGAAGGACGGGGATGGATCTGACCCCTTTCCTTGTGACAGCGTGAGTGACTTCGCAGGGCGATCATACATTGTCACTGTCTCCGCACGCTCCCGTTTGGAAACCCGGGCCCCTTGCTGCAGTGAGATCTCCTTGTCAGAATCTGAGGCTAGATTGACAATGGCTATGGCATCTTGCTGGTGTTGCTGCCGTCCAGGAATGCGGATCGTGAGACTGGAAGGTCTCAATACTGCTTCTGGCGCCGGTTCATCAACCCCGCTCCCAGATTCTAGCCCCCATCAGCCATAATTCAATGAAATGCATGACTACACACCTTCGTACAGGTCCCTGTGACTATCCTCATCCTCCGATCCAAGCAGGTTGTCACCCTGCCTGGCAGCGTCCGACACAGCATTCCATATCACCTCTTGGTCAGATGGTGGGCTTCCGGGTCCGTTGGACTCGACTGAGCCCTGCGCACGCGTGCGCATATGTGGATGGAGTGGCCGTGAACAGCTACAGTGGGTCTCTAGTCGTCGTTGTGTGTGTAGTCGTTGTCTACACCAATTTCTTGATTTTCTTGATTTTCTCGATTTATCTCGATTAAATTGAATTTCTCACGACCTCCAAAACGCGCTGGACAAGGTTTTCCGAAACAGCTGTAGTGGCCTGTCACGGCCTTCGCGGGGTTGCCGCGGATAGGTCACATCGTGACTGTGACGTCGCTGACTGGCGACTGTGTAGCGACCAGTCGTGCCTCTTGCATTTGGCACCCAATTACTGACTTGTCGTCCGCAGCGCAACGGTTCCCTCACTCGCTGTCGTACTGTACTCTCATACCTCGTGCACTTTTCCTTGAAGCTCCTCCGAACTGCTCGCACGGACAACTGTTGCAGATGGTTGAAGTCGTCGGCAGTACCATTGATTGGACTGGCATACCTGTTTTCACGAAGTGTCCGCGCGAAGTGAGTAGTCATGTTATGGCTGGATCATTCACAAAGGTGCTCACCCTGTACCCTGTGGTTCCCGGGGTCGTTCCATACATCGGGCCTTGGGCGCATGGTCTAATGTGGTGGATACCGGAGCAGAAGCTCGCATAGAGAGTTGAAGTCGGTTAATCCGTCCTCGGGCACCTCTATGCATGTGTTAGCGATTGGTATATTCTCAGGACCCCACCGTCCGTCTTAGAGTCCGGGGGGTCGTGGCCTGCTGAAGCCACGCCCTACATCTCAGCGGCGGTCCAGGTCATGGTACGGGTACGCTCGCAAATATACGAAGGCCGGGTATATCTTATTGATACTGCTAAGTGCGCCTTCACGTACCAGTACCTCGAAGCCATACGTTTCACAAGTGCTGCGTCGATGCTATGTCAGATCCTAACTGATGCAATCGCCGCAGCTCTGGTGCAAATCCAGCGAAAAGAACCACGGACATTTGTGCTTCGTGGGCGGAATTTGCACTGCTGTCTGTTTGGGCGCCATGATAACGAACGGTGTGTCTGCCTAGGCTGCCATGGATCAACTGACGATTTGCTTTCCTCAGCCTCTCACCGCGACTGAAGCCCGTCCTAGGCAAGTACGAACAACCGGGCGGCCACGCGTTATGTCATTCCGCCGGACGTCGGAAGCTTCGCACAATGACTTAATACCGGTGAGCTTCTTTGACGCGGAGGATCGATCTTCTTGCGGCTGCACGCGGACCAATCGCGAATTGACGTGGATTTCTTTCTGTTCTGTGTTGTCTGGACTATGCCTCGCTTTCGGTTGCATGTCCACCAGGCAGAGAACGCGGCGCAACCCCTCCAAAACAGGCGTCGCGTGCCGTACCATTTCGTTTCCTCCACCGTCCTCGCCGGCAAGCTAGGAGGGTCTGGAACGCGTAGTGACTAGGGTTCCCGCCGTTCGAGGGATAGGTGGGCGCCATATGCGAGCTTTGTGCTTCTTCACTTCGCGCCGGGCGATGACAAGGCAATGAGGACTTCCTGTCGTCCACGCAGTGTCCCGCTATCTATGCCGCTCGTCCTCGAGCCCGCACAACTTGCGTCAATGCCCTTTGACCCACCTATTGAGGTCGAGCGATGGCGTATCGGAGAAGGTGTCACCGGCCGTGTACGCCTCGGCGCGCTCAACGAACATCGACTGCGATCCTAATCGTCAGGCATCTGTACGGGCATTACATCCTCTCCAGGCTGCAACTGTTTCAAATGTCCGTTTGACGTGAACGCGCCATCGCGGTGACCCACCTGGGTGGGATCCTTGCTTCGCGGCGACGTCCTCGCGTATGTACTGCGCGCTTGCTGTGGTCTAGACTGCTGGCGCGCCCCCTCCCGTCCACCCTGGGGCCACCTGAACCATACCGAGTGCAGGCTAATGCCACCGTGTTCCTGGTCGTCACTCTGGTTGGGGAGTGGGCGGACTTTGCTCTGCCGCGCGCGGCGATGCGCATCAATGGGGTCCTCTCTGCGCAACGTGACGCACTCCCTAGCGCGTTCGGAATGCATCTCTGGGTGAGCTCGTTGCTGTATTGGATCCATTGGTGGGCAGTCGCGCTGCGCTGTTTACCCAGCTGCGGGTTCGTGACTGTTGTACATTATGCACTCTAGGCCCTTCTGTGCGCTTTGCTGGTCGTTGGCACATCGAGTCGTTCTGATGTGGACTGACGGTGGAACGGATCGGCCTGCAATGTGCTATCTACATCCACTTGCCGTAGGGGTGTTGCGTAATCGCTCTGCGGGTACCATTCAATGCATCGGTGGTATGGCGTGCCGTTACGCTGGCCGGGAGGATTGGCACGCATAATGGATGTCCGCCTGCAGGCTTCTCGTGGCTTATGACCAGTCCAGAATGCAAACGAGCTCTCCTGCTGTTTCGAGCAAGAGTTCATCGCTAATCCAGTCCGTTTCGCGGGATAGGCTGTGACAAAGCGTCTGCTGACGATATCCTTTCATGGCTTTTCGTGTGGTTCTACCCCCAGGAACACGCTATCTGCGAAGAACTCTCATGCGCTGGAATTACTTCGGCCGCATGTTTCAATGTTCCTCCCCTCTCCTGTAATGTGTCCGACGGCTTCCAAATGATTGTTCTGAACATTGAACCTTGGGCCAGCTTTCGGGGCTCTTGGGTCTTTGTGCCATGGGGCCCTGTTAGCCGACATTGAGCATCCTGTTCTCTGAGGTAGGCCTCCTTGCAACGTGTTCTGGCACCTAGGTCATCGTCTTGATGCATGTTTCATCCTCTGCAGCCACTCTCTGGCTACACTCACATCTGTCGAGATTCTGTTTCAGGTGTGCGGGAATGTTGGTGGCATAACTCCATACCTCACTCATTTCTTGTGGTGTGTTGGCCTGATGTTCCATAACGTCGCTCACAGTCACACTGAAGAACCCTTCAAGCAGGTCCCGTGTTGGTAGCCCGAGTAATTAGGCGTGGTCGATGCTCAGTCAGACGGTGGCCGTTCTTTCCTTGCCTTTTGCAGTGCCATCTCACGAAGGCATTCGGGTAACTTCAGCTAGCGCAGTGTGCATTGACATCGTGCTTCGAACGTTCTGGCCCCCGTGCTGCGGATGTATGTGGCCGCTATCGGGGGACTGTCACTGGTTTTATGCTCGCTCTTTCCGAGTGCGTCACGATTCCATTCGAGGATCGGCAGCCATGCGTCTCGCTCATAGGTGGACAACCCGCATAGATAACCTTGGCTACGCGGGGACTCTCCATCCGACAGTTCGAACCCACAGGCTGAATGATAGTTCGCAGTACGGGGGTGGAAACAACCATCATGGGTGCCGTCGGCGCCATGGACATGACCTCGAACCTGTCCCCATGGCGTTGACATGCTCGTTCCACTCGCAACCGCGTTGCAAACTCCGGAACTTGAGGTGCGCAAGAAACGACACGCTGACGTGTTGACATAGCTGCGTCAGCGCTGCGACATGGGGTACGCATTGTGAGCCGCCGGGGCCTGTGGCAGAAGGTGCTGTCGACGGGTCCCACAACGACCAACGAGATCTCGCAATCTGCATCTCATGTGTGATGGGGTGGGGTTCTAGGGTGTTGATCTCCAATAGCCTGGACCTGTGGGTCATTTTAGGCCGGAGAAGCCAACGAGGCATACCATTTTCGTGCGCTACTTTGGCCAAACCGGTACAAAGTCCGGCGAACCCGTATCAGCTCTGACAGTGCGCCTGCCGGCGTCCCTCCCCTGGATTCTTCCGGCGTCGTGTCCGACGCCCTTGGTCCAAGCATAGCTCGAGTATCCGCAGCTCCTGGTGCGTATCTGAAGCCTGCGGGGTTTCCTGGGAGCGTTCTGCTTATCTCCTGAGATGAAGACGTCAGGATGTGACAATGCGACGTCTGCAGGAAGCGTCATGGCGCCCTCCGACACCTGGCCCGGCCGTTTGCTGCACTCAGCGTGCATCCCCCGCGTCGGTAAGAATCCCAAACTGTCGAAAGCGCTTGCCGCGCCCCCTAGAACAGGTAAACACGCTTCCGCCACGCGGCTTCTCCAGGTTCTAAGATCAGTGTTGGCGGCATAAAGTCTGGTGCAGGACGTGGCATGCCGCCAATCAAAATAATTGCTGATTTTGTACATCAAAATACAACATTTCCGTTGGAAAGACCCGTGCTGTCGCCCCCTCATTGGTCAGTACGCCGCGTCGCTAAGGGTGATTGTGATACCTTCGTATCACGGAGTTTACGGCGAAGTGCGGTCGAAGGGCAGCGGCTATGCGCACGCTGCCTAGAATCGGAGGGCGCGATCCAGGCCTCCCCGCACGTCCTTTCATTATTCTGGGGTCTTTCCACGCTACCCACCGCGGCAGGCGGTGTCCAGAACTCGGTACAGCAAGTCACGTAACCGTACCTGCCCAAAACGAGGTGCATTCTTCCTTCCCGCCTCCGGCGCCACGTCGAGTTATAAGGGGCCTGTCTCAGGTCTGAGTGCTCCGTTCCCCCAACAGCCGTTGCGAGGTAGAGTTGTCACCGTACTCTCCAGCAAGACCGCGACTATAGCTTGACTTTACCCCTTCGAGGCATCTTCTGCGCAGACCCTACTCTCGTCTCATACTTGCACTTGTACCAATGACGATCATGTCTTCTTACTTCCGCAACTGGTTCGGTGGCTCAAGCAGCACGGCCAGCTCGTCCAAGTCCCGCTCTCGTTCTTCGGGTCCGGCCCCTATCTACGCACCGACATCTGGGTCGAGTGCCAGTGCGAATGTTCAGCGCAGTTACAGTTTCTCTGCATCGCGTGCCACGAATCCCTCGCCACTTCGCTACGCCACCGGCACTGATACACGGACAATGCACGGTTACGCGAAGCGCAGCTCCGCTTCGCCCTATGCGGAGCCTCGCGCAAACAGCTTGCGGCGAGCAAGCTACAAGACGCGTGAACCTGGTGAGTTGTGCTTATCTCAGTCATCCAAGTCTGTTGCTCACCTTGTGATTAGCAGTCCACTATGCTTCGTATGCCTCTTCGGGTGGGCGGAGCACGCCGTCCTACTCACGGTCAAACTCAAGTACCTCGCTTTTCGGCATGGGGGTGCCACGGTCCTCGAGCTCGGATGCTGGCCACCATTACGCTGGTCGCTCCTCTGGCGAAGTCCGTCCTCCCTTGCGGCAGAACCAGAGCTGGCAGTCTGTTGGCACTGCCTCCTCCTGTACGTGTCCGTCGCGCTACATGATGAACTGTCACTGACCGAGAACCTTATCTAGACGGCTCAGTCCGTGGGGGAGCTTCGTCAACGCAATCGCATTCCAGCTGCTACTCGCGGCCTCGAACGCCTATGCTGCATATGCATCCGCTGCTTGCATACACGCGTCTTCACCACGCGCCGCTCACGTACGACGTAACTTTCACGCCTTCTGCACGGACAGTCCTCGATCGTGCAACGCACTCGGCCATTCCTTCGCATACCCTTGCCCAACCCGCCACGGAGCCGCCCATGCCTTCGGGCGCCCGTCTTGTGCTGCGTTCCTCGAAGTTCCCATGGCCCGTCATCGTATCTGCGCCTTCAGCCACAGCTTCGCCCGGTCCTCGCTTCACCGTGGGGCCACCGAAGACGGCCACGATCACGAACCTTGACGTGCTCTATGCTGTGCATACCACGCTCATGACGCCCGTGACACCAGAAGAGTGGGCGGCGCTTGGGAACGGGAGCCGCGCACAGCACAAGGTCGCAAAGGCGTACGAGCGTCGGTGTACGCGCATGGGCGGTGGCTGGGAGGCTGGCGTACGCCGCGTCGACTGGCTCGGTGAGAAGACACGGCTCGTCGGCGTCGAGGTCGACAAGAGCGGCGGCGGCGGCGGCACTGGCAAGCTCATCTTCGAGAAGCCGTGAGACAGCGCGGCTTGTCGTCACATCTCTTTCTTATTGGGTCTCCTTGGGTTTCTGGTGATTTATCGGTCTCTTTGCTGGTCCGCGATCGGCGCAAAACATTTGCAGGTACTCGCGTATTCGCCCGTCGTCTGCTCTGCTCTCCCGTCTCGCATTCGCTTTCAATCGTCGCTCTCTAAATCGGTCTCGTCCAACTTTTGGTGGTATTTGACGACTCATCGCCTCACTGGCGCTCACGATGCGACTTACGCTTATGATTATGACCCACTTGTACTATACCCAATAACCCACGCACGAACGATGATCCGCATTCGCATTTAGGACGTTTGTACTTTACATCCATCGCGCACTTGTACTTCTTGTGTCTATAGTTTTGTATTGCTCGCTCTCAGCATAGTCGCATCCCCCAACTCTAGCAATGCATCATCATATGCCTATGCATATTCATATTATGCACACCATACTTCATGCATGTACTTGGCCAAGCCAAAATAGCAATACATCGTCCCGCTCATGGGGCTTCTCAAGCTAAGGGACATGCGCTTAGATATGAGTAGCCCGCAGAACATCGGAACGACGAGAATGTACAGGCCACATGCGACCTCTCAGGGTGCATGGCGATGCGATGAACACAAATGGACTAGCTAGAAGAGCGTGCACAGGCCACGATTCAGCTCGTCCTGTGACTAGTATCGGGCTCGAGGACACGCTATTCCACCCACCCCACGCTGTAACACGTACTAGACAGTGTACACACTTCCCCTCTCATGTACACCACGAACCCTGGAAGTCGAGACTCGGACGCCGTGGACCACCTGCCAGTGAGCCCCACACGATTATTGATCGCTGTTCCACCTTCCCCAAGCTTCCCCACCGTGCGTATGTATGTACGAACCCCAGAACCGTCACCCAGGATCATCCGCAGTGTAGAATTAGACTGGGACACCTGACGTCGAGATCCGGTTCGCTTCGCCTCGGAGATGACGGTTATTGACAGCGAAGAGAGGTCCCTGGAGAGTGGAGCAAAGAAGGAAGTGAGCTCATTGATTCCATGCGTCACCCATTCGTGCAGCCCTCGGCTATGGGCACACATTTACTACTGGAGTGTATTTTCCGGTACTGCTTCCGGATTCACCTTGAGACGTGCATCACCACGACGACAGGTCCAAAACGGTGAAAACGGCGAGCAGGGGCCAAGTTCAGGCACTTTCCGTCCGAATCTGCGGCTAGTGCGCATCGGGCTGTTTCTGCCCAAAGGTATCGCCGCATCGTGGTGATTGGTGTCGCGACATATGTGGTACTCACCACGTTTCGCGTGCCCACTTCCCTAGAGCATATAGAGCGGCCAAGCCACCAAAGAACATGAGAACGGTTAAACCGGACACTGCGCATGGGCGAATTGGCTTCCACTAGAACATATCATGTGGAGCAAAATATACTGCCTCCTGGCTGGATCGAACAACCGACCTCGTCATATGATGGTATAAACATACTAGTGACGCGCTCTACCACTGAGCTAAGAAGGCCCTGACAACAGGCCTTAAAAACATAATATATCTTATGCAGTGAGTTTTGTATGTCGGAGAACGAAGCAGCCTCACTTAAGCTCTCCCATACAGTATTTTCTTCCTATGTCCCAACAAGACTTGAATCCAACTGACGACTGACCCGGGATTTCGAGGTAGAGCTAGCTTGGTCTAGACGATGCTCAAGATACTTCAAGTTGCCCGGCCCAAGGCGGAGGTGTGATTTTTTACCAACATGGCTTCAAGGAAGCTCGATAGTAGTTACGACTCGTCTCATATCACTCACACACGACATATGATTGGTGCATGCATATGAATTGCGATCGTGGTGTCTACACTAGTGTGGCGTAGAATACCAGCCATTGGGATTTACATGAGTAGCGGTGTGTCTAATAGTGTACAGAGCGGCGCGTCCATTACGAGACATCGATACATGAGGAGGGGGCTTGTACATTGACCGTAGACCGGGGAGACACATTGTCCGAGACAATACAGGATAGAGAGGTCACATTTGGGCGTCCAGCGCGTTCGGCAGAACGAGTCCAGAGACAGAGCAAGGGAAGAGACGAGCCGACGACGTTGATGAATGGTTGAGGGTGGGAGATATGAAAGTCGAGCGACGGGAAGAGTTTTTGCAAGGTGACGGCTTCATGGGTGCGAAGAGAGATGTTCAGTGGGTGGAGAGGTGGAGGTCGCAGTGGACGGCACCGGCGGATGCGTGAGTGATCTCGATGCCACTGAAGATAACCCTAGGGCCGAGGTACTTGTAACGGCGAGGGGCGCGTGACGCGGCAACGCCTTGCTGCACCTCTTGAGTGAAGCACCTAGCCTCGTGTTCCGACGGCGAGTGAGCCATGGCAGAGAGGACTCCTTCGAGGACGTCCCTCACTGTTACGCCGCCCCGCTGCCGGGCGCGCACCTCAAAGTGGAACACGCCGATGACGCTAACGTGAACCACATTTGTAGGCGGCGTTGTGAAGGCTTGGTAGGTGTCGCGCTCAGAGTACGGTGCCCCAAAGCGGATGCTCGTAAACGGCTGTACAATGTTGAACCGGAGTGTTTGCGGACTGAACATCGGGTGCACAGCAAAGCCAGCGGAACCACGTTGTCCTCGTGCTCGCTCGGGGGTCGTCGGCGGAGTCATAAGACCATCTGCGGTAACGCGCCGACATATCAATAAATAGTCGGAGCGGGACTCGAATAAGAAATTGCCGTACAATTGGCTTGGGGGCCCGGAGCGGGGCCGTAGCCCATTGGGTACATCTGCAGTGCGCCGGTCGGCGGGCCGTACCCGGGGAGGGCGTTCGTCGGCGTGACGGGTGACGGAGGCAAGTCCTTCGGGCTCATGTACGGTGCATTCGGCACGGGTGTACTAGGCACACGTGTGGAACTCGACGACGGTGTAGAAGGGTACTGCATGGTGACAAGTGTAGCTGCTGAGGTGTGACACTAGAGGTTTGGCGAGGGATTGGAACGTGAACCGGCGGGCAGATGTGCGGCGGCGGACGGGGCGGGAGGCGGGGCGGGGAGGTTGATACGGAACCCGTCCGGCGGGCGGGCGGATTTATACGAGTCATGTCGTGTTTGTATGGGACCGCGGTACGGGCGACGCCAAACAAAGGTGCCCGCAGGCGGCGGCGCGCTCGAGTCATGCGGTCGTCGCAGCCCCGACGTGGGCGGCGGTGATCGCGAACCCGCCTTATCGCGCGCCATCCGCCATGCCGGGCGTCTGTAGCCCCGGCAAGGCGCATCTTGCCATATCGAGTCGCGCGCCTGTTACCATATGGGGTAAGTTCGCGCCCTCCGCCCATTGCGCGTGCCTCGTGGTGCGTCCTCGAGGACACCGTGTGACGGCGCGACTTCCTTATCGAGGTGCCGCCTTGTGCGCGCGAAGCGAGGGCGGTGTGACAATCGATGGATATCGCCCTTCACACCGCGCCGCCGCCCGCGTACGCCGCTGAACAATGCTTCAGGCTTGTTGTCCACCGCCGCCGAAGGCGCACACACCTCGGACGGCCCAGCTCCATATCGCAGCTAGCCCCGTCCGGAGCACAATGGTGCGCCGGTTGACTGACGGCCTGCGCCGCCGTCCGTAGGCCTTCGCGCGGGAGCGGTACGACCGCACACTACCCACGCAGTAGTATAGCACAACAGGCGTGACACCAAAAAGAGGACCTGGTGGAGTAGCGAACCTCCGTGCCATCGGCGCATATGGGCATCGGACCGGCGAAAAGAACGAAACCCTACGGGCTGCGGCCAGCCTACGGAGGACGAGCTCGATGCCCTGTACAAACTAAACCGGGACATGGTGTCATGAGTTTGGGTTCCCATGAGGCATCGAGCTTTTCTCTGGACAGTATTGGTTTAGCAAACCTGGGGCTGTATGTAAGGGAATGAGCAACCTGCATAGGCACTGTCAATGAGTACGCCGATTCGAGACCCACCATCATCATCCCGAGTATTCTGCCATAATTGTAGCACATAGTACTACAGAGTAACCCACTCACCTATATTGCTGTCGCCAGGATACCGTGGCTGCCAAGTTATAGATTCTTCTGAGCCCTTTCACCACAGAGTCATCAGTCGAAGTACTGAGGCGGTTGAATACTGGTTCACTCAACACTAGGCGCTTACGCCGGATCGAGACATTGCTTAAGCGCCGCGAACACCGAATGACACAGTCCGACGTGCAATACACGGGTTCTCAATCAGGCCATGATACTCAGCTGTAGGACGTAGTCAGAACTGTCAGCTTGTGCATATGAAGTGTGCGACAACAGTGTCTCAGCCGTGCGGAACGAGGCCAATTCAACAACACCGGGCGGGGATACTATGTATGGTTAAGATTATCTAATGCCGCCTAAAGTCGACCTTCACCTCAGTTTCTCCTCGTCATCATCCTCCGTGTCGGCGTGTCCTCCTCTCTTCGTCACACCGGTTTCTGTGGTCGGAACAAGTGCTGCATGCAAGGCCTGCACGGATGCTCGCCAAGTCTTTTCCCGCTGCAGGACGTTCCCGACTATTTCATACTTCTCTGCCCGCCTCTGTTCTACAGCAGAAACCCCTACCTGCTTCCACGAGCAAGCACTCAAAAATCAGACAGCGCCAAGAGCGAGAGAGAGAGGAGCCAGCTTCCTTGGACCAGCAGGAAGCTGCTGCACAGGATGGTGCGTGAAGCGTATCTGTCCGTTGGGCTCTGTTCATTTGTCTGCAGACATCAAACGTAACGAGGTCGGTGTGCAGCTCCTCTCCCGCCAGCTACACCGGCAAGTTTTCCGCAATACGCTCTTCCCCTCCCCTGAGCACTCCTACGTCCGCATCGCTCAGGAGCACCTCAAAACACACGGTCTCAACCCTGCCCAAGGCTCTGTTCTGCCCAACACCGCGTTCACACTCCCGCCGCTACAGGGGCGTAACCTCGACGAACACTTTCATGCGATCGGTGCAAGTGCATCCCAGCCCTGGCTCTCTCTCGCGAAGGACCTGGCAAGCGCAGAACTCCCACCGAGACCTGACCATTGGAATATCCAGGCTGGTTGGACGCGCTATCTCTACCACCCTGACGGCTCCAGCTACTACGAGCATGTCGATTATCCCGAGTTCAACGGCCAAGCGGAGGACATGCTTGTCTTCGACGTCGAGACGTTGCCCCACTACAGTCCGTACGCTGTCATGGCGTGTGCAGCATCGAAGAACGCGTGGTACTCCTGGGTCTCGCCGTGGTTGCTCGGGGAGACGGAAGATGTACAGCAGTTGATACCCATTGGCGATAATACGTTGCCTCGCGTCGTGGTCGGGCACAATGTGTCGTACGACCGTGGTCGCATCCTCGAGGAGTACAGCGTCGAGGGCACCCGCACGCGTTTTCTCGACACCATGACACTGCACATAGCTGTCAAGGGCATCTCATCTAATCAGCGGCCTGCATGGATGAAGCATCGTAAAGCTAAGGAGAAAGCGCGTCAGCAAAAGGAGGAGGCTATCGAGGCTGTCATGGAGCTTATTCGCCAAGGCGAAGAGCGTCGCCTTTCCGAGACCGACCCCGCAAAAGCGGAGGAACTCGCCCGCTTGCTCCGTGACTTGCAGGAAGGGCTACCATCCCTTCAGTCTGAGACGCTAGACGAGGTGGATGAGGAAGAGCTTTCTACCAAGCGATGGGAGGATCTTACGTCTGCAAATTCGCTTGCAGACGTCGCAAAGCTGCACTGCGATATTGATATGGACAAGGAGATCCGCAACGACTTCATGACGAGTTCGAGGGAGGATATCCTCCAGGGAGTCCAGGAGTACCTCAACTACTGCGCGAGCGATGTTGCCGTCACGCACGCTGTCTACTGCAAGACTCTGCCCGCCTTCCTCGCCGCCTGTCCAAGCCCTGTCTCTTTCGCCGGCGTGTTGACCATGGGATCTAGTTTCCTCACGGTGAACGAACGATGGGAGGAATATCTCGCAAACGCTGAGCGCACGTACAAGGAACTCGAAGCGAAGGTTCAAACACGTCTCCATGACTTGGCACGAGAAGCCCAGGCCATGATGCAAGACGAGAGCTGGAAGTCAGACGTCTGGCTCAGTCAACTTGACTGGACACCAAGGGTTGTCGGCGCGAGTCGTGGGGCCAAGTCATCCAGGGTAAGTTAGCTTTTCGAACGAATGGTAGCTCCGTCTCAAGAGATTTCAGAGTACCCGCAATGCCATCACGGTAACAGATAAGGTGGTGCCTACCTGGTATGCAACATATCTGAAGCGGGGACCTGCGTCGAGGGAAGTCACTAAGCATATTCTGCCATGGCTGATGCGGCCTCAATACGACGGAATACCCATGCTGTGGTCACGGGAGCATTTGTGGCACTACAAATCGCCGGCGGGAGAGATCTTCTATCCGCTGAAGAGGGGTGGCAATAGTCCTTACGTTAAGGATATGTTTGGAATGGTATTCGGAGCGTACTCACTGGACCTTGGGAGGCTGGTGACAGATGACGATGAATTGGCGTGGGCGGTCTCGAACAAGTACACGTCTGACTGGGTGCTGCAACGCATCGCAGCGCTGGCGAACAAGTACGCGACCATGGACAAATCCACGGCTGCCAACGATCATTGGTTGAAGAACCTGGATTGGACGCCTTCGAAGCCCCCGCAACGTATTCATGAGGACTGCGGACCAGACGTGATCACGCATGTCGACGGGTTGGTGGACCCGAAGTCGGCGAACTCGCTATGGCCCAAGTGGTATTGGGAGCTCACTAGTCCTAGGAAAGGTTTTCCTGCCGGTTCGCTCGATCTCACTGTACGGAGCCGGATTGCACCCCTTCTACTGCGTTTGTCGTGGCAGGGCTGGCCGCTCTTTCATTCTCGCGAGCACGGCTGGACTTTCCGCGTGTCTCCGGGTTCCTCCTTCGAAACTCGAGCGACGCCGCTGGCTTTCACGCATGACGCGGATGCCTCGATGCACGCCATGACGAACGAGGGATTCGTCTTCTACAAGCTTCCTCACAAGGATGGCGAGCAGGCCAATGTGGGAAGTCCCCTTGGGAAGACGTTCGTGAAGTTCTCCCAGGAGGGCACCCTGACCAGCCCTGGCGACACAGCGAAGGAGGCACTCGACATGAATGCGCAGTGCAGCTATTGGATCAGCGCACGCGACCGTGTTCTCAACCAGATGGTCGTCTGGCAAGGCGAAAATGTCAAGGCTGGTTTGCCGCAGCCCGCAGAGGGGAAGAAGTGGGGCATCATCCTTCCGCAGGTCATCACCATGGGTACCGTCACACGACGCGCAATCGAGAAGACGTGGCTCACTGCGAGCAATGCGAAGAAGAACCGCGTCGGATCCGAGTTGAAGGCCATGGTGCGGGCGCCGGAGGGGTATGCTATCGTGGGCGCCGATGTTGACTCGGAGGAACTGTGGATCTCTAGCGTCATGGGTGATGCACAGTTTGGTCTGCATGGTGCGACTGCGATCGGCTGGATGACGCTAGAGGGCACCAAGGCTGCGGGGACGGACCTCCATTCCAAGACTGCGAGCATTCTGGGCATCTCGCGTGACCAGGCGAAGGTGTTCAACTATTCCCGGATCTACGGCGCAGGCATGCGGCATGCTATGCTGCTGCTGCTCCAGTCAAACGCCAGCATGCTGCCCGAGCAGGCGCAGCAACTCGCACAGAACTTGTATGCGTCAACGAAGGGTAAGAATACCCATCGCGCAGATCTCTTCGGGCGCAAGTTCTGGTACGGTGGAACGGAGAGTTTCGTCTTCAACAAGCTCGAGGAGATTGCCCTGTCAGATCGCCCACAAACCCCTGCGCTTGGTTGCGGTGTGACATACGCACTGTCTAAGGAGTACTTGCCTGCGAAATTCGGCGATGACTACATGCCTTCGCGCATCAACTGGGTCGTCCAGTCCTCGGGCGTGGATTACCTGCATCTTCTCATTGTGTCCATGGAACACTTGATCAAGAAGTACGACATCCAGGCGCGCTACCTCATTTCTGTTCACGACGAGTTGCGGTATTTGGTCAAGGAGGAGGATCGTTACCGGGCGGCGCTCGCGCTCCAGATTGCCAACCTGTGGACTCGCAGTCTCTTCGCTTTCAAGCTTGGCATGGGTGACCTCCCACAGGGCGTGGCCTTCTTCTCTTCCGTTGACGTCGACAAGGTGCTCCGCAAAGAGGTGGACATGCCTTGCGTCACGCCTTCGCAGTCGGAACCCATTCCGCCGGGCGAAAGTCTGGACATCACCCAGATTCTCGAGAAGACGAATGGCGGCTCGCTGTGGCAGGATGGTGCCCCCATGCAAGAGTACGATGGCATCAAGGGTGATGGTAACCTCATTGGATATCGCCAGCCCAACTGCCTTGTCCACCGCGCGGACAACGCTGCGTGGTTGCGTGCGCAGGCTAGCTCTGAGATTGAGGAGATCAGACAACTCGCGAAGAAATACAAAGGGCAGCCAGGCGCAGCTCAGAAAAAGGCTCGTAAGAGGACGAGTCCGCTCAACAGCCTGAAGAAGGTGCGGGCATTAGGCGACGGCGATGGTGTCGACTGGAACAACACCATCGAACAGCTGCTCAAATCGTTGGACATTCACTGACCCTGATATTGATTTCATGCTATCTTCTACGTCGATGGTGCTATCGGATACTGTATATGATTCATATTGTTGTATGTCTAGATGCTCAGTAATGTCATAATGGAACCACAACATAGTGTATGCCTCGCCAACGCAATCCCACCCTTGTGCACTGTTCGTTCAGCTTCCGTGAAGACCACGACTCAGAGACCCATTGTTACCAGCGTTGATATCGACATCGTCCATGATTCCTGGTCGTCCAACCGACCGGCGCAGTGTGCCTACACGCTAAGCAAAATATATCGTAGCTCAAGGCGACTCAGGCCGTACAATCGCGCGCAATACTACGGCCGATTAGATCGTCCTCATAGCACGTTATTGCACCCTATGCACCCAAGTGGTATTCTTCTCTTACACTCGAACACACACGGGTACACCAGACAAGGCAAGTTGTGTTTCTTCTCCCCATGCATCACATTAGATCGAATACAAGAACGCAGACCTCCGACGCGGAGGTCATACCATCATTTTATTCAGCCCTGTAGCGACCATATCACCGAACATACCGCCCGTTCGTGAGGTTGTCCGGGTAGGGTACGGTCACGTTATCGCTGAAGCAGTCGTACTGGAAGTCGACCTCCGCGACACGCTCCTGCATGCCCTTGACGAAGTTGTCCAGGAGGCACAGGCCGTCCTTGTTGGGTTCCTCGCAGTACTTGATACCCGTGAGCGGCACCGCGCCGTCGTTGAGGAGCCAGCGGATGTACTTTGCGGAGTCCGTGGAGCCGGTGCTCGCCGGGCAGGTCATCACCTGGCCGACGAGATGCGCCGCGAAGGGCGCGATCAGTTGGGTGTGGTAGCTCTGTAATGGATCGGTTGGCTTCGTGCGTGCGTGCGCGAGGCTAAGGAGAACGTACGAGGTCGGCAGGGATGTGGTCGACCGGTAGCGGGCCGCTTGCGACCATACTCGTGAAGTTCATAGCGATGGCAACTGCACACAATCAGCCTGTGTCGCTCGGGGCAAGAAATACGGACTCACTCGACGCGATGTTCGTATCGTGGGTTGCATCCATGTAGATAGGCTGATTGAGTGGGAACGTAATGTTGTTCCCGTCGAGCGTCCCGTTCGTGGTCGTGTCAAAGGTCGTCAAAGGCGTTTGCGTCAGACGGGCGAGGAGCTCTTGGACGTAACCAATGCCCTGTGCCGCGCCGGTAGGGTTCCCTGGGCCATCCGCGTACCAGAAGTCTAGGTCTGCAACCCCTGTTAGTAACGTCGTGATTGAACAATGCAACCCACTCACCATTCGCGTACTGGTAGCCCTTCCATTCCTCCTCCGTGAACAGGTCGCAGAACTTGGAGTAACCGATTGACACCGTCTCGTATGCGCACAAATCCTGCATGTCCGACACAAGCGCGGTGGTCAGCTCGACACCGTCGATGTATTGCTGCAGCCGCGTCACGGTATCCTTCAGATAGATCTCCGTCCAGTTATTCGCGTACCAGCTGCCCATCGTGTAGAGATCGCCATTCGCGTTGTCGCAGTCATTCCACGGCACGAGCGTGTTGTTATAGCCCTCCTCCTCGATAATGATCAACTCGTGGTACGAAGTTGGATACTCCTCCAGGCCGAAGAAACCTGCAGCCCAGTTCCGGGCAGACTGAACCATGCGCCACTCAGACGTTGTACGGAAGACGGGGAGCTCTGTGAATCCATCGAGAAGGTGTCCGTATTGAACCCGTGAGGCGACACCCAAGTCGTACAGCTGCTTGCGCCCGAAGGGAGTCAGAATCTCAGCACCGAGCTTGTAGGACCAGGTGTTCAGGAACTCGAGAGGGCCCTTGGCTGTGAAACCGGTGCCGTTCACCACAGCGTTCTGCAGGAGCGCCGAGAACTTGTTTGTCCCCGATGTAGGGTAGCGCGCACCGTGTCGCTGGAGGATGTGCACCTGGTCGAGCTCGCAGCCCGACGGCACCTGCGGGGATGTCTCGGGGAGGCCAAACGCGCCGCCGACAGAGAACCAAGGCGAAAGGTTGCCCCAGTAGCGCATCGGGTTGAAGAAAGGGTTGTATGCTGCCCCATCCGCAACGAGGGGGTACGTATCTGACTTGACAGCCGAAACGGGGGCCGTCTGGATGGCTTCGGGCTCTGCGCCGGCTGCGAACGCGTCCGTCAGGTCGAGCGACGTGTGTAAAACGCGTCAAACACGTACTGGGTGTGGGCCCTGCGAAGCCAACCTCCTCCGCGTCCGGAAAGTAGGGATCGTACGCGGTGTTCGTCGCACCCGGGGGCGGGAAGACGTCGGAGGTCGTGGCACCCGCGAAGCTCGACGCCGAGTGCGGGAACGCGGCTGCGAAGGGCAGGGCAGCGAGGAGGAGGAGCGCAGGGACCATGTTGGACGACCAGAGGGAGTGCCCTGACCACGCAAAAAGTCGTTCATGGCTATTTATGAGGCGTCGGCGGCCCCTGCCGTCACTGATGGCACGGGCGGGGGTGCTGCACATGGTCACGCCGTCGCCGCGATAAGTGGACGGGCCTGTTTCGCTCGCCCTGGAGCATGGCCGCCCTGATGCCGAGATGTAAAAGACTACTGCAAGCCATCGTTACACAGGGGCATATTCGCAGGACTGCGCGTCGTACGTACCTAGTCATGTTGAGCAGCGACTATGAAAGCGGTCGTTTATCCTCGACCTCTTATCGCCATATCATTATCGGTCCTACTTTTAGACATTGAAGGCAGCCAGCTGAATTGCGTCTGAGAAATAAGAAGCTGGGGGAACTCCAGAAAGCTTCAGAATGACTTTGATAGTGGATATCGCTGAGGTCGAGCAGAGAATGAGCAGACGAGGGCGGGAGAGTGAAGGGCGCGCGGTGAAAAAGTAGCGCCCGTAGCACTGTCGACAACTGATGTGCGTATGCAGCGAGTGAATATCATTGCTCCTGAAAGTACAAGTGTGCTGAAATGTGCGAGCTCTAGCTTTCGTACGGTGTCTTCTCGAGCAGAGCTATCAAATGTGCAAAAATATGCATACCCTCACGATATCGGTACTAGTGGCGCTCAAGCTGCGGCAGATCGCAACTTGAAGGACCGCTCCCGCTCAACATCGCCGAGTCATCATCCTTTCCGACGGGGAAAACTAGAAATAGCGTTCTGTCGCGAAATGGCCAGTATCGTCTCAAACACCTTGATTCTCTTCACAGACACTCTCTCCGTGGCAGAGCTGCACAAGGGCATTTCCCACTTCCACCGAATATGTGAGTACTCGAGGTTCACCAATGGTGGCTGCAAAGGCATTCACCCTCTGATTCCCGGAGAGTTTGTAGACAATGAGTTCTTCAGAGAGCTATCGGCCGCTGCCTTCGGATGTGCCAGGACAGCGATACGTCTTGGTGCATGCCATGTGTGCCGGTTCCTTCCATCTACCAGACCGAGAGGTATTCGACGATGCCTTGGATACCGATACAGGCTCAAAGGTACCGAGTTTCGCGTTCCTCCTCGAGCATGAGGAACATGGCAAGATATTGTTCGACCTGGGTTTGAGGAAGGTGCAGCTGTTCAGCCCGTGTTGTAATCCGTTGGCTGACAAGACTGCTTGTCCAAGAATGGACAGGGATATCCGCCTGCATTGAATGAGACTCTCAGGATATTCACAGTCGACTGCACGCATGATGTCGTTGACATTCTGCGGGACGGTGGGGTCGAAGCGAGCTCCATTCAGAAGGTTATATATAGGTTGGCCGTCCTGCACTTTCTCCATCCAGCAGTATGTCTCTAACGCACGTCCCATGCCACTCACAGTCATCTTCACTTTGATCACGTCGGCGATCTCACACCCTTCGCACACGCGGAACTCGTGCTTGGCGAACCAGCCGCGGAGCTCATGCAGAAACCCTACCCGCGCTACCCCGACAGTTACTGGCAAGAGTTTCCTCCGCACCAGAAAGTGCGCTACATCCACTTCGCCGACGAGAAGCCGCCCTCTCGTACGCATGCACCCCTCGGACCGTTTGACCGGGGTCTTGACCTGTACGGAGACGGCTCTCTCTACCTTCTTGATGCTCCCGGCCACATGCCTGGCCATATCGCTGCCCTCGCTCGCGTTGGCCCAAATAGTTTCGTCCTCCTTGCCGCGGACTGCTGTCACAATCGGCTCTGCTATCGCCCGGGACATCGTCTGATCAGTCGGGAGAACTACGAAGACCTGGATGTCGCGCGGCAGACGGTAGAGAAGGTCAAAGCCGTGGACCGCCTCGGAAATGTTGTCGTCATCCTCGCGCATGAAAAGGAGAGGCTAGATGAGATGCCCATGTTCCCGCTGGCTCTAAATGACTGGGCTGTTGGGGAAGCACGAAAGGCTCGGAAGCTGTCATGAGCGGCACTCAAACATGAAAGAGCCGAAGTATCTCGGCTCCTTCTTCGACGGAGGTGCATAGTCACTTGGTTCCTAACGGACTTTAGGACCATCGTTCTCTGAGCATGGTATTCGTAACTCTGTATTCTCTCTTGTTTTGCTTGGTTACGATCCAGGGCTCCACCGGACGCAGATTCCACCGAGTTCTCAAACCTCGTGTTCAAAGTTACTAGACGCCCGACTGCATGAGGCAACAGCGTGGCTTTCATTGGTGAGTCTTCGCCGCATCTATAAGTGCAGCGGAATACAAACGTACTCGCCCCATCCTTTCCACTGCCCGCATCGTGTTTTCTCTGAGCTACTCTTTGGCCCATCATGTGGGACACTCTCGTGCGAGCTACATCTACTCATCTCGCCACAGTATTGCCCTTTATGCAGGCAGCTACAAGTGCATCTAGCCCCGAAGCTGCTGTCGCGTTCACGGCCGCAAACCTTGCTATCGCGACCAGTAACAGCGCTGGCGTACCCAGTGGTTCAGCCCTTACTTCTGGGCTGCTCACCTTGTATGTCGTTGAGAAGGTAGCGCGCGCCCCATCTGCCCTCGTACCACTCCTTCAGATCGACTCAGGCGCGATCCACGTTACCAAGCTCGCAACCTGCGTCCGCGCCAGCCCAGTAAAGGACACGGCGCGTATCACCTCGCTGGCGATGATGCAGTCGACCTCCACCGAGGAGTTTGTCGTCCAGCAGACAAGGGAAACTTTGGGCCACCGTTTCGTCGTGGCCACGATCGAGCTGAAGGACAACGCGTCGGGAGAACGCGTCCGGACGTTCGCGCGTGTGGACTTTTGGGGGAAAGACGCCTTCCGAGAGCAACCCGTCTCCCAAGTCGTCATGCTCGCCGATGACCCCGATGTTCTCCAGCGCGAGGCCCGTGAGCTCGGGCGCGTGTCTGGGCGTCCTGAGCACGCCGACAGTGGACCGACGCTGGGCGAGTTCGCCTCGCTCCTCGAGCTGATACATTCGCGTACTCCCGATTATAACGTCCTCGTCCGGAACTGCTACTGGCACTCCGAGACGGTTTTCCTCTGCGTCACCCGGGCTTACTCCGCGGACTGGCTCGCTGGGTCCGTGAGGCCTGCCGTCCTCGTCAAATGGATACAGCGCGAGTGCGACTCGGTCGCTTGCATCGTGGACATGGCCTTCGCTGGTGGGGCCCTACAAAACTTTACCGCCGCAACGTCGGCCGTGGTGGGGTTGTATAGATGGGGATTGGCGAACCTCGCTCCAGAGGCCGCACGAGTGGCCGTGCCCGAGGAGGATATTCACCAGATAGTCGAAATCTGGCATCCTGCTGGCAGGCAGTGACGCGGTGGCATTTTCCGATATTCATAATAGTTGCCAGTTCGTACCATATTCTTGAACTCCCGGTGATTCAGGCGTCTGAGTCTGAGCATTGCGATAGCATGTATAGCAGGAACACAGAGTGTGATACAAAGCAGTGATGGTAAATCATAACAACGTGGAGCAAAGGCAAGAGGATGACGGTCGAGTACAACGGCAAAGGAGGCGCAAAAGCGAAGACCACAACATGCAAAGCATGATAAGAGACAATGTTCGAGTCGTAGTCCTTGAATACACTATGTCCATTGCTGAGCGATGTGATGAGAGAGTCTCATGCTTGCGGAGAGCACATCAACGTGTTCATAGCTCGAAGACCCCGTGCATGTCCTGCAGAGAGAAGGGCATCAGCAATTTCGCGTCGCGCGACATATCGCAGTGGAGCATACGAGTCTCTGCTGACTAGCGATCTAGATCCAGAGTGAGCATAGGTGGGGCACATATTCGCTAGCATGACGCACCTGCACGGTTTGGAAGTTGACGGCCTCGAGAGGCGAGCTCGCTAGTTGCGGGTTGTGCTTGAGCCTGTTCCTTCTCTTCCTCTCGGCAGCGTGCACGTTACGCGACGCGGCGTGGCTAGCGTACCTACCGAAATCCCGCAGATCAGCATTGGCCAGAGAGTATGTGGGGACACATACATGAGAGTCGTCACCAGCGCTCGGAGTTGTGGGCGAGGGTCATCTCCTGGATAGCGCTGAGTGTTCGCAGAGGAGGCTGTGTTATGCATAACACTCACGCAAGGCCCTGACCAGGTTCTGTAATATTCAAGATTCAGCAGAGCATAACATTGACAATGCATAGAGCCTGACCTGGGTCATCGCGCCTACTCGCTTGTTCTCCCAAGTCAATTGTTCGTCGCGGCATGACGCAATCGAGATCTATTCGAGCAAGGAAGTGATCATGACCAAAGCCATTCTCAGAAACTGACACCGGAAGCTTACCACAAACGGCACGTTGGGTTTCTCTTGCAGCTCGCATTGCCCGTCGCACTTACGCAACGATTCGGGGGACTTGCAGCGCGGGATGGCCAAACAGAGTGCATCCTTCCAGCCGCCGAACTTCATAAGGCGGGAAGGCCTGGCCTGCCTGCCTCGCGCTCTATCTCTCGGTGACGGAGTTGAGCTGGAGCGATAAAAGTCCATCGTTGGCGTGCGCCAGAGTTCTGGCTGCCGTAGACACGCCACCATCGCGTCGAGTGAGAGCGCGCTTGGGCGCCGTGCAAGCTGTTGCGAAGAAGGGGAGCGTATCACTTGTGAAGAATGTTAGCCCAAGCATGCACACTATCAACCACCCCCAGACACGCTCACTGGTATCATTGCGTCGAACTAGTGATACACACTTCATATCAGCCGCATGATGTCTTGGACATGACAAAAGACTACACACCGACGCACTCCCGTATAGTGCGGTTGTCACGGACGCCAACATTGATCCACGGGATTGGGAGCCGATTGCATTCATTATGATCGAGATCTAGGAGATGCGCAGCTCGAGTAAGGCGCAGCCAATGTGCACCCACAATACTGCGAACTTACCCAATAGAGTACCCGAGTGACACGCGTCAAGGATGGCCTGCAGATCATGACGACATTAGTCTTCACATGAGTAAGAAGTGGGGGGTCACCGACAATCAGCTGGACACCTGGCTTGAGTGGATCGACGAGGTTCTTTCTCAACCACTGTGACGCGAGTATAGTTTCATGAACGTTGAGAGGGGTCAGCAGCAATGAGTTGGTGCTCACGTTGTCCATAATGAGTTTCTGCCTCGTGCTCGATCCACTGTGGTCCATAGGGACGATGGCTGCATGCGGGCTCAAGCCAAGTCCAAGATCGTGTGGGACCATCACAGACCTTCGTCCATGTCATCATCTTCGGTATGTTCGGAGCAAGTAAGCTGGGTGGAATGTCCAGCAACTTGGGGAGGGGGCGGTCAGACAAGATATTGGACAATTGTACTAACTTACAGTGGAACACTAGATGATCTCCGGGTTGTGCATCGCGTACCAGCCGATGAATCTCCTTCGTCTATAGCATGGTGCGTGAGTCCTTCATCGAGACCCGTAGGAGGGCTCGCGCACTATGTTGAGCTTGG
The DNA here is from genome assembly GCA_029783445.1 of Fomitopsis palustris. Lineage (NCBI taxonomy): Eukaryota > Fungi > Basidiomycota > Agaricomycetes > Polyporales > Fomitopsidaceae > Fomitopsis > Fomitopsis palustris. The sequence goes on from JARAOQ010000004.1 coordinate 274,108, forward strand.
TAGGCTGGGTCTTGCGAACGCCGCCCTCTATGTCCAGGAGCATGGCGATATTCTCTTCTCGATAATCGTACAGGTCTAGAGAAGAACATCAGTGAGCCGTGCTGGGAGGGCGGAAGCGTGACTGATCAAGACCTATGAGCAGTTGCCGAAGGGCGTAGACATCGTCGTGAGGGCCCCCTAGCTCGCCGAAAGCGTCGCACTTCAGTGAGCCGGGGGTATTGTACTTGATCCCAATGAGCAGAGCCCTGTGTTGCTTGTAGCGGGTCGCAGGGGTGGGATGGGAGGCCTGACGCCGGCAGGTGTGACGGAATACTTTCATCCGCGTTCACACAGCGAGCCCCTGATAGGCCGATAGAGAAGGGCCAGCGCCATGCCAATATATGAGAAGTATGGCCAGGATAGTCTCGATAAGACCCAGAGATTCACACCGCCGCCGCTCAATACTGCACTGCACCTATACCCCGAGACGTGGCAGCTGAGCTTGAAAGCCAAACAAGGTTTGCAGTGCTGCAGGTCAGGGTGCATCCCGAGGGACGAAACGGAGGGAATGTGCAAATGACGCCCTGGGGCCTCTCGGTCGCTATTCTCCTCGAGCGCCCTTCATAGGCCACCTGTCTCTGTCTTGAGGACGTTCCATACACTGGGAACCTGTGCAAGCTTGCAGAAACAGTTCACGCGATCCATCGCGGGCCCTCGGGACTTGCACGCTGCTGCCATACCTGACACACGAGGCGTGGCTGCACTGACCAGGAGCCCGGTACATTGACAGCGAGATTTCGAGACGCAATGGTACGGCGTCCTCGGAGAGTTCTTGATCTATGAAAGGCAAGGGCGACCCCAACCAGTACAGCAAGCAATATATCCATAACTCATAGATAGTGAGTCCTGGTTTTGCCAACGTGCGAGTGTCCTGAGAAAGGCCGTCACAATGAGTACGCTTGAAAGGATTTCACATATCGAGTTTCCGGACAATCGCCCACCTGAGTTCCTGGATTGAAGAAGATCCAATCGGCGAACAGCTCTATATGACCATCGTCCGTCTACACGAAATGAAAGTCGGGGTGTGATCCAGCATCGATATCGTTGGCTTGTGTGAGCCTCATGTGATGCCGTGACGTTGTGACGGCAGCGTGAGGTAGTAAGTCGAACTACTGTTGTTCGCTGCTTCAATAACACTACAATACAAATGATAACTATGCGTCAGCAATATTGTGCATTTGTTGCACAAATGTTCAAGTCAAGCCCCAGGGTACTCCAGCTCAGAGTCACTCGGTTCACTAGGGAATACATATGCACAGCTCATACTACGATGCACATTCTCAAGTGCCCAATGTGATGCCTCGCAGGATATGTTCCTAGATAGGTGGACATTCGCAGCGCCGGTGTGAATAAGAGTACTCAATTATACATAGGTAACAACCTGGTACGTAGGCCCTTTTTTGTACTCCTCTGGGTAGGACCCCACAGGAGTTCCTGCTCCCTCTGATTCTATTAGTGAGTAAGAAACCACTGAGTCGCATTCACCCAGGGACTCACTTCGTGACAATGCAGACATGGTGACGACGACGCTAGTGTGTCGACGGAGTCCGCGTGAGCAGCGATCAGGGCGATCGAGTGTGCATACTACTGCGGGCTCCGCGAAGTTGGAGACGCGGGGTCAATGCAGCCATCGTCGCCTCATCTCGGGCTAGTGAGATCTCGGTGCGTTGTCGATCGGGGGCGTGGAGGCAATATGGGACATTGTTTGGCTGAGATCTATGGATAGCAACGTGTGCAGGTCAATGTCCGGTCCTGCTTCCCGAAGACTGTGCCGCGGTCGAAGGCCGGGGCGCGGACCTTTATCTCGGTGCGCATGATCAACAGTGCTCGAAGCCAGGCGCCCACAGACCACCGCTCAAACGTATTGAACCCCATCTGGCAACGCGCTCCGCACTGATACCGGGGAACAAACACATGCGTTGTCACTCTATTCAATGCGAAGTAGACCAGACTTCCATTAACAAGTACCGCGTAGGCGGAAAAGAAACAAGACAGTTTAAGGATACACATACATTACAAAGTCATGCACTGCAAGGCTATTCAAGCTACCGACAGCGACGACACTAGTCCTTCAACATACACAACCGACAGACGTCGAGGACATATGCATAGGGGGAGGGACGGAGATAGGGATGGTTTGTGCTACAGAGTTCGTATCGGTGAGGGAAGTGGTAGACTACAATGCATAATACAAGCGCGTTCATGTCATGTAGGGGCATTGGCGAGGGTATCAAAGGGTGAGGGGTATAGTGCCGTGGAGGAGACGAGCGCTCATGCCGAGTCGCGAGGGCCGACTCGGAGGCTCAGTCGTGGCACTTTGCCATCATAGCCCTTCGATACGAGGCCATAGAAGACAGTCTTGCCAGCCAGGAAGTCAATGCGTCGCATGGGTACGCCCGGCCTTCCCATCGCCCGCCTCGCGTACGCTTCCATCGCTGCCCGCCAGGCTAGTGGGTTCTGCGCTGCAGCGCGTTCTTGCTCCGCGACAGTGACAGAATGCCTGAGGTTGTCGTATACGGCAACAAGAACGTCGCGGACGCTCACGAAGGGCGACGCGGGAAGCGTGGCCGGCCGCTCGACGATGATCTCGTATGGGTACATCGCGCCGGAGACCGTGATGACGATGCGCGTCACGTCGGGGGAGGCGGCGGGCTCGTTGAGGGCGAGCGAGGGTACCACTTGGCGTAGCTCCCGATCGTAGACAGACTGCTGCGGGTCCATGGAGATGTCCCACTTGAGCCGGGGCTTCCCACCGTTGGCCGCAGCTGCTAGTGCAGCGGACAGCGGCACAGGCGTCGACTGATTGACATGTGCCTTCAACGAAGATGGCAGCGACGAGGTTGTACTCGATGTGCTCGGGGACCCGATGACGGGAAGGTCCGAAGTGGGTATCCCTGGAGTGACACGCGGGAGAGGGACGGTCCTTGAATGGTACAGGGGAGCTGTTGGTGGTGTGTAGGGGCCCGCCGAGCTGAGGCTCGAAGCGGGACTGGCGGTGCTGCCGTCGCCGCGGAAAGGGATTGCGATGGGACGGGCCGGCGCGCCGTCCTCAGCGAAGTGGACTTGGCGGCGAGGAGAGCCCATTGCGTGGAGTACGGGTTGCACGGGAGCGGAAGGCTGATGTGGTGCACGCGAGGGATCGTTGCGTGCGTGGGGGGCGGTATGGTATACACGAGGGATCTGGAGGGCAGGCACAGTACGGGGCCGCCTCATATACGCGGACTGCGCGAGTGGCGTCCGCATATAGGGATCCCCTGCCACATGCGGTCCACAGTGGCAGTTCGGCCCATAGGCTCGGAGCCATAGCGATGACTCGGTCTTTTCGACGAAGAAGACACGTCTTCACAGGGGTACGGGTACGGGACAGCCTTCCGCGCTCCGGGGGCTCCAATGTAGCAATCGGCGCGAGAAATGAACGCGTCTCTCTAAGTTATCTGCGGGAGAAGTGTGGACGAGCGCAGAAATGCGGGGTCATTGACGGGGCGACGTGCAGATTGTCAAGTTGCGGTCTCTACAGCTATGCATATGTAAGCATCATCAGGGCGAAAGGCTATGAGGGACCGGCATAATGCGTAGATCTGGACGCCGAAGATCTTTTCCGACACTGACAGAGGACCGCAACGACGTTGACCTGGAGGCGACCAGGCAAGCCAGAATTGTCCCCCCCTTTCCTATGCCCGCCCAAACGAGGGTATCGAGGCATTAGCAAGTCGCATCCTCCACGACTCGCCATTGGCGAATCCAGGCGTCCTCAGAGGGAGGCAAGTCAGCAGGAGTACCGTAGTAGAGTCATAGTAGACTCGGGCGCGCGCGTCCGGGCCCTTCGCGCGCGCGCCCGGCGCTATGCAACCGTGACGATGTGCTGTACATGTCACACGGTCCGGTGCAACCTTATACGTATGTTGCTGTACATATGCATCTAGCATGGGCAGTGTAGTGTCCTCTAGACTCTGAACCCCAGCGCGTGTTCAGATGGACAAGAGGTCTGAGGAAGGCCGACCATCTGTGCGACAGACTGCACACAGTGTACGTCCCCCCAGGAAGCCTGCTCACCGATATTCTCAGGCTTGATGGGCCCTCCAGAGAATCAGCCCGGCAGGCCCAAGAAGGCAGGTACACCTCTTGCCATTCCGGTCAGTGAGCGCAGCTGTGCGACGTGGACCGTGTGGCCTGCAATTAAGTACCACACGACCGTCCCCGCCAGCCTCCTCTACAACCGCTTCCGCGCCGCTGGCTGTACGTCAGGTACTACACAAGGCGACCGCGGTCGGCGCACAGCCAGTCGAGTTACTCTGCAAATTCACGCCACCCGGAACTGGGTCCTTTCCAGTGTTTGGCTAGCACAGAAACGTGTCCGCCCCTCGGGCAGAAGATCCAAAGATACGCACCCATGGACCCAACTTGCATCGGCAGCGAGGGGCACGATTGTCTCCATATTAGAACGTTCTGGGCGAAAAGTCGAAGCAAAGCTCTGAACACATGGATCGGGTTCAGCGATTATCTTCATAGCACCGCACGGCTCACCGTAGGGCTTTCTATTACCTCGTTGAAACAGCGGTGGTCGACGGTGCCTTCCTCCGATGAGCTGAGATCTCGCTAGGCCGAAATAACACTCATGAGTGCGCTACAGTAGATGGAAGAAATTCGAGAGACCCCGGAACGGACATTGCCGCACAACGTGGCCTTGCCAATCGGGTCAGCGCTAGTGACGTATCGGCATCCAGCATCCCCGTCACGACTGCATCCACCAGGTCACAGCTGTCCTTATACGTTCTCCGAATCGGAAGCCAGTTGTGTGCTGCTTGCAATGATGAATTGCACGGTATGTCACAGTCCCATTGCGCGCAGACGCGCAGACTATGATCATTGCGTGCTTTAGCTCACACCAATAGGCTTGATGGCTTGGAGTGGGCTGCCAGTGGTCACACCACGCGAAAGTAGGGCTTTGAATCTAGGCCGTACATTAGCGTGGAAAGCACTGCAGAAAGATTGGAACAAGCTAGCATCGGAAAAAGGGCCCGTGTTATGGCCACGCGGACAGCACGACGGCGAGTACCCGTGCAGCTGGTAAGCATATCCTGGACGACGAATGGTGTTACAATTCATTGTCACCGATACCGAGTGGGAACTGGACGAGATTTGATACAGTGACTGACTGCCATATCGACAGGGCCAGCCTGTTTGTCCAGGTGACGACGGCGCTGTTGGTTTTTGGTGCCTAGGCTGATAAGTAGGTACCCACCCTCCCCGGTCTACTCCTTCTCAGGTCGAGCTCAGGCCAGTAATCCAGACCCGTGATCGACCTATCGACAGTGTCTGAGTGCGAGGCAAAGGACTGCGGTCTAGAATGGTTCCAACCGCAAAGCAGAGCTCCGAGATACTTGGGCCTAATCCCAACTCGGATAGGCGTTCCAGTTCAAACTACGCAGAGGCGCCGGTGGAAAAGATCCCAGTCTGGATCCCACGCAACGAACTGGACAACAAGTATGCCTTAACAGATATCCGGCTTCCTCTTTGCGGTATATCCATACCTAGTACGTGGTCTGTGCCCCTCGTCAATGTGTTAACAGCGTCCGAGTCCATGAGCCGCTTCCTCGCATATCATATTCCCAACACCCAAGAGAGGATCACAATAGTGCTGCCCTCGTAGCAGCCGCGGCCCCGCTACACTGTAACGGAGCAAGGCCCCTCCTACGAAATACATAGGAGTGAGCATCTTCAAGCACGGCCCTTTCTGCATTCATCCTCTTTCTGGCAAGAACGTGGGCGAGTTCAGTTCACGAATTCGGCAGCTACCGAGGCCCCCGGACTCCGGTTCTTGTCGGCGATCATAGTCCACTCGGGCGTTCACTCGGAGACCCCGTGGCCGCTCCCTCAAAGAGGGCAGTCAGATGTCCCAAACCAAAGTTCCGTGACATCACAGCCGTCGGATCCAGAGGATAGGGTGGAAATCAGCGCGAATACGGCCGATGTCCACACTGGAGACATGCTTGTATACGCTGAAGAAAAACTTGACGCTGGACACCGTATTACGTGGACAATCGACGCCCTAGAAACAAATGAGCATATCAAGGCAGGACGGTGAGAAAGTTGCAGCTGCTATCGAAGAAGGAATGCTAGCTCTAATATGCGGCCTCACAGTCGAATGCTGGAATTAGCCAAGTATGCATAGCATTAAGAGATATGAATAATCGGAGATCATATAATCGCCTTTCTTTTCACCTCATATATGGCAGACACAGGTTCTCTGTGTACACAAGGAATTGACGCAACATCATATGAGTCCGGCTTGTTGCTGTGGGTCTAGAAGTAGAGAGCGACTGATTCAAATTGTTGACTCAATGCCCATAGACATCGCAACAATGGAGTGTGCCCGCCGCTGCAAGCCCCGAGGACAAACCGCCCCCGCATGATCAGTCTGCACATCGCCGCGCCACCAAATCGATAGCGGCCCATCGACACTATGCGCACCACTTGACGACCTCGAGGCAATTGTGGAAGAAGAGCCTGACGAGTGCCAGTGGGCGCTGCGGGAGTCGGGAACACGCTACGGCGAAGGAGCGGCGCAGCAATGGAGCCTGCAATCCAATCGGGAATACGTTATCGTATGCGCGGACCTGGGTCTGCGGGGAGGTGCTCACGCGCAAAGTACGCTCCCGGCGGGTGCTCACATTGCTCCGCTCCCATGCCAAACCGCACAAGAAGCCACGCACCTCGGGTACTGGTCTTTCCTTGTGGTAAGCATATATATTAGTTTGAATGCACAATAGTTCCGATGTATTGCTAGCTTCATCACGAGTTGAATGCCCCAGACAGCTGGTTCACGTCTATGAGAGACGTGCGATGTCTGTGACAGTGAGCATAACAAGTCCAGATGAAATATGCACCAGTCAGACGATAGGTTTTGCATGCGCACCACAGTGGTACAGCGTCTGCCTCTGTCACAAATTTGATTTCGAGCCTGGGAGCCCGCCAGAAATCGACTGCTAACGATAGCAACACTTAGGTAGCGTAGCGTACACTAGCCTCATAGCAAGCATTGAGATATGTGCAAAGATGCGGTATTGAAAGTCAATATCACCGGGAAAGAATTGTGAGAGTCAATGATATACCAGCTTTCATAGAGTTGTGGTATTTATTCCGAAGACGTGATAAAGTATGATTACAGTCAAATAGTGTCGGCGATCGTCAAGCGTGACGAAGCGCCGGAGGACCGGCTAGAACTGTCTGATGTTGCATAGGCATAAGCTTTGTAAAGATTTAGAAGTCGTTGAAGCAGTATCTTGTTCGTGTCCAGTAACATAGTACATAGCCATCAATGCAGAAAGTACTAGTACAATACATGATAATGATACACTAGTACTACTAGTAGTGTCTGTAGTCCGTAATGGATAGTGCGTAATCATGCCAACACCCGGCCAGCATGAGTCCCACCCGAGACTTGGTAGCAGGAACAGATATGTCAAGTAGGTATGGCGGTCAGCAATGAGCAACAGTGACATATGATTGTACAGTAACGTTCTAGAGACGATTATAGGGCTATAGTGATGAATGCGCGATGGGTATAAGGCGAGAAGGGGGGTATGAGGAGAGTATGGTGGCTCACGCCGACTATGAAGAGGGGCGACAGCCTACTAGGAGCTCCAGCTTCGGGAGCTTATCTGCAGGCCCCGCGTACTCCACCCCAAAGAAAACAGTCCTCTCTGCGAGGAAGTTGATGCGCTTGAACGGCTTCTTGCCGCCTGTTCGGCGCATGTACGTTGACCATGCTGTGTGCCAGACATCGCCGAGCTTCCTGGCGGCATGCATCTCCCGAGGTTCTACAACGGTATGTAGGTTGGCATACACCGTAGAGAGCACGTCCAGTGTGGTGACATAGGGCGGCGCGGAAGGGTCCGAACTTGGCTTCACTAGTATCTCATAAGGATACGGAGATCCGACGAGCAAGACAATGAGCGCCTCTGTTGTGATGGATAATGCGGGCTCATAAAGAGCCGCGTCGGAAGAAAGAGTATACACCCTAGCTTCCCTGTCGTAGGACTGTGCAAGGGGGTAGGCCATGTCCCACTTGAGACGTACAGGCTCTGTCTTCTGTGCACGGGACAGGAGCGATGGCACCTGCATAACGATGTGGCTTGCTCCCTCCAGTGACGATCCGTCCCAACCATTGCTATCGAGCTTCGAGGGCGCGCAACGTGGACTGACAGATGGAAGCGGTGCAATGCGCGACCCATACAGGCCGGTGTATGTCGCGGGTGTAGGGATAGAGAAGGTCACGAAAGGCTTCGTATATTGCGAAGGCTGCGTTGAAGGTTGACAAGACGTCCTCACTTTCGTGGAGGAGGAGCTGGGGGTGATTGGGAAGTATGAGTCGGCAATCGTCATGAGGATAGTGGCCTATATATGATGGCCGCGAGGATGCGCGATAACGTGTAGGATGAGGGTAGCGACAATGCAGCCTGAGGTGATCGGTTATTGGCGGCATAGAGGTATGGTGAGGCTGACTTTATACTGGCAGGAGGCTGACCACTGTGCTGAAGATCACAGAAAGCGCATCCTAACAGAGCCATCGTCGCAGGGTGTTACGGGACACACTGGAAGCGCCGCACTGCCGAGCAAGGTTGCACGCGCTGACAGCGAAGGCGTGGTTCGTCGATGTCCGAGTGGCACGAGCGATACAAGGTACGGAGCAGTACGGGATCATCCTCTGGTTGCCCAAGCAGGAAGGTTGGAATAAAGTTGGCGGCAGTTCGAGAGATGTACAAAGAAGAGCATGCGCCAGAGTGAGATGATCGAATGAGTAGAGCTCGTCCCGGGACTGCGGACAGATCCAAATAACAGAGCGTTTATCGTCCTAAACACGTTGCGACTGCCTTCCGGGGATGTTGATGCTATCCGATCGCCTTCGCTCAGCCAGGAAGGAAAGCGTTCAGGATGGGCAAGATGAGTGGCGTCATGGCGAGCGCATCCTGCGGGCCTCCCAGGTAAGCTCCGACAGGAACGAACGGCAATCCGTTTCAATGTGTGAGTCACCGGCCACGATCCATCGCCTTGCGGTTTATGGCATGCACTTACCTTAGGGCGGGAGGCATGCGCATGTTGTGACCGAAGTTGGAATATACCCGGGTGCGCTGTCGGAGTCGGAGGTCCTCGCCACCGCGCATATGTGCACACTTGAAAATTGGTGTCTGTGCACGGCAAGATAAACAGAGGCTTCTCGGTAAGTGTCGTTTTCCCAGAGTGGGTACTGTATTGGAAAACGGACTGACGCGAGTGTCACAAGCTCAGTCCTTCCCAATTTGGTCAGAACTGGGATATGAAGTGCTTCCTCCGATATCGCGTGGACTGGGCCGCAATCTCCTGTGATCAGCTGCACCGTGCAAGACCGGGCAGTGACGAACCTCTGCAATGCGTGCCCACGGACGCGCGTAGTGTGTACTGTACAAGCCGTCACGCGGCCCTAGCTGGGACCATGATAATCCACCTTCAGCTGCAGGGTGCGTATGATACGCGTGCTCTATGATACGCCTGTACCCCTGCAGAGCAAACATGCGCATCAGAACCTCCTCCCTGTGGATCAGGATGGCGGATCATACAACACTTGGTGGGCCGGTAGAGAATGGAGCGCCGGTGCGGGACGGATCCTCGCAGCCTCAAGTTGTACGATAGCAACGTGCGGTGGCACGGCTGCCAGTGGAAGGCTTGTCATGCCCTGCGAGATGCGCCAGCTTGATCCCGCGGTATCCGCGATTTGACAAATGCCCACTCCACTTTGCGATGCCAATAACCGCGCACTGTCCTTAAAGCGCCTTCCTTGCCCGTCATCCATGTAGGGTATGCCGAAACTTTGCGAGGGACAGTGGTTCAAATCATGCAGCATCCCTTGGCTATGTCGTCTGAAGCCTATTTTTGTGAGCGGGGACCACTGGCCGAATGATGCGTGGATCATACGCACGCCTGAACGTTTCTTCGGACGAACTCTCTTGTTGTCAGCATTGGTCTCCAATGCCCGGGTCGCGGAGTGACTCCTTGGGCGTCAATAATTTCGGAAAGACATCTACTGAATTGAACCGACCAGCGTTGCATATTGAAATTCGGTGGGTACTGTAACACCGCTGCAAGTCTTGACGTCCCAGGAACGTGTACATTGGGCGCAGAGCAGTGGTATAAATCATCGCATAACAGTAGATGAATTCGATCAATGACTCGTGATAGGGGAGACTGAGGGCCCTGACCTGCATGGTCAGAATTCAGCGTATATTCCAGCCTACAAGAATAAAATGAACCCACTAATCTAGCTGGCAGAAGTAAATGAATGACGACGATACTACACATAATATATTACTGTGCGATCCGGATAGGCATTTGTTATTACCTGGCCTTCCTTGAGATTTCTTTCTTTCTGTTGATTTCCAGCTTGTCTGGGATTAGGGCCAGTGGACCAACTGTTGACGCCCGCCGTTTGAATGAAGCTAGGCTGCGTTCAGACTGTACATATCCCTCGTCTTGCCTTGTCCGCTCCTTCCCTGTCTACCCTGAAAGGCCATGGGTTTGAAGCGCTCTTTGGTCCTGACGTCTTGCGATGGGAGCCACCGTTCGAAGGACCACGGTGGTACAGAAAGATGGTACTGTGGATAGCTCTGGGCACAGAAGAGCGGTCGGTGTGATGTATTGTTGAGACAGGAATATATGCCCTGTCATTATGCAGTAGTAAGTGGTGATAGGTGTCGGCGTTCGACTGCCATGCCTATCCGCGATTTGCTGGAGCGTTGGTGCCGCCCGTGCTGCGAATGAGCGGGGGTGATACGAGACACCATCGGACCTGGAATCATGACAGTTCGCTGGGTTCGACCACGACCCGAGCCGGGCCTCCAAGGTACGAACAGATGACATCACGAGAGCGAGCGATGCAACGGCTGGCTGCCGAAAGCACAGAGGCGACGCTCTGTTGCGAGCCCACAGAGTTCGCGTGTTCATCACCCCGTTGTATGTGCGGCTTGACAGGGCATCACGTGTCGCGTCGCGCACAGCAGAACGGGCCCCGAGTCGCCTCGAAGGAGGAAGGCAATGTTCTCCCTGCCACGTAAACTCGCGCGGATGCAGTTGCAGACAGTCTGGACTTCGGTGCGGCGTTGGAGAATAACGGACGATGAAACCACCCATCCTGTCAAAGTGCAAGATGGATAGTTCCCCTTCTGCCGCCAGCGAGACCACTTTGAAGGCGAGCGCAGTTGTCGAGCAGCAAGGAAGGTCTCGGTTTTGCCAACCAGCGCTCTGACACGGGGCCCGTGTTGACGTCCCTTACTCTCCCGAGGCGCGATGCATGTCTTTCGAGGAAAGGACGAGAGCAATGCGGTGCCGCAGCAGCCACGTCGACACGAGACACTGACGCACCTGCCATGTAAAGACATGCGTTAACCACATTTGGCACTGCAAGTCCAGAGGACATTGTCCAGGGTCCTTGGGCACAACAAGCGGGGACCAAGAGGCCGCTCGGGCATTTCAACACGTCGACCCCTGCCGCAGTGATGGGCCCGAACGGGCAGGAGTGCTTGACACGAGATGTTCAATCATGCGCGCAAGTGTCCGTGGACCCTTCCGCGATAGGAGCTCAAGGGAGAGTGGCCATATGGCATCGTGATTTGTGATGCGAGCAGCGAGTACAGGGACAGCGGACTCTATGGATGTGCCCGTCGCATGCAGGAAGACGCTGCTCGATTGCGCGCCTGCATCACACCACAGCCGTTGCAGCCACGCTGCTGCTCGCTGGGACGCGGAAGCGCGCCGTGACGTATTGCATATGCTCCACTCGCGGTGACACGTCGCGATGATGCGACCAACCGAGGATAGTGGAGTTAAGGTTGAGCGTTATTACTCACCTCTGAGGTAGACTACAGACTACGCTTGCCCGGCCTATGGCCATACCGGGTGCGACGCGTCAGCGAGCTCCAGCACAGCAAGAATAGAGTCCACAGGTCAAAACGTGGCTTGATCAACGCGACGAAACTGCTGCAACTGAATGGCGCGGTGGTCATTTAACAGTTGCGATCAGAACTACTGTGCACTTGCCTTCGACGACATTGATCGGCAGCTTGTTCGCGGGATATTGAGTAGCGAGAGATAGCTCACACTGTCATCTGAGGCGAGCTGGGACGCTTCCCGACTCATCAGCAGTAGTATGGCCTCGACCCTCATGATTGGAGACCGTTGTGAAGTTAGAATGGTATGTAGTCACTCGAGGATCAGCCTTCCCGAATAGGATTGCGACTTGTCATGGAGATGGCCATACCAGTTGTTATGAGATTGATTCCTGGGAACACTGCGGGAAGCACGCCATACACGGTAGAGGGAGCCGCGGCAGCTGTCAAACTGTCCAGCCAAGTCAAGGAAATACTAACGGACGCCAGACGCGACTAACGAATGGCTTAGCTTTGGATGAGGAGTGTATGTTTTTCTTTAGAGCCGTTTGCGACCACCCGCAGTAGACAAGCTGTGTCGTCGGCCTGTGTTGGCTGAATAGAGGCCTGTGCGCGCGCTGGATCAGGCCCAGTGGTTGCTGAGCGGCGGTGCGCAGTGCTTAGATAATACTGAATTGTCGCCATTTTCGTACTCTGGCGTCGGACAGGCGGTAAGCTCCAGCAACTTTTTCCTCCTCCCAACAGACCTGATCTCGCCTCGCAAGGCAACTCTCTCCCGAACCAAGGACAGGACGGGCACAAATATGGCATGCTAGCATAGAAGGCAAGTGGGATAGTAGGCCAACTGACAGTTGTTGACTCACGCCAGGGGGTTGTTGCTGTGCCGCCATAAATCATTTCGCTCCCGACGACCACAGCTCGCTCTCACCACCCTTGTTACCACCCGTATAACAACTATGTCTGCCTAGCCATGCTCTCTCCGAACTATCGTAGCCCTCCCCTCACCCGCACCGATCTCACCATGCCCGGTACAACCAAGCGTGTACACTTCGACGTCCCCCCGACGCCGCCTCCAAAGCGCGTCGAGGTTCCCCCAACACCGTCGCCCGCGCACTCTGACACGTCGCTGCCGTCGTCCGCAGGACCGATCACACCGCCGCAATTCGCTTTCGCACAACTCTCTCCAAAGTACTCTCCCCAATTCGTGCCCGGGTCGCCGTCATCGTTCGGCTCGCTCCCGTACGTCGCTGGTCCTGTCATGATTCACCCTGCGCTCGCCGCCCCGAACACCGCACTCCTCTGGGACCTCATCACGTCGCCGTCGGCCGCAACCATTCCCACCCCGTACGGTGCCCCGTCGCCGCTGCATCCGTCGTTGCTAGCAGAGCCCGCGACTCACCCCGGTCTTCCGTCGCTCACGGTCATCTGCGACATGCTCCCGTGGTCCGTCTCGATCACCCCCGCGCGGACCCACGTCGTCACGGTCGGTGACGTCCTCTACGCGCTGTACCGCATGCTGCGAACTGCGGTCACGGAGACGGAGCTGGGCGTGCTGCCCCCGGATACGCAGACGCGCGTGCATGTCGCGTTCCACACGCGACATAAGATGCTCCCAGACGCGCGGGCGCGGGCAGAGGAGAAGCAGAAGGGCGTAAAGCGCGTCGACTTCCTCCTCGACTTCCGGCGCTTCGCAGGCCTGTCGCTCGTCATGAGCGGCGCTGCGCTCAACGGCAAGGGACTCGGCGAGGTGTGGGCACTGCAGCTCGCGATGGCATGATAGGCGCGTCTGCATGTGCTCGGCCCTCTGACTTATTCCTTATTTGCGACTCCACCGCAACGGCGGTCACGACCACGATCACGGCAACCACGCCGGCGACGATTGATGATGGACTCTCCAGACGACGATCACGGACTGCGCACGATACATAGAAGAAAATCCTCGATTTCCCCTTGGTGTATATGGTTCCCAGCGACGAAGAAGTGTTATGTATGTTCTACGGTACATCCCCCCACATACCCCAGCATAGACCTCTGACAACAAAATAAACAATAACTGTAATCCTCAACCCTCCTTCCCCACCCCCGATCCTTGGCAGCGTTAAGTTATTGTCATACTACTTGACGTCTAGTTGTACTTGGTATTTTGTAACGAATGGACACGTCGCCATGGCCTCCGCTGCGGCTCGATTCGGCGGCCTGTGATTGGCTGGGCGATCGAGCACCGATCGCCCGATATGGCAGCGCTACTTGTTCGTTGCCACTGCGCCGCATGCCTCGGACCCGCCGTGTTCTCTGGCGTGGACCAAGGGCGAACGCACTCACGGTGAACCATCTGTGCGAAAACGCGGACGCATGTCTCTACGTGGCGCGGCGCGGACTCTGGCCCGGTGAGCCTAAGAAATGAACGAAGCTGGCAAGCACGATCTGCGCCATTTCCGTCCGGCGTTCCGAGGCACTACTTCCTCCGCCCAGAGACACGGCCAGGCGCGTCGTGCGACAGCTGAAGCTCGACATGGCGACAGCTCCTCCGTCCGCACTATCAGTGACAAGTCTGTTTGGGCGCGAGTGGCTGGACTTCGTTATGACATTCGGCGGTACTATCCCTGGCAGAGCACTGAAACACCGAGGCACTCGCTGAGATGCTTGCGAGTAGTGAGTCCTGTGATACCCAGTCGCCCCCGCATTTCTATGAACTGCTTGCGCTGATCACTCCTTGACGTACTAGGTACTCCCAGGTCCTGGCCGCGAAAAGTCCGTGCAGTCCGCTGCTTCTCGGGACGGGCGCTGACATTCGTGTTGGCCCGCAGCTTACGCAGCCTGGGTCGAACACGTTGCGTCTCAGGAACCTCGGGCATGGTGACGGGTGGCGAATGTATGCAATGTCCTGCTCGGCACTCCCCGGCTATTGTTATCAGAGTTTCGTCTCGTGCTCTGGTGACCGAGGCTGCAGTTCGGGACTCATGGGTCAGGCGTCATCCAGGGCAGATCTCGGTGCGCAAACTCCGGGCTGGGCTCACAACTGCATGCCTCCATGCGGGCTGCACGCGAGATAGTGTGCCATTGAGGTCCCAGTCTGCAAGCCCTCAACCCAGTGTCATCGCACACTACAAACCCGACTGATCGAGTAGTATCTCGGATATGGCTAGAATGAGACTTTCACGGCCCCTGTATCTCCAAGATTCAGAACGCCAACATCTCGTGTGCTGCTGCCCCCCCCCCCCCCGCTCACCCTCCTCGACCTCGAGGAGACCGCAGGTACGGTGCGTCGGAGACCAGACGCGCCGCGGGCGACTCCTCGGAACTCTGGCACGCGCTTCTGGATGACCGTGACCGCGCCACGTATGGGTCACGTTACCATCTACACCGGGAAACTTACTACGACTTTGTTGCGGTGCGGGCGTTCACTGCATCCACAGGCATGCCAGTGCAGGAACAATGCGGCTCCTAATCGTAACTTTCATCACTCAGATCACGCATCTCCGCGCGCCCAGTCAGTGTCTGACATGCACACATCACAGCTGTCGGGGAGGACTCAAGATTCATCGATTCTAGGTCCATCTCTACGACGACTGTCTCCCCAGTTCTTTGTGCTGCATTGACTGTGCCACGTACTTCATGACCACCTCGAACGCATCAGCATAGATTTCAACGATATCACTGTTGGTCTCACCTTCGCAGAGATCTGGAAGAATGCACTGCATAGCCCCAATTGAACCATTCCATGTGTCACGTCGGGCGCTGTTCCCCAGTGAGTAGACACGTTGTGTTCTGTAGTGGCGGATGCTGATGAGTCGAGGAGACGCAGATGCAGATGCCTTGATGCTCGAGGGTCGCAGCCCGTGTACAATGCCGCCTCCTCATAGCCAGCAGCCGCGTGATATACACCGTGACTGACACAGGCGCACCAGCCTGAGCTTGGGAACGATGCGGTTCGACTGAACCTTCTGTGAAACGCCCTCCCGAAGGAGTGTTTCACCCAAGCTGTTGCTAGTGCGCCGCTGTTCGCTCCCCTGCCCCTTCCTGGCATGGCGACTCTCGAGGAGCCTGTCACTAGCACAGTGATCAACAACATGATCTCAGCTTGCATCACAGTGACCGGCAGTGCGGGTGCTTTGCTGCAACTGCGACGTGGTGGTGATGCACTGAGGCGGTCGTCTTAAGTCTGAGCTGTCCCGCCGTATCATTGACCCCTAGACGACGACGACGCAGTTCCGCAAGCCATGAAGATCGGCAAGTTGTATAGGCGAGCGACAGACCCCGAGCCACGCCAGGGCGCGAGGAAGGCGTTGCTCATTGGCATCAACTACGAGAAGCAACATGATTCCCTCCGTGGATGTCATAGAGATGCCCTCGCCGTGCGAGATCTTCTGATTGGTACGGCATTCGCTGTGCTGTGATTCGGGTCTTCGCTCACTTTGCTGTGTAGACTGCTATGGGTACCAGTCCTCGAACGTTGTCGTCCTACTCGATGACCCCAACTATGTGCAACCCACGCGTAACAACATGGTACAGTACCCATGTAACAATTCTGGCGATGGGTACTCATGTATCGATGACATAGGTGAATGCTATGCACGAACTCGTAAAAGGCGCGCGGCCTGGCGACCGACTCGTATTCATGTGTGAGTCGAACTCTCGCGCGCGTGTCGGTCGCGCCTCAGACTTCTTTGTAGATGCAGGACACTGTTGTCAAGTCCCTTGCCACCATCACAGCGAAGCCGATGACTTTGACGAAGGTTTGTGCCACCCATCGCAAAAACTCCACGCATCCTGTATGCTTTGCTCTACCAGCGCTCATGCCTATCGATCACGACGGTGTCTTCAACCAGTCGAAGTTGATCATCGACAACGTTAGTGACCGGGAATGGTGTCAGTGGTCACAGAGAACCCACTGAACTCCTCTCAGGACATCCGGAAGATACTGGTGAACCCTTTGCGTCCGGGTGTCCAGCTGACGGTACGGTCTTCGCTGACGACCTACACCTATCCATGTTCACACGTGCGACATAGGCCATTCTAGATGCCTGTCATTCCGGGACGCTGTTAGGTGAGCTATTCGGGCACAAGTAGGCCTAATAATTTCAGCCATACTCTGCTAGATCTGGACCACTACATGTGTAACATGATTTACACGCCCAGAGTGTCTCGTGGGCCTCGAGGAGAGGGACCGCGCAGACAGGGAATGGGTAAGGTATGCAATCGCTCGCGTCCATGAGTGACATTCACCCACAGGACTTGGGTCCAGTGCGCAAAACGACCGGTAGGCGACTTCCGCTGGGTGCAACCTGCGGTATCTGTGTTGACCTTCTATTCACCAGTGCTACCACCGCTCCCAGGAGCGAGTACAGTATCTCGAAAGCCATCTCGGCGCTCGACCGCGCCTTCGCGAATGTTGTCAATGGACGGGATTTTTGCCGTTTTCGGCCATTCGATGCCGGAGGTCGAGCGCGCGCCGACGTTTCTTTCCCAGCGCGGGCCCTCACCTGTACGCGAGGCTCCATACGAAGTGGATTCACGCAAGGGCCGCGTAATGGACCGCGCAAGGGCCGTGGTTGTACGACCCATGAAGGAGGCGTTCGCGTTGATCATACCGCGACACCTATCTCCGCCTCCAGAGCCTAGCATCAAGTGCGACGGCTGGTGTGTGCCGACGAGCGCCGTTACCAGGTCGGTTCCGCGAGTGGTATAGACCCTTTCCCTATCCTACGCTACATACGCTCAAATGGGACGAGATATCCATATCCGCTTGCGGGGATCCTCAACAAACGTGGGAAGACCCAACAGGTCGTTCCATGTCGATTGTAGGTGATAGGGCCGTACAATGCGATGTCCATGCTCACTGCGGTTTTCAGACACTTGTTGAGCAGCTCCGTGAGCAGTCTCGTGTATTTGCCGTCAGCCTTCTCATGGAAAGCGTTAAGGCAAGGAGCCCCATCCGGTCCTCAAGGATTTGGCTCTTCGCTTGATGTGTGTCTTGTCGTGTCTCGATCAATGTTTGACACCTCGTAACCGTTATCTTGGAAGGCACGCGCGCGACCAAGTGTCTTTGCAACTGCACGCCGTTGCGAAGAAGCGACATCGTAAGAAGAGAGGGCATCACTCGCGATATGTACTTGATGGCGTCAACTTTCAAGACGTGCAGGCGCGTGGTCTAGATATCCAGACATTCTTGATGATTGACACGATAATTGTTGCAGATTGGAAGCCAGGAGAAGCTGGTCAGATGCACCCGTCCCTTCCCTTCAATTGTTACTGACGAACGGCTGGTAGGACATGGAGACAGTTGTCTTTGGACTGTAATCTTCCACTGCACTATGATGGCTATGGGCAAGTTGCTCTTTCGAACAACCCACGGCCAGTGTATTCATCTCGGGGTGTGACCTTTCTATGCACCATTTGTCTGTGACACGGTCACATGTTCGCGAGTTGCCGCCCGGACACTGCCGCAGAAGAGCCGCTCACTCTGTTTCCGTGTCCGAGCGGCACCAGGAGTCTGCAGCCATCCCATCGATGAGTGGCCCGTGCTGATTTCCCTGAGGTAAGTAAGATGCGACTAGGTACGGTCAGGCTCGCACATAAGCAGTGCCACATTCGGATCGACCCGTCTTGTTCTAGCCCACACAACAGCACAGGCGCCCACCTCCGCAAGCGCGGTGAACGTCGCGCACACAACCCACATTCCAAGGGACGGATGCAACACTTCCCTCTTGTCCTTTCACTCGATTCTTCCCCATTATTGTCCTCGCACACCTGATGGTTGTCCTCAAGAGGCGCAGGACAAAAGTTTCACGTAGCAACACGCGCCACAGATTACAACGCCGACGAGCAGAGGCTCGAGCAGGGGCGTCCTCCACGTCTGTGTGCGACATCTGCCATCGTTGGACCCGGTGCGCGAGGCTGCGCTCATAAGAGTAGGTCCTTGGTCATATGTCAAGCGTACAGTCCCTCACCTGCGATAACCTCTTCACTGCCTACTGAAGCTTGTAGGTTGGCTGGGTACAGCCTACCAAAAACAGACTTGCAGCCCTACGCCCTGCTGCATGCGCTGGCCGTCGTGCTTTCCTTGCCGTAGGAGACGCGCATCGATACAGATACCCGCCTTCGAGGACGGCACATCTCTCTTCGAAGACTTCCCACGCGACCCTCCGCCTGCGTCTGTGCCGCGTCGGGGACAGTTAAATCGCGCGCAAGGACCAGTGGCCTTTGACAGTCGTGTACGAATGGACGGCTTGCACCACACACCACAGCACCATAGCAGAGTCCCGCATCGGGGTATCCTCCGCAATGCTCACCGGGCGTCCGAGTCGCAGCAGGCGAGAGTGCCGCCACACCTATTTCGGGACGCCCCTCGTCCATCTTGGGACCGTCCTGATGCGACTCCTTCTCCCCCCTTCCCCCCACTCCCGCTGAACGACTCATTCGAAGATCGTCCCGCGCGCCTGCCACCACATCTCTTCAGGGATGCACCGGCAGCTAGGCCGCCGTCCAATCCTCCAGTAGTCCCGCTCGTTCCTCAGGCGGCTACTTTTGAGCCGGCACCCATCGCACCTACGGCACGGCAAACGACACAAGACGACGAGCCCGATCGTCCTGGCAGGGTACCACCTCATCTCTTTCGTGACGCCCCTCCGAATCGCCCATCCTCACAACACAGTGGTGCTATGCGAAGCCCGCGACTACCTCCACACCTGTTCAGGGATCGACACCATCCATACGCATGTATGTAACATGGCATAGTTGACGGCGTTTCACGCTGATGATAGTGTTTAGCGAATGCACACCACTCTGCCCCGCCTCCTGGTGGTCCGCCGCGAAGGTCATCTGCAACGGGCGTCTCTGCACCGGCGGGGCCGATGCTCATCCCCGCCTTGGTGCCTGCCATGGTACCTGTAGCTACTCCGAGTTCTGTTCATTCAGCATTACCTGGGTTTCCTATGGCTGCCTCACAGCCTATGCTCATACCACCGCCTCTCCCTTACGTGCAGGCGCCGATACCGCCCCCGGTGACCCCGCCTCCCGCGGCTTGGATGCCTCACCCTCTCCCGCACCCAGCCATCCCGGCGCATGTTTTCTGGGGAACAAACATGTTCAATGGTCCGAGAATGTGGCCGACGTCGCCGTTTACCCCCGGTGCGGCAGCGACGCTGACGGGCGGCTGGCCTCTCCCTGGCGCGATTCCCCCGGGATGGTCACCGAGGGCGTGGCCTCCAACGCCCGGGCACGCAAATGCAGGGCATGCGCGGATCATACTCTGTCCCTGGTTGATTCCAAACCCCGCGATGCCATCGATGCCTCATGTCGTCTGGGACGTCACGAAGCATCCCAGCACAGCGCAATGGGTGACCGGGCGGCACGTTACGGTCCCGCTCTCAATGCGCTTTGACCAGGTCGCGACGTACCCTGAAGCGCGGGTCATGCACGTCCACTGCGACATCGGGCTCGCCAGTGCGCGCTGGGGCGCGGTCGTGATCGAGAAGAGCAGCGCGATCACGCTCGGGGACGTCGTCTTTGCGATCTACAACTATTTCCAGAGGCGCATGTCGGCGGATGACGTTGACTTCGTCGCGTCGTTGCGGGAGGGGAACCGCGAGCGGATGTATGAGGCGTTCTACCGCCGCTGCCGTACGAGCCACTCGTTGACGGAGTACGAGCGGCGCCAGGGCATGCGGCGTGTCGACTGCTTGCAGGACCGCACAGCATGGTGGGGAACTTGGGTTACGATCCGACCCGATGACCGGTGGTTCCTCAACCTCGGTCTCCAATCTATATACGACAGCCCTCATCTGCGTGATAATGCAAGGTAGTATCTTCCATCGATCTGCTTTTCTCTGGGGTTTCTGTTTTCGTGTTTTGCTTTCCTGCTCTCGTGATGCTGTACTGATGACACATGCATATCATGCTCTGACGGTCCTAAACGTTATTAATGCTAAAGGAAGCGCTGATGTATTGTTATGACCAACGGACCTTGTATTACTGTACGACAAGTAATGATGTACTACCCCTCTCTACGAACACCGCAGATGCGTACAGTATATTCTTGCGTGTCCCCATAACAAAACTGTGGTACTAAGAGCAGATGTTGTGCCACCTTTGTGCTGGGCCCCTTACCGAGTGCGTATCCCCCATTCGCACCTCCCTTTTGCGGTAAGTCGCTTGCCTCTTCGGGAACTTCGTTCACTGACGTCACTGCATTCTGCGCACGTCATTTGCGCTTCGCAGAGCGCGCATATAGAACCGCCCTCGCTTCCGACATCTCTTTCTCATTAGCCCACCACTCGCGGGCAACATAGTTGCTGGACCATCATTCCTTCATCCTTGCCGCAACCATTCGTCTACGGATTTTTTCGGTATTCTGATGTCGGCCTCTGCATTACATCCCCACAGCACACGACGTCTCCCTCTTCATTCTTACACGACCTCTCATGTCCTCGAGCTACCCCGTCGTGTTGATTCGACACAACTTCGGAGTATGTGAGCGTGATCTGAGTCTGCACTCCAGGTAGGCAGTCGACCGTTCTGTGCCATTTTGACTTCCTACAGTGTAGGTTCGTAACTCAGAGATCAAACCGGTCGCCTACACATCTAACCATCCAGTGTGCTGAATGTGGGGGTTCAATGTAGCATTGCGGGCATACCGACAACTCGCCAGCCTGTGTCCCCAGGCCTGCGGTCGCCCTCCTGGCGAAGGTATGACGGAGCAGATAAGTATGATAAGTTGAGCGCATACATCGCGCGCGGAAGCAGGCTATTTATTCTAATAGACTCTTTGTTATCATCCCTCCGCATTGCGGAGGGCTACATACAAGAGCGATAACAACCCGTATTACGTCACCTGACCGTGTGTCGCACGCTGAGCTTCTCCGAGGCTTAAGCTTCCATTCCGACATCTTCGACTCTCGAGGAAGAGGTATTGCAGTGAAGCGCTCTTGCACGCACTCTGGTCTGTTAAAACCAGTATGGTGAGTAACAAGCAACATTGGTACTTGAGCGCGGTGACAGGGCTGCACGCCTTTTTGTCCAAACACCAACGACAAATCCTGACTCCTAGCAGGGTAGGTATCTGTGTCAGCCTGTAGAGGCGCGAGCCCACCGGCCGTGCGTACAGCGTATACTGTGGGTACATGGGTGTAGACTACAGTACCAGTAAGAAGACTCGAGGTGGGTGCAGAAACTTGAGGTGGGTGTACAGCAACGGATCCTCAGCAGTGTCAGTCATATGACTGTACTAAGTTATTTTTTGTCTGAAGGCGGTCGTGACTGTAACGTTTTGCGACATGTCGTCCGTGCCGTCTTCTCCCTCAAAGATACGGTTCGGGTCAAGCTGATCAGACGCGCCTCGAGATGATGGGTGAACCTAGAAGCTACTAGTTCGGACGGGTAAGTGTCTATGAGAATTTACTGTGGTGCATATTCATACCCGCCGTAATGGTATTGTACATGCACCTTGAACCGCGCCAATTAACATACAGCGAGTCGAGTGGGTAGCGCCGTCACGAATTAGGCGAAGGGAGTACTTCCCCCACGCCGACGTCATCATTATAGGCATGGTATAGCCCTAGCTCAGCACAGCATCAACGTTGCTTTGAAACAGCCTCTCCCGAATGAACTACATTGCATGTCTTGACCACCTTGGCTTGACCATAAGGGTTTGATGATGGTGGCTATTTGTTGGTGGGGTGGCGGGGTCCGTGTCGGTGGTTATCCAGGCATGCCGAGCGGGCACACCCGAAACGAACTCACACGTGGAGACAATGTTCATAGCTATGTATGGCAAGTCTCCTCTGTCTTGCTGGAGTACAACATCACAACAGAAATGGGAAGACATGCTAGTAGTATCCCGGATGTCAAGTGGTATCGCCAGATGAACGCCGAGCCCGAGGGAAATGTACAATCTTGGTATGGCGCCTTCGACGGCAGCGATGTTACTTCTCTACACCGCCATGATGCGTTTCAGATGCCTGGGGCTCTCCAAAATTCGTATATTTCTGGCCACCACAGCAGCGTCCTTGTCCGCCTTTGCCTCCTTGTCTATGCTGGCGCTGCCTTGAGCTCAAAGGCCGAGCGCAACCAGGTCCTGGTCGCATTGATCTTCATTGTATCCGCCATCGTTCCAGCTGTCACCGCCCGGCAACGTCGTCGAGCACTGTGCGAACGGTGTGGTCCCAGCCTCTCAGGGACAGGGCATCAGCACAGCCGCCATTCTATCCGCCCGCTCGATACCAAGTCATATCTAGATCGTCCGGTGTCTCGGTATCGTCCTGACGCATACTAGTACCTCGCTCAGCGGCGTACCCCTCGCCTCGGTCTCGCATCATAAGCAGGGCGCGCGTCGCTCGACTGCCAGATTCACTTTCTCTCACTTGTTCCGCCTCTTGAACGAGGCACATCTACTCGACCCAGTCCTCGCCTTACCACTCTGCACTCGCCGGTCCTGTCAGAGTTTGCGCCTGCAATGAAGATCGGACCGAAGGTCTTGCACCGACTCACACTGCCCGTGACACCAGAGACACCGCTGCCTACGCGGCCGTGCAAACGGAAGGCCTTGCTCATTGGCATCAACTACAGCTCCGTTGAGTCTGCGCCCGATGCAGGCTGGGTGGAGCTGGAGGGTCCCCACCGGGACGCGCTGGGTATGCGCGACCTGCTAATGGGTATGTGAGTTGCATTGTGCTGGACATCGTTTACTCAGAGGAAACACGGTACAGAGAAGTACGGGTACAAGGAGGAGGACATCGTCCTCATGGTGGATAAGGAAGGGGTGGACCCGCGGCGGAAGCCGACGCGGAAGAACATGGTATGTCAGCTATCTTCAACGAGCTATACTGCTGGTATTCATGACGCGTTGGCATGAATGCAGATGCGTGAGATCCGTGCGCTCGTCAGGGGTGCTCAGCCAGGGGACCGCTTCGTGTTCCTATGTCAGTCCTGTTTACTCAACCGTCGCACCGTGCCTCAGTGCTGCATATTGACCTTCGATACTTAGTCTCTGGGCACTCAGACCAGATTCCATGCAATGATCATACCGAGGATGACGATTTCGACGAAGGTACGATCCCGTTAGTTGATTGAGAAGAGTTCAGCTCACGGGCACGGCCTGTAGTCCTGTTACCCATGGATTTCGATGGCGGCAAGAGCAAAAACCGTCTCATCATCGATAACGTGAGTAATCTACGCGAGTCTTGGTGGAGAGCCGCTCACAGCTGTGTTGCCAGGATCTGCGGAAGCTACTCGTCGATCCCCTTCCACCTGGCGCTCAGTTGATGGTGGGTCCGCAATCAGATCCGCACACTCGTCCATACACATCTGACCGGGCGTTCCGCAGGCGATCCTTGATTCCTGCCACTCAGGAACCTTGCTTGGTGAGTTGGTGTTCATTATAGCTGTGAATCGTTCCCTGATAACTACAGCAGACCTCGACCACTACGATTGTAATCGGGTTTACTTTCCATGGGTGTCTCTAGGTGATAGGGACGCAAAGACGCGACACGTCGATGTTGGTAAGTCACTGCCTCCTGTTCAGCGATGTTTGTGCCTAACAGCGCGTGCGCTCTCACCATAGTGCGCAAGAACGATACCAGTATGTCTCGCCTCTAGTCAGACGAAGCGAAGAACAATGTTGACACCACACCCAGTTGCACCTGCACTTCACCAGGAGACCGCACCTGCGGCGCTCCTGGAGGGCGTCCCCACCTTGCATTCTCCGCGATCACCCCTCTCCCCACTGTCGCGGCCGTTCTTTTTCCCGCTGACCCCGAATTCCAAGTCTATCCGCCACTCTCGCTCGCTACACCACAAGGCGCTCAAGCAGACGGAGCACGAGAAGCACGAGGACGAGGCCGAGGAAGAACACCGGCGCGCACGGGAGCTTCGCCGGCGACGGACGATGATGTCCGTGTCTGCGAGCGTGTCGGTAGCGGCTTGGGCGGCGGGCCGGACATTCCGGCCGGCAGCCGACGTTCTCAAGCAGATCATCCCGAACGCTCTCTGTATGTCCCCGGTGTCTCTCCGGAAGTGCGACGGGATGTGTCCTCTTGGCACGCCCGCGAATGTACCGCGCGTGGTGC
This sequence comes from Fomitopsis palustris, assembly GCA_029783445.1. Classification (NCBI taxonomy): domain Eukaryota; kingdom Fungi; phylum Basidiomycota; class Agaricomycetes; order Polyporales; family Fomitopsidaceae; genus Fomitopsis; species Fomitopsis palustris. Next base: position 299,129 of record JARAOQ010000004.1, read on the forward strand.
GCACAAATCCACTTGCTAGGCCCGATCTAATTTGACGATGCGTTCTCGGATGCAGATCTCCTTGGCAGCATGTGGCGACTCGCAGTATACTTGGGAGTACAAGCGGGGCCAGTCCATGACCCAGGACTTAATCCAGGAGCTGCGCAACAACCCACAGCCGAAGCTCGACGACCTTGTCAAGACACTGGGGTGCGTCCGTTGCGGTGCTCCTTGCGTTTCCTGATTCTGATTCGTCATGGTTTGTTTGGGTGGCAGGTACAAGCGCTATAAGATATCGCGGCTCTTGCACCGCGCAGCGAAGAAACAACGAGAGGCAATCAAGGAAGGCGCTCAGCCACTGTATTTGCTCGAGGGCGTCAATTTCCAGGACGTGCAGCTTGGGAGCCAGGAGAAGTTGGTGAGCTCACATGGTTCTCGCGTCACCAAGCTGTCACTCAGAAATATACGGCAGGACATGGAGTCCTTATTCGAGTTCTGAGCGCATCATCAATGACTTTGCCCGATGACTGAGCGAGCACACTCAATGACCATGCCTCATAAATTATCCACATTGATATCATCCCCTTGAACATGCTCGTCCATATAGCTCGCATCCATTTTCTTCTACTGTACTACAAACACCTGTAACCCTTAGCCCGTCTGGAAGTACACACAACACTGCTCTAGTTTATCGTACATACGTAGGTAGTTCGCTCCCATTGGCCGCCGTGTCCAATTCATGCTGTTGTTACGACGCCCAACATTCAGTCTATACTCCACTGAGGCCTCGGTCGTCGTATACGCACTGGGAGCGTTCGCGCACGGTGAGTTAGCCGTACTATTTCCCCTAATCAGTATTCTGACCTCTGACTTGAGCATAGCTCCATATGGCAGGCGTTATACTTTCTGCATGTCGCGACGGCGGTTCCCCGCAGGCTGCGCGCTCTTTCCATTTCCTCATCAAGGCCACGCGTACTGATGTCGATCGAAGCCTGGGGCTGAGTTCGCGGTGATGAATGCTGCATAGACGGGGCCGGGCACCGCCCCTTGACGTGGCTCGAGCCGCTCAGCCTACGGCGCATAGCCCCTTCAAAAGTCAGTTCAGGATACGGACCACTGTACACGATGGTCACGATCTATCCAATGCCGCAAGGAGAGCACGTTCCTCTAGATCTCCTGCACCTGTGCTGATGAATGACATTGGATTTCTCGGTCTCATACACAGCAGGACCATTGGACAGCGCCGCGCGTCCGACGGGAACAGCCTGAGAGCAGCCTATGTGCGTCCTCGAGTACCGGCCTGGTTCGGTCATGTGTCTTTCTTCTGCGTCCTAGTAGTCTATTTCTCTCCCTGCGCACCGCCCGGGAGTAGACAGAAGAACATACATGCTGCTCGGCGCTGGTTCTGCATGACACTGCAGCAGAGAAGAAGCGTGCGCCCCACACTCACATACGCCTTGAGGCTAACGCCCCCGGTTTAGTATCGTGGCAGCGTATACTGGAGCACATCGTTTCCGATGCATTCGATAACTTTGACTCAGTGTGCTGTTCCCCTCGGTATCTCTACTTATGGTGCAAGGTCGAGCTGATGACCATTGCCGTGCACAGGGGTGCAGGTCGCGTACTTTTCTGTGAAGAAAGCGGCCCGGTTGTTGCGGTGCTCCCGGATCAGAACTCAATAGACATATGGACGTGCGGGTGCCACGAGGAAGTTGCGATGGATGACATCCTCATGAGATGCGCTGCCTTTATTATGAATGGCGCCCTAGTTTGCGCTCCCGTTGGGGGTCTACCCTTACATCCGTTCTCGAAGCACAGCAATGCTGAGTATCCCATCTCCCCGCGCTCTCGAACGCTATAAGAGCCTCCGGCGGGAGTACCTCTGGTGAATCGCCTCTTCCTCGTCACCCCGCCTCGCATTAGGCATAACAACGCATATAGTACTGCGTGCGCACTGTCGTATCTCCCTCAAATATCTTGTCCCTCTACTATGCTATGCCTTCTTCAGTGCATTCTGCCGAAACGAGTCGACTTCCTCCTGGTCCTTGCAAGTTGGCCCTTATAGTCGCCAGCGACTATCTCTACTTCACCGACAATGCCAATCAATCCAAAGGCACTTCTGGCAACCAAAATCCGGAAGGAGACTACGCAGGTCGATTACGCACTCCCTGCAAAGATGCTTCTCAGTGGCGAACCCTGCTGATCGGTGAGTCACATGCCTTCACAAACTCCTTACTGCATGCTGAAAGGCCCACTCTATTCTCGCCATCCTCACGCCAAGATCGATTCGGATTTCCGCCGGAGAATGTCCGCATCCTCGTTGACGAAGAGAGCCACTGTCCCAACACCACTACTAGCCATCCGTCGCCAGGGCTTGACACTACCGCTTCATCGGACGGCATTCATCAACACGATCCGCGCATCAGGCCCAGGGCAGCGAACCTTGTGAGTATGAATCCTTGCCTCGCGTCAATCATGATCATTTCCGCTCACGTTTGCGCAAATAGAAACGTGAATTGATATCGCTCAAGCAGCGCTCGAGACCTGGTGACACGCTGTTCTTCTTCTGTGGGTATACGTTCGGTTGTATTACGCATCGTAGTCACACTACAGAGTATACTGAGTGCTTTTCAGTCGCAGGGCACGTTGGACAAGTGACGTGTGAGGAACATACCGAGATGGACGGTCAAGATGAAGGTACATAACTTCTTATGTGATTTGGTTGAACAAAGTTCTTACGTTGATGTCATTCCGCAGCTATAGTTCTTCCGGAACATTATCAACCCTGGCCAAACCTTGACATACCCTCGAGAGCACAGGCCAACCATAGTAGCTGGCTCAAGGACAACGTATGTTCGAAGTCACTTCCCTCTCTTTCCTCCGGTTGCAGCTTGGTATTGTCCAGGAGCTCAAGAAGTTGCTTATCGATGACTTGCCATCTGGCGTACGACTGTTGGTACGTAGCAGTCAACACACGCTGGCGCGCGATCCATTGATGTACGAGCGTGCGACTTAGTGTGTGGTTGACGCATGCCACTCGGGAACGCTCTTCGGTGCGTACTACCGTTGTCGCCAGTGACTGAGTCTCATGTTTCACCATTCATCATATGAAGATCTGCCCCATGGACCATGCAACATGTTGCCCTTTGTTGGTAACCCCCTTCGCCAGAAATCGTCACTTTCCGATGCCTCCGCTCTTTCTCGGCAAACGTCGTCTCCAGATACTCCTTCTCGTCGCCAAAGCTCGGATACAGAGGGCATCTCCCCCTCCCCGCGTACCCTCATGGCTGACAAGTGGATCCGAAAGTTATCACTTGACGCCGCGATGAAGTCCCCCGGAAAAGGGCACATCGCGCTCGCGCGGTTGTTACCCAAGTCGAGGCATTTCTCTCTCGACTCCTCACTCGCCGACGCGCGGTCAGCGATATCTTCAGACTCCCCCACTCAAGAAGCCGAGACTTTCTTTGCGGACAGTTCGTTAGCGAATGTATGCGAATCTCCGCTTAGTGCCTCCACACCCTCGAGAACGGTTCTCGATAATACCCCGATGTGCGGTCCGCAGTGCAAGCCAGACCCCAACTATGTTGGCCCTCTTGTCGTAAGTCGATGCCTCCTTACAATGTAGCTGATCTTGATGAACGAACAGGTCACGATATCGGCATGCATGGACGAGCAGGTGGCTTGGGAGAGTGAGAAGCGTGGTGGCTCATTGACAAGGGTGAGCTTCACGAAGCTCATCTTGCGTTGCTACTGAGCGCTCTCGCAGTTCTTAATACCGTTCTTGCGTACGTTGTCCTTTCGTTCCACAGACTTTGCCTCATCAAGGATGTTCACAGAGGCCCATCCCACGGCAAGCTACCGAAAAATCATGGGACATCTGAGGTGCGTGTTAACATTCCCTATACATATCGCTTCGCGACTTCGTTCTGAGCATGCCCTGTGGCAGAAATAACATGTATGGTATCGTCCACAAAGCTCATAACAATTACCGGAAGGCGAGAGCAGCTGGAAATAGCGAAACTTACATGGGACCAGACTATCAGGACCCCCAGGTGTGTTCCATGGTACTTTATCTTGCGCGGTACCATGACTCAGTGATGGACTTTCTTTAGTTATGTAGCACAACGCCTCTGGTAAGTGTGCGCTAGCTGAGTTCTCATTGTTCGTTGGCTCATAACGCTTTAGGTCCATGATCAGCCTTTCCTTCTCTCCTTGTAGTTTGAGATCTCCTGCGTACATCCTTTCATTCCATATGCTTGCGTCCGATGTACAATTATACCCTGCCTACGATCATACCCTACTATAACGATACCCTCACAACGGATTTATCCTGCGTAGCATGAACCTGTCCTACTGACTCCCGCTCCTCGACTCGCAATCCATGATCTCTTTGTTTGTATGCGCCCATAAACGTGCTCTCGCTTCTTCCGTTCCGTAATATCTCTTTTTGCCCATGTCATCGCCCTTGTTGTTTCTGCGAGAGGCGCCTGGTGGGCTCTGCAGCAGCGCATATAGCATGTGCTCGGCACATACTTCTGGCGAGACGGAGACAGGATAGAGCACTAACTTCCCGAGCTGGCCCATGAGCGGAGTACGGACAAGTCCGGGGAACGCATGTATGAACGACGCCCTCGGTTCCAGTTCCGCGAAGCTCTATGCCATCGTCAATAAGCGAAAGGTACACGGATGTTGCCCCCACACACCTCGATCATCAGGTCATTGTACGTCGCTGCGGACGTGAGTGCCTTCAGGGGATTGTACCTCCGCTTCAGTCCGAGGTCGTCTAGATCAGCCTTCCACCCAGAGCCCGGTCCTAAGATAGACATGACCCTCGCCTCCTCGCCAGCATCCTTGGCCTTCTTCAGCAAGGGAAGGAGGTCATATATGAACTTCCAACGCGCGTAGTAGTTGAGCGCAAGCCTCTTGTCGATGCCCTCGCTGGTCTCGTCGCGCCAGCGGAAGTCCATGAAGCCAGTAGAGAGCACCAAGAGGTTAAGCTTTGGGAGGGTTGAGAGGAGGGAAGATGTCGTCCTCTGAACGTTCTTCATGTGAAAGAGATCGCACTCTACGAAGGAGTGCGCATTGTCTGCATCCACAGCGAGCGAAGTAGGTTTGGGATAGGAGCGGATAGTCTGCTCTGCGGCGGAACGATTGCGACCACAGAGTATGATTTTGGCATTTCCGCCCGCGTAGCTAGCCAGCGCGTAGGACAAAGCCTGGCCTATTCCAGAAGTCCCGCCGACAAACAAGGCGATAGGAGGACTCTTGAAAGACAAGGCGGCGTTAGCAGCTCGTACTGCAGCTAGTGGAGGCATTTGGAGAGAAAGCAGGATACGCGACGTGCGACAGCAAGAGTCCAAGATATGATGCCAGAGACTTGTCACGCAAAGTAAGGATTAGTGCTAGCAAAGTGCGAGTACGACGGCAACCGAGTCGGATGCGAGTTGTGGATGTAGTAAGTTAGACGTGCCGCGTCCGGGGCATTTGGATCAATTGATGAAGAGGCCTTACCGAGATCCAGGAGAACGCGATCGCTGGCAACCCTCGACCAACATGAGCTTCAGATTAAATATTGTCGCCCATCGCTCGTCCCTCAGGACAGCTCACTGCCTCTCTTCTCATTATTGCACGCCCCTCTATGCTAAGGAGGCCGCCTACACGTCCTTTCTGTTGCACCATCTGGCGAAACACTGACCCTTCGCGGCGCTAGAAGGCCACTGCTCGAGAGCTTAGCGTGCACTGTGACTGGCATTCAAACATACTTTGAAACTTCCCGTGAGTTGAGTTCAGGTCAGTCTAACTGTACCTATGTCATGGTACCTAGTGTGCTCACAACCATGAGAACGATATCCTATGCTGAACGTCTCCATACGGCCCATTCACAGTGGGATGTTTCCTCCCACCTCAGAATGTGGTGGAATGCGGTAAATAGGCCATGAATCGTGCGTAGCGATGCTTGGCATCGCCTGCACAGTACACCCCGTGGCAGCCACTCGTGTCGTAATTTTTGCTGCATACATCTGGCGCGAGGTCGGCCAGTGCAACCATGCAATAATAAGGCGTACCACATTCGAGGCCATTCGCTTCATGTGGGGCACCGAATGTCGATTCTTTGCTATAGCTCTTTGGCACTGTTCCAAGTCCATAGACAACATGAACTGATATGGCTTGCCATAGCACCGAACTGGCCGTAGCTATCATCGCGCTCAGTGTCATCAAAATCGACGCATTGCAAAACGGAATAAACAATGCCTTTCGGCAACAGTAATCTCCAAATTGCACCGGGTTTACTCGCTGAGCTTGCCGAGGCCATGCAGAATGATTCAGATGTCAGCTCCAGGCGGCTGCTTTCAGCCTTCGCTGAATATATGCAGTCTCAAGAGCCTGACGGTGTGTACATTTTGACACATTTCTGCTATGGCACTGACGAACCGTGTAGAGCGCCCTACCCCACCGGAATTGAAGCAAGCAAATGACTTGCTCGTACGGAAGATCTACGACGAAGCCCATGTTCAGTATCTCCGGGTCATCGGCTCGATACTTGGCAAAGACTTCGCTATCCCGCTCCCTCAGGACCTGGATGGCGGTGTGATATGCGAGAAGTATATGCGGTTGACCATGGACAACCGTATCAACCTCATGGCTTGTTGCAACGGAGTCGCAAAGTGCCTTGCGGAGAAGCAGAAACTTGCAGAGGTGGATGTTACAGTTGCAACACGTGTTACGGAAGGACTGAAATGGTCCCGCACGCGTAGGCATTGGACTGGTATGAAGAAATCAACGTTATTGACAAAAACGCACGCTTGACCAAACGTCCTGCACTGCACGGTGAGCATATGCGTTCCATCCATGCCTGGTGCTACTAGTAGCTGATTGCAAGGCAGACTGGGAGTACTACAACCCAGACCCTCCGCGGCAGCATTATTACCTAGAGCGTGTCAACGGACTGGTCGGTGCCTCTGAAATCTTCTTGGGAATGAGGAACACGGGATCCGCGGCGCAGCGTATGTGCGCTGCGGACGAACTCATCAACCACATCCCAGCGGGTGTTAACATACGGCCCCTGCGCGCCTTGTGCTCGAGCGGCTCCATGTCCGTCTTGCTGCAATGGAGGCACCCGGACCCGAAGCTTCAGAGCGGGTGGAAAGCGCACGACGAGGAGCTGCAGCTTCGCGGATCGTGGCAGAAGATCAAGATCTCGAATAATATCCAGCCGCGCATGGGCTTTGCTTCGTTCATTTGGAAAAGTAAGTCATGAACCTCATCATCGTCAAATAAATCGCGTAGACCTTGTCTGTCTCAGGCCGTCTGTACGTATGCGGTGGAATGAAGAGCGGTGAACTCACGGTGTATACCGATATGCAATACATGGATCTCAAGAAGCCCGGAACATGGCACGAGCTTCCTCAATACCCTGGCCCAGTCTTCCTGAACCTTCAAATGGTCGTCCACGGAAACAAGGCTTACTCCTTCAATGGGAGACAAGAGGTCGTCGTCTTCGACCTCGTCACAGAGCGTTGGGGCCAGATGCAGACAAGCTGGGTGGACCGATCAGGAAAACCCACATCGTGGCCTAAGGAAATCAACGGTATCAGTGACTACGCTATGCACATCGCCGACGGTAAGATATACATCTTCGGCGGGACAGTCAAGCATGCGAAGATGGGATGCAACTTCTTCGCGGTGCTCGACTTAGGCACGAAAAAGTGGCGACATCTCTCTGGCCATGCGGCGGTTCCGCCCGCGGACTACGATACCCCCGGCCCAAGGAAGTACGTGGCCAGCTGGGTGGATGGGAAGGGAGAGAAGATATACCTGCTGCAGGGCATGGCGGATAGAGCTGCGTCGGAGATGTTCCATCAGGCACACGCGGCGCGCGACTCGCACGGATACGACGACTTCTGGAGCTGGGATATCAAGGCTTGCAAGTGGCGTAGGGAGCGGATGGTTGGCAATACGCCCTGCCCGCGCACTGAGATGGCTTGCACATATGTACGTTCTCCTCCAGTGTGTGTCTTTCCCTTCTGCTCATCGTGGTCTCCGTGTCCACACAGAATCCGGTGCTCAATAGCACTATTGTGTACGGCGGGTACAACCCCGAGGTCCCGACACAGTTTGAGTCCGGGATGTGCTTCGGCTTCACGTACTATGCAGATACGTTCGTGCTTGATCACTCCGTGGCGCGCCCCCGCTGGCGACACGTCGTGCACCAGGGTTTCCCGACGTACCGCGCACAGAGCGCGCTGCTCACGGACCCTGACACCGGGCGGATGTACCTGTTCGGCGGGTACACCAACACGGACCAGGTCCCCTCGGGCAAGGACGCGCGCACGCGCAGCTTCCGCGACCTCTGGGAACTCCGCCTGGATGTACCGGGTGGCCACTTTGACGAGGTGAACCTATCCGACGAGCGCAGTGCCCAGATGGGCCCGTGGCGCAAGTGCTTCAACTGTGGGAATACCGGCTTTTGGAAGAAGTGTGGTGGTGAGTCTTGGCTACCGGTCACATTCCCCGGCGACACACAGCTTGAAACTAATCTTGAACTTCTTACAGGTACTTGCAATGGACGTGCATTCTTCTGCGACGATGTGTGCCAGAGGGAAGGTTGGAAAGAACACAAGGCTTTTCATAATTGTCGCTCGAAGAAGTAGACCAGCTCTTTGGCCTTGGGCTAGCGATCATCCCGTAGAACGTGTTCGTGGCCTGCTATATGGCCCACATGTCATATTGGCGAAAGCGAAGCACCAATGTTATACATATACATACATCGCTACGCTTTGATCAATACCATCGAAAACCTGCCAACGGGTTTGCTTTGTGTGCACGCGCCAGGCCACAGCCCATGCTTATTGTCATAGATTCCCGCTTTGTCCCCGTAGAGGCCGGGCATAGTCTAACCTTGGCCGTCGCGGTAGGTAGTGGAGTGGAGGCTCGCCGGTGAACGCAGGCCGGATCCTCAAAGCTGAGACGAATGTGTATTGACTTTGCGTTCTTGACGGTTCTCCGTCGCCCATTCGTGGCTGGAGCGATCGTGGCCACAGTGCACGCTGGGGATACATGAGACGCGGATCGTTGGTCAGAATGCTCAACATCGCATCTCCGAAACGACCGTCCTCCGCCTCTCTCCTTGCTTACACGCTTGGCAACGCAACATGCCTCCGAAAAGAGGCAAGGCTCCCATCTCAAAGAAGGCGTCCTCGACGGCTCAAGGCACCCCGGGGGCATGTCCTCAATTATCGCCCAGTTCGCGGCTGCAAACTGAGGCTCGGATGAAGCGCACGCAGGCCGTACGCGGTCGCCCGAAGAAGCCCACTGCAGAAGAGGCTGAACAGCTGGCAGCCGAATGGGAGACGGTGGCCATAAACCACCTCACGCGAGCCAAATCGTTGCTCGAGCGCGCGAACGAGAAGCACCCAAAGGTGGTACGCAAGCTCATCAAGAATATGTGGTGCCACACCACTGTCCTGGAGGATTCGAAGGCGGACCCCACCCTCACCCGTGCGGACACGCTCGGTGCGCCTGCGTTAGAGATCGTGACGGACCTCGCGTCGGGCGGAATGGTAAAGAACCTCGCCATAGACGTGACCCTTCTCTCTGAAGGCTGGCTCTTCCACAACGCGGCCCGCCCGAGCCACGTTATGGTGCTGAGCGACGAGTATCCCTGCAGACCATACACTCTCAGCTGGAGGACACGGTTATTCGAGAAAACGACTCATGTCGCATTTCAGCCGCTGCTCAACGACCTGTTGCCACGGATGCCCGTACACGGGCTCAGAGCCCTCTTCCCTCAGATGCGCTTCTGCTGCATCCAGGTCGGCGCGATGGACGACAGGCAGCAGGCTGTCGCATTCATAGAAGCCTTGCTGCCGACGCTAGTGAGACTAGCTGTCTTCGTCAGCTCTGGCATCCACCGTTACTGCAACAGTGACTCGCCTATGTGGGTCGTTATGCGCGTTTTGGCGAAGCAGCACCCCAATCTTGTTGTCTTTCCGCATCACATCATGTTCAGGAAGGAGTGGGAGAAGCTGATCGCGGGTGAAGAGTCCATCTGGGAGGCAATCCCGGACAAAGACGTATGCGAGAATCTCACACCTGCAGTCGACTATGATCTGGACTGGCGAATGAGCTTCTCGGGGAGCTGGAGGTGGCATGAAGAGGGCGCTATCCATTGCATCGACGATTCCCTCCTCCTTCGAAGACGCCGGTTGCGCCAGGACAAAGAAGATGCAAAAAGGAGAGGACAGCTAAAAGGTATCGCAGTCGACGCTGTGGACGTGTACCTACCGGGGGAGCCCACTCTAGACGAGCAGTTTGAAGCTATGTTCCCACTGTCGTCGGGAGCGACGGAGCTAGCCTCCCACCCAGAGTCTGATTGAACATTGATATGTAGAGTATGTCCGGGATCATAGAGGAGTTCCTTGCATCGAAGAGCAGTGCCCTTTCCAGTGGATGTGACACCGCAGGACCGATCGAGGGGCCAGAGAATGATGATACATCTTCATCGGCCATAATGGCACAGATGGAAGTTCAATAGCCTACATGCAAGGGTTAGTGAGACAATCATGGACAGCGCGAACTCACACAGTTGGGTGTCGGATGTTTTTGCACATCCATGACCTCAACTACTCAGAAGCAAGTGAGAGGGGTTCTGAGAAAAAGACCGTTTGTACATCAGTCTGCGCAGGCCATTTCGTGGCTCTGTAGTGTGCCTGCAGGGTCTACACATCTACGATATGCCTCAGTTGTGAGTTATCCTCCTTGGAACCTTGGCAAGGACGTTGTACATACTACAGACAGTCTCCGAGTGGATTAGCTGATACCCGTTCAAGGTCGTCGAATCATAAGACGAGTAGCCTGCATCGTACTTCCCGAGGAACGTTAACAAGATTGTCGAGCAGCCGCTCTCCATATACTGGAGTGCATGCACCCAGATCATAAGCAAGCATCACGTCCATGTGGGCTTGGTTTATTGACAAGTGGTGAAAGGGGGAAAGTGCCGCTTTCCGTACTCGAGTAGCAGGGCGTATATGGAGTTCCCACGGATTGTCTCAGCCCGCAGGTCGCTGCGGTCGTCGCTGCTCTCGTCTTCACCGTCGTACCCAGCGACCCCCTTCATTCGGCCAACCCTGCTGGCATAGGCATTCGCAACTGCCTTGTGCTTGTACAATACAGAAGCTGCTGGTCATGTCTCTCCCTCGCTCGAACTATGATCCTCGACGGGTCTGTCTGAACCCCTTCCCCACACTCAACCTGGGCAAGCACCGCCGCACCATCGGTGTCTACCTCGCGGGTGGCCTGGTCAGTCTACTGCCTCCTGTGCTCAAGTCCACTGTGTGCTCACATCTGTCTCCCTCAGTTCGCACTAGCAAATTGGACCTTCCTGGACGCGGCGATCCTGTCCGCGCACGCCCGTGACCCGTGGAACGACGAGTACGAGCCACCTGTACACGTCACATTCGTCGACTGGGTCCCCGGCATCTGCTCGCTGCTCGGGATGCTCATCATCAACCTCATTGACAAGGACCGCGTCCGCGGCGAGGAGGGCTTCGGTGATGCTGGCGCTGTCTGGCGCGCGCGTCTCATCCTCTTCATCGGCTTTGCGTTCATGGCTGGCGGCCTTGCGGGCAGTGTGGTGCGTGTATGCGCCTTCCATATGTGCTGAAGAGGACTAACGCGCATGGCCGGACAGACCGTACTTGTGCTGAAATACGTACTGAAAGACTACTCAGAGCAGTTCCTCTACTACGGCTACGCGAATGTTTCGCAGAACGTCGCCCTCATGCTGTCGGCCATTGTTTTGTGGATATCCCAGAGCGTCAGCGGCGAATACGAGTACAGCTTGGCTATCTGAGTGTGTAACTATATCATATCTATCGTGCTTCTTGTCGTCTGGACATGGACATGCTGCTGGCTTCATGAATGCGCAATATTGGAGCCGTATGTGCCCTTGTTACTATTTCCCACCTCCCAATGAACGAGTTGGGGACATCGACATCCGCAAAGCGCACGTAGTATATGTCCACCTCGAGATAGGTTGTTCCCTTCATTGATGCGCAGCCCGATGGTTTCATACATTGTCATTGCTCTTCACAATTGAGGCAGACGTTAGGACATGATCTGCCGACTGCATCGCTAACCTCAGTCTTGGACTTCATGGTCATCCAAGGCGTAGTTGTGCGGACGCTTTGATCTTGTACAACCCACATATGATATGAACGTTCTAACAATTGCAGACAATGCCAGTGCAAGGGCATGAGCTTATTACGCAGGACCTCAACGATTCGAGCTGAGACTTTCCACGAAGGCATGGCGCTGGAGCAACAAGGCCCAAGTAGGAGCAAGGCGAGAATTAACACAAGACGCTGGCTCAGGGCCCCTAACGTTGCGAAGTCAGCTATCAGATGGGATGAGAACCTGTGACGACATCGGCAGGCTGCTCACACTCGATTGACGAGATCCAACGTAGCACGGTATCCAAGACAGCGCATAAATTACTTCACATTGGTAAGACAGCACAGCAGTGACAAAGGGTAGGGAGCTTATAGCTCGTCAGCCGCACGGTGGACAGCCTCCTCAACCTTCTTGAACGCGCTCAGGATGTTTGACTTAATCTTGAGCTCATCCAACTTCGTCGGCGCGAGTGTGCGCTTTTGGAGGAGACTGGCCAACCTGCAGTATCTCATTAGACCGACACAAACAAAGAGAAAGAGAGGGATACGAACCGCTTGCTCTCCTTCTCAACGTACTCCTCACTGCCGTTCACAACCTTCTCCATCACGCGCACGTACTGCTTTGCCACGGGGCCTGCCTTCTCCGCAAGTGCCGTCGCATCCTTGTAGATCTCGTCGCGCGCGGCGCCGGTTGCGGCGAAGAACTGCGACGCGAGCTTGTCGAGGTCGGGCAGGCGGCCGGCCTGTCCAGCCGCAGATGAGTAAGTATGCAAGTAAGAAATGGGAGGAGGGAGTAAGGAGACGCACAAGATCGGTCAGACCGCCGCCAACAGTACGCTGAGTCCCGCACTTCTCGTTGAGGAACTCGACGAAGGCCTCCTCGGAGCGCGGACCGTCATAGTCAATAGGTGCGTCTGGGCACAGGAATATCAGCGGCGCCTTGCAGAGCAGGTATGTGAGGCTTACCCTTCTTGCCCTTGGCAAAGAACTTGATAGTCGGGTAGCTCTGCACACCGTACTTCTCCGCGAGAGGCTTGTTCTGTGCTGCATCGGCATCGAGGTTGGCGACAACGCACTAGTAAACCATCCTATGAGCAATGAGGTACATGGCGGGGATTGCAATATGCTCACGTTCGACTCAGCCGCAAAGTCCTTGGCAACTAGAAACGCGATGGTAAGCCACGCTCATACAAGCAAGCATGAATGCTGACCTTGCTCCCATGTCGGCTTAAGGTGCTTGCAGTGACCGCACCAGGGCGCTGTGAACGACACAAGAACGTCCTTGTCCGAGTTCTACAACCTCGACTGAGCACCGATACAACGTAGCAATATATGCTACCACGTACAACAACCGCGTCCTCAAAGGTGGTGATGTCGAGAATTTCGTATGCAGGTGGAGGAGGGGGCTTGATGCTGGACTTAACGCCAGACTTTGTCGAGATGCTGGAAGCAGTGGGATCAGCAACAAGTCATACTACGTCCTGCGTATATACAAAGAGACAATGCATCCGTGTCTAACATGTGAACCACATGAAGAGAACCGTGTAGCGTGGTTCTCATATTTCAGGAAGCAAGTCGGACATCATGTGCACATTATAAGGAGTGCTCTTTATGTGTCTCGTCATGTACGTTTGCATATGCGAGAAGCCATGACGTACGTAGTAGAGCGACAAGTCCAGACGAAGACAGGAAGGTTAAACAGACGAAGCCACTCACAAGTTGACCAGGTCGTCAAACTCCCGGCCACCCTGGTAGTCCTCAGGATCTCCACCTTGAGGACCGAACCATTTGAGGGCTAGAAGCAAAGACAATTGAGGATAGGGCAACGCAGGACGTCGACTGATTGCACGCACTAGGGAAGCCCTTCACGCCGTACTTCTGTCCGAGCGGCCTGCCAGCGCCATCCGCATCTACCTTCGCAACGACGACCTTGTCCTTCGCATGCGCGAACGCGTTGGCAACCTCCTCGTAAGTCGGCGCAAGTTTCTGGAGGAACAAAGATGTCAGGTTCCAGGCGGGCAAGAGTGACACGTTAGTGCATACCTTGCAGTGGCCGCACCACGGCGCAAAGCTAGTTATCGGTGCAGATGGTAGGTCAGAACGTTAGCCCATATGGGACGCATGCAACTGCGGAGGCGCGGAGACTCACAATTCGACAAGAGCAGGCTTACCCTGTCCAATCACGCTGTCGAAGTTGTCCGGGTCAAGGTCGATGACATTCGACGCGAGGGCCCCGCCCAAAGAGACAGCTACAGCAAAGAGGGAGAAGGTGAACTTCATGGCGTCGTTGCTACGACGTACGAAGTATCGGAGGGAAAGGAAGAAGAGGAGGGTTGAGGGAGACGTGGAGCTTCCGCCGCTGCCTTACGGACGGGATGTAGACGCTGCTTACTAATCAACCCTTGTTTGGTGTGCCCGATCAGTCACCGAAGGCACACAACCAACTCTCCTATGTGATTGCGCGGCATGGATGTACTAGGTACTACGACATGTTGCTCAGGAAGTCTCGACAATCAGACACAGAGGTATGAAAGAAGGCCAAATGCACGTATTCGTGGTTGCGGTATATAGAGTGCTGTCACTCATACAAGTAAGTATACATCCCAGTACCGCGTAGTAGAAATCTAGATGGAGCTATTGAGTCGAATGTCGACGAGGATAAGTCATAGCATTCGAAGGTGCAGTGCCGACCATCATTCCATGGCGTCCCAATATGACCTATGACACAATATATTAGACATGCAATCGGCCATGAGACAAATGCTAATGCGCACGGCGGCAAATCCAGAGCAAGCGGATGTTCAGGAAAGTAGTCATACAATGGTGGGGCAGTTAAGTCGCCAGAGATGTTGTTCGTGATTCCGTCGCGTGGCCTTGGGACCACGCCAGAAGATATGACGATAGGAATGTCTAGCCATACAGTATTCTTCATACCTGCGAAGGGAATGATGACAGCGAGATTGTACTATGAGCATAGTTTGTCAAAAGTCGAGCTATCTGGGAAATGAGCCGGCGCACCTCGACAGAAAGTGTGTAAGACTTGAACGAGGGCGAACAAGATAGGTTGAAACTGGATGTGAACGAAGCCTGCTGCTGCCATCTGCCCTTCTGCCCATCAACGGGTAACCACGTCTTCAGCGAGGTTTGTGCATGGACGGCTTCAACCTTCGGATCCCCCAAGCCACCCAATAGAGCAACTTTGTCCCGTTGTGTCCACGTAAGATGGTTGGTTCGTACGTATGCCGTCCGTAAGAGTTCGAGACGGACATCTCCAGATTTGGTAGGTGGAGTGGGCCAAATCGGTCCACCTGCCGTCTCTGTTGTCCACTTACACAGTTTGCTCGTAGTGACGACAGTCAGAGTGAACGGTATCGTCGTCCAGATGGGGACAGACTTCAAAGTAGGGTATTTGAACTGGTGACCTAGGTCAGTCAGCGCATCGAAATGGATTCTGTAAGGGGCAGTACCTCCAAGGCTACATTTGAGTGCTCCCCCCAGAACCCTGCTCTAATCTTTTGTTGCTTCGCATTCGTGGTCCACATGCCTGTCCAGTTGCTGTGCAGCAGTCCAGTCTTGACTTGGGAACCATATGGATCTGCAGGCAACCCGACGACCGGAACGAACACGCGTTTGTTCAGGCGGAGCGCGCCCGGGCGGACACCCACAGCCTCAACGCCATAGCGTACCACTGCACGGCTCTCCAATACGGAGAATTCGAAGGACGGGGGTACGTCGGGTGGGAGGTTGAACACGAACGGGATACCGAGTGTGTGTGATCCCGGAGAAGGGTATGCAGAGCCTCTTGCCCACACAGAGATCCGTGCACGAACGATGTCGACGTCCCTTGTCTCGTTCAGGTCTGTCCGAGCGGGGCTGACGAATCTATCATGAAATACACCATCGGGTGAAAGCTCGAATGAGCAAACACAGTCAGGCGTACGTGTATATCGAACCTTTGAACTTGAGGTACACTTCATCTATTTGTTCCTGTTGAAGGAGAGGGAAGTTCAGTATCACTTCGCCAGAAACTACACCCCCAGCGACGCAGGTCTGTTTCGTGAGAACCACATGAATGGAACTCATGATCGCGTGCGACGTCTAGACCGCAAGCTGAAAGCTGGAGTGGAAAGAGATCAAGTTGGTTGCACAAGATATCCGCATAGATGGACTCTTGGGGTCCGTATGGGATCGCATAGCATGCTGTGCGAATAGTTCGGGCGAATGTCGGTACAAGGCAACTGGGAGTAATAACGCCCAAAGATAGTCTTGATATGGATAGTACTGTTTGGCTACTGCCTTGAATCTTAATAGAGCCAAATAACGCCAAGCATGCACCAAACGTCGGTGGCCGCCAATGAGCTTTCGCAGTTGCCACTCTTCGACCTCGCTCGCGCCCAGTATACCAGAGTGTATTCAACTGCTGTTTCCTTCATCCCCGCTCGTCTTCCGTTGGCTGGAAAACATACTGTAGCATGTCAGGTATACTCTATCCAACGTCACCCAACGCTTACGATTGACCATGTTCTTGGTAGAACAAATCGAGCTCTCATCCCCACCATTCGATAGTGTCTCCTCCGTGAGGTTCTCGCCCACAAACCCCTCACACCTTCTTGTGTCATCCTGGGATACGGTAAGCGTCATTCCTCCTCGCTGGGCATATTGCACACAACCATACGCGGGGCAGAAACCCTTACGTCCCCTCATGTGCAGTTCCTCTAGAGGGCTACACCACAGATCATGCTGCGCTGCCGGACCTTTTACATTTCACCCTTGGATGTCTTCTGATGTCTTGTCGTCTTCACACTGGGTAACATGCTACGGCAGATATTCATTCATCGCATTCAGACTGTTCGGTGTGAGTCGTTTGCAAGACGTGTGTACGGGAGGGGAGGAGAAGGGTGTTCCTAACGCATGGAGGAGAGACAATCGGTGTGTCTTCAACCCCATACATGCTCTCTATCTTGTCCATTATCTCCCTTGCCCTGCTTCACATCCGGCGTTCCCTCGGCTGCGCTACCACTGTGTGAGACTGTCCCTGGCGTCCATCCTTTGTCCTTCCTATCCTTACTCTTTCCTTGGTTATATCATTGATGACAACCTGCAGACGGTCCGATTTTATGACATCGCGGCCAACGAACAGAAGGCGAAGTTCGACCACCGCGCTGCGGTCCTCGCATGCTGCTTCTCCGATGATACCCACGCATTCAGTGGAGGCCTCGACACCTCCGTGCGGCAGTGTGTGCTATGCCACATGGTCTTCTGTCCATCACTGAACCATGGCTAGGTTTGACCTCCCAACGGAGAAGATTACTCACTTTGGGCAACACTCCGACTCTATCTCAAGCATGAATTTCTCTCGTGATCGAAGTGAGTGACGGTGCTTCTACAAAAACGAGGCCCCTTTTCAACATTCCAATTCTCCTAGATGTGCTCGTAACTGGTTCGTGGGATCGGACTGTGCGTTTCTGGGACCCTCGTGCTGCGTCGCAGCAGTCGTCACACAATGTGCCCGAACGCGTGTACCTCATGGACTTGGTGAACAACACTCTCGTCGTTGCCATGGCTAGCCGCCTTTTCCACATCTACGACATTCGAAAAATGGACGAGCCTGCCCAGATTCGCGACAGTAGCCTAAAGTTCATGACGCGTGCTCTGGCGTGTATGGCGGACGGCCAAGGTGAGTGTGCGTTTTCTCATTCCGTGACGTGGTCTAACGTGGGATACGACGACAGGTTATGCAACTGCGTCAGTTGAGGGTCGAATAGCAGTGGAGTACTTTGACCCGTCTCCTGCAGCGCAAGAGAAGAAGTACGCGTTTAAATGCCACCGGCAGACGATTGACGATGTGGACCACGTCTGGCCCGTTAACTCTTTGGCATTCCACCCAGTGTACGCAGTGATATTTCTCACTATGTCATCCCGAACGCTCAACTTCGTCACAGGTACAACACCTTCGCTTCCGCCGGCTCTGACGGCACCGTTTCGATATGGGACCACAAGCTGAAGAAGCGACTACGCCAGTACCCGAAGTACCACTCCGCCGTGCCATCGGTCGCGTTTAACTGCGACGGCACGAAGCTTGCCGTTGGCGTGAGCTACACGTGGGAAGAGGGCGAGGAGGGCGCGAAGACAGCCGAGCGTCCGAGTGTCTACGTCAGGACAGTAGGAGACGAAGTCAAGGTGCGGCGCCTTTGTTCTATGTGAAGCATCCTGAATAACTGACGTCCCCTGCAACGACAGCCCAAGGGGTGGACGGGTAGTTAGATGCACAATGTTCTGGTGTTAGATGTAATGGGTATAGAAGCTTTCATAACCCCGTTCCTTAATGGTGTCTGCCATATTGCGGCGAGAGGAACAGCATTCATGATATAGGTATGATGACTGAATAGGTCTAAATGCGTGGACTCATGATGAAACACGGCCCCGGCTGCCTTCACTCCCTTTTCTTGAGTGAGAACTACACAGGTTTCCGAGTCAGCAGCTATCCTCATACTAATTGGGTGTCTTACCAAGGTGACAACAGTGCCATCCTGCAGCTTCTCTTTCCTCCCGATGAACTTGTAGCCGAACCATCTCGGGACGACGCGCCATGCTGTCCACCAGAGCACACCAACCACCATGATGGCGATGCCAACTAAACAGTACAAGTAGTACGGCAGGGGAGGCGTGTCGCCGATGCCGCCCGGAGGACGGATGAACGGCGCGACAAGCACTGCCGGGAGCCATATCAATGTATATTTGGTCGCACAGGGAAGGGGCACAACATACGAAATACGGCGGCGGCAAGGTAGAAGATAGCAAGCGGCCACCAGACTGAGGCTTCATGAGCACGGAGCCTTTTTGACATCAGAGAAGACGCACCTCTGAATGGTCGGTGTGCATTGGGCTTCTTATACCGTAGCCAAAAGAGACCCTACGTCGTGGCGCACTGAGACAATGGGTTTTCATGCGAGGCAACAGAAGACTCACGACAACGACGAAGAGGTTGATGATCTGTTGTGGGTACCCTTCGACGTCGAGAATGAACGGATACGCGACTGAGGGCGGTGGTGCGATGATAACAATGATCTAAGACACGATGTTAAGCCCATGCTGTTTGCGCGATTTAGCAATGCGTTGCGTACCGAGGGGATAAGGTGGATGATTAGCCCTGGTAGCGGGCTCTTCCCCGTGGGCCAGTTCGATGCCCAAAAGCGATTGCCAAATGGGAGAGGAACACCTTCCTTGGCCAGCTCTGCATATGCAGACATCACTAAGCGTCCGTTCGAGCGAATAGGAGTGTAACTGACCTTGGTTCACGCGTGCGGCGCTGAATGTCTGCATGCAGAACCCAGTGAGCACCGTATCCCCTGATTTTATTGTGCGTGCTTACGACAGTGATAACGTTCTAACGTGGTGATCAGACCAGATATCATTCATATTATTGTAACACTTACCCTAAACGCATAGGGTATCATGGCATACCGCGCGAGTCAATGATGTGTGGACCTGGTATCAAGATGACTGCACGTACCCGATCGCACTGAGAGTCGGTCAGCATCAGCACTGTAAGAAGATAAACCGACTGCATGCTATACCTGAGCGCAACGAAAACATCCAGGGCCTTCTGTGCCTGTTCGCCGAACACGTTTTTGAAGAACAGCGCGGCAACAGTCACGCCTGACTTCTCAATTTCTTCTTTGCTCGCAGCTCTACGAAGCCGCCGTGTCAGTCCGAGGTAATCTCCGCACAACTGTAGGACTGACGCGAAGTAGGCGACATTGGCGAGAAGATAAAGCACAGCGCAGATACCGAGTCCCAGAGGCGCAGCGATCTTGAGAGTGCGTACCGGATTCTTGACGTTGTTCAACACGTAATTCACGCTAGACCACCCCGCATACGAGTTGAGGACTTTGAAGGTAGCCGTGGCATACTATAGAATAGCAAGCGCGTTGCTCAATTATTCTGTCAGTAAACGAGTATATCAAGGCTACTTACCGAGAAACTGCTGTGCGAACTTCCCGCGAAGGCATCCCTGAAGTTCGCGTGTGGATCCTTGATGTGTGTCTTCCCAGAGAGCACCACCCATCCTAATCCAGGGGTGTCATTGAGTATGAACCAAAAACATACGAGCGGAGCGCCACGCACCAGCGATGACGATAAACACCAGGATTACGAACTTGAATACGGTGAGAAGCTGACTCAGACATGTAAGTGAGGCCAGCGTGCGTGTTGTGAGACGCTGCTTACATTCATGAGCCAGACACCCGTGCGCGGCGTGAAGCCGTGTAACAAGGTAACAAAGAAGATGACTGAGGATTTGATTAGTGCATTGGAGGGTTTTGAGAAAGCGCAAGCACACCTCCAAGCGCAATGCCACGCTCATTCCATCGAGTGACGGTAGCCTCTGCAGCCTGGAGGACACTGTTTACCATAAGTCATCACAGGCACCTACAGTCTACCGTGAACTAGGGATACTCACTAAGAAGCGAAGACCTTAAACGATCACCATTGTCAGCGTATCCACCGATGCGCCCGGTGACAACTTACGATGCAGTTGGCGGCGGTAAAACCGAGAAGAATGGCGTTTGTCGCAAAAATTATGGTAGCCAGGTGCTTGGGCTTCTTGTAGACCGCCTCCAGGTAGACCTTCTCGCCTCCCGACCTAGGCATCATGGTTCCGTACTCAAGCCAGATGAACAGGCCGCAGAACGACAAGACGAATCCCAGAAGCCAAAGCATGAGAGATGCGCCGACAGAGCCAACCGATTTGAGGATTGAAGAGGGCGTCGAGAATATGCCTGTACCAATAATTCTGCCGATGCTACCAAACATTGCCAATTAGAGAAAGAGTACGATTTGCAAGCCCTCAGAAGACCTACATCAGCATGGTACAGCTGAAAACACCTAGATGGCGTCCCATTCCTCCTGAGGTTGCTGTCAAGCGCCGTTACGGTCCGTGAATACATGACGATAAACGAAAGCCATCAATGGTCATACACACCTTCATCGTAGGATAGCTCGCCCGGAGCGAGTGAAGGGTCCTCGAAGGCTTGGTCGTTGATAACAGACGTAGAGAGGACGGTACCATCCTTGGAGGGATGCTTCTCGTCCAATGCAGATTCTACGTTTTCTGCCGAATCTGGCGCAGAAGAGCGCTCTTCTACCGGCGGCTCTTTGACATCTGTGGCCACAGATAGCGCTCTTGGAAAGAGCTTAGCTACCGTGCTAGACAAACCGGCACCTATCATGTCTGCGAGGGCGACGAGCAAACACTGCGAAGATCACTCGCTTCTTTCTCCCATAGTACTTATACGGGAACTTAGACATGGTCCCGCCCGGAGCTTCTACGCGAAAGTGCGCAATCGCGGAGAAGAATTGTCAATGCTAGAAGGCGCCGAGCATCACATGTATGGCTGTCCAAAGTTCCACAGATAGTCGACTGTGAGGCGCGCTGTCACCTCGGAAGTGCGACTTCCGCATCAATATGGCCGCGATTTGCTGCACGTATTGCGCATCACAGAAGGCCCTGGCCGGAACGCTTTAGCTGTTGTGGATGGTCGTGCTCACAGCCATCCAACGATGGCGTGCAAGACTCCGACTTTGGGAACGGCGGTAAGAGTGCTGATCGCCCGCTGAGGTGTATATACGCCATTTGTGGCTGACGATGAGCTATGACTGCGGCCGTAGCGTATCAGTACGCGTACCTGAGTGCCCATGTGGTGCGTACGTGGGCCTATCGATTACCAAATAGGGAATCTGTGTTTGGCAATAACGTTAGATCCTAATACAACCAAAACGTGACAAACACATTCTGTGGCCCAACTCTTAGCTAGCAGTTGACTCGCCGACTCACTGTAATGCCGACCGTGGTCAAATCATACCATCATCTATTCGTGTCGACTTTCTGACACCGGTAACTTACATACGGCGTCTCTGGTACAGTGGGCTCCGTGTCGGTCATCTTCACTGCCTCTTTCGAACCGAAAACTATCGACTCTCTGTGAGCTCCCGCTTGCCGCATGACCAGTCTTCAGCACGTACCAGTGAGACAACAGTTCCATCTGTCAGCACTTCCTTTCTGGACACAACCTTGTACCCAAACCAGCGCGGCACGACGCGCCACAGCCCCCACCATACGACGCCGAGAAACATGATCGCTATGCCGACAACACAGTATCTGTTTCGAAGCGTCAGGTCGAGCCATGGGAGTGCGCACAATGTATACTTACAGATAATATGGCAAAGGCGGCGTATCACCTACGCCACCTGGAGGGCGGATGAATGGGGCGACAAGCACTACGACGACCACGGTAAGCCCTCGTCGACTATGACGTATGCGCCATACTTACGGAACACCGCAGCTGCAAGATAGAACACCGCGAGCGGCCACCACACTGTCACACGACCATAAAGCTTAGCTCCTTTCTTCAGGCACGGCACGATGTTCAACTGCGTACCTCTGAAGGGCCGGTGTGCATGGGGCTTGCGGTAGCGTAGCCAGAAGAGACCCTGTGCGCCTTCTTCAGACCCGTGTCCATGTAGCAGCAGGATGGGGAGACGACGTACGATGACTACAAACAAGTTGATGATTTGCTGCGGGTATCCCTCGATATCTAGGATGAATGGATACGCGATGTTAGGCGGGGGTGCAATGATGACGATGACCTGACAGAAAGGATGTCACACGAGACGGGTTTCAGGAGCTGAATGCGGCGTACGGAGGGTATGAGGTGGACAATCAGCCCGGGCATTGGTGTCTTTCCAGTGGGCCAATTCGACGCCCAGAAGCGGTTGCCGAAAGGCAGTGGGATGCCCTCCTTCGCAAGCTCTGCGCCACACTTGATCAATCATCACAGTTTGGAGGAATCGGAGATCCGTGCATACCTTGGTTGACACGGGCTTGTCCAAATGTCTGGTTGAAACGGTCATGGTGTGTCTAGCAGGACGCGAATGATTGCAATACTCACGACTGTGATGACATTCTGCGTGTATAGAGTTAGCTAGACCACTGAAGCTGAAACATGACCTGACACGCACTCTGAATGACCAGTCACACACGCATCAGACAGGAGAGGTGTTATGTCAGGACCTGCACGGAGACGAATGCTGATTACATACCCCAAGGCACTGACGGCGATCGCGTTATGATGGCATATCCGCTCCAGATTGTGCGAGTGTGCTCACCTCAATGCAACAAACACAGTCAACGCCTTCTGCGCTGTCGGTCCGAATACCTTCGCGAAGAACAGTGACGCGACCGTGACCCCGGATGTGGCGATCTCTTCTTGTGTTGCCGCCCTATCAATGTCCACGCCTTAGTCATAATGCGTATATGGCCCTCAACACCAACGGAACGTACGCGAAGTATGCGACGTTTGCGAGCAGGTACAGCACAGCGCATATCGTGAGCCCAAGGGGGGCAGCGATCTTGAGAGTGCGCACTGGATCACGGACGTTGTTCATGACATAGTTCACGCTGGACCAACCCGCATAGGCGTAGAGGACCTTGAACGTGGCGGTGGCGTACTGCGAGATTCGCGTGAACCGCTGCGCGCGCGGCATGCGGGAGGAAGAGGGAGACGCACATCGAAGCTGCTCGTCGAGCTTCCCGCGAAAGCGTTTCGGAAGTTAGCGTGCGGGTCCGCGATGGACGTGCGACCCGAGAGGACGACCCAGCCTGCAATCGCGATGAGGTACGGTCAGCAGCTTCGCGCTCGGAGAATGTATGGAAGGAGGGAAGCGGGAGATGGATACGTGCCGGCAATGACGATAAAGAGAAGGATGACGATCTTGAATACACTCAGGGCCTGAAGGTGTGTCAATGGTGGGTGACATGCTACCATGCATCATATACGTACGTTCATGAGATACACTCCAAACCTTGGTGTAAACCCATGCAAGAGCGTCACGAAGACAATCACTGGGACAAGGCGTTTCTAAACGGCTATCACGTGCAACGACCCGCAATCTCACCTCCGATGGCAATACCTCGCTCATTCCATCGGGTAGCTGTTGTTCCCGCGGCTTCCAGTATACTTCGAAGCGTACATCAGATGAGCGTGAGTTACAATCACCTTCGCCATAGAAGCACATACTTGGACGCGAATACCTGCCGCATGGTAGCATCATGTAGCGTTTCACGTACATCATCGATGAGCTCTACGTACGATGCAATTCGATGCCGTGAAGCCCAAGAAAATCGCGTTCGTTGCGAAGAGGATGGTCGCGAGATGCCGAGGTCGCCTGAATGACGCCTCCAGGTAGACCTTTTCTCCGCCAGAGCGAGGGATCATGGTGCCAAATTCCATCCAGATGAACAGACCACAGAAAGATAGCACGAAGCCGAGGACCCAGAGCATCATAGATGCGCCAATAGATCCAACGGACTTGAGAATTGAGGAAGGCGTAGAAAAAATACCAGTGCCGATGATGTGCCCCACGCTGTTCGATTCAGATGAGGCACCGCGATCGCAAGAACATTATGACGCACATAAGCATCGTGCAGGTGAAGACACCAAGATGCCGACCCATCCCTCCGGCCGTCGCTTCACACAGTTCATGAGCGCTCGCTGCATGGCGAAGTTGGATCTATACGCACCTTCGTCATAAGTGAGCTCGCCTGGCGCAAGGGTAGGGTCTTCCAACTTCTCATCGGCCTCTGCCTCCACCACATCATCCTTGATAGCAAGTTTCTCGTCCACCTCTTTCACGCTCTCTTCTGTAGGCTCCGGTGACCGCCTCTGGGCGCTAAATGACTCTAACCTGGCCTTCAGGTTTAAGGAGCGGAACGACATCCTATCCGACCAACCGCTGGAGCACCTAGTTGAAGCAGCCTAGCAGTGAGAGCGTCGTGAATAAGCTCGCCGTGCTATCTGCATAGATAGAGACTTATATACCATCGAAGCCAATGGGTGACTTATCTTCCCCACCCGTGCTTCCACGCCATTGCGTGCGCTATCTTGTCGTGTTCTTCCGTCACCAAGACTCTGATGGAGCCATTTCTTCTGAGCTATGCGTATCCGGTACAACCTACCCACTTCCCGGTGAGGTTAGAGACCTATAGCATGTACGTTCCCGCATCGGTGGAAGCTCCTGATGAGGGGGCACTCGATGATCGTTCCTTGAAGAAGCCCATCTGGTCAGTGGATACTGACGCTGGAGCCACCGCGGCGAGGTCAACGATATGCCGCCCGTATGCCATCGCTAGCTAGTACACAGGGAACATCCCAAGGACGCACATATATATGTCGCCGATCATTCGAACTCGATCGACGAGCAGCAGTTCTTCTTCAGTCGCTATGCGCAACTTCGGGACTTCAGAGCGCGCATACAACCACTTCGGTAGCCTTGGCTTGGCGAGATAGTGTACGCAGTTCGTTGGTATCAGCACGCCATCCGACACCCGTTGGCTGCGCACGGCTTAACACCGTACGCTGGGAGGCATGTGCAAGATGCAATGAACCACCTATATCAATCGGCTATCAGCATCTTTGCATACGGTGCAACTGCGTCGAGGTTAGGATAATGGCCAGAAGGCATGAGCAACAAGGGCACGTTGTAAACGAGAGACGCACTGCGAAGTTACAGTCGCGTTTTGTTGGATTGGTTGCACCGTGCTCGACTTGCCGCTGCTGATAGGCACTTTGCTTCTGCTCAGCGCAGCGTTCACCCCCAACACGCAGCGAAAGAAGAATTTTGAAGGCATGAACCAGTGACTCTGGCAACATACCAGAGACTAACTGAAATGTGCAGTCGAAACGAATTACTTGGTAGAGTCGAGCGATGCGGCCTCCGAGTGACGATAGACGGTGGTAAAGAGAAACGCGAATGTTACTGCCAAGCTTTGTATTTAAGGCGAATATCTTGCACAGCGTTACGAGTAACATAGCCACGACATGAGTAGTATTGGTCTGATCACCGTCTCGAGGTTCGTCGACACGATGACCGACTGCTGGAGGCTTGGGCCGCTAGGCGCACCTCGCCACGTGCATCGGTGATCCCCGAACCGACAAAGGGCAGCCACTGCGTTCGTGCCCGCCGCGAGGACACAACGTTTGTCCTTTATACCAACTCCGTAATCGCGGCTGTTCCTATCGCTCGCCGACGACTCGCACCTACCTGTGCAATCAAACTTCACATTCTCAGAGGCACTCACAACGCAAAGCTCTACCAAAACCTTGTATTCGTGCTGAACTGGGCAGATGGAGATCACTCCAGTCGAAGTCGTAAGTACAAATAATGTCATAAGTGAGGGGAGTCGGGTATCAGAAAGCGGAAAGCGAGGGGAGGGTTGAGTGGGCAGGGAGTAGTGAGGGGTTGCCGGTGGATATGGACGGTGATGCGCGTGCTTGGATGCAGGAGCTAGGTAAGTGAATACAACAACGATGTGACCGTGGCGATGACGGAGAGGAGTATCAGTACAGCGACCAAGTGCAAATATACACAGACCAGCGTTCTCCGACGATGGAAGGTAAGTGAGTACAACAACGAATCCCAAGGAGGAGAGAGCTAATGCTTTTGTACAAGTCCGTTTGGGTCGTCAACGCGCGCCCGCGCACGTTGACAGCGTCATCACCAGGGCATATTGCCATTGTCGTAGCCACTGAACATGCCGTTCACGTTCACGTTGAACGGATCTTGTCCAGGGTCTGCGTCGTGAAGGTCGTGCTCTGGCGCCATGTCCATCGGTGCGAACTCGCCGCTCTCTGAATAGTCGTACCCTAGTGGTACGTCGGTCGACATCCCTGCGAGCTGCTGCATCTCGCCGTCAAACTTGGAGATCCCAAGTTCAATGGGCGGGATGGCGCTGAGATCGAAGTCGTCGGGAATCAGATTCTCGTCGGGCCAGAAGCTTCCGTTGGTAGACCACGAGAACGAAGAGAACGCAAACTCGGGAACCTGACCTGGGGCGAAGTTATCGGGTTGCTGGCTGGTACCGTCGCTCGCGTTGTCCAAGGACAAAGCCATCATCGAGATGGCCTCGGCCGGCGTGTACGGTGCACCATGCGAAGATGACGGCGATATCGGCGACGTGAAGTGCTCGATCGGTGAAAGAAACTGGCTCGACGCGATGGACTCTGCGGGCGACACAAGACTTGAGGACAACAAGGCGGGGTCGCGCGGTATGCTGAGAGACTGGAGAAGCGGACCACCTTGCTGCTGTAGTTGGGACGGGTGCTGCTGCTGCTGCTGCTGCTGGAGTGCGGATTGCTCAGCTTGGAACATCTGGAACAGCTGGTCGGTCTGCGATCGATCGATCAGCTGCTTATCACTTCGACGACGTGATCGACACCCTACCTGCACGTTGGGCTCAAAGGCGGCGGGTTGCTGGAATGTTGGCGGATAGAGGGAGTCGTCAGGTAAGTACTCAAAATGCGTCAGATGGTCGTCGTCTGGATGGGGTATACGAGGAGAGCGCCTGCTGATCCTTGGGAGAAGAGAGGGTGATGTGGGGCATGAGGGCATGAAGACGCTCGGAAGCTGAATGATCTGATGTGCAGGCGGGGGTGTAGGTGCGGAGACCGCCCTCCTATTCTGACCGCGCGCCGGTGCGGGGAGGTTATCGCGGCTTTGGCTGCGAGGAGGAGACGGAACTGGAAGTACGAACGAGATGGAGCTCTCCGCATCCGTCTCCTGCTCGCCACCATTCCTCCCCTTACCCTTCTTCGACTTCGCCCTCTCCTTAGTCCTCTGTGGGCGATAGACGTAATTCGGGTACATCGCCTCGTGCTCCTTCTTCTTCTCCTTCGCTAAGTCCTCCCAATACGCCCGCTCCTCAGCGGACAGGCTCTTCCACTGTTGGCTGATTGCCTTGGACAGGTCTGCTTGGCGCTGCTTCTTGACGGGCTCCTCCGCTGCCTCGTCGGCCGCCTGACGATCCTCACAGCATTTGCGCCGGAAGAGGATGAACGCGTTCTCCGGACGCTTGATGTAGTCCTCGTCGCCCTTCTTAGGTCGCCGTTCCACGATATCGCTTGCGGTCGATCTACGCCGCTTATGCGAAGCCTGCGAGGAGCGGGCTGAAGGTGTCGAGAGGATGGAAGAGGCGTCAGAGCCGATGGAGGAAGTGGGAGAGAAGGGTCGTGGCAGGGGCGGTGGCGTGCATACCGACTTCAGATCGGGCTCGAAGGGCGAACTGGACGGAGAAGCGAAGTGAACGTCGTGGTTAATAGGGAAGGTGAATGCGCGAGGCGTCGGGGAAATAATAGCGACTGTCGGGGGAGGAGGGTGTGGGGCGTCCGTCGCGACTTCGAGGGCTGTCGATGAACCATTGTGCGGTGAGCAGCCCATTGTGCGTGTTGTGCAAACAGAATAAGTTTACTCACGTCTGGAGGATATCTCGCGAGTGCGGTATGCAGGCATGATTGTTCTCGTGGGCGCGGAAGGCAGCACTGTATTATTCGCGAACGCGAGGCGAGCTCCCTCGAGGCAAGACAAAAGACGCTCCCGATTGCGGCAGGAAGGGATGATGGGGTGGCTCAGAGGCCCCGAGGGAGAACAATTGCACGGGAGGAGGACGAGTGCAAGACAATACGGCGTGCGTCTTTATAGTCTAGGTGATATGACCTCGCTGCCGAGTGCTCACCTCTCTCTCTTCCCGGGAGATCAAATCCGAGATCTCCTTCATTGTCATACCGAATGCAGATGGACATAGGCGTCTATCCAGATTCGGAGACTGGTCCTCCATTCCGTTGCCAAATAGGACCAAATATCGCCGACTTTCTTCTGCCCATCAAGCCATCTGGTCTACCGATTCGTCTTATTGTCTACCGTCCTTCCGTGAGCCCTGCATGAGCGCTCGGCACATATCGGGTCTGTCTCTATTGTCTGTTCACTCTTCGCATATGCCGTTATCTCACAAAGTTCAAAGTGCGATAAAGTCTCGTGCTGACGCTCTCGCGCGTACTCTACCCCCAATTTCCTCCTCCTTCCCATGTCCAGTCGCGCCTATGCCTGTGTTCCAGAAAACCGTATTATCGCTCTATCCACTCCAGACTCCTTGTGCACGCTGCCCCTGGGCTCGTCCGGGCGGTTGCGCGTGCCCCGGAGTCTACACGCTCCCCCGACGTTCCGAACTCGCTGTCCTCGTGTCGTCAGTAGCCGCAGACTCCCTCGCGTCCGCGTATGTCAAAGCGTGGCATGACACATTTCTAAGCGTATCGGATGATCTGAGGATCGACTCACCGCCGCCGCTTCCTGCAGTACCTCATCTGGTAGGAGATACCCAGTCACAGCGGAGTAGTGAGAGTTCAGGCGTCGTCATTCGCGCATACGGCAACTGCTCGCTCGTTCCTCGGTTAGCTGTAATGACTTCGTCTCAGTAGCGTGAGGATCCGATCGTTTGCGTTTGGGATCGCCCGCCCTCGGCGCGATCACCACGTTTCTGCGAAAAGCCTCTTCCGCCCGCCGTATGCATTGACTCTTGCGTCGCGATGACCATATCTGGCAACATGTGTCGGCACCGCCCCCTGCCTGCAGGGGCGACACGCTTTGCAACTTCGTTTCTGCGCTCTCCCACCCCCTCTCAAAGCGGCGCAGAACGTCCCCATGACCTGCCGCCCGATGACAACGTCCGGCTCATGCGGTCCTCTTCGGATATGAACGTGATGAGTCCTGCAATCCCGGTCCGTGCCAGCGCTGCTGTTGCGTGCGGAACGACACGCCGCTCGGGGGTATAGGCAATCATATGGATGTGGTTGCGCTTCGCAGCGTGCATCCCCGCCTATCGAGGAGTACGCCGCGGGAGCCTTGCCTGACAGTCCGCTTTGTTGCCAGAAAAGGAAGTTTCGAACAAAGTCGCCGGAGACTGTTCCGACAACGCTACGCCTGACCACGATATCGGAGCCTGAGTTCCGCCTGAGGCCTGCGTGGCCCTCCGGATATCAATCTATCCTACGTCTATCTCAAGGAGCG
This sequence comes from Fomitopsis palustris, assembly GCA_029783445.1. Lineage (NCBI taxonomy): Eukaryota > Fungi > Basidiomycota > Agaricomycetes > Polyporales > Fomitopsidaceae > Fomitopsis > Fomitopsis palustris. The sequence continues at coordinate 329,173 of JARAOQ010000004.1, forward strand.
AGGCAACGTCACAGGCTCACAACACGTTGGCTTCTGCCTGCGTATGCGTGTGTCCGTCGAGCTCCTCTCAGGCGAAACAGTAGCTGCGGAAGCTAACTCCGTCTCTGATAGATCACGTACGCCCACAACCCAGGTATGTTATGGAGCCCATGCACTGCCTAACCGAGCACATCCGTCAGGGCGTGCAGCCACAGCCAGTGCCTGATCCGGGTCGTGTCCCCCGTGGCATACTCACGATCGCAGACGCGTCGCGCAACTCGTGGCAACCATACACGATCATACACCTAGCAACTACGGGCGGATCACACCGTAGACCCTCCTCCGCCGCGCCTGTGCTGCCTCGCGGCGCGCAGCGAATATCATGTGTCGGGAGTTCATCTGACGCGGCGCCCATATCACCTCGTACTCCTGGACTTGACCAGAGACGGAGACATCGATGGCATAGTGTGCCTACGCCGCCCATGGGTTGCTCAGACGACCTGTAGCGAGCGATAGGTGATAACCTTGCATGCACAAATGCTTCCGTCGCGGCGCCGACTCAGCCGACGGCGACATGCGCAGTGGAGCGAGCGTGCGCAATATTGCCGTAAATTGCCTTCTCGGTGGGTGCAGCAGTTCGCTATCCGATGAGGAGTACGCGGGTACGGGAATAGGTGCGGCGTCGTCTGCGGCATCTCGGAGGACGGGGACAGAATTTCGTGATAATAATCAGCTGGTGCTGCAGCAATGCTCATAGCGCCTTGAGGATGATCCTGAGCGCACACGAGGTCGGGCGCATGGCGTACAAGGCGCGGGCAATGTCCGGGACGGCTGTGCGGTGTACCGTCAATGACGCACTCTCCGTTCTCGCAGCCTTACGAGACGACGCTGATATTATCAGTGGTTTTCTATGGAATATACCGGTACGTCCTCTCCGTACGTCGTTGGCGGTCCTTAGGTAAAGTTACGTCGGCAGCCAGGACGTGCGCGCCTGTGGCGGGCTATTCTTCGTGATACCCCCTTGAGCAGCATGCATCCATTCCGCATCCGGTCCGTGATTATACGAGACGGTGAGAGCCATCTCTTCACAGTACGTACAAAGTTCTATGACGCCATATGACCGCTGCGTTGCCGGGCAAGCGCGTCTACGTAACGGAGGCAGCGCACAAGAATGCACCAGAAGTCCTCCTCTTCCGCTGACAAGCGATCGGTACCATGGAATACACGAATGCTCGACCGGTGCTCCCCACCCATTAAACTTTCCGCCCAGTACGACTACGTGGGGCATCCATCGACAATCGCCCTCTATCGTCGCGGATCAATGTATCCCTCCGAGTGGGCATTCCGGCGCACAGGGGATGCGCGGATCAAAGTTTGCTGGGCCTGCTATCGCTCCCCGCACTTTGATCGACAGCGTGCGGCACAGCGCAATGGCTATATCGTACACGGATCGGCGCGTAGTGCCTCGTTGATCGTCGACGATAGTACTAGTCTCGTTGACAAAGTGCGAGAGTGAAATACTGGACGCTTAGTCTGCTCACAGTGTCCGCCGAGTATTCAGGGCACATCCCTGATGTGCCCTTTCGATAATCGTCTGGCCTAGTTTACATTTCAGAAGAGCTGCCAGCGCAGGCTGCCAGCACGGAGGCGAGCAACTTGGGATCACGGGGTGAAGAGCCTGTATGACGTGGCCTCATGCAAGTTCACGGGAAGGCGGATATTCAGGAAGTCCTTCATGGTGCGGTGCCCGGATGAATGCTTTGCTTGCAAGGATTCTGTGTCTTACTCTCCTCCATCGACTGAAGCGTCGCCCTTCAGTAATCAGTCGATGATAATACCGTCGGGCAGAGATCTGACGATGGTGGCGGAAGCAAATCGGAGATGAGCCTGTGGCTGATCGTCGAGGTACCGTGATCGACAGCGTCTGTTCCCTTTTTGGCTACAGCCTACTTGTCAGCCTGCTCGGTTCATTGTTACCCAACCACCGCTCGACACACCACAGACAGCTTCACTTCCGCACTCTATTTTATGAGCTTACTCTGTCTTCACTTTCCGCTAACATGTCACCGAGATTGAAACGCTCACGCTCACCTACCCCTGTCCGTCTCGTGGCTGACTCCGGTCTAGGTCTGTCGCCTCACAAAGACAAAAAGCTTAAACTTCTGGCCTCGCACGCAATAGCCTCCCCGTTCCCCGAATATCCTCACCCGACACCCGCAGAAGCTGCCCAGGTGCACGACGTGCTGGCGTCAGCACATCCTAGTATAGCGCCCGCTCGTTCAGCACCCGCGGACTCGAACGACTCTGCTGGCACCTGTGGGAAGGTCCCGAACGTGCTCGAGTCGCTCATAGGCACGATTCTCAGCCAGAATACGACGTCCAAGAATTCGACAGCCGCTAAGCATGGTCTCGACCAGAAGTTTGGGCGCAACAACTTCGCTGCGATTGCGCACGCACCGAAGCAGGACGTCGTCGAGGCCATCAGGACCGGCGGACTTGCCAACAAGAAGGCTGGCGTGATTCAGAAGATCCTGCAGGAAGTGAAGGAGCGACACGGAGTCTATTCGCTCCAGCATCTCGCGGGAGTCGTCGACGCCGACGCCAAGGGAAAAGAAAAGGCGCATGGACACACCGTGTCCGACGAAGAAGCCATGCAAGAGCTCGTCTCCTATGATGGAGTGGGCCCTAAGACCGCGTCATGTGTTCTCCTATTTTGCCTCGGACGAGCGTCGTTCCCGGTCGATACCCATGTCTTCCGACTCTCCAAGCTGCTAGGGTGGGTGCCCAGCAGCGCAGACAGAGTTACAGCCCAGGCTCACCTTGACCTAACAATTCCCAACGAGCTCAAATACGGCTTACATGTGCTCATGGTCGGACATGGTCGTAGATGCTCAGGTTGCAAGGGCGGTAACCGTGGGAAGGGCGACTGCGTGCTGAAGAAGTGGTTGAGAGAGCGTAAATGCACTCAAAGCGAAGATCTTGAGCGCATGTCCGTGAAGTTAGAGGAAGATGCTACGACCTACGCTGAGGATGTCAAGGTTGAGGACAATTGACAAACACCTCGAGAAGTGTTGAGAGGTACCCAGTCAATTCATTGATATTCAAGGTTACTGTCGTTGCTGATATAGGCTCTCAGGCATTCGAGGGCCCCCCTATACACAGTGGTCTCATGTACTGCCTCTGTGCACGGTATCGCACGTCTTTTCTAGGCTTCGTACAGCGATGTGCGTGTGCACCACTCAGCAGGACCGCACCACTCTTCTCGTCCCCACCGTGGTACCCGGTTGAACATAGCAAGCATCGATGATTGTCAGGTTGTATTGGCTTTTGTACTACCAAGGAATGCCGTTCGTCAATGCCCCCGTCAAGGTTACCGTGTCCAAAACGGGCGCTGACGCCCACAGGAGTAAACAGACTCATAACACCTACTGCATTGGGTACTGCGGTACCGGTACACCCTGCCTAGACCATGCTATAACCACGCTTCATCTCATTTGAGGGAGGAAATCTCCAGGCATTACCATAAAGGTAGCTGTGCCACTCCGAACTGATACGTTCCCCGATAGACCCGTCGAGTGGCTCCGCGCACGTTCTCGCCGCAAGGCACTGAGCGGCAGGCCATCGCCCTGCGGAGCACGGCCATCTTCGTCTCTTCTCCTCCCATCCCCGCCCCAGGCCATTGTCTGCGCCTCGATGTCGACCGGATTAGAGCCACAATGGGAAACGTGGCCATCCAACATGGCAAAGTTCGAGCATCGCTGCGATCCTACTGGCCGACGATCGTGGGTACCCTCCCCCGACACGGACACATTCCCACTACCAGACTTTGATGAGACCGGCCCTCCCGTCGTACCTAATGTGCAACGGCCGCTCGCTAGAACCGATAGGCGCGAGAGCAGGCGGAGGCGGTCTGCCGAGGACGACCCGTTTAAGCGCAGGTCGTCCAAGAAATCGTTACTGACATTTATTCGTAAGCGCGTATTTGGTGCGTGCGCTCGTGCTCGTGTCTTCATCCGTAAACTGAATGTTGAACTGACGTAATGTCCACTCGTAGGCAAGAAAGACCCGAGTTATGATCATCGACAGACAGAAGAATGGCCGAATGCCCTCGGAGAGCGGCACGTCGTTACACCCGCTGAATGGAGGGCGTACGGCTACTGGGCCCGGCCACGGTTCGGCTCGATCTTCGTCCATAACGCTAGTACGTCCGCTCGCGCGCATGCTATCTCCGCATGCATCGAACGTTAATGAACGACGTACAAACTTAGCACCGCCGTCGTCTCCGCACAACTTGACTCACCGTGAGGTCGAGGAGATGATGCACTCCCTCGTAGACGAGCATGGCGAGTGGCACCCTGAAAACTGGATCCCGCGTGCTGAACACCCCGCGTTGCCGCCGCGACCTACACTCTGGTATACACCCCGGCCGAGTTCCGCACACCTCCCGTCCACGGCGTTGCAACTCAATCCGTATCTCGCGCACCGCCTGTTCGGGCGGCCCCCGATTCTGCTCGACATGCGAGACCATCTCATTCGAGCCCAATTGGGGCAGCTCGAACCCGCCAACCCCGGGGAAGAACCGAAACAATACCTCTTCTGTCCCGACGGCCCAGATGGCTGCCAGCCCGCGACGTACCCACCAGTGACCGAAATGTACATCGGCGCGCTCGCGGATGACAATTGCACAGAGTTCCCGTGGCCGATGCTCGTCACGCCGAAAGAGGGGCTTCCGGTTATGGTCAGGGACGTCCTGAACGCGCTCATCGCGAACTTCGAAGAGTGGCTGACGCGCGAGGAGGTGGCAGCGCTGTCGGATCAGCGTCGGGCGCACATGCTCCGAGCCTACTGGGAGCGCGTAGGCACAATAGTATGCGGGCGGATTCCAGGCGATGATGACGGCCTGCGGCGGATTGATTACCTCGGAGACAGGGTATGGTTCAGAGGGCTCGAGGCGTCCCCCGATGGGGTTGGTTTCGTATTGTTCGTTGGCCCGGCTCCCTGACGCGTAACACTGTGGTCAAGACCACACTGGGTCTCCTCATCGCGCATCCCTCACTGTGTAACTGTATCCATACCACTATGGCCTTTTCCTTTGGTTCCCATGGTCTACTGCGTAGGGCATTCTGTAGCACCAGAGCATCTTTCCACGCGGTTCACGCATCATCATGATCATAGTGCTTACTGTACGCTTCCGCGGTTGTCGTACGCTAAGCTCAATGGAAAGTCCGCGTTGTCTCCGACTCTATAGCCAGTAGGTTGCCGGACGCTCGTCTAGCTCAATCGCACGCGGGCCATTACTGCAGCCCGTCCCACCGAAGATCCATGGCAATTTTAGTGCCGAGGTTTCAAGAGTAAGCTGTTTAGTAGGCTCGCCTTGGGGTGTAGCTTGACTGGTGGTCTAGAACATTGTTCACAAAGGCACGCCCCCCTTCGGATGCCGTTGGGGAAAGAGTTAAGTTCGGTATGCCGTAAAAACAGACGAGGTCAGCGGCTGGGGATGTAGCTTGAGGCGATACACATGCGACAGACATGGAGGGCCGAGCGTCTGCGGATTTGTGGCCTGAGTACTACTGATAGGAATGTGTGGCGCACGGGCAATGGAAGAGTACCATCGCTAGCGCCTAGTTAATACAGCAACTCATCCACGCTGCAGCCGCGCGCCTCCCATTTTGACGAGCAGGTACACCGAAATCGTCTTCGGGCATAGCGGGAGGGGAGGCGCACGCGCCGGACCCATCTGTCCAGGTGGCACGCATGAGGCAGACGCGGGGGCGAGTCATACTGAACGCAGGGCGCGTGAAGGAAACCATCACCTGGGCAGTCGCATGTCCTGCTCTGGGATCGCAAGTCAAGGTGGCCGCCTCGCGACGCCGCCCGCGGGGGGACATTGTACGGCATGCGACGCGCGACGTCGGCCACCTGACCTGCGCGCCGCCCGGCCCGTACACCCGAGCGGCGAATGGGGGAGCGACGACTGGATGGAGAAGAGGCCGGCACAGAACGTTGCGAGCTGTTCGCAGGATGTCATCCCAATGAGCGGGTTCCCAAGCATCTGGGATGCGGTATGTCATGCATCGATGTTCGGGCGGCTCGTCGTCGGCGGGCGCTTGTATGGGCGCTCCTCCCCGCACGGGCGAACCAAGGATTTCCTATCGGTCAGTCGACAAACAGTTGGGCGAGCGTCCGAAGGATCCCGGGGTTTGCGGTTTCGGAGACGCATTCGACTAGTGAGCGGTAGCGGAGACAGAGGATCATGGCCGCTAGCTAGAAGACCGATGAAATGAAGGGAGACACCGGTCATTGTCAATTGGGCATTGGAAGCCGGGTGCACGTCGGATAGACTCGAGTGACGCTATTGATAGGAGGAAGAGCTAGTGCATCTCCGGCGAGCACGAAGTAAGCATTCTCAGTCAGCTCACCAAAGCACTGCTAATGAATCGGAGAACCCACCATGATACAGTGCCCGGATGGCACGATGCATGTTGAAAGGACGCAGCTAGCGTACCAGCACGGGCAAGGCTGTCAGCTGGAGGGGATATGACGGCTCTCGGCGGAGGACCATGAGCCCGCAGTACGGGGGAGGAAAGGGAGCATGCTAATCGGACCGGACTGGTAGCCGTATCATCCAGGAGTTCCGCGTGGAAGCGACGGGGAGTTCCAGCACGAGGGCAGATATTGCAGCGCTTGCCTGATGAACAGTAACCTCAAGGCAACCGCAGCAACAGAAATGTACAGCAATGCATCCTTCCTCTCGGACACGTTGAACCGTATGACTCGACTGCGTCCTTGCACGTCGCAGCACTTTGCTTTAGATACGTCAATATATCGACACGTGGCGGAGGTAGAGGACACAAGGCCGCGAGTAAAATTCCATAGAGAAAGCCATCGTGTCCTGTTCCTGTCTGTGGGCAGAGGGCATCGTCCCGTACGGCCTGTCGACTCCGCAATTATCGCCTAGCGGACGGTATTGAGCGAGCGTCCCGAGTCCCGACGAACTCGAACCAAGGCGACGTGGTGGCCAGATGGATGAGCAGGCGGAACATGGACAAGCGCCAGAGCCAAGGACCCCGACTGATTCCGCGAGAGTTCGTCTTCATCGATCAGTTTGTGTCCGTCATGAATGCACGAGCTGCCAGACGCAACCCCAGAGCTTTGCTTCCGTCCACTGACTTGCACGTATACGAGCAGTGTTATAACGGAATAGAGGAAATGGGGTCTGTCCTGAGCGAAGCCATTGACCAAGAGCTAAACCAGCACCAGAGGATGACGATCGAGGCAGTGAGTATGAAGCGAGCTGCAGGGCAAGTGCCAGGGGACTTGCTTGCTACGTCGCCAGTCGACATTGCGCCGGAGCCGACGCCGTGATGAGATCGTGCGATTCTGGCAGCCAGAGATTCGGTTGAGGCAGACGTACTACCGGATCTTGAGTGTCATTTCTGTGGTGAGCCACCAAAGTGCCTGAATGTGCAAGAGGACTTTGGTCAGCCGACTCCAAGCAAGGCTGTCCCATCGCGCCTCATGCAGCGGCGCACCGGCGTATACGCACCGATGTCGATACGGGTCAACGGAGTTTGCTCATACCGGGAAATCCGCTCCTCTGCCATGCAGCTCGAGCTCATTCGGCGGGGAAGGAAGGCATACCCGTCGCGTAGTAGGACGCGGGGGGCGGGACGGGTAAACATTGTCCAGTTCATCTCCCTGGCTGCGCCAGCTTGTTCCGAGTTCATGAGACGCGATAGCATATGGCGATGAGTCCACATATGAGGACTGTTATCCAGGTCGAGAACGCAATCTTCTAGCGGGGACAATGCGGAGGTGGGAAGGCGAGTGGTCGCTAGGCTGTACGCAGCTTGGAGTGGGTCTGCGCCTCGGATGCCGTCGGCGTCGAGACGAAGGGAAACTTAGATTTGGATTTGAATAGATTCCGGCTCGAAGTTTATCTTCACGTTGTTGACCCGACTGCCCGAATGAGAATAAACGAAGTGTTAAACGGGAAGCGCGCTACCGTGACTTAGTTCCGATTCCATCTCTCCCCAGCACCTCTCACTCTCCTCTAACTTCCTTCGACCCTCGACCCACTTCCGCACGCAACTGCTTGTCAGCAATGGCCGCTACGCGCGAGAATGAAGTTGTCCTCGCCGAGGCCGACGACGACGGTACGATGCTCTTGCCTCTTTTGGCTACCCACGCGTTGTACTCACCGACCATCACCACCATGGCGTGCAGACGGCATGCCCCCGCTTGTCGACAATCCCAATCCCATCATGACCTTTACTTTCGCCACCGACATGACGCCTATCACATTCAGCAACGGCCTAACTGGCTACGAGCCGCCCCCGGACGACGGACCACCTGAGATGTCGATCTACTCGCCCCCGGAGTCGCCTGCATTCGGACCTGTACGCGTCTCTCACGCGAAGAAGCGCGACCCGTCGTATATCCCGCGCCCTCCGAACGCATTCATCCTCTTCAGGAGCTCGTTCATCCGCGCGGAGCACATCCCGGGCAAGATCGAAGGTAATCACAGTGCTCTCTCGAAGATCATCGGTGCGTCGTGATCTACCGCTCTCATATATGGTTCGAACTGCTTATGAACGCGCATATATTCAGGCAAATGCTGGAAGGCGCTCCCGCGCGAACAACGTGAGGTCTGGGAGGCCAAGGCTCTCGTGGCGCAAGCTGAACACCGCAAGAAGTACCCCGACTGGCGTTTCCGTCCAAGCGCAAACGCGCTCGCGAAAGTCAAGGATGGTCCGAAGCGACGCAGTAGGAAAGGAAGAGGCGAAGCAGAGAAAGAAGTACGCAGTAGAGAGAAGAGGTGCGCCAAGATCGCCGATTTCATAGTGGCTGGAAAGACGGGGCCTGCGCTCGAGGCGGCAGTGAAGGAGTACGATTGCGAGACGAAGGGCGAAGTCAAGGCGGGGCGGACATGCAATGACGGGACTGCGGTTGCTGCCTCTACGGCCGCCGTTACGGAGCCGAAAGAAGAGGCTAAGGACAGTGGTCTAGCTGCAGAGGTTGCGCAAGTGAAGGAAGCCCCAAGAGCCTGTACCGATGATCGCCCTGGCCGCGCAGGAGGCACTGGCACACGTTCCAAGACTCCAGACGCTGCTTACGACTCGCGTTTCAAAGTACCCCTGACGGCCATGTTCAAGCGGTCCTCCTCTGCTCCCGCCTCGCACAGCCGGAACAGTAACGGTCAGTTCGACGCGCTAGGCCGCCCTGTAGTGGCAGAGGGGCTCACGGTGCCCGCGACGCCGCCTACCAGCTACGCGTCGCCCCTCCTGAGTAACATTGCCTCGCCTCCCCTTCGACACGAGGTAATCCCACGTGTAGACACTGTCACCTATTTGCTCAATGACGGCATGAGCAAGGCGCTTTCAAGCGGCGTGGCCGCCATGCAGCAGCCTGTGCAGAGCTTCTATGGTGCCGAAGAATATAATATGCTCGGCAATAGTCCCAACTGGCACGCAGTGAGTCTTTTCTTTGAGGGTGCTGCTCAATATGAATTCAAACCGCTCTGTTTCTTTTACGCAGGCCTCCGCTGCCAGTCCAGTCTTGTCCGAACGCTGGAGTCCACCCCTCCCTGCTTTTACCCCAGACCTGGACGGTGCCATGAGTCCGGTGCAGCCATCCAGTCCGGCCTCGTTCAACTATTCCAGCCCCCAGGTAGGGAACAATCTGTTCGACATTCCAATGTTCTCGAGGTTCGACGGGGTCCAGATTCCCCTCGAGCACGAATCCTTCCACTCGTCGTACTCGTCGCTCCACGGTTGGGCGGGCGATGCGTTTGGGAAGGGAGATCAGCCCCTGTCACATACAGCTCCCTCCTATATCCCGCCGTCTGCGGGCGCCGGTGGCTTTATGAAGGACGCATTCGGGGTCGCGGCCGGTGTCGACTGGCGCAGCCTTGTTGGAGCATCGATGGCCCAAGATCTCGCGTTCGCCCCGCCGAACAATACACGCGATCTGGAGGGCGGGCAATTTTACTCCGAGAACTCGCAGAGCTTTGGCTGCCTTCCCGGCAACACTCCTTTCGTGTTCTGATGGCGATCAGCTTCGAATGCAGCTCGGTGGCCAAAACGTCTGAACGACCCCCGGGAAGATTCAACCCTTCCGCCTCGAGGCTGCTGTATAGACCTATGCGCCGCGCGCCCCGTTCGGTGATTCAACTCCTGAGCGCGACCGACGACGCACCGACGGTTCGCTTTTGTTCGTGATACTTCTGTTTCTATTGTCTCCTTTTGTATGATCCACAGGATCTCTGTCTACATCGTCAAGCGCCATCCACGACGTGCTGCCGACGTCAAGACAGGTGCATTCTTTGGGACTTTCTGTATTCCTCCACCCGCCTTCCGTTTCGAACATCGATCACCTGTATCTGGATATCTCGCACCCCGCTCCTTATGTACCTGAACTGTATTTCGGATTTTCTCTCATGGTGCGTGGGCCTATTCTTGCCCCCTCGTCGCCCGTTGCTCATTCCTTGCTCATATCGATATTGCACGTAGTAAAGATGTATATGATTTACGTAGCACGGCTTTCACGAATGTCACGACGCACGACCTTGACGTCAACCCTGCGTGCCTCGCCGGCCACAGTGCGAGTCTGGTTCATCACGAAGGCCAGCGAAGGCCCCGTCCGGGTGTCTTGTTCTCATCTGGTGCCGTTCCCTGGGTACTGATCGTCCTTTTCCATGCAGAGTAGGACGCCGTTATCTACAGCGGCACACGTGGGTATATCAGCTGATTGCTGATCAAGGCGCTGCGAGTCGCCGACCCAGTCACTGACTCTGGCTGTAGACTCCCCCAAGGTTCGCCGAGTGGAAAGCTTACGGGTGATCAGTGCACGGACTGGTCGTGCCTGTGGGAGTGTCTGTGCCTCTTGCGGTTCACGCCCCATGCTGCTCTCAGCCTCTGCCATCGTTCGTCGAAGCTGAATGCAACCACTGTGAGTTATATTCCCAAGCCTCCCATGCATTCATCACACTCTCTAAACTCTGTGCTCGCTTCAACTTGTCATGCCGCACAAGCTCTAACCTTGCATTTGTCCCGACCTCGATACAATTGGGTCAATTCACGCACAAGACATTTTAGCAGGTGAGGTCCTACCGTTGTTGCGCATGGTCTCTGGGTGGTTCGTTTTCCGCGGAGAGAACCTCGAAAGCCAACCTGAGTCGGATTCTCCACCTTCTCGATCCCTTGAGTGCCCCCGTCCCCGAGTACTCCGGAAACGCTTCTCTTCCCCCCTTCATCTCGGAGCTACCGCAGTGCAAGCGCCGTTCTTCGCCATTCAGCAGTCGAGTGCGCCATCTCCCCCGCCTCCATTTCCATGCTAGCGTCACTGGACGGGGGCGGAACGTCGCTCCTTGCCGTATCAACGCCATTGCTGGGTCTGGAACGTCTCAGTCGCACGTGCAAGATGAGATGGTATACAGTACCAAGCTCCCCTGCTTGATGGTGGCGCCTGGAGGCTGCAACCGTGCAGGCCCAAATCCATGGATGTGGAAGTATTCAGTCACCCCTTCCATTCTGTGGAAGGCTCGCACGGTGGCCGCATGCAATCGTTCTGACAGCGATTTGGGAACAAGGGTCCGAAATCGTGGGCATGATCTCGGGGTGCTCTGCCTTGGAGCGTGATCATGGCGTCCGTGCCCTCAAATTCGCATGTGCCGTACCAGACGCCTCCACTGCGGTTCAGTTTCTGCGTGACGCGAGACGCAGCCCCATCACCGACGACGGTGGCGAGACCAACTGCGCGCAGGGAAATACTGTCATGCGGTTCATTTCCGTCGCTGGTCGAGAAAATGAACGTTGGGGCAGCGAAAGACTCCGCGGCGCACTAGAAGGCGATCTCACACCAAGGTTGGGGATGACTACGCATGCATCGGCGGCGACTCGACTGGTCAACATGAACTTTACTGTCTTTGTCAGCAGGTTGGCTTTCAGTTCCCCGCTGCTTGAGAGACATCATCATTTGCTTATTGGCCTGAGTCAGGGTCTCGACGCCGCAAGATGTGGATACGGAAGCTTTTCATAAACTGCAAGGCGCCCATTGGACGCTTCTCGCATATGGCACTGCCAACTCATACATGCGCGCCGGTGCGCTAGTGCTAGCTTGAGGCTAGCTGCCTCCTCCATTCCTCGATGACGAGAGCGGGGCGAGAACGCAAGAGGAAATCACCGCGTAGTTCCGGGGAGCGTCAGGGCTACGACCACGGTGGTGACGGGAAGGCAACTTCGGTGCGCATGCAATCTTCCTTCTCGATGGTCAATATGTCTTATGAAGCTCTCATCCTCATGCCCCTTGCTCTCTGCAAGGTAGGCCTTGTATTCTTAAGCCGAGTCATTCCCTCTAAACGCACACTTCATGTGAACACTTTCCACAGACCCCGAATGCACCTCGGCGGGACACGTCACTTTACCTCCGCTCAGTCATTGACCGCCGAGTTCAGCAATTAACAGACCTATTGTTCACGTTCTCTAGGCATCAACTGAGCCCCCGCGCTCGTAAGTAGCGCTCTATCGCGCGCCCATGGATGCTGGCCCTACTGGCTACAGCCCGACATAACTCTATGGTAAGCACTCTAGCGCTTCGTGGTGCCCTGGAAGCATTCATTTACCCCCCTGATATCACTGATGAACCGCATCCTGCGAGACGGCCATGCGTCTCTTCCGTGGACGATACAGCGGCCGGCGTTCGAGGCTCAGGCTGGGCGCCCCCGGTTGTAGGCACCGTAGCGGTAGCTGCGTGCAACTGCAAGATATGCTGATTAGCAGAGGTTCCATTCTAGGTGGGACAGAACCTCCTCTCTAACCACACATCATGACGGCGATGCCAATCGAAACATCCCTGCAGGAACGGAATAACACTGTTCGGGCATGACGATCGGATCGCTGGTCCAGACACGCTCGATCGAGCAGTACACACGATCGTGTTTCAGAGCGTGCTCGAGCGCACGCTCTGAATAGCCTGAACGTGACGTAGGCATGCAGATATGTCTTATACTTAGTGGTCGGTCACTTGGCGAGCCCACCGAACCGAGCTAGACGATTGAGCCGCAGAGTTTCATGGTCTTTGGGTCTAATACAGGTTGCCTGTGACGCTGGCAGTCGATTCGAAGGTGGGTGTCGAAGGCCCTTATGTCTTCTGTAGATTGCGCCTCACTCCAGCGACGCAGCTCGCATGGAGACATCGCGTTCAAAAGCATGGCTCACTACACTTCATTCTCGAAGCTGTACACAGTCCAGTACGTCTTCGCGTCCTCCCGCTTATGCATGCTCGCCGCGCTAAGAGAGACCTTGAGCTCCATATACCCGACTCCTTGGTAGTGTTCTGCATAACATTGACGTTGCTAACTTTCAGTCACAGTGCGGCAGCCCGCAGACGCTGGCTTTGGCCACTGCAATGCGATAGCAGTCAGGGTAACATCGCGATGCTCACAATCTCATATTGTTGGACAAGAGCGCCTTGATATGGACAGTTCATCGACCAGTTCATTCCAGCAAGTGGCAGAGTAGGTGGCATCGTCGACTTGTTGCTCTCCAGATGGTGCGACCAATGTGTCAATGCCGACTCGAAGGTTGGCTCGACATGAGATTGCAGGGCAGTACAATGCTACGGATGCATACCCATCATTGCTACTGAACTTATATTACGTGTCTCAAGAGGTAGGACACACATAACATTCCAACGTTCCATTATGAGAATAGCTGGCCACCTACATGGCGCTGCATCATGTCTCGAAGGTCCTCTTCAGCAGTTTGCATTCCAGGAATCACAAGAGTATCATCTACACCCACAGCCACAACATCTGACGACGACGTCCCCAGCCAATCCATTCCGTAAGGGCTAGCCTCCCGGTCGAGCGCAGCATCGCTCAAGGCTACCTGCATGGATGGTGGCTTGAACCGCCATGCACCAATATCAGGCTCGAGTTCGCTGTACTCCTCGCGATGCTCGTTATTGATAGCTGCCGTCTTCTTTTGGAGTTCGACCAAAGGCACATTGAAGACTGTGCTTGTGTCATCGCGCATAGCCTTCCATTCGGCTTTGATGGAAAAGCGGTGCGGGAGCACACGAAGTTTATCCTCAGTCGCGGTCAGCTCCTGGAGTGCCTTCCAAACGGGGGCGTCGCGACTACACCCAGACAGCATGCACACTACCAGCCTCTCCAAACGTCGTACTCTGAGGAGCTCCTGCACGAGAGAGACCGTGGTGTCGCTGGTTGGTAGAGCCGCGTCGACCTGGATGCAACAGTATTGCAATGACGGGAAGAGAGCGCGTGGATGGGGTAGACTGCGACGCAGGAGCACCCAGTCGGGTTCGACGACCACATGGGTAGCCTTCTCAAAGACCTGGGGACACGTCGACATAGCGCACGAGCGCCCCGGGTCTGCGGTGTCCTCCAGCAACATGACGCGCTTGGGTCTTGCTGCGCTATCCGCAAGCCAGCCAGCCGCCACAAGAGTCGTGTCTATCGCTAGACATTGTAGCATGCCGGCCTTCGTCAAAGTGTCTGCCACGTTCTTGCCATAGTGGATCAAGATATCGTTGGTCGTGAGCGGGGGACTCCAGTCGTTGACATCAGAGAGCGAACTGTGTACGTGCAGGTTGCGGACGAGCGGGGGTATGAGTTGGTCGACATCGTCGGATAGAATATGCGCGAGCTCCTGGACCTGTCGGCCGTGGCGGAGGTTCACAGTGGCCCAATGGCGCATGAGTTCGTTGGACATAGACTCTTCATCAGACTCATCGTTGAATTCCCCACTGAACTCCTCTTCGTCAGATTCCCAGCGTCGCGTAGCAAGATGTCCTTGGCTGATCACTTCTTGCTTAATGCGGCCTTCCGTAACCACTCGAGAGGGTGATTGTGGCATACCCCCTCGTGTCTTTCTCGGTCTACCTCTCGGTCTTCCTCTCGGTGCACGTTCTGTGGCCTTCGGGACGACTCGGCGCTTCTTCGGTGAGCATTTCGGCTTCGCCATGGTTGAAATACGATAGAGATTGGACGAAAGATGGAAGGTATGAGCAGACGGGAGTTCGTGTGGATAGTGGGTGTAAGAACGCTGAGTGGCATGGTTGTCAACCGAGTATATAGGCGCGATGGAAACGGATCTTAGGCCTCTGCCATGCTTGCTGTGGCGGTGGCCCGATTTGCGATCTTCTACAACTTTGCCACTTGGACCCACAATTGTCAGTGGCGTTAGCAAAGCGATACTTTAGCCGCACTAGGACCTCATATCTCTCAGCCTCCCGGGTCGTGGCTGTGTTCATGACTCAAAGCGCAAGGCTTCATCGTGGTGAATGGCACAGCTACGGGCTTGCATCACAGCACAGAGGTCACGGTTGTACACTGACATTTCCTGCGTGGCAGGGTCGGGTCAACTTTGGGATACGCTAAGCCAAGTGCAACGGGTTACCTGACGTTATTTGTGAACACTTTCAAGCGACGGTAGTTGAAGCCGTATCTCGTCGACTGCGCAGGGCGTGGTCGTAGCAGCACCGAGAGATACAGCGCTACTAGTAGTCGTGCCAAGATTGACATACAGTCCGGTTACAACAGTATTAAGCAAGTCTTCATGATTGAACCATAGACCAGTGACAATCCACCCAGACAGTAGTCGAGCCTTGTGAGATCCGTACCTATTCCACCTTGGGCCTCTCCTCAGTTGCTGCCCCTTTCACCTTTCTTTCCTTCTTCCAGGCCAGGAACTCGCGGATGACCGATGCCAGTAGTGGAGCTGAGACGGATGCGAATAGCGGCGCATAGACCGCCCACTTATGTTCAGCTGGGAAATATAACAGTGCGAGCATCCCTGGATTGAAGAAAGCACGTGACGCCACGGCCTGCGCCCTGCTTGCAAACTTCAGTGCTTCGACGGCAGACGACGGAGTAGACGAATACGTCTACAGTCAAGTGTTAGATCAACTTCCACGTGTAAACTGAACCGTATTCACCTTCTCGAGGGCCGAGAGTGCATCTACAACGTCACCCTTGACGTCTTCTCCAACGGGCATGTCCCCGATCTGCGCAACTAAGCGGACGATACTCTGTAGGGTGTCCTGTGCACTGGCGGCATTCTCTGCTGCTCGTCGGCGAATGAGGGCGTCCAACTGCCAATCGCTGAGTCCTCGGGATCGCGCGCGGACGTGCGCAGGTAGTTCCGGTACACCGAGCAACGTCGAGAGCTGCTGGCGGAAGGTGGAGAAGATAGCGTCGAGAGAGTGGGGTGCAAGAGTTTGCGCAACTTCGGCTCTCTCTGGGTTGTGGATGACGATGCCACCCCACTGAGGCAGTATAAAGGCATTTGACGACGTCGGTGTGCCTATGCCCGCCGTTAGATAAGGCCAGGCCCATGATGAGCTAAAGCGTACCATCACTGTCGAGGATGCGGAGCGGGCTGTGCTTAGAGGACGGGATGAAAGCGACGAAATGCAACACTGGATCGTTAGAGACGCTGGATGCTGGTGCGATTCAGTCGTTGTAGGGTCGCAGAACAACGAGCAACGTACATAGCGTCCATTGTGCTGAGTTGACGAAGACAGTGAGGTCCTCTGGCATCAAGCCATACTGGATCTTCTCAGCAACGGGCAATTCACGAGGTTCGAATGCTAGAGGTCCATGATATTGAACCTGGCTCTCGATCGTGAAATTGTGCAATACGGACAGGCGATCGAGTATAGGGGAGAGCTGCGCTACGAACATGTCCATTCAATGAATCTATTTGTGATACGGATGGACATACCACTCAGACCCCTACGCACATCCCACGACAAGGCTGCGTTACCTCCCGCTGCGTCCTCATTCAGCAAAGTGAAAGCCAAGCGGTATCTTGGAGAGTACGACACAACGCGCTCCGCATGCGAGGCTGTCACAGAGCCTCGCAGGCTAGAGTAGGGCGTGAGCAAGGTCGCCAACGTGTCAGCGATTTGCATCGCCGCAATACTTGCATGTTCAGGCGGAATTTCAACCGTGACCTCACGTCCATCAACTGTAGTGTCGTGTGTTCCAGAGCGTACATGGACTTGATAGTCATTGACACTTGCATGGGTTCAACGCAATGCAACATGTACACTCACACGGGGGACTCACGTCGCCGCGCTCGAGGAGACTCGCACTCGCAGACCCTCTCGTTGATAGTCTTCATTCATGTCGACATATCTCTGCACCTCTTGCGAGAGCGTCTCAGGGTTGGTGCCGGACGCGGTGGTATCCAGCGCGACATGAACGGGAAATGATAGCTCTCTCCCCGTTTGTTCAGACACACGCGATACTGGCAGGGCTTGGCGTTCGATGCTTGTGGTCTTCCACCACAGAGGGAGAGCGAGGAGAATAACCAGGAAGTATGAAGCGATTATACTCCTGCGTGCCAAAGGTGATTCGAATGCTAGAGCGACTTTAGGAAGGGGGTCCATGATCACGGACTGACGCTTGTTGTGAGGTTATCGAGTAAATGGCGAGGCGACGAGTGTTCTGCGCATGAAGAAGCACCACAAGAGTATGTCAGGTAGCTCGGAGTGGCGGTAAAGACCAGACCAATTGAAACAGACAAAGGAAAGCGGGGGAGAAACGCACGAAGTCAAAGGCGCTCACAGCTTGGTCGCAACATTTGATACTGATGTACTTACTTGTTCTTAACTTATGTCTTTCAAAAGAGGCATGGTGCAGAACAAAGCGAGCCATTCATGGGTGCAACATATCGAATAGCACAAGTACAGTGCGATAGCAGTGTGTGAGATGACATCAATGAGACAGCTGCACGTCCGTCACTACCCCAGAGAATCGTCCACGGCGTAAGCTATGGTTACTCAAGTACTCAAGCTTCACTGCTCTATGATTGCGACACAGACATACAATACTGGCCCTCAGCCTTGCCCTTGCCCATCACGCTTACAGGCAGTATTGCCATCGAAGCTGCTGGACTCATATTCATTTGCCTGAAAGTCAGGGTCACCTTACTCCTACCCGCTGACATGCTCTTTCGAATTGTCATTCCCAAATGTCTACCCTCGTGCCTTGCTGTAGTCGACATACACCCGCTTGGGAAAACATTGATGCATGATGGGCGACTCCGAGCGCACCTTCTCAGGACTACAGTATGCTGGGGGCCATCTTCGGTAGCGTGTTACTTACCGCAAGTGGTCCCAACATCACCTTCGCGGCCAGGTAGAGCGAATTGTCACTCAATGAGCGCAAGGCCAGTATGGCCGTCACCTATATGGGGTCTGGTACGCAGTTGCCAGCTGCACTTAACTCCCGTCCATGGTTCTGTACCCAGTTCAATGACCGTTTGGAGTCGCGAAGACAAAGTCAACCACCATCCATCCATGGCCGCACTGCAAGAAGTGGATCTGGCGTACCGACCACTTCCACGCGCCCAGGAAGTCTTGTACTCGACATGTAGTGCGTTCTCCGTCCTGAAGCCAGGTGGCAAGCTTTGTTGGTCTTGAGCAGATGTTAGCACATAATCGTAGACATTTGAATCATTCCACTCACCATATGCCGCCAGGAACACGTTCACTGTTCCGTACGTATAGCACCCAGTTTTCGATGCTACCTCCGTATCCGAAATCTTAGAAGGAGCTGTTGAGGACTAGATGGTTCCCTTTGTCTTCTACCGGGGTCGAAGGAGAGAAGGGCTGAAGGTCCTTGGCTGCAAATACATCGACGCTGCTGGGGAAAGTATAGCTGGTTACGGTGAGATCCGCAGTAAACCAGCTAGCCAGACGAGGGGTGGCTAGCTAACGGCGGAGGGTCCCATCTGCACGCGACGTGAGAGCTATAGCAGGCGACCGAAGGGAAACATACAGCGGTCGTTCCGCTGCCGTCGTCATATGCGGCCGCTTGTCTTGTGTCAAACGAACGAGAAGAATGGCCTCCCAGCTGTAGTCAGGTAAATGGGCTGAATAATGAACTCATAATTGTTGTTGACAATGAGGTGGTTGAGATGTGCTAGAGGACGGCCTGAGGGCGCTTATTGATGTGGCACCAGCGACACCCCAGCTCGCCAAGACGTCCTGTTACGAGGAAGATGATCTGAGGTGTCCTGTATACTTCTCTTACGCATAGTGTGTTCGCGGCGTGAGTGGTCGCGGGACGACACTTCAGATCTCACATACATACTTCGCGGGCACTACTAACTAGGCCAGTGCCGGCGGAGGCGACGATGTTCGCGGGGACTGCCGGGATATTGGGGCGGAGATAAAATGGATGGCACCAAGTCCAAATCCAGAAGGCGACAGCTTGCAGCCATACCGCTCTGCGCAAAGTTCGAGTCGTTCGATTTACTCACACTCTTTACAGGATTCGCCCTCAGGTTGAAGAATCTTATTCTACGCTCGTATTCTCTTCATGCTGTGACGCTGTTGACGGCTAGATCTACCTACTGCAACTTCCTCACCTGTTTCCAACCCAGCACGTTTGCACAGGCGTCTGATTGCTCCCGTGGCGTATGTCTCCAACGAACCAAAGACGACGCCGGCGCGGCGGAAAGAATCATGGGCAGCCAGCTTACAACGTCAGTGATTGGTTTCACCACGTACCATCTCATACTGACGTTGTGGTGCTCCTAGCGACCCGCAAATTACGACGATAGGTATGGACCCCCACCCGGCCCGTCCCCCGCATATCCTGCGCATGACATCTATGACCCTGCATCCGGAGGAGGCACCTACGCACCTAGCTATGCTACTGACTATGCTCCGCCCTCGGAGCCATGGAACCCGGAACCTGTGTACTATGCTAGGCCCCCTTCTCCGGACGTATACGGCTACCCGCCTGGCCCAACTCCAAGTGGCTGGGCTCCTCCGAGTTGGGATGAGCCTCCTCCTCCACCTCCACCTCCGCCGCAATGGGCCAATGGGCCAGATTGGAGCTCTCGAATCGATGGCGAGCCTTGGTCTTATGAGCGCCGAGATACAACAACCTTGGCTCAGCCGATGTTCGAACCAAGTGAGGCTTGGAAGCAGTCCCATGCAGACCTGCCAGCTACGTAGGTAGTCGCTCTTAACATTGTGAGATTGGCATGCTGATATGCGTTTGTCTACAGCTCAAGGAATGATGTCCCACCTGAACCTTATTCTCCGTCAAGACGCTTTGCTCCTCGCATCACTGGAGACCACTATTCACCTACTCGACCTCTTGCTAATGATCAGTATCCACTTCCTATACCAGCTCCTCCGTACTCAGGTGATTACTTTCCTCCAAGCCCGAACCTCCCCGGTCCTCCTCCTAACAACCGATATGACATGGCACCGCATCTAGGCTCTTTGCCATCATCTGGTGATTATAATCCTTCTTATATAGGGCTCCCGGGCCCACCAATTGTCGGTGCTCATTGTCCTACAGGATCTGGCCAGAACGCTCTGCCGTTCACTGGTGACCATTACACACCATCTCAAGAGCTATCTGGGCCGCCACTTCCGTTCTCTGGCGATCACTACTCCCCTGGTCGCAGTCTTAACAATCAACAGTACACAGGTGATCGGTACGAGCGAGAGTCGCCTCCTATCTACCCATATATGATCCAAGGATCCGATGGCTATCGTTCCAGGTACGAGGATTCTGACGCGAGGGCCCCCCATCCCCCGAACCCGCGCGTCCATCCCCGTTGGCGACTCTCTTCGCCAGAGCGTGGCCAGCCCAGTCCAGGTAGGCTGCCAGTGGAGAACCCTAATGTGTCAGTACGCAAGTGGGAGATGAACCGGAGAGCCTCACTACAGAGCCCTAACCCTGCGGATCAGTGGTCGTCAACGCCCCTTGCAAGGGAAAATGTGAGGGCTCCAAGTCGGGGCAGGTCTATCACTCGTAGCCCGAACCATGGTCAGCCCCGCAGCCCGCTTTACAGCCCTCGTGCTGGCCCCGTTTCGTTCCGCGGCCGACCTCCTCGTAGTCCCAGCCCTATCCATAGTCCCGTGTACAGTCCACGCGCATCGCTGAGTCCGATCCGAGGGCGCGAGCAGACTCCCGTCCGCAGACGTGAGGTGACTCCGATCCGTAGGCGCGAGGTGACTCCTACCCGTAGTCTCTCTCGTAGTCCTGTTCGTGGACGTAGTCGGAGCCTTGTCTCCCTACGTGGGCGTTCGCCCAGCCCAATCCGTGGTCGTGCGCGTAGTCCTCTGAGCCCTAGATCATACGTCGCTCGACTAGGACGCTCCAGGAGTAGGCCACCCGAGACTTACAGACCTGGCACATCAAGGACTCGCAGTCCGTCTGTGCCTGGTTATCGCCGTCGTCTCTCCTCATATAGCCGGAGCCGTTCGAGATCCTCTTCTCCTGGCAGCTATCGGAGGCGGCGCACGAGTAGCCGTCACCTCCGACGGTCCAGAAGCGGTAGGTCGGCCAGTGGCACTCGTGGCAGGGCGCGCAGTCGCAGCCGAGATAGGTCACGCAGCAGGGCCTCCACTTTGTACTCCCCAACAACCACTCGATTGTACTCACCCGTCTTGTCACGAAGACGGCTTTCCCGTGGCGGACGCAAGGGCCGGTCCCGAGAACGAGGCAAGAAGCGCAGCAAGGGATCGAATAGAGCTCTCAAGGCTTCTCGGCTCCCCAGCCCTCCTGAGGACGACCTCTACATCAAGCCGAAGGAGAAGAGATCGCGCTCGGCTGAGTCCACAGGCTCAATCTATGGCCCAGAGATCCCTCCAGAGCTTCGTACGACCAAGCCCGCGCGACAGAGTAGGGACTCCTCTTTGTCTTCGTATAAATCCGACAACGATGCGGCGAAGCAACAATCTCAGACAACGATACCCGGTCTCTCTGAAGTTGAACGAAATGTACCCGCCGCGCCTTCGAAGACGACACAAATCCCTATCTCGCCACCTCTGGCCACACAGGACACGTCGGAACAAGCGCAGACCTCGAGCTCATTCATCAGTACGCAGTCCCTTTATGTACTCCGTCATATGCCACTCATAGTCTCGTAGGCACGTCTATGAACGATGAACTCCGTGCAGCAGTTGCGAAGCTCGTCAGTGAGCACTCGATACCTCGCAAGAGTACTATCCTCGACGCAGTAGGGGATGTCCCCGGTCCTTCGTCGAAACACGAGGCTCCGAAGCTCAGTGTGCAGATCCCCGCTCGTGATCATCTTGCCTTGCTCGAAAACAATGCTGAGGAGCGTGGTGACGACGAGTCTGACATGGATCTGTCCATGCCAGCAACACCTGTAGACGAGGCTACTCAGCCAACAGACCTCGTCCCTGTCGTGACGGCCGAGCCCACGGTTTCAGCTCCCGTAATCCCTACCCAGGCTACACCAGCACTAGCAACTGTCGGAAGCGCTGCCGCTACGCCGCCACCCGCACACTTGGTGGTCGTGCCTGCAGATGTTGCACCCGCTTCAGTCTCTGAGCGTCAGAGTACATCCACGGCATCATCAAACAAAGCAGCCTCTTCTGTTGAGGGCGGCCATACTACTACGGAGAAGCGAAGTCCACCGCCTGGAGACAAAAAGTGAGTAATGCCACCAGTATGATGAACTGTAGCATTGATTATTTTCTGATCCAGTGCTGCGGACGAGGGGTCCGATGTCGACATGGATGTCGACATGGACATGTCAACTCCTCCTTCGCCCATTCTGAAGGCCACCTCACCCTCGATCGCCCCTGTTGAAAACGCTACGACTCATCACGCTGTGTCCTCATCGATCGACATCAACGCAAGCGAGCTGGACGTGTTGAAGTTGACTTCGACTGTGGCAAAATCTCCGGAAGCACCTGGTGTGGGGTATGCTGTGAGCGACGATTCAGCTATTCCCGGGCTGAGTCTCGCCGCTGGCGATGTTCGAGAGCCGGATAGGTATGACAACCACACCGCTCCCAGTACTGCCAGTACTGCCCAGAAGGATGAGCCGTCAGCCATTTTCGCCTTTTCGCAAGAGACCAAGGAAACCACGCCCGGACATTTGCCAAGTAGTCCAACGGTGGACGTTCCAGCCGAAGAGACCGAGTGCGATATGGACATGTCCCCGCCTCCCTCGCCGTCACCGTCACCAGCGCCCCGGTCACCCACATTCAGTCTACGATCCTCTGTGCCCGCAGACACTACGTCCGTGGTTCTTCCTCCGCGTGCGGTCGTTGAACCACCCACAACCACGGCTGCGACACGCATTGAAGCACCCAAGGGGTCTCCGCCTCAGGCCAGTGCAGGCGCTGGGACATCGACCGCGGTCTCTCCCGTCGCGAGGCTAGCTCCTGTGTTGATCCCACCCACGGGCGCAGCCCACGAAGCACCAGTGGAAGAAGGCGCTCCCTCCCCCCCTGCAGTGAGGAACGATGCAAGTCCTGAGGAGCAGAATTCACGAGAAGGCTCGCCAATGATGGTGGAATCATTGCTCGGTTTGACTGAACCCCCACCTATCACAGAATCTTCTGTTGTTCCCGACGACACGGCCATGGTCGAGGGCTCGCCTACAGTGGTCGATTCGATGCCCATTAGCCCAACCGTTAAGCACGCATCCCACCCGGAGCAGCAACAGGACGGGCCCGAAGAAGTGCCTTTACGCAAGCCGGTCGATCTGGGAAGCGAGTGTCCCGTACAGGTATGTAGAGTGCTGTTTTGAAGGGCCCCTAGTCATACTGATGGTGGAGTACGAACAGACAGTCACTCCTGTCGAAGGCACTCATCCTGCCAACGCCCCCGAAAAGCCCTCAGATGTAGCACACTCAGAAAGACCAATTGGCCTGCCGCAGACAACCGCTGCGAGGGAAGAGGCTGATCCACTAATGGAAGGTCTCCGGACCGTGGTCATGAAGAGACTGCAACTAGACCGACAAACGAGGGAAGAACGTGTCGCGCCCGTGCTTCTAGGCAATCTCGCAGTAGCTGAGCCATTTGACCCCCGGAAGCCGTCTGCGGAGAGGCTCTGTCATGAGGTCCTCAACGGTAAACGCAAACGCGAAAGAGAAGAAAGCTTCGCTCGCGTGCGGCCGTGCCTCCAATCGCTGTTCGCTCAGCGACAGGCGTCGCTCACGGAGAAGGTCCAAAAACTGAAGGACGAGTACTTGTCTCTGCACAACCGCTGGATAGTCCACTGCGCAAAGCTCGACGAGGCCGCCAAGGCCATTGCTCTTGAAGAAGCGGCGGCGAACGCCGGGAGGACCACACGGCGTTCTGCTGCCATGGGCGACGCCGTGCGAACCGACCTCGAGATGGAGCAGATCATCGCGAGCCTGGGCAACGAAGAGCTCACAGATGCCAACCACCTCGCAGCGCGCAACGCCGCGACGATCCCCGACATGATCTCCGTGACGAGGGGCTCGGTAGACTACCTCTACGATGACACTAACAACGTCGTCGAAGACCCGGCCAACTTCTACACGCCGAACACGTGCCTCGAAGACTGGACCGACGAAGAGAAGGAGATCTTCCTCGAGAAGTACGCACTCTACCCCAAACAGTTCGGCCTCATTGCCGACTTCCTCCCGAACAAGAGCGCGGCCGAATGCGTCACCTACTACTATCTGCACAAAAAGACGCTCATCGACTTCAGGAAGGTACTCGCGCGGAACGCGACGGGCAAGCGGAAGCGTGGCGGCGGGCGCGGAGGCAAGAAGAAGGGCAACGCGCTGCTGGAGGATATCCGGAAGCACGATGCGGAGGTGTCGAGGGGTTCGACCCCGAACGGGCCTGCGACTCGCCGCAGGCGTGGTGCGCAACAGGCTACCAATGAAAATGGCGAGGCTCTTCCTCGACGCGCATCCACGCGGAAGAGCGCCGTGCAAGCCGAAAACTCGCCCGGGACGACTCCAGCAGCTACCCCTGATCCTGACCCCGAGCCGCGCAGAAGACGGCGTGCTCCCAGGCCCACCGCGCGTGCTGTAGCAGCGGCAGAGCAAGAGGTAGATGAGGAACCTATGGTACGTTCTAAACTAGCTTGTGGGTCTGCAAAACTTGACGTGAGACGTCAAGCAGCAGGAGGCTGAGCCCAAGCCAGCGAAGCGGGCACGACGGTCGCGGAAGGTGAAGTCTGCGGAGACCGTTGAATCACCTGTCATGTCAGAACCGCCCCTTTTGTTCAACGAGACGCGGTTCATAGACCAGACAGAACTGACAGCCCGGAAGAGGACACCTACGGGTGGCATCCAGTGGACGGATGAGGACAGAGGCGAGTGTTGCGTCGTGCGTAACAGTCTTCTGGAGCAATGCACTGACATACGACTCTAGAGCTGTTCATTAAGCTATTGTCACAGCATGGTGACGACTTCAAGCGCATATCAGCGTCGATGCCCAACAAGGTATGCGGGTCCGCCTGTCGCAAACGATGGTTGGCTAACACCTCCGCAGACTGCGATCCAATTGAGCGTGTACTACAAGGCCAATGCTACAGAGCTCAACCTCGACAAAGTAGCCGCCAAGGGACGGAAAGGCACTCCGTCGCCAGATTCTGCATCAGAAGGTTACAAGGAGATGTCCCTTCCTGGATCCGGCGTCATCACCCCTACGACTCGAGCCTCTACCCCTAGTATCAGGCCTGCTACGTCATCGTCCACCAACAACTTTGAGGCGCAGTTCAGACTGGACGACCCGTCCGCGGTATACAAGTCAAAACTGCGAGCGTCCGCCTCGGGTGGCACTGAGCTCGAGCGGCCAGCCAGTCGTCCAGGGTCGAGCCTTGCCGCTTCATCGTCGTCTTCGTCGTCTCTTGCGAGCCTCCAATTCCGATCAACCTCTCTCGAGACCATGCGCGCCCAGTACGGCGGCTCCGACCTGAACGCCAGCCCTTTCACGATGCAGTCCCGGCTATCGCCCTTCGCCTCTGTCATACCACCGCCGCTGACGATGAACAGCTCGCCCTTCGTCGAAAGCGCCCGCGCGGCCGGGGCCAGCGGGCCGCTGACAATGACCTTCCCGTCGAGCTTCGCGTACTCGAACCTGTCGCCATCGCATTTCGCGGGGGAGCAGCGGCCGCCGCCGCGCGGGTACGGTGCGGGCGGTGCGGGCTCGGGGGCGCCGACGAGCGCAACGATGATGTTCGAGGCTTCCGTGTTCGCGCCGCCGCCGGACGGTGTGGCGGGGTTCGCGTTCGGGAGAGGCGACGCCCCGCCTGTGCCCACGACGCTGCAGACGACGGAAGATCTGGTAGCGTACCTGGAGCACCGGACAAGGCTGGCGGAGCAGCGGGAGTCTGACTTTATGTGATTGCATCTACAAGGGTCGTGTCATGTTGATTGTAGTGCGTGTGTGATATTTTCCGAGCTTGTGTGGTCTGGCATGCGTGGTCTCTCATGATATGTGCTTTTCATTGGTTATTCTACAGTTAGCGGTAATGATGCATATCCTCTGGCTCTCGGTATTTGGCCAGACAAAATAGTTTGTGCAGTAATCAACGGCAGCATCGCGCCCACGTGATAGGTTTGACGCGTGAAGAACTTGAAGGTTTCGCGCACAGACGATGACTTCATCCAGAACGTCAGCTGCTGTTTCATGCCAGCAATTATATATGTCCAGCGTCCTAAAATTGTCAGCCAAACGTACTACTAACCAGCTTCTAGATCCCCGCCACGTCGATGACAGACTTCAACATGGAACGCACACCACCTCCGCCAAAGAAAATGGTCAGTGAGCCGGTCTTCTAGTTATACCAATCAGTATTCGTGTCAATGTACAAGGGCACTGATCATGATACTGCATAGATTATTGCAGTCGGCGGAGCCATTGCAGTAGGGGTAGCCGGACTCTACTACGTGCGCTCAAAGTCGGGACTCTCACCAGAGACAGTGGGGCGCAACGACCTCAGAGCTGGAAATCACAACAGTACGCACATTAACGTCGACACAGTCCATGCTATCTGATGCTGATATTTTTCCATGAGCAGAGACAGTCGATGCGAACCCGACCGCTCAGCAGACGGTTGGTGATGTTCATGAAAAGGCCAAATAAGGTCTTCACGTCGGTATTGGAGCTTATATCTGAGTGAGCGTACTGAGGCGATATCCATCCGTCATATGGCTCTCGTCACGGTGTAGCGTACCAAATTCCATCAGGCCCCGATACCAACCCTGCACTGCACCCTGCAGGAATCTTACATGTACTATACATACGATGTTCGTGCGAATGTAGCCAAAGCGAAACCTTTGAGTTGGACGCAGAGCCTCAAAACCCTACTCGTCCTGAAAGTCTTGCTCTTTGTCAATGATCACCACTCTATGGTGTTCTACATGTCCTACACTCTACAGCAGGGAAGGACCTCTACCTGCGTCCCCGGGCTTCCACCTACCATGTGCTACGGCTACAGTGTGTGCTCGCCATGACTACGCTACATAGCTGTTTTACACCTCGGAGACCCATGGCGCTTTTATCATCGTCGTCGTCGTCATCATCTCCGTCTCCATCCTCGTCCTCGGCCCCGGCCTCGGTTCCGCGCCCGCCTCCTCCCAGCGTGGCGCGCGCATTGTGAGAGACAACCGCAGGGAGGACCTCATTCTTCGAGGAAGAAGTAATTACCGGACGCTATCCCAGCAGTCAGTCATGAGAGCAGATCGCGGAAAGACAGAGGCGCGCGCACCCTTCTGCTCGCGGTCCTTAATACTGTTCAGCTTGTTCACGCGCGGCCGGTAGTTGGTCGGGTCGCGGCGGAACGTGATCTCGAGCGAAGCAAGGAACTTGTTCATGCCCGTCAGCAGCGACTGCGGCCTGCAAAGAGCCAACACGCGTCAGCGACGGCACTGCACTGCGCTATGACAAACACGGCACGTACGGGTTGGCAGTGGCCGCGACGGCGGGCTTGCCCTCGAACACGATGACGCGGTCTGCGAGGTAGGTCGCCATGATGAAGTCGTGCTCGATGACGAACGCCGTCTTCTTCGCGTGCAGCACGAAGCGCTTGATGACCTTGCTCGCGATGATACGCTGCTCCGAGTCCAAGAACCTGTCCAACGGGTCAGCGCGTGCAGACAGCGAGCGGGGCGGCGGCCGACGTACGAGCTCGGCTCATCGATGAGGTACACGGACGCGGGCTTGCCGAGCGCGAGGACGATGGCGACGCGCTGGAGCTCACCGCCGGAGAGCGTCTTCACGTCCTGGTCGAGGATCGGCTCGAGGTTCATCGGCTTGACGACGTCCGTGTTGAACTGGGGGTGCATGAACGCGGCCTTGATGCGCTTCAGGAGGAGCATGCGGACCGTGCCCGGGAACGAGGGCGAGATCGTCTGCGGCTTGAGCGACACGCTCAGCGTCTGCTTGTCCGTCTCCTCGTCCGGCATGTCGCCCGCGAGCAGGCGCACGAACGTCGTCTTGCCCGTCCCGTTCTCGCCCAGCATCACGATGATCTCCGAGTCCGTGAACGTACCCGACTGCACCGTCAACTTGAAGCCGCCCAGCGTCTTCGTCATCGATGGGTACGAGTAGTGCCGCGTCTTGTCGACGATGATCTCTTCCGCCGTCTCCACCATCTTGAACGAGAGCGTCTCCTCCCGGAACCGCAGGTTCTCCGTCGGGATGAAGCCGTCGAGGAAGATATTGATGCCTGCCGCACATCAAGCGTTGCTCAGCTAGAGTAGGCGCAAAACGCACCTTCACGGACGGAGTACGGCATCGTTACGACACCGTACATCGAGGGCTTCCCGTACAGACAGCAGATGAAGTCGGAAAGGTAGTCGAGAACGGATAGATCGTGTTCGACGGCGATGACATAGTTGTCGGGTGTGAGCAGCTCACGGATGACCTCAGCAGCCTTCAGACGCTGTTTAATATCGAGGTAACTTGACGGCTCATCGAACATGTACCTGCATACAAGCGTCAGAGAAGGCGAAGACGCGAACATTATTGCCACGCACACGTCCGCCTTCTGGATACACGACATCGCGATCGCGAACCGCTGCAACTCTCCACCAGACAGCTGCGACACCTCCCGCGTGAGCACTTCGTTGAGCTCCAGATCATCGCACATCTTCTGCTTGTTGTCGCGCTCTAGCTTCGAGTCGAGCATCTGCGACACGGAGAGCGTGCCCTTGATCGCGCGGGGGATGTGGTCCACGTACTGCGGCTTGATGAGTGCCTTCAGGTTGTCCTCCAGTACCTTCGTGAAGTAGTTCTGCAGCTCGGAGCCGCGGAAATACTTGAGGATCTCTTGCCAGTCCGGCGGGTCCTGCGGGGTGATCAGCGCGTGCACGGGCAGAGGCGGCCGGCTCGACGGACATCGTAACGACCGAGGTTCGGCTTCAGCTTGCCCGCGAGAATCTTGAGCGCGGTGCTCTTGCCGATACCGTTCGTCCCGACGAGACCGAGGACCTGGCCCGGTCGCGGCGTCGGCAGACGGTGGAGCTTGAACGAGTTGGCGGTGTAGCGGTGGGTGACCTCAGAGTCGAGATTCGTGGGCAGGTTGATGATGGCGATGGCTTCGAACGGGCATCTGGCAGCACTGTGAGCTGGAGGTACCTACTGGGGTACGGGAACGTACTTTTTCACGCAGATACCACAACCTATGCAAAGGAACTCCGAGATGAAGGCGATCTTGTCTGTGGGCTTGACCTCGATACAGAGCTTGCCTGGGCCAAGTCAGCACCATCGTCACAACATCGTGCCATATACTGGTGTGCAACGTACCCATCTTTACCACTGGGCACGACTGCGACCGCGTTCAGTCATCGGGTCGATCTGCGATGAACTATCCGGCATACCTTCTTGCATTCCTGCGCGCATCGCTTCGGTTTGCAGCGATTGGAATCGACGATGGCGATACGGGTGATTTTATCCGAGGACATTGTCGCAGGGATGCGGTGCTACGAGCTCAGCAGAGGTTTTGGAGGAAGAGGATGGTGGATGCGGGGGACGGACAGATTTTTGGCGACCATCGCTCGGTCCAATCACGGGCCGTCAATGAGAAATCGCTGCCTTCTCCGCGCGGCCGATTGCGAAGTGCACACTTTCCAACTCTTACGCTCACCACTTACATTAGGTTCTTTTCAACAACATCGATATATTACGACACTGTTTTTCCTGGCTGCTTACCACTAAGTAACGCTACGGTGAGTACCATCAAGTGCAAGCATTCGGGCTTCGACCTAGGGTCGTGCCATCTACGTATTTACTTGCCGTGAAGAGGAGCATGAAGAGGATCGTTCTTGGGCCCTAGTGAATGTGTGATTCGGAGTTGCATATGAGCACACGTCAAGGTGTGCGGTGAGTGGTAATAGTCTCGAAATCGCCTAAGAATCTCATCTTGCTTGCGGTTCTAGGCTGTACTAGCAAGTATTCGGCAATACTTGGTCAGGGTGACACCCGTAGACCGTCTCTTTCAAGAACCAATTGACATCTGCGAGGAACGACCCCGCGTAGTCCGAGACACGACCAGATTGAGATGCTCGTTGTGCAAGATAGACCGGACCGCCGCGTCGGCAACGGCGCAAACGATCCCCCGAATTTGAAGGGCATCCAACATTCAACTTCGGACTAGTCAAACACTACGTCATTGCATGAACAGAGTTATTACGGCAATAGCCGGGAACAACAACAGCTGCAGCAACTCATCTGCGGGGTTGTGGTCTCGGTCGATGGCGATGTACGCTACGTGCTCTCGAACTGTACTAGGACCTCATCCGCGTTTAGGCACAGTATTGAACCTTGTCCCCTGTAGTTGACATGAGACTCTGCGCAGCCAGTGTCACACCAACGATCACGAAAGCAAGTCGGCTTCGCCCAATCCAGTGTAATTCATAACGGGTATGTACAGTTCGTTCATGCTTCATCTCGCAGGACGGTGTTTCTAACCCGACGCCCTCTTGACCCCTGACGCGTTGACACAGTGTAGAGGTATACTGCGGCTTGCCCCTCTGGGCTCCAATGCTATTCGTCGCATGCCTCTCGCTTCAAGTTTTCTGTTCGTATCCTTCGGATCAACGCCCAGTAAGATTCAGGGAACACTAACCTCTATCCGCGACGGACGGCGTTCCAAATAGAGACCTGGCGTGCCACGGCATCGTCGCCGCCCAGGTTGTGAGCCGCGGCACGCTGCTCGCCTGACGATGTGACGACATGCGGGGGCATGTGGGCAGTTCAGACTGCATTGGCCTCGGTGCCACTCATGCGTGTCTCAGTTGATGCAGTGCAGGTCGCAGCGCCCGCTGTACATCGACCGCCGCGGATCTCACCACTTACACCGCTCGATTGCTGTAGAGCCAGTGCATCGGCGAGAAAGGCCCGGCCGTCAGCGATGCCGCCATAGCTTCTCGCGTCGTCCAGGCGGCCCTCGTTTGTTGTATGCCTTCTCGCCGCCTGCAAGGTGGGTGATGGGAGCAAGATGACAAGGGTACGTGCCACGCATTGACATGTCGTCGTCATCATCAAATTCTCGCTAGATGTGCTTTATGGGCGGCGTAGATGCCTCTTCCAACTAGACCCATCCCTGAAGGCTCGCTACCGGGCAAATGCTCCTATCAGGGTTTTGAAGGTTCACAACGCCATGGTGGTGTACTGTGTATGCGATGCATCACTGCGCACGTCAACACGCAGCTGATGCTAACATTGCAGAGTGGTTCTTGAGGCTCGTCGTTACCATATGCTGCCCCGTCGAGGTGTTGTGCGTCGACAGTACTTGGGAAGATACCAGGTTGGCATCAAGGAGCCTCAGGTACGGATTCGTTTTGGATGCGCCCGTGCTCTGCCGTTTGCTTGCGCAAGCCTGTACTACGCGGAGTGTGATCTTCATGTTGCCGTCACCAATGGAGATCGCCAGGTTGGTACGCTCTTTACGTACGATTCGGCATTCTACAGAATGAATGCCTCAACACAGAGAACAGGCCGCTTGCACCGCTTGAGACTTGAGATGTGCATCGAGATATCGCCTCCATGTCGATCCAGTGCAAGAGGGGGCGTGCCGGGTATGATTATCAGGCGCCAGGAGGCCCCTCATGTTCCCGCGGCCCGGCCGTAGGCAACTGAGGCCGGTATGTTCCATGAAGCTGATTTGCGATCTAGACCCCGTATTGATTGGGCGCTATCTACAGTCTGCTAGATCCATAGTTGCGGATCATATATATCGCACGCTTAGCTCGTACGTCGGTCGAAGGTCCTTCAACTTATACCAACCTTGTCCACACGGCTTCGGTATCCCAAGAGACGATGTGCCACCGCGACGCTACCGACGAAGACGACGAGCAAAGAGTTGTGCGCTCTAATTCTTCACGGAGACCGTGCGTAGTAATTTTGGTCTAACCCGCTTTTTCCCCTATTCCGCTCAACCTACATGACTGTCTTATGTTCAGACCTGGTGCTTGTGTACTGTGTAAGACGTTGAAGGTAAGTTCATTAATTAACAACAGGCAGACGATATGCTGAGGCCAGAAAAGATACGATGCGAATTTATACCAGAGGAAGATACGTGCATCAGGTGCAAGGCGGGTGATGTAGAGTGCGTCTCCCGTGGACGAAAGAAACGACGACCAGCACCGTACGTTGGAGTAGAGACTCGAATTACATTAAGGACTATGATCTGACCCCGTCTAGAACCCAGGAGGAATTACAACAGCGTTCCAATTCGCAGGACCTTCAGATACAATCACTACTGCGACGTCTCGACGAGACAAGGACACGCTGCAAACTCATGCACTATCTGAATGAGGCTGAGATGGAGGCTGCCTCCCTGGGACAGAACACGTACACCGCGGGTAGTGCGTCGTCCGCTTTGGTATATAATCTCCTACGCTCATGTTGAGATCAGCGTACGCATCAGTCAGAGCTTCTGGCGGGCGCGCCCGTGAGTTATCGTCCGCCTATGGTATGGGCCCGCGGGCAGTCCGGCAGACACACGCGACTTCATTAGACGAATACGGTGAGTTCTTCCTAGTGAAGACACTTTCTCATGATACAGCCTGTTGATAAGTCATGTCAGGGACGAGGAATCCTATTGCCAATGCTCTTAACTCACCTGCTATACTACAAAGCCGACTATTTGGCCCTGACGAAATCGCTGCTCTGTTTAATATGTGTGTGTCTATTTGAAAGCCGCTAACTGCCACATACTGAGTTGGTGGTGCAGCTACTTCGGCAAGATACACGTATGTAAAATTTTCTAGCTCGCCGATATTGTCTGACCAGTCTTCGTAGCCGTCATTCGCTATTCTAGACCCGGACTTGCATACATCGCAGTATCTTATGTCCAAGTCACCACTGCTGTTCACTATGAGTAAGCTTGCTGTGTAACATCCGGTTTTTACTGCTCTAACGTGCTGCACAGTCCTCGCCATCGCTACGCGGTTCTGGCCCCATCGGCCGAAGTTGCATCGCTTGGCCATGGCATATGCTAGCGAAGCTGTATCGCAGGCGCTCGTCGACTGTGATCAGCCAGTCGAAACCTGCCAGGCTCTCATCCTGCTGACAGTATTTCCGGCACAATTCCAACGGTGGTGTGAGAACCGGAGTTGGCTCCTGATTGGAGCCGCAGTACGGTGAGTTATAGCGCTCGAAGTATAGGTCGGAGCATTCTCACATGATTGCACTGATATCGCTCCAGGATCGCTCATCAGCTGCAACTGGATTCTCCTCCGCCACAAGAACTGGCCGAACGAGAGAGGCTCAATCGAGTTAGGGCGTGGTTCTTCATCACACTCGTCGACTACTCGCATTGTACTCAGCGGGGAAAAACTCCCGCTAAGCCGAGGAATAACTTCACCGATCAATTACTCGACCAGTGGTATCGGTCATCGGCACTCAACCTGCCGTACGACATCTACTATGCCGCATACGTAGACGCGATGCGTCTGACCTCACAGCTCCTGGACCGAATCAAACACGACAAGTCGAACCCTGACTCATGGCAGGTACTATGCTCCCAGATTTATTTGCATTCGTCCTTTTGACTGAGTCTTTGACGTCGAGGAGCCGGATGTACTATCACTTGTGAGGGAATACGACAATAGGATCTCCGGCCGCTTCTCCCATTGGAAGCAACGACTAACAGAATGCATCCCAATGAATTGGCCAGGTGAGCTTTCCACTAGAACTGTCGTAGCTAGGGCTAATCTAACGAAGGGCGAGCAGAGCGCGACGTCAGACTGCATATGTGAATTTTGAAATCAGCTCTATCTTGCTGACGCATGGCTGATTATTCATGGTAGGGTTACGAACATGCAAAGACTCATCGTCCTGTGCGCAGGTGTGCACTGGTGCATCACCAAGGAACACAGGGTTCCAGCGGATATCTTGCAGTCGGTTCGTTTTTGATCGCCTGTCATAAGGTGCGATCACTGACCATCCGTAGTCTGTCCACGTTGCTCGTGCAATCCTTCGTGTACACATCGAACACTTGTGGCCAAACGGGAACTTACGGTACGCCATTGAGGTAAGCCGTTCTGACCGATATGTTGCGTTCAACCGTCTTCACTCTGGAGCTTTCAGCCCCAATACCTGCATGTCACATACGCCGCGGCGTTTCTGCTAAAGGTCAATGCTGTTGCTCAGACATGCTTGTCGCAGCGCTGAGAAGGGCAATATAGCTTCTGGATCCGCGGTACAACGCCCTAGTCGACTATGCGCTCCGCGAGGACATCGTGAACAATGTTGACTCACTCATCCGGATCTGGTCGTCCGCGGACGTCGCTCTTGACAAGCAGCACACGCCGTTCATCTATTCCCGCTTCCTCTCGTCCCTGCTTGAACATTATACGGATAGAGAAGACAGAAGCGTCGGGCGGCTATCCCATACACACCCGGCGACATCTCAGGCGTGGCAAGCTCCCTGCTCTGCCATCCCTCAATGCTACGATGCGGGACCTTCCGGATATCAAACGCTCTTTGATGCGGATCCATCGCAGTTTGTGCAGGCCTCTCACGGAGGGGACGCCTTCGCCTTCCAGAACTTCGTATCAAATGTGAAGACCGCGCAGTCTGGGTGGCCAGTATCTTCTGAGCCGTCACATTGTGTTGTGTCGTACGACTCGCCAGGGCTACCAAGGTTGTGGGACGCGGGCAATATGGCCATCAGAGGAAACACGACGTATGATACTAGCGTATTGTCGAATTGGTTTTGAATACCCGCTTTCATAGAGGCTATCGCTATCCGTGCACTCTTCGCTAATCAATAGTTCTTTTATGATGTACCTGTGAGGGACCTACGGTGGCGACTATCCTAATGAAGATTCCCCCAGAGCGAGAGAGTACTCGGAACTGAGATCCCCGGCTGTCCGGGTGCTGGTGAGTCGCTGGTGCGATAGGTTAACACCGAACGGTGATTCTACGACGAACACGCCCGACATGCCCATGGGTCTACGGCGGAGTCAAGCAGTGTAGCAATGAAAACAGTCACTACCGATGACGTACTGCCGTAGCGCTTGAAGTACCACACCTTTTTTTCTCCGAGAGGTTACTATGCATTAGCAAGCATCTTCGGGATGTGGTACGTCACCATGATCAAGAAGCCGAGGAAGCATACCCCACTGAATGGACTTACCTGCAACGCATGATGCCAGGAAGAACGTAAACCACGTCAAATGAAACTGACGAACGGAGATCACCGCCCAAGTTCATCAATACTCTGTTGAATTGACGCAAAATCTCCTTTCGGCATAATCAACTGTGCTTGTCATGCTTTCCTGATATCGGAGTAGTTAGACATTGCAACGTGGATATATGTACACTATGTTGTACTAGTACATGCTAACACGCTTTGCCTGAGAGAATCAGAGCGTGACACTACCGTCCGAGTCACCGAGAAGAGCCTGCAGCCAGGTATCGTCGATCGCAGACAAGTCAAACGTAGACTGGTCCAATGGGGGCAGGGCCGGCGCCAAGCTATTCCACCACGTCTGCTCGTCCAGCGGATTGACGAGTAAATCGCCCGGCCCGAGCGCGCCAGGATATGGTACGTCGTCAAGTGCGCTCATGTCCGACACGAACTGGCCGAAGCAGAACTCCGCGCCCTCGAACAAATCCCCTCCCGCGCCACCGCTATAGATCTCCACGGGGTGATCGGCCCCCCCTCCCAGTAATGCCTCATCCAGGTCAAAGGGCTCCGTGAAGTCCCAGACATCGGGGGGAAGCGGGAGCTCCTCGGGTGCAAGGCTAGGAGTGCGGGCGACCTCCTCTGCGCCGACGATCCTGTCGAGGTGTGCAGCCAGGAAGCGGCCGTATACTGCCGGGGCATGCGCGCGGTCGAGCGCGACCTCCTTGGAGAGGTAGATCCCGACCAGCCTGCGTACCTCGCGAACGATCGTGGTCCGGGTAGCTGCATCAACGAGGTAGCTGTACTCCTTTTTGAGGAGCTAAGTGAGCTAATGTCAGTAAACATCCATTACAGGTAGAGTATGAACACGAACGTTGACGAGGAATGCCCCGGCATACGTTGCATAGAGAAAGTGTGGCTAAGGAGCGTGAGACACAATTTGCAGGTTGGTTGCGCGAGACCTACTTCGATCATGGTACGTAGAACACCGGCAGGGTAAAGTTCTTGAATGTGAACACGTATGCATGTCAACGCTGTTTCAACTGTCTGATAAAAGCCATCAGAATGTCATCATACAACATAGCAGTTAAGACTCACTAGCCGTAGGACATCGCGGTTTGGTTCCTCCCCTTGTCGCACCGAGTGGTGAAAACCAGCACCAAGGACGATCAGCTTCATTGCGTTGGCGATTCTGTTAAGAACCAAAGATAGTTAGCATAATGTTTGCACAGCAGGTATTTCGGTGGATACTCACAGCTTTAATCTCATCCCGTGCTGCGGTTGTGCGGTTACTAGAAACACACTCGTCAGCCAGGTTGACGAGAACATCCTGATCGCACGATGTAACGCACACGCAGGGTCCTGTGCATGCTCCGCCTCTCTGGCGAGCCACACCGCATGCTTATCAACCAGCTTCTGATGATACTCTAACACGGTCGCATTCACATCTACCCCCTATCTTCACGTCAGCTGAGCCACACCAAACGCACCTCATCGCCCACGTACGCACCTGCACCAAATCCGGATCGCACCGGTCTGCGCCGATCGCCTTCCACAGCTTGGCGACCAACAGCGCGAGGTCCGTGAACGCGCAGAGGTACAGGTCGTACGGCGAGTTGAGCGGCGAGCAGCGGTACCACGTCGCGAGCGCGCGCTCGACATAATCACTCCCCTGCACGACGGGCGCCTTGCCCTGCTGCACGCTCGTGGACGCATCGATGCACACCACTTGGAACCACGTCCGGATGCGGTCGAGCCGCACTCGCTCGGGGAGTGTGGTAGGCGGGGGCTCGTTCAGCTTCAGATCTTCCGAGATGCTGTCCGGGCCCGGGGCGAGCAGAGATTCAGCATTGCGTGCCATGCCAGCGGAGGGGGAGGCGCGTACCGGATAGCTAAGCCCACGAGAAGCCATGCACGATGCTCCGCAAACCTTTGACGGGGTGCGGGGAAGCCCGCTGAGAGCATGAATGCCTGGCACGTCTCAATTGTGTAGTGGCCTTCGCGTACCGCTTCCGTCGCGGCTTCGTGTGCGTAAGTCGATGCGAGCTGATGTAGCTTGGGCCGATGTGTCCAATGGCGCGATGCGATCGCAAGTACTGAGCGAATGAGGCATCAGCAGAGGTAGAAGGGAGCGTGGAATGGGCATACTCTTGGTGAACAGTATATTGGATTTGCAGATGAGATATTGAGGTGTATGGAGAGCGGGGTCGAGGACTGTAAACGATGGCTAGCGGTGTGTCAGAGTGGACCGCCTTTCTATGTGGAAGGCACACACATGCAGCTTATTGTAGAATCTGTGAGACACGTCTAAGTGGATTCGTGTGATCAAATGGACTTGCCACTTACTCACAGTTTGAAGAGATCAGTGACTTCGTGTGGACCAAAGAGCCCACAGCGGAGTATGGGAGGCCAGTTTGGATTCGTCGCTGAAGTATATGCGTAGGCGTTCAATGCACCGTGAATTGTTAGAGAAACTACTCACCAGATGGTGCGGGGGTGAGTGTCTTTGGCACGCTCATCATCGCGACGTCTTTGTCTGGCGCTGCACGAGCTTCGCTATCTGACTCGCGGCTTATGCTTACACCCCCGCTCACCTTGGGCGAGGTGAATCCACGAAGACTGCTGGCCTCTTGTTGCGCCTGCGATATCCAATACCGTATCTTTGACAGTACTTTGATCTCATCGAGTTTATGGAGAAGTGTCTGGATCTGGGCATCCTGTGCGATCGAGCGTTGTACCAGCTCCTCGTGCGACCTGCATTCAGGGGTTCATGCTCACTTCAGTAACGGTGGAGGCAACGTCCAGGGTGAATATGGCCCTACGGTGCGGGACGGCGTTTCTTCCGACCATGCGAAACGCAGTCGTAGTCATTGGCCTTGCACCGTACGCAAGTATCCTCGCCAGGTATAGTTTCACAGCGGACCTATTGATGAAATGGCAGTGACAGAGCTTGTGAGTAGTGTGCCTTTCGAATCGTGAGACATTCAAGTTGTGGCGCACCTTCAGAGACTTGCAATGAACGCAGGCGCCACGACTGTAGAACATGCGCCGTTAGATGTCAATCAGAGATAAACAGCGCTGTAGATACATCGAACGAGTCTTACGGCCTGGCAGCGGGGACCCTCGTCTTCGAGCTTGACGGTTGACATTGAGGTGCACCGGTACCACTGCTATCGCTCTCTGTGTTGCTGGACATGTTGACAGCAACTGGGCAACCACGGTGCAGATTGTTGGTGCGGTATATAAATGTCGCTTGCGAAGACTCTGAGCGGATTAGGCTCTAATACCCGGTGGCGACTCTGTTGCCAGGGATAATCTAGATAAGTACCGCCACGACTTGTCGTGGTTCGATGAACTTACAGTATGGTCAAGCGCCAAGCGTCGACCCAGCGAGACCGCAGGAAAATGTAGAAAAACAGTAGACTACAAATCAGAATCCCTAGAATTATATCCTTTTGACGAGTGTCTGACAAATGTTTGACAAACTCCCCGTTTGCTGAGTCGAGTCACACTCAGCATCCCTCCTGAGAATTGGCGCCCATTCGATGCGCAAGGATTCAGGCGGGCGCTCCGCGTCATCGCACTCGTGCCGCTCTTGTGCCGCCAATGTAACAGTGCCTGAGCCTGAGAGGGTCAAGGTTGCTTACAACGAACCTACACTGAAGCTCGACGAAGGCTAGTGCCACCACCTCATGTTCAGACACACTCACTTTGCACTTGGGTCACATGAATGAGAGGTTCAGAACGTTTATGGCTCTTGCTCATGCTGAATGGACGGCACCTGACGCTGCATCTCTTTGCACTTTGAGGATGATATCGCTGGACCCGGCGTCAGGCGACAATGCTCATCTGTAACAGTCCTCAGCGCGCAGACGCTGAGTAGGCGGATATCAATGCACCATACACGCTCAGAGATGCATAGACACTGCGCTCATATCCAGCTCGCGTCTCAGGAGTCCTGCACAGTCGCCCGCCTTCCAGCGACTAGTAACGGAGTAGATATTGCCGTTGCTTAAGTGTGATGGCCTGAATGCATTGTGAGGAGAGACTTGCCAGTATATGGCATGGGACGCGCATCTGTAGGACTTTCCTGGCCCGCGAACCGATTGGACCTCCGCCTCGTACGACCGCCAGACGACCTCGAGATCATCAGGCCTTCTCGGTTTCAACAACACATAACCGTGAAGACAAGGCGTTCAAGTTTCCCGCAGAGCCTGTGCTCTGGTTCTCCTGCATCGTCCGAGTGTTATATTGTACAGTGTCGTTGTGGTACATGATAAATCCGTAGGGCAGGATCTTCGACGCTGGAAGGTTGCGCGCTACCGCCTCCCTTCGACCATGATGATATGGTATCCAAAGTTTGTCTTGACGAGCGGCGAGAGGATAGGCTTGTCGACAGTAGACGGCTGCAGAGCAAAGGCAGCGTCCTGGAACGGGCCCTGGGATATGCATGAACGATCATGTAGTGCATAGCAGGCGGCAATGATCGAAGCTAATGCTTACCACCATCGATCCCCTGGTCATCCAGCCGAGGCTTCCTCCCGCTATGCGTCGCGTGCCGGACATTCGAGTAAGCGCGCCGCAGGAGGTCAAAGCGCAAGGTACGTGCCTTTAGCCTTGTCCTCCGAGTACTCCTGTGCGACCTTGTCGAATCGCTGGCCCTCCTACGCGGGTGTCAGAGCGTGCCAGCTGCACTGTTCTATATGCGATGCACGGCGCACCTGGATCTTCTGAAGTGCCTCAGTTGCCTTTGAATGCTTTTCACACAAGATGTGCCGCACATTGACGGCCGTCGCGGCCTTCAGTGCGCCCTTACCCTGGCCAGTCACGTCAATTGAATCCTTGTATCTCTCGATGATCGTGGAGGGGACACTCACCTTACCCTTGCTTCCCTCCGCATCATCTGAGCTTTTTGATGCGCCCTTGTCGCCCTTCTTATCTGCTGATTTCTTCGCCATGAATGATATAAGCCGGGCTGGATTAGAGGACAAGAGTGACAGTCAACGCACACTCTCAGCCACAGGCGTGAGACAGTGGAAGAAGCGCGATCACATGCTGACCTGTCACTTTCCCCATCTGGATGGCGCGGCGCGCGTCCATCACGTGTATGGTGCAGGGCGCCACCTGCCCAGACGAGACTCGACAGCGATGACGGCGAAGTTCGCCTCATATCCTGCTTGCCGTGTAC
The DNA here is from genome assembly GCA_029783445.1 of Fomitopsis palustris. NCBI lineage: Eukaryota > Fungi > Basidiomycota > Agaricomycetes > Polyporales > Fomitopsidaceae > Fomitopsis > Fomitopsis palustris. The sequence continues at coordinate 369,721 of JARAOQ010000004.1, forward strand.
TATAACTCCACTGCCACAACCACAGCTCTCAGTCAACCGGCCCACTTCCGCCTGTATAACGATCAACATAACGAACACAAAAGTGAGAGAACCGTGAACGTATCGGCGTGTGCTACTAGTAGAGCTTAACCAGCGGGTATGGCAGTTCTGACACACTCAGAGAGGGCGACATCAGGATGAGTTCGCGCGCAAACAGCAAGCCCTTGGTCCGCTGTCTCTTCTTCATCCATCTCCTGACGCGCTCACATTATGCACATACAGGCCATCGCGGTCGTCCTCGGCAGTGTGGCGACGCTGGGCTACATGTATGTCATGGGTACCCAGATGAAGCGAGAGGAAGGAAAGGCATCTATCTACAGTGCGTTTGAGAGTCTATCTATACTTTGCCGTGGTTTCATGATTTTCGTTTGGCTGTATAGACACCAGCCAGGGCGCTGCAAAGCTCGGGACCCCCGAGGGGGCGAGTGACTCGCGCTTGGGCTCAGCAGGCGTGCGCGCAGCTGTGCAAGGCGAGAAGAAGGCATGAAGCACGGTCATAATACTGCATACAAACCACTGTATTACTAGCCCCACATCCCAGCAATATCGACTCTATCCCCCATTCCTTCAGACTCTCTTGGTACCGCCTGCGTCCGTACTTCATGCATATATGTCCAGTCTCTGTCATCTCCCGTGAATGCGCCTAGCGCACGTCACTTGAAACAACACTAGTTTATTTTGTGCGCAGAGATTGAACGTGTACCGTGTTTGCCATCACGTGGTACGTTCAACGAGTGATCGCCGAGTATGGACATCGCTGTGAGTTGGTCCCAACGTCACCGAGCAGCTCAACTCGTTCCAACTTACTGTCTCAACGTACCACTAACACCCCCACCAAGTTCGAGAAATTTGAAGCTGGCGTACACATAGTGACTTTGCCTGTCCATCTGTCCATGACAATCAGCCTCCGAGAAGTCTAGGACTCGGAAAGTACAGTAAGTGATCCATCCATGAAGCTGTCCAAGCCGGTCCGCGAGGTATTATCTGTGTTGAGTGACTACCTGAGAGTATGAAGGGGCATAAATGCGGTGCAGACAGCCTTAAGGACAGCTGCTGGCTGCAGCGGGCTGCAGCGAGGCATATAAGTTACGAGCTTTCGGATGCTGAGCCAGAGGTGGTCGACCAGTACTCACTGGACGTACACTCACATATACTCCCAACATCAGGCTTAATTGTCAATCTCACTCGGGCTTGAAGGCACTGGCCAAGCCTCAAGGACGAAACGAATCGTACAGGTGCTTTTCCGGACACTACCGCGTCAATAGTACTAAGTGGCTGCTACCGCCATGCAGAGTATGATGTTTCCAATCGCGATGGTATTGTCATCGACATCGCTGAACGCACCCTCAGACGGGCAGCCCATTCACAAGTGGTCTCATACCAACCTCATTGACCCGCACGACGAACGCTACAAGCCGTACATCTGTCCGCGCCACCCACCCAACTCAAAGGGCCGCCCTAGCCGCCCCTATGTCTTCCCAACCGAACTCCTCAGCTTCATGCTGCTCGATATCAGATCGGAGTACCTATCCTATCTCTTCCTCACTGAGGCATGGGACGACGAAGAGATCGAGGAACGACTCGCCGTGAACCCGTTCCCTGCCTTCCTGCGCGTCTCGCACCAGTTTCGGGAGATTGCGTTCAACGTCATACAAAATGCGTTCGGCGCACGGAGAGACGCAGACGGATGGTGCGAGATCCCTCGTCATGCTTCGTTGGTGTCCACATAACGTGCTGATACCATCTTATCGCAGCCTGGCCAAGGGCGCATGGGGCTGCCTTCGCTACATCATGAAGTACGTGCACCTGGTACGGCGGGGCACGGCGGAGCTGGTCGAAGCGCACGTGAAGACGGGCGAGGCGTATATCGTCCCGCCCACGCTCAGCATCTACGTGCAGTTTGCCCGCCTGACGTGCTGCGGCAGCAACCAGCTCCTACTCGACGCCGTGAAGGAGCTGGGGCGCGAGCTGGAGCGCGAGATTGAGCGCCGTGAGGTCAAGGGTTACAAGCGGGCTGGGACAATACAGCCTGTGCTCGCCCAGTACGCATTTGCAGGTTTGTCCGGCGGAAGTGCTACCGTGACGAAGCAGGGGAGACGATAGCTGACTTATCCCCGTGCGCAGTGACGTCCTGTCTTCGGTTCCGTTTGTGGATGACATCCTTCCTGCCCATCTTGCGTCTGTGGACACCCCTGGAGGATGTGAGTCTTCTACCCTTTGTACTTACCAATATCTGAGACTGGTATGCAGAAAGATGCGCCAGATATCATCCTTCGCGCATGCTACGGAACCTGGTACATGATGTCCGACCTGGGGTCCCGCCTGACGACCGGCAAACACATGATGCCCGATCCATTCGAGAACAGCGAGCCCCTCGTTGAAGTACCTATCCTACTGCCTCGCGGCGTCAACGCCGACCTCCTCGTGGTACGTCACGGTGACATGAGCGCTGCCCCGACTCACCAGTCCCGTCTAGCGATGCAAGTTGCTCGCAGTTCTGTGGAAGTACCGCAATCTCTCGATCGTGGCGAACGACGAGGGGCTTCAGAATATGAGCCAGCAACTATTGGACGCGTGTGTTGATATCTCGATGCCTCGCCGCAAGTCCCCCATCCAGCAGGGCACCCGACAACGGCGCGTGTCGTTCACCGAGTTTGACAGAGTCAAGGCTGTACCTCGTCCTTCGTGTAAGCTGCTTCCGAGACTATTCACACTCCCGACATTGCTGACGAGCTTCTTGCATCAGTCCTCTCGCCATGCCTGTGTGAGGAGCGCTTGCGGATAGTATAGATGAACGGCTCCGCCAACCGCGGTGCAGTGCACCCTGAACCACCACGATGTTGTGTAACGCCCCCCGGTCTCCAAGACCCATTTGCATTGTATAGCATTCGTTCCAACTGAGTGACGCATCTGCCTTCTGTGCGACATCACTCATTGGCTGGATCCTTATAGCTACGCGGAACGAAAGTACAGAGCAACCGCCGAAACGATGACTATATGTACCTCCGCCTCTCCCTCTACTCATCGAGTTCCACGAGTCACACCGTACCTATTGCTCGTTTTCCATCAGGACAGTGTAGTTGTTCCAGAAGACGTGAACGCGTGGCTTTGCTCCGCCTTGATAGAGAAGGGGCAAATGTGGCGGCCCCTTGAAGTCCTCTCCGGGATGCACGTGTACGACGCGCGGAGCACCCCTATGCTGGTGCTCTGAGTCGTCACCTTCATGGCAATACGGCGGCGCCACGTGTAGCTCGACCTCATATTTCACCGTTTCATGTACAGGTCGGAGGGCTGCGTCGATTCCGCCGAAGAGGGCGTTCAGCCGAACTTCGTCCAATTCGCCGAGTTGTCTTATATGGAGCCTGATGACTAGAGACTTGAGATTCGGGGAGATCATCTGGCGCAAGACCTCGAAACCGTTGACTGCCAAGGGGGTCCAGTCGAACCTAACCTCGATATCCTCTGCGATACAGCCCTGGATGGGGTGTTCGCGAAGAAGTTCGCCGGAGACTTCGCATGCTTCGTCCATCGTCGGCAACTGCTCCAAAAGGCGAAGTCGAGCGCAATCAGAGGACCAGGTCATGTGGTCCACGATATCGTCAGGCAGGGAGTGCGTGACCACGATGTCGTCTACGTCTTTGTTCTCCTCGTCTCTCAAGCGTCCTATGTTTTCTGGGTAGGAAAAGCTGGCGTATCAGCGCAACATCGTCAAGGTCAAGAAGTGGAACAGACCGTCAGTCTTGTCCCTGTGCCAGTATTCGAATGTGACCAAGATCAAGACACAGCGCAACATGCACGGAGCGACCCTGCGTAACAGGTTGACCATGGGGACAAAGTCTAGGCTCGACCAGACAACGTCGACCACCTCGATAGAGCATTCGCTGCGCTTGCCGACCAGCCAATCCATCAGAGGCCTATATGAGCCCATGCTCCAACCACGGACTTCATTGACATTCAGGGTTTGGAGCTTCAGAGGAAGACGACTGGCGACCTGATCAGGGTGGTGATTGTTGACCTCCCATTGACAGCCAGCTATGGTGAGTGTGTTCACTGGAAGAGCGGTCACAATCTCCAAAAGCTGCAAGAACTGGCTAGAACTCCAGAAGTTAACTCCGTAGAGCCTAAGAGAAGATAGCCCGTTGTAATATGCGGGATTGCACAGTGCAGCCCGCACGTCGGGAGCGAGGTGACGCCATGACATGTTGGAAAGCGACAAATCCTCGATCTTGTCGACTCGGGAGATGACTTGCAATGCCTCACGGAAGACACGGTGCCTTGTTGGTAGTAGTTCTTCATCGAAATCCGATTCACTGGACTCTGGGTCAGAGCCCACATCATCTTCATGCACTGCATCGGGGAGGTGGTCTTCGGGGGAAGAGGAGTGGTGGTCGCGCGCGGCGTGAGCATCCGCTTCACTGGGGGGATTTGCGTCCTCTGAGTGGGAATCATCGTCGCTGTCGTCGACGTGAGGCACCCCCATAGGGCCGCATGCGCACAACTCCACTGTACCGACGTGTATCGGCCTATTTCCTGCGGAGGTCACGAGCTCCTCGTAGATTTCACGACATGAAGTGGTACCGGCACAACCGTGAATACTGATTTCCTGTCGAACGAAGGGGTCAAGCTTCGAAGTATCATTTGCTCCCTTTCGAGCCCCCGTGAGAAGCAGCGGTCGTAACTCGTCGCTCGCATAGTTATGCCCATCCGAGCGCGCAGGCTTTCTCTAGCATCGCGTCCATTAGTAGGGCCCCAATAAGAACGGTACGTGGACAGAACAGGGACGTACAGAGTCATCATTTCGACGGGTGTGGCGTGTCATAGTAAGGTAGCTTGGTTGCGTGTTCGTACTGCACCCCATTGGTCGTCAGTAGTATCTCGCCTGGCAGATTACTGAAACGCACAGATGATTATATCGTTTGCGAGTCCTGCGGAGCACGTCGCCCGCTCAGCTCGCTTTATATCGCGACGTGCATCGTGATGAGTGGCGGAGTGGCGAGATCTCGAAAACAACAACACTCGTGAATGGCAACAGTGTATAATGCAAGGCAGTAACGGATACCATTATCAGGATGCCGCTGGGCGCCATCGCTTGTCAAAGACACTTCAGGTGCACGAGAACCCCCAAAAAATCACGCGCGTATTACAACCGCGAACAATCAGGGAGGATCACTGGACAAGAGCAAACCATATCAGTGTTGATCACCCTTTCGAAGAAATAAAGAGAACCACCAGTCAAGATGATGCTTCTTCATTGAGTGGCGAGAGTTGTAACATGGCACAGCATTCTTGACTCTTGAGAGAGCGTGCTGCGAGAAGAACTGTGGACTCAGTACGACAGAATCATGAATTTCCCGAAAGAATAGATGCAGCATGTCTTCATTATATTAGAAATTTGAGCTGCCACTTGAAGTCAAATGAGCGGGTCACGACTTCAGACGCGAAAGAGGACGTACATTCATGAGTCCCTCCAAGTGACACTGAGCTTGATGACACCACGGCTGATGACACGAGGAATCAAAACAACAAAGTGACATTGCCATTCACGGCTCATCAAGCTTGGTATCGACGACTATCGTATTGTAGCAACGCAGCGCAGCACACTGGAGCCGGGCACGGATCATACATAATGCGATAATTATACATCACTGACGCGAATAATCCAGCTATAGCCTATGCATACCCTATGTGACGACCTTGTATTCCGTGCAACAACCAGGCAAGCGTACCTCTCTAGTGCTACCACCAGGGGTGGCAGTCGCCCCCGTCCCAGACCCAGATGTCTTTTTCGTTGCCAACGACCATCTTCCTGCGTTCCATGCCCCAGCCGTCGAACACCTCGCGCACCCACCAGCGCACGAGCCGGTGGCTCAGCACCCACTTGAACCAGACGTAGAACCGGTAGTCGTAGCTTGTCACGACGCGCGGGTTCACCAACACCCGGTTCAGACCGAAGACGCGCCGGAAGTCGTACGGCAGGTTGAACGACTCGGACTCGAAGCACTCGCCCGCGCCGCGATCGGACTTGCGGAAGCGCAGTGGGGGCGTGAGGGCGGGTGACGGGCCGCGGTGCAGTGGATGCGTGCGGGGGAGGGGTGTTGGGAGAGGGGAGTGGGAGAGCGTGCGATTTTGGCGCAGATGAACGGGAAGGAGCGGTTCGGCGTCGAAGACGACCATGCCATTCCAGCAGGTGAACGCCGGGACAGGCGCATCTTCACGCATCAGCTCTATGGAGGGCTTGTCGATGAAGTATGGCCAGCTAGACAGAGGTCAGCGCCAGAAGCGTTCCACTAGCGGGAATACGCACATTGTGCTGGTGAGGTGGCCAAGTCTATCGCGTAGGACCCAGGCATCGTACGCGCTACGGAAATTTTAGTCTCGCCATATAGAGCAAGATAGGTAGCACGCACCCAAAGTGGTTAAAATCCATCGCACAGGCGAAATCGTAGTCCCCATCCGCCGTCTCAATCAACTCAATGATACTCTCCGGCTCCACGAACACGTCGTTCGAGAACAAAACCTTGTCGTATCCCCCGTACTCCACAAGTGGCTCCATCGCTCGGTTGCGTACGGCCGCTAGGAACTCAATTCGATTATCGAACGACAGGTCCTCCGGCTTCTCCGTGGCAGTGTCCTGGACAAGGATGCGACGCGCGACGTGTAGTTTCGCAAGCGACGCATCAAAATCGCGCAGAAGTTCCGGTGTTTTGTCGTGAGAGTACGATTCGACCACCGAGACGAACACATTCTCTGGGCCAAGGTAACGAATCGCCGACAGTATGGACTGCTTCCAGTATGGAAGCACGACCTCATTGTTGTAGAAAGCGGCGGCGATGTAGATCCTCTCTGGCAATGTAGATCGGTCAGAATCGCATACACATGTGTGCGGCAAGGATGGGAGAGTTGGCATCCGAATAGACGAAATCAATCACTCACCCCGCTTCCCGTAACCTTCAGGCCTCAAATGAGCGTCCTGCCTCGCGTTCTCGACGGCGTGTTTGAATCGAACATCGTTTGGATGTGCGTAGTGTGTCGCCTCCCAGGTACCGATGAGTGCAATGGATGCAAATACGCCCACCTGGAACCACCACCAGATAGTCGATACACGGACGGTCCTGCGCCTGCCAAACGACAGCGTCGGACTTGATGGGCGCCGCTCATGCCCTGTATGGCCGCCCTCGCTGTCAGAGAGTAGCATATACTCCTGCTCTTCGTCCGCGCGGGGTATCGGGCCACCATTCTGGCCAAGGCGGACGGGTCGACGCGACTTGAGGTAGGTTATGCTCCAGCATAGGGCTGACCATCCAAGGAAGGCCCCGAGCCAGAGTGCAGCGTTCAAGGGCGCTACGACGAGGGCAAGCACCCATACGATCCAGGAGTACGGAAACGCGGGTTTCCAGAGGCCGTTATAATCATAGAGAGTGCACCAGGAAGACTCGGCGATGCGAAAGAGGATGTAGAATGTGACAAGCGGAAGGACGAAGGGCACACGAGCAAGGCGGAGAAGGAAGCGGAGGGCAGCGGCTAGCGCGGGCCTAAGATTGAGTGAGAGTGGCCGTCCATGGCCCGGAAAGCGGAACATTCAGCTAGCGGAGGTCGTCGTCGTCGGGATGCTCGGCGTGCACGCTGCGAACATGTAGGTGGTCCTGGGTGGGAGATCGTCGCGGACGGGAGTATAAAACCAACCGCAGCCGCAGCTCCAAACGCCTCCGCACGCGCCGAGTTGCCCAGCCTAGGTTTTTGGTGAACAGTGTTCTACTCGCGGTTAGATACGGCCGTCATCTCGTCTCTCGCCGGCCCAATCTTAGCACGTCCTAACATCGGAACCCGTGGTATGGACCCGACTGCCATGCGATGCGAAAACGGAGGAAACGCGGCAGCGGGCGCAGCGCCGGTGGACGGCACGGCATGATATGATGATTGTTGACTGTGTTGGGCGAGGTTTCTACTTGACAAATCCTGTGCCTGGCACGTATCACAACATGTCGAGCAAACGGACGTGCGTCTCTCCAAAGTGTATCCGGAATTCAAACAAACACTCACCATGTACATACCACAGCAGCCTATCCACGGGCGGTACAGTGGCACCACATCGATGTATGTATGTTATCCTCCAAGGGCGAACAGCCCAAGTGCAGCCCGCATCGTCTCACTCGCAAGACTCGAATCCACATACGGGTCGAACAGCATCAATCTTCTTCGGGGACAAACGTTGAACTCCTATGTTGTAGTACTGCAGCAACACCATCTATGCTGATAGCGATACCACAGTCGATTGATTCAGCTCGCCGCAACGGGTGCGCAAACTACGCCAACAATAGTTTAAGCGGCACCCATCGTCCACGCTTGCGTCCGAATAGGATGGGATATAGACTTTTGCACCGAGATGAATTCTGTCCTCATGGTGCGTTGTATTGAATTACACCGTGAGACGTACGCTACAAGGCTGCTATGTTTCTGAAACAGGTGCACCGCTTGAGCGTTATTACTGACGGTAGACGCGTTCGCATGCGGTTAGCCCTCACCTTGACGTCGACGCGCTCTGCTGTCGTGTGGGCCGACGCCATCGCGTTTCTCGCTCGAGTATGTAACCCTCATCGCATCTGTCCTTATTCTCAGCTTGCTGACACACATTGGTTCTCGACTATCCTGTAACAGGATCCTGGTGCGAGCGGTTACGCAGCTCCTGAAATGCTCACAAATCCCTTCGCAAGCGGTTACTACATGCCCTTGGTGCGATATACCCCCTCAAAACGGTAGCACGATCATCACATGTGAAGGAGGCCGGACGGCCGCCATGCGACTGTCGGACAAGTACTCGTGGCGCTTTCGGGCTTGTGCACTGGCGCGGAATGATGAACGCGACGTCAATGAACCTTCAGGTGTTTGACATCCATGACCAGGGTCTTGCGCACGCCTTCCTCGAGGATAGACGCCGTTGTATCTGGTTATCGGTATTAGCCCCTTGTTCGTGTAAGTATAGACGTCCTGCCCAACACCACTGTTGGACGCGATCTGATCTGTTACTCAGGCCTACCGCACAGCACTTCTGCCGGCTCGACGAAGCCACGACATTGCATATCCACCGGTGTGTCTATCGCCAATCTCGTAGCCAGGGAAAACGGTCTGTCACAGTTATATTTGTGCACTACTTCCACGGACACTCGGATGTTCTGGCCGCCTTTCCGCATCGTATCCCGCGCCCGTGTACGAAGATTGAACATCGATGCAGCGCTACGCTTCTCTGCGCAACTCCGACTTGGCCATCGCATCGTCTCTACCATGCTTCTGTACTGGGACACGGCTGCATCCAAGTCCGGCCGGCGCCTCATGGGCAAGGCGTAACTGCCACGAAAACATCTCACAGTAGGTCTATTCTTCCCACACGCCGCTCTCCCCTTGTGCATACTACGCTGCCACTCGACTCATAGAGTTCTACCGCCACGTCAGCTGCAGAAAAGACGCTCCGACGATGTGAGTGCTATTCTCTTAACTCCACCCGTGTGACGACGCTGCCAGGTTTTCACCGAAGTCACCGAGGCCTCATCATACCGTGAATAATGGCCACTCAATCTTCTGCGGATTGCTCCACACAAAGAGGGACACACACGTCGTCTCCTTCGTACGACCCTTGAACGCGACGACCACGAACAGTTGGTGGGTTCTCCTAGCTCGTCTGCATATACACGCTGGCGATTCGCGTGGAAACCCTTTATCGCAGAGTATTCATCTCAATACCGCAGTTGTTCCATCCTATCCTTCGAATTGGCAGAATCAAATACCGCAAACGGCCAGGTGAATCGACTTCCAGGAACGTGATCCCCATATCGCTCGTTCTGGATGGCACTATCTACGATGCAGCTTGAGGTTGGTTCAATGGACTTGCTTTCTAGTATACAGCGTGGAGGAACACTTGCTAGAGGACGACAGTTAACTAGAGAGACTGCGTGCGCATAGGCCCTCCTCGACTCGAGGCTTGTATTCGCTGCTGTCGGACTCGGGTCTGGTTCCTCGCTTGCATGGCTTTACTCGACGCCTCCATCGCCCGCCACTGTTTTCACTTGGACAGCCTGAGTCTCCTCGACAATTAGTGGGACGCCGGCTGAGGAGTGCTGCATATACGAGCTTCTTCCTGATTCAACGTCAGCACAGGAGGACATGCGTGAACCGTTGCGAACTACGAGGCGACGAGACATTTGCTCCGCACCAGCAGGCCTCAACGACCGATGTAGCCCTCCTTCTCCCACTGAGGCAGTGGCGCCAGCGACCGAAGCCTTCAGTACACTTCCTTGTTCAGCTCGATGATGATCCTCTGGTGGTCGCCGCTATGCTCAGCATTCGCTCACTGGAGTTTGTGTCTCCGGGCTATACCACGCCGCGGTGCGCAGTGTCCAAAACCAACCTCGCACTCTCTTGCACAGCGTCGCTGCAGCCCATACAACAGCATATCCACGGCCAAAGCGAGTTTAGGAGGTGGGACACCCGTCCAGAAAGCGCGTGTGATAAGCGAGCTCCATCTTGAACTGGCACATACGTAGACTCCCGGGACTGGTGCCATTTTGAGCATGTATAGGCACATATCCACATGGGCATCCAAATTTTATGCAGAAGAATATGTACCCACCGCACTGTTGGATACCAGAGCCGTTATGTACGCAGAGTTGATTGGTTCCCTACTCGCGAACAAAGAACGTACACCACTATGCAGAAAACAGGTGCCTCGGCTCTCTACCTCCGCCAGAAGCGCGTCAGGAAGCTATTCCAGAGCGAAGGTGGGAGCTCTGCTTCCAAATGCCCCGGTTACCTCGTCAGGCTAAAAGGAGGACGGCCGCATGCCTATGGAGCGATCTACTACTATACTAGTACTGTGACCGACGGCGGCAGTGACACAGGAACAGAAATACTAAGTAATAGAGTCTCACTGGAAGCAACTCACCGTTTGAGTGACCACGGCTGTCGGTTCGATATACAAGAGGAATTCGAGTGTCGCACTGACGTCCCGAAGGCCGAGATGCACAGTGGAGGATGTGCATCATGTGATCGTGAAGGGCAGCGCGCCAGCTGAGTGGCTGAGACGCCGGCCCGGCCTGCTCTCTGCTTGACCTCCAACAGCTGCAGTTGGAGACCCCCTTCTCGCATTGAGGGTAACGCTCACGCTTGTTTCGATCACTTCTGGGCATCCCTGTTGGCATATAATACCTCACTAATCCCCAGTGCAACATGGTGCGTCGCTCGTTGCAGAGGCTTACGGAAGTGCTCATATATGCACCTGTACCTCGCAGGCGCGTAATGAAGAGAAAGCACAGTCTATGCTGTATCGTTTCCGCGAGGCCCAGGCAGCGGAGCTGGGCCTCGGTACCCGGGCAGACCGACGACCGCGCATGGCAAGCGCTTGCAAGAGTCTGCGAGAGTGTGAGCGGTGGAGAGGAGAGATATTGCGCGAGATCAGCCGCAAGGTGTCGAAGATCCAGGATGGTGTGTACCATGCTTGTTCATTCTTTCGTCTTCTGAATATAATGTCCAGCTGGTTTGACGGACTACGAGGTCCGCGACCTGAACGACGAAATCAATAAGTTGATGAGGGAAAAGCGGCATTGGGAAAACCAGATTGTCGCCCTTGGTGGAGCAAATTACAGGCGGAATGTAGCCATGCTAGATGACGATGGAAAAGAGGTTCCTGGGACGAAAGGATACAAGTACGTCGGCGCGCTCTGAGCTTCCGAGCCATGTCTGATTATGGTGACGCTACAGGTACTTCGGACGGGCGAAGGAGCTCCCAGGAGTCAAGGAGCTGTTCATGAGTAAAAAGAAAGACGAGGACGAGGAGAACCAGGCCCAGAATTTCTACAAGAAGTTCACCAATCAAGGGCCGTCGTACTTTGGTGACCTAGACGAGCAGGATGGCAAGCTCCTTGAGTTTGAGATGCGTGCGGAGGAGGAAGGTATGTACATTGCATTATCTCCAACAGCCATGCCGAGCGATTACCGACCACATCCATCAGAATGGGAGGATGCGTACCGGCATCTACGGAGTGCGCTGGGCATGCCAGCTGACGAGCCCATACCCCCAATCCCCCGTCCCTCGAAAACGGCCGTATCAATATCAGTCTTGGATGATTCGAGCACACCAGCGCCTGCGCCCTCCGACTCAAAGCGCAAAGCACCAGACGAGGACGTTGACATGGAGGCCGACGAGCACGCGAAGAAGGCGCGAACAGATGGGCAGGCCCAAGGCGGCGCGGACGCCTCGACGGTGGATCCCCGGGAGGCGGCGATGGCGTTCGCGAAAGCTACGGCAGCGTTCATACCGTTTCTCTCTCCTGATGAGTTGCTTCCGCCGAAGATGCCTTCAAGAGAGGAGATGGAGGCATTTCTGCTGGATCTTCGGAAGAAGGCGTTGGTCGAGGAGTACTTCGACTAGTCCCTCTATTACTGGTGCTGGGGTGTCGTTGTGTACGATAGAGTGTCGGGAGCACCTATGTATGGCTTGCCGTCATTATGCAGACGGACCAAAGCAGTCTCGGCACACGACCGACCATAGGATACCGCTGCCTTTGCAGACCATTGTCGTCAGCCGAGCTCGGGTTGCCTCAAGGTCATATACCCGAGAGACAGTACAAATGTACAAACAAAGGGCACCTCAGTCTAACAAACCGTCTGGTCGACGAGCATCAAAGACAATAACTTGCCATCAGAACGGCAAGCAGCCGTGAACAAAGCTACATTACAGAGCGTGTTACACTCACAAAAGGCTAGTAAGCAAGAGGACTACAAAGTCAGCACCCTGTTTGTGATTCACGCGCTTCCGGAATATTCCGTGTAGCGACTGGGGCTGTTCGAGTAAGCAGGCCAAACAGAGTCATAACAGCCAAACAGCCCGCAATCGCTCCGGTACGCATCCTTACCTCCATCCACCACCTCTCTGTCATCGTTTGCATCGTGAGTGTCTTTTGCATGTTCAAGTATCCCGAGTGGTTGCTAACAGCGCTGTAACCTCCTCTCCCTCGGAAAATAATGTCCTCATCGCCGCTCATCGCCTCGCCGGCCCATCGCTCGTCATCGCGCGCCCCCATCTCGCACGATCTGGTCGATCTTGCGCCTCGCCTCAGTTTTACGACCCCTCACTCATCCTAGAGACATTTTATAATGGCCCTCAAGCGCATTAACAAGGTGAGCCCGTTTGTGTGGCCACAGGCGTATCCGATGAGCTGCGCGTCAAGAGGATGGCGCGCATCGGGTGCACCTCAGCGGGCGGTGCTTGGGACGAGAAGGCTGACGCATGACGCTCCCCCAGGAATTGATCGACCTCGGGCGTGACCCACCGTCGTCGTGCAGTGCTGGCCCGACTGGTGATAACATGTTCCAATGGCAAGCAACGATTATGGGTCCCGTGAGTGTCCGCCCTTTCTGCGGCGCATACAATGAGGCGTGTGTGCCGGGACGCTATCGGATCGATGCTGACGAGCCTGAATCGTCAGGGCGATTCGCCATATGCAGGCGGCGTGTTCTTCCTCTCTATCACCTTCCCCACCGACTACCCATTCAAGCCGCCGAAGGTCAGCTTCACGACGAAGATCTACCACCCGAACATCAACGCGAACGGCTCGATCTGTCTTGATATCCTCAGGGACCAGTGGAGTCCCGCACTGACCATTTCGAAAGTGCTGCTTTCGATCTGTTCGATGCTCACGGACCCCAACCCTGACGATCCGCTTGTGCCGGATATCGCACATCTGTACAAGACGGATCGGGCGCGCTACGAGGCCACTGCTCGGGAGTGGACACGGAAGTGAGTCCTTTGTGCCTCGTTGCTGTAGCTATGTGGCTGATGCTTGTGACAGGTATGCCATGTAACAGCGTCTGGTCGTTCAGGGATATTGATGACGAGCGTGTATGGTTGTACGATGTTCTGCCTGTTTAGCTCTGTGTATAATCAACAAGCCGCTGTTCCGATGCATGACTGATTCACGACGTTTTCGGACTTCTGCTATACTGTGTGTGTTGATCTCCTGTGAGGAGTTGTTGGAACTTTCCAGGGTGAGTGCTTATGGCCTCGGCCGTCGGTCAATCGTTGCCTACGGCGCCCTTGCGGTGCCGGCGACGAGGGAGCTCGGTGGCCGAGCGACGGCCGTGGCGCCGACCGACTTCATTGTTACTTACCCCCTTCATTGACGACTGTTACTGTACCTTACAGCGCGATGTATCAGCTATTAGAAAACGGGGTAACCAATGGCAGGGCGGCCATTTTGGCGGCCCGGCGTCGGGTTTACTCGGTCCTCCCACGTGAACAGCTACCTACATCATCGCCGTTGGCTCTGGCAGCGCTCTCACTCTCCCTCCTCATCGCATTTGTTCTCCTTCTCTTCTTTCTAGCGTCTCCCTAGAAGATGCTGTCAAGACAAGTCATCGCGCTCGCTCGCGGGCGGGCTCTCCGTGCGGATGCTGCTGCCGTTGCCAGAGGATGGTGAGTGCAACATGCACGTTACGCGTAGTGCTCGTGGTGACAAGTCGTCGACCGTGCAGGAAAGTTGCGACGACGTACTCAAAACGCGTGCAGTTCCACTCGACGAAGCTTGTCGAAGGTGCGTTGGCGGACTTCAATGACGCGTCCACTGTGCTCATACATCGCCTGCAGCCGAGACGGTGAAGGTCCCCCAGATGGCCGAGTCCATCTCCGAGGGTACCCTCAAGACGTGGTTGAAGCAGGTTGGGGACAGCGTTGCACAGGATGAGGAAGTGGCGACTATTGAGACTGACAAGGTATGTACTTCTCCTTTGCCGCGAAGCACGTTTTGTGCCGGTATACCACGTCTACATGGCGTCACAATCCCTACCCTCCATTGAGTTCCCGCGGCTCTGCGTTCGTGGACACGGTCTGCAGCGGGCTTCCTGGAGCACATATGCCGGCCTCCACGGACAGATGTCGGTTTCTAGGCGGCGAAGGTGGCCGGTTGGGTTATCTCGAAGCATTTCTTTGGCTCGTGTCATGCTGCGCGACCGCCAGGCTCGCATCGTGTTGGCATCGACATCTGTTAGTCATGCACTACGCTCAACAACGAGTACCCATGTTGCTACGGGTCCCGATGGACGCGTACCGTTCAGTGCCCGCTCTGACTGAGCAGGGTGTAACATCATTGGCGGCCGCTTCTCTGTGTAGAACCGCTAAAATGTGGCATGAGCGCAGCCTGCGTAACGTTTGCTATCCTCTCTCAGCCATCCTGGGGATGGAGACCAGATGTTGTGAGGAAGATTCCGTGTCGATTTCGCGACAGTGTTAGGCTTCATGGCCTGTATTGCACGTACATATGCCTGACTGACTATATCGATATCTAGATTGACGTATCTGTCAACGCACCTGTGTCTGGTACCATTACAGAGCACCTCGCAAATGAAGAGGATACTGTATCCGTTGGCCAGGATCTCTTCCGCATCGAGCCCGGTGAAGTTGCGCCGGCGAAGAAGTCAGCGGAGCCTGAACCTGCGCCGCCGAAAGAGACTGAGGACAAGACAGAGCCCAAAGACCAGCAGGTAGACAAGAGCTTGTCTAAACCTCCGGAGCCCGCGCCGTCGGACGTGCGCACAAAGGACACTGCTGGCGTACAAGAGGGTCACGAGAAGAAGGAGGTGAAGGAGACCTCTAAACCTGCGCCATCAAAGGGCAAGGAGGAGAAGCCCGCGCAGCCGCCGCGGGTGGCGGGCGCACGTACGGAGACACGGGTGAAGATGAGCCGCATGCGGCAGCGTATCGCGGAGCGGCTCAAGGAGTCGCAGAACGCCGCGGCGTCGCTGACGACGTTCAACGAGATCGACATGTTCAGCCTGATGGAGATGCGCAAGAAGTACAAGGAGGAGGTGCTGAAGACGCACGACGTCAAGCTCGGCTTCATGAGCGCGTTTGCCCGCGCGTGCTGCCTTGCGCTGAAGGAGATCCCGGCTGCGAACGCGTCCATCGAGGGCGACGAGATCGTCTACCGCGACTATGTCGACCTCAGCGTTGCTGTCGCGACGCCGAAGGGCCTCGTCACCCCCGTCGTGCGGAATGCGGAGTCCATGAGCTTTGTCGAGATTGAGAAGGAGATCGCTGCGCTGGGCAAGAAGGTGCGTGTCTCGCCACTCGCTTGTAAATGGCGACTGAGAATGCTGCTGTAGGCTCGCGATGGCAAGCTCACGCTAGAGGACATGGCTGGAGGCACCTTCACTATGTATGTAGCTCGCTTATCCCCATGTCTTCCTTCGCTCACCCGCACTAGCTCCAACGGCGGCGTATTTGGCTCCCTGTTTGGCACGCCCATCATCAACCTCCCGCAAGCTGCAGTGCTTGGTAAGTCCCTGTACCGCGTTCTCCAACCGGGCCGCAGGAAGGGCTGCTCCGGATTGGCGGCAGTTTTGATAGAGTGAGACTGACGACGGCTTGCAGGTATGCACGCGGTCAAGGAGCGCCCGGTGGTGGTGGACGGCCAGATCGTCATCCGCCCGATCATGGTCGTCGCATTGACGTACGACCACAGGCTGCTCGATGGGCGGGAGGCTGTGACCTTCCTTGGTGCGTGTCTACTGACCACCTCCGCATGTGTGTGCTTCGCTGACCCGGCGTGTTTCCCTGTGCTCCGCCCGCTTGCTCGCGCTCCGTGTCGGCTATGCGTGTCTGGCTGCAGTCAAGGTGCGGGACTACATCGAGGACCCGCGCAAGATGCTCCTCGCCTAGAAGCCGCGCTGCGTGCCTCCTCTCCGCACGGCCGCGTATACGGTTGTCGAGCTGTGATCCAGCGCGGTCTCCTGGCTCTCGCCGTGAGAGGGCAGGCGCTTCTCCTTCGGACCTTTCCCCTTCTGTGCACCCGATGTTCACAAGCTGCTGTAATGTTCCCCACCCGTGCGACTTCGCTATACAATACGTTTTCTTTGTCTCTCCCTCGTCGCGCAAGGCGATTGCGTCTGGCGTACTGTCAGTGGCGAACTGTATCGCGGCCTTATTTGTTTCCTCACGCCCGACTGTGGGGGTCGCTGCATACCGTAAGTGGTGGTCTCGTGTGTGTGCTGTGCTGGCTTGCGTTTTTCTACAGGATGGCGCTTCCGTCCGTTGTGTCCCATATGCCCATGTAAGGGCCATCGCGGTACGCCGGTGCTGCACACGAGACCGTGCCTATCAGGCGATGACGATGAGGGTACTCCTTCCCGCGGGCGGATGGTTTTCATTTCCTGCTCGCGACGGAGGGCAAGCGTTAGACTCAAAGTTGCTCGCGCCTTCGAGATCCATGCACGCAAGCCGGTGTGTGGTCGGCGGAAGGTACGTACAGTATGCGATTAGGCTACTACTCAGACACCGTCCGCTATCGGGCGTACTGGCAACTGACAGAAGGTGCGGTTGCTGGCGGAGCCGTAAGCGAGCCTCAAGGCCGCAGACGATTGTCCTGGCCTCTGTCCGTTGTTGTGCTCATGGTCGAGCCTCGGCCGCGGCGCGAGATGAGTGCTATCGACCATGACGCGAGCGTGGGGGCGCGGATCGCTGCTCATTTGGCCGCGGCCGCGCCTGGCACCCCGGGCGCGCTGTCCACCTGCCCCTCCTTACGGCACTGCGATGCGCGCGGCCACTTGCGTGGTGGAGCTTCCCGGTGGGACGGTGGGAAGCGCGAAGTCGAAGCCCTTGACAAAGGCTATTGAGTTCGGAGCGGCGGGAGATGGTCGGTCGGAGGAGAGCCTCCGCGCTGTCGGACGCGACGCTGCGCTGCGTCCGCTCCCGGGGGCAGTGGCTATGGGAGAAGGACCCGGAGGCTGCTGGTGGATTGGCTCGGGGCGAGGAGGGGAAGCTGTGGCCTAGATCTTGGTGTCCAGGATCATGAGGATAAGATAGGATGGGAGCGGAGGTGGGGTGGATCTCACCCGGGGCTCGTGGCGATGTGATATACTACGTTATTGGTGGGTGATACAGGCATCGCCGCTCTTCAGAAGGGACCAAGGGTCTTGAGGGCGAGGCACAGCACTGTTTCTGGTGGATCGCCTAATGTGAGTACAGCACCCCATACAACGAGAGACTGGAAGCTTTCCTTCGATCATGCGCCCTAGGGGAACCCAGTACGTTCATCTATTGTGAACCATGGAGCCCATTGCAGTACCGGAGTCGATACCGCCGTCCGTCCCCGCGGCCGTAGGCATTCTAGTTTCAATGGATGCGCGAGCAAGTTCCGTGGCGCAACTGACGGTGGCAACGGCTATTGTTTTTGCCCGGTGACAGTGACAGCACGGGCAGTCTGCACTACGCTTCTGTCAGTGTGAGGACACCGGCGGGATTGTCGACGCCCGCATTCGGATTGCTGGGTGCCACTCAGGCCCGCCAGACGTGCGGCCATCTCTCTGCTGCTGTGCTCATGTAGCACCCAAGACGCCCAATTTGATTGAGTGGGCTTGCAGCCAGCTTTGCCATGGACGACGCGAGAGTAGCTCGAGTTAGGCTTCGCGCTAAGAAGACGCTGTATGGTGCACATGCTGATGCGATGGGTAGTACCTCCGGGACGTGACCTCTGCGCAGTAGCAAAGTTCCCCAACTCTCATCCGACATTGAGAACCATGTCTCTCGTGTCCTGTGCGTCATCCACGCCAGAAGGGCTGGCGGGATTCTCAGTATCGAGAGTCCGGGGAGAGAGCGCGGCGGCGCGGACGCGGTGGCACGGTATGGATGAGCGCGCGCAGCACAAAGCCGATGTAGACCGATCATGACCGCATCCCACTAGTAGAGAACAATGGGCAAACGATATTGGGCTTTGTCCGCCCCACACTGACGCGACGTTTGACAAGCGACAGCGACAACAAGAAGTTTTTT
The DNA here is from genome assembly GCA_029783445.1 of Fomitopsis palustris. Taxonomy (NCBI): domain Eukaryota; kingdom Fungi; phylum Basidiomycota; class Agaricomycetes; order Polyporales; family Fomitopsidaceae; genus Fomitopsis; species Fomitopsis palustris. Next base: position 388,571 of record JARAOQ010000004.1, read on the forward strand.
TGCGCTTCCTCGCAGAGTAGCAACGGGCGGAACAACTCGACTGACTGGATGCCAAAACTCTACCGTCGTGCTGTGCCTACAGTACACGCTGGGGAACGGTCTATGCGAGCAGGATGTGGTTGGTCTGGAGCGCGATAAGGGGAGCTGGCGTAGTTTGGAGAGGAAAAGGGGCCGAGGAGGAAGAGAAGCCGCGCGGAGGATGGCGTGCGAGAGATCAAGGGTAGGAGCGTGTCCTTTGCCAGCCCATCTTCCGCGTCTGTTGGAACCCAACGCTGGCCTCGTGGCTCGCGGAAGGACCGAAGGAGGGAAAGGAGGATCCAGCGCACAGACGATGCGGCTGCAGCTGCCCTGGCTGAGCCTGTCTGGGACCCGCCTCGAGCCTTCTGACCGGCCGACAGGGGCTAGAGGCACAAACAGGCGCCCGCTGGCAGCTGGCTATCATCCGCCACCGGCACGCTCCGGCCGTCAATTTGCGGCAGTGCCCGATTGGGCTCGCTTGGAGATCAGCGGAACACTTTCAAACTCCGCCTCAACGCTGGAGCGGGGGCGTTGATTACAAGAGCAGGTGACGGAGCCGGGTCGCCCCATATCTCCCACCGCCTCGTTTTTCGTCGCCAACCATTCCGCCCTCGTCGTCGCGCACGTCGCCCTCTTCTCCCCGCCGACATCTGTCCCCCTCCTCCTCCACACAATGCTCGCCGTCCACAAGCCCCCACCAGCGCACTTCGCCCCGCCGCTCTTCCGCCCGACCCACAGTCGCCACCCCACGGCGCCCGTGGTCATCAAGCCCACCCATACTCCCGGCCTCCTCACGCTCTCCAAGCCCCAACCGCAGGTGCTTCGTCCGCAGACCGCCCACCAGCGGGAGCGGCAGGGGCGCTCTTCGCCGAGAGGCAAGAAGTCGACCCCCGCACAGCAAGCGCCCGTGCGTACGCACGCTGTCGAGGACCGTAGGCCGTCGGGCTCCCCCGCGAAGTCGAAAGGCGCGGCCGCAGACAAGCCTGAAGTGCAGCCCCTCCCGGCTGCCGTGGCTGACAAGCCCGCTAGGGGCCGTCAGCCCGGCAAACCGATCAAAGAGAAGGCGCAACCAAGGTAAACTGAACTGCCATTCCTCCTACCTGTCTTCGTCTCCAGTAGTAATGACGCTCCTCGAAATCTCTAGGAGGGTCTCTTCCTGTTCCCGTGCTCCTGCGCGACGACCTGCCCATCAACCCTCTCCACCCCCTTCCGATAGGATACCCTCGCAGGCAGAGGGTAAGGGCGCTGTCCAACGCCCTACCAACTCCGCTCAAAGCACCTCAGTTGTGGGCCTCAACGATCCTTTCGACATCTCTGAGTCTTCTGCGGAAGCCCCGAAGGCACCAGCAAAGGCTGGCTCGAAGGGCCCAGCTTTCCGTCCGCTCCCGCCGCTTGCCCAGCCTTCTGGCAAGCTTGCCCGCCGCCGCCAGTTGAACGCGCGCGCGTCTTCGTCGCCTAGTGCCCCCAAGAACCACCAGCAACGCAAGGATCGCATCGCAGCCCTCGTCGGGTCTGTGCACGACGACTTGTCTGCGGCTTCCGTCGACGACGATGTATCGACGACGCCGGTGAAGCACGGTAAGGTGCTTCGTGCCGTCGAGGAGTGGCCGCTGTTCCCCGTCTGCGACGACTCGAGCGAGGCTGACGACAGCGACGACACCCCGCCGACGACGCCCCTCCGCGAGACCGCGAGCGTGCCCGCCAAGAAGCACCTGCGGCCCTGGTCTGCCGCCGAGGGCTCTCGCGACGTCCCGCACACTGCCCCGCTGTCGTCTACCTTCGTCTTCCCCTTCGTGCCGAGCCCGACCTCGTCCCCTACGCCTGCCCAGCGCCGCCGCCACCACCGCCGCGCCCCCAGTGAGGGCGTCTTCCACATGTCCATGGACGAGGACTCCTCGTCGTCGTCTACGGAGTTTCCGTCGACGAGGATGGTTCATGCGAGGTCTAGGCGCCCCGTGTCGCCTCGCGAGTCTGTCGTAACCGAGTCGTCTTCGGCTCCTCAAGCGGGTTTCTTCGCGGGCTCGGCGTTCCAAAACTCGCCCAGTCCTGACGAGCTGCCGCCGCCAGCATTTTAAGTGTATTTGTACATTGTTAGAATTCGTCAAGTGTATAGGTGAGTGTCGCGCCACACAGACGGGTCTCATGCTCATCGCATCTCTAGTCCAGGTTACCAGCCCTTTAGATGCGCTCGCATACAGTTATCGCTGACTTCAAGACTGATACCCACTACTCCGGAGCCCTCGTCGACTACATAATGCGTTTTGCATCCCCCTCTCTCGACACATCGACTCTATCGGGCTTCGGGGGCTGTACCATTCGTCTCCCAGCGTATCATTATCACCTCGACGTATTGCATCCCTCATCGGGTCTAGCGGTCTTCTGGTCTCTGGTTCTCTGGTCCTGCGCACTTGTCGAATTCAACTGGCGCAACATCGGTCACACCTTCGGTCAACGGTTCATCGTTCAGGACAATTCGCTTCAATCTATCTCTGTTTCCATACTAGATACCCTGCCTGTCGCTGGGTCTGTCGTCGGCAAGGCATTCATACCCCTCGCCGCGACACTGGGCCTCTTGGTGCTCGGCGTGCTTGCATGCTGGGTCGCCGACGAGCCTCTACTCCTTCCACTGTACATATAACCACATCGACACTCGTCTCCGCCTTCTCGCACAACCAATGTACCACCCAGCTCACACGTGCATGCTCTCGCATTCCGGCATCTTCGCATCGCATTCCCCTGCTCACGCCGGCTTCGCTCGTGCGGGCCTGCGTTGTACCACCAAGATATCGATAGACAGCAAGTAGTATAGCGTACCGCAAGAAAAGCAAGAAAATCAACAAGTAGCAAAATCCGCAAGTCGCCGAAGGGCGGCTGCCCGCCTAACTTATGCGACCTCGGCGTCGGTGGCCACCGATGCCGGGGGCTATTATCTGTCGTCGCCGTTTTGTCTTGGCTGGCTTCCCCGGGTGCGCACGCATTCGCGTCGTGCGTTTGGATTTTGGGACTCTGCTCGCATCCATCGTCTGGTCTCCTGTTGCGTCTATCTCTCCGATTCTGCCTTACCGTACTCAACCCCGCTGCCGTTCTAATTTTGTTGGCCGGGGCCGTATTCAGCCCGCCGAGATATTTCGTCTTCTACCACACCCCCCTCCCTCTACCCGCTTCCCCCTCCTCCCTCCTCCCTCCATACGACCCTACCCTCGGCGGGCTGCGCAGTGTATCAATAAACACAATGTCGGTTGTTTCTTTTTCGGTTCGCAGTTGTAACCTATTTACTTCGTCGGCGGTCGTCGTGAGACTAGCTCGCGGCGCCGTCGGCGGGGGCACGTATTGTTACGATAGACCTTGTCTACTATTCCTCTCGCCTTTTCATATTCGCCACCGGTTCCCGTTCTTCTCCGCTATCTGTGCATGACTTATTGTGGGCGTTTTGATGGTGTACGCTGCGGGACTGCTCGTGAGTACGCACGCCCTCGCTCTAGTCGCCATTACTTATTGCTTCGCCATACCCTGCAGCCTCGTCTATATTATACAACGTATTCCGCATACCCAACACTACTCCACGATTTGTCCACCCACCGGGCCCTCGCTCCTGTCGTCCCTCCGCGGGCGGCAGGCTGTACATACAAGATATCTGGCGACACCCGGTGGCATCCACAGCCCATCCCCAATCAACACTACCACACTCCTTTTAGTCCGCGTCCCTGTTGTTCTAGTCTCCGAATCCTATATATATCGCCAAGAACGAATTAGAATTGCGTCGGTTGCACACCCCCTTCGTCGACCTGCGTGGTGCCGTTGTGTCCAGCCAGACGCGCGTCCCCGTTCTCCCCGTTCCGGTTCCCGTGTCCAATATTCCCCTACTCTCTCGCGTCTTCTTCTTGGTCTCCCCCGTGGTCTTCCCTCCGCGTCGTGGCCGCAGCGGTACATTGGCATCACACTACATCCGACACGCACTTGTATCTGTACGACCCTCCGCCAAGTCAAGTGTACCGCTAGCCGTGCCCGTCCGCAACTCCCATACCCGCATCGCTGTCCCCTGTATCGTTGGCCCCGCTTTCGCACTGCATCTCGTCTCGTCATTGCACCAATGCCTTTCACGCCTTTGCACGCCTATGTCGATTATGCGAGCGCGTTCGAGGTGGTTGTCGGGACGGGATGGACGAAGCCGGAGGAGCTGAAGACGCGTTGTCGATCGGTTGGTCTCTCTCGAGGACTCACTACATATGGTATGGCGACGGCGCGGCTGCGGCAGGCCGTCGCACGAACGTGCTCTCATGTCTAGGATACTTGTATGCCGTGTACGAACTGTTCACTGTTTCTGTCTCATGTATGACGAGGTTCAATGAAGTTTCTTCTATGTTGTATGTCATGAGTGCGCTGTGAATGCGTGGACGACTTGGATGACTTAAGAGCCACTGCACATGGGTTGAACATGGGAGACATGACAGAAGGGAAGTATCTAGGTTACATGCTGCCAGTGAGGCGCAAGTACGGTGAGGTAGTAATGTGACATCAACGGAGGCAAGGACTACGGGAAGGTAAGGATATACTCCTTCATCGCTGTCTCCCAGCTACACAACGCCAAGTTGCCTGCGATTTCGCCACTTCCGTTGTCATCGCAAACCTGCCCAAGCATCGCCCCAGCCTGAGCCAGGATCGCCCCCAACTGGTCCTTGATGTCTTGATCCGAGCGAGCGAGAGGTACGAAGATGTGGTCGTCCGGAGAGGCGGGCATAGCAGGCGCAGGAGCTGCCGAGAAATTGGTGGCAGGCATCGTGCTAGCCAGGGCGTACGCAGTCACGGTCTTCGTCGCAGTCGCTTTGCGGGGAATGAGTTGTCCGGCACCGATGTCGCCGAGTTCAGAGAGCTGCTGCTCAACATCGGCTTCGCTGAGTTCGTTCATCAGGTCGTCGCGCGCCAAGACGGGAACGAAGATGTGGTCGTCAGGAGAAGCACCAGAACCAGACGCAACTTCAGCAGGAGGAGCGGTGCTAGCAGTAGGAGCGGCAGGAGCAGAGCTAGAGACCACAGCGGCCGCCGCGACCGTCTTGTAGGCCTTGTACTTCTTCGGTGTCGAGACCTTCGCACCCGACTTGCCCGTGTTCTTACTTGACGTGCGGGGCATGATGCGACCCAGGCTTGCCCTGCGCCAGTGGTCGCTCGCGGCACCCAACACGTTCTGTTCAACTTGCTGGTACGTGTCGGAGCCAGGCATGACAGCGGCCTCGATCCGCGTGCGGGTCTCGTTGTACGCGATGAAGCGGAGCGTCGAGAAGAAGTGCACCATCGAGCCCGGCGTGCCGCAGACGACGGGGCAGTCGGGGTTCGGGCAACCAGGTGGGTCCGCGCCGTCGCGCGCGCACTTGCCGTGGAAGTAGTGCGGGAAGATGGCGGTCTCCATTCCCGTGTAGGCAACGTCGTCGTAAGTCGATAATATCGGGGCGAGGTAGGACACGGCGGTCGGGATGTCGGGGCGGGAGGGCAACATCTGGGAGATTTGCTCGGCCTACGGAAAAGTCAGCAAGGGCAAGAGCAGGGATGATGGTGGAGGCATACTAGTTGCTGCATGGCCGCGTCGACTGGTGCGGTGTAGTTTCCAACGTAAGCGTTGGTAATCTTGACTATACATTCACCTTCGCAGGCTGAGACGGCGGCCGGCACCGTGAAGGCGAGCAGAGCGAGAGCCAGCTTGCGGTTCATCTTGTAGCTTGAGACAGAGGCGGAGGTCTTGCGGTGTCTTGTCCTGCCCTGAGGACGTCTTGCCAGAGACGAGGTGACGGTCGACGTTCAACGTTCGGAACGAGCAAAACGAACGGCGGCGCGACAAGTGCGGTCTCGGGACAAACAAGTTGCAAACAGGATGTCACCTCAACGATCACATCCCCCGCCATGTGAAGAGCGATCGAGCACAGAGACCACGACGTTGCGCGTCGATGGCTAGGCCAAGATAGCGCAGGTCATGGATGAGATTGTGTGTGGGTATGACCGTTCCTCCACGCCATACGACAACGTCATGCAATTCCCACTATCATACAACACAAGTTCGGGTTCGGGGCACCTCTGGAATGCCGAACGCTTTTCACAGATTCTAATCATAATCGTAACCTAGGGCCGCATGTCAGCGCGAGTACAGCTGAAGATGCATCAGATAGATACGTACCGCCTCCACCCCCTCCGAAGCCTTCATCACCGCCGCCTCCATCTCCGAGGCCGTCGAAGTCGTCACCTTCGCCGTTGTCGAAGTAGTTCTCCGCATAGTCATTATCGTACTCCTCATCTACATCGTAGTCTTCCTCCGCAGCCTGTGAGCCGACGTCAGAGTGCTCTTCGTCTTCTTTCTCCTGTGAGAGGGCAGCCAGATGGCGTCAGCAGGGAGACTGACGGCTAATAGATGGAAGATGACGAACCGCCTCTTCGGCGTCCTCTCCCAATTCGTCTAGGTTGATCTTCTTCTTTGGACCTTTCCTCTCAGCTGAACGGAACATGTCAGCGCTTTCCGCAATGATGTCGGAGTCGTAGAACCCGTAACCCACTGATTCTCCGTTTCCTGGGATTGAAGTAGCCTTCAAAAATCTCCTGCGGGAAAAAAGGCTGGTGTAGGTCCTGCCGTCGTAGTGTTGGCTGCTTTGCCGGCGAGGGGCGGTACTTGTCAGAGTATCGAGGCAGTTCTACCCTTGTGCTCTATCAGAAGTGTTGCATATTGTGACATAAAGGAAGCTCACCTGTAGTTTTTGTGGGCTCCACGACGTAGTACGCAGATTGGCGTAGTCGGGTGGCAAAGCCAGTCTGAAGCTCGGCAATACGCCTTTCCTCTTCAGTGTACTCGGAAAGTACAGGGAGAGGGTCATACGCCTGCGGAACGGCGATGAGAGCCTGTTCACTGATTCCAGCATTTGACCCACCGGATACAAAGCTGTTTCTTCACGGGACAGCGACTGAATATCCGCGAAAGTCAGGCCCATTGGAGGCAGGTTATTCGCGCCGAAGCCACCTCGGCCTCCAAAGCCGCCTCTCCCCCCACCACGTCCTCCGCCTCGTCCACCTCGCGACATCTCAGCAGGCAGGACAAAGCGATCCTAGCCAAAACAGAGAACAATGGAGTCGCTGGAAGCGAAGGACAAAGCAAGCTGTTTCCGTTTAAGGTTGCGGATGGGCGTATTGCCTTTGGGGCTCCGCCACAATTTGCCAAAAAGGCGAGCGCGCATCGCGCCGCCCTTGCGACCCGCCACCACCATCCCCCTTTGAACCACCCACTCGCCCTCCGCCGTCCTCCAGCCTCTCAGCCGGTATCCTCCCCCAGCACCTGCATACTGTTCACATCCAACTCAAGACAATGGACAAGACCCTTGACGAGGTTTGTCTCGCCTGCTGTCCACGCCACAGCGGTGCGCTGACCGTCCACGTCGCACCTCCAGATCATCTCCACCCGCCCCAAGGGCCTCCGTCGTTCGACCTCCCGCCGCGGAGGTGCTAAGGCCGGCATCCTTGGCAGTCCGACGAACCCAGCAACGCGTGCGCGCGCCGCAGCGAACGGTGCGAAGGCTGCCACTGCGGTGCAGCAGCCTGCCGACAAAATCATCGTCTCCAACCTCCCCACGGATGTGAACGAAGCGCAAATCAAGGTCCGTGTCCCCTGTATGAGCTGGCACTAAGGTTGGTCCTGAGCCGCATCCGCCTGCAGGAGCTCTTCCACACGACCGTTGGCCCCGTCCGGACCGTGACCCTCAACTACGATGCTCAAGGCCGCTCCAAGGGCGTTGCGGCAGTGCACTTCCAGAAGATCACTGATGGCACCAAGGCGTTCCAGCAATACAACAACCGCTTGATTGACGGAAGTCAGTATACGATGCTTTCACCTCTCTTCTCCTTCCACCCCCTCCCCTCTTAGCCAAGTCTCCCTCTCCTCTCACTCTGCACTCGCGTGGGCGTGGCGTTTCGACTCCGGAACGTCGATAAGGCAGCATACGGTCGGTCCCGTATCGCCCCTCCAGTCGCCTCGGTGTCTCGGTCGGTTTGCTGGTGGCGAACAAGACGTGCTCTCACCCAGCAGAGTCTGCTGGCTTGGCCGTGTCCATTTGCGGTATCGAGTTACTCGATACTCGCACCTCCAAAGACGTGTGTTCTTGCGGTGGGGTCTGATCAACCTTGCTGCTGGAATGCCGTCTAGGCGTGTAATTGCCCCTCCGTTGTTCCCGACTCGAGGGCTGACCTCTGAGCACTCAACGTGAGCAACTGCACGGAAGGTCTGGCTCGCGATCCGTCGACCTAAACGGCGGAGATGTCGGACGTCCGGGAGGTTGTTGTCTGGAGGTGATGCTCCAAAGGCTTACGCAACAGAGACGTGGGTGTTGATGTGCATCGACGCCTGGCCAAGGGCGCAGAGTTCGGACAGCAAGTAGGCGTGTGGTGATGGTGGTGATGCGGAGACGACTGAAGTGCGACCAATCGAAGTTCCGCGAAACGTTTGCCCTTCGTATCGCTTCAATTTTGCTTGCTTGATCTGCGTCCGCTGAACAGCCAACTGATGAAACCTCTGCTTTCCTTCTGTTCTTCTCCCCCTTCTTCAAACGCGACATTCGCCATATCACTCGCCTTCGACACTCTGCCGACAATCAAACAGAGCGACCCATGAAGATCGAGATCGTTGTCGACCCGTCACGGCCAGCCCCTCCGGCCTCCCTCGCGGCTCGTGTTGCCCCAGCCGCTGGTGCCCAGACCGAAGTTGCAAGGTTTGTCAAGTCTGCTGGACACAGTATTCCCTGTGGCTAACCCCTCCTGAAGGGGCGGACGTCCGCGGCGCGGTGGACGCGGTGGAGGAAGGCGCAAGAACGAGAGGCCGAACAAGAGTGCGGCGGACTTGGACGCGGAGATGGAGGTGCGCTCTCTCGCTGGCTATCAGTTGCTCTCATAAAGCCTGACTATTTGGTGGGCTTGTAGGACTACACCGCCAACAATGCCCCTGCAGCCGCTGCTTAGATTTTCCATTCCGTATTGTAGTGTGTCTGCTTCTGCACGGCTCGCGCGCGGACTCGTGTGTGTGATGTACCATGGTTAATACCTTAGCTCCCCTGTCGGCATGGCTGTAAATACGTCCTCCCCTCCTAACTCCCTAGTTTCTATTGTTCCCTCAATATACCTTCACCGTTGTTGCCCGAGGCGGGAAGACAAGAGAGTGAGTGCGAAGGCCATGAACTGCGCGGATCTTATCGACGAGGTCGAGTTGCGTTTCGCTTGTTGCTTAGCTACTACCATCTGCCTATCTGCACGAGGTCCATCTCTACGCTCATGTCTGCTGAGTTTGAGGACGTGTCACTCTACGCTGAACGACCGGAGTGGAAAGATGTCGTTCCTGTTCCGCAATACCAGAGCGTGGACTCTCTAGCCCCCATCAACTACTCGCCAGAATGTCTGTCTGCGCTGCCCCGCCTTGTATGGAACACGCTCTGACGGCGTCGTAACCCTCTGTAGACCAGGATGCGACAGACTATTTCCGCGGTATCGTCAGAAGAGGCGAGATGAGTGAACGGGTGCTCGCCCTCACTTGGGACATTATCAACATGAACCCTGGGCACTACTCTGCGTGGTGCGCCCTTCCCCATCCATACTCTCCATGACACCAATGTTGTCCCAGGCAGTACCGCTACAAGACCCTCCTTGCGCTGAATGCAGATCTCGCCGCCGAGCTGCACAAGACGGACGACTTCGCTGTCGCGAACATGAAGACGTACCAGGTGTGGCACCACCGCCGACTGCTGCTCACCGCTCTGCGCTCGCTCGATATCGCGAAGGCGGAGCTGGCGTTCATCGCGCGGGTCTTGCAGAGGGACGCGAAGAACTACCACACGTGGAGCTACCGCCAGTGGCTGCTCGCGCACTTCAACGACGAGGAGGCGGGCGGGCTGTGGGCGGGCGAGCGCGCGTGGGTCGAGGAGCTCCTCGAGGACGACGTGAGGAACAACTCGGCGTGGCACCACCGTTTCTTCGTCGTGTGGGCTAGCGGGGTCAGGAGCGGCGACGAGGACCGCGAAGCGGTGTGTCGCCGAGAGCTTGCGTGAGTATATGCGTTCCCGTTGTGTGCTTAGCTCGCTGAAGGTGCAGAATCGCGTAGATTTGCGAAGGAGAAGATTGCACTTGCGCCGAACAACCCGTCCGCGTGGAACTACCTGCGCGGAGTTCTGAAAGAGACGAAGATGTCGTTCGCGGAGCTCATCCCCTTCGTGCGGTTGTACACGGTCCCTAGTGCGGCTGACCCGGCGGAGGTGATGGACCTCGACAACCCAGCACCAACCGAGGGGGCACAGTTGCCCGCAGTGAATGCGCTGGAGTTCCTCGCCGACACTTACGAGGAGCAAGGAGGCGAACAACTGTCCAAGGCGGTGGAGGTGAGCTGTTTCCTTTCAAAGAGGAGCTGGCGGTATTGATGTTGGATGATAGACTTGGAAGTCCTTGGCAAATGAACACGACACCATGCGTAAGAAGTGAGTGAACTTGTCCTGGATGGGATTGTGACTGACGTGTATGTACAGATATTGGGAGTACAGAATAAAGGAGGCGCTCCAGGGCGCACCAGCATGAAGTGAATAGTTGGATACAAACGAAGGCAGCATATAACATTGTATTTTATTGGCATCGAATCCAACAGTGCTCTATCCTTACTCATTGACATTCTTTGCAGCAAGTGGCCGCGAAGCCGACCTAAGGGCTGTCGAGGATTGCGAACAAGTACGTATTTTACGGTTACAATACATCGTACAGTGTTATAGCCCAAGGATCTCTTCATAGCTTCCATCCTTCAACAGAGTATATCAAGCAGACAGATACATCTTACAGGCTTGTCATACGTTGCTTCGCCTGTTCGGTCAATGGAACGTACTACCAGACAAGATTAGCGGAGAGAGGAATACACACCGTGAACACGCGTACCATGACGCCGAAGAGCTCTGTTTGGGTCACGTTGCCATCTGTGTCCTTGTCGACCTGTGTGTAGAGGTGCGTTCGTAACGTCAGCGCTCCCATCGTGTTGGATTGAACAGTCATGATACCTGGACGATGGTCTGTGCCTCCTCGCCGACAGGGATGAACATGCGTCCCGGACGCGCTAGCTGGTCGACCAGAGGTTGGGGCAGTGTAGGTGCTGCGGCGCCGACATGGATAGCGTCGTAAGGGCCTACCGATCAGTCAGCGTCCGCTCGTAGTAGCATGTCTCCGCGCATCCTGACCAGCATCCGCAAAACCTATGAAGAAACCTCAGCGGCAACATCAGTCAGCACACCGACCTCCCTGACCTTGCCTCCCATCGCCCGCGATCATCTTGATGTGCCCATTATCCAATGCGGCTGCGAGCCCGTCCCGCCGCAGGTTCGTCTTCGACCAGTCGACGAGCTCTGATATGTGGTCGATCCCGACGACGGTGCCAGATACCCCGGAGTCGAGGTCCGTGACGAGGTAGTGCAGGACTGCGCAGAGATACCCGGAGCCGGATCCGACATCGAGGACGCGGGCGCCGGGACGCAGGAAGGGGAGGAGATTCTCCATGGCATGAGCATGCTGGGGAATTTTGATGTGAGCGGACACCACTGTAGGGTAGTTAACTGTGCCGACAAACCATATGAGGGGCGGAGATGGTTGCACCATGTCCAATACGTCTTGCGAAGGTCCCTCACTATGTCCTCGATTCAGGATTGAGAGAGAGTGAGACTTACTGTGGCGAGTCTTCATACGCTTCATGAGGGTTCCGCACATAGTGTGCGCGATCCACTTTCTTCATCGCCTGCGTTCACAGGTTGTTACTGCCGTCAGACCCCGTGGTCGTAGAACCTAACGTACCGCTTGCACTCGCGCGGAGTTGATGAGCCCATGTTTCGCCATGTTGGCAATGAGCTCAGGGTTGCTCGCACCAGTACATCTCCAAGCCATCGGGGCCCGATACGAAGTCACAACTGGTACTATTTAGTGGTGAAAGGTTGGTTTGAAGATAGCCTGCACGATTTGTGTGGGTGACAATATTGTTTTAAGGCGGTTTCTTAAGAAGACAGTACGCAAAGTACGAACGACTGTGGCTGATAGTTGTGACTACTTGAGTATTGTGCTGGTACTGGCTACAGTGGGTGACATCATGCAGACGCGATCACGTGAAATGGTCATCTGGTCGTACTGTATTAGTATGAACATCCAGAATATTTCTCTAGAGTGCTCACATATTTTCGAAGGCTTGAGATTTGTTCTCGACATTAGACACGGGGTCGATCCTCATCCTCTCCACCGTACTCTCCCTCAAGGCCATCGGCGTGCACGAGAACATCGAAGGTCATGTCGACGACCTCAGAACCTCTACGTCGACGTAGGCAACCGAGACATTGAATCCGATGAATCCAGTTTCACTGAAATACCTGATTTCTCGCCAGGTATCATTTAGAAACAAAGGGCGCGTCGAGTTGTTTATAATCGAGGGTACGAAGCTTGTAGATGTCATACTGGAGAGGCAGCAGCTGACTCTGGCCAACGTGACATACTACTTCACACTGGAAGATCATTTGTTGGACAATGTTGGATAAGATCTTTGACTGGTCTGAGAGCGTACGCTATAGTCTCCAGAATAATGCGAAGGAGCCCGGATACATATGCACATCCTGATTGCAGTTGAGGCGTCATGTCTGTCAGAACTTTACGAGCGGCAGGTGAAATACAACGTACAGTAAGGACACGTTTCCGACATACATGCCACTAGTAATGGGAGGAGCCAGATACATGCGGACGCTTCGATGGAGGGACGATCCTTGAGGACTTGTAGACACCAAGTGGGAGCCCAGCGACTCGGTGATGCAGTTGCTTCATACATACCGTTTGTTTGCCCCACCCCCAACAAGCCCGAGCACAGACCAACGGTGCAATACCGCTTCATATGCAGGATTACGCCTACGTCGACACGAGTGTGCTTCGTACGAACGACTACTGTCTGTCCTAACGGAACTTGCGGAACAGAGGCTGTGATTGTCAAATATCACAAGTTCCGTCACCTGTGAACCCTACTAGGACAATATCTAGTCGTGTGCTACCGGGATCTACAGGGCTAGGCGTACTTGGAAGGTGTTGTACTCGGCTTGTGTACAGGCGCAGTAGGCTATGTTCGCATTGTGCTGTGTGGTCCTAGGGGCGCTGATACCCGAGTTGGTTGTTGACACCTTCTGTCAGGCTGTTCCGGGAGAATGTGATCTTCGACCGGGGAAGCGGACCCACAACGATTGCAGTGACTCGATCTGTACAAGGATGCAGAGGGCTCGTGCCCGCGCCCGCGTTCACGACGGATCATTTGACATGCAGAAGTCACGCAAATAGAAACGGACACCGTCTTTGGTCTCAATCGATGGTCCATGGGTTACAGCCTCCCTGAGAGCATCTTGGAGAAACTGGCAGTGTTGCTAGTAGCTGGAAAGTGGCACTGGCTCGGATCTGTTTGTTCCGGATAGAACGACCGAACATGAAGAGATAAATCAAGATTCACATACCAAGAGCCTGTATGGTTTAAGATATAGGTAGTGGCTTGATTATGGAGGATACTATGTAACGGCGTCACAAGCATAACCAGTGCGTGAGGCTCTTGATAGCCTAACTCGACGCACACTGGCTGCCCGTGGGAAGCATATACCAGCCATATCAAGCTAGCTTTGTATGGGTCCATGCTTGCAGCCGCGACTTGCAATCGGCGAGGATTCAGATTGTACTTGGCGAACCACACATCGCTTGGCGAACCCTCCCTAGAAATTCTTTCTCCATTACTGATGGACCCGGGGTAGCTCAGTTCTGTAAAACCACGCATCCCAGATCCCGTCACTGGCAGACCTCTGCGCCCTCCGGTGGTCTGCAAGGGGAAGTTTGATATCAGCGACGAACCCGACAAATGATGAGGCTGACAATGGAAGATGGATTCGATGATTTGGTATGGAGAACGAGCCATCGGCGAGTGACGGTGAAAGCTAAACCACCAAGTGGATGACTTGCGGCGTTGCCGTGGGACTTTCGGAGCTTACATCTCGTACGAGGATGTGGTCAATTTGCTCGCCCTCACATCTGGTTTCCATGGGAGATGTGCTTACTGTTTGTGCATCGGCTACGAGTTGTCCTGGGGCACTGCAGGCGCTCACATCGATGGATGCCTAGGAGCTATTAGTGTACACTGAACACCTCATCATCGACGCCCCACATCGCTATTTGCTCGTACCATTGCATTTTCCAGTATTTCCGAGCATGCTGCCTTAGATTGTATTGATGCCTAGAATATGCCAATGACCATTGCTAGAGGCTGTGAACGCCGGTCAGACATTCTGTTGCCGATTTATCAACTTGAAGTGTGACAACGACACGAGCAGAGCCAGTACTTCGTGTAACCAGCGTCGCTTCGGCTCTGTGACGCCAGACGAGTAGACGGCAACATGTATCATGGATCGAGGACCAGCCCAGTGATTCATAGTACCACGACCGTAGCCCCACACGGACGAGTCGAACACACCGGGGTTCTGTTAAGCCAGTCCATTAAGGTGTAATTTCAACGCATGTCTCCTAGCAGCCAACGTACGATGGTCATAACTCCGATATGCTTTCGGGCAATGCAAAGTATTACACGACTCACACCGGCCGAAGCATCGACCTGGGTCCCTCCGCCGGTGTCCGAGGGGCTTCGCAGGAGGGACTTCTGAACAGACGCCTTCAGCGTCCGCATCTTCGTCACCTCGGAGTCATTGTAGAGAACGCGACTTACGCGACGGTAGCCGCCCAACTCATCGACCGGATCCACGACACGACGTGCTCGGATGCACACGCGGCGCCATGCAGCGTCTACCAGGTGTGTCCGAAGCGCATCCCTTATGGTTTGCACATTGACAAGGTTGGCGACGAGGACGACCGGATCGACGACGGCGATGGCTAGTACCACCACTACCTACCATCTGGATGTTCGCATTGAACTGCACGATGCTCGTGGTGCGCGACAACGACCTCGCGATTCCCCCGCGCTTCATGCGTGAGCCCGACTCGGAGCGGTGGCGGATGTACTACGAGACGAGCGACTCGAGCCGGTTGACAATCCGCTCGGAGAAGAGCATTGATCCCATCGACGGTAGGGCTTGTTGTAGCGTGCCAACGAGGCCGATTGAACCGTGCTCGGGTGGGTGGTGAACGAGTACGAGAGGAGCTTGGCCACTAGGTAGAGGCAACACGCCTCGGACGACCCACCCGACAGTGGGAGGACATTCTGGACGATACGCTGGTTGGATGAAGAGGGGGCAGTTCGGACTTGCGCTCGTGCGAACCCTGAACGAGCGTCGTACCCATGAGACTCAAAGATCCTGTGGTAGACACGCTATGCAAGATCGGGTACTACGACCTGTCCAGAGCCTACAGGTGCGCGTCCCGTGAGTTTGGAACGGGGCTGGGCATCCGCTGCCACATCGAGACACGGGAGATCTTGTATGGGCTGTCTCTGAGAGGGAATGAGTGGGAAGGTTACACGGAGATGATCCTTTTAGCATGGGAACTGAACATTGCCCATGGGTCCACGTACACTCCAGCTCCATTGGTACCTATCACCCTTGTCATGTACGCGAGTGCATTGATACCCGGTGGTGTGTGGCCCCGCGTGGCCTCCGCAGGATTCCACCAAGACGTGTAGCGTTCCAGGAGGGTTGGTTTGACCACCAACAGCGGGGAGTCTGATGATGCACGTCCGCGCACTGACTGTTGTAAGTAGTGTGACAACTGAGAGACTGATATGGTCAGTATGGATCATACGAACCTTCGATAGGCCCTTGCACGCGGCGGCGGGCCCGGGATCATTCGTCGGATGTCCCTTGTGCTCTGGAGCAACTGTCCAATGTCACTCGCCGTATCTCGACACACATCACCGCTGTATTGTGAGCTGTCAAGGCCCTGCACGTGCGAAATGCACGGAGAATAATCCCCTACTCGCGTGTGGTGCAGAGGTTTGAGCGCAGCCTTGAAGTCGAGGCATCGCGACCCGCGCGGGCGCGTTCCGAGCATGACCCTACTCGGTTCGCGACGGGCGAGGCATGTTGCCAACAAAGTGCATGATTATGCAAGGCCACTGCTGCCTTCGGCTTCACGCAATATGCGTCGCTCTCGACCGCCTCGTCATGGTCTGTGTCAGCGAGCGGAATGAAGAACTTACAAATGACACGATGACTCACTGGCAGCAAGGCTCTGCTATCCTTCGGTCCCTTGTGGCGTTCGACGTGATCTGTCAACTTGATCGTGCTTCATAGCTGGAACCCCCTTGGCAGCAAGTACCGAGTCCCCAGAGAAGCGTGGATGCGCTGTCTCCTGTGAGCCTGTGGTTCATCGCATCGTTATAAGACGGCTCCGCCCGCCATGATATGCGGGTTAGAAGTGCATTTTTCATCGCTTTCCCACCACATATGTGGCCTCGTTGCCTGGAGGGAAGATCAGCAAGGCTCGGGCGTGATGCGAGCCGCCGGCTCTTGCCAGTCAGCAGCTGCCTTGTATGCAATCCCGGTGATTGCGTCTGTGAACACTGCCACCCACAAGCTATCAGCCCAACAGTGAAAATTTCTGCTGACGCACCACGGAGGCCTCATCATCAGTGGGGATGGCCGCGAAGGTTGAACAAGTATCAGACTACAACGACGACCAAAACGGGACGCAACAGGCGGCAGGCGCTTGTCGCGCTTTGCTCTCCACCGTCATCATGACCGTTGCTGCCAGTGATCCACATACCGGTCCTGAGGCTGGCGACGCCGACCCATGCCTGACTCCGAGTCAGCGATGTATTATGAAAGAGGCAGTGTAAATGGGCCTCGAGGCCAGTCACGCCTAATAGCAAGAGACTATTATCCGACGTGGCCGGACACTGTGATCCATACGCACACGCTCGTTGGGGATTACTAGCCACGGCTTGAACCACTGCGGTAAGGTACGTCCGTGACCTTGTCGACTTTGACAGATTCATTGACGGAAAGAAAATGTCGCACAGCTTTGCCAGCAGCTTGCCGGAGAGTCTGGTGGTTACACGATGCTAGGCACGGTGCCACCCGCGTTCTGCTGATCAGAGGCTAAGACGTTATCAAGGCGATGGTGCAACGACAGAAACAGCCTCTGGTGCGCCCAGAGTGCGCTCACAGGAACCACAGCGACTTTGGATTTAGTCCAATTGGCCCCTGCGTCTACTTGCGGTCACACAGATGCGACACGGAGTGACTGGGCAGTCGGCTGTGCAGGCGCGTACTATCTGGCAGCAGGCGCGTATGTCCCACTGCCATCAGTTTGCGCACGACAATGCTCCTACGTTCTCTACGGATATCCGACAGTGTGGAGGATGTCTGAACGTGCAACATCTGGACGCATCCGCGGTAGGCCTACCTGATTGGGGAATGTCGCGTGGATTCTCTGCTACAGATCGCGCATCCGGTAGGGTGTCTCCCCCAACTGTATAGCCCGACGTTGTGGTGCTACGGAAGTGCGCATCGTCGTGAGTCACGCCGGCACAGACTCATCATCGGCCACTGGTGACAGTGACTATGTCTCTGCCGCCCAATCACCATGCGCCCACACTTTGTCGCATCTACCGATGGCTTGGGCTGACGCAGATGTCTGCCCTGCCACCGCAACGTAGGCCGGGTCGGCCTAACTAGTATATATACTTGTCTGGGTAATCGTTTCTCGTCCAGTTTTCCTCTTTGTCTTCTGTCTCCATAGCTCGGTGCACTCTTCATCCGTTCTTCGTAATCTACCTTTCAGGCTTAATCTTTCGCATCCACTGTTCCTTTCCATCATTCGCACAACTTCGTCGTACAGCTTTCCCCTAATGGCCAACTACAAGACTCACCTTACTGCCCTCGCCGATGCTGCCGCCGCGCACCCAGCCGCGCTCGCCTTCCAAATTCCAGTCCTTAACCAGCTCGATGGCCGTGTAGAGAAGTGGCAACCAATCACCTATCGCGATTTCCACGCCGATGTTGAACACTTCGCGACCTACTGGAATGATATTTTGGTGTCGGATGGTGTAACACCTCGATCAGTCGTTGGACTATGGTGAGAGAGCATCTACATCTGTTCATGGCGAATCGGTCGCGAATGATAACTGTCTTCGCTAGGCTCGGTGGTTTGACATATCTTGATATCGTGCACATATATGCTGTTGCACGTGCGGGATACATCCCACAACTCTTTTCCCTCAAGCTTCCTAACCCGGATATCATCTACGAGATTCTGAAGAAGGCCGATGCGAAGGCCCTCATCTTCGAACCCACCTATACACCCGATCTGTCTAACTGCCACGTACCTATTCACGCCGCGACGGATGTGCGCGGTCTTGACCTTTCGGGATCGACCGTTCCTCCCATGCCAGACCTGTCCGCTGTCAAGGGTACAGACACCGTGGTCATTTTCCACACCTCCGGTTCCACCTCCGGCAGCCCGAAACTAATACCATGCAGCTACTTGTGGCTCACTACCATGCTCGCGAAAGCCAAGGACGTCTGTGCGCCATTCCGTCGCAATGGCCAAGATGTCACCGACTTCATGTATGTCTCTCATCTGCGTATGGGCCGAACAACTGTCTAATCCTATCGCCTTGCAGTGGAAGTGCTTGCCATATCGGCCAGACCTTCATGCTCCTGGGCTCGATTCAGAATGGGATCTGCACTATACAGCCCACGCGGGTCGACTTCAGCTCGGACGAGCTGCTCGACATGATCGCGCGCTGCGGTCTTAACCGTCTGCGGCAATTCCCAGCTTTCCTCGGTATCCACATGCGTAACTCACGCCTGAACCCCAAACTACTCGCTCAGCTTTGTGCACTCGACGAGATCTTCTACTCCGGCCAGGCCATGCCGCAGGAGGATGAGGAGTGGGCGTACAAGAACAACATGAACTTGTTCAACGTATTCGCGAACACGGAGTGCGGCATCATGCTTATGTCAGTGCGAGGAGGCGGCCGGCCAAGCCCACCTCTCCGCCCCATCCCCGGTATGAAGTACGGATTCTTCCCTGTTGCCGGCACGGACGGGCAGACGCACGGCGCGTACCAGAACCTTAACAGCAGCCTCGTCGAGCTCGTGATCCTCGGCGACTCGCCCGATTGCCCTGACCCCTCGCTGCGCGCTGCCGATGGCCACTACCACACGGGCGACCTCTTCATTGAGGTCCAGCCGGGCGCATACCTCTCGCGCGGTCGGAATGATGACTGGATCAAGAGCGCAACCGCGCTCCGGTGCGATACGAAGGCCATCGAGGATAACGTCCGCGCCACGTGCGAGGACCTCGTGTCCGAGTGCATCGTCGTTGGCAACGGGCGCCCGTCGCCTGTGCTGTTCATCGAGGCGAACCCGAACCTGACTCTGGATGCCGAGCGGCTGAAGAAGGACATTCTGCGCAGGACTCGTCACTTCCACTCGAGGCGGTACATGCACGAGCGTATCACATCTGCGAAGATGATCATGGTAGTACCTGCTGGCACTCTGCCCCGAACAGCCACCAAGGGCAACATCAGACGGCGTGCGGTCGAGGACATGTTCAAAACCGAGCTCGACGCAATATTCAGCGCATGAGCAATGGACTCAGTGTCACTTCTTCTCGGACACGGACAAAGACATCAACTGATTATTTGCAGCATTACTATACTTTACATCCTAACTACTAGTACACACTCGATGTATTTTTGCTCTCCCCTCAGCCTTTGCATTATCTTTATTAGCAGTACTTCGCCTGTAGCCACTGGAGATACATTCTGCATACCATTACTATCATCGACAAGATGAACACATGATACCGCGTCGGGCGTGCTATGCGCAAGCGCGTCAAGTGGGCAGCAACGCACAAGAGATGGAATTTGTAGGATCGAGTACGTCTACACGACAGGGACGTCCACGATTGACGATCGGGTATGCTGAACCCTCGAGTCATATTAGTCAGATGGTCGGCTTCTGTGGAAGTGTAGTCGCAGCACGAACATATTCAGCTACTTGCGGAGTATATTCTTCAGTACGTCCTGTCAGATACACGTATATACTGTCAGACTCGTGGCATGAAATCGTGCAAGACAGGACAATACTCACCTCGGCATTCTCGTCCCACGGATTGACACCATGAGACAACAACTCGTTGATCTCGCTATTGGTAAAACCAAAGTTTTTGTCCCTCTCCAGTTCCTCTTTCCAATAGCCCTCTTCCTCATCATCTTCCTCGCTGAAGTCTTCGTCGTTCCTCTCCTCAGCACGCGAATGGGCGGGACGCTGCATTGCGGCGAGGGTCACGTCGCCCAAGGGTCCGCGCAGAGTCTCGTCATCCAGGTTACTGAAGCGGCCCGACATCCACTCGTCGGCGCGCCAGTCCTGCACGAGCGCCAGTGTTTTCAGATACACATCTATGCTACCCAGCTTGTCGCCGGTGAGGTCGAGCTCCAGCCCCTCGCTGAGTTTCGACACCCTGCCTGCGTCATTCCACCACCCGCTTTCGTGCAGATAGGATCTGTCGTGAGCGTAGTAGCAGGTGGCGCCGTGAGTGCATTTGCTGAGCAACCAGAGCATGCAGACATTGCGCCCGCTGGCCCTTGTCAACACACCGAATGAGAGGATGAAGACCAGATACTTACAGTTGGTCACGGACGCTCCTTTCGTCGGGTGCGTGCCTGAAACGACACTTGCTACCATGCTTACACCCACCACGGTTCAGGTAGCGACACGGGATACCGTTGCCTTCATGCCCATATTCGCTACTGTCAGACTCCGTCATGATCTCCCACATAGGGCTAACATCTTCCATCTCTGCGGGTGTCTTTTCCGGTGGGCTACGTCCGTTGTTCAGACGGATCGCTTCAATGAGAGCTGCGCGTGCGGATCCATTCGACGGATCGCATCTCAAGACGCACTTGAAGTCTTCCGCATACATTCAGTGGTGGTCGCAAGTTCACACAGGCTCATCCTACCTTCTATAGCTTCGGCGTAGACACCAATCTCCATTTGTGCTAGGCCCCTGCGGTACCGCGCCTTGATGTTCTTCGGCTCGTACAAGGTCGCGCGATCCGCAGCGCTGATGGCGGCATCATAGCTGGTACATAGTATAGTCAGCTCCAAGGCGTCAACGGTTGCAGTGGAAGTACAAACCGTTGCATCTTGAGCAGAGCGGCAGCTAGGTTGCTCATGTAGACGGGTCTCGGTCCGTACACCAGAGCCGCTTGGCGATATCGGCTTGCAGCTTCCCCGTTCTTCCCTTGCTTGAAAAACTTGTTACCCTGGCTGTAAGTGAGCACGAATCCACTGGTACCTACAATTCTGTGCTAGAATCTTACCTCTTCCTTCAGTCTTTCAGCAAGCAAGCGCTTGCGCTTGGACAAGTTTGCCCACTTGACTGCCCGTGCCGCGACCTCTTTCTCTCTCGGCCTCGGTGACCGCCCTTCACGCGCAGGCAGATGTCGCTCCGGACACAGAACCCTCAGCGCCGCTAAATTTCCGCCGACCCACCCGACGCCGACATCGCACGACCGCGGGCCGAGGTCGCCAGGTCTAACAGCGACGCCGCACATCTCGAGCACGAGCCGCACGCTTTCCTCCTCCGAGTTCACGTCGCCGACGTAGCCCAGGAAGCCCTTCCCGACGGGCGCCCACGCCGCAGGGCATTCATCCTGGAACGCTGGGGTGAGGTGCATCCACGGCTCGCTGGACGTGCCCTCGACCGTCGACGTCGACGTCGGCACATAGACTCTGTGTTCCTTCTTGACGTTCTTGAGGTACACTGCCTTTACGCTGTACGCGTCGAACAACGCGCCTCGCCGCAGCGGGGCGGGGACGCCCACCGGGTTTAGGGCGACGGTGGTGCGGTAAAACGCGCCGGACGTCCAAGGTAGCTGCCATTTGCGGAAGAAAGGACCGAAGGCGTCGATGCCTAGGTCCATGGCAAAGTGGGAGCCGAGCACCACCCTGCCGCCCGCGCGGGCGTACTGAATCACGCGTTGGACGACTTTGTCGTTCTGCGCACCGCCGTGGTGTGTCAGGTAGACTGCGGAGGGGCTGGGGCTGGCCGAAAGGTGCTTGAGAGCTCCCGCTGCGTCGACTACTTGTATCATCTGAGCGTTCTTCTTGAGAGCGGACAGGAGCTGTTTTTCCATCGTAGCAAAGGACGGTTCCTTGTCGCATGAGATCAAGAGGACAGTGGGCTTCGTGCTTCTAGCATTGTTGACGTTGGGAGCTGATGCGGGGACATTCTGAACTGTATGAGTCCCACCTTGATGTACACTCGGTACCGATGGTGCGGGACGCGGCTCAGAAACGGGCTCAACTACCCTCTTCGGCAGGCACATAGCCACGACAAGCTTCGTGATCGCTTCCGATGGGTTGACGTCCCCAACATAGCCTATCCGTCCGCCAAATGTAGTGTCACCGAAAGCAGCCATCGTTTGCTTGCTCCTGTATTGCAGTGTCGGGACGTAAACCGACTCCTCCCATGGAACCTCATCCAGGAAGAGGGCCTTCGGGTAGCTGATCGTCTCGGTGAGCGCGCTGAAGTCGAGGTCGTCCACGGCATTCGTTACCGTGACGTCCATCTTGGTGTACGAGCCCACGCGCCACAACAGGCCGAGCCGGTTGAAGAAGGCGTCGAGGTCCGGCCATTGCACTAGGCTGCTGAACTGGCATGCGAAAATGGTAATGCTCTCGCGCCGTGCGATATATGCGAGGAGCATGCGGAATACTTCTTGTTCTTCTTCGTCCATCGCCCCTGCATCCGCGACCAGGACTGCAGACGGGTTGGGGTTCGTTGTGAACGCACGGAGGGCTTCCTGCCTTGTTGACGCTTGAATGATATCTGCCTTTCTCCGCAGAGCCGCATACAGAGGGGCATTCAAGCTGTTGAAGTGTGCGTTGGCGTGTAATGAGAGGACCAGGACCGATGGTCGCTGCAGTAATGTCTTGATGCGGATCGTCCATTTGAGGGTGAATAATACTCACCTGCGATGTTGAAGGCCCTGCCACGGGTCTTCCCCGAGATGAAGCGAGCAACATAGAGGCTAGGAGCGGCGTGGTTTCCTCCTCGTCGTTGACGTCTCCCACGAAGCCTACGTAACCTTGCCCAACCTTGGCAAAGGCAGCAGGGGTTTCCTCTAGATTCCTGACAGGCTCCGGCGCAAAGACGAGTGATTGTGTCCTCGAGGACGCCGTGGGAAGGTACACCGCCGCAGTTGGTGCAACATTCTTGAGGTGCATTGCTTTCATGCTGTAGGAGGGGGCGAGCGAATCCGTACCGATGTTTTCGACTTGCATATTGAGAGAGAAGGTCGTTCGATGATAGCTGCCTCGAGCCCATGGTAAGCCCAACGTCCGCTGAAACATAGCTTCCATGGCCAAAGGCTTGACGAAAGTCGAGAACCCGCAGCCAAACACGATGGTGCCCCCACTCCTCGCGTATTCAGCGAGCTTTTTTAAAAGCGACTCCTGCCCCCTTTCCGTGACGGTCTGGTCGGCCAGTAGAATAGCTTGCGGTCTCGGGTATTTTGACATCCATCGCAAGGCAGCATCTCGGGACTTGATCACCTCTACCCGACTTTGTGTTCTCAGGTGGTGAAGTAGATGAGCATCAACACCGGCGTCATCGTTTCTGAAGTCGAAAAGGGAGAATATGAGAACAAGCGGCTTCGTCGACGTCGACGCCATCCTGAAAGTGACCCGGTTTGACAGACGCAAGGAGACAGCAGCAATAAGGGGAAACTATGTGACAATAATAAAGAGATTATATTCAGGTCGCCGCGGCGCGTTCGCCAAACCAAAAGCCACGTGACCATGACTGACCTTTCTCTGCAATGCATGTATTCCAAGCTAATTCCCTATCAAATTAGCCAATTGAACTACATGCAGTAGATTTCCATGCCACACAATAACAGGGAGGGATGCGCGTAGCCGCT
Organism: Fomitopsis palustris; assembly: GCA_029783445.1. NCBI lineage: Eukaryota > Fungi > Basidiomycota > Agaricomycetes > Polyporales > Fomitopsidaceae > Fomitopsis > Fomitopsis palustris. The sequence goes on from JARAOQ010000004.1 coordinate 412,512, forward strand.
ATTCATAGTATGAGTGAAAGATACTAGTCCGGAAGATACGCATCGACACTGCTTGGATCAGCACCGCTAACTCGGATGCACGAATGCTTCACATGCCACGAAGGACTCTGAGTACGTCCTGTACAGACAAACGGCATGTCGGTTTAGCACTCGACTCGAAGAGAGCAAAAAAAGGCAATTGAAGTACATACCCAGGCGTCCTCGTCCCATGGTTTCACACCTTGACACAGCAACTCGTGAACCTCGTCGTCCGAGAAACCGTAATTCAGCGCCCTCTTTTCCAATTCACCGACGTCCAAGCAACCGCCGCCATATTCCTCGTCATCCCAGGAGTCGTTACCGTCATCCTCGTCACCATCCCAGTTGTCATCCTCGTCCCCGTATTCATCACCATCATCCTCGCCCTCCCTACCTGCAGCGCCCTGCCGAGAGCGAGTCCCGTCCCCCGACTGCATCGTATACTCATACTGGAAGCGGCCATCGCGCTGCGTCGCATTGACGACGACAACGTCCTCTCGCCAGCCCGGGGTCGGTATTGCCTCGTCGTCGAGCCGGCTGAACCTGCCCGACATCCACTCGTCCGCCTGCCAGCGGTTCTTGACCCAGAGGGTCAAAAAGAAGATGTCCGTGTCGTACCGCTTGTCCGTGCCTGCCCAGAGACTGGTCTCGAGCTCCTCGCCGAGCGCGCGGACGACCTTGCGGTCGCTCCACCAGCCGCCGTGCGGGAGGTACGCGCGGTCGTGCGCGTAGTAGCACTTTTTGTCGTAGTGGCACCGCCCGAGGAGCCATGCGATGCATACGTTGCGGCCACTGGCGCGTTGAGGTGAGTGCCATGGACGAACTTGAGATGTGGAGGTACTACTCACAGCCGATCGCGCACGCTCTTTTCGTCGGGCGCGTGCTTCCACCTGCAGTGCGAGCCGTGCCTGCAGCCATCGTGATTTAGGTAGCGGCATGAGCTGCCATTGCCTTCGTGGTGGTACTCGCTGCTGTCAGAGACGGTCTCAGTTTCCCAAAGCGCGCCGCCTGCATCGTATCTGAGCAGGTCTAGCCCTTTCGGAGCCCGCTCGTTGGTCAGCTTGATCGTCTCCGAAAGCGCAGCGAGGGCGGCTGCATTTGAGGGGTCCTGCCTCAGGACACCCTTGAACTCTGGGGACGAGGGATTACAAGGAGACCATCCGCGCACACAAGGCGAGGGAGCGTACCTCCGACGGCTGCATCATACATGCCTTGCTCCTTGAGCGCCATTCCGGACCGGTAGAGTGCCTTGACATTCTTCGCGTCATAGAAGAGCGCACGCCGTGCAGCGTCGTAGGCAGCCTTGTAGCTATATAATCATGAAATTCCTGACTATGCAGAACTTAGATGCGTCCCATACCGTCTCATTTTCAGCAAGGCCGCAGCGAGGTTGGTGAGGTAGACAGGTCTCGGCCCGTAGACAACAACGGCCTGTCTGTACCGAGAGGCAGCTTCTCCAAACTTCCCTTCCTTGAAGAATTTGTTACCCTAGCCAGCAACAAGCGTCAGATCCAATTTCCACCCACGCACACGAAAATCTCGTACCTCTTCCTTGAGCGACTCCGCGACAAGCCGCTTCTGCCTCGAGGCATTCGCGCGCTTGACCGCCCGTAAAGCAACCTCCTTCTCCCGGGCCCGTCGCCGCGGGTAGTCGGCCTTCGTGCGCACCACGAGCTGCCGCTCCGCGTACGTCTCGGTGATGGCCTCCACCGACCCACTAGGATGGATGGTCATACCCACAGCGCACTCGCGGGGACCGAGGTCGCCCGGTGCGATGGTGATGCCACACATCTCCAGCACGAGCCGCGTGCTCTCCTCTTCGTCGTTCACGTCGCCAACGTAGCCGACGTAGCCCTGCCCGACGCGCGACCACGCGGCGGGGCACTCGTCCAGGAGCGGGCCTGTGAGTGGCTTCCCGGGCCTGCTGGTTTGGTCTTCGACATGCGAGGCCGCTAACGGGACGTACACTCTGTCCTGAGGCCGCACGTTCTTCAGACTGGTGGATTTCATGCTGTACGCCTCGAAGAGTTTGTTCGGGCGCAGCGGTGACGGGACGCCGGCAGGGTTCAGAGCAAAGGTCGAGCGGTGGTATGCGCCCGCCGCCCAAGGAAGGTTCCAGTTTCGGAAGAAGGGTGCGAAGTCTGGGAGGGGGAGGCGGTTCAGGAACTCACTGAAACCGACGATCATCCTCCCACCGCGTTTGACATATTGTGTGAGACGGTCAACCACCTTCGAGTTCTCCGCGATGCTTGGGTGAGTTACCAAGCAAGCTGTGGGACCAGGAGTCTCGGAGAGGTAAATGATGGCGGCCTGCGTAGTGACTACTTGAATGGTCTCGGCATGCTTGTTGAGGGCCGAGATAAGTTGTTGGTCGATTCCGACCAAGCCTGCGGATCTCTCAGCACCAAGAGATATGAGGAGTATGGTTGGTTTGGTAGCCGTGCCCTGCGACAAAGACGGCGTGGTCGATTGAGCCTGTTGCTGAGCTCCAGGCCCACAGGTGCTGTGCTTGGTATACTTTTGCTGGGATGACGGGGTCATCTGCTAGACCATTACTCATTCTGAGGGCCGTGAAGGTGGAAAAGAGCGACTTACTCCTCTTTCAATAAGCCAGTACTCAGTGGCGGTTGGAGGTTAGGAGGTAGGAGCAGTGGAAACGGTGCCACCCGGGCCTCGTTGTCGCCCGTGACGCGTCTCGGCCATGTCCGATACGCGACGGCTAGAGCACTAGACGCGTCCACGTGATCGTGTTTCCTTCTTAGCGTTCAAGCCCAGACTCACCTCAGGCATATTCTTCTCTCCCACGCACCACGACCACCTCGAATTTTCCCACACTTGGAAAAGAGAGGTACCCGCGTATGACAAGAGGGAATACTCCCCACGAGGGAGAAAAAGGTGGAAACACCACACGGCATCGACCGTACCCTAGCACCGCGTTGAAAGACGCACCACAACCACCGGAACCACGGGATGTTGGACACACAGTCGGCAGTGCACCAGGACGGGCGCTTAGAGCACCGAGCCCAGCGCAACCCCACCGAAACCAACAAGACGAAGCAATCCGCCCAGAGGATGAAGAGATGGAGCATGAACCCAGCGCACCGTCCACTGAAGGCCCCCAGGGAGGAGCAGTAATGGAAGAACCGAGAGAGATGACGTTGCTGGACATGGCCCTACGACAGGCAGCCGAGATCCTGAAAACAATATCCATCCACGCTGAGTACCCTCTACACATCACAACACTAACTGAATCAATTGCACAGCGCGTCCTCCCAACGACACTGACACCCGCCGTAACCCCAACAGAGGACAACACGAAGGACGACATCCTCCAGAATGTGGTCCGCACGATGGAGAGACTCACCAACTGGATCGACACGATGGAGGCACGAGCAGAGCGACCCCAAACCGCGCAACCCAGCGGCCAAAGCTGGGCCGAGGAAATGGAGACACTGGACAACCACGTGACCGCCACGACGAGCACACACAGGAAAGACACCCACAAGGACACCCCAGCCGCGAACACCGCAACATCCAAACCGATAACACCCCGGCCGAGAAGGGAACCACTCCCGCGCCCGGCGGTCACCAACCCGCTGGCAGCATACCACCCATCACGCCTAATCATCGAGATCGAAAATGGACCAGGCCCGCAAGACCGACCGACAGAAGTCGAAATCGTCAAACACATAAACGAAGTCCTACAAAGCGCGGACGAAAGCCGAAGACTGAGGGTAGTGAACGTTAAGTTCAACACCCATAACAATTGCATTGTCTTCACATGCTCTGACCAATCCGCCGGTGACCTAGCCACATTTGCTGACAGCTTTGTCCCATTTATCGCAGGCAACCGCCGAACCCGAGTACGCCCAGACCAACGGTGGTACAAAGTACAGCTCAATGGAGTACCCGTCCGCAATGAACGCACAGGCGCACCACGCACGCCACAAGAGATTGACGACGAGCTGCGAGTGCTCAACCCCGACTACGCAAGGATGGCTGTCATGGACCTACCACGGTGGATGCGACACCAGGCAGACATACGATACAACACACACTCGTCCATAGTACTAGCACTCAAGACTGAAACCGACGCAACCTTCCTCGTAAACCGAGTCCAGAACCTTGCAATCGGAGGGAACTTTGCTCAGGTAAAAAGGTACGCTGACAAACCCCCAGTCATGCAGTGCAGCCGATGCTGGGAGTTCGGCCACACATGATCGAGATGCAAACACAAGGAACGATGCCGGATATGTGGTAAGGACGACCATAACGAAGCCACTCACATCTGCACAGAATGCCCAGCAACCAGCGAAACCGGAGACGACATCGACATGGAGGCACCAGCCCACCTCTCGCACAGCAATGACTACAGATGTGCCAACTGCAACGGCCCGCACTCAGCGACATTCCGCAACTGCACCGCACGGGAACGCGCAGCAGGAACAACGAAATCAAAGCCAAGCAAACACGGAAACCCCGCGAAACACCGAGATTGGATCGAGGTGACACCGAGCACGACAACAATGACAATGACTGCAACACTGAGCCAAGCACAACGCCGCGACGCAGCAGAATGAAACCGACTCGCACTCCTCACCACAGCTGAGGAAGAACGATGCGCAAACGATGCCGCCGCGCTCGAGAAGTGGTTCCCTAACGCCGGACAAGATAAGTGCAAGGCCACCCTCGAACTTGCTGACGGAGACTTTCAGAAGGCAGTGGCCATAATGAGCGACCTAGAACCCCAGCCCACCTCCCCACGGAGAGCAACATTGACCCAGGAAGTAGACCAGGATGATAACTAAGCCCATCCGGGTACTACAACTGAACGCCAATCACCAGAATGCGGTGATCCACACCCTTCTCAATTCCGCTACAACTGATGACTCCGCAGACATTATCCTCATCACCGAACCATGGTGGGGGAACATCGGCAACGACACACAGGGCCCCGTATCCGAGACAGCCGCCGGGTGGACCCCAATCCTACCGGTCGCACCCATCAAGAAGGGCCAACGCCCTAGAGCCATGGCATACACCCGCCGGCGCGAGGACTTCAAGGTAACACTCCGATCGGACATCGCTAATGACCTAGACCTCCAGGTGTTAGAGGTCGAACAGACCCCGCACCCACCCACCTTCCTAGTCAACATATACAACGACGACAAGAAGCAGGGCCGGCAATCAGCAGCAAAGCGGCTTCAATGCCTCGCGCTACCACGCGACGTCCCCACAATCATCTCAGGAGATTGGAACCTACACCACCCCCTCTGGTCCCACTCAGCAGAACTGGCAAACGACTCGACGGAACAAACAACGGACTGGCTAGCAGCGCAAGGCTATACGATCAAGAACGAGAAGGGAGAACCAACCTACTTCTCCCATGCGCACAAGACATGGTCAACAATCGACCTTACGTTCCCAAACCCGGCTGCGACAACACTAGATGCAGCACGAGAATGGCACATTGACAGTGGAAGCTCGTTCGGCTCCGACCACCTCGCACTGCGATGGACGATTGACTATGGCACCGAGGAAGTCGAGAACGTGACGGGGGAACGGTACAACTTCAAAGACACGAACCCAGCTAAGTGGCGAGAGGCCTTCCGAGACGCTCTACTCACACACATGAGAGAACTAGACCCCCTTAAACGCACAACGGAAACACTGACTGCCGAGGAACTAGACACCGCAGCACACGCACTCACAGAGGCAATGCAGGAAGCCAACGCAAAGGCGGCCAAGATCAGGAAACCGAGCGACTGTGCACGCCCGTGGTGGAACCAAGACTTACAAGGGGCAGCCAAGAAGGTAGCTGACTTACGCGCACAGAGCCTCGCACACGCACGGCAATGGGGCACCCAGGCAACGGTAATAAACGCAGCAATCAAGACGTCCAGGAACTACTTCAAGAGACTGTACAAGACAGCCCGACGGAAGTGGATCACAGAAACGCTTGAACAGGCCGAGACACCAGACATCTGGAAGTTTACAAAATGGGGTAAGGGCACACGGACCTATGCCTCACCAGCAATATCGAGAGGACCAGACCGAAATCCCGCAATAAGCCACGAGGAGAAGTGTAATGCCCTCCAGGAGGAACTCTTCCAGCCCCCGCCACCACTCGAAGACGAGCACCGACCAGACCTAGAACAGCTGCACGCAGAAGACCTACCCCATGAGGAGGTCACACGCGACGAGGTGAGAAGTTCCATATTCAAACAAGGAGCCGACAAAGCCCCGGGCCTGTCACAAAGTCCCTTCCGTACCATCCGCTGGGCCTGGGAGGTCGCACCGGACGCTATACAGTGGCGTGCGAAAAAAACTCCCGCGCCCCCGCCACAGTGCTGTTCTATGTAATCCTGGCTACATTGCAAGAGCATACTGTGATCAAATGAGCCAGAAAAATTACAGAGTGTAGGATGCATGTATGAGAACTTATATACATTCCTTCATGGCTCTCTACCCAGCCGTTGAGTTACAATAAGGCAGAGATGGCTCAGAAGGCCGTGGGAACTGCCCAAACATGCCAACATACAGGACCTTCCTCTCGAAAATTTCTGGCTGTTGCACTCATCTAAGTCAAACCTCCCCTCAGCTATTGCATCGACACACCACCATGACCAAGATGACACCCACAAAGAAGATGGCCCTCTGGCGGATGGTCCGCTTTGAGCACAAGGACTTCACCCAAGCTGCTCGTGCACTCAAAGTCGACCGCAAGACAGCCTCCAACACATATCACAAGCTCTTAGGCCAGGGTGCACATCCAGACTTCTACAAGAAAGCACCTGGACGTGGTCGTCCCCGCTCCATGACTGCACGAGAAGAGCGAAGGGCCATTCTTGCCATCCACCGCGGCCATGCCCGCACAGCAATGGACCTCCAGCGCGACATGTTCCCCCATCTTCACCCAACCACAGTACGTCGCATGCTTATACGCCATCGCCTCTATGGGAGGGTATGCCGCAAGAAGCCCCTTCTTCGCCCCATCCATTGTTATCAGCGAAGGAAGTGGGCGAAGATGTTCAGCTGGTGGACTGCCAAGATGTGGCAGCAAGTGTGGTTCTCTGATGAGTCCAAGTTCAACTTGTTTGGCTCTGATGGGAGGCATTACTGCCGAAGAATGCCAGGGGAGGAGTACCTGCCCCAGAATGTCAAGCCTGTGGTGAAGTATGGGGGAGGATCTGTGACAGTGTGGGGAGTGGTCACATCAGATGGTGTCGGGAGGCTTCACCGCATTAACGGGAACATGGATGCCAAGCAGTTCATATCCATTCTCTCCACATCCCTCCTAGACACTGTTCTGGATCATCACCTTAACCCAACATCCATCATTCTTGTGCAAGATCGCGACCCAAAGCACACATCCCGCCTTGCACAGGCATGGTTCCAGCAAAATCACGTTGCCTTACTCCCTTGGGCCCCATCCTCTCCTGACATGAACATCATTGAAAATGTCTGGGAGCTCTTGGATAGAAGAATACGGCGGCGAGAAGTCAGACCACGCACGGTGGATGAGTTGTGGGAGGTAATGCAGGAGGAGTGGAAAAAAATCGGAGTTGAAGAAATACAGAGGCTCTATAGGTCAATGCCTGCTCGTGTTGCTGCTCTAAAGAAAGCTCATGGAGGGTACACTAAGTACTGAATGTAACTTTGAGATTTGGTCTAGTTCAGAGGGTACAGGGATGCAAACTTTGCGGCAGGGAGAAGGGCAGATCTCAAGATTTATTCCGATTTAATCACTTATATTCAATTTTCTGAGGAAGCACATAGAAAAATCTATGTTTGAAGTCACTAATATATTGTTCCCTACTCTAGCTATATACCCTATGAATTATGTCTGCAAGGACCCCCTTCCCACAGAGCACTAGCTCAAGAAGTCGCGCAGGCAGGGGCGCAGGAGTTTTTTTCGCACGCCACTGTACATGCGCTGATGAACCATTGCCTCCGCGCAGGACACCACCCAAGAGAATGGCGCAAGGCAATCGCAGTAGCCATCCCAAAACCAGGAAAACCCGACTACAGCAACCCTCGTGCATACCGCCTCATCCAGCTCCTAGAATGCATGGGTAAAGTACTCGAACGTATCGTCGCTAACCGACTAGCATACCTAGTTACGACCCACAACCTCGTCCCCGCCAACCAGTTCGGAGGAAGACCTGCGAGCTCCACAGATGATGCCATACTGACGTTCATCCACGACATCGAGGCGGCGCACAACCATGGCCGCGTCACCTCCGCTCTCACCTTTGACATTAAAGGCTTCTTCGACTTCGTGAACCACGGACGCCTACTCAGCGTGATGCGCGCCAAACGCATCCCCCTCCAACTCGTACGATGGACCGCCGCGTTCCTCAGTGACCGGGAGGCTGCCATTTGCCTCGACGGCATCCGCGGACAGATGAAGCCAGTCCAGAATGGGATCCCCCAGGGCTCCCCTACGTCCCCTATCCTATTGATCATTTACGCGGCTGAACTCCTAGAGATTTTTGAACAGGCAGCAAGAGAACACAGCGAAGCCACGGCCTCCAGAATGCAGCTGGCAGACGACCCATCACCCACACAGCTCATCATGTACATCGACAATGGCACAATCTACGTCTCATCCCAATCCCTCAACACGAACCTCAAACGCGCATACGACACGACAGCGAAGTGGCTGAAGAGCGTCAGCCTTGAGCCAGACATGGTAAAGCGAGAGCTAATGCATTACTCACGACGCCGACAGGACCAGACTAACACACCAACGATAACGCTACCCGGGGCCAACGGCACCGAAGTCACGATTGCTGCGACTGCAATGACCAAGTGGCTAGGAATCCACCTCGACCGCACGCTGTCATTTGACCATCACATCAAGCAACTCGCAGCACGAGCAGAACGAGCAGTCAACGGAATGGGCCTCCTCGCCAATACGGTGCGCGGACTCTCCCAAGACCATGTACGACAACTTTACACAGCCTGCGTACGCCCGATCATGACGTACGCCAGCCCCGCATGGTGGAGAGGTAAGAAGAAACAGGAAACGGCACTAACCAGAGTACAGAACAGAGCCCTCCGACTGATATGCGCAGCGTTCCGGACCACCCCTATAGCAGCCATGGAGATAGAAGCCGCAATACCTCCAATCCGACATCACCTCGACCACGTACGCGAGAATGCAGCAATCTGACTCAACAAGCTGGGCGCATACAACCCGATCCTACGACGACTACCCGACACCTGGCACCTACGCACCGCAACACAGGTACCGCCTCCCCCACGACCCACACACTGCAGGATCACCGCACGACGCCACAAACCACCAGCGTCAACGCGGCTCACCAGACTCACCGAACTCACCGACCCACAGAACGAGCGACTCGAACCACTGGCCCTCCCCCCATGGAAGCACACGCCAGCCCACTTTAAGGGACGACTTCGAATCACCCCCACAGCAAAGGGAACAACGAAGGAAGAGGCAGCAAAGGCGCACAAGGCGATGATAAGAGACCTCGAGAAGGACCCCACACGTATACTTATATACTCAGACGGCTCACTACTAACGGACCAGACAGGTCGTCGCCGAGTCGGAGCCAGCCACGTCGCCCTCAGACAACAACACCTCCTCTTTGGAAGACGCATATCGATGAGCCCGCGCGCAGAAGTATTCGACACCGAAATGGCCGGCCTAGCTTGGGCAGCACGAGACACCACCGCATTCCTGAAGGAACACCCCGACCTACACATCCGACACCTCCACTTTTTCGCCGACAACACATCAGCCATATCAGCCATCTTCGAAGCCAAGACCACCACGGCACAGGGGTACTCACGCACCTTTCGCCAACTGTCCACCGACTTCCTGGACGCCCACTGTAACACCTCCCTCACGCCGCGCCAAGTACTGTGCACCAATCTCTATACTGAGAAGTGCGTGTACCGGAACGGTGAGTGTGAGAAGCTTTTCTCACACCCTTCATGCGTCGACCTTTTAGGGTCGGCACTACACGCTGAGTTACGTAATATACATTGGTAGTCTATGTTAGGTCCGTTATGTCCGACACGCGCATGCAATACATGACGATTCAGTGTAACAGCCGTTACACTCCCCCCTACTGGACACGACCACGGGTCCACACAGTTGGCTGCGTAATGGAAGGTGGATGATGACCCCGACTTGGCTAGTGCAAAGCAATACCGTGGCGCGCATTGAGTGCGAGCTAGGCTGATGTGCGAGGAACTCAGTTGTGGCCATTCCCCGATCCTCCTGGTGCCGGGTGGTTCTCACCTGGCGACGGTGGTCGGCTAGCCGGGGGGTTCTCCCCCGACTGAGCATCGTCCATGTCAATGTCCTCTCGTTTGCCGTGTGCGAAGTGGATGCCGACTGGGATGGGTGGCAGCTGAGTGCGGTGAATGATATGTTCCTCGCGGACATCATTGAGCTCGCGAGGGTAAGTGCTATACAGCGGTGTCGCCTCTAATGCACGCCCCTCGTACTCATTACGACACCTCTGTGCGAAGTCCTCCAGGAAGCGGACTTCGCTCCAGTGGTAGCCCATCCTGGCAAACCAGCTGGCAACGTCAAATATGGTGACGTTGTCGGCCGTCCGCGGGTAGGACATTGCCTCGCGTCCAGCACCGATGGGGTACTGGCCGCGGTGCACGATACGCTCGTACAAGCCAGGTATTGAGAATAGCTGGCTTGTCGCGATGCCCCACGCGTGACGTCCCCCGCTGGTACTCGGAGCCAGTCGTCGGATGAGGTGTAATGCCTCGACGTCGCCGGCATGGGGTTGCCCGTGTCTGTCAACGCGGATGGACGTGGGGCGCAACCGGGTGTTTACCCGGTACCAGTCAACCCAGTCCTCTGTTGGCGACACGTTGTTGGGCTGTGGGAGCTTCGCCTTCTTCACAGGGGGAGCGGCTGCTGATCGTCCATCCGTTTCAGCTCGTCGCTTCAGCCTCCCTTCCATACGGACTGGTTTACTCGACGACGTCGCCGTCGTCGAGGTAGGCTCCGTTGGCCTTGATGTCGACCCTCGACTGTGCCTGCTCGACTCCGACTGGTGTCCCACCCGCGATGGCCCTGCGCCCCGGGTCTCGGTTGTATAGGCCAGTCGTCACGCAGTGTCCCGGCTCTCCCTCATCGCATACTCCAGCTTTCGAGCCTCCTGTTCTTCTTCCTGTTCCCGGGGCGGTCTCCAATTCGACAGTATCGTTTGAATTCCCTCTACTGCGCGTAGTACTGGGTCACGGTTGGCTTGCATGATGAGGTCTCGTACTCGTGTGATCGCGCCGGGGTCATTCGTTTGGGTGGCCGCCAGTAACTGGCCCGCTTCCCTACGCCCTCGGGGTATGAAGTTATGCTGTTAAAACCGTATACTCAGTCGCGTCCTCTTGGTACCCGACTGTATTGCGTGTACGCTACCTGTTAAAACCGTATACTACAGGATCGTGAGTCCGTGTCCGAGTCCATGTCCGAGACCTAACTACTCACCTCAGTCGCGTCCTCTTGGTACTCGACTGAGGTGTGTCTACTCTACTCTGCTCCTTTTCGCGCCTACGTTCATCACGTGTCCGAGTCGCCGGTCCGCGTCACCGGCTCGTGTCAACACATCTCCCGGCGAGTCCTACCACTGAGTTGGTGGGTAGGTCAACGTTGGCGGGCCATCCTTCCGGTGGTTGCGGCACCTCACCAGTAGTACCAAACGTTCTACTGGTGGTGTGCTCCTGCCGTTCCTTCCCCTTTCCCTTGAGTGCCTTCTTCATCCTGTTGTTCCTGATCCTGCGCGCTTCCTCCTCCTCGTCGACGTAATCGTCAGAGTCCGACGCATCCCAGTCTTCCATGATCGCCGGGAGCTTCGGAATCTTCTTCGCAGAAGATTCCGTGCGCGCCTCTGCGGGGCTTTCGGGATTCTGGTAGTGCCGCGACGAGGGTCCCGTTGGTGTCCTCGCGCGGCCCTCCACTCTCGGGAGTGGAGCTGGAGTGGGTTCCGGTGTCCCCGGTCTGCGCTCTTGTGTCCTCGAGGTCGTTGTTCGCCGCTGTTCGAGCTCCTCTCGGAGCTCAGATACTTCACGGGTGAGCTGTCGGATCGACTCGTCCCGTCGGCCTACTCGTGCCTCCGTGACGTGGATTTCGGCTTGTAGGTCGTGTATGACCGTTTGCATCTGGCGCACTTGGCTGAGGTGGTCTTCCATGGCACGATTGAATTCGTCGCGCGCACAGAATGCCGCTTCTTCCATTTCATCCACCTGGTCCCGGAGTCTTCGGGCCAGGTCCTCCCCCCCTTGAGACCAGCCCTCCGCTATGAGCTGTTGTACGGTGGTCATACGCAAGTGCGTATGGGCACTCTGCACCATTGTCTCAAATGTGCCGTCCATTCCGGCAGCATGGGGTAGGTGTGCAACGTAAGCATTGATACGCCCCTAGCGGAGCTGTGCCCCGAAAAACACAAATATTCGCAGCTCTAGCTACGTCGAGTAAAGGCTCTGAAGCATCGAACAGAGGCATAAGTCGCAAGGTCAGCTCGAAAAGCCCTTCGAAGCGTCGAAGCACGAATCGTTATTTCGAAGCGACAGCTACAGGGCTACGATACTAGCGACTGTTCCCTCGACCGAACCTTGGACGAGGGCTGCGGCGATTTCCTCCCTGCACTGGTACTCCCCTCTCAGCACGCCCAGGAGCGGTATCATCGCGCAGAAGTCCCACCAGGTCAATACCTTGCGCCCCAGCGGCCACTACGACAAGATGATCAACGCTGTAGTGCAACGCGCGAATGTATTGCGAAAGATCTCGAGTCTCCGATCGAACCGTCTCTCGAAGCGCACCGAATGCGGTACGAAGCTCGTCGAACGTACGGGGCAATTCGCGAAAGTCTTCGAGGTAGATAGGCTCGGCGGCGAAGCTTGGCGGATCCGGGAAAGGCAGTGGGGCGGCAGCGAGCTCGACTGGCTGGGGAACGAACAGCGGATCCCAGGCAAGAGGAGCGTAGGGAACACCTCGGCCAGGAACAACGTTCCCTTCCTTGAAGACGCGATCGATGTGGTTCATCGTGGCCACGACGGTCGGGTACGTGTATGGAGAGCGCAGCGAGCCGGGACGAATCGAAACAGCGGTCGAGTACGATTCAAAGAGGGAGCGCTACCAGGAGTGTGAGCAGCATCGAGCTTCTGGGTTGAACGTAACCTACCAGCACCCAACGAACGAAATGGGCCCAAGCCAACCACTCTTTGGCCTCGACGCTAGCACCTACTGGTTCGAAGAACCGTTCTGCCTGCACTAGGGCGAGAAGACGATGATAGCGGGCGATGTGCGCGTCGGCACGTGGAAGTGCTTCTTCGACTGGCGCATCCATGACAAGTAAGTGTCGAACGGCTCGAGTTCAGGAGTTGTCCTTCGAGGTGATTGGACGCCGCGTGGTGGGTTCAGTGTGGCTGAGCGACGGTTGGTACTGCATAGTTTTCGGCGAAAGCCACCTGTATATAAACAAACCCTCTGCCGAAAGGAGGGCAAGCTCTCAGTACCGTTTAGATCTCATTTTTCCTTCTCTCTCTCGTTTCGAAGCGCGTCGTCAGTTGGTTCGGTCAGTCGAGTTCTGGTCCAGCGCCAGCAAGTTCGAAGGTCGTTCGAAGCGGTTCGAAAGGCACGTCGTAGTTCGGAGCGGTCATCAAGTCCTGTTTTCCCTCGTACCCCCCGTCGAGTTGAGTCTTGCCCGAACTCTGCCCTCTCTACATAGACCACCACCACCACCACCCACATCATCATTCTCGAGCGCAGTTCATCGCTGCACCGGAAGGCCTCGCCCCCACAGCTCGGCCTTGGCCTCTCGTTTGTTTAGAGGGTTAGGCTTTCCGTCTCGAGCGGTCGCATCACCAGTAATCCGTGCAGGCAGACTACTTCACGGACGTATACCTCTGCAAGTTCAGCAGTGGTTGTGGTAGTCTTGATGGGTATAAGGTGTACCATTGAGGTTAGGCGGCATACAACTACCCACAGGTAGTCGTACCCTTTTACCTGAGGAAATGGCCCAACAAAGTCCATGGATATTGAGATCCATGGTCTCGTTGGGATGGGCAATGAGTGCAGCCATCCCGGCTGCAGGTGATTACGAGGCTTGACCGTTTGGCAAGTTCCGCATGTGATGCAGAACTTATCGATGTCTTTGCCTAGTCGCGGCCACCAAAACCATTGTCGTACATATTCAGATGTCTTTTGCGGTCCGAAATGTCCTAGTGTGGTGTGAGCCTGGTCGATCACCAATTCGGTGAGCGATCGTCGCTTCAGCAGTACCCGGGGTATACACAAGACCTCGATGTTTTGTCGGTTCTTGGTGTGTATCAATCCATCCCGAACTACGAACGTGGTGTACTGGCTAGGGGCTTCCAATATTTTTCGGAACGTTGGGTCAGCATGGTATCCCGACTTCATGGATTTCATGAAGTCGGGATGCTGTTGCATCTTGGTACGCAATGGAGGCCCCGTCGTGAGTGCGTCGGCGACAGTGATGTTGGTGACCGTAGCGTCATCAGTGGCGGGGGGTTTCGTTACCTGATGAGTAGCCATATCCTGTGCCTCGGCCTCCTGTTCATGTCGCCTGTCCGCGATCTTCTGAGATTGTGTGCGGATGGCCCGCAGTTCTATTATGCGCGTGGATGGGAGGTCTTCATGGTTGGGATCGAGTCGGACGTCCGCGTCCACCATCTGGTGGGCGGGGACAAATTCATCTGCACCATCGTTCTTGTAATATCGAGACAGACAGTCGGCCACTTTGTTCTTACTTCCTTTGACATATGATATCACATAGTCGAATCAGGATAGGTACTTGTACCATCGAATCTGCCGGTTCGATGGATGCGGTACTCCCTTGAAGAACGTTAGGGCCTGATGGTCGGTGATCAGGTGTATTTTCCAGCCCAGTAATTTGTCTTCCCACTTCAGCAGAGCCTCCATAATGGCTAGTGCTTCCCGTTCATACGTGTGGTATGACCGTTGGGCGCTGGTGAATTTGCGCGACAGGAATCCGGCTGGTCGGCATGTTTGCCACTCAGGGCCTTGCCCATATACTGCACCTACGCCATATATGGACGCGTCTGAAATCACCCATATGGGCTCATTCCGTGATGGGTCTATTGGCCTCAGTATAGGGGCTTTACTGGCGAGTGCTTTGATTGATTCAAAGCACTTGTCGTGAAGCGCTCTCCATACAAACGGCCTCCCATTGCGGCACATGTCCGCGAGTGGGGATGTGTAGCCAGTAACCTCGGGCAAAAAGTGCGCGAGGTAATTGACTAGGCCGAGGAACCGCTGTACCTCAGTAAACGACCTCGGTACTCGCCACGTTCTTATCCTCTCCATCTTATCGCGGTCAGCGTGTAGTCCTCGGTCGTCGATGAGGTGACCCAGACAGTCCATTGCCTGCGAGTATAGGTCACATTTCGTCTGGCTCAGGAATAGCTTAGCCTTCCTGAGTCGTTCGAATACTATGGCCAGGTGTTGTTCATGCTCTTCGATTGAGCCTGAAAACACAAATATGTCGTCGAGATATACATGGACGAATCGTCCAATGCAATCACGAAAGATAGCTGTCATCAGCGACTGAAAAGTCACGGGGGCATTGCAGTCTCCTTGTTGCATGACTAGACTCACGAACGTTCCATATGGTGTGGAGAACGCAGTCTTCCATACGTCCTCTACTGCTATACGGATCTGTTCGTATGCGTCTGAGAGGTCGATCTTTGATCGATATTTCGCCCGGGCCACATCCATTCGGATTTGGTCCTGGTCCGGAAATGGTGTTACGTCCTTTCGTGCGTTGTTGTTGCGTTTCCGAGCATCGACAACAGTGCGTAGTTTGCCTGACTTCTTTGCTATGCAAAGAAGTGGGGCAGCTTGGGATGTGTTTACCTGTTGCCACCACCCCGCAGCCATATACCGCTCGATTTTCTCGAGCAGTTGCGGCTTCATCGCGTCCGGGCATTTGGGCAAGTGGTATTTGTACTGCATGGCAGGGTCAATTAGCGGTATTGAATGGTTGATTTCTCGGAATGGCGGGAGTTCCGGTGGCGGTGGCCGCATGATGTCCTTACATTCCTTCAACCATTTTTCGCATAATGCCCTGCATTCTGGCTCTGTGTCAAGTGTTTGACGAATTTCCTCATCTTTGAGGACATTCATCATAGCTCTTTCCACTTCATCGTTGCTACCCATGGGATCTGGTCTCCCAACTCTGTCTCGACGAGGATTCGTCGATGAGTGCAGCGTTGGGTAGGAATGGATTCCTATTTCTGGTGTCCTAGTGGGGTATTTACTACCAGTGCAAACTGGTACCGCTCTCCTTCCTGTGGTTGGCACCACCGTTCCATTATTCCGTGGTGCCTCCTTCTTCTTCGTTGTTGAAACAACATAATCGTCGTTCCCTCCCCTCCTATCCTTCACTGCTCCTTCGTTCCTACCGCAGGATCGGGATGGCGGGTCCTTTGTTCCTCCCGCGGGGCGACCCTATGGTCGCATCGTGGACACAGTGCGGAGGTGGGTCGTTAATCGCTCATGGCGATTCTGCTTGCGCTGCGCCGCAATCTCCTCATCCTGGGCTCTCGTGTACGCAGGTACCGATACTCCGTCCACCCAGATTTTATTCTGGGTGAAGTCGAGTATTACGCCATGCTGACGACAGAATGTGGTACCAAGGATTAGGTCGTATCGGTCCACGTCGATGACATCAAAGTATTTGATGTCGTCTATTGGACCGATCTTGATTCGCGGTCGCGCACCATAATGTATGGTGGAGCGACTGCCTTTCGTCCCCAGTTGCAGATTGATTGGCTCCGCCAGATCCACCCGGCTTGCTCGGGACAGATAAGCAATTTCGGGCGTGATGGCGTCCGTCGTACATCCTGTGTCAAACAGGGTGTATGCCTTGACACCGTTCACGTCTACCTCCGCACATAGTGTTCTCATGGCCTCCGGCCTCCGTGTCGGTTGGTCTTTTGGTTCACTGGTGCGGCGTATTTGTGAGTCGTACAGCCATGCCGCCTTCATTGTGCGTGATGGAGGGATGGTTTCTAATGCGTTGAGTCGAGCGATTGTCTCAACTGCTTCTTTCTGTGACTGGTACGCCACCTCATCACGCCTTACGTGCGATGCGGTGGCTTGGCCTATTCGCATCGCCCCGAGTGCGATGGTCATAGTACCCACGCCTATCTCATGAGTGTCGTTCCCGTATTCACCGTCCCCATGAGATTCCTCTCCTGGGTCGTCGTATGCATATGGAGCATCGCCGTATTCTGATATGGGGTACTGCATTTCTGCAGTCTCCTCTATCGCTGTCTCCACTGGTTGATTTTCTGCCGTGACCACTTCGGGTGCAGTGGTGTTTGCTATCGCATCTCCCCCACTCGTCATCTCATCGATGTCGACGATCTGACCGGCCTGCAGTCGGGGTACAACTCGTGTAGACTGGCCATAATTCAGGCATACCGGATCCTTTGAAGTATGCCCCTCATTGCCGCACGTCCAACACCTTAGTTTGCGACCACTTGCAGGAGTGGTTACAGTCTTTACGCTGTGTGGCATAGCTTTTGGCGCAGTGCTTGCCGGCGGGTGGGCCACGGTGTTTGACCTTTGTGGATTGTTGTGCCCCCTATTTTGTGGTCAAAAGCTGGGCTTACTCGATGGCACGGCCTTCGTCATTGCCGGGGCCATCGGTGTGGGTGTCTTACTTGCCACTGCGCCATCGTGCGCAGTAGTATTGTAGTACCCCGAATTCTTGGACGCTGCTGCCGATCGTAGTGCGAATTCGTATGATTCGGCTGTTCGAATTATATATTCGAACGTCGATCGTTCCGGAGTTATGAAGTACACTTTTCGAAGTGTATCTTCCATGGGGGATGGTAGTGCGCTCAAAAACCGCACTTTCCAATCGTAGTCCCCAGGTCGTTCGGCCATACGATCGGCGTACTTGTGTAGTTTGTCCATCAGACCAGTTACTCCAGTTTTCTTGTCGTACTTCACAGTACGCCAAGCTTCGCCAGCCTGTATTTCTCCGTCCTGGTGTATAAATCGGTGATGCAGTGCAACAACTGCGTCGCTGAATGTCCATTTCCGTTGTTGCCGTTGGAAAGCCTGGACATGTTGGTAGTACCATGTGCTGGCGTCGCCTTTCAGAGCGTCGCCTAGCATCCGTAGTCTATCTCGGTCCAGTCGACTTCCAGTGACACGCAACGTGGAAAAGTAGGTAAGTAGCTTGTACAACCATTCTTTGAACGCGTATAAATCATCCTCCCCTTCCCAGGAGGATGGCTTTTCCACCTTCGCAATGCGGAGGTATGATGGAGTCTCTCCGTCAGGCTCCTCACTCACCATGCGTTCGATCATGTCTCGACATCGGTTGAGTGATCGTTCCATGGGGTTAACCACGTCTACTGTCCGCGTTGCGGATGCGGGTTCCTGCTCACTCCTTGTACCGCCTGTTGGGCGGTATGAGTGCATGCCATACGTCTTGTATCCTCGATGTGTTCGCGTTGTGAGCGGGCTCCCCGCCGTTATGCCTGGGGTGAATGACACACGGCTTACTTCGCGCTGACGATGGGCCGTGGTGGGGGGCGGTCTGGGATCTGTATCGTTCCTGCCATACCCTCGTCCGGATGCACTAGACTGCCTTCGCCATTGTGCATTAACCCAATTATTTCGCGCAAATGGGGTCACCTCGCGGCGGTGACTGTCCGTGCCCTGACTAGAGTTCCACCCTCGATAGTCATGTGGGGACGAGTCCCTTTCTGGTCTGCGGCCTTCATCGCCCTGCAGTCGCAGGGGGGTGGTGTTCTCCCCGTCGTGCCGCTCCCTCGGGACGACTCGTATTGGTGGTTCCTGTATGTCTTCAGGTCTCTCACGTCTCTCACTACCGGTTCGGTAGTGAGTGTTACTCCCATGCGTCGATATGTGCCCTATCGACTCTTCAGGTATGCTTGGTACACCGGGTTCGTCCAGTGGGTCTTCCTGATATTTCGACCGATATCCCCCCCCACATCATAGTGGAGGGTGACTCGTTCGTACCCTGGCCCCGTGGTACGTGGCGGCGACCTCACGATCCTGGCACTCGTTGTGAGTCCCAGTTCGGGGAGCTGCTGTCTGAGTCGCGTGGCGGCCTGCTTTCGCTGGGTGTATATGGCCATTAACTCACCAGGTTGCTGCGGTGATGGGCAAGAAGCCCTGACGAGTTCGAAACCCACGAGGGGTTTGTAGTCACATCCACCTGACCGTGTTCAGGTTTGACTGACACTGTAGCTCAGTGGTTAGAGCAATGAAGGCCCTATCAGAAGGTCGTTGGTTCGAATCCAGCTGGTGTCACTTTTCCTGGTTCAGCCTTGTCTGAGTCTCATCAGCAGCGACATTATATTGTCGAACGCAGCTTCTATGTTGCGGTCAATGGTCGCAGGCGTCGCCATTGTGGTGGTGGGCTGCACGACTGGGTTGGATCGGGCTGGGGTTTGTACCGCATTGTCTGACGACCTCTCCACCCATTCCCGCGTCTGTTGTCCCTCCACTTCCCGGCCTTTCCCCTTTGCTTGGGTCGCCAGTCGCTCAACTTCATCGCTGGAGTTGGTCTCACTGTCTGTTGCGGCTGCCATTTCCACTATTTTGTTCTTTAGTGTCTTCCCAAGGTCTGCAATGCCCTTGCTGATGACCTGGGCAATCTCTCTCGAGAATTCTTCCAAGCGGGTCTCTACATGGGCCATGGCCTGCTCATGTCGAGACTGACGGGATCCTCGTCGGGACCCTCGCGTGCTAGCACACCTATCGGGTCTCGATGTGCTTCCCTCCTCTCCGCCCTGTAGTACCGGGTGCGGTTCTACTGTGGTGCGGCCAGGTGTTAGTCGAGGTGCTGTTGCCTTGCCAGTTTCTGGTACAGTCCATTCGGACTGTACCTTTACCCATTCACCAGTTCCCGGTGTTGCCCGGGAGCTGGCATGTGGGGCCCTGCTTAATGGGGCAGTTCCGGCAGTTTGGGTGGGAAATCCACCAATCATGAGTGGATCTCCTTCACCCGCCGATGCTCCTCGTGGCAATGGCGTGCTAGGCTCGCGCTGAGTTGCCATGTTACTCGGCTCCGGTCTATTCTGAGCTCTAGCGAATCTGCCTCCACGAGAGCGTGGTGGTAGTCGTCAACCGTGTTTGTCGATTTCGGTTTCCGGATTTGACAGAATGGTGATAGAGTTATCGTGTTGATGATGGTGATGTGGTTGTTCTCGACCACACGCACTTCTGATATAGAAGTTCGAGTTTCCGAAGGACAGTAAAAAAGTGTAACACCTCCCTCACGCCGCGCCAAGTACTGTGCACCAATCTCTATACTGAGAAGTGCGTGTACCGGAACGGTGAGTGTGAGAAGCTTTTCTCACACCCCTCGCGTGTCGACCTTTTAGGGTCGGCGCTACACGCTGAGTTACGTAATATACATCAGTAGTCTATGTTAGGTCCGTTATGTCCGACGCACGCATGCAATACATGACGATTCAGTGTAACAGCCGTTACACCCACCCCAAGAACACGATCACAGTAGAATGGACCCCGGGACATGAAGGAATCACCGGCAACGAGATGGCTGACGAACTAGCCAAGGAAGCCGCCGAAGACGCACCACCACACCGACTAGCCTCACGGGCAGCAGCACGACGAGAGGCATGGTTTCACAGGCGAGTACTACCGAGTACACGTACCCACCGAACCCGATGACTGCCCATGCGGAACCCCTTTCCAGACGCGACAACACATCCTCCAAGACTGCCCCCGGTATGAGGCAGCACGTCACATCCTACGCGATGCAAGCAAACACATCGACCTCTCCACCATCCTCGGCACCGAGAAGGGAATCACCGCCCTTGCCGAATTCATTACGAAGAGCGGCGCATACACGAAGACTGGAGAACTACGAGCACACGAGCAGAGTGCAGAGCAGGCGGAGGACATTGGACCCGACGCACAGGACGATGAAGGCGGAGACCCCGACAGAGTTGGCGAGGTCGAACACTCAGACAACGACGAAGACGCACGATGAGCGGCGACCGTTGCACGGCGATCGCGCGCGCACACACCCACTCCCTCCCCTCCTCCAACACAATCGTGCACGCAGGGAACAATTCCGGCTTGGGCCTTGCGTAGAAGAATGGAGCGCCGGTTATGGATCATGGATATGTTTTCTTTTCTCCCCTTACTGTACATATGTTATGGACAGCGACCGCATATAATCGCTCACTCAAGGACCACAACTATAGACCTTACCGCTACCTCCCCATTACTTCATAGACTTACTACACTACCTCGCACACACCTAGAGCCGACAGGGGCACCGGTCCGTCTAACAGCGGGCTGACGCCCGCCGCGTCTTAGCACATTATAGTTTGCTTGTAGCGGGATATAAATGCAGAGTTCATCATCATCATCACCTCAGGCATATATTGAGCTCTAAGAAATGCTTGAAATTTGATTAAATAATTTAAGTCAGAAGAGTGCGCTTCAGAGGTGCGGGCAGATTATCCAAGGACCGGACGATTTATTAAACAATCAATGACATCCTCCGTGTGAAAGTTTCAGATACACACTTCCGGATTATATACTGTTGGCTAAGTCTATCACGACTGATCTTTCAACATCCTTCGACAGTGCTACCGTGCTTAGTCCGTGAATCCCGAAGGCGATCCTTATGCTGGCGTCTTCCGTAAACGGAATTCGAGACTTCTGGACGTGGGACGAGTATGAGTGCTTGGACTTACTCAAGCTGTACGTGAAGCAGCGAGACGGGCCCCCACGGGCAACGGCCCTCCGCCCCAGCAATACAAGTCACGAAGAGAAAACTCTCGCCCCGTAGAATTAGCAGAATAAGAGGATACTTGTAACCACGGCCCTAGCGGGTTCATTACCCGCCCAGCAGAGAACGAGAATCGGTGCGAAGGGCGTCCCGAGTCTGAGCTTCCAATAGGTCGGGCCGAGAGGTACGTGAGTCCTGCGAACATTGCAGCCCCGCTGATCCCCCATGCCGTGAAGTGGAAAAATAGCCTGCAATCACACATCTCTTCTACGCTCTACGGAGACCCGAGATCGTCAGGCTCTCCTTCGCGTGACCTACATCCGCCGACTTCGCGCTGCCACTTCCCAGAGGATGCAGCCGTCCTCGACCTTCCTCTGCAATGCGCCACCTACGAGGCCGAACTTGCGCCGCATCTGGACCCATGATCTGCGGCGGTCCTGCTGAGCACTGCGTCGAAGTGGATGGTATAAGGGCGGCCGCTAGAGAACATGAGGAATGAATACTGGGTGAAGCCCTCGAGCAGTCCCACTCCTGCCCCTGCGACCATGCTTCCGAATCTGCACGTCTCACATGTCTTGTCCCTCCTGGTTGCGGCGCTCCTGGTGGCTCAGAGCAATGCACAAGGCGACGCGAGCGGCCCAACCGCGACAACGCTGAACGGAACTTATGCCGGTCGATACGTCCCCGAGTACAACCAGGACTTCTTCCTCGGTATCCCTTTTGCCCAGCCTCCCCTCGGCGACCTGCGCTTCGCCAACCCCCTGTCGTTGAACACGTCTTTCGCGGGCGTTCGCAATGCGACTGAGTACAGTCCCGAATGTGTTGGTTACGGTGTCCGTGATCTTCGCGTGGTCAGCGGTGGCTTTGTTGAGCGAAATGTTGACAGAGCGACCAATGGGGGTACCCGATCAGCGAAGATTGCTTATACCTCAACGTGATACGACCTGCGAATTACTCGAATTACGGGGAACCTCTGCCCGTCGGCGTGTGGATCTACGTATGCAACTAGTTGAGATCGCTGGGTCGAGGAGGCCGGACTCAATCTGTGCACAGGGAGGCGGCTTCTATGAAGGTGGTACGGCCGACCAGCGATACAACCTATCCTTCATTGTCGACAATGGCGTGGAGGTGGATACGCCCTTCATCGGTGTCTCGATTGGCTATCGCCTCTCAGCCTGGTAAGCGGCATAAGCCAGAAATTTCGATAGAGTAACGCTCATTGATTCCGTAGGGGCTTCTTGGCCTCGGGTCAGTTGGCCGGTGAGGGTACGACAAACATGGGATTGAGAGACCAAAGACTGGCGCTACAATGGATTCAAGAGAATATCGCTGCATTCGGTGGTGAGTACATACGTCGCCGCCGTATATGACAAAGCTGACATTCATCCAGGCGACCCGGCAAAGGTCACCATCTGGGGTGAGAGCGCGGGAGCCCTCTCGGTCGGCTTCCACCTGGTCGCGTACAACGGGCGAGACGACCACCTCTTCCGGGGCGCGATCATGGAGTCGGGCAACTCCCTCCAAGCCAACGCGATGTTCACCGCGGACTACTACACGCCGATGTACCAAGCGATGGTCGACAACGTCGGCTGCACGGAGGCGCTCGACGTGCTGGCGTGCCTGCGCGCGACGCCGTTCGACACGATGAACGCCGCGATCAACAACACGAACGCGACGCTGTGGTACGCGGTGATCGACGGGGACATGTTCACCAAGCTCGCGAGCTACCAGCTCGAGGCGGGCGAGTACGTCCATGTCCCGATCATTTCGGGCGCGAACACGGACGAGGGCACGTCCTTTGGCCCAACGGGCGTCAATACCTCGGAGCAGTTCCTGGAGGTGCTTGAATGTGGGCTTAGCCATGCTTTTTGTCTTGCGTGCACTTGCTGATACCCAGACAGCGGGGTCCATTCACCCCTTCATCGGCATAGCGCCCGCTCTGGGAGACTTGATATTGAACGCCTATCCTGATGACCCATGTGAGGGCATTCCAGTAGACCTCGGATGCACCAGGCTCAATAACAGCTATGGCCTCGAGTGAGTACACAAATGTTTCCCTCTGTCATGTATCTCAATGTTCCACAGGTACCGACGTACCTCTGCATATGCAGGTGAGGTCTCATAAGAGCAACGTTGTCTGAATGGAATTTCACGAGTCTTACATAGGCGATGCCACATTCATCGCTGCCAGGCGCTATCAATGCCAGACCTGGACGGCGGGAGGTAACGCAGCGTACTGCTACCGCTTCAACACGCGCCCGAACGGGCTCACGATCTACACCGGCGTGAACCACTTCCAGGAGGTCTCCTTCGTGTTCGACAACACGAACGGCTACGGCTACGACGTGACCCCGAAACCGTTCGCGGGCATGCCCGAGAGCTACTACCAGCTGGCGAAGCTGATGAGCAGCTCCTGGGCGAGTTTCATCAACAGCCTCGACCCGAACACGTTCAGGGCGAACGACACCGCGACGCCGCTCTGGCCCGTGTACGACAACAGCAACCCGCAGGACATCGTGTGGGATGCGAACGTCACTGGCCTTGCGTGGGTGGAGGCAGACACTTACCGCGCAGATGGGATGAATACAATCCTCTCCTTGAACTACGCTTTCCACCGCTAATGTGCATACGACGTTGGCATTCAAAGATCCCCGAGAAATCAAGGAATACGGATGGGATGGAGATCTTCTGGCGAGGCCAGTGAGAAAACAAGGGCTGTGGGGTCCATTGACAAAAGCCAAACACGGAATTGTTGAATACTGTATGTAGTAGCATTGGCGCAAAACGTGGGTGATCTGAGGACAATCCTGTCCGTTGCACTTCGAGTCCGAAACAGCAAACCCAGTTCTATCGGCCTCCGGGCGCTTATATTGCAGGGTGCGGGCCACTTCTCACCACCGTCACGGTGATGGTTGGCGCCGGCAGCTTCTCCGCGGCCAGAAGTCTCTCCATTGAACTGCCACAGCTGCCGCAGACTTTTCACGACTTTCTCATGAGGGGTATGAGCCGTACTCGGGGAGAAACCTCAATTCTGATACAGACAATGGATCGACGGACTCGGGCCGTATGCGATGGCACTGGCATGGCAAATTGCAAGCGCGAGAAACGATCGCGATCACAAATGGTGAAGTGAGTCAAAGAGCGAGTCCGGGGATCGGAACCGCGCTATATATCTTCGCAGCGTAGTTTGGATACTGCGTTGAGCCCGCTGCACTCCGCTCAAGGTTTGCGTAAGCCCGCGACGCGTACGCTGTAGGTCATCTTGGCGCTTGCGGCGCGGTGGTTGTCCCTACCTATAAGACAGCCGGAGGTACGGGTATCCGCAAACAATCATGCATGCCCTAGCCATCACCATGCTGAATATGCTACAGACCCAGTCGAGGTGTGTCGTGTTGACGTCTCTCCACCTTGCACAAGCACTTAGACACCAACAGCGGTGACCAGTGGGATGACCCGCTCAACATCCCTGCACTTGCCGCCACCGCATCTGCTCTCATTCTTGTGCTCACCTTGTTAGGCACGCGTTTCTACGCGGGACTACCTGTTTCCGAGCGAGACAGCGAGGAGCAGAAGATCGCTCGCCAAACAGAACAGCGCAGCAAGACAATCATTGTATTTCAGCTCATCAGAGTGCTTTGCACTTTTGGTCTCGTCGCTGTATCTGCGTACCAAGCCGTCCTTTGGTGGCGGACAGACACGGATTGCCACCTTTGGCTGGCGACCCGTCTCGCTGCAGCATATGTACGTGCCGCGTATCTCAACAGGTTGAGCTGACGCGTCGCCCCCTATCTGACAGGCATACGCGTCCTTCCTAGCGCTACTTACCGTGTTCACGCAAACGCGACTGAGTTCGTTCGCGTCGGGTCACCTCACAGTTTTCCTCTTGATCACATGGAGTCTCTATGTCTACCGGGACGTATGGCCGCTCGCCACATTCACGTTGACGCCGCAAGACAGTGCAGAGGGCTCGCTTCTCTGGGCCAAGGTTGCATTGCTAACATTGTCTGGCGTACTCGTTCCCCTATGTATACCTCGCACATACGTCCCCATCGACCCGGAGGTAACATCGATTGTTAGCAATGGCACGCGGCTATTGACTCTCTTATACCCGCTGCCAGGAACCTACGATCCCACACCCAGAACAGACAGCCTCCGTGTTGTCCTTGGCACTCTATGGGTGGATGGATCCGACTGTCTGGAAGGCATACAAACAGACGCACACGAAGCTAGAAGATCTGCCTCCACTCGCGGACTATGATCGCACGAAGAACATTGTCAAACGGAGCTTTCCCGTATATGTTCAAGTTCATCACGCTCGAGCTTCTGCTGACTATGTGTACTAGCATTTGGACCCATTCCAAACGCAGACAAGGCGGCATTTTTTCTGGGGACTGATGCGCGTCTTCTGTGAGTTCCTTCTTGTGCTTGCGAATTCATGCTAACTATTCACGCAGGGAAAGAGTACTTAATGCTTGCTCTCATGCTTGCAACCAGGGTACGTGCAAGTATAGGAGGAAGCATATTCTCACTGAATATAGCGCAGTCTGTTATGTACCTCGCAAGTCCGCTTGGAGTCAACAGGCTCCTCAAGTAAGTGTTCACAACGATGTGCTACTTCGCTCTCCCTGATAGACTTCGACAGCTACCTCGAGCATAGCGGTGAGGATATGACAGTGCGACCATGGGTCTGGATATTCTTGCTGTTTCTCGGGCCAACCGCGGGCACATTCGCATTCCAGTGGTACGTATATACGGCGGTGAGTCCTGATCCACCCATCACATTGTGCTGCGAGTGACGTGGTTCAGACCAGAGTCGTAGTACGCGCAAAAGCGATCATCACGCAACTCATCTTCGAGCACGCACTGCGCGTCAGGATGAAGGCTGAGACGGCTGAGACAAAGTCTGTCCCGACGACGCCGGGGAAGACGCCTGATGTGGCCTCACTCACGGAGCATCTCGCAGTGGCATCAGTAGAGGCCGAAGTAGGTGAAGAAACTTTGCTTCGCGAGGCGAGTGCATCATTGCCAGCTGCAACGAAGGAAGGGGGGAACAAGCCAGAATCCTCAGGTGGAGCGTCGAATCTGGTCGGACGGATCAATAACCTTGTGACTACCGACTTGCAAACAATAGACAGTGGTCGGGACTTCATCTTCGTTTGTGAGTCTCCCTTACGCATTGGGCATCTCCAGGCATGGGCTTGGTGACTGAATTCCTGAATAGTGGTCGAGGTGCCGGTCCAGCTGGCACTTTGCACATGGTTCTTATATGTTGTCCTGGATTGGAGGTCAGTGAGATCATCAGTCCGTAAGTTGCTTTTCGCTCACAAGTCACTGTTACAGTGCTTTCGTCGGAATGGCGGTCATGGCTATTCTCCTTCCAGTCCCGGGTTACGTCGCCAGTTTCATCCATGGACTACAAGAGAAGAAGATGGCAAAGGTGCGCTCATTATACGAGGTCTATCACTGGGCATTCTGACGAGGCAATCAGACCGATGCTCGTGTGCAGACTGTTACCGAATGTGAGCCGATACGACGTTCATACACTCCTTTGGGCTAAGAAGACCTTGTTATTTAGTCCTCGGTGTGGTTCGCATGATAAAGCTCTTTGGATGGGAGCCTCGCGTTGCCGAGCAGGTTGCTGAGAAGAGGCAAGAGGAGCTTGGACTTATCAAGAAAGTGCGGATGCGCGAGTTCCTAATGAACTATATGAAGTCGGTATCTGACGCCTCTGTGTGATGCTTGACACTTACCTTCCTATTCGGCAGCCACTTAATTCCATTAGTAACGATGATCGTTACCTACGCAGTCTACGTGAGTACGCTGTGGTCCCGCGATTTATGAATATCATACTGAGCCCCGAGCCATTAGACAATTGTGATGAAGAGAACATTGACGGGTAAGACCTTTCGCCAATTGTATATCAGATATTGATGCCTTATAGCATCTGTGGTGTTTTCTTCAATAACTCGTAAGTGTCTTGTCTTAGCGAATGAGCTCGTCATAAGCATTCACGCCGCGATAAGTGTTTGAGACCCTCCGATATGAGATTATGCAGACGTTCGGTATGATCCCCCACATCATTCAAGGTGAGCCAAACTTTGGGTAGCTCAACATCCCCTTATCAACAATTGTCACAGCCAAGGTCTCTGTCGATCGCGTCGACAAATTCCTGAATGAGGCGAGCACTTTCGCCTATGTCATATACTACAATGTCTGACCTTACCATCAGACCGAGCTGCTCGATGAGTTCACAACCGCGCCCAGTGACTCGAGTGAAGTCGTTGGAGCTCCCTCCTTTGACAGTGATGTCATCGGCTTCCGCAACGCCTCATTCACCTGGACGGCATCGGAAGAGGGAAACATGACTCCTACCCATTCTCGACGCGTATTCAGGCTACTGATAGAAGACGAGCTGACGTTCAAGCGCGGAAGTGTCAATCTAGTGCTTGGACCAACGGGATCTGGCAAGACATCTATGCTCATGGCGCTCCTGGGTAAGTGTGCCTCCTTGCCGATATCCGCATCGGTTCTTGACTCACTTCGTCCAGGCGAGATGCACTACATCCCTATCGGCCCAGATTCGTACGTGAACCTACCGCGAACCGGAGGTGTTGCGTACGCTGCACAGGAATCGTGGGTTCAGAACGAGACCATCAAGGCGTGTAGTCCTCTATTATCACAGCTTCATTTGGCTGACAGTTTGTGTAGGACAACATCCTCTTTGGTTCCCCATTTGACCCTGAACGCTACAATAAGGGTAGGTGGGTTCTCGACGCTAGGATGCTCCACGCTCATGGAGATCGCGTAAGTCATCGACCAGTGCGGCCTCAGACGTGACCTGGAGCTCCTGGATGCCGGAGACCTCACAGAGGTTGGAGAGAAAGGCTTGACGCTTAGGTATGTCACGCTTGCATGTACAAATGCTAAAAGACTAACATCCTATCAAGCGGCGGACAAAAGGTCTGTACAACCGAGTCGTGTCACCCAAGTACCCCTCCTGATCCAAGATCCTCGCAGGCACGCATCACCTTGGCCCGCGCGATCTACAGTCCAGCCGAGATTCTGCTCTTAGACGATGTCTTGGCGGCGCTCGACGTCCACACTTCGCAATGGATTGTCAATAAATGTTTCAAAGGCGACATTATACGTGGACGGACGATGATTCTAGTGGTAAATAATCTCGTCTCGGATGAATCTAACCCGCTGACAGGTGTTGTAGACGCATAACGTGGCGGTCGTACGGCCCATCGCAGACTTCGTTGTTTCTCTGGGCACCGATGGACGTATTCACAGTCAGGGGACGCTTACAAAGGCGTTAGAAACTGACAAGGAACTCGCGTCTGAAGTGATGGAGCAGGCGGAGCATGACAAAGCTGAGGAGGCTGTTGAAGACATAGGAATAGAGACTACGGAACGACAGAAGAAAGGAAAGCTAGTCGTGGAGGAGGAGGTATCTATGGGGCAGGTTGGTTGGTCTGCTTGTAAGTGTCAGAGATGCTCTCGTGCAACGTTCACTCATCTCTCAACAGTCCAGCTGTTCCTCGGGGCCCTCGGCGGAGAACATCCTATCGTATTTTGGACGACTTGCCTGGGCACTTATGTCGCGTGCGAAATCGTGAGCACGTTGCAAGTCTGGTTCCTTGGAATGTGGACCCGCCAGTACGACATTATGCCACCAGAGAAGGTTCCTGTGGTTCTGTAAGCTTCCGCATTACTGTCAGTCGTGTCATTTTTGACACTACTTTTCGTTTACAGCTACATTGCTGCCTACTCTTTGGGTCAAACGGTTACCGTTGTGTTATTCTCTGCCTCATATCTCATCTACATCTTCGGATCTCTGAGGGCTGCGAAGGTTATCCATTCAAGATTGATGTCCTCCGTCCTTGGTACGACCTTGAGGTACGCGTTCCTCTTTGAGTAGCGCTTGCTTGATGCTGACCACTTGATCAATCAAGATGGCTCGACATGACACCGGCATCCCGTGTCATCACTCGTTGTACCCAGGATATCCAAGCCAGTGCGTCTACGTTTCCCGCTGCTCATCATGCTTCACTCCCTGAACTCCCGCATCTATGTAGTCGATAATCAGGTTGTAGACTACTTCTTCTTGTGGCTAGAGCACAGCGGGACGATGGCTACTCGACTGGGCGCGGTCGTCCTCATGTCGCCGCTCATGATCATCCCTGGCTCGACGATCTTCGTCCTCGGGGCGCTGTGCGGGTACCTCTACATCAATGCGCAGCTGAGTGCAAAGCGCGAAATGAGTCTCGCTCAAGCACCTGTGCTCGGTCATTTCGGTGCAGCCATCGCAGGGCTAGGTACGAGCGTGTCGTTGAGTGTGATGTGTGAACGATGGCTTATATTAAGCGCCCTGTAGTGTCTATCCGGGCATATGGGGCGCAGGATATGTTCCGACAAGAGTCATACAAGCGCATCGACAATTTCACTCGAGCTGCAAGATCCTTCTATGTTCTCTATCAGTACGTCGGCACCACCGCTCCTCTGTTGCGTCGCATGACCTTACCATAAAAAGGTGGATTGCGATTCGCGTCGATGCATTGGCGTCCTTGTTCACGGCGGGGCTCGGAGCTTACCTGGTTTATGGGCCCCCTCTGGACCCGTCTAGCATCGGCTTCTCTCTCAATATGGCCGGTGCGCTTCATGACCCCCTCATCCATAGGCAGACATCTCACGAGCAAGTGGCCAGTGCAATTTAGTAGCCTCATCATCTGGTGGATAAAGCTGTCCAACGAACTGCAGATTGGCGGTACGTCGAGTGTTGCATGAATGTAATTCGCTAACTCAAGGTGTTTCGTAATACAGGCAACAGGTAGGTGATAAGCAACGAGGTCGATGAATGCCATATGAATTCTACTGCGCAGCTTGGAGCGCATACAACAGTACCTGTCGATCGAGCAAGAACCGAAAGCTACCGTTGACGGGGTGCCGCCAGCATACTGGCCCGCAAGTGGTGCTTTGAGGGTGGACAAACTCTCAGCTCGCTACTCTCCTGTGAGTTATCGATCTACGGGAAAGAGCATTTTTCTTTTGTTCTAAGAGGTACATTGAAGGATGGTCCCCGCGTTCTTCACGAGATCTCATTCGAGGTTAAGCCGGGCGAGCGTGTAGGGATTGGTGAGGGTTATATCTCACACTACGTCTAATCGGTGCTCATAATATCCCTTACGCAGTTGGTCGGACAGGGAGCGGAAAGGCAAGTCGATACATTGCCATACCGTCAATCGCAATTGACAGTTCATGCAGAGCTCGCTCACACTGGCCCTGCTCCGGTGCATCCTCACGGAAGGGAAGGTATACTACGACGACATAGCCACAGACGCCTTGAACTTGGATGCCCTGCGCTCAAAGATCACCATCATACCCCAATCCGTGAGTTAAGCTTTATCCACTCAGACTGGTGATTCACAACCACCCGCCAGCCTGAGCTTCTAAGCGGTACCTTGAGGGAAAACCTGGATCCATTCGAGGAACATGATGACGCAGTCCTCAACGATGCCTTGCGCGCCGCTGGGCTTTTCTCGTTGCAGAACGAGACAGATGAAGGGAATATCACGCTCGACAGTCAGATCGCTAGTGGCGGGGGCAACCTCTCGGTAGGCCAGCGCCAAATCCTTGCACTCGCGCGCGCAATCGTTCGCCAGAGCAAGCTCTTGATCCTAGACGAAGGTATGAGTTCCTTGGAGACGATAGAATTTTCCGGTATTCACTTCCGTGTTAGCTACGTCTGCGATAGGTGCGAGCGATCCACAGGTATCCCGGGGTATGCACACTAAAATTGAAGGCCAGACTACGAAACCGATACGGTGATACAAGCATCGTTGCGCCGGGAGCTCAAGAAGGACGTCACCTTATTGACCATCGCCCATCGGCTGCAAACTATCATGGACAGCGACAAGATTGTAAGTGCGCTCTGCGCCATCTCATGACTTGAGGTGCTCACCGCTGTATGCCATCTTTAGATGGTACTTGATGCAGGTCATATCGTGCGTGTTCTGTTTACCCTCAGTATAGCCCATTCTCACGAAGTTCCAGGTCGAATATGGCCCGCCGACCGAACTACTCAGGAACGAGAACGGGCTGCTCCGTGCTCTCGTAGATGAGAGCGCTGATAAGGAGCATCTTATGTCCCTGGCAGCTGGAGAGTCGAGTTCAACCTCACTGGCCGCAAAATCTTGAGCAGGCTTCCGCCTCGACTACCAAATCATTTCGTCAAGCCTCAGTGTAATAAACACAATCATGCCTAGATACAGGTGCAGCCATAGCATGTACGCGGTAGACGTACCTTGGTGAGCCATATTCAACGGTGAAAAAATGCATCGTTGCCCGAGGGGCAACATACTAGGACTCGTTCACGCAGCTTGTCCGTGGTAAACTATTACTTGCCCACCCTCTCTTCATCCCCAACATTCTCCAAGTCGTCTTCTGCACGTGACCTTGTCCACTGGCAGCAGGCGTTGTCTGTCAGAGTGAACACTCTATATGAGCACCGTGTGCGCCACTTGGATGCCAGTCAATAGCCAGACTGAGCATGGCTTTCTTCGGCCATTTCATTTGATACCTCGCGTTATGTGGCTCAATTGCGTGGTGGCTCTCAGCATTGATCATGTGATGGCGGTTCGGCGGGCCACGGGTGGACTCAGACCACTGACTTGCCATATATCCTCGTAGTCTCCAAAGAACAACGCAAACATGAACTTTGCCATAGCGAATCTTGAGTCAATCTCATCCGAAGCTTAACTACAGAGCAAGGGCTATTTATCCAAAAATTGTTCGTCAAGTTGGAGCCCTAGTGTCCGACTCCGAAGTGACAGTGGTACCGGCGCAGTTGGTGACCATTGCCCATCGTGCTGAGTCCGAGCCTCTTGCGAAACAAAATATGACGTAGCGCGAGCTCAAGAATCTCCGGCCAGTTGGGCACAGATGGCAACGGTTGGGCAATTCGTCTGCCAGGTGTTGATGAGGGTTCCGTTCTACACAGGTTTCGTATACTCGGCGTCAGTACAATGTGCATTTGTCAAGGACTAATCATCAGCACTCACATACGACCAAGTGCAGGGCCCATGAGCATATGCACATTGGTATCCGGTGAACTGATTGATCAGGACTCCGGTGTCGTTGTTGTTGTCAATTGGGCATTCGCATCCACTGACAGTGCTGCAGGGAGCAGAGACTGGGCAGTTGGTCTGTGCGGTGTTCTGCAAGGCACCTGTCTGCACGTCCAATCAGAAATAAGCCAATGCTCAGACAAAACAACGGCTCGCACTGACCTTGTCGTCCCATGTGCATGCGCCGCCCGTATAAGCACACTGGTAACCGGGGTAGACGTTGACCAATACACCACGACTATCTCCGGTCAAATCTGTTGGACACTGGCAATTCCCGCCCCCACCGTAGCATGCAAAGGCAACGTATTGTCCGGTACCATGGCCTGGTGGAGGTGGGAAGGGCCACCACCATGGCACGCCGGGGAAGCCGATGGCGGCCACAGCAGAAGCCGAGAGTGCTGCGAGGGTCACCTTGAGCAGCGCCATCTTCTGTGGTACGGGTGTGGTGCGCAACACTGGATACCGTTCCCCTACTTTGTGCGGCTTCCCTTATACACTGCTTGCCCGCCAAAGAGTTGTGCCTGGCTAGCGCGTGCTCGACACTGTCCAAGGACGGATTGCCAGAAACCTGGGACAGTTAGGCACGACGCACTGGCAGGCAGTCAGGATCATGAGCTCAATACTACCGCCATGTCAATTCTATGTTGGGCGAAGGGTAAGACAGACGTACGACAGCGGTCGATGTACGACAGAAGTCCGGCTCCGGCACGACGTTTGTCCTGAATGCCTGAGGGCGTCGTTGATGGTACAGCTCGCGAGACATGCTGCATTCTCCGAGGCCCGGGTGTCTTTCCGTATTGCAAGCATGGGACATCACCAGCTGCCGCGCCCATCACCTCTTCAAGACCACCGCGATGATACATTGGGGGTATGGGAGACGACAGAGCGTCTGTCAATCAGGTCTGGAGCACGACCGTTCATTTTATCTAATGTAGCGTCGACAGTGCCGCGCAAGAGGGATAGAGTCATCAAGCAGCAGGCAATTGTATGGCTTTCCCATAGGCAATGGGCCAAATCTGTTGTCCTGGGCTTGCCAGGTCAGCAGGATAGATGCACACAGTCCATCCGGATCCCATAGGCAATGGGCCAAATCTGTTGTTCTGGGCTTGCCAGGTCAGCAGGATAGATGCACACAGTCCATCCGGACATCAACGGCAAATCCTCGAGTGTCGACATACTGATGTGCCTTGGCCGGCTCGTCTTCTGCATTCATAGCACAGCCTAGTCGAGTGTTCGTCCGAATACCGCATGCAGGGGACCCACGGCGTAACTGCGACTCTATATGATAGATTGTGGCAGAGGGTGCCTGAGCTTCGAGGCTTCCGGTGGTCGGGCAACTGTGATAGAGCGGGCAGATGTGCAGTCATTGCGTCTGCAAGGCACACTCTTACAGTTGTGTTCCGCGATCCGACCTATCGGCGTGTAAGTCCGACTATGCACCGCTTGCGACGTGTATACTGGCTGGATCAGGAGCGATGTAGATTGAGGCAGGTAACGACGCACCAAAGCTTTCATGTTAGTACGTGAGCAGTCAGTGAGCACTGGTACATTGACCATCGCGCCCAATAATGGGAAGGGACTCAGATTTGCCGCTCCCTGCTATGCGCCCGAAGCAGAGCACGACCATCGTTCTGTCACGACTCTGTGGCATCCTGCAACATGCGCGTAATTGAGGAGAAGGAAAGCATGAGGACCGAATGAAATATGAATGTTGCTGAAGGTCAGCATGTCATGTCGTAAGTCAAGCAACGCCTAGGTATCAGCTATGGCTAGCCACTCCCGACTTTCCAGACGCCATGAAGAGAAGGTGCTCTTTGTCTGCACTCTCGTCTACCAGTGCACGAAGAAGTCCTTTCTCGTTCTCTAGTAGCGCGCTTGGAGGACCGTATTCGACCTAAGGCTTGATGAGAACAATTGGTCAACGCGCGACCAGTCGACTCACAATACGGCCTGCATCGAGTACCATCTGTGGAGTACGTTGCTGAGTATGACATCATCAAGGCTGGCCTGAACAAAACACATACAATTTTGTCGCTATCCATTATGGTTTGGAGACGATGTGCAATTGTAAGCAAGGTGACATCTTTCTTCAGCTCGTCGCGCAGCGATGTCTGGATTGCCGCATCCGTTTCGTAGTCTGTGTATTGTGTTCACGGTACACTGCGTGGTTCGAACACCGGACACAAACACACCTATTGCCGACGTGGCTGTGGAGGGGGATGTATGAGACATCGCGCGACATTACAAGACTAGAGTCAAACCTTCGTCCAAGATCAAGAGTTTGCTTTGGCGCACAATTGCCCGCGCTAGTGCCAAAATTTGTCGCTGACCCACTGAGAGGTTGCCCCCTCCGCTGGCGATGCGGCTATCTAGAGTTATCTTCACCCGATCGGACTTGCTCTGCAATGAAAACAGCCCAGACGCTCGTAGGGCGTCGTTCAGCGTTGCATCGTCATGCTCGTGGAAAGGGTCGAGGTTATCTCTGAGAGTTCCGCTCAGCAGCTCAGGCTAATACGCCATCTCTATTGAGGAATTGCTCCTGATTTTATATGCAGTACCAGACTTACGGATTGAGGTATAATTGTGATCTTGGAACGTAGAGCATCTAGGTTCAGCGTGTCTGTGGCTATGCCATCATAGTACACCGTCCCTTCTGTGAGAATACATCGGAGCAGGGCTAACGTGAGCGAGCTCTGGATGAAGAATTAGCTGAGTCATGGTCGGCAGAGTAGTGAACCTTACCTTTCCGCTACCCGTTCTTCCGACTATAGGTAGACGTTGTGTCATTGCGATCAGATGATAGCTCTACAGAACCACACTCACCGATCCCCACACGTTCGCCTGGTTTGATTTCAAATGATATGTCGTGCAATACGTAAGGACCATCCTATTCCAACGGCATGACTCATAAGTACCGCCATATCGAGGATGTTCATGACACTCACGGTAGAGTAACGTGCTGAAAGATTCTCTACTTTCAGTGCACCACTCGCAGGCCAGTAAGCAGGCGGCACGCCGTCGACAGTAGACTTCGGCTCCTGTTCAATGGTCAAGTACTGCAGGATCCGCTCCAAGCTACGTCCAAATTTCAATATAACGCAGCAGCTGATGCTCATCGCTTACTTGTTGCCTACGAAGATGTGTTAGGATATAGGTGAATGTTGCTTGAATAAATCACGCACCGCCGACTTGTAGCGCATTAGTGTACTTGATCCACCAAATGATCAGTCCACTGAATTGCACTGGTGCAAAACTATCAGCTCAACACATAGGCGTGATACACTGAGCTCACCAGCCATATTGAGGGAGAAACCGATGCTTGATGGGTCTCGATAAGGCCCATAGACCAAGTAGGCGCCTACGCCTGCTGTGAAGAATGCTGCCAGTGTGTCCACACGCAGTCCCATCCACCTGAACAGATGTAATCAGAGGTAATAATGCAGAGGTATAATTGATTGCTTACTGGTTCAGCACATTGTATGTCCTCGCTGCCCGTGTATATTTGTCGATGCGTGCGTAAGACTCTTGGCGAAACATGTCCTGCGCCCCGTAAGCCCGAATGGACACTGAGTTCAGATTGATGCAATTAGAGTTATGTGCTGTAAGAACGGATTCAACGAACCTAGTCCAGCAATGGCTGCTGCGAAATTACCAAGCACCGGGCCTTGAGCCAGACTCATTTCACGCTTCGCACTGAGTTGAGCATTGACATACAGATATCCACACAGAGCGCCGAGGATAAAGACGGTCGATCCTGGAATGAGCATGAGGGGCGACATGATAACCACTCCACCTAATCTTGTGATAATCATGCCGGTGTGTTGCATCCACGCGTAGCACCAATCAGCAAATTGATTGTCGACTGAGAGTTGTTTCCTGGTGAGCATATCGCCGGTAAATGAAACCTCTAGTGAGCGTACTGGCTTGAATATCTTGGGTACAGCGTGTGATAATACGGGATGCTGGCGTCGTGTCGAGCCATCTGTCCCACTGGTCAATAGTGAAGCGGTATTCTGTACTGCAGTAGACGCACCTCAATGTTGTGCCAAACACTGAGGTTATGAGTTTGGAGTGTATGATTCTCGCTGCCCTCAGTGCACCCAGTACATATATAAGGTACGAGACCGATAAGAATATGACGATGCTGCCTTGACCTAGGCTGTATAGAGAAACATAGCTATGTATTGGCAGCGTGTCAGCAATGGCACATTGTCGACAATTGAGACAATAGCGCACAGGGCTACGGGAACTTTCTCCGATGGTTTCAGGTCGTATTGGCGGGTCCACAACCCAAGGAACCAAACTTGCCAAGTGCACAAAACTTCGCATACCGCATACGCACCCAGGCATGTGACCCAGAATATGGTGGGATGTTGTCCACCAAGCGAGCTGAGATAAAGTTTGACTAGAGAAGGATGAGGACATGAGCTATGAACTTCCGGTAGACACTTACAGGCGGGCCAGCTGACTTGACCAAGAGATGCTTCCTCTTCTACAATAAGCTTGCCTTTCTTCGACCGTTCTGTGACATCGGATGCGGGGGCGTCCTCACTTCGCTCGGCTTTGTCATCCGGTATCTGTTGTGTGAACTCAGATGCGAGAGCCGTTGTCTCAGATTCCAAAGCTTTGTTAGGTGATACTTGGTTCTGAACTCGCCCGTCTGCGCTGAGGGAGATGACACAATCGGCGATTGGTCGCACGACCGCTACATTATGGGTCTTTAGCGATCGTCAGCGTGCGTAAAGACCAGA
Organism: Fomitopsis palustris; assembly: GCA_029783445.1. Classification (NCBI taxonomy): domain Eukaryota; kingdom Fungi; phylum Basidiomycota; class Agaricomycetes; order Polyporales; family Fomitopsidaceae; genus Fomitopsis; species Fomitopsis palustris. The sequence continues at coordinate 450,198 of JARAOQ010000004.1, forward strand.
ACAGCGTTGCTGCGTAGACACCTACGACCAGAATGATTGTGCGCTTGTGAACTAGATCGCCCTTGAAGCACTTCCCAACGATCCACTGGGATGTGTGGACATCGAGAGCCGAGAGTACATCATCCAGCAGCAGAATCTTGGCTGGCGAGTAAATTGCACGGGCCAGAGTGATGCGAGCCTGTTCGCCAACAAGTTCTTGAAATGTGCATCCATGACTTCTGGGCGTACGTACCTTTTGCCCGCCACTGACATATACGGTTTTGAGCTGCTTTCCTTCGCGACACGAGCAGAACAGTACCTGAGTGTCAAGCCTTTATCTCCAACTTCGGTGAGATCTCCGGCGTCTAGTATCTCTAAGTCACGTCGAAGGCCGCATTGGTCGATAACTGACGCAATTGCTATGAGCCGAGATAAGGAAGCAGTGAAAGGAGTCTTCACCTTTCTCATAGCGTTCAGCATCGAAGGGAGATCCGAACAGAATATTGTCCTATACAGTATGGGTCCCTCTGGTGAAGTAAAAACTTCGGGGGACTGAATACCTTGATGGTCTCATTCGAGACCCAAGATTCTTGCGCAGCATAGGCAATTCCGTACGATCTTGGAAGATTGACATAGGAGTCAGGGCCGATGGGAATGTAATGCATCTCATCTAGGAAAGTCTCTCAACGAGCCCACAGTCGAAACGCATCGCGCACTTACGCAAGAGTGCCATGAGTAGAGACGTCTTTCCTGACCCTGTTGGTCCAGTGATGAGGTTGATAGCGCCGCTCTTGAACGTGAGCTCTCCTTCTACCAGCAGTCTGAAGCTGCACCTAGACGGAGTGGTAACCGCATCGACTGTGTGTGACGCTTCCCAGGTGAAAGCAGCGTCCCGTATGCCAACGGTGTCATCATTGACGGGTGCGCTTCTGGAGGCAACAGTGAGATCTTTGTTTGTGCTGGAGAATTCGTCGAGTAATTCGGTCTTGGTGGGAGTTAGAAGTATTACCCCATGAACAGGGTTCATACTCACCTCGTGAAGGAACTTATCGAATCGGTCGATAGAAACTTTAGCTATCGTAGGACCACGATATGAGGAGCTGTAGCGCATGACGATATGGCTGTACCAAACCTTGAATCATCATTGGTACCAATCCAAACGTCATTTGAATCTGATTCCGAAGCGTCTCGAAAACTGAAATAGTGCATAAGCAGTTATCAAGTCGGCTGTTGCGGGTACACTGACGTGTGATCGAGGAAAATACCACGGATGCTACAAATGATCAGACACATTTCACATAGAATGGATTCAACCCACCCGTTAGTGTCTTCTTCATAACCAAGGTCTTGACCATACTAATTAACATCGAATGGTCGCACAGGCATCGCGAACTCACATAAGTTGCATATGTGACAATCATTGTCACCACCGGTATAAGATAGCTGTCGGACGCAGAAGTGAGCTTCTGGCGTCGTAATCAAACATATATGCTGACTTTACGTAGTTCATCAGGAACTGTCGCATTCGTACTTTCTTGACAAACCGAAGTTCTTCCTGTCTCTTCTCGGAGACCTCGTCCATCACACGAGGCTCCCAACCAAAGAGTTTGATCATGCGGGCCATGCCGAGCACTGGAATACAAGCCAAATGAGACGTGCGATACAGTCGTATACCTTGGTTTGTACTGACTCTCAGTGACAGTCTGCACACGAGCATCCGTCTGGTCGCTGTTTGTCAGCCAATCGATTAACAAGGACTCAATGGCGGGGTCTTCGTACCATAGCCATCTTGTTCACTTGTAAGCCATGAATGAAGCTGGCTATATAGCCAGGAAGTGGCAGCAGGGCAACCATGACCGCCATCCCAACGAAAGCACTAGTTCGGGTGTTGAATTAACGCTATGCCACTGCGACTCATGACTGAGCCTCAAATCACCTCCAGCCCAAGACAGCGTAAAGGAACCACGTGGAGGAAGCGATGGTAGTCGGCACCTCGACCACTGTTAACGGAGGTCAGCGAGGTTTCGGCGCTTAAACCGCAGGAAGAACTCACGTAGAGCCATGAAGTCTCTACCGTTGTCCAGCATCTGCAAGTCCGTTGTAACAAGGTTGTTGATACGTCCGACAAGGTTCGACGCGCCGCCGGCGGACTCTTGTGGCATGGGTTCATCTTTGTCGCTCTCCGATGCCGCTAGCGGAGAAGCATCAGATACACGCAGGGGTGCTCCGTCACCCACCTCGGCGTCTATAGCTACTACTGAACCGCTAGGGTGTTGCTCATCAGTTGTTCCCTCGGCAGGAAGCGGTGTTCCCGCAGTTTTCGGGGATGCTATCGATGGGTGTGCAGGTTCGGTCGCATGAGTCTCAGCCTTCATCCGGACACGCAGAGCGTGTTCAAAAACGAGTTGTGTAGCTATTGCTTTGATGCGCACTGATGTTGTTGTCTGCGGAGCTCGTTGATAGTTCTTCTGCATATCAATCAGATTAACACTCACCACGGTGTATATATACCATTGCAGGACGATCGCAGTCGCCGCTGGCCCTAGGAAGAGTAAGAGTATCCATACCCATGGTCGTACGGTCATCCCTTCCCCGTTGTGTTCCAAGTAGCTGTTTGGGTTCGTCAGAGAGAGATCACGGGACTCTCCTTGTTACAACGCACTTAAGAAGACGATTCACTCCCAATGGGCCTCCGAGAGGCAGGATAGACTAGCTAAGTTCAGGAGAAGACAAGTAAACCTGCAAGCAGAGCACGCACTCTCAAAGCAATCGTAAAAGCAAGCACTATGTATTGTCTCCCTGTGAAACGCGATCATCAGTCATGGCATACTGGCCTGTACCTTCCGGTTCACATACAAAATATGCATGTCAGTCCCCAGAAGAAGTGCCGCCTCTTGTGCGTCTGAAACGGGTCTAGATGCTAAGAAGCATGGTCAGCAAGGGCTGTGGCGAAGGGATAAGAACACGTTACAGGAGAGCTACGTTTGATGAGGTTACTTGTGTGATCATAGTCCGCAAGAGGGGGCAAGTCCTCCAGTTTTGCATATCCTCGCTTATACGCCTTCCAGACCGTGCTGTCGACCCATGCATAGAGTATCCGAGACAGGACAGACGCTGTTTGCTCCGGATTTGTGGCTATATACCCCTGCTACCGCGTTCAATGAGCACTGCGCTGTGGCTCGGGATATCTGACCCACCTCTTGGTTGATCGGGATGTACGATCGAGGGATACACAACGGGACGCCCACGGCAGAGATGGTGAGCAAAGTCACTTTGGCCCAGAGTAGCCCTCCTTCTGCGCCGTCCCGTGGCGTCAACGTGAACGTTGCGAAGGGCCAAATGTCACGATAGGCATAAAGACCCCAGATGATCAAAAGCACAACAGTGAGATGATGAGCCGCTAAGGAAGCAACGCGCGCTTTCGCAACAAGGGAAAGCAACGCCAGGATAGAAGCATATGCCTAACAAGGACGTACAAATGCATCAGTGATGCACAGAATGCGACTGGGAGTACTTACATATACGGCGGCAAGACGAATGGTCAACCACGAAGCTTCAAGCCCCTTAGTTCGTGATTCGGTGAAGATCTGGTATACAGTCACTGCGACAAGACCGGTGGTACAAAGCAGCCTTATGGTTCTGAGAGCGACGACGGTCTTGCAGGCACGCCATTCAGTCTCTTGTGTGAGCATCGGTCGCTCGTGGTCGGGTCCATGTGTCTTTGTGGCAGAGCGGAATATCACCGACAGAGTGGGCACAAATATGAGAGCAGAAACCAATGCGGAAATGACGGGGATGTCCATCGGATCACGCCACGTATTGGCACTGACGATCGCGAGTTTCTTGAGTCAGCCGGTGAAGCAGTAGCATTTCACGACGTACCCTAGGGAAGACAAGAATATGATACTGCTGCGGGTTGACGGGGCCGAAGGTGCGGTGGGTATTGCGTGCATGGCCTCTGGATCTGAAGACGACACTTGATTCAGATGCGAGACGAAACACAGGCGAGCTCTGCTGCTGTGTTCAACCTGTAAGAGTGCAGGTTTAGCGGCCTATGTCGTCCGTCCTCCGTACACCATATGTATATGCTCTGGATGCCGAAAGCAAGAGGTTGAAATTGAGACCGATAATTGGACAGTTATGATCATTCCCGCGCTGGAGACGTGATCCACGAGGCACCGTGTCACTAGTATCGCCGGTACTAGTGCTGTTTCGGACTGACGCCACATTGGCAAGAGAATGATAGTCCTCGTTGTGTTCGTTGAAGGCCTAGCTGGCCAGTATGCGACGCAGTCGAATGCCCCGGTGTGCTGTCCCTGAGCACGACCTACCAGCATGAAAGGATAGATTCGATACTGGAGGGATCTGAGGTCTTCGCAGAGGCATGCAGTACTGCAGATGGTGACTTCGTCACAACTCCGTTTCCCACACTCTCGGGACAAAAGGCGCTCATACGTACACGAGGTTATGCAACGTCGCCAGCCCCATGTGTTCAACTTGACAGATTGCTCAGTCACGATTACAGCATCCAGATACACCCCAAGCTCGTCAGTTAGCGGACCTGGCGAACCCGCGTTACTTTCCCTCAAGCTCTTTCTCTAACCAGTTCCATAGCCGCGCACACATATCATCATCGTACGCTTCGGCCCGGGCACGGTCGGCTATGCGCGCCCAGGGCACGACATACTGCGAAAGCCAAATTTCGTTGTACATAAGACTCTCTAGTGAAGATAAGATGGCACGTACCTCGCCGTTGTGTTCCAGGGCCTCGGGCATGGTGCCAGCCCAGAGTTGCGTGAGTGCACCGTACTCTATGGGATGTTGTCTATACACCATTTTCTGACCAGTTATGTTGTAAGCGAGCTACTATGGGCGCTCTGACAGATGATCTCACCGTCAATGCAAGGTTCAACCTTGGTAAGTGACGAAGAATGTCTGTCTTGATGTTTCCTTTGTAATACAATGTGTCTAGCAACGACGGTGAATTGCACTCATCTCGATGCACCTACCAGGATTGACGGATAAGGATATTATACCCTCGTCTCTATAACGCTTCGTGCATTCTCGAGCGAGCATAATCGCAGCCTGATCGTCGAGGTTTGATGAGCACAGATCTCGTGTTGATGAATAAACGGAGGTGTGGACCGCACCAATTTGCTCTGGAAATACATCATATCCCCACCGGCTCTCTTGCGCTGAGGCGTATCCTTCAAAGTATCCCAGCGAATGGTAGACAAATACGAGGCGAAGTACGACAGCCATATGATGCGAGAATGATGGTCTGGAGACGTTTCCTTGCCCACTTTGAGAGCAGGCATGAGCAGCTGGGTGAAGAGGAAGTGCCCTGCCGATGTGCAAGATAAGCCCTAACCACGCGATTCACCGACATCATGTATGCCATACCGACAATGTTCACTCCGAAGGTCATGTCGTATCCATCGTCCGTGAGCCAATCAATGGGCACATTGTAAACGCCGCTACGGAAAGGATATATCAGCAACATTCATGCCAAACGATGCTTGGGCGCGCACGCGTTGTTGTAGAGGACGTGGAGTTCCTTCTCTCGTCTGAAGGTATATAAGCATCCACCTCATAGAACACATGTAAGATCTCTCTTACGTTTGGAACTCCTCTGCGGCTCTCCTCACAGAAGCTAGGTTCGCCAGGTTTAATTCCAAGAAGGCAGCTTCACGGCCCGTCTTCTCATGGAGTTCTTCGATAGCCGCTTCAGATTTCTTCCTGTCTCTTGCTGCTATATACACTCGAGCATTGTGCTCAAGGAGCACCTGGGTATGGCACGGGTCAGTCGTCGAGTCGACGACGCTCTCTGCAGGACAGTACCCTAACGGTTTCTTTCCCGATCCCTGTGTTGCCACCTGGTACAGTTGTGATCACGATATACTCAGAACCGGGTGCCAAAATCGTAGAAAACGAGATGATGTACATACCTGTCACGATGACGACTCGTCCAGTGAGGTCAGGGATGTGTTTTGTGTTGAATTCAGGTTCCGGTGGGTAAGACTGCCTGAATATAGGCCCAGAATACCGCAACATAGACCACAACACGCCCATCTCTGAGTCGCCAGGCGTATGGTCTGGGCCACGTCAGTCTGCCTGTCTATGAGCCAGACCTCCCGGTGAAGAATGGCGACAAGTGGGCGCGCAGTGTGATCCGCAGGGTCCCCCTGCTCGGGCCTGGTAGCGTTAAATACCATGTAGCTATTCAAGTCAGCACCGGGAGAACAGCATTGAGATACGACTGTGCTTAAATGATTGCCGATCGCGACCTGGCCCATCACAGGACTCACAGGATATGTCAACGCTCGTCGGCGATCGCATGGTCCCAAGTGCGACAGGCTGCGACGTTCCACGACTGGCGACCTGCGAATCCATAAGTCTGGACGACGTGAGGTCAATCTCCTGATCATGACGAAATTCTCCGAGTCAGTAGTGGCTCTGGGCGGACGCAAACAGATGCAACTTGCTTGGGAGCGAATTTGCACAAAATGGGCGCGTCGGGTAGATCATGTTTCGACGCTCGAGTCACCACCGCATGACGATCTATACGTTGATCGCCTAATGACCGACCGCTTATGGAAAGTGCAGTAGTTAGAGGCTACTGCCTGGGATCTTGTATGTCTATCAGTCGTCTACAACTGACGCGACAACGATGGGGAACTGAAGCAAGAGACGCAGACTGCTGCGCTGACTCAACTGGTCGCCTGAATGTTCATTGTTCTGCCTTGCATGCCCGACCCCGACCCCAACTCACAGTCATCGCCAACAAACGACATATAACAACATATCTATGGTATTTACTGTGTGTAAAAAAGCATGCCGACAGCACAGGGATATACAATATGCGACACACACTATCCAGAAGATTACCCAGAACCCTTCATGACTTTTTGCACAAACGCCGTAAATCCACACACACACGCGCGCGGCCCTCGCCCACACCAAAACTTAAGTAGCGATAACTCATCACCGTCCCTCCACACCCAGCGGCACGGCCGCAGCCTCAGCGCCCGGTCGCACATTGACGGGGTCGCTCCCCGCCCGCGTCAGCGGCGGCGGGTGCTCCGCGCTCGCGGCCTGCGCCGAGTACGCGCGGGGCTTCGCATGCTCTCCGTCCCTCCGCTCAACAGCGTCGTCGTCCGCCACCGCGAGCGCATCGATCTCCTTCTCCAACGCGGCCATCCCCGGGTCCTCCGAGTCCACGTCCGTCTGCCAACTCGTCCCCTGCGAGCTGCTCGGCCTCGACCCGGTGCCCGTCGCGCCCGTCGCCGTCGTCGCCTCGCTCGCGCCCGACCGCGTACGCCCGCTCTCCGGCCTGTCCGAGCTTTCCGCGCCCAGCTGACTGCTGGCAGGGTCGCTCCCGCTGTCGCCCCGACCAAGCTCGTTCGCGAGCCCACTCGGCCTGGACGCCGAGGGCGGCACGCTGGGGAAGTAGCTCCCCTCAGGCTGCGGTTGTGGCGGCACGGGCGGGAAGTAGCCCTGCTCCTCGGGCTGTCCGCGCGGTGGCCAGAAGTAGCCCGGACTGCCATGTACAGGTGCGCCCACCGCCGGGTTGATGAACGGGTTGACCGCGCCACTCCCAGGGCGACCCCAGAACGCTCCGGGCGACATCGTCACGCCCGGCGAGAACGGTGCGAACGGCGTCATGACGTGGTGCGGCATGTGCCGCGCGGGGTCGTAGGGCGACTGCACAGGCGCGCCGTTGCCGTTCTGAGCGTTGGGCGCGTTGGGGTCTTGCGGCGCAGGCGAGGGCTGCGGGACGAAGGAGAAGGACGGCATACTCGGTGTGATGGGCGGGAGCCCGTGTGGCGTCATCGCCACGCCCATGCCCATCGCCATCGCGGGGTGGTGGTACGGGCTCTGCGGGTGTCCGGGGTGCATGATGGGTGAGTAGTACTGCGGGGAGAGGGTGTGCGGGGGCGGGACAGGGAAGGCTGTGACGGGTGGCGGGGGAGGAAGGGCGATCGGTCCTGGATGCGCAGGGTGTTGGTTCTGCTGAGGCGTTGACTGCGTCTGAGACCCTGAATGCGAGCTCGACTGCGACGTCGACGGGCGCTGCGCCTGCGCCTGCGCTCTCGCACCGAGGTCCTGCGAAGGCGGCCTCGCGCCCGAGTTGGACATATGCGAGTGCTCCAGAGTGAGGGGCGGTGGCCTCGGTTGCTGCGACTGCTGCCCATTTTCGCTCGGCTGCGCTATCCTCGACTGGTCCTGCATCACCGCAGCCTCGACCGCCGAGCCAGAGGCCAGCACCGAGACGCCCTCCCCACTGCCAGAGGCCTCCGCCTGCGTGCTGAGCCCCGACACAGACGGCTGCAGCGCCTGCGCCTGTGCCTCGCTCGGGCCGAAGCGCATCCCGTTCGGATCCCCGTACCACTCGTACGGCGTACTCGGGCCCGAAGGGAGGAATTCGAATCGGTACTGCATTGGTATCTGTGCAGGCAAGCCTTCCGGCAAACTCTGCTCCGCCTGAACAGTCGCAAGCGGCTCGGGGCCTCGCGATGTCTCGTAAGGGTTGTATGGGAACGGGTCCGAACCTTGTCGTGGAAGTGGCATGGGGGGTTGCTGGCTATTCTGCCGCGACAGTAGTTGCTGAGCGAACGAACCTTGGGCAAAGGATAGTTGTCCCTGGAACGACTGCGGCTGGAAGCCCGCTGAGGACGGTGAATGCGGTGCAGACGACGATATCGGCGGTACGGCTAGCTGCGCTGTGGATGCAGGCGCAGAGAACTTGTCAAAGTGTACCTTCAGCGCACGCCCGTTGTACTCATAGCTTGACTAGCCGTCAGTGAAACGTTGCATGCATGTATGGGCGGACATACCCGTTGAACATCCGCACAGCTCTCTCTGCGTCCTGCTCGTTCGAGAAGCTCACAGTACCGAACCCCCTTGACCGGCCATCCGCGCCCAGCGCGACATCTGCGCGGGTCACGGATCCCGCCTGCCGGAAGAGATCCTTCAGGTCTTGCCACTGTATATGGAAGGGTAGCTGCCGTAAACGGATTCGTCAGCCCTCGACTGTATCAAACACCACGAGGCAATAACGGAAGCCAAACGATCTGCGCCGTCGAAGAAGACACCCGGCCAGGCACCGTAACCCAACCTGAGCGGACATGCGTTACATGCATTGCTCGAGCGCCCGAACAGCAGCAGCCAAACCTTCCGGGCGGGAGAGGCAGGCGCATATAGTGCGGTCTAGGCGCCATGGTCACCGACACGCCTTGAGAGGCGTGGCGTGTCAGCTGGCCAGGTCGACTGCCTAAGCAACCGGAGGACGTGATAGGATAGGATAGATCGCGACGCCGACAACGTATAACTCACATTGCCCACGAACAGGTTCCTGCTCACGCTTGCGCCCTGTCCGCTTCCCGTCCCAGGTCTTGACATCCCGCTGAGTACCGACAGCGAGTCGTCGTTCTCGACGCCTAAGCCAGATAGTCATCGGATAGTGGATGGAATACAGGACAGCAACATCAAGGAGAATGGCCGTGGGTTTGGAGGGGACACCATGGGTCAGTTTGCGCGGCTGGACGACACGGTGGTGGTGCTCACCAAAACCCATTCCAGGATTGAACCTGTTCAACGGCGCAGGACTCGCCACTCCGCTACCCAATCCTGCTCCGAACGCTGCACCTGGCATCGGACTCGGCAACGCGCTTCCAGCTCCCAGCCCCTCCTCGCCTGTGATCACCCGGTCCTTCCTTACTTCCAGCACCCGTCCCTGCCAACACCACCCCTGGAACATGGTGATCGCGCGTTCCGCATCTTCTTGTGAGGCTAACAAGACCGTGCCATGGCCGCGAGAACGATTGTCTGGGCCGAGCGCGACGTCGGCGCGTAGTACGGTACCCGCGCGTCGAAAGAGATCCTTGAGGTCTTGCCATCGGACCCGGTATGGGAGCTGGCGAACAGCGTAGTGAGTACGGGTAGAACATGCACATAGAATGCATGACTCTGGATGGAGGCGCATGCTATGGGCCCCATTGTCTGTCCGGGCTTAACGGAGCGCGGACATGGTCAAAGACGAAGGAGAGGCGTATGCGGACAAAAGCAAGAGGCCCACGCCATGCACCTAACCCATTCGCAAGAACCCACGCAAATACGGAGAGGACGGTTGACACTCACGTTGCCCACGAATAACTGTGTCCTCGTGTCGCGACCGCCAGCGCTACCGGCCGGTGAACTCGCCATCGCGAGCTGTATCACGGCCTCGATGTCGTCGTTGCTCGGTGCTACACTTCCGCCCACGCCCAGCGTAGTCGCTCCCGCAAGACTGACTGTGGGTGCCCCGGTGAGGCTGGATGTTCTGAGGTGGTCCGGACGTGCGGCGGAGAGGGTAGGGGACCGCGCGCCAGAAAGCGGTGACACCGCTCCCGCCGGTGTATTGCCATTCGATATTCGTGGAGAGATGGCGCGCGAGGCCGCGGAAGAGCTCAGGCCAGAGCTTTGAGAGAATGGTGAGTGCCCGAGAGGTGACTGGGCAAATGGAGAGGGTACGGAGGTCGAGGACGGGCGAGAAGGGTCTCCGGCAGGGTGTAGTGGGCCGAATGGCGAGGGGCGGCCGCCCAGGGCTGCAGGGATGTGCGACTGCATGGATCGTGCAATCGCAGGATGTGGTGCGGAAGTCGTTGCGTAGCCCGTGGTGTGGATGAGCGGAGCGGTGTCTGGCTACCACCGCGCGCTCGAAGGATAAAAGGAACGGTCGCGAAGATGTGTGCGATACGTCGTGTCGCCCGGCGGATGACGGGGGAGCCCCGCGTTGTCGGAGGTGTCGTGGTCGTTGTTTGAGTCGTCTCCGGGGCGCAGATGGAGGACGTGCTGGCAAGCGAGGGCGGTGAGGAGTTACGGACGAGCCAGGCAGGCGGCGCATGCGCTCTCGTGCGGGCCAATTGTGGGCGCGAATTCTGCTCCCCACCCGCCGCCTTCGGCTGCTGCCCACGTGGAGTGACGTCATCCCCTCACCATGGCAGCGGTCCCTCAGCCACTTGTCCAATATAACACCGGTAAGAGGGTATTGCTGAGTTATTATTTACTCTGCTTCACCTTTACCACGGTTGGCAATAATATTTGCACGGCGTTATCCAATCGCGCACTCTGTCCTGTGCCCACCGACTCCATTCTGAGAGCATCTTGCCATTCGTCCTCGCATCGCACGCCTGACAGCACCCCCAAACCACGCTGACGTCATGGCGATCGCCCATATTCGGACGCCTTTCTCTCTGCAGGTTGAGCCCTCCGCTAGGGTTCGAAGATGTGTTCTGCACACATCTATATGACGCCGCAGTAGTTCGTTCAAGAGTCTCCGAAGCTGAAGTGACGTTAGTATGAGTAACCTTTCTTGGCTCCGAACACACGAGGTAAGTCATCAGTTGCTTCGGACCACCATGGCATATGCTACCTTCCTCGCTTCCACTTCTCCAATGGCCAGGTCTCCATTAGATCCCCGTCACTGCCGCCCGGAGGAAACTTCAAATGTCACGCAGAAGCAAGCAATTCACGTCTTCGTTTCGCGAGTTCGCACGAGTGCTCTACTGTACAGCGTAGTACGTCTTCCATGACTTCATATGCCCCAAACCGCACAGACTCTTGCCTTTTCGCTCGGCATGTGATGTGAGTGCCGATCAGGAGAGCTGAATGCCTCCCCCTGCCTCCGCTGTCCAGACTCTGATTCGCGCTGATGGAAGCTGACTGCACAGCAGTATAACCCGTCCTCCCCAGTAAGTGGTGTTGAGGTACGACCCTACCCCGGGGGAGGTTTCTGTCATTCACTCCTATAACCTCATTTACACTTCGGCTCTTGTACGTGTGTCTATATCGACGTCGAACCTTGGATCAGCCTTCACTCCCTCCACGAAAGGCCCCGGGATCGGGTCGTGGAACGCATAGAGCGGCGAATACTCGGTGCGAAAAGTGGAGTGGAGTAGGGAAATTCGATATCTGACAAGTTCTCAGCTCCCTACGCCATCCGGACGACTCCAGCTGGATGCATCCAACGCACTATACGCCACCGGGACCGTGACGCAGTAGCATTATCCCACTCGATAGTACTGCTTTACACACCGCTCCGCCTAAGTAGCGTCAATGAATCTACGATACGTTGATCAAACCCAGGCGTAGATCTGTATCCAGCAGAATGAAGTATACGCAACGGACGCAGCCCGTATGATATAGCAGGTCCTGAAGGCCTGAACCTTGGTCTCAACGTTGAGATGCCACATGCACGGCGGTCCTTCAATCCAGCGTGCAACAGGCCTCGTGAGAGTGGGGCGAGTATATACCTCACTCCCACAGTCCTGTTCGTGGCCTCTCACAAGTTAGTATCTCCATGTGATGCATACGCGTCCTGCTGTATCAACAGTCCCTCGTTCGAGATTACACAGTGCGAGCTCGAGGTCTGAACTTCTGGCAGCGGCACTGCTCTTTCAGTCTCCTCGGCAGCCCGGCCCGGGGGTCCCGGCAGCAAGAGCAGAGATGTCAGAACGGGCCTTTCATGCGTTCTGTTGTGTCTCATCTCTAGAATTGCTTTGTGACAGTTCACGGTGGTCTACCGCCATGGACCTCGATACAATTAGTGCCCACTATACCTCGGGTCGGTACCATTGAACGACGACCTTCGTGCCGGCAATCAACGAACAGGTGTGTACAATTGAATCATGCCAACGTGTCTCAGGTTGCGTTCGCTCCCACTGCTCCTACTGAAGTGCCAAACCCGAGGAAGGCTGCACAGTGACCTCTTGCTACCATGGGTGGGCTGTGGTCTATGATGAGATATGCCAGACAGATCCACAGGCAATCTCGTCCACCGGAGCCTGTCTTCAGTACCAACCACATTCCCGATCTCACGGGACGAGTGGTGATTGTAACGGGTACAGACCTCGAAGTCGTGCTCTTGACCTGCTTCTCACTGGCCTGCCCGGTAACGTAGGTGGCAACGCAGGCATTGGGAAGCAGACAGCAAAGGTGCGTCCCACGCCCACATCCGTCTGGACTGAACGTTGACGCCGCACACACACACACAGGTTCTCTTGGAGCACAACGCTAAGGTCTACATCGCCGCGCGGAACCAGAAGAGCGCCGAGGCTACGATCGAGGAGCTGAAGGAAAAGACAGGGCGAGAGGCCCTCTTCTTGGAGCTCGACCTCGCTAGCCTCGCCTCTGTGAGGAAAGCCGCGGAGTCGTTCCTCGCGTGAGCATTATCTACTGTGTACTGCACAGCGGCGTCTAGACACCTCGACAGGCAGGAGAGAGAGCTGCACATTCTGTTCAACAATGCGTACGAATGTCATTCTATGGCGAGATGTATCGTTGACCCACGCAATTCACCAGCGGGGTGTCCAGCATACCCATTGACTGGCTCACGGAGGACGGATATGACATGACCTTTGGGGTGAACGTCATCGGTGCGTCTCTCCAGCCCCTGCGCAGTGGAAATCTCACGTCGCACAGGACACTACCTCCTCACGCAGCTGCTCCTGCCGGCACTGCAGGCTGGGAAGGACACGTCCCCGGACCACCACTCTCGCATCATCTGGCTATCTTCCTTCGCCTCGTACCTATCAAGCATACACTGGGACACGTTCAAGGACACGCCGCAGCGGCGGAGGCTGGGGCCCGACTTGATGTACGCCCAGAGCAAGCTGGTGTGTGCTCTGCAACCGTCTCGTAAATCTCGACCTGACCGACGCGCTCGATCGCTTGCACAGGCCGCGATCATGCTCGCGCGTGAATACGCGAAGCGCTATGGTGACCAGGGCATCGTAGCGCTCTCCGTGAACCCCGGTGGGCCGCTCGCTACAGACGGATCGTCGCCCCGACGCTGACGCAGCGCAGGTAACATCAAGACAGGTATCCTGCGCCACGCCCCCAGGTTCAACGCCGCGTTCGCGGTACGCCCCTTGCCAGTACACTGACGCCGCCTCTCACGCAGCGCGTCCGCAGGCCCTGCTCTTCAAGCTCTACCCGGTGGAGTACGGCGCCCTCACCCAGCTCTGGGCCGGCACCATGCCCGAGGCGCTCGAGCACAACGGCGAGGTGAGGAGCGTCTTCTGTCCTGCGGCGCGCGCGCGTGTGTGTGACGGGCTCGGTTTTGCGCAGTACGTCGTCCCGTGGGCTCGCATCGCGGATCGCGCTAGGCCGGAAGCGTACGATGATCGGATGTGTGCGCGGCTTTGGGAGTGGTTGGAGAAGGAGGTCGGCGAGAAGTAGAGACGCGTGAGGGGTGCACGGTCCAAGATGATGGGGGCATTCATTGCTCAAGGTAATTGGTGCGTTTGGGCCAGGAAGTTGCATATACAAGTACTCCTATTTTCACCGGTGTTTCGCTCCCGCTACTGCTTCGCACTGACGGTCAGTGCACTTTCTGTAAAATGCATATGTGTCGCCATCGCGGCTCATACCTCCAGGGAGGCATTGAGCTAATCGCGGTACATCCATGAGCAAGAGTCCAGTTCCTATATGTAACTGTTCGCGCCTGCATCTTGCGGATGCGAGTCAATCACGAGGTTGGAGCAGGCGATATCTTCATCTCGATTTTGAGCTATGCCAAGGTAGATGGGAGGGAGTAAACTCAGATGTCAATGTTTGGCTCTTATATATGAAGCCTTGTATGTTCATGTCTCCATCGTACATCAGGGCTCCCCCTGATGTACGATAACCAACAGCGATCTCGCACTTTGGGCGGTACCTAGAACTGAAGCCTCCACTGGCAGGCGCCTTCTATGTGCGGCTCATGCATTGCTCTTGAGCCAACATCCGCCCTGACACAACGATGTTGGCAGACTCGCACCGGCGCAGCACCCGAGTTGTGTGTGTTCCACTGCATCTATCATCGACTAATACTCAGTACATTGTGAGAGGACGAAGGCAAGCGTGCGTCACAGATCGTGACATGAACAGAGGTGTGACGTGACCGTATATAAGCAGACACGACCTAGTTGTGCCCGCGAACCTACGTCTGCTCTCGACCGCCATCTCGTCACTTCTCGACGGTGCGAGTATATACGATCGCATTAGCACAAACAAGCAGACATGGCACCAAAACCCGCGTCCACTGCCGGCAAGGCGCCTGCATCCACCGCGTCCAAGGCTCCGGCCAAGACGACTTCAGAGGGTTCGAAAGTCGCGAAGAAGGCGACGAAGCCGGCGGCTGGGTCTGGAGATGATGGGAAGAAGCGGAGGCGCAAGACCCGCAAGGAGACGTATTCGTCGTACATTTACAAAGGTACGGGTGTTGACGCATTCGGTTGATGGCGCGCACTCATTCTGTCTATTAGTACTCAAGCAGGTCCATCCGGATACTGGTATCTCCAACAAGGCAATGGCAATCCTTAACTCCTTCGTGAACGATATTTTTGAGCGCATCGCTACCGAGGCATCGAGTACGTGCTTGGACTTTCATTCATTTGTTGTGGCGCTCACTCTTCCCGTGCCTCCAGAGCTTGCTTCTTACTCGAAGAAGTCGACCATCTCCTCTCGAGAAATCCAGACTGCTGTGCGGCTCATTCTTCCTGGTGAGCTCGCCAAACATGCCATCTCGGAGGGTACAAAGTCTGTGACCAAGGTGAGCTGCATGTCTTACCCGGATGGAGCATTCAGCTAACCTCGAGGGCAGTACTCCAGCGCCGGTGCAAAGTGATATCGTCTCGCTTAGCCTCGTACCATGGTCGCTGGGTCATCTTGTACAACATGTTGTCGCCATTGTATTGTATGTCGTTCCCTGTATCTCCGTATCATCGATGTGTATCCATTGCAGTCGCGTCGTAGTATTGAGAGGTTCTGCAAGTACGAAGAAGTCGGGATGTTGGAACACGCTGGCTATCTTCATGATGGTGCCGATTGTACCTGGAGATAGTGTCCATCAACAGTACCGGTGTTTGCAAGTGAGATCATGCTGTTCCCCGCTCTGTGTGCCCTGTACGATGATCAGTTCCCAGGTCAGTCACTGTGGACGAGTGGCCTCACGCCGATCGGGCTGGCTGTCCCTTAGCGCTTCTGTACACTGAATGAACTGGTGCAGGGCAGGCAACGTCCTCGGATCAATGTGCCACTAGGTTGACATTCCATCCTGAGTGGGCAGTGAACCAAACGTACCTCGCGAACGCAAGTTGTACACAAACTGTTCGCCAGGTCTGGTCGTAAGGCACCCCCTGCCAAGTGTGCGTACAACGACTCGACGTAAAGTGTTGGCTCCGGACGCTGCCAACGTGCCGTCGTCGCTGCCTGTGCGGAGATGGTGAGTGTTCCAGTTCCGAGGAGAGACCAAACTCAATTCTTCACAGGCTGCGCCCTTCTGCCTGGGTCGAACATCTCGTCGTCTGTCATCGCGCCCGGGAGCGCCACCGAGCACCGACTAGAACTTATGTCGCGTTGCCCGCGGCTCTGTGGGCTCAGCCTACGCGTTCGCCCGCGGTCGGCGAAGGTCTAGTGCGGTTATGTTCTCCTTGACATTAGGCACATGCGCTGGCAGTGGCGGTGACTGCTGCCCGAATGTTGTACCGTGAGCTACCACGGGTCCATCAGCATTACGAATGCTATTCAACCTAGCCACGAGAGTAGGAGGCGGTGGGTGAACACGCGGGTGCTCTGTGGTCGTGCGCCGCCGGCTGAAACGCTGCGTCCTGTCGAATATGCGCATATTTCTCTGCTATTTGATGTCGAGTGCCACTGTATGACGCTGAACGAAGACATGTGCGAAGCCGCAGTGATCACATTCACAAACTGTGATGTAGTCCAGAAATACGCGCTGACGCTGCCTCGTCTCCGGTCGGCCACAGCCTTTCCCTACACCGATGATCCTGGGTACCGGCGGGACGTCGAACTGCTGCAGGACACCCAGAACAATCTCCATCCACACTTCTAACAGAGACGAACTATCCACGACGACGTGAAACGAGTTGTAATGAATACGATTCTCATGATCTGGGGATGCGAAGACATCTCGGTTCACAAGGTATGTTTTTAGCTTTCGATTTTACCCGCGCATTGACTCGCGCTCTCGTAGGAGCTCGACACTCGAGTCCCCAGTTGGCTTGGCCGACGGACGTGTGACGCCGGCTGTTTAGGTTGTGTCATTAGACATGCAAGCACGGTGATAGCAGCCAAGACAGCGTCGTCCAACGCGCTCCGGATGTACCTGGAATGGTGATGCTAGGAGCTAGTAGACCGAGGTGGGCTTGGTGTGCAAGAATTCAAGCGCGGTGCACGGACCTCAGAACGTATAAAGAGGTGCTCTATGTGCCAGCAGCATACCAGGACTCGCAACTCAAGCACTCGAGCAACTTACCTCCCACTTCTCACTCTAGCACATCATGTTCAAGTTCGCTGGCCTCGCTGCAATCGCTGCCTTCGCAGTCACGGCCCTCGCGTCGCCCTCGCTGTTCCACAGCGACATGTCTTCCCTTACTCGCCGTAGCCTCGCCGGCCAGAATATCGCGTTCTCCTGCTACGGCGGGGGAGGCGACTGCGAATGCCCGACCGATCTTACTGGGGACAGCAACGGTGTGCTGATCAACGTCTACCCCGGCTACCAGTGCGCCTACCCCGGCGGTGCTTGCACTTGGGACGACAAGGTAAACAAGACCATTTCTATTACCAAACATATCACTCACAGGAGGTGCAATTACTACAGACCGGTGCCCTTCAGAACACCGCTCAGACCAACTGCCCGGTCTCCGCACCGTGCAGCACGGTGAGCGGCTGCCAGTGCCCGACCGACAACAACGGAGACACCGGCGTCTTGATCAACCAGTTCACTGGCTACCAGTGCGCGTACGTGCATGGCGCGTGCACTTGGGACTACGTGAGCATGGTCCCTTCGACCGTATCCCGTTTCGCGTGCTGACCACTTGCAATTTACGAAGACCGGTGCCTTGCAGAACACCGCCCAGACGAACTGCCCGACGTCGGCCAAGTGTGCGCAGCTCGCTGGGGATGCCTGATTCCCGGCCAAATACGGCCACAATGAACGTACTCGAGGACTCAGATTGTCGCGGTCTTCGATGGATTGATGAATGAATAATGGCATTCGTGGTTACGGATTCCTATGTTTTAATACTGTGATGTATTGCGCCCACCTTGCTTTGGCATTATCCTATTGTACGATTTTGCTACGTTGTAGTTGCTTCTTGAGTGCATTTGCCAGATGCAACCAACTCTGTGTTGCCTGACATTCCCGCTTTCGGCTAAGTTATCGCGATACAACAACGTTAACCTTTCGATACGTCCCGGTCTGGTCTCCCTCTCTATCACCCGCTCTTATACAAGCTTCAAGAGGTCACTCATGACCCCCATAGCAGTGACGGCAGCGCCCGCCCCCGCGCCCTGAACGACAAGAGGCCTTGCGCCATATCGTTCCGTGTAGAACATGATGATGTTGTCTGACCCCCCAAGAGCCGTCGCGAACGGATGCGTCACAGGATACCTAAACAACGCGCTCAGTAATATTCCGGGCATGACACAGTAGGAAGTACGTACTTTTCGAGATCCGCCTTTATTATGCCGGATGCGACGTCAATTACACCCGCGAAGCGGAGCACCTTCTTCTCCTTGGCGGCATCCGCGCGCATCGTGTTGAAACGGTCGTCGAACTCGGGTAGCCGTCGAATGAACTCGTCTCCGCTGTCGATACTCTCGAGCTCAGCGGGGACAAGCGACTTCGTGCTGACGGATTGGTATCCTTCAGGAAGCGCTGATTTCAATGAAGGTATATATCGGGATAGGATGGTGAGCTTGCGAGCGACGTCTGCGCCGTTGAGGTCGTCCGCGGGATGGGGTTCCTAGAGCAGCTTCAACAGAACGAACCCACGACTATAGGACTTCGCAGCATACAGTGAATCCCTTTTCTCTTGCAACTTTCACGATAGAGGAGAAGCTTGGTCCATTTTCTTTACCAGTGGAAAACTCATTGAAGATGTAGCTCATAGTTCCTGAGAAAACACCTTCGATCTTGAGCACCTGCAAAGCGTTTCGTGTAGGTCAACTTGCTTGCTGCGTAGTACGGCATTATATTGTACCTTATCTCCGGTTGCGATGAGGTCTTTCAAAGTGGAGATGATTGGCAGACCGGCACCGACGGTAGCCTCGTTGAGAAACTTCGCACCACTCTCTAGGCTAGCGGAGAGAATGCTCTCATACAATGATAGCTCGGCGGAAAAGGCCTTCTTGTTCGGTGTAATGACATGCACTCCGTACTTCAAGAACTGCGGATAGAGTGCGGCCACAGCGTTTGAGGAAGTGTTATCCACCAGTACGACATCCTGGCCCGGCTTCACGAGAGAGGACAGCTCCCGGATGAGGAACGGCAAATCTGGCTTCATGCCGGATTGTGCGAGACTTTGTTTCCAGCCGCTCGTCGTAATGTCCAGACCATCGGGTGCGTACAATGTAGTCTTCGAAGATGTCAGGGCGACGATGCGGAAGGGGTTTGGCGAGGGGAAGTTCAGAAGCTGGTTGATGAATTCGCCGCCCACCAGACCGACGCCCACGATCGCTATGCGCATCACCTTTGCGCTGGAGGACACAATTGCTTGCACTGACATGGAGAATATGCACGACACCTAGTATCTGTGGACATTGCGACAATGTTAGCGAACGTTGATGGGAAGCGATAGAGGAAAGTGCGATGTGCACTAGTCTAGATGAAGTTGCTGTTCAGTCGTCGCGCTTCACCTGGGGATACCTACAGACGAGGATGGTCTTGATTAGGACAGGACTTGTTAGACTGGAATAACGCCGTGGCAGCCAGTCTGTACTCCGGCTGCGGGTCTGAATATCTCATCTTGTCGAGTCAGATCGATCTGCGATCTGACATGTATCAATGAATATGACTTGACGACTCTGACGAAATGTCGCTCGAATCAGGCCACAGCCGAATCACAAAGGTATTCGATACGCAGATCTCCAGATGTCCGTTCGTGAACGTAGGTTGAAGGCAAATGCTATGGCAAGGACGAGCTGTCTATCAGGCTGAAATTCGTCTACCAAGGGCGCATAGCAGATGAAATAGTACGTAGTATGCAGTGCAAGACGGAGACTACAGAAGGGTATCGCGTCTATGCACGCTGCAGCCAGCCGACATCCAAGTCAGTCATGGTGCGCATGCCCTCTGGGTAAGCAGTGTTACTCTCTTTGAGTGCTCCTGCGAGTCGCCTGCAAATATCGCGCGGGTAATATAGGTGCTCCGCCTGCGGGAAGCCTGGGTACTTATTCAAGACGCTGCGCAATCATTAGCAATAGTCGATGCGACAATTATAAGCGACGCACGATTGTAGGTCAGAATACGCTGCCGATGGGCCGAGAATCTTGAAGAGCACCTTCGCCGCATTGATCGACCCACTCTTGGGCAACACGTACTCAGTCGGTGTCGCATACGACATGCGCATACTCGGCTTGAAGAGCCAAATAAGCAGTCGTGGCCGCTCTTCTTCCTCGTCGAGGATGACAAACCGGTAAGTTGCATGGGCATGCACAAACTCGCTCATATCCTCCGCAACAAACGCCGATAGAGGTATTCTGGGGGGTCTGCAGATCGCATCAGTAAATGCAATACGCAAGAGCTATGCACGACTTACTCATAAGAGGGACCGAGAGGTCGGATGGCATACTTCGCTAGCCTATATACCATGTAAGGTGCTTGACCAGCGGGTCGATGCTCACGACGACGGCCGACAATAGAACCGCATATGCACCGGACTCTAGTCCAGTCATCTACGGGCTGTGATAGTTAAGTCAGCTCATGTACCATACGAGAAAACGAACAGAAGGTAGAATGGTGCGCATGTGCCCTCGCGAGTAGCTCCCGAGACGTGGATCTCAATAACACGAGAGTTGTTTAGCGAGCGACCGTGATGGACGTTTGTCTTGGACGTTTTGTATCAGCCAAAGGACGTATCCTGCCATTGCCCCACACATATGCCCAGCGCCTCGGCACACTACCGAAACCTCCTAGGGCTTCGGCAGGCACACAAGATTAGGGATGCGCGCAGAAACAATTGCCGCTGGTAGGTGACCCAACGTTGACCTTCTTTCCGTCCGGAAGGTAATCCAACAGCGATTAACAGAGGATAGGCTTACCTTGCTTTCGTCACCGTGCTCACTAGCACAGATGTTGCGCGCAGACATCGCTGATTGCTCGAACAAAATATAGCTCCCGCCAACGAGCGCCTGGCCCTCACTGGGCCAAAAGCCCTGGCTGGAGTGTTTCTGAACGTGCTCATGCAGCTTCTGATCCGAGTGGCACATCCACGCGTCAACGAGCTCTGCCCAGTGTTCGGAGGGCAGGTCGCGGTACTCCCGCAGCTGCGACGCGTGCACTAGGGGCAACGAACAGGATGCACAAACGTAGCTCGTGGGACGCATCGCAGAAAGGCGAGACGCGTCCACAAGCGTACCGTGCACGGAGGATGTCGAGCCTGCGTCGCTAGCACACCCAGGAAGCACAGACAGCTTCACCTGGAAATGCTGGCCTGCTACCTGCACTTCTTTCTTGCCAGGAGTGACGCGAGCAGGGAGCCGTAGATAAGGCGACGTGCTGAGACCACATCGAAGGAGGAGGCATTCGCAGCCGATGCTCGGCCCTCCTGGCACCTGCGCTGCAGGGACGACCTCTGCCTCGAGAGTCCCGCCAGGCATTATGCCAGCAACGCTCAAAAACACGAGAACATGTTGGAGGCTCTCGTGGTACTCAGCGACGTATGTCACCTCGAGGTTGGCTGGTGACAAAGTGATGAGCTGCGATCTGGATGCTGATAAAGGTTCCTTACTTTGCAGTGAAGGCATGATCGCAACTGAAGATCCGACTCTGCGCATTCGTGAGGATTTGGACTTCCTGCTTTCCGTTGGAGAAGCAGTAGGCGACGATGATCGTGACGAAGAGAGTAACCATGCCAGCGGTGGAGCAGACATACTCCTACTGCGCACGCTCTTGAGCGAGTTCTTGCGCCTTGTGTGCGTGGGCGGTGACGGATCCAACCCTTTGGGCACTGGCTCCTTCACAAACTCGGGAAGGCTGAGCAACGCAGTTGGGTCTTCCATCTGCATTTTCAGTTGCACGGGCTCGGGAATGGCCTCGCGAATGAACTCGGGTAGGGTCAAGAGTGCGTCTGGATCCTTGCCCTTGAACCGGGGTGCCATTCCTGGGGGTGTTAGGACAGCATCCTGTGAATGAAGTCTACCCGCATCTGCATGGTGCAGTAGTTGCTCCACGAAGGCGTCTCGCTTCACCAAATATCAGTGGTGACTACCAGAGGATCAGCTTGTCAGCGCACCTTCTCCACGTCTCTTTGTCGCGCCCTCTCAAGCTTAGCTTTATGCCCGCCTCCCAAGACGAACGACTGGTCGGCGATCTTGCGCTCTGACGCTTTCCCGATGAGGTCTACCATCCTCTCCAGGTCCTTGGCATCGTCTAGCTCTCTGACGGGCTGCTTCCCTTTTCGAACAGACGCCTCTGCACGACTCGCTCTCTCCATCGCCTCCAGCTTGCTCTTCTTGAGTTCCACACGCTGATCGTGCAACTGCGGTGCCACGAGATAGAGGCGATCAATCGCGAGTGTTACTGCTTCGAGGTCCATGCGCATTTTCTCGTTAAGGGCTGCGGAGCTGCCTCGTTCCATGATGCTCGACGTATCCCCTACGACCGAGGCCTTTGAGGTGCCCGGCTTGAGTAAGTCTTCTCGCGAAGCAGACCCAGGTTCATATTGTGGAAGCCCTTCGCCTTCCATGTCAACGTCGTACCATGCAGTCTCGTAATCAGGCGGTTGCTCAGCGGAGCCGACAGCGGTGCGTGAGCGGCAGAGTGTCAGGACTTCCTCGAGTTCCTCATCGACCTGAGCCCACAGAAGTGCGCCCTCGACTTGCTGGACGGGCGAGACAACACGTGAATTGGATGCGCTTGCATCTCGAGCGAGCTGTAGATCACTCAGTTCACGGCCGAGTGCAGCGACAGGGTCTGCAGGCGCAGTGGAGGGTGACCTGCTTCCCCAAGACGCTACACGGGGCAGTGGAGGCGTAGCAATGGCTGGCTGAGAAGCAGCAAGGCGGTGGAAGTGTCCAATCAAAGATGCGAGCTTTCGGACGAGAACAGCATCTTCCGGCGAGAAGGCGTCTGAGTGTGTCAAACGATTGGCGCGTACCTGCAACTCGCGGATGAGTGCACCGTCATCCGTCGCGGCTGAAGACGACGTCCCAGAAGAGTCAAGTGCGCGAAGGTTGGAGACAAGGATAAATAGTGATGAAGAAGGTTGCGCGCTGAGGTGTGGTGAACGCGGTGGCATCGAATGTCGACGGTCAGGAATGATGGGTCGCCACTGTGGCGTGTTAGAGAGTAGGTCGTTGAGAGTCGTAATACAAGAGTTTTGCACATGAACAATGGAAGGCATAATATCATCCTAGATTGAGTCAGCGAGGGACTGCCAGTGAGGTTAACGAGGACTCACAGAGACAGTGTCGTCGCTTCGCACCCCACCCGACGCGGATGGGCCTTCTAACTGCTCGGTCTCCTGCGAGCGTCCTGCTACGCCGGAAGGAACATTATGTATGACTGTCCTTGCATCGCTGACAGCTTGCGACCCGTGCCATGGGGTCTGTTCGAGGTGCACAGGCTCTGCGGCAAGTTCTTGTAGGATTTCTTCTTGTTCTCTTTGGGCAGCGGTGGGAAATGGTGCTGGAATACTTCTTTGAAGGTCGCTCCAGTATTGTTGGCTTGGGTTGCCGATTCGTGTGGATTCGGACGAGGATGCGGCCGCCGGTGCCGTCTGGGTGCGCACGAGGGTCGCCATGGGTGACGATGGACACGAGTATCTCTAGGGAAACGAAAGCTTATAAACAGACTCAAAGACGGATCAGATGCAATGTCGAACAGCGGTGTCGCGATATTGATTGTTGATTTGTTCGAGCCTTCGAGGACACCGGGTCGCAGGTCTCGAGGAAGGAATGGGGAGACGCCCGCAAGGACCAATCAATTTGCCTATTCGGCTTAGATTACGTACCTCGTCTTCCAAATACTTATACCGAGTTTGTTATGAATGTGGTATGATGTCGCTCTAGAACGCCCTCCCAACTCGAACAGGATCGCTATGCTCTGTGCGGTTCCTCGAAAGACTATCCTATTACCAGCTATACAATGATGAACGAACAGACTAGAGATAAATATGTCCAACGAAAGCGACCATCAAGAGTCCGCGCGCTCCTTCCCTTTGCCCTGAGGTGGTGACTGCAGCACAAGGTTCGGGCTGCTCGACATAGCCGCGCTCGTGAACGACGGCAAACGTTTCGTCCCTCGAAGCTCAGGAGGCGACAAGAGGCTTGGTTGCCGCGGTGTGCTACGCGTAGGCGAACTTGGGAGGGACTGATTGCGTGGAGACCTCATCGGTGATGACGAGCTTGAGCGGCCCTCTTCACCAGCCGCTGCTTCCGTGAGGAGGAACTCCACCCATAGCCGAGAAAAGGACTTCCGCTAAGAGTGAGCAGAGTAAATGTATCACAGAGGGCGCTGCGTACCTCTGTCTCGTCAGTCTTCTCAAGCTCAAGAACTCTTGTCCTCGTAGGGGACCCCCGACTGAAGAAGCCTGCTACGGCGGACATTGCAGGCGCGGGCGCAGGCCCACCCTTGCGTTGAAGACCTGCTCGTTCTCGCTCGTCGTCGGTCCACGAGAGAATGGTCGCGAGTAGCGAGAGCATTTCAAACCGCTTGGCATCTCCTCGTGGAGTGCTGAGGTATGATAGTAGAACGTTATTGACCAACCTCCGATCAACGTTTGTTTCTGTTGAGGACTGGCGTAGGCGGCGGAGCGCCTCCATGAGATGCTCGTTCATGATCACGGCTACCTCCCACTCAGAAATGACCAATGGAATATGAAATGCATATCACACCTTCATGCCGTAGCTTGCCAATCAGGAGCTGCTTCTCTTTGACCTCCTTCTCCAACTCTTGCGTCCGGGAATTGCTCGTAGAGGACTCCTGTAGCTGTAATTCGGCGTTCAGCGCGCGGCTCTTGTACTCTGCCAACGAGTGTGTGATCTTCTCCAGCTGCGCCTCATACTCCTTGGTAGCTTGCTTAAGATCATGGTCCTTCGCTGCTCATGATCAACAAAAGCCACAACTAGGGTCTGAGCAGCATACCAGCCTGGAAGTCCTCCAACACCGACTGCAGGTTCACACACTTCTCCTTCTCCACAGCTAACTCCGCCGCCGCCATCTCCCGTGTCGTCCGCTCAACTTCGAGCTCCCGTCGCAAGTTCGCGAGTGCAGTCCGAGCCTCATCCGCCGAGACATGCTCCTGCAAAGCCTTCTGCTCCCACTCGTCCCGTTCCATCCGACATTGCTCGAGCTCCGCCTGTGTTTCCCGCAGCTCGCGCTCGCGCATGTACGCCTCCTGCGCATTGTCCTGCAGCGCCCTGCTCCGCATCGCCTCGAGTTCACGCGATGCGCGGTCTACCTCCTCGTTGGATACAACGAGTTCAGATTTCAGGGTCTCCACCGTCACCTTCAAATCATCGTTCTCTGCGGTCAGCTGCTGCACAAGCTCAGTCTGCCGGTCGAGTTCTTCCTATGCAAGTGCGAGTCGCATCCGTGAGCACGTGTGACAGAAGTGAAGAGTACATACGGCATCTTGCTTCAGCTTGTTCCCAAGTGTCGTCCGCATCGCAGTGAGCTTGGAGAGTAGATTTCTGTACTGTGCAGCGAGAGTATCCTTCTCCTCCTTAGTACGCTCGAGCTCGCGTTGCAGGCGTTGTACAGGGTCGAGCTCCTCGTCGCCATCTTGTGTTGCTCCGTCCAGAGTGCCATTAGTGCCATTGGTAGGCGGTGAGAAGGGTCGTTGACTGTCCAACGACGGTCGGGGACTTGGGCCAAGTAAATGGCTACTGTCCGACATCGTGGCCGGCGAACACGTCGACCGCTGTGCACGGCGTACTGTACCGTGACAGAGGACAAACCAGAAATCTACGTAATCCTTGGTTGCACTCTAATCGTTAGTATTGTCTATAGCTACAGATGCCGTTCAATTACATAATTGCGCTTATAGCCTTTTACGTGAACTGAGAGATACAGAATCCACTTTCTGAACCGGCTTGCCACGCAAAACTGAGCCAAAAACCTCGCGATGATTCCTTCGTCAACTTGGTTCATGTCTGTAGGGCTGCGTGTTGCCATCATGACTCTCCAGCACTTTGCCTCTCAGGCAGACTAACATGCGTTACCAGACAGAGCTGGGGAGTGTTGCTTGCTGCGTGCCACCTTGCGCCAGCCAGGGGTAGACGAATTTCAGAAAATGGCATGTCTTTCCCAACATGAGGCTGCGAGGCCCACAGGTCGCGGCCCATCTTTGATAGCGTGGTGATAGCCGCCTTCAAAGCCTTGGATCGGGGATCTTTCCTCCCGGAAGAGTCGGCAACGATACCTGTCCCATATACTTACCCGTCGCGCCCAAGTTGCGTTTACCTCGAACGACCCTACACGACCTGCACGACTACTCGGCGAAGTTGCCTTGACCCTGGTTATTCCCCACCATCCACGCAAGATAATTGTAGTCTAGAGCCTCGAACAGGAGAGTGATGAAGCATGGGACGAGGTGAGCGTCTTTGCATTAAGTACAGCGGGTTGAGGTGTCACCTTATGCAACACCACGGTAGGTGTTCCGACCGCTGTCGAAACCGCCACCCTTCCCGGTGCAGACCCGCACGTAGACGCTGGACATTCAAAACGAAAGCAAACCTTACTCAGTTTGCTGGATGCGTTGCATGAATTAACGAAGGATAACGACTTGGTGTCTCGTGAGTGGCACGACTCATGAACATTGTGGCGAAAGTTTGGCCTCGCTCACCCAGTTCGTTTCCAGCGACGCCCAATAATGATAGACCAGTCTTCGAAGACGACAGAGACGTCCGTGAGTAGTACTTGCCTACTGCGCATCGCTCAGGCTGACTATCACTTCAATGCAGCGACTGTGGATGAACATCTGCAGAAAGTCGGCGCGGATGCCTTCAGGAAGTTCGAGAGGTAAGCAGTCGCGCGGATCAATACACGGCACAGTATTCATAGACGTGGTCATTGAATTCTTACAGACGCATGACCAATCTAGACCGAGAGGTACGCGTGGCAGCCATGACACTATCTGTTGATACTGACACCTAGTCCAAGCTTCGCAACTTCGCCAATGCTGCTCGTCAACTGGGCAGCTCCGTCGGAATACTGTCGTCATCGGTACATCTCCGAGAACGACTGGCTCAGCTTCTCTGGCTCTTCCGCGAGAATGCTGCCGACCTCTTCCCACGGAAAGTCAAACGACAGCCTCGCGAGTCGCTCGTGGACACGGCTTTGCAGGCCGCATTGAAACGCAAGCGTCGTAAGGCACCTTCGCATGTCGTCAATCCGACCGTCGAGGATCTCGACCCCGAGGACTTCCCCGACCAGCTACAGAGTTTAGCGCGTGACGTGATGACCTTCTTGGACTGTTTGAACGAATTCCCGGAGTTTAACGACGAGGCGGTAAATGCCTCGATTCAGTCCCTTGAGTGCGACCTGAAGGTAAGCCGGACATCATAAGTCCATGGAGTAATGGTGCTTATGTTATCACAGTACTGGGCGTCCTGCTTGAGAGCATACGAAGGTGAATCAATAATTGGAAAGTTCAGAGTAGCTTGATTGCTGATCGCGGTGTTCGAAGGCCAGTTCAAGTACCCAGCCGTACAGCGATATCTGCACGATCTCACTTCTGAGATGGGCGAACACCTTGATAACATCACAGCAGCTCTCTCTGTGTTCATTGAGATCGGTGGGTCACGCTGTGCGGCTGCGTACTTTTGTCGTATTTACGACTTTGACAGGTGTACCGACCATACGGTTTGCTCAGGAACATGCGAGCCAGAATCTCCTCAACTTGAGTACCGTTGCTACGTTCTTCAGCGCAGTCACAGCGACCACCATGCAATTCTCGTTCAACATGACCGACGGCGTTCTCGCCAAGGCAGTGAATTGTTTCTGGTTTATCTCGCTTGTCTTCAGTATCCAAGCGGCCGTGAATAGTTTGCTTGGGCTTACCTGGAAGCAGGCCATGTAGTGCGTCGTGTTCTATCTGTGCAGGAAGGTCTGCTTACCTAGGTCTAGCCGGTCGCCTGGCCATCGCGTTCCCTGGTGGGTACTCATCTGGATCAAGCGATCACCGTTGGTCTTCCTTGTCGCGTCCGTTGCATGCTTCTCCATGGGCCTTGTACTCTTCGGATACTCGTCTGGGCAGGTGAGTCTTCGGTACTCATTGCTGCAGTTCAAAATCTCAACATGCTCAGGATCGCGTCACGACAACGCTGACCTCGGTCTTCTCCGCACTGAGCTGCATCGGTCTCGCCGCTGTGTCTACCTGGTTCATCTCGGAGCGCATGATCTTTACCAAGCACAAAGGGCAGAAATGGCTTGCAGACGTGCTCTCAGAAACGAAGGTCAAGATCTGCTCCGCGCCCGGCATCAAATGGATCATATACGAGCCTCGCGCGCTTGCGTGGCGCTTGGGGAGGCACAGCAGGGAAGCGAGTCAGTGGGTGGCCCGGCATTTCCGCATCGCCAGTGACAGCATCTCCCGCATGAGTGCTCGTACACTGCGGCGGGCCAGCACAATGTCGTCATCCCTAGAGAAAGCGAACGAAGACGGTATCTCGGACACGCTGCCCTCTCCCAACAGCCCAGAACCGGTCACACCGCTCTCGATACGTATGCGCCGCTCTGACTCGACCGGACCTCTGCTCCCCATCGCCGAGGTGCGCTCCTCCAACTTCGGGTCCTCCGACAACCTCGAGGCAGCAACGACCCTCAGCGATGCGAGCACGGCCGCGCAGAACGCACCGCCACCGTCTGGGAAGGCGCGGTTCGTGAATGCGGTCCATTCGGTCATGATGATGCGTCAGGCTGCCTCACCCATGCCGTTCGGACTGAGCATGCCACCTCGCACCCCGACCCGGCGCCGAGCCAGTTCGACTGATACTCCTGGAACCAGGAGAGTGTCGACGGAACCGGTTGGCATGATGCGTGCCTCACGGGTGGCAGCGTTGGTGCCCAAGTTGAAGGCGCTGGAGACGACGCAGGACTTGGCTGCTCACCAGGCCCTGGTGCGACACCTACAGTTCTCGCCTAATGGAAAGTTCTTGGCGACCTCCAGGTGCGTATACCTACCTTCTTATGTGAGCCATCACTGACCTAAGTCCAATTCTAGTTGGGATAGGACATCAGTCATCTTCAGAGTTGGGGTGCGTACCCTTCCAGTGATGTATACCACATGTCCATGCTTACCAGGAAAAAACAGGAACCATTCACGTCGCATCGGATCCTTGCTCAGCCTCAAGGATTCGTTGGACAAGTTGCTTGGTCGCCCAATGGGTCGATCCTGCTCACGAAGCTGAATCGCGGCGTGAAGGTCTGGAATGAGGTACGTTTTTGTTGAAGGAGAACGATATCAGATGCTCATCCTACCATAGGATGGCGTATGTAAGAAGACAATCGATCGGCGCAAGAACGTCCAGTCAATCACTTGGCTTCCTGGTGGCGAGGGTAAGTCTACGCACGTGGATGCGCCGGTCTATGTTCGCTCAGTCTAGCGCACGCCAGGCTTCCTCTCGGTTGAAGGCAGTGACGTCGTCAAGCTGGTATGTCGTTCATCCGATTTGAACATCGGAAGATAAAGCTGACAGCTTCATGCAGGACCTCAACGGCGAGGTATGTCATCCATTGCGCTGGCGCTAGTCGTGACGACGAGCTGAACTGATATGCAATAGGTGCTTGACACCTATCACTTTGATCGTATGGTACTGCATGACGTAGCGGTGACTCAAGATTGCCAGCGCATGCTGTGCGTTGGAACGCTGATGGCATCGCGAGACGGCCTCCACCCAAGTAAGTCTCGGGCGGAGAAGCAGATTATCGGTACGTGCATGCACAACTGCTGTCGGTCCGTACACGTCTGATGTGCCTTCCACAGTTTTCAACCTGGAGAAGAAGGATATCGAGAAGTCAGTTCATGTTTGCTTTTGTATGCGGGCCCTAGCATTGATAGCATTTTTAGCCGCGTACCTGTCCTGCACGACGTGCGTGATATCACCTTGGCTCGCGATGACCAAGTAGCTCTGGTCAGCTACGAGAACAAGGTGAGTCCTGCTGTGCGACTCGAATGACTGAAGGACACCACTCTGACAACCAAACTATAGGCGCCCCCGCAACTCTGGAAGCTTGACTTGGTCAAAGATACTGCTCGGCTCTCATTACGGCATACGTACATCCCCAAGGTCCCTGTCGACTTTGCCGGACCCAGTTACTTCGGCGGCAAGAATGACCAACTCGTACTTTGTGCTGGGAAAGGTGCGCGGCTCGTTCGCTGCGACGCTGGTCTGCCGCTCATATCTATTACAGCGGGCGACATACACATCTGGGATCGCGAATCGGCTGCTTTGCTGCACCACGTGCGCGCGCAAGCACTGGGTGGCGACCTGACTTGCATAGCCTGGAATGCTGCGGTAGAGCCGTTCATGTTCGCGACGGGCAGCCACGACGGTGGCGTGCGCATCTGGACGACGCCGCCGAACTACCCATCCATCAGCGTCACGGACAGCACACCCGGAAGCTACGCGAATTCGACTAATGGTAACACTTCTCGGACCGGCACACCCTCGCTCTACGATGTGGAACAGCAGACAGGCAGCCCGGAGGTGGAGCGCACGAGCTTCACGTCGGAGCAATTCTTGCAGGCTGCTGTGCAGAGCGGGATCACCGGCGCACGAAAAGTGGTGACGTTTGAATGACTCTGATGACTCGACGCTACATTGTCCCCCATAGAGCTGCATCGTGTTTGTACTTATACCTATGTATTGGTATCCCTCCTGTCACATCACTATGATTGGTACGCTGGCATAGTTGCGCTTTGGGAGTTTTAGGTGGTAACCAGACATGACTTGCTGCCTTGCGATTTCACAACCTCAACCTCAGTCAGGTTTGGTATCAGGAATAGACAATAAGATAGTATGCAATAGAGTACAAGAATGATACACCGATAGAAACCCGAGACGTCTAAACTTCCTGACTATCCTTCTTGCCCTTTTGTGTCTTCGTAGGCAAGAGCTATAAATGAATGATTAGCCACTGTCCGAAAACTGAACTAATGAAACATACCTCAGGATTGATATGCGGCACAACACCACCTTGCGAGATGATCACATCACCGAGGAGCTTGTGTAGTCTATCAAGGACAACGGTCAACAAGTGCGAATGCCACGTTCAGACGTGCAACCCACTCCTCGTCGTTCCGGATTGCCAGCTGCAAGTGCCGGGGAATAATGCGCTGCTTCTTGTTGTCTCGTGCTGCGTTGCCCGCAAGCTCGAGAATCTCAGCAGCTAGGTACTCGAGGACGGCTGCGAGGTAAACTGAAGGCCACGTCAGATTGATGTTGACACAACGTAGCCAGTTTGCTCACCAGGTGCGCCAGCACCTACTCGCTGTGCGTAGTTACCCCGCTTGAGGAGACGATGCACACGACCGACGGGGAACTGGAGGCCCGCCTTTGCAGAGCGCGACTGAGTCTTGCCAGAAGCGTCGCCAGAGGCCTTGCCGGACTTGGACTTTCCGCTCGTCTTGCCAGACATTGTAATAGTTAGAGTGGGTGGTGGCTTGGATATGAGGGGGCGACGAGGGAAGTTAATGGATGCGAGGTGCAGAGATGGGGGAGCGAGAGGGAAGGGGGCGCCAGTATTTATACAATCAGGCGCCCGCCGCCACAGACGCGGCTCGCGTCTTCACGTGACAGAGTTGAAAGGTGTTCAACAAAATAAGGTTCAGTGCGTTGACGCGTCTGACCAAACAAGACCAACGCGTCCGTATATATACCCCGCGCGTTCTCCGTCTGTCCCCCACCGTATCTCTCGCTCTTACCGCCATCCACCCTCACCCTTTCCAGTCTCCCTTACCTCACCCATACTCTCATCGCAATGGCCCCTAAGCCCGCATCGACTGCTGGAAAGGCACCTGCCTCTACCGCCTCCAAGGCGCCCGCTAAGTCTGAGCCTACCAAGGCGGCGAAGAAGAGCACCAAGCCCGCGGCTTCTGGTGACGACTCTAAGAAGAAGCGGCGAAAGTCCCGCAAGGAGACTTACTCCTCCTACATCTACAAGGGTAAGTGGCTTGAACATGGCTACCTGGATGCATCGCTGATAGCCATACAGTCCTTAAGCAGGTCCACCCGGATACGGGTATCTCCAACAAGGCGATGGCTATTCTTAACTCCTTCGTCAACGACATCTTCGAGCGTATCGCCACTGAGGCTTCCAGTGCGTACTCTAATATCGTGCAAGGGATGGCAGCACCTAATGACTTTGCAACAGAGCTCGCATCCTACTCCAAGAAGTCGACCATCTCCTCTCGTGAGATCCAGACTGCCGTCCGCCTCATCCTTCCTGGTGAACTCGCCAAGCACGCCATTTCTGAGGGCACCAAGTCGGTAACGAAGGTGAGCAACTATTCTCACGTGTAGCAAAGCATTGCTGAATGTACCTCAGTACTCGAGCGCAGGAGCGAAGTAGAGCTGTTCATCTATCTGGGTCGCTGTTGTATTCTAGTCTTGTACTTTCTATTTATCTCTACTCGTATCGCATAATCCCTCCAATACCGTGTGATTATCGGATGAGTGGCTCAGTACGTTGGGTTCAATGCCCTGAGGGTAATCTTAGGCTAGTGTTGCGGGAGCCATTCGGGGTGGTGGGTGTTTAAGGACAAAGGTGAGCCGATTTCCACTGCTGGAGTGCTCGATAGCTTTGCAGCATGGCTGATGCAAGTTATAGTGTTGGACGTTATGTCTCCTTCATTATTTCCTGACAGACGGGTGCATGTTGCGCTCAATGCCTGCAGCTCATTGGGAAGAGGCGCAGTGTCAAGGGACGGGAGAGGCTGGCCCTCGCCGAATGCGACTGCAGATTCAATGCGACCCAGCGAGCGTATCCACTTGCCAACGGCGGCCAAGGAGACACGGACCTCCCACGAGCCACCCTCCTACCATCGCCACGAATATGAGATGCATGCACACAGGAGGTACATGCTCGATACGTACCGTTATGGTCTTGCACAGTGCCACATTGATACCAAAGGCAAGAAGGTACCCGGCAGCATGGTCGAGGGCTTGCATCGGCAGCGGGCGAGGCGTGGGCTTCGACCCATCCCCGACGAAAGCGGCGTAGGCTTCGCCCTCGGCCACGTTGAACCCAGAGGCGGTCTGCACCAGTGAGTCGAACTGCACACGTCGCATCGCCAGTACGTCAGCTCCGCCATCGCGCACGCCATCGACACACTCACCCCACGCCGGTCCTTCCACGGCCCCTCCCACCCGTATGCGGTCAGGCTCGCGTACACGATCCCCGGCCTTTCTCGCGCGACGTCCTCGGGCCCGAAGCCCTTGTCGCGCAATCCGCCCGGGCGGTACGCCTGCAGGAACACGTCGGCGTCCTTGACGAGGGTGTGGAGTGTCTCGCAATCGGCTGCAGTCGTGAGGTCCAGTTGTGTTGCGCGCTTCCCGCGGGAAGTGTCCGTGTCGAGGAAGGGCAGGGCGGGGAGCTTAGGTGAGGTGACGAGCAGGACGTCCGACCCGTGCGCTGCGCAACGTCCGGGTCGTCATCATCACTTTCCGCGCAGAACGAAGGGCCAGAGCTCACCAGCGAGCGTCCGCCCGCACACAGGGCCCGCGAGCACCCTCGTCAGGTCGAGCACGCGCACGCCCTCCAGAGGGCGCGCATAGTCCCGTGCCGCGCGCACCTCCCTCCTCGGCGCGTCGCCGATCCTGACCAGCTGGACGGGCGGCGTGTGCGCGAGCGCCTGGCCCTGCGGGTGCGCGTCCCACTCGTCGAACGAGCGCAGCGCGGTCGCGACCAACTTCCGCGCCGACGCGGCGCTCTCGAGGTCGACGGCGCGCCAGTTTCGGAGGGCGGCGCCGACTGCGTCGCGGGTTGGGGCACACTGCAGGAGGTCGAGCAGCCCGTCGCGATGGCTGGCCGCGAATGGGTGAGCGGGTGCGGGGCACGCGGAGGGGAGAGGAGAGCGTACTGGGGGAAGTTGGTGTGCAGCCGGACGTAGCTGTCGTCCTTGGTCTTGTACAAGCCCGCGAGTGGGTCAAAGAGCACGCCGGATGGGCGCTCGCCATTGAGGGTGTAGAACGCCTCGCTTTCTTAGATGAATGGTGGGGTCAGCTTGCGGACGTTGTGGTATCGGATGTGATGGACTCACTGAACTCTAGGACGGCGTGTCGGGCATCGACGGAGACGTCTTGCTGGACACCTGTTCGCAGCTGGTGGAAGTAGGCCGCTGATAGGCCTGAGAGGCCAATTACAGTCTAGTGTGAAGGGGATCTGGCTCCTGGCCGAGTGTGTCCGGGCGGTCAGGCTCACCTGCGCAGCAGTACCCAGCTTGAAAGACGAGTTCACAGCGGGATCAGCTTTCGCGCTCAAGTGCAGAGAAGAGACTGCCTCTGGCGGTAGACCGTTCGTGTCCCATATCCGACGCGCGTGGGTGAGTGGGTCGGAGTCATTCATCGCAGCTCTCGAGTGCAAGTGGCGTTTGCCTACGCGCGGTGATCTTGCTACTGTGATGCAGGTAACAAGGAATGACTTGGTCATTGACCGGGGCTATGCCCGGAATGTCGCTTGAATGCTGGAGTGTGATGTGCCTTCTGGAGCTTCTGGTTTATATGAGTGAGTGACTTCCGAAGTCTGCGGGAGGGCTTCTACTCCGAGGCTTGACCGATGAACGTTAGTGTAAGCACTGTGTAGGCGTCAGGCAAGGCATGGTCGTAAACCGCGATGGGAGCAGCTCCTGGTAGGTCAGCTGGTCCTAATAATTATGACTCGTATCAAGCCTTCAGTAATTCGTCGCCTTCAGCGTCCCTTGGACGATGCGACGGGCGTGTTGGTGCGCTGGGTACTATCGCCAATACCGGATCCAAAAGCCTGCATTTTAGCCATTGTGGCGTACCCTATATGATGGGTACGCAGTCGTTGTCCGTATGAAGGTTCGTTGTACGAGTATTATTTCCGACTCTCAGTGGCTGGTTGTCGAAGGAGCCCGGACCGGACTGGCCGCAGGCTGGTTTGACTCGAGCGTGGGAGCCAGGGAATGTTGGTGGCCCACGTGGCGTTACTGCATGCGTGTAGACGCGGCGGCGCTGCAGCGGTACCTGCTCTTCCCCACCCGACTCCTACAGGCTCTACGTCTCCAAGCCACTCTCCGTGTCTCTCAGATACCCCCTAGCATCTGTGCACACCTCTCTCAATTTGTAGCGCATCAGGAACTGGACAGCAGCAGTCGCACGGTCGATCCTACTCCTCTTCTTCCCAACACCTAACCCTTACCACGACACCGATAAAACGCGCTCGACATGGCTCCGCGGAACCGAAAAGCAGACAGCAGTGAACCCTCATCGTCAGCTGCAACACCCAAGCACACAGCGAGCTCTTCGGAGCGGCCAGCGGATGGCATCCTCGCAAGCGCCCTCCTCCCCTCGACGGAGGAACGCGACGTGGTCAAAGTGAACAACGCGAGTGTGACGGAGATGAAGCACGCATGTGATGACGCGCTAAAGCGAGTGAGTTTATCTCCACTTGATATGCTGGGCCCGTAGTTGGTGGCCCTCACCAATGTGAGCTTGTCGCGTGCGCAGTGATATCTGAACTCTGTCTCTCCGTAGTTCCTATCACGACCCGAGCTCTTCAACCAAATCTACACACATACAGATGTTCGGCTAGGCCTCGGCTGGGCGAGTGTCTTTGTCGCGTTGGGAACGGGCCTGTATGGCTGGAAGGTCGACTTCGAGAAAAGCAAACCTGCTATATGGGCAGGAGTTATCCTGTGCGTCTTTTCATTCGTGGCTCATGTATAATGACACTGATGTGTGCCCTCCCCCGCTGCGTGCCTCATGGACGCCTAGTTATGTTCTCTTAACCACGATTCAAACACTGTATGCATACTTCATTGAGGGCGACATCGTCTTCGTCGGCAAGCGCAAGACATTCGACAAGCGCGTAAGTGGCACGTCGTGTCCTCTTATCACACCGCCTCATGCTGCCCACGCAGATTGTAACAGAGCGGATAACGCTCACCTCCACCACCAAGCCGTCTACGCCCTCCTCCCCACCTGCATACTCCTTAGGCCTCACCTACGTGCGTTCGACGTCCGGCGGCAAGTCGCTGCTTGGGCGGGGGCGCACTAAAGGCGAACGGGGCTACAACGCGTTCTTCGACGAACGCGGCGTCATGGATCAAGTGGCATTCGAGCGCTGGGTTGGCGAGATGGTTGGACAGGTCATGGAGGGCAAGAGCGAGTAGTCTCACGGTTTTTGGCTGGTAACACGCGTCTCGTCTCGAGCTTTCTGCATACGGAGGGTGTACGT
Organism: Fomitopsis palustris; assembly: GCA_029783445.1. Lineage (NCBI taxonomy): Eukaryota > Fungi > Basidiomycota > Agaricomycetes > Polyporales > Fomitopsidaceae > Fomitopsis > Fomitopsis palustris. The sequence goes on from JARAOQ010000004.1 coordinate 486,586, forward strand.
GTAGGGCTGTGGACCCAGGATACTTATTGGCACGGTAGGTACTATGTGGTGTAATGCAATCTCACTCCTTCATGTCTCATGTTTCACTACCTTGGTCTGACGAATTTATTGACTTAAGGAGATGCGCCAGGCTCGACGCTTACATTGGATGTTGCGTCTACTGACAAGCCTCTTGCGATAACTGACATAACTGCATTGATAGAACCACCAAGGTCGGCTGGGAACACACCATAGTGACAACTCTACGCAACAACGGTCTGCGACGACGGGGACACCTGCAGGGCTTCATCGCCTGCTACGCCGAACTGAATGTCATTGCCATTGATATCCCAGAGAGCTAGGTCGAATCCTCCTTATTAGTACAGACTCGGACGTCAAGCATTGGCGGATACCTACCTCTGCCTTCCTTGGGCTCATCGTCTGCCTCAACTGGGACGCCGAAATGGTACGGTCCGTCTGCAAGACCGGGCCTTACAGACGATGGGAAATGTCAGCCTCGCTGTGCGTTGTCGCAGACTAGGAGCGACGCACCATCGGAAATCCTGCTTGTCAGGGACGCCTGCCTGGCCCCCACGTGTACCCCTACACCGAGGGACGGTGTGAGTGCGTGCGCTCTTGGTAGGCATTAGAATTACTTACATATCCGGGACAGGTGCGGCGAGCCCCACCCAGAGGTGGGCGCAGATGACGACGACGGCGAGGACCGAGATGAAGAACATGGCGGCGTCGAGAAGGATCAAAGGCAAAGTCGAAGTATAAGTGTCCGCGCTAACGAAAGACGAGGAATGCAAGAACGTTCAACGCAGAGGGGGCTAGACCGCGCCCGTCCCATCAGCGACTCGCGACACCCCGGTATGCATGGAAGGGCACTCACTGCTCTACACCAGTAGCGAAAGGCAAGTGGGCCGCCCGGGCGAACTGAGGCAACGGGCAGCCGTTCCGCGGGGTTACATAGACGGGCTTCTCTGCGGTGCTCACCGCGATACTGTTCGTCATCATCTACGGCACGGCCTCTGCGGTTTCTGACTGCGGTCCGATGGCTGAGGACCGAGCCTCAGTGGCAGTTGCGGTATGATGCTATCTTCCATGCCAGTGCTTTGGTGAGATGGGTTGTCGATTTTTCGGTGACATTGGCAGATCGCATCCAGTCTCTTGCTGTTCGGCCAACATGGGACTCTACGGCAGTGACACCAGCTGCCGTGCTACTAGCTATGCGGGCGATGGCGGCAGTGCATCTGAACAGGTTTCGTAAAGACGCAATGCGGCCGTAGGTACTCATGCGCTGCGTAATCCCTGCGTTTGGATCCCGGAACAGGCGTCAATACTGCAATACTCTAGCCAGATGTCACAACGACCGCATAATAGACTCTAAACCTCCCGATGTAAAGGGAGAAGTCGTGACCGAAGCTATGTTCCGAACCTGGACAAGACTACGCAAGTGCCATCTCAGTGCACGAGATCAATGTTCCGACGAGCTCCATAGCATCATCGGATCGTTTGGCACCTGCCAATGCACACAGAAAGCATGTGAGCATGCGTGCCTCAGTCATGATTGAGGGCAAAGTAACCCACCTGAGCTAAATAGGATGAGGGGTGCCGTTCAAACCCAATGCCGTCGTGGATCCCAACGGTACCGAAGCCGATCCAGTTGCTGCGGTGGGGATATGACCAAAGGTCAACGCAGAGACATAGTTCATGACTCACCGCGATTCCAATCTGGAATTGGAGTCCGCGGTGGGTATCCTGAGCAGCGCGCGCGCGTGGAGCAGTGAGTTTGAGCGAGGTTTGACCCTCTTGCTATATCTCACCAGTGAGCAATTGGTGCGGAGAGCACACCGACAACACCGTAGGAAAGCAAGAAGATGGCCGATATGAAAGAGTGCATGACGAAAGCGGAAGTACGTGAGACTTGCCAGTAGCCAGAGTTGGCAGTTATGTATGGACGTCGCCAGGACCGTCGAAAGCGAGACATACATTGTGCAGCCTCTTATATACCATTCGGACATGCCAATTGATTGTGATGGTTTGTTAAGTGAAGTTTGGCAGCGCACTGGCTCCGCAACAGCATTTGTGTTGATGGATTCCTCACACCAGTAACACCAGTGATGCGTATGAAAGATGGCATCTCAGAGTCAAGTACCACCGATCTAGTGGTAAGTCAGCGAATGAGTATGAGACCAGAATTCTTGTTACTCGTCACTCGATTTCTGCAATCGCACTGGTACCAGTATAGTAAAGGTACGATCTACGCGGTTCAGTGTAGTGGTCCCTCCTGCACTCTCACGCACAAAAACATTTCACTATTGTGCACAACATGTCATACTCCTCGGTCATGCACACATTGAGTTCGAGAGGTGCATATGTAAATATTCGTGTTAGTTATCATGACTCGTTGAAGACAGGCATTCCAATTCGCGGTGCAGTCCTCGCTACTGCTTTGTTGGGATGCCCTAGCCGATATGCGCTTTTGTCAGAAGCGGTCAGTGATATGGATGATCTGGAAGCAACTCACAAGAGTTCTGAACATTGTGAGAACCGACGACCATCGTCCCGAAGTAGAGGTTCCTATAATCGGGGCTGATTTGTCGCGGAATGAGAGTGAGCTATGTACGATAGCTCTCTCATGCAATGAGAAACATACTACTGCGGGGATCTCTTCCTCACTTCATACCTGTCCGAATGAACGGCATACACCGGCTCCGGCGTAGAAATTGAACTAGCATTTGAAAGTGACGTTAACTAAAATGAGGCTGGGCTATCATTTATAGAGCGTGTTTGGCGTACCGTGATACAAACTCCAATGGAGCTGATAGCACGGCTAGTGAAGCACAACTCAGGGCTAGGAACACCAATAGGAGTCGGACCATTATCGAGATTGATTGAAGCGGATGTACCGGAATTGAATGCGCGTAAGAAATCCGACCAGCAGCGAGTGAAAGTGTACGGCGAAGCTGTGGTAGTCTCCAGGACTGCTGGACAGGGTGGCCTTCGAGGGGTCTATATGTGTGGAATTCCTGAGGCATATCATATCAATGGCTTGACATATCATCATTATAGTTCTCCATCTCACCGTGATGTACTGGTACAATGCTGTGGTAAATCGCCGAAGGCCACATTGAAGCAGAAAGGCCAACAAATCTGACCATCATACATATGTAGGCGTTGCATTGCCACTGACATGTATCGCCTTGTATACCCGGCACTCATTCATCTCAGTTCGCTTCGTCCCGAGATTCATTGGTGACAACCACTGGATTCATTATGTGGAATGCATGGAAGGGTTCAAAAAACAAAAGCACATCTGCCGGATGCGTGAAGGAGCCACCTGCCATCAAGTCAAATCTAAGCACTGTCTGGGCACAATGTCAGACCAGTACGATTAATCCAGAGGAACTCATCTACTTGCCATACTAGTTCTCGACTCTTACATAGCTTTCCACGCTCTCTCGCTCTCGTAAGGCAGATTGCGTGGATGTACTCCCTGCTGCAAATGTGATATCTTCGTCATTACCATCGTCGGATTCATCGCCAATCCATTCGCCTAAGCTTCCCAACAATTGATCGTGTACTCCGGCAGCTGGAACAAAGGCGTCCTTGCTGTGAACGACCTGTCGAAGCTGCAGCATGAATCGCGACATGAGAATCGCAGCCAGCCTGCTCCGGGTGGGGGGGTCAAGCACAAGGTCAAGCGACATTTCTCTGAACTCACGCGGCAAAACTCGATGTATTGATTGTGACGTTTGAAGTCTACTGCATGCTGCAGATTTCTATTGGCGACAATTTCTCCGGTGATAAGCTCACCTTTGTCAGCACTAGCAGAAACACATTGCATGCAGACACTGCTCTATTGACTCCATTGAGTTGATTTTATGACAACGCCCAGAAAGCGGGACGACGTACGCAAAGTAGTGAATGCCTAAGTGATGGCACACTCAGTTCTAGTGAATCCGTATGAGCTGAGCAAGGCTTCGCACCTGTCATAATTAGTACCCTAGGTAGCCTTGCTATTAGACCGATGTCGCGTGCATTCGCTCTCAGATGATGCATCTTCATCCATGTCAATATGGCTACAAGAATGTCCTGCACGATACTGCAAGCCTGGGCAACATAAAAGATATTGAAGACTCCTAAGCAAGCTCTAAGAATTCAGGTGCATTCGGGGTCAGGCAGTGTGATCTACACACCGATGGTTCTACACAGTGGGAAGATCAATAGATCGTAACGGACCAGAACACATGTAATAGCTCACCGATCAGGCATATGAGCATTGCATAACGCCGCATTTGGGTGTGACCGTCCGGTCCGAGTCTCCACGGACAGCTTCATGAGAACCTGGGAGTGAAGTGCTCCAGGACACAATACACAATCACGGCCAGACGTCTTACAATACTCGTTGCAGGTAAAACAAGTCCAAAGAGACCAACCAATACGGGTGGTAATAAGCTTCTCCAAAGAGCATAAACTCTTGCAGCAGAGAGAACTGCCATGCAATCAATGCAGCGTCTGATCAGTCATGAATTACCTCACTTACATGCAATAATGAGAAATGCGACAACGGAGTAAACCTCTGAATTCCAGAGCAACGCAGTACATCTGAACGAGCAAACAGGGTGACCGTCAGGGATCGTGATAAGCTATCAAATACGAAATTGCGTACCTCTGTCAATACGAGACGTCATCCTATCATTTGACCGCACTTCTCGACAATGGACACACGGACCTCGGTAGAATCCTTTGAAAATAGAACTACCAGCAGAGATAACTGATGGATTAAACAGAGATACCTGTTAGCAAAGAAGAGTACAGTTGCAATATCCACGCTCAGGTGCCAGTACTGTTTGAGTTCTAAGGTGAACGTCAGCAGATACTCGTACACCACTGCCGCTGTTCAGGATAGGGTACAGCAATTAGACTAGGACTGCAAACCTTGAAATGCAACACCTTACTGGTCACAGCAAGGGACAGTGCACTAGAGTGTCGTTAGGTGGTATAGAATGCTCAGGGTTGGAAGTGCAACGCACTCAGTCACATGCATGCTAGTAGGTGAGGAAGCTCAAGGTGTATGATCCTCGAATCGCGCCGGACGCCACTGTCACTTTATATTCAAACAGACGCAGGGATAGATACCCCCATATGTCAATGCTCAAGGCATCTGCTGCGTGTTGTGAGCAGGCTACTTGGTAGTAGACGCGCTATTGTATACGGATTTACATCAATCACCGCAACGATCAGGATGCAACGAACCTCAAGAAGCAGATGTGACCTTGATGCAAAGGGCGCCGCTCCAGACACTAGAGGCTTCACACCATTGTTAACGATACTTGGGTATATGCAGAACGCCATGGATACCGTTCTATGGCGCTAGGGCGTGTGATCCAACAGGTAATAACGGCACAGCCGGGTAAAGCCAAACGCACCGAGGATGATGCGCGCGGTCAAAGATGTCAGGGTACCTTGTGTGTGAGCGACGTCCCCCAGACATCGCGGAGATGACACGAAACGTTGATTGAATGTTGAACTGGACTGCGGACTTGCGCGGATGTACGATCCCATTCCTGTGTGTTACTTGACCGCCGAGGTAGCCAGTTCAGTATGCGGAGCATCTGTCCGACTATCCTCCGATCTAGTCCCCGCCAGTATCCCTCATCACCCTGGTTACTTGTGTACGCATGCTAGCACAGTAAGCACTCGCTCTGTTCTGAGGCATTATACGCACAAGGCTGTGGCTCGCTGCCTCCACTCATAGTGATATCGATGAACCATCATGGCTACCACCCAAGGATTCTGGAACCACGCGACGGAATGTGATCAGTTCATGGTCATCCGCATGGCGTTCATCGATATCGAGGTCGTCGTCGCCGTCTAACCATTCGCCTAAGTCCCCCAACATGGACGTGTGCCTCTGGTCAACGATTTGAACCCTAGTAGCCCTGTTGAGCACTGCTCGTCGGAGGTTAAGCATGAAGCGAGACATGAGTATTGCTGAGAGCCTAATAGAAGGATCAGTGTCTTTAAACGTTCTGATGTATCATGTTATACTCCTGTCAGTGCGCTATCGGAGAAAGAAATGTCACAGAGCGAGGATATAAACAGCGAGGAAGCTGTCAGCGGCGCTCGATGAAACACCGCGTTCGACAACCCGTCGAAAGGAGACACGCACCTTGACGCATCAGGTCTGATGCCTTACATGCCCTCGGTGCTGCCAATCAAGGAAAGCGGGAATAGGTGTCTTGAGTGTGAGACGGACAGCAGATTACTGAAGTATTACTGACCGACGGACCTTGTTCGGGGATATGCTTGCACCTGGGAAGCTACGAAGATGTTGACACAACTCGAGACCCGACGCTCATGAAGCAGTGATTCATGACAACCATGACAGGAACATCCATCTCTCCGGCCACCATTGCTTATGGCGCTATTACTGTGTGCTATGCTGGGTAGTGCAGTGGCAATCACATCAGTCTATTGGTGTCCGCAAGCAATACAGCCTAGAAATAGGTATGATACATAGCGTATGCGAATGGGTCAAGGAAGTTACAGTTGTCGTGTCGTTGCATCGTCTGCATAATCTGCGGTTGCGTCACTGTTAAGGTCGTATAGGTCTGCCACGCCGTGACAGAAGGCTTGCGTTAGCCCTAAGCTGTAGTCGAGGCCTGGTGAACTCTCGTCCGCTGGCGAAGGCATTGCGATGACAACCGCAACTTGGATTGGCTGGTTGACCTGAGGTGGTGTGGTAACTGGTGAAGGGGTACTGGGCCCCGGAGCCCAGTGGAAGAACCCCAAAGCGTCGAAGTGCCAACGAGTGTGGGCACTTTGAGAAACGTCCTCATATTCTTCCGGCGCAGACGTGCTGTGCACATCCTCAGGTATGGCCTTTACGGATAGAGGCTACCGAGATGCAGCGTTCACGGCTGCTCTCAGACATCACTCCATGATGGCTGAGTTCAACAAACTCACGAGGATGGACCACCATGAAGCCGTGCCTAACCCCTTGGAGGGCGCATAGACGTCGTACAGTTTGGGCGGAGTGCCGACGTCTTTCTTCTTCCTCCTCCGGGATCTGCCTCGCCCGCTAGGGGACTCCGGCTCTGGGAAGTCTTGCGCCCACACAGGGCTCGGGGTCTCGCTCGTCATCCACCTCTGTGCGCGTTCGAGTGCCCGTCTGCGGAGCCCGATCATAGCAACCATGCCGCCGACGAACAGTCCAATAGCCAGAAATGCGAGGATGAGCGCAGCGGTGCCATTGGCTGAGAAGGGAGTGCCTCCGTGGCCTGAAGAGGATATTACGGATGTCGAGCTTGATTGCGAGCTCGTCGTCGCCGATGTCGTGACGGACGACGAGGAGGGGCTTGCGGACGGGCCGACGGCCATGGCTCAGATGGCTGGGCAGGCGCGGCGAGATTTAGAGTGGCACGATACTCGCGGAGCGGGCCTTGCCGGATTCTTGTCCTATTTTGGAAAGTCTCGTCGAACGTTAGTTGGCTTCGCCGCCGCCGTTCCCCGCTCTCATCCTCCCGTCTCGACGACGCAGTCTTTTCCCGCTCCTTTATTGAGTCATTCCTTTATATCTAGTTACACAGGCTACGATGTCTTCTCGCATCACACTTCTGTTGCTGGGCATGCTTGCGGCCCGTAGTCGTGGGCAAACATACTCAGCGACGTACCTTCCGTCCAACGCTCCAGAGCACACTCAGAACGGCCAGTACGGGACTAATCAGTGCGGTACCCAGTCGCATCAAGACTCCATCTGTCAAAATGCCTACTGTGAGCTGTAGCGTGCCCGCGTACTGAGATTGAACTTACGTAGTCTCAGTAAACTCGGTGGACGACTTCTGCCTCTTCGCTCCTCCGTACTCTGGTTCGAACGCAACGATAGGCGACACGGAGCGCGTAGAAGTATCCTGGTGTCTCAAGGACGGCTATGGTACTCGCCTGATTCCCGATGGCACCATCGCTGGCGCACACTTCATCCAGACCCCCGACTACATCCAGATCATCGGCGTCGGCGACCTCACTCAGCTCAACATACCGGCAGGCGATGCAGGCGGCGAGTTGGACCCCCACGGTGCGGATGGAAACGGCAATCCGATTGGAGGCCTTGTGTTCTCGAGTGCGTTTGGCCAGCTGCAACAAGTACACGAGTGGACCGTGAGGCGTTTCCTTGCTCTGATATATGCGCGCCTCTCATGGTGCAACTGCTGCAGAACTACATGTCTGATTCCGAGTTCTGCTTCCGTGCATGCAAGCCGGGTCCTGAGGCCACAACCTACTGTCAACACATCTACGATGTCATGGGCTGCGAGTGGAACATGCCCGGCGACTACGACTCCGGCGTCTTCGACAGTTGCGAGGGCGATAGCGGAGACGTGAGTACTCCGCCAATTTTCCTGAGAGAACATGACACGACAGTGTTTGGCAGCCAATGGGTGTGTACGGCACGTCGACCTTTAAGCAAGGACATGGCTCGACGCCCTCAGCACATCCAGCACCGGCGACCTCCATGTGTACCACGTACTCCTCCGTCAGCAACGGCGCCCTGTTGGCTCGTAACTTGTCTGGAAACGCAAGCTTAGCAAGCGGAATGGTCACGAACGGCTCCGCAAGTCCCTCTTTGACCCCTGTGGTAAACTCAGCTCAGGCATCCGCAACACCGGTGTGTTTTCTCATTTGTCAATGCTTGAGATCGTTGCTCACTTGAACAAACATCCTGAAGCTTCCCACCATTACGCACATGACCATCCCCCCAAGCAACACCCCGAGTGCAACGGGCTACTCTAGGAACGCAAGCGGTACGGTTGGACGCGCTCACGCTGACGCTCTCTGGCAGCTGTCCATTGTCCTCGGGGCGGCTCTTGTCGGCATGTCACTCTGCTTCTAGGCTTGCTGGGTCTGGCGGCAGTTTCTCGTAACCTTGACTCTTGTACTGGACAGCTGGCGCTGGCGCTACATTCGTGACGAACTCGGGACGACCACGCTTTGGCGCAAGACATGAACAGACTAACTCACCCACAGTCTGGAGACAAACTATAGCATCACCGCTCTGGAGAACATCGAGACCCGTGTTGTACTGTCGCAGACCTGTACACCGTATTCCACCATTTGTACTTCGCAAATGCAGGTCTGAGTGCACAGATGGGGTCCAAGTCTGAGTTCGATGTAGACGAGTCGTTTTGATAGCACGACAACAGCATCCGACGATGTGATGAGGCACGCCGGGTATCAGAAGGCAGAGTTATTGTGTGCTCTTGCAGCGGGTGTGCGCCTTGTCCAGCCAACACTCGGAGCCCCAAATCGGCCAAAGAATACGCAGAAACATGCAGAGCATCGCATTGCCGGTGCCGACTCACTACTTCGCCTCCCCTTCTCGCTTGATCAGCCCCACGCCCACAATAGCACCATCCGCTATTATGTCCGCCGCTTTCCGGCCCTCCGTTGCTTGGTGCTCAGCCTTGCGGATGAACTCAGACTTGATGGCCTTGGCACGGGCAATCTAGAAGGCAAAGCGGGGTGCGGGAAGAGCGGCAGTGAGTGTGGAGTGGACGGGCAGAGCGGGGAGTGACATGCCTCGTTCGTGTGGTGCAGGCACTCTACGTAGTCGTCCAGTGGTGGTCTGCACTTCGATGGCACGTCTGTTTGGGCGTAGCACTGGAAGAGGAGCACGTTTGGACTGGATATGATACGGATATGTACAGATACACTGGCACGTACCTTCTGAAACTCCTGCCAATACGCGAAGCAGCGTGGTACGCCTGTCCCGTTCAAACAATAGTGGAATGAGACGCCATTCCCGACCAACGAAACCACATACCGCCGTTGAAGCCAAAGCCAGACTAGCAATAGATCAGCTATCATTTCGCGGTTTATGGTGCTTCATACATACCGCCATTCTGGATGTTGCAAGTGATGAGAGCGACTTGCAGCTATGCTGAGGTCGTCGACCCGGGATCGCCGAATGTGACTGGATGTGACGCTCCGTGGCTGTCACGCACCGTCACGCCTACCCAGTGACGGTGCATCGCCGCTCCAGGCGTTCTCGAATCGCCAAGTCGCAGACAATTGAGAGCCCCCTTGAAGCTGTGTTTCCATCCGCTCTGATTTCGAAGTCTGCTGCCACTACAGGAGTATTGCTGCACCAGAGACTCGATGGCGGAACAGGCCGAGCTCGCTTTCGTGAAGGCCTTCGTGAACAACCTGTCTTCACAACCCATAACGTACGCGGACGATTTCCAGCAGCCTCCTGAGAGGTCGTTGAGGAAGGTACCGGTGCTTCCGGTGTGTCGTAAATCTGATCATCAAATAGCCTACATGCTAATCGCCGCGTCGCTTAGGTCGAACTGCCTCCCCCTCCTGAACGCAGGGTGACAGAAGCCGCGCCAGCAGGTAAGCTCCAGCCCCGCTCCCGCTCTCTATAAGTACCAGCTTCCGCGCAGGCTCGCTCAGCATCACCTTCAAGTCGATCAAACCGCCGAAGAGTTTCACACTCTCTGTACAGCCCACCGACACCGTCTCTGACATCAAGGCGCAGCTTGCATCCGAACCGGGCGCACCGCCAGCGGACGCGCAGCGACTCCTTCTTAAAGGGAAGGCCCTCGCAGACAACAAACTCCTGCAGGAATACACTATCAAGGACGGCGACACCGTTACGCTTATGGTCAAGCCTGGATTCAACTGGGATCCATCCAAGATGTCTACGTCACCTACACCCGCATCCGCACCCGTTGCTGCACCTGCGCCACAGAGGGCTGAGGGAGAGCATATCACACTGTTACCGGAGCAACCTGCGCGGACACGTGGAGGACACGGTCGCACCCCTTCTATCGTCTTGTCGCCATCCCCGTCAGCATCACCCACACCTGGAGAGAAGTTGACGGATATACCCCTCGTTTTGGATACCTCGAATATCCCCGAGCCCTCAAAGAGTGGTGCGCCGAGTACGCCGTACCATGTTACGATCTCCCAACCTGTGTTCTGGGAGCACCTCTATAATTTCCTGAGGTGAGCTGATCGTTGTTTCGTTCGCTATATACCTCGCACTGACGCGCAATGTGCTTAGGTCGGAATTCCCCAATGGCAGCGATGCATCGCAAGCATGGGAAGACTTCTTTTGTGCGAGTAAGGGTACCCTGAGTGTCTCAGAGATTGCGAAGATTCGTGATCATGTTGGCGTGACGGGGATGGCGGGCAGTTGAGTTACAAACTACGCGTTACGGTTTACAAGGGTTTCCATGGTCACAATTCTTGGCGGGCAATGCTGTAATGGATGCTTGGAAGTTATTTCTTTCTCCGGTCTGCTGCTCAAATTAAGCTCTTTGCACTGGTTGGTGCACCCTACGCAGTAAGTCTTCTCAATGGCGATATACAGCTTATGGGCTTCCTGTGGACGCCTGACTATGCACTGGTTTGCTCATAGTACTTGTCTATTGTATGATTGTGTCACTGTGATGCGGTACTGCTGTTACATCTTACTCAGCGCTCAGTGTTCAGCATGATGACGCCAGGGAAGTGGATGCCCTTTCCAGGACTCGGGTCTGGCGTCATACCGTCCGCTCGAACTCCTGCGACTCGTCACTAGCTTTGTCATAATGTCTGCCCACTAATCATCTACTAATCAGGCCCTCGTACACTATGGTCAGCGTGAAAGTCTTTATTGCATAAGAAGTCCGGCGCGGTCTCGTATGGCACTTCTCATCCATTTTTGCTCTTCTGTCTTCCGCACCCGCACGCTCTGCAACTCTGTCAGGCTCTCAACTCTGAAGTCAAGCCCGCCTTCACTCTTGCGCATCATACGTAGAACCATGAGTACCAGTGACGTTTCGAATGTTAGCGACATATCGAAGAGGATTCAAACCTCAGGGGATGGCTCGTTCGTCCGCCCAGCCTCTTCATTCCGAGACTGTATTGAGAAAGGAGGAAAGTTCGAACCCGAGAGGGGTGAGCAGGCTTATGTTCACTGTCACAATGCGTTTCGGCTAATGCGCGGTGTACCGTAGGTCGCTACCACCTATATGTCTCGTATGCCTGTCGTAAGTCCTGCGTACTTTCTTCTTCACTTGCTCTGAATGCTAGGTAGCTTGGGCAACTCGCACTCTCATAATGCGCAAGCTGAAGGGGCTGGAAGACTTCATTGACGTCACGGTCGTCTCCCCGCACATGGCTGAGCACGGCTGGCCATTCGCCAGTGTGGATGCATTCCCAGGCGCGGAGGCAGATCCGCTGTACGGTGCACAGCATATCAAAGACCTGTACCTACGCGCTGCGCCGAACTACGAGGGCCGCTTCACTGTTCCGGTGCTGTGGGACAAGAAGAACCACACGGTGGTGAACAATGAGAGCTCGGAGATCATCCGGATATTCAACTCGGCATTCAACCACCTCCTTCCCGCAGACAAAGCGAGTCTCGACTACTATCCGGAGCATCTAAGGAAGGAGATTGACGAAATAAACGACTGGGTGTATGATACTGTCAACAGTGTGTATGCCTTCCCCAGATGCGTGCTTCCGTTGACATTCCCTATAGATGGTGTGTATAAGAGTGGCTTCGCGACAACGCAAAGCGCATACGAGAAGGCGGTTGTACCACTCTTCGAGTCGCTAGATCGGCTTGAGAAGATGCTCCAAGGCAAGGATTACCTCGTCGGTGACCAGCTGACTGAGGCCGACATTCGACTCTTCGTCACGATCATTCGCTTCGACCCCGTATACGTCGGGCACTTCAAGTGCAACATCCGTACGATACGCGACGGCTATCCTGCCATCCACTCGTGGCTCCGCAAGCTGTACTGGAATATCCCCGCTTTCAAGGATACGTGCAACTTTGAGCATATCAAAACGCACTATTACTGGTCGCACACCACGGTCAGTCAATGAGTAGCCAGACGCTCCCAACCGTGCTCAACGAAATTGTAGATCAATCCACATCGGATTGTCCCTGTCGGACCAGTTCCGAACATCCTCCCTCTCGATAATTAAGAGGCCTAATAGCTTATGCGCTGTCTGAGGCGGCGGTACATGAACGAGGAATGCGTGTATCAGCGTGGCCCTTTCACACAAACAACCTGTACTATATTTTCCTGCCAGATGTTTGCCACAATGGCCAGCAACGTCACAAAGCGTAATCAAGGTGGCGCAGCGGTACATTAGAGGGGTAAGTACTGGTAAGTAGTAGTGAATACGACTGTTGTGATCGGAACGAAGCGGAGTTATAATCCTCGATCCGCACTCGCCGTCACGGCATCACCGTGTTCTCGATCCTTGAATTTAATCCCCCGAGTCGTCTGCGCCTCCCCGTCGTGCTCTTACCCTTTCTTCCTGTAAAATGTCTGTGCACGGGAACGGATCGGTCAACTCTCCTATTGTTATCTCGGACGAGGAGGACGCTGCATATGTCGAACAAGAGCTGGGCGGGTTTGGGGCGCGGCTGACCGACCCTGAGCCGCCCTACCAGCCTCAGACAAGCGACCTCCCAATGTACGACGGGGGCAGGCCACCGGTCCCATTACCCCATAGCATGCAGGCGTACGCAAGTCACAGTGGTGGGTCATACGTCCCCTGTTCAGTGTCGTGAGAGTGATGCCCCCTAGTCATGCAAATGCCCGCCGCAGTAGCTGGTCAGAAACGCAAGAGACATCAAGTCCCACCGCCGCCCGATGGTTTTCACTCCATGCATGAGAGCAAAAATCAGAGAAAGAAGCGGAGGAAAGCAGAACGACTGGCTGCTGAACAGGCGAGAATGCAAGACGCTAGGTCCGTGGAGATACCGCTCTCGCCGCCTGTCGCGTCTCGTTCCAAGCTGGCGCCACTTCCTGTCCGACCGGTTACCTTTCGCGACACACAACAGTCTGGCACTCTTCCTCCTGTGTCATGGGCAGCCTCTTTCACTGCCCACACAGCCCTCATGCCCCCCGCGTTCTCTTCCTTGCCTCCCAAACCGCCACCTTTGACCGCTACTCTCGCGCCTACAACTAGCTCTTTGCCTCCTTACCCCATGCCACCGATGCTCCCTCAGATTCCAGAGCGTCGCCAACAGCCTTCCCATGGTCTCCCTCCCCTGCCTCCGACCATGCCCCCCGTTCCTACCTTCCCTCTACTCCAGCAACCCCATGGTGCACACGCTCCCGAACCAGAACAACCACCTCTTGCCCAGAAGAAGATACTTGGGATGCCTCGCGAGTCTGACAAAGGACGGCAAGGTGTCTTTCCTACCGAAACCCTTCGCCACCCATTGCCCGACCCTACGCGTACCCTCATACTCGCACCGATCCCGAAGAAATTCCGTAGCACCGAATTTGTGAGGCATTGGGCAAAGAAGTTTGCGCAGCCGCAGTCGTTACGCATCGAGGTTGACAAAATTCAAGGGAAGGCCCTCGTTGAGTTCCAGAGCGTGGCGCATGCGGAAATGGCCCACAGCAGCATACGGTTAGTAGGCGAGGGCAAGGAGCACATCCGTGCCTGGTGGTACCGCGGGCCGGCGAAGAACCCGTCGGATCTCGAGGAGGGCGAGATAGAAGAGGGCGTCGTCGAGGAACCGGCTCCACAACCTCAAACGAGTAAGAAGAAGCAGAACAAAAACCAGAAGAAGATGGAAAAGAAGAAGGCTCAAGCTGCTGCCCATTTGCAACGACAGCAACACAACACGTCCATCCCTTACACGACACCCAAGACCGACTTCGACGCATCTTCATCCGGGCGCCCTTTCGCCTCTCTTATGCCTAACCCTCTATCCCAAGCCGTGCCTCCTACCTTTCCCAGCACACCTGTGTCCAATACACCGCTTCCAGTGGCTTCGTTCTCGCGAACTACATTCAGACGAAGCCCGAGCCCGCGTGTCCACCGCAGCTGGGCCGACTTGATGGAACGCGCCGACAAGTATGGTCTTGCCAGCGACGACAGTGAATGTGAAGATGCTTTTGTCGACACCCGCGACCGTACATCTCGGTATCACGGCACTTTTTCGCGCTCATCATACGTATATCAACAAGAGGAGCAGGCCATGGACCTTGAGTCTGACGAGGAGGAAACCGGTGCGCGCCAGGAGAAGTATAGCCCTGACTCACGATACATCGCGTTGGCCGAGACGACTGTAGTTCCAGACAGCGCTGTTGCTGACAGCGCTTCCATCGCATCGTCGAGAGCGGCGTCTGCGGAGAAAGAGTCAGTGGACCAGATGCGTGTCGATGATGCTTCAGTGTCTGTACCACCTCCAACTGTGGCGGCACAATCCTGCGAAGCTACTCTGAAGGCTTCAATTAATACTCCGAACCATCTCAAACCGCCAAGCAAAACTCATTCTCCTTCTGCCTATACCATGGTCGAGCCTCCCACCGCGCCAGTTTCTGTTCCGGGTCTGGATGTCCTGGCTGCAGCAGAAGTCCCGGAACCCTCGCATCCGAGTGTCCAATATGACCGCTTCTCGGCAGGTGGCTTCTCAACGCATCCCGAGCGTGAACCCGCTGCTAGTTCCGCTACTTCTCTGCCTCTGCAAGACCTTCCTTCTGCTAGCCTCCCGTCGTCGCTCATTGCTGCTCACCTGCCACCGTCTGGCTCGCCTTCCGATATTGCCAGCACCTCTTCTCACCCAGGCGCTCGTGCCGAACCGTCAGCCAGGGGGGCTCACGCGAAACGTACACTCTTAGAGAAGCAACGCGAGCTTGAGGAGCGCATCGCCAAGGCGAAGGAAGAACTCGCACGCAAGAGTGTGGTTTCGCGAACGAGTGCCAGTAGGCACACGTCGCCAGGGGAGGAGCCGATCAAGCCTGAGGGTGCGATCAACAAGGCTGCTCGCTCCGCTGACATGACCTCGGCCGAATCAGAGCTGCGCCGTTCAGCGCTACAGAGTAGAAGGAAGGCTGGAGCTGCCTCAGCAGAGGGCATGCAGGACACCAACAGGGACTCCGCGTTAAATTCAGGGAAAGGTGGAGTATCTATCCCTGCTACTATCGCCACGCCCAGCGCCATCAACTTCGACGACCTCGCAGTGTCTTTCATCACCGAGACGCTGCAGACTGTCAGGTCGTCTCCGCCCTCTGACCCGCCCTCTGCCGCGACATCTCTTTCTTCTCGTTCTGCCCCATCAACCGCCCCGACGACACCGCAGCCTCTGCCCGCCACCCCATCGGTTGCACCTCCTCGGTCAAGTCAAGCCACGGAAAAGTTGCTCCTGGCTGCGAGACAGAAGCGCCTGGAGCAACACCTCGCAGAGACTAAGATGCTGATGACGAAGTTGGGTGCGGCGCGAACGAAGGCAGAGAAAGATCATATTCTAGGCACGCTGCGTGAGCGGCAACGGTAAGCTTGTCCTAAGCGATGACTCTTTCGATGAGCACTACTGAAGTATTCGCAGCGCATACGACGATGATATGAAGAACGACGGGCTATCTAAGCCTGCACCGTCTGCCCTGCCTTCATTGCATGCCGCGCATGGTCCTGGAAGCCATCGCACGTCTCCAATGACTCAGGTGTGGAAGGCTCAATGGCCCGAGCCTTCCAGCGACGCCATGATCCTCATCATCAGCGACGATGAAGAGGAAGACTGAGTCCACAGGCCGACCGGTAGGTACAGTTTTGTTTTCTCTTGATTTGTTCTTGCTTCCTAGAAGTACGTGACCAACATCATCCTTTCGCTATCGTCGCCATTGTATACGCAACAGCTATTGGAGGAACGCAAGTACAGGAAACTGGAGGTACACTACGTCCTCTACGTTGTAGACATCTGATCGCGCTTTCTTTGGATAGGGCTTTATGTCCTGTTACTTATGTCGCGTAAGGTGAGTTAGATTCGTAGATCGCCAGAGTAGTCTGATCAATCTACTAGGTCATCGCTTTCGTCTTCCGATATCGCCTGCGCAATCCGCCGTTTGTAGAGCATAGCAGAGAATCACGTCAAACCCGTCGGTGTGCTCGCTCAGATCAGGTTATGGCACGCTCCACATTGCGGATCTCTGCCTTCGCTCTTGCCTGTAATGGGTTAGATGCGGAGTTACTGAGTCGGCATCGCCAACACCTGCTGAGCATGTCAGCGGGTGTTGAGCGTTGGGCTACCTCTCGCTTTCGATGTCTATCTGCTGTGTCACCATCTCGCTTTCAATGCATTGTTGTCGCGTTTTTAAACCTGCGTGTCTCGTTACTGTCGGCTGAGTGTGAGAACACGTTCCATGTCTTGCACAGTCCTCGTTGCCCACGGAGTTGAGTGCTACGGACTGCGGCTAGCCAGCTCATGCAAGATCCAGGCCTTGCGTATGCCCCACGGCGATAAGTACGTCTTCTTCCATTCAGATAATGCGTGTCCTTGGCTCATAATGTGGTCAAAGCAGCATGTCAAAGATCAACGATCAGATCCGCGAAGCCCGCCTGAACAACAGGGTACGGATATGAAATGCGGGTAACACGTGTGAGCAACCTATCAACATCATACTGAGCACTTCTGGAGCCCATAATCATGATTCTGCAGATACATGTGCACCACCTGTACGAAACCACCTACTCCTGTCACCATGAGCACACCATAGAAGCACTTCTGAAGCCAGTCCGGGATGAGGTTCTGTCGCTTTTTCCACAGTATCCAGCAGGCGAGCGTGGAGCAAGCCGAAAACTGGTCCGCCGCGAGCCACGCCATCATCCACGCTCGCTGGGCCACTGTACTATGGTTGGCGCGGTAGCGGGTAAGCGCATACGTGATGACATGAGGCAGGACCAGCCCAACTAGGAATAGACATATGAGCGTCACTGTCTCTTGCTTTGTGATGGCGTCCGCCTTCACAACATCCTCCTGGAGGGGTGGGCCATCATGGTTGAGTGCGGATACGACGAAACGCGCCAGCTTTCGTTTTCCCTCCGCAGTCGCCCCGTCGCCACTTCGGTAAGTGCTGAATTTTGCCCTCACTCCTTCACCCACCACGACTGTCTCCTCCGCATGCCTGTTTGCAGACGCACCACTTCCGTTATGGATGAGGCGGTACGTTCTGCTCCTTGTCGCAGTCTTCACAACCAGTTGTTTCTGCGGGGTATCACCTCCGTTCGATAGGTTCTCCGTACGCATCTGCACGGCTACGTAGCCGCCTCGTCCCTTCTCTCCAATCTGCGCGCTGTTAGGCATGGATCTTCTTCTAACCGTGCCTATGGTTCCGTCATATGTCGTGGATTCGTCATGGGTGGTAGACGGATTTGGGGCCACGGTTTCTTCGAGGATAGGAGTACGCAAGAGCTGTGCACAGGCGTAGCTATCGACCACAGCTGCGCAGAGTAGGTTCATGACGGACATGATCACATACGGAAGCACAGAGAGGCTGTAGGCTGCGTATCCCCAACGCGGGATCTGGCTTGCCTGTGCGCTGTACAAATTGTACGTGCCAATCCCGATTTGGATGATCGACAGAATAGCGTTCACGATGCCGGAACGGTGATGTACTGTCAGTTTCGTCGTGTCCTTCAAATGGTCCCTGATCAGAATCTCCGTATAGCCCCGGCGCACAGGGACGGCTAGCGAATATCCTGTCGGAGGAAGGGCTATCCCATGGAGCTTGTGGTCACAATCATCTGCTTCTTGGTACGCTTTCGACTCCCCTGCTGTATCTAGGACGATGACTGCGGGGGGCAATACTTCGCTACACGCGCGAAACACCGTGAGTGAGTTTGCGTTCGTCACAACAAGAAGAGCTCACTCGTCTTGCGAATCGAAGTCATCCGGAAGCCGAACAAAGACCATCTGGTCCTCGGGTCCAGGTTCCCATGTACTATTCCGCACCACAACTATGATTCCGCCGTGTTGGAGAGCGACAAGGACACCGTTTCCACGGCATCTGATTTGCTGCGCAATGAGGATGGATGTCCTTGACAAGGCAAAGAAGGGGAGGAAGAATGAAATGAGAAAGAGCCAGAGATTCCACTGCCACCCGTCTTGGCGTGTCACTCGCTGCGCATATCGGCCGATGTCCGCGCCTATTGGAATCGTAGCAGCGTGAATTGCATAGTTGCTGACGATATAGGTCGCAAGATTGTAGAGGATGACAGCGTCAGTGTAGCAATTGCCAGAGAGAGATATGTCTTGCTCGCTGAGGGGGGCCGCTGCGCCGCCCACTGCCACTGTGGTGAGGAGAACACATAAGATCAGTGCAGTATGGAGAGAAAACGGGTGGGGAGACGAGGCAGAGAGATATTTGCTCGTATGGAGGGGCATTCCGCGTACCTTTGGCGGTGGCTTGCGTTCCCTTGGGGTATATATGCTACGTGCATCACGGATTCCTTACGTCAACGACTAATGGCTGCTGCACAGTAAGACCGAATCGTGGTTGGAGGGTGGTAAAGGTTCTGCTCCATGAGCTAGGAGTGGCGGTAAGTTCGCTGGGGTCAAGTAAGGTGAAGGAGACTGCGTGACAACAGACGTTGATCACATTCCCTCTCAGTGGGAGCCTTATTGCTTCACAGTTTTACCTCTCGGCCCGCATACATCACTGAGAACCATCTCATAATCCGGAGTCCCTTTACCATATTTATAGCCAACTGTCTCCCCTGATATCGCGATTATACGCAGTCCAAACACGAATTGTCAAACACTCTACCTGTGTATAAGAGTTTAGTGTCATGGTCGTGACGTGGACAACGATTGGTCGGGCGTTCGGTGACACTGATAACGGGCCAAAGCAACACACTGTTAGGGTAAGTTGGTGTTCAATCATATTCCATAGGAGCCAATGAAAATGCGAGTTACGTCTGAATTGCAGCTCCAGAACTATGGAAGAGGGGTACGGCACCGTCTTGCCTTGATTACGCATGGATGCCCTCCACCCGGAGGATCATGTACGAATCCGCTTTCACTGACGTGGCAAGGGGAAACCTGAGCATCGTCAAAGTGTTATGGCAGGCTGGAACCTTGCAGGGCGGTGGACGCGTATGAAACCGGCGCCTACGTGCATAACCTTCGTCGACCGATGCCTCGGTAATGTCCGTGCGGTCGTTCGGATTTCGCCGTGTTTTGACTGCAGCTCTTTCAGCGCATCGCAGCACCCGACGACTACCGAAGAATGTCCTCGTCTGGTAAGTTTTCTAATCCATACGATGCATGTGAATAGAAGAGGTCCCGGTCCTGATAATGGGGCCGTTGCCAAACTACCGTCTGGAGGAAAATAGCGTGTCATGATATAGTACCGTTCAGTGGGCCTGGAGGATCATCTCACACAAGGTACATACAACAGTACCTTTCCATCTTCCATGCCCTATATCGCCGCCTGATCAATGCAGTCAGGCTCAGGCCAGGATGAGAGGACGGGTCATCGTCGTCACGGCAAGTTCCGACGAAAGCCCATACCGCGGCGGCAGAAGGGATTGGTCCTCTCCGTTCGAATGCATGGAACACGCATGTTGTTCTTCCTGTGGCTCAAACAACGCGACGCTGCGCATGTCCCACGGATTATCACCGGCTGCTGCTAGTCCTTTCTGGGCAATGTCACTCCGCGGGAGGGTATGCCCATCCCGGCCTTAGTATTCAACTCGCAGGTTATTAGTGGCGCCGATCTTGAGCTACACCGTACGCTCCATCTCGTGCTCATTGTCCAGCATGTGTATCAGCTATTGTTACGGTGCGCACTTTTGTAGTCCGTACTCGTGGTCCTGCAAGTACATATACGCAACCTCCACAAAACCTCCCGCTCCAGCGATCATCAACACTGCGTAGAAGGACTTCTGCAGCCAGTCCGGTATGACATTCTGCCGCTTCTTCCACAGAATCCAGCAAGCTAGTGTCGAACAAGTCGAGAACTGGTCGGCTGCGAGCCACGCCATCATCCATGCCCTCTGCGATAAACTACTCTGATTGGCACGGAAGCCGGTGAGTGCATAGATCACAACATGTGGCAGTATCATGGCGATGAGAAAGAGACAGGCAATGGTGATTGCCTCCGTGCGCGAGACTGCGTCTAATTCTTGGACTTTCTCAAGGGGCGAGGGACCATCGTGGCTGAGGGCGGAGACAGTGAAACGCACAGCTGATGCAGGCCCACACACCTGCAGCTCGCTGTCTGTGCTCGATCTGTGCTCCGACTCGAAGCCCTTGAGCCATGAATGTTCTCCAGCAACCACTCCCGCTATTTTTTCCTCCGATCGGTCTTCATAAACGCGGATGTCATTGGGGCGAAGGCGGTATGCGCTAGCTTGTCCGCCGTCTCCTGTCACGATGAGATATCCCTGATCACTCTCGGCCTCCGAGATCTGGGCTTTCGTAACAATGCGCATAGCCACGCTGACATATCCCTCTTGCCCCTCTCGACCGATGTTCGCGTGTTCGAGCGAGCTTTCCTTGCGGACCGTGCCAATGGTACCGTCGTAGTCTGGTGCATTGTCATCCCTCTTTAAGGACTCTTCGAGAATGGGGGTCCGGAGGAGCTGCGCACACGCGTAGCTATCGACGATGGCCGCGCAGAGTACGTTCATCACAGACATGATCACGTACGGGAGCACTGACAGGCTGTATGCCGCGTACCCCCAGCGCGGGATCTGGCTGGAGCGCGCAGTGTAGACATTGTACGTCCCGATGCCGATTTGGATGAGCGAGAGCACGATTCCCATTGCGCCGGGACGGAAATGGATCTTCAGCTGTGACGTGTCGTTAAGGTGTCTTTCGATCAAGTGTTGGGTGTGGCCCTTGCGCATGGGAATTGCGAGCGCATATCCTGGCGGTGGATTGGCCGTCCCGTGCAGCATGTGCTGGTTGCGGTCAGCTATTTCATATGCCCCTTTCTCGTTGCTGTCAAAGACGATGGACGCTGCCGGGAGCGAGGGTGTGAGGTGGGCTCTGTGAGCGCAATCCATTCAGCGTTGTCTGGTTTTTATTGTCAGGGCCCGATGACTCACTCAGCATCTGCGCTAGATCCATGTCTGAAACTGAAGCCTTCCGGGAGACGGGTATAGATGATCTCGTCTTTGGTACCCGGTTTCCAGCCGTTGGCCCGTACGACAACGAGGAGAGCGCCATGTTGGAGAGCTGCAAGGACGCCATTCCCCTTGCATCTCAATTGCTGGGCGATGAGGATCGTAGTTCGCGCCAGTGCGAAGAACGGGAGGAACAGCGATATTATGGCGAGCCATAGGTGCCAAAGCCATCCGTCTTGGCGCGTCACTCGCTGTGCGTATCTCCCGATGTCCGCACCGACGGGAATGGCAGACGCGTGAATCACGTAGTTGCTGATGAAGTAGTTTGCCAAGTTGTAGACGATGATGGCGTCGGTATAGCAGGCACCGGATGGAATGCTGATGTCTCTATGTAGCGGAATGGGTGCGGCTCTGGTAGAAAGCAAGATAGACAGAACGAATAGTGCCAGCACTACTTGCCAGAAAAAGTTTGGATACATGGAGAAAGAGAGGTGTGCAGCCAACGCTGTAAGGATACGACTTTCGGCCCCAAAGAGAGGTGAGCATCCGATGGATGCGATTTATGAGGAGGAAACATCGTGGTCGCCATACAACTACCAGGCGTGCGACGGACATTCGGGGTGCATGCAATGTAGCTTATCCTCCTCATACGTCCGAAAATCACTTGAGGCGGCATGCGGAAGGCTTCTGTGAAGATGATCTTTAGTTAGACTTTCCGCCTCAGCATACTATGTCCGGCGCAGTCAATAGACGTTACCAACGTACACATACACCGGAATAAAATGTGCACAATGTCAAAGCAGTCAAGAGGAGATCCATGAGCGTGCAACTATACCGTACCTTTGATATGATTGGACAGTCAAAGTTGCAAGCTATGAGGCGCGCTGTTTGCGCCAGGTTTCACCAACCTGGAGACACGGACCGCAACAATGTTCCCGTGTGAGTTTACATCTTGAACATCACCCCCAGTGGGTGAATCCCCTTTGACCTGGGTGTATGACCCAAGTCCTGACGGACGAGATGTTCGGTCATAGGATATGAGGGCCGCAGTAACAGAGTTCATACTGAATAGTGCTGAATGTTATGATGACCCTTCATATTTCTTCACAGCTACTTCACTATTGTGAGCTGTCCTCCCGACCTCATGTTTCTCTACTCCTTGCTCTAGAAATCCCCCGCTCTTCGACGCCCTGAACAACAAACGATACTAGTGCGTCGAGCCTCCATATGGAATACCCCTCACTAACGTGTTGCCCCTCGCTCATGCTAATCTTGTATATCGCTACCTTCAAAACACCGATGCCGACGAGTGTCGTGATCTTCACCTTGGGGTTGTGCACCCATATTCGCTACCGCGGTGAAGTACACTCGCGAGTCATTCTCCGCTTTGCACTCGCGCACATTCGTGATGATGTTGCTGTCGTCAAGCGCTGCGAAAGGCCGCACGTCGACATAGACCGCACGGGTGAAGAACGCATCCGACAATGTAATCCGTGCTATGCGTGTGAGGGGTCTCATTCGGAAAGCTCTCCGGATGGCATATTGAGTGTTCGATGCGGTGTTTGGCGGCAAGGTTGGAGTTGCCGTGCTTGCCGAACCAGCCGCCCATGTCCTCCGTGAGCGCTTGTTGGGCAACAGCCTCGGGGCGGACGAGACCACCATGCATCGAGAATCTGTCCGAGCATCAAGTTGACGTCAGTAGGGTTGAAAGCCGCCTGTAATGTACATTAGCCAGTCGAGAACCTCATTGATGGAAGTGCTGGCTTACACAACGAGTCATGACGAGACGAGATGCATCGTCACCGCAATAGGAGTGGAGGGAGTGCTTCTCCATTGGATGTGTGGTATCAATGTGAATGTCGGGTTGGTCAGCATTTGATCAGTGAGTGGACAAGTTCGAAGGCGCGCCGTATCTGACCACATACTAGAGTTCACTCTCAATCGCTTCAGTCCCAACGTCCCACCAACAGACTCGGCTTCCTAGACAGTCACGTAGTCATTTCCCAATGTAGGGATGGCCAGTAAGAGTCGAACCCGTCCGCATAGTATGTAAACCCAGAAGTGGAAGTGGGCTCCTTCGATAATCGGAAGAGCTGGCGGGGCGCGGGAGACTTCGAGTCTACAAGATAACTGCACGAGACGTCGAGCCAGCAGTGCTAGTGCATTTCGAATCGATTGTCGGCAGTGTGAACAACATCTAGATACAAGAGGGAACGTAGGAAAGCGAAAGACGCACTGCACTGATTTCGATGCAGCAGAAACATGATGAGTCGGAGGCATGCTTACGTAACGGTAAACCGTCACAGATTGCGATTTGCGCACAGCACGCGCTGGTCATTGGCCATCAGCCCTTTGCTACTAAGCATTCACCACGGCCTTCAGCAGATCACATAGTCTGTCACTACCGAGTAGTTCAGTCCGGTCCAAACTTATGCATGCTACGTAAACGTAGCATGCCCGTTCTCAGATTACTGCGCCCCGTGCTTTGTCGAGCCTGAGACAGCGAACTCGACAGCTCAGTTTCCACACGGAATATACCAGCGAGCATTGCTTCAATTCCGCAACTGGCTGGATAGTGATTGAACGTTGCCTTTTCTGCGCCGCATCCTTCGACTCAAGGGCGGCTCGCCAATTCGCCATTCGCCTTCCACACATACAGTCTTGCACATCTCAGGACAGGTGGTATGTACAGGTATGTGTGCTACTTTGCTGAATCTTTGACCATCGTTACCCTAACCAATCGGTACAGACAAGTGGATCGGATGCTACGCATAGAGAATTTCAGCCTCGCACCACTCCAAGTCGACCCCGGACTGGCACATTCTCCTCCCGTCCAGGCTCCGGCAGCCCATGCACATCAACGCCCTTCCTGAACAACAAGCAGTGCGTGGAGCCTCCAAAGTGGAACATACCGATCTCTTCACCCTTGCTGACGTGCTGCCCCTCGCTCACAGTGATGTCGCATGTCGAAACCTCTACCATGCCCACGCCGAGGAACGCCATGAGCCCGATATTGGGGTTGTCCGCCTCGATAAAGATGACCGCGCGCGTCGCGACGGCTGTGAGGTATCCCTGCGACGGCATCTCAAAGCTCATATCTATCACTCCGCCGCCCTCCCTATTGTTGGGGTCGCCCACGCCCTCGAAGAGCGGCTCCGAGTAGTACGTCCCCGGCTGCACGAACGCCCGCACGATACGCCCGCTGACGGGCGCATGCCAACGGTGATACGAGAGTGCGGACAGGAAGGCCTGGTAGACGGTGCCGCCTGCGAAGAGGGGGGCGCGCTCGTCGTGGGCGAGCATGTCGAGCGCGGAGTATGGCTGGCCCTTCAGCCAGAATTCGTCCCGGAGTCTAACGTTGCGCGCGATGTTGTACGGCTTCGACTCGCATGCGTTCGCGATGATAGCGTCATCGTCCGGCGCAGCAATGGGGCGCATGCCCTCGCGGACGGTGCGGGTGAAGAATGCGTCCCAGGATGTGAATCCGTGGTACGGCTTCGAGGGGTCACACTCGTAGAGTTCCTCGAATGCGTATGAGGTTCCCATCGCACCGTTCGCAACAGTCATGAGCTCGAATTTGCTGTGCTTACTTAACCAGCCTCCCGCATGCTCGGTGAGGACCTGCTCAGCGGAGGCCTCGGAGCGGAGGAAGTCGCCCCATGCGTT
The DNA here is from genome assembly GCA_029783445.1 of Fomitopsis palustris. Taxonomy (NCBI): domain Eukaryota; kingdom Fungi; phylum Basidiomycota; class Agaricomycetes; order Polyporales; family Fomitopsidaceae; genus Fomitopsis; species Fomitopsis palustris. The sequence continues at coordinate 512,110 of JARAOQ010000004.1, forward strand.
GAGCACCTTCTTCAGCATCGCGTTCACTTCCGGGTCGAGGAAGAACGCGAACCCGCTAGGGGTGCCCATCGGCCAGTCGAGAACGGTGGTGATAGGTATGCCAACCAACCCAAGGCGGTGAGAACGATCGTTCCAGTGAGGCGCGGTCGTCATGAGGTGGTTGAGCACTTGGAGCAAGTGCTCGTAGTCGCGGATCTGCCTGTGCCCGATAGGATCGGTAATGTAAGGCTTCTTGTTGGGAACCTGCTCGAACATAGACTGTACGAGCATGTACACGCGAGTGTTTGCCTCGATAAGCGTCTTGAATTCTTTGAGGACGGGATGGAGTTCTTTCGGGTGCTTCTCCACATGTTCAATGATTCCGCCGAGCCACTCCTTGTGGACTCGAGAATCTCTTGGCAACCAGTCGCCGACCCTATGCGAGACAGGTTAACCTCCGCGTATGCATGATCACTGGGGGAAACTAGTAGGGTTCCCCTCTCACCTATGGACGTAATGCTCATGGGGAATATTGTCGTTCCGAGCGTGCATCATACCGTAGTTGTTCATCGTGATGAAATCGAGACTGGCGGCGACGAAAATGCTCAAGGATGCGAGGGATTTGGACAAGTCGTTGGTCTGGTACAAGCCTTTATATACACCGCATGGCGGAGAGTCATGCATTTGAGCAGGGGGTACCTAAAAACCAAATACCGGTGTGATCAGGGACTGAATCTAGAGTGGAGACGTTCAGAGTCGCATGACATTCGTCCGCGCAGCCTGACCAGGCAATAATGAACGCAGACGTGTTCTAGGCTGGTTCAGCCAGGGTGGACGATTTCCTGCGGACAGTGACACTTGACGGCAGGTTCGTAAAGACTTCGAATGCGTGAAACTTGGTCATGCTGCTGCGAGAGTTCCTGGTAGAAGTAAGAATTTCTCTGGCCATTCATGAGAAGGTATTGTCATGCGGTCCACTACATCTGAGTTCATGAATTGCCAAGTGGAAGAAGAACTAGACACAACGGAGCATGAGGTGTTATTGAACGTAATCGCAGGCTCAGTGGAGCCGAGAAGTGGCCAAGGTGCATACGCAGGGCCCAGGATGATGAGCCCCAGACACGAAAGGAAGACCGAGATGGACATCGACACTCCATCCAGAACAAATCAAGCCCACCCTCCAATCAACGTAGAAGGGCGACCCTTGAGAACGGCGTGCTCTTGTTATCCCGAGAACCAACTCGGGTGCGAGTATAGGGAGAATAATATGGATGACTCAAAGTATGGGATCGCGATCGTACGATTGAATCCACCTTCGAGGGGCTGGAGGTTGGCTTTCGATGTGTCGGCACTCCCCTTCCTTCGTAGCCATGGCTCATAGGACCACATTCCGCCCACACATTGAGTGGTAGACACCGAGACTTCGGAAGCAGTAGGCGTTGCATATGACGCAGCCCGGAAATAGAGTGTTGCATTCAGTTGGCCACTGTGGAGATGCTGTCTAGGCCTCGACATTGCTTGAGGATCCATAGAGAACGCAACCCGTGCCTGTGATCACCATTGAACTTGTACCTGCTGACTCGTGCCAGTACGAGAGAGGATCCAGACTCCTGTCCCCGACTCGAAAGTGGGGCGCATGTCGTACACGAAAAGAAGTGAAGCCTGGACCGGAGAGAAGCGCCGCTGACCCAGCCTGAGTAGCAATATGTGCCAGTGTACCATTTCAATGTACATACCTGGCACGGGACAACTGACAAGTGAAACGATGTGGCGTAAACAGCTGCCTAAACATGGCACAACAAGTACTGGTGGCGACTCCGTGTCGACGCCGACATCAAGTGAACCTTGCTCATACTCGCGCAGAGGAAGGAATACTACTGCGCATGCGCAGACAATAAACTCTCGCTGACAACAACAGGAGGGCCAGCGACACTATCATACCCACTTTTCGCAGCCACAGGTGCATCAGTTGAGTGGTAATGTACCTAACGTACGGGTGTATGTACTAACGTTCACTATCTTTCACCGACATCATTGTCCTAGTTTGTTACAGAGACATCGAGTGGGTCAACATGGACCGTCCAAACCTTCCACCTAGCCCATCACGACCGCAAGCCGTCCCCGAACCGGTACGTTCTCCTCCCTCCCAGGCTCCGGAAAGCCTTGCACGTCCACGCCCTTCCTGAACAACAAGCAATGCGTCGAGCCACCAAAGTGGAACATCCCAATCTCGTCGCCCTTCCGGACGTGCTGGCCCTCGCGCACGCCGATCTCGCACGTCGACACCTCCGTCATGCCGACACCCAGGAACGCCATGAGCCCGATCTGGGGGTTGTCCGCCTCGATGAAGATGACCGCGCGCGTCGCGACTGCGGTAAGGTACACCTGCGACGATGCCTCGCCGCCCATGTCAATCTCCTCGCCCTCTTTCCTGTGCGACGGGTCGCCCACGCCCTCGAAGAGCGGTTCGGAGTAGTACGTCCCCGGCTGCACGAACGCCCGCACGATCCGCCCGCTAACGGGCGCATGCCAGCGGTGATACGACAGTGCGGAAAGGAAGGCCTGGTAGATAGTGCCGCCTGCGAAGAGCGAGGCGCGCTCGTCGTGTGCGAGCATATCAAGAACGGAGTATGGCTGACCCTTCACCCAGAACGCGTCTCGGAGCGCGACATTGCGCGCAACATTGTATGGCCTCGACTCGCACGCGTTCGCGATGATGGTGTCATCGTCGGGCACAGCGATGGGTCGTACGCCCTCACGGAAGGTGCGGGTGAAAAACGCGTCCCAGGACGCGAAGCCGTGGTATGGCTTTGAGGGGTCACATTCGAAGAGCTCTTCGAATGCGTAAGAGGTGCTCGCAGCGCCGTTCGCGACAGCCGTGAGGTCGGACTTCCCATGCTCGCTGAACCAGCCGCTCGCGTCCTCGGTGAGCGCCTGCTTAGCAGACGCTTCGGAGCGAAGGAAGTCCCCCCACGCGTCGAGGACCTTCTTGAGCATCGCATTCACTTCTGGGTCGAGGAAGAAGGCGAACCCGCTAGGCGTGCCCATCGGCCAGTCGAGCACCGCGTTGATGGGTACGCCAACCATCCCAACGCGGTGAGAACGGTCACTCCAGTGAGGTGCGGTCGTGATGAGGTGGTTGAGTAGCTGAAGCAGGTGCTCATAGTCGCGGATCTGCTTGTGTCCAGTCGGGTCGGAGACGTAAGGCTTCTTATTTGGGACCTGCTCGAACATGGACTGTACGAGCATGTATATGCGTGTGTTCGTCTCGATGAGTGTCTTGAACTCCTCAAGGACCGGGTGGAGGTCTTTTGGGTTCTTCTCTACGTGTTCGATGACCCCGCCTAGCCATTCTTTGTGAATGCGGTGATCTCCGGGTAGCCAGTCACCAACCCTAAACAGGACAGGGGTTAACTCTCGCAAATGCGCGAGCATCAGTGTACCTCTCTCACCTATGGACGTGGTGTTGTTGAGGGACATCTTCATGTCGGGCGTGGATCTTGACGGGACTACTCATTCTGTAACGCGATGGCCAAGACACAAGAAGTAAATAAGGGAGGCCAGGGAGCGACTAGACTGAACTGCACAAGAACGCGGCAATGCATTTTATGGACTGTGGGGCTCTCATTGACGTCACGATGTGTTCATGGCCAGAGATTGAGCATTCATGAACCTGGAGCCGCGCACAAATCCGCACAACATGCCGCTGTCATACTAGCATGACCAGGGCGACCGGTCGCTGATGCGCTCCGCATGACTGTAAGCTCAAGAATGGTATCGTATCGCGGACGGTGGTGCACAACTTTGATGGCATATGCAGCGACGACATCGCATATATGACCGTGTTCAGCCTCTGCGATTGGAAATACCCTCGAATTCGACTGGCCACCAAGGTGTGACTGACGCACTGCGACCAAACAGTCATAACAATCGACGGATGAGCAGAGACTCACTAATCGGAGTGAAAGGGCTTAGTCTGAGGCTCTAGTGGAGGTGCAGTGGGAGGAGTGAGCTGAGAGCAAGGGGTATGTGTCGTAAACCGCAGTCTGGTTTATATATGCGCAGACCGACAACATGAGCGACAGCTTCTCTGACCTGGACTTGGCGTGCCGTTGACAAATCCGGAAGGACAGCTACCCAGAATGGCAGGTTTCGGTCGCCAACTCTCGAGGGGATGACGTCAGTAACTTCCTGTCCGTGCGCGAGTGCATCCCAATCGGGTGGCGCACAACATCGCTGAAGAGAAACTACTCACAGAAAATTGCACTCCTGAAATTCCCGCCCAACGCAGCGCAAGTGATAACGTTTGTATACTGCCAGTCGTCGCTCTGTGCTACGCAACGGATGCGGAAATGTTAGTGAACGTAGGGTGCTTATAATCACGCTTACACGTGATCTGTGGCGTTCGTGATGGTGAGCGCCGGTGACGCTTGTTCCCAGTGGCACTGTGGCAGCCTGGCAGGGCTGCCAGGGTCTTTTTGTCTTCTCTCACCTCTACCGGGGTAGTCTGTGGCACTGATTGCAACAAAATGGCATGCATGTCTTTTTTGATTTGACTTCTGATGTTGCAAAATCTAGAACTGAGTGCTATGTATGGTTTGGGGGATAGGCGGCTCGCGGCCCCTTGGACTCCTGGCTGGTGACAGGTGGCATCGTTGATCCTATTGCAACAAGGCCTTGCATTCGCACTGGTACCCCGCTAACAGTTCTATTCTGCCTGACAACCATGCGACGACCTGCAGCATCGGCCCTACACTTTGCTCGCAAGACTGGACAGTAACTTGCAAGACGTAAGTGTATAGTGGTTAACCACGTTCAACGAACCACCTCCATTGTCTGCATTGATACTGACAGACCAGAATCCACCCGCAGCTGGCTCTCAATTGAAAGCTCGGGTGAGTCCTTGTCCTCGTGCGTGGTTATTTACGGCGTAGTTTGACGTTTGCATGGTTACTGACTATCACATACCTTCACAGGAGCAGCCTGTTCAATTGTGGCTGCAACGCCGTGGAACTCGTCTTGACATTTTACTACATCGAACCAGCTTGCGGATGTCCAGGATGCTCCTATATAACACCTGCGCAGAGTATCGTGAGCGTATAGAGCCGTCCTCGCAACCTCATGCGTCTCACATCTCTCATTACTAGCCTCTCGTGCTTCGCACTCTTCGCGCTTCCGATAGCGACCGCGCCCACTACCTCCACGACTGCCCCAAAGTACTTCTGCTTCGGGAACGCCATCATCGCATGGAGGCTCATCGCCTACTTGGGTGCTAACTACCTCCTCCACGCTGCCGCTGTCCCGGCATCCGCTGATATCGGTCGGTACACGGAGCGCGTGACGCGACGCGACGCATATCGCTGGAGGATCTGGCTAGGGCTCATATCGCTATGCACCCCGTTCTTCGCGCTCGCGCGGACCATCATCCTCATCGCAGAGCAGCTCAAGTGCAAGGGAAACGATGTCCTCGCCGCACTGCACCACGGCGCCCTCCTCGTCGTGGTCAGAGATTCCGACTGGGAGCCTAGTCTTGCGGGAGAAGTCATCTACGCGAAGTTGCCTGACGGTTTCAGTCAGGAGAAAGAGTGCGTTCCTCGCATTGTGGGTGCCAGTGGTCCGATCGGTGCTGACGACTAAATACACTCGCCCGATCAGCTACCTGCCGGATTACGGAGCCGACACGCACGCAGTCATTGCATTTGACGCGGTTGAGAGGAAGAAGGGTTACTATCGCACTGTTGCAGACGAGAGGCTCATACACGGCATGGCAAGACCGGGGCCTGGCTACGCGCTGGCTGTGCCTGCGCACAAAGCATACACCGAGGAGGTGATCCGAGAGTACCTGGAGGACACGAAAGAATTGAAGATCCACCACCCTCCTGGTGTCACCAACGTGCTACTGTCCATCTTCCAAATCATCTTCGCCTCGTTCACTCTTTACTTCACGCCCTCCGACCAAATCCCGCGCTGGGGCTACGCGGCATACGGTCTTTCCGTGTTCCCGTACGCGCTCATGTCCGTGCTCAACCTCATCTGCGCCGGGTACGTGGGGAGCTACACGTGCGGTCAGGTCCTCCGCACGCCGATCCTCCAGGAGTCGCTCCAGCCCGGACGCGGGACGTCCATCGCGAAGTTCGACGGGATCATCGGGGTACTGAAGGAGGGCTGGCGTCCCCAGGAGGCCGACCTAGGGAAGCGGCGAGGCGACTACGTCGCGGTGAAGATGCGCACTATCCCTGCGACCGCCACGTCCCCCAAGCAGCTCGTGGTGGCCGGACACATGTGGGAGCGGACGTACACCCTCCTCGCCGAGGGCCAGGTGGCGGAGCAGGACAGGGCGGTCGTGCGCTTTACACTCTCCGCGCTCAGCCATACCGGCCCCGCGCCTGACGCCAAACTCAAGCCGTTCCAAGGTGTCACCCGCGCGGAGACCGCGACCATAATTTCCCTCTTCCTGGTCGCGTTGATCATGCCGTACGCGCTGATATACGGTCTGACTGGCTTCCGCCCGAATGGAAGCACTGTGTCCCAGAGGGCGTGGATGATGGCGTGGCTCGCGGCCGACCAGCTGTCGTCGTTCGGCACGCTCGTCGCGTGGGTCGTGTGGAAACACTTCCACGATATCATCCCGACGAAGGCCCAGTATGCGTGGCTCCTGGCGCTCATGGTTCCCGGGATCGGGGGTTTTGTGTCAGTGGGCAGAATGTTCCTGGCGGACTACCATTTTGGACCTGAAGCGTGTACGCTGTAGTCATAGTGTTCTTGTCCCACTCCCTCGCTGGTTATGCTAGTGCGTTCGTGTTCTGTTTTGTTGTTCTCTATCATGGTGCTACCTGACGTACGCCATTGACACGGTGGTTCGGAATGTATATTTGCAGGGCAGGGTCCCGATAGCTCATAACTCATGTTCTATGCGTGCTGAAGTCCTACTACTAGGGGGATTGAGACTCTACAGTGATCACTGCGTAGCGTTAAAGTCTCCGCTTTGTCAGGGAAGCTCCGTGCTTCCATTCAGACATTCAATTCTTTTTATCGCACGGAACTCTGCTGTCAGATCCACGCCTTTCCAGCAATGCCAGCCTACCGGAGGGCGATATGCGATCACCGCCCGTTCACCTATTCAGCGAGACCACTGGCCAATGATACACACAGCTGCCAGCCATGGGTCGGCTGGAACTCAATGATGGTAAGGCGACTCGCGACAAGCGGTGTGATCACACTATGCCCGTAGTGACAACTTCAGGGAAGTTGCTATCACCAGCTCCAGTACCTCGCAAGGCGGTGACTCACCGTTCAGCTTCCTTCGGCCGTGCGACGATCGAAGAGCCGCCCGCCATTTCGATCTATATATATGCGACCTACTGGCATGATGTTGACTTATTAACTGTCTGACTATTCGTCCCCCCACAGCAATCTTACACACGACCCTGTTTGTGCGCAGCTTGAGGTCTGTAGTAACAAGATCAGTACTACTTTTCCTAAGATGAAGTAACGGAAAGTATACGTACCACAGAACCTTCCGCCCCCCCAGACGCCCCAAACTGAATATTGCACCCATATGACCTGTAAATGCATGCGTTGCACTGCGCGTCAGGAATCCCTGCAACATCTTAATGAGGATAGTCCCCGAACGCACCAAGGGCTGGAATCACAATCTGGGTCGGTTCGGCGCGCGAGTGTAGTGCTAGTGCAGACGTCTTGAGAATCAATATTGAAGTATACGCGTGTGGCCGTACCTATCGAATATAGGAGCAGCGAGGCTGAGATGTGGAAGCATCCAAAGGGCCTGGAGAAGCTGGATGCTCAAACAGGTGAGATGCATCTGTAATGGGCGCATAGGGGTCTTGCGGGTTCGATAGTCGATATCTACTCTGCTAGATCTAGTAGCACAAATGAGAGACGTTCAACAAGACAATCAACTGTGAACGTCCGGCGAGTCACTCACTGTGGTTGAGCCTGGTCCCCGGCCTGCGAGGACTGGGGCTCCCACCCGTGAGTCCATGCGCTCTTATATCATGCTAAGGAAGTGCTAATTGGGGCACCGAAAATGTCCTTCTGCCAGCTCATACGCGTTTTGAGGCCAATCAAGACGCGAGTCAGCGCGTCGCCCGCGGGGAAGCGACAACTTGCATATGGCAAAATTGCAATTCTATGCATTGAAGTTTTCGTTCCACACGCAGTCTTCGTGAAGATACGACTGTTACAATCACTCTGCTGGCACCTGCAATCAGATGACGCACGCATCGGGATTTTTGAATTGTTTGACAGATCGGCGGACAGTTTGGCGAGGCTGGATTGCCTGGTTACTATGCCACGAAAGCTCGTCATCATCAATGCCGCAATAGGATCCCCATCTTCGTAGTAGTAAGTACTATACTGTCTGAGCCTGAGAGGCTTACCAGGCCCAGCGGGCGCCACCGCCTGTTCACGGCGGCTGGGCTGCGGCCCGGGGACGCCCCTTGTCCATTATGCCACACGAGTTTGCGACCGCCGACGCCGCAGGATCTGCCACCAGACATATCCAACGTCCAACTATCAGAAGTGCGGCTGCTACTCGGACGACCTGGCGACTGGCGATGACTCACACGTCGTCAAGTACCCATGCTTGTCTGACTTGAGGCACTGCGTGTGCTGAACTTCTAGGCGGACATCACAACTTGGATCGCGTCGGTTTCCGACTCGGAGAATCACTGACAATCAATGGCGCCAGTACCTACCAGGCAACACAATAACTTGTGCGCATTCATTATGACTGCTATGTAAAACGAACTCCGACCAAGAGTCACTGGCAAGCGCTCGAGTCTCCAATGCAACACGACGTTAACGTCTCAAATTCCAATGGGCGTGGCTCACAAGGCTTCTCCTAGCGGAGGGCACCAGTCCTTGACTCCACCGATTCTGATTCTCTGGTACTAGTCTGAGTGCAATCGCAGCAAAGACGCAGCCTTGATGTACACCTCCAAGTTACTAGATGACGTCGTAGAGCGAGTCGCCGGGACACTGGCACGTCCGGTCCCCCATCCCGTTGCCTGGCGCGCTACTAAGTCACATTTGGGCTCGTATAGATGCCGTGCCTCCATAGCTAGCAGATAATGCGCCTCGGTCGCATGCACCAACCCGAAGGCAGTTCCGAATATACCACAAGCAGTGCGGTGCGTGAAAGGACTCCTTTGTAGATATCTTTACCCCATCATTCCTCCTCGCGTCAATTTCTTTCTGATGTTAGGCCGGCATGGTTCCTTTGCAAGGAACAATTAACTGCTGGCACTCACTGTTGCGCGCACGCTTAACTTGTCAACCCTCTCTATGTACTCTTTGAAACTCGCGGATTGTTATAAAAGCACAATTACCGGGCCACGACGCGATATAACGTGAACTCAACATGGATCGCCCATCGCTATGCTTGCCCTCGCTTTGTTGCTGCCTGCTCCAGCCACTGCCATTTGCCAATGCGCCTTGCCGAGGATAGCAAGCCACGCTTTGTATATCTCTCAGAGTTGAAGATTGGCGAGCTTTGTTGTTTCCATGGCATATATACGCCTCCCATTTGAGCTCGCTCTCCTCCGTCTCCTCACTAGGTGCCAGTCCTTGCCAGTCATGCTTCGTGCCCATAGCCCTACGGTTCGCTGCTTTCCCTCTTCTTGCCGGGATCCATAGCTCTAACACGACACTAGTCACAGATTCGCTACATCATGATGCAGCGTTTTCAGTTGCATCCAATCGCCCAGACACCGCTTGTCCAAGCGATTATAGCAGCCGAAGACGAGTCCCCTCACGCGCTACACCCTGTTTTCCAACCACCAGGGACATTAAATCACATCCTCGACCCCCATCTCATCTGGGAAGCAAGCCAACTCAGACCGTTTGACCGTCTTCCTCGATCCCTCATCCAGACCATGATGTGGGAACCTCCCATTATGCCGGAAAGTTGGTTGCCACCAGTGTTTCACTATGGGTGGCGCCCGAACATCCAGTTTCTGCTCGAGTTTGCGCGGGAGCGGGGACTAACGGTGACCTACGCCCAAGACGAAGAAGGGGAGGATTTTAGGGACGTCACCTATCCCAACATTCTGCGTCCCCAACTCAGTAGAAGCCGCGTTCACTACCTGCACACCTTTGTCGACGCGACCGACGGCAATTACATCGTTCCACAGCCAGCCACAATGAGGTTTTGGCCCCCGGTGGAAGAAGACGCGCCCGTGGAGCTGTCTGATGTCTTCGTCTTTCCGACTCTCACCAAGGCTCTCCGTGTGCTGCTGGACGAAGCTGTGGAACGCGGAATTGTCGCCGAGTGGTTCCGATCTGTCGACATCGCGTTGACTCTGCGCGCAGACGAGGGGACGAATTATGTTGTATCGATCCTAACTAACGCGGAACTCGTCACGAGTGGGCAGAGAGAACCAAAGCCCACTCTTGAAGAAATACACCAGGCTGGGGAGGTTCTTGGAGTCTCCGAACCACCACGGTGGTATGTTGACCGTGACGACTTTGACTGGCAAGACCAGTGCAATAAACCCCCCGAGTTTTGGCAAGACGAGCACGAATACGAGGAAGGCGGGCAGGAAGTCTAAAGGTATGGGTGTTGAATCTCTTACACATGTACACTACGACTCTCGATCCAAGGACGCGTGATCGATACCGAATTTATAATTTAGGTCCAACCATATATATCGTGCTGTCGTCTGGGGTCATAAATCGGCACGGCGCCAGTTACTCTCTTTCGTCGGTACAAGTACGTTACTCATGCGGCGAGCACTCGAGCAACGTGACCGAGTCTTGCGTCGGCCGGCGCGAGAGCAAGGAACCTACCACCGGCGTAAGGCTTATCAACGACTCCTGCTGCGGTCAACGCGATGTTCATCGTTCATATCAAGGGCGTATTTGGCGTCCGCGGTGTGTAACCAGTGGCGTGTTGATATACATTGGTTGGATTACGGGCAGGTTTACGAACCAGGCAGATATGCAAACGAAAGCAGATACGACCAAAAACCATCCCAGACGCCGGCTCACGGATTCCACATCTTGCTCTTGACCCACTCGCCGAGCTGGTCATCCCAAAGCTCGCGGATCTCCGCATTGCCATCGACGCCCGCCCGCTGCGCCGCCCTGATCACCTTCGCCGCGATCTGCGTGCTGATCTCGCGGATGCGCTCGACGCGCGGGTAGATCATATCGAGGGACCGCTCCTCCGCGGTGAGCGAGTCGGCGAGGCCGAGCGAGGACGCCTCGACCATGCTGTCCGTCACCTTGGATGCGCGCGCGAGGATCGCGCCGAGGCCGAGGCCGGGGAAGATGTACATGTTGTTGCCCTGGCCGGGGTAGAGCGTGCGCCCGTCGAGCGCCTGCGGCGGGAACGGCGACCCGCTCGCGAAGATGACCTGCCCGCGCGACCACGCCACGGCCTCGTGGAACTCGCATTCGGAGAGGCGTACGGGGTTCGAGAGCGGGAAGATGATCGGCCGCGGGTTCAGCTCGGACATGGTCTCGATGACGGACTTGTTGAAGGCGCCCTTGATCGTAGAGAGACCGAGCAGCGCAGTGGGCTTCACATACTTGATGATCTCAGTCAGGTCTGTCATTGGTGGGCCTTCGTAGTCGGGTCGAGAGAAGACTGGGCAAGCGTCAGCACACGTGAGTAGGGGTGTAATAGATGCTACTTACACTTCTTGTGCTCAGCCATCGGTCCGCGAGAGTTGAAGATGAGACCTTGACTGTCGACAAGCCAGATTCTTCGGCGAGCCTCTTCCTCGCTCATACCCTGCAGGCGGAAGAACGCAAGCAGCTGCTTCGCTACACCAACACCAGCACTTCCGGCGCCGAGGAAGAGTATCCGTTGGTCCTCGAGGGGCCGTCCGCTCGCCTGAGCGCTGAGCTTGGCGGCGTTCATGAAGCCACTAAGGACGACAGCGCCGGTTCCCTGGATGTCGTCGTTGAACAGCGGGTACTTGTTCTGGTACCGAGTGAGATATGTGAACGCGTTGTCCGTGCTGAAGTCCTCGAACTGGATGAGGAGCTTCGGGAACACCGTGCGCATCGCTTCCATGAACTCGTCCATGAACTCGGTCATCTCCGCCTGTGACACGCGTGGGTGGCGCCATCCTAGATACAGAGGGTCTTCAAGGAACTGCTTGTTATTCGTTCCGAGGTCAAGACAGATGGGGATCGTGGATGATGGGCGAATACCGGCACCCGCAACGTAGAGGGAGAGCTTGCCAATGGAAATCGGCATGCCATTTAGCCCGAGGTCACCGAGGCCTAGAATGCGGGAGCCGTCGGTGACAACTGCGATTCGTGCGTCGTCGATTCGGGGCCAATTCCGGAGCACCTGCTCGACTTTGCCCTTGTCATGGTAGGAAACATACTGTGCGCCCCTCAGTTTCGCGCCCTAGGTACAAGGACAAGCACACTCACCAAGCCCTCAGGTCGGCGGTATATATGAGAAAACTGCAGGCAGGCGTCACCAACAGTCGGGGTATATATAAGCGGTGTGAATTCCTATGGTGGAGAAGTCAGCACAGTGGTGGCAAGCAGCAAGGCAAAGTCTCAACGTACTGGCATATTATTGAGGCATAGTTTATAGAACGTACGCGGGTCGGCATCTTTCAGTTGCGTGAGATATATGTACTTTTCGATAGGTTTGTCCTTAGAACGGAGCTGATTGAGACATCGGACGGTGTGCAATGAGTCGTCAAGAGCAGGTGGCACAAGGCCCCGCGCGGGCTTCGGCGGCGCTGGATCGGGACGTCAATACATCGCTTGGCCAATCAAGAGCGTACACACGTTGCGGGACTACTTTGATTTTCTGAACGCCATTGACCCAAACGGGGTTGAGTACTATTGTCATGGTGCGTCAGTCGTGATATCTACAAGCTTGCGGGTGGAGGGTGAAAGCGGGTAACGATGCGGTAGACTGGCAGCATTCCGTTCCGCCTCTAAGTACACGGATGAGCTCTCGGAGGTACGCCGCCTTGTGCTTCCGGATGGATGAATCATGAGGATGAGCAGCTATCGACGGGGTTGACAGTTGCGTGGCGACAACCGTGCATCGTTGCCTGAGCAACAGAGAACGAATGAAATGCTCACCTTTCGCAGCTTCCTTCCGTACCACGTTCATCTGTCCAACAAGGCAATCTCACCAGTACACCGGTATGCTGTGAGGCTGTGGCAGCTAACAATCCAAGTGGATCGTTCTAGCGATGTGAGTTCCGGACAGTGGACTGATGGATGTGTGTGAACAGTCGGGCGGTGAGTGAGGGACAGCAAACTCGATGTGTCGAACGTCACGGTGTAATGTCGCCCGCCTCTACTCGCGTATAAGAGCTCGCGCCGGGATCAGGATCATTGGTACCCAAGTCATAATTTACCCGTCATGAGTCAGACCACGGTCAGCACTCGTCTCAGAAACAGGCCACCAGGTCGTTCCTAGGGCGAGAACACGAAAATAAGTGGGTCGCCTTCCCGACGGAACGACTCGGATGACATAGCAGAATGCGACAGGGGCCAATCATGGCGGAAAGGGACACGGAGGGGCCAATGGGCAGGGAGAGGCGTGCCGCTCGCTGTCCCACGCCTCGCAGCTCGAAACAGCCTGCTGCCACTCTGGCGGGGGCAGTTCGTACTTGACGACCACCACAAGTCTGTTACGATATGTCGACGCACGACAGACTTGCTACACGCCAGGTTCTTCACGTTTGCTGGTGCAATACCATCGTGCCATGCGCCAAGCGTCTTCTCCTAGGGCTCTCGTGCGATGCGGCGGTACAGTGGCTGGCATCGCGTCTAACAGACTGTCATTTGCATCTACTACAGACACAGGCCGCTCTACATACCTAGGACGCCTACAGCAAGCTCAAGCTCGCGGAGAAAAGGCTGTGATGGTGGGTGGTACGACACTGATCCAGACACAGCGCTCTGTATATGACATGGTCATGAGTGTGGTTTCTCGTCAAGGTCGGCCCTCTCGCTGTTCCTGCCTTACTACCCCTCGTCCCTCCAAGACAGCACATCCGTGAGCAGGGCTCTCACGAACCTGCGAGATTCTCGCCGGCATGAAGCAGCTCACGCGCCTTCTGCCGACGCCGTTCTCAAGCTTCCGCATACAAAAACGAAGGCCAAAGGACCCGGCCCGCTTGGGTCACAGGCCCACGGGGTCGAAGCTCTGCCCCATGCTTCTGCCCTGCTGCAAGTGCTAGTTTCCTGTGCACAGTGCCAGCAGGGGCAGCTGCCGGCCGCCTCCCCTCCGGTAATCGATATATCCCTCGACTAATGGTATTTCAAAGCTTCCATTGTGGACCGCGCGCGGACTTAGGATGTGCGGGTTCCCTGTGCTCTTCGGACGATCCTCGCCTGGTGCGGGCGTAACACGCGGGCGAATGAGCATTACCTATAACCCGTACCGTTATAGGCCCCCCGCCCTCCTTCAAATCGCGTCTTCCCCACTCGTTGCGCTCGGCACGCAGGCCGCACGCGCAGACGTCTCCGATGTCGGACGCGCCCCTTCCCGTCAGCCCAATCGCAGGCGACCCATCCGTCCTCCACACGAGCAAAGGCCCGCCCCTCATCCTAGTATTTCTCGCATCCGGCCTGCTCGTCGGCGCCGTCCTCACAATCCTCCTCTTACGACATGTCTACCCAACTCGTTTCACCAGTCGCGCGCCTCCGGCTCGCCCGAGAATACAAAAAGGGGCACTTGGGGAACGGCCGAGGCTATGGGATGTGTACTGCTATAGTGATGCAGTGTGTGATAGTGGAAGATGGTCATCTTTGTTGGTACGGCATCACCGTCTTGCATGCTGCGGACTCGTTGCTCACTCAACCCCTTGCAACCGGCCGCCGTGCGCTCCTTCTATCACTCGTAAAATGTTCTCCTACCTGCGCCGAACTACACAGCCGTTAGCAGCGGCTTTCCCTCCAGAACCAGAGGAGCCCGTGATTGACAAACCGGCGCTCACCTCCGCCTACCGCCCCCATCCGTGGCCATGGGTCGACTGGCTCCTGCGCACGTTTCGGCATCATCGCGACTCATCCGCGCCCACCGATGTAGAGCAGACCCCAGCGGCCAAGGACGATCGACCGTCGATGGCACCGCTGCAGATCGCTGTCATCATCGCTATGCCTTCCCGACCACCATCCCTGCGCGGATCATGGTCATGTCCGGAGAAGGCGCCAATGTCCGACCCTGAAGGGGAGACAGACCTCTGTATCGGATTCGCGGAGGTGCCCGATGTAGAGCGATGC
This sequence comes from Fomitopsis palustris, assembly GCA_029783445.1. Classification (NCBI taxonomy): domain Eukaryota; kingdom Fungi; phylum Basidiomycota; class Agaricomycetes; order Polyporales; family Fomitopsidaceae; genus Fomitopsis; species Fomitopsis palustris. The sequence goes on from JARAOQ010000004.1 coordinate 527,326, forward strand.
CTCGGGCAGGGCGCGTAAGGCTGGCACATCCTGTCGCGCGCGGGGTAGAGTAATCATCACGACACGACGTCACGAGCTGGAGAGCGATGTAGATTCCATGCATAGAGGATCTATGAAGTCCAAAAAGGTGTGGAGAGTGCGGGTATCTCGGCAAGAAAGACGTCCCCGGTCGTGAAGTCGTAAGTGATCGTCGTTGTCTCAGGGCGACCATAGCCTCCCGAAGACGCTGCCCCTACCTGCAGGGCCTCCGCTACCGCCCAAGAGCATCCCCACCCCTTCTTGAATGGCTACGCTCACCGGCCGGATCGGCGCAGAGTCGAACACATGGGGACATGGCTGGGTGAGCGGTGGTGGATTGAGCCTAGGGGCCTCCAGCTCGCGCTCATACATGGAGGGTGGATTCGGCCCGTGGCTCAGCGACGCATACACCGGTTCGTCGAATGCCGCGCGGGCGTTGCGCAGCCGGCTGAGGATCTGCGTGCAGCAGCGGTCATATTGAGAGACGGAAAAGCAATAAGTGGACACGGCGACATACTTGTTCGTACAGCGCGATCTCACCATCGAGGTGGTCCTTCGCTAATGCCCGGAAGTCCTCGACTTTCTGGGTGTGGTACGTGTCCATCTCCGCCATCGTCGTGTTTAGCACCGTTTCGCAGCGCGCTGCCATCTCTTCGTCTTCCTGCGTGACGAACATGTTGGCCAGAGTGCAGTGAATACAGATCATGTGTTACCTCTCCATCCCGTATAGCCTCCTGATACCTCGACAAAGTGGACCGGTGCGTCTCAATAACTGGCTAAAGTCATCTGTGAATAAGAGCACACAGGTTACCAGGTCCGGGAAGCTCACCGCATACACGGTCGCGGGGTGCGCAACGCCCTTGAGCGCTTCATGAGTCGCGAGCTGTTTCCGCCTAGCCTGCACACACGCACGCCTCAGCCCTGCACCCCCTCGCGAACGCAGCGCCGAGCACGCACATGGTCGTCAAACAGGTCCGCCACGCCGATCGTCGTCTCCGCCATCCGCTGAACCGCCTTCGTCAACCTGAGACAGTCTTCAGGCATCCGGTCAACTGCGTCGGCGAACGGAGCACGGGGTACCGTACCTTCGCAGTTCTCTCGCCAGCACCAGGCGCCGTCCGCGTTGACGTGCCCCCTGCGCGTGTCTGGCCCATCCAACTCGTCGTCGTCGCTGTCGGTGCTTTGTGTGTGAGGACGGGCGGGTGCGGAGCTGTTGGCCGCCGTGGACGCGAGTGGCTTGGCCGTGATCAGCGAGAGCAAGGAGTAGGAGAGCAGACGTTCCGCTTTGGACATCTCTACGTAGTCCGTCAAACACTGGACGAACGCCCTATACACAGGAAACGCACCGATGCGTGCCTCGCGCACTTTACCGAATATGTTTCGCAGACCCTGGACGCCCTTGCCCACCGCCTTCGTGTGGCTCACGAAGCGATCGATCGCATCCGTCGCGTCGTCAGCGTCCACGTTAAACGCGGGGTGGTAGATCTGGGCGTAGAAGGTCGGGCCTTTGGGCGGCAGCGACAAGTAATGAGGAAGCTGTTTCTTCCATTCCTGTGATACACGTACACTCAATGGAATGGTTCAATAAAATGAGATACAAGGTACAGAAGCTCACTGCATCGCTCTCGCAGCCCAAGAAGAATGTGAGCACTTCGGCGTAGCGCGCTACTGGGTGCCGCACGACGCGGTTGATGTACCGCTCCAGATCGCCTCGTCGTGCTTCGACGAAATCGTCGTTGAACCGCCCCGCGTACTGCTTCTCGGGCAGTGGTGGGAGTGCAATTCCAGGCAGCCGTCTCGTCAGTGCCGTGTGAAGCACGACGAAGTGCGAGAAGCGTCGTTGCACGGTAATGCTCGTGGTTTCTATAGGCACATCAAAGCTTTGCTCGTCCTCGGCATCTTCATCCGCATATGTATCGGATGCCGAGCGCAGATGCGCGAGAGACGCGTCCGGAGAGTCGAAGACTGACGTCAGTGTATAGACGGTGTACGGCCCTGTTATCCCTGAGCTCCGTTTGCTTGGGGAGTGCACTAAGACATGAAATGCGGGCAACTTGCTCCTCCACGCAGGACCAGCCTCTACGAAGTGCTTCTCAGCGTCCGCACTCGAATTCAGAACGCTGTTGCGTGCGCCCTCGTCGTCGTCGACGCTCGCCGCAGAGGCAGCCCGGCTGTGTGTGGCCTGCGGAGCGACCTCCTCTTCGGCACTCCCGTGGAGCACGAAGTCTTCTGCGCCGCTGGTCACAAAGCTGGAGAAACGATTGAGCGAGCGACCTCCGAGAAGGCTCCTGCGGAAACTGGGGAACCACTCGCCCGTGCTTTGCGGGATGAGAGGTGCCGCAGGTGCGGTGCGCGTGGGCGACCCTCTCGGTGTGATCGATGAGCCGGACGCCTCGCGGCGGCTCTTTGTGCGAGAATGCAGAGAGGGTATTACAACACCAGGAAGTTTGGCGAAGTCTGCCGTGAACTGGTGGACAGAAAGGAAATGTTAGAGACTCAATTGTAGATGGTATGTAGATGGTCATTCACGGTGTAATATGATTGGGGTAGCAGTCCGATCTCACCCTCATGGCTATGCACGCCCCTGCATTTTGCCAGTTTGACCAGGCTCCAGCCATCGCCGACGTCTTCCTTCAGCACTTCCAGTTCGTCGCCCGCTTCGACACACACCAACTCTCTGAACTCGGGCTTGCCCTCAAACGCGTAGAGCGCACGCGCTGGCCGACCCTCTGCGAGCTCAAGATCTGGTTCGTCGTCGCCTTCGTCATCCGAGAGTAACGCGGGCGCGATGTCCGGAGTCGCATTGCTGCTCCGTTTGGCGGCGTCGGAAGCCGTCCACGCCGTAGAGCTGTTGAGCCCTGAGTCAAATTCAAGTTCAACGTTCGTGTGTGGTCTAGATAATGGTTGCGACGATGGCAAGATGATAGCTGGTTGAGAGGGCGTTGTTGTCCCTTCGGAGGCCATGTTCAGTGTCGCTATCCACCTTTTGGGAGCGTTGTCGAAGTTTAGACGACAAGACAAGGACTAGATCCAGGTTTCGAGGCTGAGCCTACAGAACAGAAGGAGAAGCTAGCAGCAATGAAGAGGAGAAGAGTGGAACAGAGCAGGATGTTCCACCGCTCCGACTTACAAGCCGGGAGGAGGAGTCCCGTTTAGGCAGGCACTGGGATCGCCGACGCGTTCCGACCTGCCCTAAACTTCCTTGGCATTGGGAGCGAAGCTTTGCGATACACTTGGATCGTAACATCATGTCTGACTACTATCACATAAGCTCATGCAACACTCTCACAAGTAACAGTACATGAACGTGTTGAACGCTCAAAAATTCCGGAATAGATGAGATCTCAGCCGAAGAATATCCAAGTCAAGACATTACTTCAACCTCATGAGTACTGCTCGCCGAAGTGCGCCGTCCTGGCTCAGTCAGTACCGTTGGTGGTGCTGCCAGCTGCTCCCTTCTGCGCTTTGGCATAGTTCCAGAGATCAACCTCGCCCGAGCATGCTGTCTGAAAGATCTTCTTGGCGTCATCGTAGCGGTACTTCCAGGCGTCGCAGTTGGCGACGAAGAAGCCTATATCACAAGTCTCGTCAAAGGTCTGTACGCTTTCGGTGATTGTGTTCGGGCTGCTCACTGCTTAAGATGTTCACCAGCTCAGCAGGCGTACCAGTGGCGCTGGCATTGGGAACCACCCAGAGGCTGTACCACAGCGTTTCTGCGCGTAACTCAACAGGTAAGCGCATGGAGTCGTAGAGGATAGCATGCAACATACGCTTCACTTTAGCAGTCGCGTCCTTGTATATGTTGGTCGCAATCATGTATTGAGACTAAATCCCAGGTAAGCCGAGGTAAGCTCCGCTCTATCCTCCTGCATTAAACTCACCACGACACACGGGATAATCGCCACGAGACCCATGACCCAGTCGTTATTCTCAGCCGCGGAGAGCTGTGTCTGGATATACTTCTTGAGTACATCCGTGGGCTGCACCCCGATGAGCTGGCTCTCCGGGATGCCCAGGTCCTGCAAGCAGCGGTCGAGCGCGTTCTTCGAGTACCCGCAGAAGGCGGATATCTTGTCAAGGTTGTCTTTGGTTCCTTTGGCATTAATGGCCTTCGGGAGCCGCTCGCTCTGGAAGCCGATTCCGCTGACGGCATACAGATAGTCTTGCTGCGTGTCCCAAGGGTGAGTCATGCTCCAACATAACACTGCATGGACTACTCACAATCATGTAAGCTCTGAAACCCGCTAGCACGGCGGGACCGTCCTTGTCGCTGGGGCCGGTGGCCGCCATGTCCTTCGCGAACTGGTTGCCCAGGAGCTGCGTCTCCCAAATGTCCTTGTTATCGTCATCCGCGATGAGCCTCGCCACCAGGTCATCCCTGCACGAAACAATTCGTCAGCCACCACAATATACTTCGCGCCCTCATGCAGAGGCATACGCACTGAGCGATGCCGTTCGCAGCGGTAAGCTCTGCGCGGGCGACGACGGCCTTGTGGACGGCGGTGATCTCGCGCAGCGACGCGCCGTACTGCTCGGAGGCGGCGTACGCGTTGACCCTCTCGATCCCGTCGAGGACGCGGGTCGCCTGGCCGGGCTTCGTCTCGATAAATGCGTGGGGCATTGTCGGTTGTCTTGTGAGTTGCTGGATGCTTGGTTCTGGGATGGCATGCTCACCTCTGGATGACTTATATACCGTTGCACCCCGTGTGCCAGAGGCGGAGTGTTGTCAGCGCATGCGAAAGGACTGCGATGTTGGGTGCGTGCCGCATGCTCTGCCCATTGTCACTTGCGATGGAAGCACTCCGTTCCTCTGTTCGGCGGGCTTCAATGGATCATGACCAGGGACGAAGAACAGGTGTACTTGCCATGGGAACCCCCCTCGGTATGTCCCCATGTCTGTTCTCTGCTACAGCAGCCGCTGCACTTCGTTCATCTTGACACCATCGTCCCGTCAAGGCACTTGGGATGTCTTCAGCCGGTGCCATCCCGAATTCCCCATGCCATCAAAACGTACTGCAGCCCGCTATGCATGCTGTCTCCCGCAATAGTGTCGTGCTCATTCTGGGTATTCGCGCTCACGTGACCTCGGCGTTCGCGAACTGCGGTGGGCCTGTCACGCGTGTGATGATCATGCTGTATGTCTGTCCATGCATTCGTTCTAGTGCTCACCTTCTGGTTCCATGCAAGGATATGACCTGCGCGTGAGCCGTCTCACATTGGCCCCGAGCATGTAGTCAAAAACCGAGGCAATGCCCTGCGTGAAGGCTACCGCTCTTGATTCAGTGCTCGTCGTTCAGGACCCATATGAACACTCACAAAGTCTGTCAGTGCGCTCTACCACGACCTGGGTGACCCACCAGCTCAGAGGGACGAACTTGGGTCATTCTCAGTGCAGAGCCGTTCCCTCACGATGCTTCTCCGGCCTTTGATGCCACCGTAGTGTCACGAAGGGGCAACATGCGCCAGTCCGTCGCCCTAGCTCAGGCCAGGGCGGACGTCTGGATCTCATGACGTCCATCTAGGATACAGCATGTTTGGCCGAACCCGGCTGCGCTGTGAAAATCAACACTTGCCGTAGGCCATAGGGGGGTCGACGAGACGGCGGTACCTCGTCCTTCCCCGACTACGGGAGCAGTACTGACGGGGTCAGGGCCTTGTCCTCGGGGGTGGCGGGCTCCGGTGCGCGACGTGTCAGCACCTGTGGGCGACGCACTCTCCTTCGCCGTTATGGCAGAGGATATTGACACGAGCATCGCTGCGCTCCGCGTGAGACGGCCTCGCATCTGAGGTGCGCAGACTACGATTCGTCTTCTGGACGAGCTTGGCTTGCCGGGCTGGTGATGCGCCGGTGACGGAGCTGGACACGATGAGGGGCACAAGGCGGACGATTCAGTCGTCGCGGATATCCCCCTGTGGTTGGTGTCCCAACCAATCTATCACACCCGTCGGATTTCTGCAGTGAGAGCCTGTTCTGTTTGAATTTCTGTACAATTGGCTCCCGACAACTCGAACATAGGTCGGAGCCAGTCTGTGGGTACATCGGCTGTGCAGGTAACCGTTGACGGCCTCTTTCCCAAGCTGCCAGTGAGCTCGCCACTCTGAATACTCACAGTTGCAGCCTCTTCGTCGCGGTCTCGCTTCCTCCATGTTTACATATTGATCTTGGTAATCCACTCAATTGACGTTGTGCAGAGACAAAAACAAGGAATCAAATTGCGTAACACCCATTAAACATGAACGATGATCATTAACGAACACAAGGCCCTACGCCTCTTCGACCTTTTCAGCGCACCACGGAAGATCGGCCACGCCGAGGTACAACGGCGGGGCCTCCTCCTCCGGCTTCTTTTCCGCCGCCTTCTCATCCACGAACTGCGACGACCGCGGGGACGGCATCGCAATCGTGACGGCCACGCGCAGCTTCCCGCCATCCGATCCCGCCTTCGACGTCCGGCTGCCTCTGCTCGAGCGCGACGACGACGTCTGCATGCTGGCCGGGCGGCTCGTCGCAGGGGTGCCCGGGTACGAGGACAGGCTCGCGGCTACGGCCTGTTCGAGCGCGTACACATCCTGGGGGATGTACTTGGCAGACAGGGGCTGTCGAAATTCCACGGGGTCAGCGGTGTGGCGGCTGGGCACGGACGACATACCTTGATGTGGTCCCACTGCGGGGTGGCCGAGTGGACGGGGGGCGGGGACTCGAGGTGCACCTCGAAGAGGCGGGGCTTCTCCGCCGCGACGGTCGGGAGGAGGCCGCGGGCGCGCTGCATGCGGCGGCGGGAGCCCCGGCGGAAGCGGAGGATCAAGTAGAGAACGACGGCGGCGAAGAAGACGAGGGCGAGCGCGACGAGGAGCGGGATGACGACCTTGGTGGCGACGTTGCTGGGGGCGCCCGCGTGGGAGGACGAGGACGAGCCGGAGCTGCTGGGGGCGTTGTCGTGCGTCGCGCTGCCGTCGCCCCCGTCCACGGAGCCCGGCCCTCCGGACACCACTTGGTTCAAGCCTCTGGGAAACACGCTCCGCATATCCTCTGAAGTTATCTGCGCAGACCCGTCAGTAACCCGTGCTCGACGCGTGCGGCGCCGGCGCGACTCACGTCTGACGGGGAACCGGTGTATCGCGCGGACGGGGCGTCGCTGGGGTGCAGCGGGCGGGCGACGATCATCGATGCGGCTTGTTCCTCGTGTACTCTAAAGTGGCGAGGCAGAGCAGGGTCATTGGCTGGTGAGACGGCGTGTGCGGGCTGTGGGCAGAGGGCTGGCGGCGGTATGGTGCGGCCAACGGCAGGGTCAAGGGTAGGTGCTAGTATGGCGGGCGACGTGCTGTGAGGCGCTGGGCTGGGATCGCTTCGGACGGCCTAGTGCTCGAGTGCGGGTGCGGGGGGCCATCTCGCGCAGACCGCCCCCGTACTTAAGGGAGCGCGACTGGGGACGCGTGGCTGGAGGAACTTCGCGGTCGAGGGGCGCGCGGGCCAATCGCTGCGCGCGATCGACGCTAGCCGGGGCTGCTGCGAGTCACGGCGCGTAAGCTAATACTTACGTGCGGGGGCCTGCAGCTGTGCCGTTGACTTCGTCCGAGTCACCGCACCCAGCGGCTCCGCGGGACGCGCGCTCCTGAGTCGCTCGGTGTTGTGCATGAACGTTGGCGGCGCGGGTCATCTGTCGTCTGCACGCTGTTGGGCGTGTGTGGACGGGCTGTGCCCCGAGCGAGTTCGTCGACAGAGCTGTGCGTGGTCTGCGGTGGGGGCTGGACAGGGATATCTGTTCGAGGGAGGTTGAGGGGATGGGCGAACCACGTTTCCCCCGGATCCGATCTGGTCGCATCACCGTGCGGGATCTGGGTTGCGCGCGCCTACTGATGATGGAATATATGCAGTGGATGTGTCATCCGAGTCGCAGTCACTGCTAGACGCCTCACAAGCTGAAGGCGAGTGTGGCGTCGTACCACCAAGGACCAGCGCAGTCCGCGAAACGATCTGGACCGCGCGTTGCACTTAGGGCGGCATCGCGCCGCAGCGCGACACGCGGTTCGTGCGGTTAAGTTGGGCCATACATATCGCAAGTGCTGATCAGATGGGACGGTGGTCCGACACGGATGTCGACCGCGATTCCGAGGAAGCACTCATGGTCTGTACAGTACGTATGGTTCATGATGAACCCGAACGAAGACTCGGAGCCCTCAGCGCCCAGCGAAGCGGGCAGGGGGTTCCTGTCTTCTGCGTCCACCCCTAAGCTTCGAACCGCGTCTGCGCCCCCCGGTCGGAGGTGGTCTTCGAGAGCGTGGGCGGTAGCGCCGGCACTGGCAGGCGCGATCGATCGGACGCCCGACGCGCGTCGGGGGCAACTCTAAACTACACACAAACGATGAACTACATACGACACATACATACATGCGAACGCCCCGGACTCGATAACCAACCAAAGAAAGCACCACGATCACCACGACCTGTCTGCAGCCGCACAATCGGGCGTCATGATCAGAGGCGCGATGTGCAGGAGCGCGGACTCACCTGCGCCGGCGGCGGAGCGCTTCGCGCGCCGCACCTCGTCCATGAGCGCCGCGACGTGTCGGTCGAGCAGGTCGACGTACGGTTTGAGCGACGTCCGCTGCCAGTCTGCGTGTAAGTCCGTCAGTGATCGGCTTTCCGCTTCTTTCGGGGGAGAGGGCAGGATAGAGGGAGGGGGGAGAGAAGAGACGGGGAAGAGCGACTCGTACCGGAATGGTGCTCTGCGCTGTCGCCGGCGCCGAGCGTGTCGAGCTCGCGCAGGAGCTGGCCGACGGTGGGGACGCGCTCGGGCCGGAAATCGTCGATGGCGCGCGGGTCGACGGGCACGCAGACGCGGCCCGTCTTGGGGTGCACGCAGAACGGCGCCTTGAGCAGGTGGTTGCGGTGCTTGGAGACCTCGGCGTCGAGGCGCGGGTAGGTGTATTGCAGGACGATGTCCTCCATCGCCGGGAGGAGGGCCGTCTGTCGTGCGCGGGTGTGTGCGATGTGGTGTGCGGGCGGGAGAAGGGCGTACCTCGTCCTTCTTGGCTTCCCTCTTCACGTCGTCCCACTTTTTGAGCGACGAGACCGACTTGCCCTCCCATTTGTCGCGTAGCCGCGCGCGGACGCCGTCGGTGGTGGGGAGGAGCTGCAGGAGCGTCTCGCAGCCCTCCTCCTGGGCGAAGCAGTCTTGGTCTTCGAGGATGATCTCGGTGAACGGTCCGCGCAGGATCTCGATGGCCATGCTTCCGCGGTGTCGGCAACGTCGCGTACAGAGGCAGAGCATGGGACTCACGAGATACTCGGGGGAGGGAGCTTGGTGCCGTGCCGCACGTTGACCTTCTTCTTCATCTCCTTCCCGCCCTGGATGACGGTCAAGTTGGCGACGAGGGCGCGGCGCTGCTCGTCGGTGAGCTCCATGGCCTCCCTGTCGGATATCCAGAGGTGGATGCCGCGGCGGCCGGAGTAGACCCAGAGGAGGTGCCTGTAGCCGAACTGGTCGCGGATGGACTGGTCGAGCACGCGGACGGCGACGGCGATGAAGGCCCAGCAGCGGCTGCAGATGTCGGCGCCGGCGCAGCAGGTGCGGATCTCGTCGTAGTCGGTCATGTCGATGTCGAAGACGAGCTCGCGGAGCTGGGGCGCGAAGTTGGCCGCGCGCACGGTCTTGCGGTCGCGCGGCTGCGGCGGGTGCGTGAGCGGGCGCAGAGCGGTCGCGGCGTGAGGGGGGACGACGCACCTTTGCGCTGTAGACGGGCCCGATCTCGAAGCGCGTGGGGTTGAGCTGGCAGACCTGTTTCTTGAGCTCGTCTGCGTCGGCGAAGGACTGGTAGCGGACGTAGGTGTCTGGCGGGAGGGTGAAGGCCCATTCTCGGTGCGTCCAGCGTTTTGTGGGGACGTGCTCGTGGTTGAGCCAGCCAAAGATGGACTTGTACGGATACAGCCGCCTGTAGAACGCGAGCATCACTTCGGGCGAGACTTCCTCAGCCATGGCGGTGGAGTGCGAGCGAGCGGGCGGTGGCGGTGGCGGGTGCGTCGTCGTGGTCGAAGGCGCGTAGCGTGACAAAAACGCGTCGTGTCACAGCGTGATCAGGCGCGTCCCAGCGAGATAAGATCCGATCGGGCTGTCCTCGCAGCGGAGTTTCGAGCTGGATGGGCGCGAATATTGTGGTCGACAACCGCAACATCGCCAGTCTCGTATTGGTATATCTTTTCCTTTGCAGCGTCTCCCCTCTGAATAAAGAAATATCAGCGGCATAGAAAATATAGCGATCGGGTGTGCGGGTGGGTGTCGCCGTTTACGAGCTTATCTCCCGGACCACGCGGACCTGTTTCTCCTGCCGCTGTCCTCCGCATTACACCCTCCTCGTAGAGCATCGACTTTGTGCGGTCGTTGTCGCAGCGAACGGTACGACAGACAGATAGAATAGCTTATACTACTGCCCGCTAGGACACAGCATTGTCCACTGCCAGCGTCCAGCCTGAAGGGTACGCATCACGCTGCTTAGCGCCATTATCCCCAGTCATAACAGGGCCTCCGGGGCCGATCTTACACCTTCGGCACATTTGATTGGCCCTGGCCATTTAACCGTCGCCCCCGGACCCATCACTCCAAGGTTGTCTGCGCTCGAACGGCCACCCCTGCCTCATCTCCCCCCGCCGTCTCGATGCCGCAGTACCAACTCGAAGTCGCGATTGCACTCGCAGTCAGCGCAGTATGCAGTCTCTCAGCGTTCCTGCTCTCGCGGCCCGCAGAGGGTAAGATAAGCCTGCCCAGGGAGGTGGAGGAGGAACTCGAGAAGGACCCGTTCGACGTCACGAAGCCGGAGGATTTTGTGGACGGAACACCCGTCGATGGGGAGCAGTTCTGGCAGAAGGTGCGTCGTATGGTCGAAAGGCCTAGGGCCAGAGCTCACGCCGTGCCAAAGATGCGACTGAGGAAACTGCTCCTCGTCGTCCTGCTTGCCGCCATTGTCATCGTCCAGGGCGTCTCGCTCGGTTGGGCCGCCATCGAAGAAGAGCGGACGGGTATTGCTGTTCACAGTCTACATGTTGCATTCGCACTCTACACACTCATCGTAGCCGGTCGCTCAGTCAGCCAAGTGGACAGCGAGCACGCCGCGTCCATGGTTCACCTGTCTGCCCTGACCTTTATCGCATCCGCCCTCCTGTTCACGACCGCAATCCTGCCGTCCGGCCGGCTTGCCGACATCAGCGTGTACGAGCCCTCAACCGTGCCGCTCGGGCTCTTCTACGCAACTCTCGGGCTCTACCTCGCGTCGCTCGCGCTGGCGGCGACCACGCCCTGCGGGCCGCCGCTGCACTTCTCGCCCGCGGACATCTACTCGCCGAAGATCCTGGAGAAGATCTCGACGACGTACGCGGACAACGTGTGCGGGATCGTCGGCGCGTCCGTGTGGGACACGCTCCTGTTCTCGTACACGACGAAGGTGGTCATGCTCGGGAACACGTCCGAGAGCCTCGAGATCGGCGACCTGCCGATCGTGCCCGCGGACCTGCGCGCGACGACGATCTTCAGGACGATGCGCGGCGCGCTGCGGCGGTACCGCCTCCGCGTGCGCGCGTGGCGGCCCCGCCCCGGCTCGGGCATCGAGCTCGGCTGGCAGCTCCTGCGCGTGAACGCGGCGAACCTCCTGCGGGTCGTGCTCATGGCGATGGTCGTCGCGGTGCTCTTCTACTCGCCGCACTACTTCCTGCGGCGCGTCGTGCGCTACCTCGAGCTCGACCCGCAGCGCGAGCACCGCGGCTGGGGCTGGGTGTACTGCTGCGGCCTCTTCTTCTCCAACGCGCTCACGCAGCTCAGCAAGTCGCCCCCGCCCCCTTCTCTCGCCCCGTCCGTGTTGTGCTGACCTCGTGTGCGCGCAGTTACCGGCCAGCTGTGGTCCCTCTCGACGACGACCCTGCAGGTCAGCTTCAAGGTGCAGCTCAACTCGATCCTGTACGCGAAGACGCTCGTGCGCAAGGACATCGCCTCGTCCTCGGGCGCGGGCCCGGACAGCAACGGCGCCGCCGCGGCCGCGGGCGACAAGGCCAAGGACGAGAAGAAGGGCGACGAGGACGACTTCTCCAGCAAGGCGCAGATCATGACGCTCATGACGACCGACGTCGACCGCGTCAGCGAGTTTGCGTTCCACCTGTTCACTCTCTTCGGTATGTCCCGTCCCCCTCTCTGCATGCCCTTGCGTCGGGCGACTGACGCGTGCGCGCCCGCCCACAGACTCACCCATCGAGCTCCTCGTCGGCGCGATCTTCCTGTACTCCCTGCTCGGCGTCTCGTGCTTCGTCGGCCTCGCCGTGACGTGCCTGTTCCTGCCGCTGAACCACTTCGCGAGCAAGGTCGTCGTGTCCGCGCAGGACAACCTCATGAAGGCGCGCGACGAGCGCGTGTCGCTGATGAACGAGGTCCGTCCCCGCTTTGACGCTCGCCTCCGCGCAACGTACTCACCGCTCGCCGCAGATCCTGGGCGGCATCAGGATGCTGAAGGTGCGGTCGCCCTGTGCTCGGATGCGCCGCGCTGGGGGTGCTGACGGGGGCTCGTAGTTCATGGCCTGGGAGCGCAGCTTCGAGGCTCGCGTGATGAAGATCCGTGCGAAGGAGCTCAAGTACCAGAAGCTCAACTACCACATCGAAGTCATCTTCAACGCGATCTGGTATGGCTTCTTCGCTCGGAGGAGATGCGGTGATGTCTGGACTGACGGTGTAATACAGGGGTGCCTCTCCGATCGTCGTCGCTCTGGTCTCGTTCTGGCACTTTGCCGTCTTCCGCGGCGAGGTGTTGACGCCGTCCGTCGCGTTCACGTCTGTGAGCATCTACTCTTCGTCATCTGTTCACGCGATTCTCATCCGTCTCCGCTCTAGATAAGTGGTATGCACACTGACTGGAATGGCACACGAACGGAGGTCTGATCTTTGTCTAGTCTTCAACGAGTTAAAGTTCGCTCTGAACGCGCTCCCGGAGACGTTCATCAACATGCTCCAGGTGCGCCTTCAAGATCCCGCATACTCGCCTTCGAGCACCTGACAGTTCTCCCCAAGTCCCTCGTCTCCATGCGCCGCATCGAAAAGTACCTCCACGGCGCAGAAGTGGCCGCCGTCGAGCCGCTGAGCCGGCAGTCGCAGGCGATCGCGCTGCAGAACGCGACGATCACGTGGCCGCAGGACCGCGTGCGGGGCGCGAGCGCGGCCCCGTCCGCGGCGTCGACGCCGAAGCAGAAGTTCGTCCTGCTCGACCTGAGCATCGACTTCCCGCTCGGCGAGCTCTCGCTCGTGTGCGGCAAGCTCGGGAGCGGCAAGTCCCTCCTCTTGCTCTCGCTCCTCGGCGAGGCGGACGTCCTCGCGGGCCAGTTGACGTGCCCGCGCTCGCCGCCCGACGCGATCGCTTCGTTCGTGGATATGGTTGTGCCTGAGGAGGAGTGGGTCGTCCAGGGCGTGTGCGCGTATGTGCCCCAGGTGCGTTTGTCCCGGGTGGGGTTGCTGAACGATGCTCATTTCGTTGCAAGAGCGCTTGGCTTCGTAACGCTTCGATCAGAGGTCAGTACATCGCTGGTCCTCTGGAACTCGCCTAACGTACTTCGTTCAGACAACATTCTGTTCGATTTGCCGTATATCGAAGAGCGCTATCAAAAGACTCTCGAGGTGACACACATTCCTCACCTCTGATGCTCTCCCTAATTCTCGTCGATCAGGTTTGCGCGCTAGTCAGTGACTTCAAGATCCTCGAGGATGGGGACATGGCAGAGATCGGAGAACGAGGCGTGAACTTGTCTGGCGGGCAGAAGGCTCGAGGTGGGTGCACTGGTTTTCGGTCTCCGAGTCACTCCCTTGACACACCTTGCACAGTATCTTTGGCTCGTGCCGTATACTCAAGAGCTTCTGTGCTCCTCTTGGACGATGTTCTGTCTGCAGGTGAGCATCACTGGCAGCTCATAAAACACTATCTGACAACACACCTAGTCGACGCACATACTGCTCATCACCTCTTCCACGAGTGCTTGAAGGGCGACCTGATGCGCGGACGCACTATCATCCTTGTCTCCCACCACGTACAGTTGTGCGCACCTGGCGCTAGCTACATTGTTACCCTCGAGAACGGCCGCGTCGCGTTCCAAGGCGACAGAGATGCGTTCATGTCCTCAGGGGTGCTGAACACCCTCGTCCAATCGGGGGCTGCAGATGCAAGCGACGAGCATGAGGAGACCGCGGTGGCCGACGTAGAAGAGCTCATACCCGAGAAGGAGTCGTCCGACGACAGTCGTGGGCCCTCTTCAGAGACTACGTCCACCGTGGCTGTCTCAGAGCCCGAGACCAAACCTGAGAAGCGCAAGCCTCCTCGGAAGCTCATCGAGGAAGAGAAGCGTGCGGTCGGCCACATCAACAAGGATATCTGGATGGCGTACATCAATGCGTGCGGTAGTTTGTGGTACTGGATCTTGTTCGGCGTTGCTCTGCTGCTCGCCGCCCTCAGCCCTGTAGCTGAGAACGGATGGCTGCGGTACGTGCCGAGATCGCTAGATGCGTTGACTCTGACTCAATTCGGCATGTAGCATCTGGACGGGATCCGCCCTGGAGGCAGAGGAGCCCAGACCCGCGTCGTTCTATATCGCGATTTATGCTGCTGTACGTGCCACCTACTCGCATCATCGCATCGAAATGCTTACCTCAATCACAGATCAGCGCTACTGGTGAGTACACGCATGGGGTATGCGGAACCAATGCTGACACTTCGCCCTAGGCGTGATCCTCCAAACCGCCCGCTGGATCGTCATCTGTAGGTTTCCCCAATCTTATGCTGTGGTCCCTGACACTCATCTACGCGTAGACCATGGTGGTATTCATGCATCAACTGTGTTGTACAAGCGTGAGTCGATTCTATCCACGTGTGGCGCTCGAGTTGAACTTGCCTCGTGCTAGGCCTCCTGGAGGGCGTCCTCTTTGCGAACATCCGGTTCCACGATACAGTATCTCGCGGCCGTCTATTGAACCGCTTCGGGAAAGACTTCGAGGGTAGGTTCGCTGCCGTTCGGGGCAAGAGGCCTACTGAGCATACCCCTCCACAGGTGTCGATAGCAGCCTTCCAGATAACTTTGGCCGCAGTGTCGCTTACCTGTTGTCTGCTTCCACGACGTTTGCGACGATCACGTACATAGGCGGTCCGCCCTTCCTCCTCGCCGCCGTTATATTTGGGAGCCTCTACTACAGCAGTAAGTAGCTAGGCGGGTTTCTCGACCGGATCTTTCACTGATGGGGCTCTCAGTCGGTAAGGTATATGGCCAGACCTCTCGGGACATGCGACGATTGGACTCTGTCACCCGTTCGCCTCTTTACTCCATCTACGGCGAAACCATCTCGGGCGTGACCGTCCTCCGCGCCTTCGGAGCCTCTACCAAGTTCATGAGAGATATGCTCCGATGCGTCGATACTGTTCGTGTCCATTCCTCCGCTGCGCCGATCGTCTGTACTGACATCTCTACCCTAGAACACGAACCCGTACTACTGGATGTGGGGTGGTACGTCTCGACCAGTTCAACCCCTGGCATCACTCCATCTCATATACTGCCTCAGTGAACCGATGGCTGTCTGCTCGTTTCAACCTTTTGTCGAGCGCCATCGTCGGAGTAACGGCCTTTGTCTGCGTGCTGACGCCTGGCATCAATGCGTCGCTCGCGGGCATGGCCCTTGCGTTCTCGTCAACTGTCATGGGCGACGTGAGTGGACAATACTGCAGCCACCTTCGGAATGATCGCAAACATCCATGTTACAGCTTCTCTTCCTTGTGCGCCGTTTCGTTGGTCTCGAGCAGTCCATGGTAAGTTCGCAGTTAGGACTACCCTGCGTTTCTACGTCCACTAACCATGGATGACAGGTTGCTGTGGAACGTATCAAAGAGTACTCGGAGCTCCCGCGTGAGCCGCCAGAGTTCGTCGAGCCCCGCCCCCGCGCATCTTGGCCGGAGAAGGGCGAGATCCAGTGCGAGAACCTCGTCATCCGCTACGCGGTAAGCGTCGCCACTCCGCCACACCAAGCCCCCTGCTCATCATCCTTGCACGCATAGCCTGACCTCCCCGACGTGCTGCACAACCTCAACTTCACGATCGCCCCGGGGGAGAAGGTCGGCGTGCTCGGGCGGACGGGCTCGGGCAAGAGCACGCTCGCGCTCTCGTTCTTCCGCTTCGTCGAGCCCGTCGAGGGCCGCATCCTCATCGACGGCCTGGACATCGCGAAGATGGGTCTGACGGACCTGCGGAGCAAGCTGACGATCATCCCGCGTGAGTGGTGCGAAGGACTGATGGGCGATTCGGGGGCTGATTCCGGCGCGCAGAGGACCCTACTATCTTGAGCGGGACGCTGAGGTCGACGCTCGATGTGTTTAATGAGTATGAGGATGCTGAGATTGTACGTGGTTATTCGCTTCTTCTCGTGCGCAGGAGCTGATGGAGGCCTTGTAGTACGAAGCTCTGCGCCGGGTTCACCTTATCCCCGCAAGCGATACGCCGGAGGAAGATCCTGAGACGCTGAACGCTAATGTCTTCCGGAACCTCGACTCGCCCGTATCCGAGGGCGGAGAGAACTTCTCTACCGGGTATGTGTGACTCGTGACGAACTCAGAGCTGCGGGGCTGACGTAGTCGGTCGGTTGTAGAGAAAAACAATTGCTCTGTATGGCGCGGGCTATCCTCAAGCGCTCCAAGGTTCTGCTGATGGACGAGGTACGTACGCTCGAGGTTCAGCATGATCGTTGCTCACTCATTGCTTTCAGGCAACCGCCAGCGTCGATTACGCGACCGACGAGCTGATTGGGAAGACCATCAGACAGTATGTCCTGACACTCGCGCATGTCGCTCATGTGTCCTCACCATGTTTTTGCAGTGAATTCGCAGAAAGCACGATCCTGACGATTGCGCACCGGTTACGCACCGTGATCGACTATGACAGAGTAAGCATCTCTGTTCATTCCCCTCACGTATAGCTCTGACACAGCACGCATCTACCAGGTCATGCTGCTGGACCAAGGGCGGATAGCAGAGTTTGATAAGCCCGCTGTCCTGCTGTCCGACCCGTCGTCAAAATTCTACGGCCTCTGCAAGGCCACGGGCAAGAGCGAGTTCGCGATGCTCAAGAAACTCGCAGGTGTTCAATAGGTGAAGTAGAGTGTCCGACTAGACATGTTGTAGCCATCACGGGCGGAATGATTAGATGTTGAATAGAGAGGCTGCCAACTGACTTCTCTCCGCCCTACGTGCACTGAGTGCATGCCAGTTATCATGACAGTGCAGAGCTACCGATACACATCATGCGAAGCGCACCATTGCTATACTTGAATGTTCGCGTCAATATCCAAATGACTTCACCTAAGGCGCTAGAAGTGACGTCACCGGAAACTAACATCTCACTGGTTATGGTATGACACCTTCCCCTTTCGGCGCAAGGATGTCTAGCACTGGGCTACAACATGGTACAACATCTCATTGGCTTTACCACTAGTATACTAGCATACAGTCACACTATTACTACGGTGCACTACCTTGAGTGTCATTATGCCCGAGATTATGAAAGGCATAGCCCTCATTGCTTGCAGTCTTCGAAGCCGATGTCTCCGTATCCCGTCCAGAACGGCTTGCACACACGCCGCGAGCCCTCCTTCTCGATGTCGAACAGCTTCTGGACCTCCTCCGGCGACAGGTCGACGATCGTTTTGTTCGCGATGATCCGTTCGGGCGTGACCGACTTCGGGATCACTGTGAAGCAATCAGATGAGCACCCCAGCTCAAGCATCCGGAATCGCGAACGTACCATTCACGCCGGGGCGGTTCGCATGGAAAGAGATGAGGATGTTGTGCGGGGTGACACCGTGCTTCTGCGCAATCTCCTTCACGACCGGGTGGTCGCCCAGGGGGGCGTTGTCCGAGCCGAGCGGGGAGTACGCGGTGATCGCGATGCCCTTGCTGCGGCAGAGCTGGACGAGCTCCTCCTGCGCGAGGCTCGGGTGGCTCTCGATCTGGTTGACCGCGGGCACGACCGTCGCGACGGCGAGGAGCTCGTGCAGGTAGGGCACGCTGACGTTGCTCACGCCGATCGCGCGGACCTTGTCCGGGTGCGCGCGGAAGACGGCCTCCATCCCGCGCCAGGTGTCGAGCCAGTTGAGCGAGCGGTCCGGCGCGCCGTCCTTCATCGGGCACGGCCAGTGCATCAGCCAGAGGTCGAGGTACGGCGTGTCGAGCGCGGCGAGCGACTTCTCGAGCCCCGCGAGCGGGTCGGCGTGCTCGGTGTTGTTCAGCTTCGTCGTGAGGAAGATCTCCGACCGCGGCACGCCGGAGCGCTTGATCCCCTCGCCGACTTCCTTCTCGTTGGCTGGTAGCAGAGGGGCAGACGTTGAATGTAGGTTGGCGTGGTAGAGAGCGGGGCGACGTACCATACGCCTGTGCAGTGTCGATGTGCCTGTACCCATTCTTTAGAGCCACCTCGACTGCTCTCTCCACCGCGCCCGGGGCGGACTTCCACGTCCCTACGAAGACGCGCTCGTTTGCATGGATGACACTAAGGACGGACGTGGTACACACCGAGACCGAGGGTGGGCATCTTGGCACCCGTGTTGAGCGTGACATACTGCGAGGCAGGCATGGCGGCTGTGTGGATGGGAGGTGTATGTGTCGGTGGTTTGTTGAGGGAGACCTCTCCCCGAGGAGCTATATAGACGGAGCGGGGGGCCGGTGTTCCATGGGCGGAGTACCTGGCCAGATGGAGCAAGGCGAGGAGATTATCCAGCGCGGTACTCAGCCTCCCAAAGGCCGGCCGTCGATAGCTGCAGCGATAAACGGGCGACAGGCACTGGCCACAGGTCGCGTTCCGACGTTAGGCTTGCCCTACGGAAGTAGCAGCCATGGTCGTTTGCAGGTTGCAGAAATGGGTGGTTGCAATATTCTCTGATACATCAGAGGACGACAGGAACTGCAGCGGGGAGAGAGCTGGGAGGAGCGGAGGGCGCAGACTCGTCAGGCAACCGATCGCGCAGCGCGTGATCTTCTGCCATCTCCCGATAGACACGCCAAATCTCCGCGACTCCCCAATCTCCCGGAGTACATCCGAACCCAATCCGGACCACTCGCCATCGTCGTATAGCTCTACTGCTGACCTCGACGGCGGTACGAGTGCCTACGAATCTCAGAAATATATCCTTTAGGTTTGAGGCCAGTCGGATTCCCAAGAATGAGGCACTGATGGCGTCACAGGGTGACCAAACACGATAGTAGGTACGATAGGGGAATCAAACAAGCCCACCTATGAGCTTGGCCTTCGGTTCTGCCACTGCTGGATGAATGTATCCGGTGCAGTCGGCTCGGGGTGATGCCGCTGTAGGATGTAAATCAGGGCGATGGGACATGACAGTCTTGCCCACATGCTATGGCAGAAGGAGGAGCTGATTCGCATTCAGGATCGACACACTACATGATCGCATAGAAACCTTGATACAGGGGACATGTTACAAGATGTACTCACAGTACATCAGGACAGGGAGCAACTCGAGATACAGACAATATCACAACTGCGATCCATTGCGGCGTGTAGTACACAACGTCGACCGTGCGAGATCGCACTCTCAAGAGGAGGCCACACAGGACTAGCCGCGGAGCCACTGGCATATGTCGCGGTCGACGTACCACCGCGGTGGTCCAGAGACCCCGAGCATCCTCGCCAACTCGCCCAGCTCTGCGAACGTCGGCCGCAGGATGTCCGGTTCGCGCCACAGCGTGAGGTGGACGTAGCTGTTCATGACCGACACGACGAAGTTCCTGCCCTCGTCCACGCGTAGCGTAAACGCGACGTCGCACTGCGTGCACCACTGCGCGAGGACGCCGGCCTCCCACGCGTCTTGCATCATCCGGCGCAGGGCCGCTCTGAGCGTCGCGTACACGTCCACCTCGCTTTGCGGGTCGGCGCCTAGGAGCTTGGCGGACAGCGATGGCCACATCTCCTCCGTCTGCACTTGCGCGGGCGGTATCGGGCCGGACGCAGGGTCGACATTGTCTTGCAGACAGCTGGTATCGCGGGGGCGTGGCCGGAGGATGTTCTGCTGGTGGTGGAGGTACCAGGACGACTCCCTGTCCGAGCAAGTGACGGTCAGGTTCCGCTCGGCAGCGTAGCTCAGCAGCTTCTCGACGTTGGGCCGCCAGCCGTAGTGAAACTTGGGCGGCTGCCAGCCGCGCGGCGCGCCCTGCCACCAGGACACGGTGAGGACGAGGTACCGCGGGAGGCGCGCGTACGGCTCGGCCTTGCTGGCCTCCCAGAAGCATTCTGGCGGGTGGACGATGTCGGACGCGTCCGGCGGTAGGAAGAGAGCCGGGGTGTCACGGCTCGGGGGCTCAGTGGTGGCTTCGACGATTGCCCGGACCATTGGTGCGCGGGAGATGAGGTATGCGTTCATGCTTGTGAGCTCTGTAGTATTGTGCTGTATCTGTGGCGCAAGCCGGGTCGATCATCGGAATACAGCAGCTAGGAGAAGAAGCACGTACTTGAGGAGCCTGCTGTAGAGAAAGGGGGCAGATGGCAACGATGGATGAAGGGAGGGCAGTCAAATGCTGATATACTACTGCGACTCATAGTGCAGCCAGAATGCAGCAAAGCTGCCACAGACAAAGCGCAAAGGTGGAGTGCAGCCATGGCGATCTACGCTTAGTGAAATGGCCGTGGAAGGAAAGTCTTACGGGAGTCGTAAAGCGCCTGTACAAAGACAGCGTCGAAGAGCTGCGCGCAGTTTCGGAACGACTTGATTCTGCGTTATGCTAGGCAGTGTATGGAGAAGGTCGAGAGAACGGGAACCGAGGCGCTATACCGCGTACAAAGCGCGCGCCACCACACCAGCTGGGGCGCTTTGTATTCGTGACTGGACCGCATCGTCAGAGTGCGTGCTCGCAATGTGCGCAGCCTCAGAGCAATCGAGGTTCACCCAGCAAAGCGTCCGAAGGGGACTTACTACCGTCGCACAAGCAGTGAACTGTGGCCTCGACCGCCACTTCGCTGACATGGACCTTTTCACAGGAGGGGAATGCCCTGGTCCCTCAAGCCGAGGAATCCGTGTCTGCGCTCGCGTATCGCGTGGACACACCTAGTGCCTCTTCCTAACTCAAATGCAGCGCAGAGCCTGGGACCCCATGAGTGAGCAGTGGCTGCCACCTGCCCCGGTGCTGCGTCAGGAACGGTGCGATGCTGACAGTGTACCAAAACTGCAGACGAGTACTCGCCACGATTGCAGTGTCTGTTCGACACAACAAAGCCCTTCTTGCGCTATATCTTGATAGAGATCGACAACGTATGCGGGATAATGGAGCTTCATGCCAGACTGGGAGGTGGCCAATTATCAAAGCGTCAAAGCGTCGACCCAGATCAAAATGGGCGCCTCGCCATCGCGGGGTTTGAACCTACAGATCAGGATCTTACCGTGACCCACATCCTCGTCGCACTCGCACTCGCACTCGCACCGCGCACGCAAATGACGAACCACGCGATGCAGCGAATCACCATCATACTACTATGCACAGTGTTCTGCATTCGAAGATGCTAGGCCGGTACCCGGTAACCACTTGGGCTTCTACGCCCTGTCAGGACACACATGTAAGGGACAGTTTCGCAGCGCAGCCGGAGTTCAGGGCGCGGGATGCGATATGGAGAGGTCGACGAGCGGATCGAAGAGTCGAGGCGAGAGGGAGCGTGCGCGCAAGTGCTCTCTGAGCTTCAGTACGTCATCTAATTGGTTTGCTAGCTTGAGGCTTTCCACAACATCCTCTACTACAGACTCTGTGATTCAGCTGTCCCCATCGTTGAAGGACTGCATGCACAGCGCCAGCGCAATGTGTGCGTCAGTGCGCGTGTACCATGTCTTCGGGTCGAGTGACCTGTTTCTCGTGCATCCGTGCACCATCATGTCGTTAACACGGCGCAACTAGGCTGGTAGTGGGGTGCGCGCACCCTGTCAAGTCAAGCTGCAGAGCATGCGATATCGTGATGATCACTGCACAGTATACAAGTCACATCTTATCCGGCTCTATCACACCGCCGCCGGACCCAATAATTCAGGTCACCCTGTACGCTGGCAGTGCGCAGTTGTAGCTGTCAGAACCGTGAGTAGTGATTATCAATGTACTATCAATCTCACATCAATGAATGTTAAGCTTAGAACAGCATAAGTCAACGTACAGGTTTGAAAGGCGGCAATAATGTCAGGAAGTGACACGGTAGTAGTGCACCGTTTCTTGAAGTTCACTGCCGATGGCAGACCACCGCACCAGCACCCTTGATACTGCGCACGTCATTCGCAGTGATATAAATGGTCGCGTCTAGAGAGCCCGTTCACTCTCACCCACTGGCTGGCCTGACACACGTTGCTCATTGGTGCAGTGAGTGTAGTTCAGTACGAATCCGGGTCCATTCCAGATCACTGATTGCAGCATAATCGTGACAGAGTCGCCTCACTATCTGTTTCTATCCTTGCCATCTATTTCATTTTACCCTAGCCATCTATTTCATTCTATCCACAGAATGCTTCTCAAACATATCATCCTTCAAACAGCGGCAACGCTCGCCATCGCAAAGCTAGGTCTGGCTGCGCCAGTCATGGACAGGTACGTTGTACTTTGCTACCTATGTGCTAATTTCATACTACTTGGTTCTGGCTTACCAATCACATTTCTATTTCTCTAGAAGGGATGAAGGCTGTCCCAGCTCAACAAACGGAGACTCTGTGGAGTGCGTTATTCCGCAGACAGTACAATGGTGCTTTTGATAAACTTAGCTTCAGATATAGTTCGAGCAACTGCCAGCTTGAATTCGGTACGGGCTTCGTACCGGCGGGTCCCATACAGTGTGCGTAGGCTTGCTGAGGTTCCCTGTGAATAATCCATTGATTCTGACAAATGACTTCACTGTAGTTGCGAACTTGAAGAGATTTATTACATTTGGTGTAGGGGGTGAGGGCACGTTCGATTCTGTATCACATGGAGTGTCTTCTTGATGCAGTGGGTCAAGTACTTGAGTGAGTATCATATACCATACTTACCGTGCCTCCACATGGATCCGATTTTGAAGAAGACGCTGCAAGTGGCGATACCAGTCTAATGTGTGACGTTTGTAACCTTACTTTTGTGCGGCGTACTACTTGAAGTGACAGCTACTTCTGCACGCATCATGCGAGAATTTGGCACAGATGAGTGGGCAAAGGAGAGTACAGTGCTCAAGCTCAAGCATGACTCTTGCCACCAATTAGCGCGTCTCGTCATCGCGGGATTTGAACCTGCAGATTAGGATTCTACCATAACAACTGCCACCACACTCAGATGCAGCGCACATGATATGGTGGCAGGACTCTCATCGGCGATCATATTTAGTAGCACTGTACAGCATCGTAACAGAAGAGAGTTTCGGCACACCACTGAACATAAGTGCGCCGTGAATGTGACGTATGTGTAGTGAACGACGTCCTCAAAATCAGGACGGTTGCTTGATGCGGTCAAAAAGGTCATTCCAGATGCAGTCATCCCGGCAGGCGAACATTCAAGGATCTGGCGCGCATTGGCCGCGCCGCAAGTCGGAGTTTCAACCAAGACGGGCCGGCGCCACCGGTGGCCACTGTCCACCTACCACCTTTGTCACTGTGTACTATGTGCTACTGTCAAAGATCGGTTGCCCATTCCCGTACGTGCGCGTGCCGCGTGAGGTGCGTACTCCTTGGGTTCCTCCGCTTGCATCTTGAGGATTAAGTTTCCCTATGCTCTGTGCATATAGTATTATATGCGTAGACTCAGACTCAGCCCGGGTCCTGAGCAACCGCGATGACCCGTCGTCGCGTTCATGGTCATATCAGCCTTACAGCCGCTACCATCGGCAGTATCACCAAGCTGTGTGTGAGCCTGGCTGTCCGTGTCAAGCAACGACACTGCTTGACTGCCAATCACGAACCGCAGCAACAGTAGTGATATCACACCTATTCCTGGATGAGTCCTGGCCATAGTATAAAAGCGGCAAGTACATTTTGTGACCCACAGGCTGGTCCCCATACATCGTTTGCGGTGTCCCAGAGGAGTGACTGCAGAGCCACACAATCTTTCTGTCACTGAACGTAGCATAACACAGCACGCTTGGTGTTTGCACTTCCACTCTTGCTATCGATCACACTCCCTACAAGCATCAAGATGCTTCTCACACATATTCTAATCCAAACAGCAGCAGTGCTGGCATTCACCAGGCTAGGCCTAACAGCTCCAATCGCCGACAGGTATGCCGTATTACTCTCTAACTGCATGCAACTAAAACCTTCCTCCTGCAGGAGTAGTGACTGCCCCAGCTCGATATATGGAGTCTTGACTAAGTGCGTAGCCTTACAGACTATTGGACGGTGACTCTCTGAGCGACCAGTAATATATAGCCCGGGAAATTGTCATCTCGGATTCGGTACAGGGTGGCACCCTGGAGGTCTCGAGGAGCGTAAGTCATCGTGCTGCGAAGCCACAGCAATGTAAATCACATCTGACAAAAGCGACCTCTATACTAGCAGCGAAAAAGCGATTCATCGCTTTCGGCGTCGCGGGTGACGATACCGCACTCAACTCGCTGCACTCGCCCAAAGAATCTTGATGATGAGGGCTTGCTTTCGACATACATAACCACTCTGCAATGAGATGGCAAACACAGTATGAAACCGCTCGAAGTCTTCGCCAGCGGTTGAGTCGCTAGTACAGAGCGTCGCCTCCGATTGTTTGTCGTCCGAGATAGGCCTCGTTGGCCGATATTTGACCATGTTACTGGCGATGAGCATTATTCGGGTGAGATCAATGCACAGTCGGGGTGCCCTTGGTGGTGTGGGGGAGTATCGTGCGCCTTCCCATGCAGACTACGTACGAGCTGACCATTGCGAGTGGATTGAACACTACGGGCATAGCAATACATAACAGCAGACAGAGCCGTGATATAACACGATCACATTGTTAAGTGGGCGCACAATCAAGACGGCAACTGAGTTAGACGGAGGAAGGAAGGAACGACGAAAAAAGGCTCGAATAATGAACAAATAAGTCAGATCATGAACATGGGTTGCACGGTCCGCGTAATGGGCACCAACTTGAATTCAGGACTGCGCATCTTCGAAAAGGTCGTTCCAGGTGAAGGCATCACGGTCGACGTACCATCTCGGCGGACCCGAGACACCTAGTGCTTTGCCAAGTCGCCCTACCTCCTCAATGGTCGGCAGCTCGCCTCCTTCCACCGTCAGCTGAGAGTTGCGGATAATCGACACGAGATAGTTCTTGCCCTCGTCCGCACGCAGCGTCAGCACAAACCTCACGCGCTCGCACCATGCACCGAGCACGCCGTCGCGGGCGAGTCCCGCCATCATCTCTTCGAGCGCGCGTCGCATGGTAGCGAAGAGGTCCATGTCAGATGGCTCGGGCTCAGGAGCAGTAGGCCACAGTTTCTCCGTTTCTTCCATGGGTACCATGACCTGCATACCGCTGACAGGATCCACAGCGACGTCGTTCAAGAGGGGAGCGCTTGGTCTGAGAACAGTGGAGGAGGGATGATGTTTGGTCGAACGGCCGGGGGATGTGGCGCCACAGGTCACTACTATCTGGCGTGCACGTGCGAATGCAACGAGCCTCTCGATATTTGGACGCCAGCCATAGTGGAAGACAGGTGGCTCGAGGTCACCAGGTTGAAACGGTGGAGAGTGGAGAGTGGTCTGGATGAAAAGCCAGGGGATGCGGTCGAATGGCTTCATCTTGCTCGCTTCCCAAACCTCTCGTGGAGTATATTCCCGGGTCTCGGGCAGGAAGAGCATATGCAAGGTCGTCGGAGGGTCGTCTTCGGTTTGTATAATGGACTGGACAATTGGAGCCTGCGATATGGGATAGTTCGCGACAACACGTTCCATGAATGACATTTCGCTGTGACTAAGTTATGCAGTGATGTGTTAATGCTACGGCTATGATGTGACATAAACCTAGTACTCACCGAAGCGTTGTTCAAGCGTAGCGATGTCCAAAAAATAGGGGGAGAGGGGGTCTTTATAGCACGATGAAGTATGTGAAACCATCGGAGGACAAGAAACAAAGCGCGGACACTTAATGAGCTACGAAGCGGAAATGAGCAGGCCGAGCGGCGGTGGTCAAAGCGGTGTCTCGGCGGACCAACAGCAGACCCATGTAGTAACCTTTCCAGCTCATGGTGATTGTTTCTGCGCGTGTTTTCTATTGCACGCCTAATAATACGGGTCTCGCATAGAATCCGTGGATACAATGCGAGCTTGAGATTCATCGCGTCCGATGTGCTGACTGGCCTGCAAGTTGACTTCAGCTCTGCATGGCAGTACTGTACTAGTCAAAGCTGGGGCCGCTCTGAGACCTCAGAAATGTACATAGCGTCCGCAGAGGCAAGCACCGATAAGTAGACTCGATGGACAACATAATGTCGGTGCGTGAAACGATATATGATGTGGCGTCAATGACAAGTGGCGCTGGCGCGCCGCCACTTCGGGCGGAGCTACAAACCAGATTGCGATCTTACGAACGCTCAGTCGACTGAGTCGAGTCACCCAAAGTTTGCCGCTGAGGCTTGCATCTCATTACGTTTCATACTGTACAAATCCATGCATATAAGCTCAAACTCAATTGACACAGACATAAACCTCATACTAACTATCATACACACTGGAACTGGCTAGTACTCGAAACCACACTGCTACAACTCGAAGGAGTACATTGAACGTGACGCGCCGCCACACAGAGGTCAGACGAGACCTTCCGCAC
Source organism: Fomitopsis palustris (assembly GCA_029783445.1). NCBI lineage: Eukaryota > Fungi > Basidiomycota > Agaricomycetes > Polyporales > Fomitopsidaceae > Fomitopsis > Fomitopsis palustris. Next base: position 554,137 of record JARAOQ010000004.1, read on the forward strand.
CGTATCAGGCTTTGGCATCCTGAGCAAACTTCCACAGATTGATCTCCCCCTGGCAAGCGCGCCGGAAAGTTTCCTTGGCCTCGGCGTAGTGGTCTTTCCAGACGGCATAGTTCGTTATAAAGAAAGCTAGTGAGGCAGCGAACCATCATCAGGTATGCATCAGCATGCACGTTGCCTTCTGAACGCACTCTTCTGGCCTGAGACCCCGGCCTGATCTTCGTCGACATTACCGTTCGGCTCGATCCAGAGTTTGTACCACTGCGTATCTGTAGAACTGGGGTTAACTCTACAATCCACTCCGGGCAGGCGACCTACTCTTGATCTTCTCAGGCGCTTTGTCATAGAGTGGCTTGGCGATGGCATAGTAAGACTAGTCATATTGAGAGCATCAGTGGACCTCATGCAGACTCGAGTATCGGCGGTGGTCTTTTGTCTACCTGAATACAAGGAATCATCGCGACGAGGCTCATCACCCAATTGTGCGTTTCGGCCGTCTGAATCTGGAACCCTGTATATTCATTGAGCACGTCGGCTGGCTGTGCCTCGAGCACAAGTTGATCCTGCAGTCCCAGTCCAGGATTGCTTGCATCTGTGGGCGCGTTGACACACAGCTGGAGGGCACTCCAGGCGTAGTCCGCGTAGCTCTTGACCTTGTCTTTCGTGACATCGAAGTCCTTAGCAGTCGTGGATTTTATCGCACGATCGGTCTGATACTTGATACCACGTGCACAGTATATATAGTCTTGCTATAAAGTCAAAATGTCAGAGCGCGCCTCGGTATGTTCAAGACAAGGACCAGAGAGTTGATAGTAACGTAAATATATTTACCACCATGTATGCCTTGAAACCTCGCAGAAGTGCTTCAGCGCCGGCGTCGTCTGTACCGGTTTCACCCATTGACTTGCAAAAGGCGTTGTTCAATAATTCACTCCAAAGGCCGGTCAAGTCAGGGTCCGTAAGAAGCTTGGTGACAAGGTCTCCTCTGAGTCGACATGGTAAGAGATTAGCGGGCGTGAACGACCTGGGGATAAATAAATACTATTCACTCGACACTGGCAGGGGCGCCCCTGGTGGCGCGTTGAGCCTTGCGGGCTTCGTGGACTGCCCTAAGCTGTTCGAGGGACGCGCCATAGTCTGGCGAAACTGCGTATCTGTTGAGGTCGTCTATAGCAACCCTCAGGCGAGAGGAGTGCTTGGTGGGTGCGTCAATGAAGATCTTTGCTGGAGCTGAAGACATGATAGCTTTGCTGTGTGTCGTCTTGAGGCAGAGGCTTGGTGCATCGTCGCATGTCGCTGGTGTTTATATACCTGATATTAGTGGGAGCTTGTTGCCGTGTCTGTGTTCGCCACCGCAGTGAAGTGCGACTCACGAGGCATACATTCCATACTGTCAGCTGCCGAGCTTGTTTTCCGAAGCCCACCAAGCCGCGCTACTCTGAATTCACTCGATGCGTCGATTGCACGCCTTCCATCAATTCGTGTCTGACAGATCAGAGGACATTTAGTTCACTCAGAAGCTGAAAGCGGTACCCAATCACGATGAAGTTGAGCCCTGAGTATGACAGCGGCTCAGACCAACGAACAGTAGAGTTTTGGCCCCGTCGGAGGATTGTCGACCCCGATTGCCTGTGATCGCATGATCGGGTGTGTAGGCATGATCTTTTACCATGAAGGCTAGCGGAAACCAGGAGCGTTCATGTCATATCATGCCACAGTTGCGCAACAGAAGTTGGGGTGCATAGACACTTTGAGTTCACGTGTTTTCTTCGCTCCTCAGGCCCATGACATAGTGGCAGGCCCAAGAGTAGGACAGCACCAGTATTCACGGCTATCAACCACCGGCAACGTCACAGAAGCAAAGCGAGCCACCTACGAAACGGAGAGTGGACATGCAACTGCGTATGCAAATTTGCCATCCATACTCAGGCGAATATGCCCATTATCGCAACGCCGAAGGAACGAGCGGACTCCACGAGCGATTGGCGCAGTGGGCATGGTGTCCAGGGTAAATTTGGTACGCACGAGGACACAATCAGCACAGAAGTCGTGTTAGTACAGAATATCGGCCACGCGCTCAAAACAAAGGGTGACTTCTATTCGCCATACTAGACTTCGTTCTCTTCAGCGTAGCCCCAGAGATTTATCTCGCCCTTGCATGCTTGCTGGAAGATAGCCTTCGCCTCGTCGTAATGATCTTTCCACGCGTCGTAATTAGCAATGAAGAAGCCTAAGGTGACGTTGGTCATTCCCGTTATGATCGTACATGTACCAGACGGTTACTCACTGATTTGACTTGTAACCCCAGCATCTTCAGGTGTGCCGCTGCCGTTGGGATCGATCCATAGTTTATACCAAAGAGTCTCTGTGGGGTGTCGTTACATATGCCTGACCGACAGTAAAGGGACCAGCGTACGCTTTATTTTGTCTGTCGCATTCTTATAGAGCGGATTGGCGAGAGCATAGTAAGACTGAGAGCAACACATGAACGATCAACGGTAGAACAAGGGGAAGACTGAACTAACCTGAATGCAAGGAATCATGGCGACTAGCCCCATGACCCAATCGTTTTCCCTGGCGGTCTCAAATTGGAATCTTGTATATTCGTCGGTCACGGAAGCAGCCTCCGTTTGAAGCACGGTAGTGTCGTTCATCCCGAGGCCCTTGTCGACGGGATCGACACACAGGTGTAGCGCGCCTTGGGCATACGTGCAGTAGTGCGAGGCCTTGACAGCTGTCTCATCGAACTCTTCGGTTGTCGTTGAATTGATCGCACGCTGGGTCTGGTAGAATATACCGCGCGCGCAATAGATGTAGTCTTGCTGCGATGAGTAGTCAGTAATGTTGTCAAGTCAAATCTCATGGAAGGTCATCAATTGCTCACCACCATGTAGGCCTGGAATCCCTTGAGTACGGCGGACGCACTGGGATCGCTGGGGCCAGTCGAACCCATCTCCTTGCAGAATTTGTTACCCAATAACTTTGTAAACCAGAGCTCCTTGTTCTCGGGATCATTGATGAGCCTGCCTACAAGATCCTCCCTGGTGTATGAACTAGGGTCAGCATCAGAACTACAACTAGGTGAGACTGCGTACTCGGATACGGCACCCTTGGGCGTCGGTTGAGCCATCCTGGCCTTGTGAATGGCCTTGATCTGTTCCAATGACGCACCATGTTTCGGAGAAGCGGCAAACTTGTTTAGTTCGTCGAAAGCATCCTTGATACGAGAGGCATGTAGCGGCCTCGCAGAGAAGAGGTTTGCGCGAGCTACGGGCATTGTGAATTGGGGTGTAAGAGACAGAAACTTAGTGTTGAATGCGAAAGCAGTCCCCCAACCTTGTCATATAAGTAGTACGCGCGCTGATAGAGGCGAGACATTGACACAACGTGGTGGGAGACGGGGGCCTCATGAGACAGCGACTATGCATGAATGAGAGATTGACGGTGCATGCAGTGTAAAAGGCGCACGTTCCGCGGAGAAGACATATTTTGGGCGTTGCGAACGAGAGTTTGAGACATCGTTTGACAGAGGCGACGATTAAGCCAGCGGGCGCGCCGCGGCTTGCACTCAGCAGGAAATCCCGCGAATGCTTCTCAGCCTATGCAGTCTATGGTGTATTCACGCTTGGTACTGCCACATAGATTCGGTACGCGTATGTAATTGAACTCACCTGAGCGGATGGTCATGTCAGCTGGTCATGGCAAGACACGAGTAACATCAACATACCTATGCTTCATCCAGGGAAGCTCGCAGTTTTGAGCCTCTCTTCCGCGGCGAAGATCACGTAGATCGCAGTCGACTGCCGCAAGCAGCTCGGAGAAGTATCAGCTGGGCGCGAATATCATTAACTAAGTCAGAGATTGTGATCCCAGTAAGCTAGACTTATAGCATACAGTGTATTTTCATCACATTCACGTTATTATTTGCTATTGCTTGCTCGAGGTTACTGACGCCTGCATAATGCGCTTCGTTCGCGGTTGGCCACTCCACTTCATCAGTCCCTGCGTACATCGCAGCATAGTTACACGGCAACCTTCACGACCATGGCGGACGCTGGTTAGTCTGGTAGAGCTCGCACCATATGTATACATGACAAATCTCGTTATACCAGGCTTCTTCAAGGGTACATCTGCGGACCAAGACCGCAGGTTCTCGGACAAGGAGCTGAAACTGCTCAAGACGATGAAGTTTCCCCCAGAGTTCGAGAAGAAAGTGGGTTATAAAAGACTTGTGCAGCATTCTGATGGCCTCCTTACTCTCTCCTTTCAGGTTGATATGCGGAAGGTCAATCTATCCGTCATTCGTCCATGGGTCGTGAAGAAGATTGTTGAGTTGGTCGGTTTTGAGGATGAGGTGGTTGTCGAGTACGCAATGGGACTTTTGGAAGACGATTCACAGCCAGTCAGTATATGATTGTGTGGTCCGGTGTGCATCGTTGACTGACATCAACAACCTCAGACACCAGACCCTCGGAAGATGCAGATCAACCTCACAGGCTTTCTGACTAAACACACAGCGGAGTTTATGTCTTCCCTGTGGAAGCTGCTCTTGGAAGCGCAAGACTCTCCAGCAGGCGTGCCGCAGACATTCGTGGAAGAAAAGAAGGCCGAGATGCGTCAAGCGCGAATGGGCGACACACGGGCGTTGGAGGAGCGGGACCGACGGGCGCGTCTCGACGAGATACGTGAGGTTGAGCGCGAGGCACGGATGAATGGGCGCGGCCGGGGCAGAGGCAGAGGGCGAGGAGGCAGAGGATTCGACGACGATCGTGGTGGCAGACCGCGTGACAGTGGCTGGGGTGGACGTGGCGGCGGAGTGCGTTCTCGTTCTACTGTCACGGATTGAACCCACTAACGTTCTCGGTGTAGAGGCCACCTCGTCGACGCTCAATATCCCGATCGCCGCCTCCGCGGTCTCCTCCGCCGCGCCGGCGTAGGTCACCTTCGCGCACGCCTCCCAGTGCACGCAGCTCGCGCTCGCGCTCTCGGACGCCACCCACTCGACGCTTCCGCTCTCCACCTCGTGGTCGTTCGCCATCTCGTTCGCCTCCTCGCCGTGTGCGTTCACCGCCCCGCCGCTCGATGTCGCGCACTCCGCCACGTCGTCGCCAAAGGTCGCCCTCATACACGCCTCCCCCTAGGGATCGTGACAGGCGCATCCGGGAGCGCGACTCTCGCAGTCCTCCGCCACGAAGACGGCGTCTCTCTCCGCCTCCGCGATCTCGCTCTCGCTCTCGGAGCCCCCCTTATCGCGGCGGGTACAGACGTCGTAGGAGCCCAAGTCGTAGCGTCAGTCGTTCGCGCAGTCCGCCGCCGAGGAGAGTTAGACGAAGCCGGAGTCGCTCTGGAGACAGGTCGCCCCCGCGGCGTGGCGTGGGCAGACGCCAAAGTGTGGACCGTAGCCGTAGCAGGACGCCGAGCAGAAGCCCTACTCCAGGACGCCGTGGCAGAGACGACGCAATGGATGTTGATGAGCGTAGGGGAGACGATCGCCCCGGTGAGCTGAAAATCAAGGGACAGGCTGCAGAGAGGAAGCAGGGTAAGCGGGACGAAGAGGACAAGGTATGACTTATCGCCTCCATCCATATTGTATGCTCATGCCCATACGTTACAGGACATGCTGGATGCGGCTGAACTAGAACGTAGAGAAAGTGAACTGAAAGAGAAGGCGTTGCGCAACAAAGTCGTCAGGACGCGGAAGGGCAGCGCAAACGTTGGAGGTTCTTGAGATGGTGGCATCTGACGATTGCTTTCGTATGCTCTCATAACCTTGTCGAAAATTTCTCTGCGACTCACGCCCTCTACACCGAGGTCAAGGTAGCTTCGTTACGTGCTTTGATCACCGCGGATTGTCAACCCTATGCATGTACCTTCCTATCTGTTTCTCTCTCTCTCTCTGCTTTGCAATGATCTGATGTGGATCTTTTCCCATGTATGTGGCAGGCCCTCGTTGTGGGAAAGACACCTCGGTTGATGATAGACAACACTCCGGCCAGCTTTCCTTTACCTGCTATTTGCTCTACGTTGACGTATCCGTTGTGCGCAGTGTAGTATTGCGAGCCCGAATGACCAGTTCGTCGGTGGTAGCCATGCGTAGACGATATACATCGACATCGGCATTATGTTACAACTTGGCCCAGGTTAATCGACGTCGACTCCGGTCTCTGCCTTCAAAGATGTACTCCTACTGTGAGAGGTCGTAGATCGCGACATCGGTCCGAGAGAGTATTTTGATTGGCGGCAACCCTGAACCCTCAACATGATCTCCCACTCGTATACCTATAAGTCAGTTAGCATTATTGGTATGGTAGTCGCTGCTCCGTGACGTGTATGCATGGGACTTCGTCTCAAGCTTCGCAAACGGTGCGCGGCCCGTTCATAGCGAAGTCAGTACAGCTGACCGGAGAGCGCAACCGACCATCCGGCATATGTCGCTCCGTGGCTGGGTATAAAGCCACGGCCTCGAGTCGCGAACGTCCGGACAGTTGCAGCGACGGTATCGCGATGGCAAGTACAATAACCAAGATTGAGGTGCGCAAGTATGTCATGTATTTACTGTACGGCATCGCTGAGCTTGAAGGACTAAGATCTTCCGAGCACCTCCTCGGTGGCTCTTTGTGCGCGTTGAAACGCAAGATGGCACAGTGGGTTGGGGAGAAGGCACGCTCGAAGGGCATACGGAGGCCATTGAAGGAGCATACCAAGATATTATCCGGCGATTTGTCGGATGGGATGGAGATAGGATTCAAGACATCTGGCAGCACTGCTATCGGTCACGATTCTACAGAGGCGGGCCTGTGCTCATGGTACCTTTGCACCATGGATCATACGTCTCGACCCGGTTGCTGACCACCAGCTCAGTCTGCAGCATCCGGGCTTGATATTGCATTATGGGACATCAAGGGCAAGCGACTAGGCGTGCCCGTCTGGCAGCTGCTCGGTGGGAAAGTGCGCGATCGCCTGAAAGTGTACGGCTGGATCGGAGGTGACAGACCTAGTGCCGTCGTCGAGGGCGCGAGGGCGCGCAAGGAGCAGGGCTTCACTGCTGTGAAGATGAATGGGACAGGCAAGTGACATTCTGCAGACATGTTCCTAGACATCTCAGCTCTGACTCGCCGGAGGCAGACGCGATCGGATGGATCGACTCGCCCGCACAGCTACAAGAGACGGTCGAGCGGGTGCGGGACGTGCGCGCGTTGGGGCTGGATGTCGGCGTGGACTTCCATGGTCGCGTGCACAAGGGTATGGCAAAGCAGCTCGCGCGGCTCCTCGAGCCCCTGCAGCCGCTCTTCGTAGAAGGTGACCCACTCGACACTGTAGGTCTTTGGCGGCATCTGAGCACAACCCCCAGAGCCACTCCTTCCTACTCAACCGCTCGAGATTGCAGACCTCTCGAAGCAGGTATCAACACCAATTGCGTTGGGCGAACGGCTTTACTCTCGGAGCGACTTCCGTCCGTACCTTGAGGCTCGGGCTATTGACATTGCGCAGCCAGATGTGCGTCGTCCCTTTCCCAACTCATTGTGTGCTCATAAGCCATTCTGCAGGTCGCACATTGCGGCGGGATCAGCGAGCTGCACAGGATAGCGTCGCTGACGGAGACCTACGACGTGGCCCTCGCGCCTCACTGCCCGCTTGGCCCCATCGCGCTCGCGGCGTGCATGCAGGTCGACATCGCTGCGCCCAATTGTACGTCCCAGATAAAGTGCTTACAAGCAGTTCCTGACAACGATGCTGTATGATTGCCTTGAAGTCTGCATCCAGGAGCTAAGCTTGCAGGTACGTCGGAGAATCGGATGCATTTCGGCATATTACTCACTTTATGGCCAGATGCATTACAACGAGGGCGCGGATCTCTTGACGTACCTCGTTGATCCTTCCGTCTTCGCCATCAAGGGCGGATACGTCGAGGCTCTCCAAGGCGAGCGATGCTGGTTTCTTCATGACCACACGTGTTTACACTCGCTCTACAGGCCCGGGATTAGGCATTGAGATAAATGAACAGCTTGTACGCGAGTACGCAGACAAATACAACGACCAGAAGCCTTGGATCAACGCCGTCTGGACGGGTGAAGACGGGTCGCTGCGAGAATGGTAGACTTCGATGCAACTATGCGAGAGTAGAAACGACGACATGCAAATATGCACAAGATTGTACCCTCTACCCTCACTTATTTAAGGGGTTCTCGATGAGTCAAGTCAGTCGTCTGGTCCACTCAAGGTCTGCCGCGGCAGCAGCCCGAAGGCGGGGTGCCTCTTCGGTTCCTTCAAGTACCTCCGATACTTCTGCGCACTAGTCGTCTGTGGGCCCCGCCCGAGGCACTCCGCATCCAAGGCCTTCTTGATCCATAGCAGTGCGTTCTTGCGATCAGAGACGGCTGCGGTCAGTTGGGTTAGCGTCCGTGCAAAGGGTCGATATGAGGCGACCCACCGGCGCAGAATTGAAAGGCATCGTAGTAGAATATAGCACCCGAAGCCTCCAGGATACTTTCTTGCTCGAGTAGCTTGATGATCATCTTGACCTGCCTTGCGCGTGAGTTCCTCATCCTTGGGCTGAGACCAACCCTGGCTTACCTTCCTGACACCCAACGATGAACTGTTGCCACACTCGCCGATTTCCCTGTACAGCCGCTGGATGCTAGCCCGCCGTTTGTCGCTGGCCTCCTGCAGCGTATCAGGAAGCGTACATGCCGCACACGCGCATTCAAAGCCGAAGGCAAGCTTGCTCTTGCGCTGCCTCTCGGCACGTGGAGAGAAGAGCTCGGTGTAGCATATACACAGCTCCTCGCCCACGTCGATGTCCCTCAGTGCTCGGAAGCTGATCTTCTGCTGGCCGTCGTCCCAGAAGTTGTTTACGTTAGGAATGCATGACGAATTGAGCCTAGATCCGAGAAGAAAGAGTCCGACACGCTCGGCAATCGCTCCGGAGAGCGTGCTCTGGTCACCGCACGGCAGCGCATTCGTCTTGCATATCCCCATGGGCGGGGGTGAGCGGCCACGGTGGCAGTTGGAGAGCGAGAAGAACTCTCTCTGCTCACTCTCAGTCAGCTTCACCAACTTTATCAGTACATCAGAGTTGGTACAAGGCTGGTTTAGAGTGAACAGAGGTGCTTCAAGGAGGACGAGTTCGCCGGCAACAATAGCTTTGGTGGCTATGGCACCCTTGCCTTTACCTGGGATGTCCTGGATCTCAAACGATCTGCCTTGGACTAGATTAGCAAGGATTCTGAGTGAGTGACACAAACATCACATACTCGGAGTCATAGTGAATCGCAACACTGGGGTTCAGCCATAGACAGGGAGGCTGTTATAAGGCGATTGAAGAGGGTTCTGGTGAGCGCTAGTCTGTATTTTACGAGGGATCGTCGAAACTAGTCCTGGCAAGCATAGTACATGAGGCGGCCTCATGCATCTCTTGTGACCCCATGCATGGTGGATTCTTTAGAGAAGCTAACTTCGCTGCTTCATAACAAGAAGCCCGAGATCTAGTCTAGACACATTTCGAGAAAGCTATCAGCATCGAAGTGAATGGCACGGCGCGAAAGTATACTCAAGAGGCCGATGCGTTCACGCACCTATGCAACTACAACACAATAGTTGGTTTGTTCAAATGAAATTGTCACCACGGAGAGACAACTGCCAGGCTGGGTGTCGGTGTCGTGACACACCATATCTGCGTTGTTCATGCACCAAGTTTTTCGAGCGTGAGGTCAAGAGAAAGGCACGCTGCAGAGCAGTGTATACATAAGCCAGACAGTGTATAACTTGAGTTCGTCAACGTCGTGGTCGGGAGTAGCTGAGCGTGAGATTCGCCTCGCCGTCAGCGCAGGCTGCCACGCCACCGGCGCGACCGCTTCAACTCACGACCAGGCGACCACGTCTCAACTCTCGGGACACGACACACAGGCACAGACGCTGCCCTGCCTCTCGCTGCCTACCCTGATGACCTCTCTCTACCGACGGCCGTCGCAAACATCAAGCATATCTCTGCTCTGGCTTGCGACAGTCCTCCTGCTGCTCTGCCAGCCCGCACACGCCATCAAGTTCGCTCTCCAAGCTGCCCGCTTCCCCGCCCCGAAATGCATTTGGAATGCCGCACACCCAGGTGCACTTGTTATCGTCACAGCCAACATTTCACCAGGGGACCACCAGCGGATCGACATTGAGATCCTCGACTCGGGCCCACAGCGAAACGTATACCTGAGCAAGAAGAACATCAGCGGCGAGAAGCGTTTCGCCATCACCGCACACTCAGATGAAGATGTGGGCGTGTGCTTCCGCAATTACCTTGAGCCCGGCCCACAAGGTATGTCGTGTGCGCCAGCATAGCGTCTGTAGCGGTTGACCTGAGAACGGAATGTGTGCAGGCGGCCCTGTGGAGGCGAAGCCGCGCTCGAGGGTGATAGACCTAGACATTGACATCGGCGCGGATGCTGTGGACTACAAGTACGTACTCACAGCTTGCCAGAACAAAGTGGCAGAGACCTGACGGCCTGCCAGTGCTATCGCCAACCAGGAGTCGTTGTCAGGCCTCGAGACAGAGATGCGGAAACTCGAAGGGATCGTAAAAGAGATTGTCGACGAGATGGACTATCTCAAGGCACGAGAGGAGCGGTTTCAGTCGACAAACAGTGCGTCTTACTCTCTCCTTGCGTGCGCCTGTACACTAACGACCCCACGTGTGTCATCCCGCAGTGTCGACGAATAAGCGTGTGCAGAACTTTGCGTGGTTTACTCTCTTCGCTCTGGTTGCACTGGGACTTTGGCAGATCTTCCACCTACGGGCGTTCTTCAAGCGGAAATATCTCATTGATTGAGAGGACTCCTGTTGTACCGACTACTAATGCATCGCACTGCTAACACCCGCTGATGGTGCTCCGGACCGCTGCGCCATTCGGCTAATTGAGATTGTGTTGCGACATGAATATGCTTGGCTTGTATCCTGCACTGTGTGAGGATAGTATCACACATACGGCCACGGGCAGTACAAGACGTCTCGGAATGTGATGTGGCGTCGTATCGGACAAACGCATAAACTTTCGGAACGACACGTCATTGGACGGCAGCTTGTTGATAGCCACTGGGAGGTAAGCATGGCCTGAGCATCTATGACTTGATTTCATCATGCTTACTTCCCGGTGGTCTTGACAGCACGCGGTTCGTGAGTAATTGTTTCAAGCCACTAGCAGACGCCGCCCAGCTTCGCACTCAACCTTCGTGTCCATCCCCATCCACGCAGTGCACACTCGAGACACGTTGAGCCCAGCGATGTTCTGACTGGCTACTTCTCGTCAACCAACCACAGCATGCCTAGCAGTGCGGCCTACGACGCGTTCAGCCATCTGCGCAGCTTGCGCGACAGCGCAAGCGTGTGCCGCCTCGAGCGTTGACGGATCCTGCGCTTCTGCCTATTCATTGGACGCTGTTATATTATGTAGAGCATCGCTTTCACCCACCAATGATCATCAGGGCGATGGATGGTTGCGCGCTCGCACGGACCGCCTAGGCCTGACACTGGTGACACTGGCAGGTGTGTGAGCTGTAGTGGTTGGAGCGCATGCTCATAAGGAGGCTGGTACGAGTGGGATGGGCATTTACCTTCTACTTTCTTTCTCCAGAGAGCAGGCCACCAGCCTTCCCCTCGCTTTGTTTCTTTTGCATTCCCGTGGTGCCGCGCGGTGAGTGACGAATATGCACTTGCTGAGAAAGCTGCGTTAAGAGCAATACCTGCTCTGTAGCCCGTTGTCAACATCGTAACTATTCATTCCTTCAACTTTCGATTTTCGCCGGCGATGTTGTTCTTTAACCCCAGATTTCTGCTTGTTTTCCTTCCGACCGCCCTGGCTGCGCCTCTCCCTTATGTCGTACTGCCTCACACCGCCGCCACCACCGTGTCTGCGACACCTACCTTGGCGTCTCCCGTCCCCACTCCGGAGCTTCCAGCCATAGCGAACGTGCCTGACGTGCTCGAGTATGAAACCCTTGCTCTCATCTGCTGCAGACACTGTTAACGACTGCTGCAGAGTACATGCGCCTTTGGAAGAACGTGGTAGAGGCTGGTCCTGGGGCGGATACGAGGGTACAAACATGCAGTTCGGTTCATCTACCACCTCAGAGATGGACTCTATCAACTTCTCGGATGACAGCGCCCCACGAGTCCGTGACGATGTCGCTCAGTCTGCGCAGGTTATAGCGGGTGCTCAGGCTGCCATGGCCGCCGACGAACAAGCCCAAGCTGAAGAGCTCGCGCAGATGGGGGGCCAGATTGTCATGGATAATCCCACCTTGGCCAAGCCCGCTGCCACTTTAGGGGCTCGCGCAGCGCCAGCAAAGTCAGAGCCGGGCACATGGGCACCTATGTTCGGTGTCCAATCGTTGTCGAGGGCGTAGTTGATAGGGTTGGCGTGAAGATATGTACGGCCCATCTGCAGTATCATATGGCGAATACATTCGTTCCAACATAACATATTGTTGAGGGAGCTTACCGGACGAGGCGTATGGTACTAGAGCATCCCTGATGGCTGTTACTCTCTTCATTACCTACTCTTATGGAATAGAGTATTGCGCCGCACCACATACTATCACGTCATACAAGGTGGCATAACCACGCGAACTAGCATACTTGCCTGATATGGCAAAACACAACTACCATCATTGCCACAGGCGGCGAGGGCAGCTAGAGCGGGGTTGAAACTTGAGCCCTGGCCAATCTTCCGGAGTACACTCGCCTCGTCAATCAACCTCTGGTACCGTGTCTCTCGTATCTCGAATCATGCTAGAGACAATTTCTGGATCGTTGGCTACAATCGCTGCACCGATGGTGAACCAGAGCGACCTTCCGTTTCGTATTCTCGTTCGGCGATACAAAACGAGCCTAGTATACACGCAGATGCTGCTTCCAGAAAGTGTTCTCAACGATCCGGACTATCTCGAATTCCACCTTCGCGGGCTCGGCGGGCCTGAGGATCGGCCAGTCGTAGTGCAATTCTGCGGAAATGATCCAGAGATGGTTGTACGCGCAGCACGAAAAGTGCAGGCACACTGCGATGCCATAGGTGCGTCCTGCATCCGGCTTGCTCTTCGTTGTGAAGGGTGCGAACGTCGACGAAGTCCAACAGATCTAAATCTCGGATGCCCTCAAGAAGCCGCCCGCGACGCGCACTACGGAGCCTATCTCCTAGGACAGAAAGACTGGCCCCTTGTCGAGGGTATCGGTATGTCTGTAGCCTAATCACACCTCGGATGTGCTTCTCACCGTGCAGCAGTGTCCGCGATGTCTAATTCACTTACTGTGCCCGTGTCCGCGAAGTTACGGCTCTGCCAGCCGGCTGCGGCGACCGTGCATCTTGCCCGGCGACTCGAGCACGCTGGAGCATCGTGGATCACTCTCCATGCACGGACTGTTTCCGCGCGTCGCCGCCGACAGGGTGCAGCGGACCTCGAGCAGGTGCGATTGCTCAAGGAAACGCTGTCGGTGCCAGTTGTGAGCAACGGGAACGTTCGCACCTGGGAGGATGTGGAGCAGAATTGCGCATATACCCGCGCGGATGGTATTATGGTGGGGGAGACATTGTTGGCTAACCCTTGGTGAGCGCCGTCCTGAAATGTCCTAGGATGTAATAGAAGCTGAACGCGCCTCCGCTCGCAGTCTCTTTGCACACACCGTGCCGGATCCGGTCGTTATATCCCGCGAGTACATAGATATCTGCAGGGAGCATCCAGCTACTGCCACCATGCAGACGATACAGACGCACGTCAGGCATTTCATCGATCATCAGTGGTTTGTACACTCTCCTGCTTCCACTAAGCCCGAGGATTCTAACGATTAACATTGCTATAGTGGCCGAAGACCTTGGTTCAACAAGTTCCGGGCAGCCTTGGCTCGCTGTCAATCCCTGGACGATATTGAGGACCTGCTCAGGAAGGTACAGAGGTGGCGGGGCCGGTCTGCCCCGTCCGAGTGCCCGACAGACACCGAAAGAGACAACGAAGACGAGGCGCAAAATCCCCCAGAAGAAGTTCTAGAGTCTCTATCCCTGTTACAGTAGCTTGGTGAAACTCCGGCTTGCGAGTACAAGCTTAGCGCCGCCATGCGTGGTGATTCATCTCTGCCGTGAGCTCCTCGCCCATCTGACAGGCCTCACATGTCCTGCCGCGCGAAGAGTACGAAGCGTATGCAGCATGATCTGCGCTGTGCGATTATCGCTGACTCAGGCTGGACCCCGCGACAGTTGAAGAAGACGCATGCTTGGAACATCAGGACATTCGCGAAGCCGTCGGGCGATAGGGATACTCTTCTGCAGGCTCCACAGCACGGAGGGTTGATTACTCTCTTTGTCTGTGAACCACGTCTAATTCACATACCGCGGTACTGAGGGGCAGGGCCCCCGACGGCGTTTAGCCAGCTTATCCGCCCATCGCTTCTACCTTGCCGCGAGACCTCCCCGCTTCCCACAGAACGACCGCGACCCTGAGAGCAGAACGTTGAACTCCGGGCAGCGATTGTATGCGTGCTGTCTCGATCCTCGTATCGCGCAAAAGGTGCAGTCGTTGGTTTGACGCCAGCAAGGTCGACATGCCCGTTGCGCATGCACGCGCTCGACTCGGTGATCTTGATGGTATTTTCTGGTTGTCGCGGGTCCTATTTGCTTTCGTTCGATCGGGTGCTAACGGCGGTCGATCCCATCGTCTCTGCAACGATGAGTCCCCATCGAGCTACGCACAGCTGCGTTGGTGGCCTTCACGGATTGATCGATTGCTTAATGTCTTCAGTCTTTATCGCGTCGCCTACGAACCTCTTGTCTGAGTTCATGAGCGCGTAAGCACTTATTGGTTGACAATACACTGACTCGTACGCAGTTCCCTATGCCTCGCCTTCCCCCATCCTCGTGCCAATGGTGGTCAGCAGTGATACGCGCGGACGCAAAGGGCAAGATCGGCAATTACAGATGTGTTCCATTTGCTGGAAGACGAACACTCCTATCTCGTGCTCCAAACTCTGCATAGAGCGTTTCCCGGAAGGCACCCTTGTCGTTATCGTCCCTCTCGGTCACGCACTCATTCAGTCGCTCGATCGTATTCTGGGCTTTTATCGCCCTAGGTCCTCCAGGGCTCTATCAATACAGCGGCGTCGTCCAGCCAATGGTCGTCCCTCGATGTGCTTCCCGACCGGAGGTGCGTCCGTCATAGAGTATGTGCATTACCTTGTCGGCGTCGCAGCGTTCGTCGGATACATGATACGGTTTTGAGAAGAGGACGACGGCATGCACCGAGCTTCGACCGACGAAGGTCTCCGCGAGTACTTCGACATACCGACTTTCGCGGTCAGAGTGCCAGAGCGGGCCGCAGCGCAGTTCTCTGGTGCGTCATAGGCTCGCCACTTTCGCAGGCTTGCAATCGCCAACATTGTTTCCTCTGTTCTTTCCTTCCGGAGATAGAGGTGCGATAGACAGCGCGCGGAAGGCTCCGCTCAGGTGGGATATTGCCGACAGGTCGCCGGAATCGCGAGAGTTCGTTCTGCCGTACAGGCTAGCCAGGAATGGACGTGCTCCGCGTCTTCGTGTTCGAGCGCGGGGTAGGCACGAACCCATATACGAGGGATCTGCAGTTCGTCCGTGGTTCTGCTCTTGTGTGTCCCGTGGTGCGGTCCTTACTCAGTTGTTGCGGCTCACGGGATGTGCCGCGAGCCAACAGAGCATCGGCTGATTGTAGGTGCTAGGACCGCTCACTCCGACCGCCCTGTGCGTTTGCGTTATCATGGTCCTGCACTACAAATTCAGCGCGAGTGAGTATCATTGCCTACACATTGCCATGCAGGGACGTTACTCATGAGAATGTGAGTCCCGCAGTGTACGATTGGCAGACACCTCATCTCAGGAGCGGCATTCCCTCACGGTCACTTCCGTGCCAGTCAAAAGTCGCTGCAGAGTTGGAAAGAGACTGTGATCGATCCAACACGCGCGAGGTCTTGTTCGTTTCTCCTCTGCTGGCATAACTCCGACCGCCACAGATCGCATGCTGTCTTCGGCGAAGGCGAACGAGGTACTAGAGTGGCGTCTCTGCATTCTGCTAGTATATGATCTAGTATAAGTGTGTGCCTCGGCCCTTATCTCCCGGTGCTCATCATGCCTCGCTATGTCATGGTGGTCACATTGCGATGGTAGGTCACCTAGAAGTAGATTATCTTCTCCCCTGCTTCACACCCACTACAGCCAATCCGTTGAAGATCGCGCACCCGTGTCAAACGACACGCGCGCGTGCCAGTGGTTCTCTCCGGAGAACGAGGCGTGTAGCTAATCTCGAGTGCATGACCGACGTCGAACCTCCCAGAGAAGCCCCCGTGCTACTATGGTGTGCGAGCTGCCCAGGTGGCACGACCCAGGCTTCAGGACCATAGTATGATGCCGTACAGTACAACCAAGCCTATTGATCCTGGCTCGTAGGGATACACGTTTCTCCGCTCAATTGGGTACTAGGTTGGGTCTCATCTTCGGCCAGTATAAACGACATGGAAGAAATACTAGCCATCGCGATCAGTAGTGCTGATTCTTCTGCACACCAAGTCTTGTCACTGCTTAGAGGCCGACCTACCAGCTTCTTGTAATGATATGTAAACCAAAGCCGTTGTTCAGCCCCCTCAGAAACTACCGTTAGCCACTAACCACCACCTGGGATATTGACTTCTGTAGTACGGTACCGTCGTCCTGACGTGAACGCATGCCGAACACGCTGCGATTTCACCGCCATTCAGTCCATGTTGGGACTTCACACACAAAGAGCGATACACGTACAAGGACATGCGGCCGTTACCAAGTTCCGAGAGTGATGCACTGTCCAACAAGCTCAGTCGTGAGCTCAGCAGCCTCCGAAATAGCCTTCTGGTGTCCCCCATACTCCCATGCATCCTTGTCCGAGTGGCGGCGCGCTCCTGCCCATACCTCATTCTCCGGCCCATCGGAGGCGAGCCCTCCGAGCAAGGCGGGCGGGAATACCGGGCCGCCGCACCGCTCTGATCCAGATTGACGTCGTATCGGGCAAGTGGATCTCGCGGTCCAGGTCTGATCGAAAATTTAATTCCCGTGATCTGTCCCGGTGACCCGAGCTTGCGGCAGTTCGGAACCGAGCTCCGGCACCCCCCCACGTGGCAGCGGAGCGCCCGCATCGTGGTGTCTCGCTGCAGTTCTTCGCGGCTGCCGGAAAGGGCAAATGAACAAAGGTTAGGAGTGTATTTCGTAAGAGCATGTGCGGATAGGACTCAGGAACTATTCTCCTTGTTGACAATGGCTATCGCCGAGAGACAATATATGTATCAGAGTATTATCTTCGAGCACATTCATACATCGCGGTACTTCCATCCAGAATAACGGTTTCGGCAAGGCACATTACCGGCCCATCCAACCCTGTTGAGCCGAAGAATCAGCCATACAGGATGTGAGACAGACCAATCGGACACGCACCCCGTCAACTACAAGCAGCTCTCCACACACGTACTGGCTAGCCTTGCTCGCGAGGAAGACGACCGGCCCCGCGAAATCCTTCGGGTCTCCCCACCTTCCCGCAGGAATGCGCTCGGAAATCTGGCGCAGACGCACGGGGTCTTGCAGCAGCTTCTCGTTCCTGTTTAGGCATCAAGTGCGGACGGGCATGGTCAGATGGGGTTCGCCAACAAGTGGGGATACACGAGACGATGGACGGACCACCGGGTTCGGACAAGCCCGCCGCAACAAAATCGTGTATCAGAGTATCAGAACGAAAGGGGTACAGAAGCCAGTTGTGGCAACGCTGCGTGTCCCCGCCTTGCATCGGCATGATGCGTCCTGCTGCGTTTCACAGAGAACTTCGCTGTTCGGTGCGGTAGCCGGAGGTTGGTACACATCTGCATTCCCCGTGACATCCGCACCATGCGTGTCGCAGCTCAGTAGCGCGCATCATTTCGAGGATCCCCGCTTGGCGATGATCCGTGAAGAGCAGAATGAACGCAAGTGCGACGCCCTAGGAACGGAGAGAACACAGGCACGACGTATAGGTCGGATACGGCGGACCCGCGTTCGCACCAAAAATGCCACTAACTGGTGTGGCGAGGCCCATTCAATGGAGCCGAGCGTGCGGGGTCCGCGGGTGGAGAATGAGCAAGCAAGGCGCACGAAGCGGCGAAGCTTCAGCCTAGAATAGTCCAATGAGGAGCAGGGGAATATCAACGAGCAGCGGCCCATCCTGGTCATTATCGCGCAGAGTGGAGCAGCGAAGCCCCAACATTGAGCAGGTCCGTCAGCTGCGCCCCCGCGAAGGGCACTGCGGGGGTCGTGCGCCTCTATATCGAGAGCCCCGACCGGATCGCAGCAAACAGACCCCGAAGGGCCTGACGAGCACGCCAGACACAGGAGATATCGGGGACGAGAAAGGCGCAAAGGTGGGAGCACGGATCGATCCTCCGCACGCACCACGCACCGCGAATGAATGCAGCGCTGCGCAACGCCAGTTTCATTACGGAAACCCGGGAAGAGCTGTCAACGCACCCGGCATCCGCGAGTCAAAAAGCAGACCATCGCCCATCGATGCGGTGGTGTTTCGCCCAACATAGCACTGCAGACTTTCCTCGCCTGATCAGGCTCCGCCCAATATGGCGAAACGGATGGACCAGACGAGAAGGCAGACAATCCAGCCCAGAAGCCCCTCCCGCGGGCGGTACGAGGCACCAACGCGTGCAGAGACAACACGGACGAGATGGGTAGCGTACTCACATGTCGGTAGCGATGTATCCGGGGCATATTCCGTTCACTTGTACGTTGTCCTTGCTCCATTCATTGCTGAGCGCCTTTGTGAGCTGGCCGAGCGCGCCTTTCGCCGCTGCATAAGCAGGGACCGTGAAGCCTCCCTACAGGGCGCGCAGATCGAAGCGGTATTCGGTGGATAGAATGACGACCGAGGGACGAGAGGCGCAGGGAGCGGATGAGAGGCGCGCATCAACATTCAAATGCGCGTCGAGTGTGGATGTGGCGCACGCACCTGGAACGTGAGCAGCGAGCAGAAGTTGATGATCTTGCCGCGCCTCTTTGCGACCATGTGCTGCCCGGCGGCCTGCGAGAGCAGCCAGACAGACTTGAGGTTGACGTTCAAGACCTACGAACCACGTCGTCAATATTCACTATATCTGAGATCGCGGTGGGAAAATCAGGAGTCTGAGAATGATAAATGGGGATGCAAGGCTTCGTGCTGCAACGCACGACAAAATGAAACGTCAGTCTAGCAGGATGTTGGGCCAACTGAACAGCCCGTATGTAATAGCTTGCGAAGGGCAGCGGCCATTCTGCGTAGCGCACGCCGTGTGCAGTGCTTTCCCCGGATATGCGCACCAACACGACGCTTAGCGCTCAGCGCACCCAATCCATTTCAGTACGAACGGAGCACCAGCCAGAGCGTTGCCGCCTGTGGTTTATCAGCAGCTCCAGCTGTCCAGCCCCCGCCCTCCCAGATGGTCGACTGCATGCCCATAACTGAGTGTGTCTAACATAGCACGCACGCTTCGACTTCCCGGCGCCCAGCCCCACCGGCCGCCTCGACGATCGGACAATCACGCTCGATGCAGCACCGCGACTGCCCAAGCACACAGACAATCGCGGACGCGCGCGCGCGATAGCACACGTGTGACGTCAGCGATCCAGGTTGCGCTGCGCCGTCGTCGCCCCGGGGGCGAGCCCAGCCCTGCGTGCTGAAACGCCCGCGCTGTCATTGGCCTGAGAGAGGTAGTCGGCGACCCAGGCTCGCACGAAGGAGCAGAGGCAAACCGGCAGATGGGAGTCGAAGGGAGTCGAACAACAGAGACGTGGACCTCTCGAAGTGAATCAGAGGATGTGGGTGCGATGGCACAGAGAGGCCGGGAACCAGGCTGACACTGCGAATCCCTGTCGTCTGTAATCCCGAGGACGCGACTAACTGACAGCGCAAGCTCGTCATCGCACGTCCTCTGTCTCCAGCCCGCGACACACCAACCCGGGATACGCGTGCCACAAAGCTGCAGGCACATCCCGAGGTATGCGCATCCAGCGCACGGCCTCGACCCCGGACATGAAGGGTCCCGAAGGCTCAGAAGCACACACCCGGGGAGCACGGGCCACCACACACCTCGCCCGCAGAAGCCGACGAAGCCCTGCCGCGCCGGAGCGGGGGGCACGCACTGACGGGCACTGGCACTGGCAGGGTCCCGCATGCCGTCACACCGTCGATGGCAATGACACCGCGCACCCATCCCCATCAGCAGTGGGCCATCGCGGTCCTGCGGTCCTGCTGTCGTCAGCGATCGGGAGAAGACGCGAAGTCGCGCACGACACCGCGCAACACGTCCCATCCGCCTGCGCCACGGGGCGCCGGATGACACGCTCCGCTGCATGCCATCGAGGACGCGTATGTGGTAGCGCATCTTCGATGGTGCCCCCCGTCTTCGCTGTTCGACTCAAGGCGCATAATTGAGTGTAGATTGCATAGTAGGCAAACCTGAACGAACTGAGACTGAGAGCGATAAGAGCAGGGATACGCAGCGACGAGCGCGTCCTGAGTGGTGCACGATTGAACTCGCCACAGAAAGCATGACCGCATCGCTCGGGCGTCTAAACAAGTAATTGTGATCGAGCGATGGCTCCGTACCGCGGTCGGCCTTTCGTTCGGCCGGGAGCATGCATACGAGCGAAATCATACGCAAAACCAGGCCAGAAGCCAAGTGGTGGTCACCGGAGCCATGATCCATCGAGGATGGGGCGCAAATGAGTGTACGAGGCACGCCCGGCATGCGCGGGTGTCCACATGTCCTGGGCAGTTCCCACTCTCGTTCGCATCCCATCAACCGGGTGTTCGAGAAAGAAGCAATGAAGGACGCAGCATGGCGGACGAGTGGGAGCGTGAATCTGGCCACTGCGAGCGCACCGGCCGGTCAGATGAGGCAGGCCTACGCGCCGAGCTCCCGTGACAGGGTGCTGCAGCGGCCATCGACCACAGAGTGCAATAGAGATGGCGCGTTGTGCGTGTCATGGACACAGGGCCCGAAAGAAGAGCTGAGGCATGTTTTGCAGCGCATACATGCAGACACGGGAGCGGCTATGTGCGGCCGCATCGTTGGGTCGCAGATGACCGGCCTATGGGCGCGCTAGGAAGCCAGTCGACGCAGTAATTTAGCGTTCGCCTCTCGGGGCGCGCATATATGCAACATGGGGGCAGCGTGGGGATAGGGCGGCCCAGATAGCCAGCGAGATCAGACGTTGACGCGGTATGGGAGGCGAAAAGCGCATGTACGGAGGAACGGCACCGTACTGAGGACGAGGAGATGCGAACACAGGGAACAGCAGGCAGCGCGCGGGAAGCATTCCGTAAGGACCATTACGGATGCGGCCAAAGAGGAACGAAGGGTCGAATGGGGGAGAGGAAAAGAGGAACGCGGAGACGGAATGCGGGCAGACGAGAGAGCGAACACGTACATCGTCCCAATCACGTTCGGGGAACTGGACGGCCGGGGATCTCCGCTGGATGCCTGCACAATTGACTAGGACGTGGATGTCACCGCCCATGGCTTCCAGCGCCTGCGGGAAGATTTGCTTCACGGATTCAAGGTCTTCGAGATCGCAGTGGACGGTCTTCACGGTGCGCCCGAGGGCGGCGATCGCGTCGGCGGTGGCATGGTTCGCGGACGCGGTGCTGGGGCGGACGACGAGGCAGATGTTGGCGCCAGCCTCAGCGAGGGCAAGGGCGCAGGCGGCACCGATGCCTGGAGATAAGAGCGACGTTATTACGGTGGAAAACACGCGTCGAGAGCAAGTTGTAGGACGTACCGCGGCTGGCGCCTGTGATGAGCACGTTCTGGCCGGCGAGCGAAAAAAGGTCGAGCGCGGGGACTGCGGGCGTCGGGTCCATGATGGGCGAGAGAGAGAGAGAAGGGCAGAATATCAAAGAGCATGTCTGCGCTGGCAAGCTGGTATAAATCTGCGCGGAGAGGGAGGGAGGAGCAGAGGGCGAGGGAGGTCTGAGGATGGCCGGGAGTCGGGTGGCGTGCGCCGTGCGGTGGGCCTGGCACCGCTACCCCAGACCGGCTATTTCCCCGGATCGGGATCCGGCGCGGACCTCCGGACCAGCCGAGGCCGTCCACTGCACTTTCGCTCGCCCAACATGCACGCCGGGGTCTCTCCGCGCGCGGTGCAGGCACACACACTGTGGCTGCTCTCCATCTCTGGAACGTCTGCCGGCCAGAGCACGCTTGCGCGGGGGCAGCTGACCGGGTACGGGGCCGCGAATGGGAGAGGGGGCGATAGGGGAATTGTCGCAGGAGGAGTGCAGAGACGCGCGGGGACGGAGACTGGGGCGGAGAAGAGGGCAGCAACGTGCCGCGCCCAAGATGCAGGAAGCCAGGGTCTGCGATTACCTAAGCGGTGTCGATCAGCAGAGGGCGCGGCGACTCGGTCCGGGGCAACGCAGCGGTCCAGCGCAGAACACGCTCCTCACGAGACTCTCCCGACTCCAGGCTATAAAGCCGACTCGATGTCTTCTCCACCGCAAACCACTCCCCCGCCCCTCGTGCGCCCGCCCTCTCTCACTCACACAACACCCTCTCGCCATGTCCCCCGTCGCTCTCCCCACCCAGCACGCTGCCGTCCTCCACGGCGCGAAGGACCTCCGCCTCGAGGAGCGCACCGTCTGGCCTCCACAGCAGGGCCAAGCTCAGGTCGCCGTAGTCGCCACAGGACTATGTGGATCAGACCGTGAGTGCCTCCCCGTGTTCCTACCGCAACTCCCTCGCTCAACTTTTTCCGTCTATCACCAGTCCACTACTACATGCACGGCCGTAACGGCGACTTCGTCGTCCAACAACCGCTCGTACTCGGACACGAGGCAGCAGGCATCATCACGGCCGTCGGGCCAGGCGTGAAGAACCTCGTTCCTGGCCAACGCGTGGCCATCGAGGCGGGCATTATGTGCAACAACTGCAGCTACTGCCACAAAGGCCGCTACAACCTCTGCAAGAACATGCGCTTCTGCAGCAGCGCAAAAACCTTCCCACACTCCGACGGGACCCTCCAAGACCGCATGAACCACCCGGCGCACGTCCTCCACCCGTGAGTCTCCTTTCCCCCTGCCGCGCCTCGAGCTCTTGCCCGGGCCCGGTGGTCGTATCACGTGATTTGGCTAACGGCGCGCCTTCCGCAGACTACCGGACACCTGCACCTTCGAGCAGGCCGCACTGGCCGAGCCGCTCTCCGTCCTCCTGCACGCCTCCCGTCGCGCAGGCCTCACCACCGAGCGGCCCGCGTCTGTGCTCGTCTTCGGGGTCGGCGCGATCGGCCTCCTCGCGTGCGCGCTGGCCAAGTCGTACGGCGCGCACAAGGTCGTCGCGATCGACATCAACCAGGCGCGACTCGATTTTGCGCAAGAGAACGGCTTCGCGCAGCAGGTGCACTGCCTGCCCGTCGCCGACAAGGCGAAGACGACGGAGGACCAGCTCCGCCGCGCGAAAGAGACCGTCGCCGCTGCGCTCAGCAAGTTTGACCAGCCCGACGGCTTCGACATCGTCTTCGAGTGCACTGGCGCCGAGCCATGCATCCAGATGTCCGTCCACGTAAGTCCTCGTGCGTTGCTGCCCACCGCGACACCAGCTTATCCTCGGTGTGCAGGCCGCAGTCACCGGCGGGAAGGTCATGCTCGTTGGGATGGGCTCGCGGAACGTGACGCTGCCGATCTCGGCGGCGGCGACGCGCGAGGTGGACATCCTCGGCTCGTTCCGGTACGCGAACACGTACCCGACTGCGCTCGCGCTGCTCGCCGCAGGCAAGCTCCCGAACATCGAGAAGATCATCTCGCACCGCTTCCCGCTCGCGGACGCCGCGAAGGCGTTTGAGCTCATGGCGCGCGGCCGCGACGACGACGGACGCATGGTCATGAAGGTTATGGTCGGTGGGCAATAACTGCCCCTTTGCTAGGCAGGCAGGCAGGGCGGGCCCTGATGACGCGCGATGAGCGACGATTTGGATACCACGGATGATGATGATGACCACCATAGACGGCTCTGCCCCGCTTCGAGGGGACCTCACGCGCACGTATCGCACACCCACACACTACCCGCCATGCTGCCACTATCTCGACACACCCGACTGTACTTGGCCGCACCCCGGCTCCGAAAGCGTGCTGCGCGGAGGCCCCGCCCTCGACGACGACCCTTGTATCTGTATCGTTCGTGCCCGCATCGAACATATCTATTCGCATATCTGTTGTCATATACTACATATCTCACATGAATCACTACGGATTATGGGAATACAGAGAGGCTGCGGTTCGAGTGCAGAATGTTCAGCCGCTCATACAGCTTGACGACGAGTGCCATTAATATTCATGTTTTCCTCCGGAGTCCGCGGAGCATGTATGGCTTGCCGCTGTGCAAACGCTCGCAGACACACATACAGCCTCCTTTCGCGGCGATCTATCTTAGGGTACTAACGGTACGTGTCCTCAGATACGCGCGTACGGCATACCGGTGCAACTAGTACAGCTGAGCTTGAGTTTGCACGCGTTGCATCATCGGACGGCTCACGACGAGTGCCCCTTTGCCCATGCGTAGCGAGGCAACGGGGCACCGTGGCTCTGGGTATAGCGTACGGTCGCGCCCGGTTCGCCAGCAGTAGCTGGCTATGCATATTGTTTCCCGTGGTCCGATAGTATACGGCATACGATGTCAGTAGCGACTCGGAAGCTGCACTCCCCCGGGGCACAACTGCTGGTACGAGCCGCCGCCGTAGGTACTCCAGGGGGCGACAGACGTTCTCGAATCGAAACGGAGGTCACGTTCCGGCCGGACATCCGTCGCTCGAGGCCCGCGCGCACAGGCTGAGATTTCTTGCCAACTATCATCCGGTATGCCTCTACGACCGTACCGGCGCCACCGCGCGGCGACGCCGCCAGACTGTACTAGTGCGCTGCGAAGACACCGAGCGTGACAGCGGCTCCTATCGCACCGGACCGAGGCTGCCAACGCCACTGGGAGCCCGCATTGACTCGGCGATAACCTACTCCTCGAACTTGGAGCCCCGCCCTGCGCTCGCTGCGGCATGCGCGCCGAAGCCGCACATATTAGGTTCGGTGCGCCCACATGCGCACAGTGGCGTGTCGGGGGCAGTCGAGGCAGGACCCTGCAGGCGCGGAGAACTGTGATGTTGCGGATACCTTCCGGGGCCTCACCGGCCTCACCTGCGGGCCTGCAGATTGTGGGTACAAGCTTCGGTCGAAGCAGCATGAAGTGCCGCGATGACGCCACCCCGTTTCCTTCTGCGCATGTCTGAGCCCGCACTGCCGTACGCGAGCCCGTCTCCGTCCCAGAGAGCCCGCGGTAATGAACTGCGCTGCGAACATTGCATGACAGGGCGCGGCGATCCCGTTGGATTGCGTGGAGCACGAAGGGACTTCGAGAGCAGGTAGTAGCACGATGACGTTGCGATCGAGCAGCGTGTACCGCACGGACCCGCCTTCCCGACGCAGGCTCGAGATCGACGTGCAGATGCGGCGCAGGAGATATGCGCAGGAACCTGGGGTGGCCAGATTGTCAACGCACGATGGGATGCGCACGAGGATGTCGATGCGGGCCTTCGGGCCGGCTCAGGGCGCCTTGTGAACAGAATTTGTTGACACGTTCTTCTGCTGCTGCGAACGCATGCTGCACAGAGGAAATCGGCTGCTTGAGCGAGGGACCAGGCAGAGGCTCAGGCTGCGAGCTCGAATGGCCCAAGGTCCGGAGAGCCCGAGAAGATGCGTCCGCGTTCGCTCGGTAGCGTGGCAGCGACGGCGGTGCGGCAGCGCGAACTCAATGGACCGCATTGAATAGGTGTCCTTCCGGAGGTCGAGCCCTACAGTGTCCGTGCTTCACATTTCTCCATGCGATTCGGCGAAGGCAGCTGTTTAGATGTGATGCTGCGGGACGCGGCTCGCCTTGCCTGCGCGTATGCGTCATAGGGTCAGACGCGTAGGTTGCGTAGGCACGCATCGGCACACGCAGGACGGTTGAGTATTCTTCTGGCGGTCGAAGCCTGTAGCCTGCTTCGTGTACGAGTCCAAGCTGACCGAGGTCCTTCATCGGTTCGGCGTGCGTACCGGCCCGGATCTTCCGTGGTCCGTAGTCCATCAGAGCCGAGACCGAACTAAGGATGCGCAGGAAATCCTCAACTGGTTGTCGGATGCCAGGGCCAGTATTCAGTCTTGTTGATGAGGTGCATATGGAATTGAAAAACGGCACCTCGTCCCGAAGCAGGTATTGCCAACGTGGGGGCGCTGGAGCGAGCGGAATGTCGGGATTGTCGTACCACCAGATACAGTCACGGCGTAATTGCAACCTGGTGGCCAGTCCCGCTGATACAGTATCGCAATGTGGTCGTCTTCGTGAGTTTATTCAATGGAGCAAACCCCTTGAGACCCCGTTCTAGACATGGCTGGGTTGCGGTCTTGCGTAGCCGTACAGCCGCAGGTCATCCGAGGACAGCGGAAGATATCTGAGAAGTCAAGGGTCGTTCGCTTGCACGATATGCGTTTGAGGAGATATGGGGTACCTCATAGAGGACATCGGGCCGATATGTGGGCATCGATGGTCGCCCAGGAAGCTCATTACGTCGCCAAAACGTACGATAGGTCATTGGCGCACCAACGGTGCATGCCCTGCCTTGATATTGTACCACGGGTACTACCACGTCCAATGAGCCGCGGTACCGACGCCCGGAGCATGGGCTAACTTGTTTGTCCCGCGCGCATGGGTCCAGATACCCTTCCCTGTCAGAGCAAGGCGTAGATGGGTTGACGCGTAGGTACTGTTGCAACGGAAGAGGGGAGATACTCACCTCGTCCTCAAGCTATTGGCAGACTTCAGCCGCGCTTACGCCTATCAGAGGCGTGCGCACCCCGTAATAACGTAAGATGCCATGGCCATCATCGTCAAGGCATGGTGACATTTCCACGAGGTCTTCAATCCCTGAGGTGGTCACCAGACCAGCGCACATCGAGCCTTCCGTCCATCGATGGAAAATGGGACGAGATGAGATCATCCGCAAAGATAGATGTTTGGTACGCCCAAGTCTGTTTATGTGCCGAATTCAGTGCTCTGTGAAGAGGACTGTGTTGGCTCGCCGAGCGTTCCCGTTAGTGTAAAATTGCACAGATGACAGACAGCAAAAGAGAAGAGAAACCGGCTGATACCTTTGCGATATGCAGAATCACAGCCATATGCGATGAGACACACTACTGACGTGGAGGCGGCATTTTCCAGGAGCGGCTTAACCGAGCTGCAACTCCTCTGTTACCTGAGAATGAGAGAATGAGAAATCCACACTAACAATTGGAGAGGACGAACATTATTTCAAATCCTAAGCAGGCAAGTCTCAGGGTCTGCAGTGGCGTAGACCGGGCTCCGATTGTCGGGCAGTTTGTTCACCGGTTGGATACATGAGGAAACTCGTGATTGAACGTTTGGGTACCCAGTGCGCCAATGTACTGTCGCTAGAAGCACATAGAGCCGAACCTGAAGCGCAGCAGGACGAATGTAGTGAGGGGAACAAAGCACGAGGCGACACCTCCACTTCTCCCAGGCAAAGGACCGCGGAGCGCGGTCAGAAAGTGTCGACGGAGGTGATAGAATCATTCGGTTCCTCGGGACGAGCGATGAGGGCGTCCATCCGAAGACCTAACGGAAAGGGAGGAGGCGACAGGCGCGTAGAAGAATGCTCTTCAGAGAGACGGAAACAGCGTGTATTCGTCCATGGACATCGGACTCACCGTCAGCAAGTCAGATTGGGCGGTTATCTATGTCTTTACGGCCGAAAGGGAGCTGCAACAAGCAATGTGCCATCAAGAGCCAAGATCAACCCCAATACCGTCATACGAGTCCCAGCGTGCCAGGACGGTAATAGAGGCGAGGGACATTTTCCGCAAACGTCAACGGCACAGGCACTAGACGTTGCGGTGATAGGGATGTTGGATGGGCCCAGACATCGCCGAGAATTCCAAGGGATATAGACTACCATGTATACGGTAGTCGCCATTAAGTTGAAGACTAATTGATGACATGTGAGCATCTCCACTTAAACTTCAGGAACGAGGCACTAGAAACATACATCGCATGATCGAATTCGGTCTGCGTTGTACACACGCACCGGGGACGAGTAAGTAATGCAGTATGACGGAGACGAAGAAGTGTGGAACGGAGGCCCAATGGAATAGCTTGATGCTGGCAAGAACTGCTGCAGTCAGTGCATCTATCTTTGTTGGCCGCTCCCGTCCCGCGGAGCTTGCACTGATATTCGCAACGTCTACGGTGATTGGGAATCGCTTCATACCGTGTGTCATGGGTCCCTCCCTGTAATGTAGAATTGACATCCGGCCACCATCTTTGATGTGGCATAGATATTGGGGCTCATTTTGTCTATATCAACTCATTGAACTTCAATTCATTAGGAAATACGTACTGTATGAAGCACTCTTCTATCGCAGGGTCCACAGATCTCTTTGGTCTCTGCTCGGCACGACGGACCGAGCCTAGGGTTCATTTGCCACTGGCATTAACCAGATGAGAGTACCATTCAAAGATAGCATAGCGGGGTGGCGAACTTCCAGTATAGGAGAGATTGTCTGCTCCGTATGTCCTAGTCACATCACTAGTTGTCCTAGTCATGAGCTAGGCTTGCGGAACCCAGGCCCGCAGTTAGCGGTGAGATGCTATCAAGAATATACACAGACGTACCAAGCCTCCGATACCACTCATCACAAGATATACCTGTGTGCGACCTTATGTACTGGGGCTACATACTTCCCTGGTTCACCCAGGCTACGCAAACCACTTTACGCTAGTAACCTTCTGAGACAGCCCGAGGCCGTTGAGGTCTGGTGGAAATGGGGCTGCCGCTTTTCCAAATGTTTCTCGCCATTTCCCCCCACCTACTTGGAGATGCTTATGAAGTGGACGATGGCTCAAGACTCTTGAAGTGGACTTACAATGAAGGGGAGGAATGCGCCGTGACTGAGTTGCGCTCCCGCACATGACGCATTCGACTTCGAGCACGTGATATTACGTCAGGGTTACAACTGGTCAGCCACCGCCACAATCGCCTCTTCATCCCAATCCACCACCACCTCCATTGCTCCAGCGCGAGCATCTGACTGTTCATATTGGCGACAACTTCTTTGGAGAGCGAAAAAAAGATGCAGTTTGACTCTTTAACTGCTCTCGATAGCAATTCTTTGACACCGGCGGGCTACGCTCAAGTTGGCAACCCGGTTGATATCGATAATGTGACTGTCGTGTTTTACGACATATCGCTACGGCATGGACGTGATTCTGCTTTGCTAACATCAATTACCTTATAATCCAACATACCTACCTTCTGTCATGCCACGAATGTAGGTGCGCAGTGAAGTAGACGCATTGGGTACTCATATCTGGTACTCATATCTATAGGTACTGTAGGTATCTTCACCTCACGTGGGTACCGAAAGCTGTACAAAATTCCATGAACGATCCACTCATATACCCTGCGGCTACTCTGCGGCGTTGATCGATACGTATGCTCAACATCTGTCCGAATCATAAAGGGCACATGCCTAGCTCTCTCGCCTTGATTTGCAGCGCCTAGGGCTCAACGTGAGATGAAGCTGGTTCCCATAGTGAACTCCCACTTACCAGCTGTTTCGACATGAAGCGAGACGACGCGAAGTCCCCACCGGCGTACCACAGCTATGACGTGTCAGCACTAAACCCATTGCTAGGAAGGCAAGAGGCAACGTACTGCTGGATGGCCGGTTGGTCTGTACACACCCCTGATCTCGCCTTCATCGTCAAGACCCCAGATAGGGCTAGTGTTGTCAACGACCTCTGCGCCGTATATCTCTCTGTGGCTGAGGCGTGGGTCGAGGTAGCCTGTCCTGTTCACGCTCTGAGTTCCTTTCGCCTTCATGCTATCAACTGCTACTTACGCCCATATCACCAGATCCGCTGGCTGTTCGCTCCCATCGGAGAATACAACACCATCTTCGGTGAGGCGATCGACTTCGACGCCCTGCTTCACCTTCACCTTACCGGATTCGATGAGGGGAGCACATCCAACGTCCACCCCTGCTCTTGGATCAGCGCCTTTGTGTGTGTTAGCGTTTGTGGCGGTACTCACAGAAACCTATGCTCAACTTCAGTGTCAGCAACATTGAGATATCCACAAATGGTGAGGCTTACCCCCGCTTCTCTCGAATATGAGGAAGTGCTGACCAGAGCCGTCCGTTCCCATATTGAGTTTCACCCCACCTTTCCTCAATTGATCGTGCAGCGGCTTCTCCCTTTCCCACATCTCTGCCTCCCTCTCTCGTGCCATGGACCGCTGGAGGTTGATGGGCATCGAATTGAACTTGATATCACAGATCTCATACGGTACCCCGTCGGGGTAGCCCTTCGCCATTGCACCTGCGACAGTGTTGATGTGCACAACGCATGTCGATGAACGCTGGACCATGGTCACCGACTTGGCCCCGCGGAAAGACAGGTCCTGGCAGAGATCGGCAGACGTGTTCCCTGCGCCGACCACGATGCAGTGCTTCCCTGCATATGGCTGTCCGCCCATATACTTGCTCGCATGATATACGATCCCTTTGAAGATGTCTGTTCCTGGTACCTCCGGTATGCGAGGAGCGCCCAAGGCACCGGTCGCTACGACAACGTGGACTGGGTGGAGTTCAACATCCTGGCCATCTCTGCAAACAACGACGTTCCATCGCTGTGCTACGGCATCGTAGGTGGCGCCGGGTTTGATTTGTGACTTCGTCCAGACCACCAAATCTTGCGACTCCACGTACTGCTTAAGCCAATTCGCTACCTTGTCTCTTGGCGTGTATGTTGGCCAATTCTTTGGGTATGGCTGATATAGTACTGAAGCCCAGGTATGAGCCACCTGCAAGTCATGGACGGGTCGATACGTACACGTATGGTGGTTCTTGGTGGTATGTAGCGACAGCGTCGGATATCGTTGTCTCCACTGATCACCGACCACAGCATGTCTCTCCACTACCAACGCAGGGATGTTCATTTGTTTGAACCTTGCCGCAATATGCAGACCCGTCTGCCCAGCTCCGACTGCGGTGTACGTCAGTAAGTAGTAGGATGCCATTATGCGCTCATAATAACCTCACCAATGATGACGTAGGGATCTTTCTCGATCGCCTCTCTACGTGCGCCATGCACCTCTTCCCACGAGAGCGTATGCCCATTATATGTGCCCAGTTCGTGACCTCTCTCCTCGTGCCCTTTGATGTCCGACACCATCATGAAAACCGAGAGCGCCCTCCACTGGTCACCGTCCGGGACGAGGTACGCATACCCGTGCCCACGCCGGTCAAGAGTCTCGAACGTAAACCCCGTCGCAAGGCCCTTTTCAAGACCTGGTTCTGGCTTCAATCCGTCCTCGGTATCTAGCTTGAAGTTCGAAAGGTGCAGCGGTGACAGCGTGTCCTTGAGGTACGCTGCGATCTTTGTGCGTCCCTCGAGCGCGCGCGTATTCCAAGTGAAGACAAGGACGTCGCGCAGCCAGCCGTTTGGAAGGAAGCAGTCCGTGACCGCGTCAATATCTGCTTGGAAGGACGCAAGCGCGAACTTCGTCAACCAAGTACTAGCCTTCTCTTGCAAGTCCGTCATGATACTGGGTCAGTCGTTTGTCACTCCGGGCGTCCCGCTCCCCTTATATGGTGTCGTATGCAGTGAATATCGGTCGCTGTTATACTCAATAAGCAACTTGCTTCAATTGTACTAGCCTCCGCGTCAGCATTGGACACGTACGGGTGAAACTGCGGCCACTGTCCTCTGATATAGATCTTGACGTGAGAACAACCGAAGGACAAGGCAGATCAGCAGACGACTGTTCCTACCACTCGGTTTTATAGCTGTTTCTGGGACCTCTAAGTCCGGTGACCTGCATAGACGGTGTAATGCTTATCCTCACTGACGATTGCACGAGCGGCCTCCTTCGTGCGACACGACAGAAGGGCCTTACAGCATTCGCCAGACTCGCGCGACACCTTAGCATAGCTGCTAGTCTGTCGGCAAGTTTGCTTGGCAGTTGATATCCTGCACTCTCCGCTGCTCGGTGTCTCGTGGGTCCAGCGGCACCACGCGGGTATCTGGGCAGTATCTTTGGTATTCATCTTAGCGCCAAGTGGTTGAACACGGATACTTATGCTACAGTGGTTGAATCAGAGGTACCATTTGTCTATCTCTCCGCACACATGCACTCTCATCACCGCTCATACGGGCACAGCCACGATTTGCGGAAGCCAACTCTGGTGGGCCTGGTGAACCTCGACGATGCGGAACTTGGCCTCTGAAAGCAGATATGCAAATTCGGGCACCGTACGCTCGCACGCGTTGTGGTTGCTCAGCATCTGCATGGAGAGGTGAGTAATACGAGGACAGGTGACGAGAGCTGACTTACGTTGAGGTCCTGCTTGTACGACAGTGAGTTCGCTACACCCCAGTTGGCTAGCAATGGCTCAGGTGCCAGAGCTTCTGGGTCCGAAGTACCTGTCTCCTGACCCGCAACCTCCTGCGAACGTGAAGCGTACAACATGATGTTGTCGACGATCACAATACGGGTATCCTTGTTGCAGCTGGCGCGAATGTTTTTCAAGATTTTGATACACTCGGCGTCCGGCCAGTTGTGCATGATCATCCGCAACAACCATACAGCGACGTTCCTATTCTCAGCAGGTTGGGGATCAAAGAAGCTGTGTCCTGCCGAGGTGTTGGTCAAACAAAGAGAGCATATCCGTAAGAAACCGACCTTGGAATGTGACGCGCCCTTGCGCGAGGGCTTGTGCATGGTTCGCCTGCCAGAACTACAAACACGCTATCAATATCGCCGCACTAGTAGACAAAACGTTGATACAAACAATAGGACCTTCGGCAACAACTGGTGGTGTATCCTGGACGATGAGATGGATCTGGGGGCATGTTTGCACGATCGGCAGGGATACGGAGCCAACACCGCCTCCACAATCGAGGACGATGCTTCCAGTAGGCAAACTGGACCAGTTGAACCCTGAATAGATATGAGCCATGCGTCAGTCAGGATTCGGCAGACAGTGTTTCGGCTATTGCGTACCGCGCAGGATAGCGTCTGACGGCGTCATACTGTTCATGCCGTGCATACCCATACCAAAGCGCTTCTTGCGGAAGTTGTTCTCAGGCAAGTTCAGCCAATCGTACATAGCGATGTTGCGTGTTCCGGGCCAAGCCAGGGCAAAGGAAGCGTCATAAGGAGAGAATGAGTTGGTCATCTGCGGGTCCTTCAAGACGTCTGCTGTGAACACCGCATTGTGGAACGTTTCATCGGAGCTAGACGAGGTCCGTCAACAGGCGATCCCGCCGATGAAGTAACGGCAACATACAAGATTCCGACAAGTGCGGCGATACCATTGCTGCCATCGTACTTCTCGTCGGGGCGGGCTTTCAATTCAGCAAGCGATTTACCAGTGTCCATCGCAGAGGAAATGCTGTTGTTCGCGAACACATTTGGCGAGACCTCTTCGAAGACGTGGTGCGTAGCAAGCAGACGAAGCACCCTAGCTATGGGGGCAATGCTCGGTCAGAATGGGGAAACATCACAATCAAACGATCATACCAAGCTTGAGGTGATTTACACCATTCAACGCGCCAATCTCTTTGGCACTCAATGCCTTCTTCGGGCCCTGACCCTTCTCGCGCAATATCTCAACAACGTGCGTTTCGACGGCAACACGGAGGGACGCGCTCAGTTGATGCTGAATGTTACGGTCTCATCAGACCGCGCCTAGATAATAATCGAGCAGCTTACCGCCGTCGACATGTCCATCAGATACCGCTCTGGTGTACGAACCAGTGCCACTAGCTGTGATGCAGCGGCCACTACCTCGAGGGACGGTTTCAGGAACTCGGCCCTGGTAGTCGCCGAGGTATGCTCAGTAGCCTTCAGCGACTCTTGTAGCTGCTTCAGCTGAGCCACGGACGACGAGATGACGGAGGACAATGCTTCTATCTGCTTGATGTCCATGTTTGCGTCTGCCTGCAGTGCATCATACGTTGTTAGTAGCTACAACGAGTCAACTGCACGAACAACGTACGTGGCGTTAGGATGCGCTGAGGGTGATCAATCGAGGAGTAACAGCTCATCCTGAGAATCCAAGAGGCTTATAAGTGGATCGACGGGGGGACTCGGACACAGAATTGCGATATGGACTAGTACCAATGAAATGACTTGCGCAATGGAGGCGCGGGTGCCTACACGCTGTCCCCTTGACCCTCTGATGGTTTCTTCTCGTGCGAACAGGGATACTGGCGAAAAGGCGCCATGGAGCCTGCGAGTGAGCGGCAAAGGCGGGAAAGAGCAATGATTGAACGCTCCATGTCCCGCGGTTCCAGGCT
Organism: Fomitopsis palustris; assembly: GCA_029783445.1. Lineage (NCBI taxonomy): Eukaryota > Fungi > Basidiomycota > Agaricomycetes > Polyporales > Fomitopsidaceae > Fomitopsis > Fomitopsis palustris. The sequence continues at coordinate 588,569 of JARAOQ010000004.1, forward strand.
TGAGGCCACAAGAGCAGTCTTTCTGATCAGACCTGAGAAGTCTCTCCGACGCCCCCGCCTGCTCATTGAGGGAATCGATCCCCCACAGGACGCCGCCTTCACGAGGTACTCATTGCACTTCTCACACTCGTGGACGCGCTCTCGAGGAGATATCATCTCTTCACTGCTCGCCTCGGATGATGATGCGGCACATTTGCGTAGGGCCGATGACACCGGAAGCAGAAGTATGACGGCGCTCACCATACCGATAATGATATAACAACGCCTTCATGGTATGATGCTGCAGTACAAGATCGCCAAGGATTTACCACCGCATCATTGCGCCGGCGCTCACAGTCCAGAATGGAGGACGATTAACAGCGCGCGGACAGTGCGAGACTATCAGATAGATATCTTCACAGGAGCGTCTTCGCGACTTGCTCCCAGATAGCAGCAGGGTTATTCACACTGTGTACAGCCCCGGCACAGAGGCGCCCACGCAAGGGGAAAGCAGAAGAGATGGTCAGAGCAGTGCGATATCCCATAAGACTTATGAATGCTCACATGTCAGCAGTCAAGGGGAAGTTCACATCGGCTGGATGGCCTTGCCATTCTGGGGTGCATTCGCGAAGCATTAGCAATCGCTAGCAGGGAAGGTTATGATTTGCAACAAAGGAGTGTGGGACTTACCCTCCGGCTCCGACGGGTCGTCTATCCCGAAACCAAGTCTCCAAGTGACCCCATGAAGGCTGTTGGTTATGCTATGAGGTAACAAAACCTCAATATAGTCGAAAAAGGGTAGCAGCGGGAACGCGTACAAGTCCGGCGGGGCAAGCGTGTGATTCTTCAGGCCAACACTCTGCGTAAAGCGGGCACGTCGTCATTGATGTTCCCGTGTCGAAGAAGCTATTCCAAGCCACGTTGACTAACCTTAATCTCGGTGTCAATCGTGGGGAAGCGGACTGATTGGCCCCCAACGACGCCACAATACTGCTGCGGGACATCCTCTTTCCCGCCCACGACCACAGTCGTGGCGCCCTCTCTCTTGGCCATGGAAATCTGGTGTCCTGCGTGTGAGCTCATGCGAACGCGCCTGCGGAGGTGCCACGTACGCTGAACAGAGAACAGGAGCTCGCGCACCTGGTTGGGGCGTCAGTGAGAACGGCCCAGCAGAATCGTTGGGTAGAGATACCAACCGCCCATTGCTGATAATGACTACCTTCTTCGGGTCGAATAATGCTTCCTGAGGTGGGTCCATCTCGAAGGGTTGGCATTCGTCGCCGAGTCTAGACTCTCCGGTCAGTGAGCACACGTCACAGAAAGAGAGATTGCTGCCTACCGTTGACTGAACAAATCTTCCACGCCATTGACGACCGTCTTGACCGGCGGTTGGAGCCAGTCTTCCTCACCAGGGAACGGTGTGTTGTTCGCGTACTCCCAGTTCAGCGGGTTGTAGAGGAGAAGGTCGCGAGGGTCCGCTCCGATAGCGATCTTGGACACGATGAGCTGAGCCAAGGGTGACGCCCTAGTCTCAGTTTGCAGCCCTGCTTGTGGGATAGTAGTGTCTTTCGGGCCTGCAATCTATTGGCACTGCTTTAGCTGCGGCGCATCCTCAAGCCCAGGACACGAACTATGCGATGTAGCCACTACCGAGGACGAACAGTGTCAGCACGCATGTACGCATCCTGAAGTCATCGTCTTACATGAGCGATGCAGATGTAGCCTTCCGCGTATCACATCAGTATTTCTGAGCCCGTTGATGCCAGCAATCATACTGACCTCCGCCATTGTTCGTCTACCGAACCGAACTGTCAGCACCGTCCCACCCATGCAGCCAGCTGCGACACGTACCACGTCCACGATAAGCTGCTCCGCACCCTTCTCCCTCAAACCCCGCAGCCCGTCCAACAAACTCGTCTGCAGACCCGCATACGAGCTTGCCGAGAAGCTACCCAACATCAGCACGCCCGTCGGTCTCTCCGCCACGCTCGCATTCAGCATGAAGAACTGCGCGACGCCCGCGCTGCCCTCCAACGGCGCCGCCGGCGTCATCTCCGCCGGCAGCTCGATGTCCCGCGCCGGCCGTGCAGCATCTACGAGCTCGTTCTTGTGGTGCCGGCGCCGGCGCGTGGGCACCTGGCTAGAAGGGTCGAGGAAGGGCTGCTGCTGGGGCCGCTCGCTCGCCTCGACTATGACGTTCGGGCGCGCATAGAGGTCGACGCCGTTCGTCGCGCTGGTGGCCAGGCAGTTATTCACCCAGAATGTTGACGCGTTCGTCCATGGCTCCACAGCCGTGGACAGGCGCGAGCGGTACGGGAGCTATGCGTATCGCCGTCAGCAGAGGGGTCAGTAGGGTATTCGAGAAACGAGTGTAGCGTACGGTAACCTCCGCGAAGGCGACGTTGCTTCCATTCTGGATCTGCAGAGAGAGGTGGACCGAGTCTCTGAGCGGCAGCGTCTGCGCGGCGAAGTCTCCGAAGTAGTATGCCCAGCCGGCCTCTGTCCTCCCATAGCTCGCAAAGAACCTGAGGTGTGCCACGTTTTGAGTGTTTGTATGTAAGGAAAGAAAGACGGACAATCGTACATGTTCTGGCGCGTGCCGAACGCCTGCATGCGTCCAGTCTGACGGGCGCTTGCGTCAACGGCAGCAAATGGCGAGTCCCCGTCGATAGCCAGTACTTCTGCGCCTGCAAGCTATATAGTGTATGGTTCATACGAGGGAAGGTCTATTGAAAGAGAGACGCTCACCAGCTCGAGCTTCCCCTTCAAATCCTCCGGTAGCGCATCCTGCCAGAAGTCGAGCTCCTCCCCGAACTCCGCGGACGAGATCTTGAACGCCTCCGGCGCGATATGAACGCGCTGCGCACCGAACGCGTCCGTCAACAGAACCAGTGGTATCGGCAAGTACGTCGTATACAGAGCTCACGCACGCGCGTCAGTCCACACGCATGCAAAGACAAGCACACGAGAGGCTCACAATCATAACAGAGGTTCATGTAGAAACAATGCCCGTCGACGAGGCGCTTCAGCGCCTGCACGAGGTCGAGATGGAGGGCAAAGTCCGAGGGGTAGGCCTGCGCAGCGATGCGGGCGAGGTCGGCGTGCACATCCGTGTGGATGTCGTCGAAGGGCGGGGGCGCCTGGCGCTGGTAGTTCACGGACGTGTGGAACGCGAGGGTCTTGTTCAGCACCTCGACAATCTGGAGTGGTGCTGCGTCAACAGGGGAGATGCTGAAGGCAACGAGGAGAACGCACGTTGTCCTTGATCTCGGGGACGACGGGGAAGGAGGTGAAGCATGCTCGCGCGTCCCGAGGTGATACCCATGTCTTGTTCGCGATAGCAGCGCATGGGTCGCTGTGAAGCGTGTTTATAGGGGGTATAGTTTGTCCATGGCAGATCGTTCCAAGATACGCAAGAAAGAAGAGAAATAGTGGCCGCCCGTGCATCCTGGGGTCGTTGACGTTCACGTCGGTGCCGTCAGAGCTACTCAGGTCCCAAGTCACTGCCTAGAGAACCAGCAAACACCCTCGAACCGTCACTGTACGCTTCGCAATAGATTGTACAAAAGGTAGGCGGAACGAGCAAGCAGTGTAGGTTGTAATGGCGAGGCGTTACACCATTTCAGTCCGAGTGGGTGGTTATGGCAGCAGTTCGTCCGGCATGCCGGCCCGGACAGCTTCGACCAGTGCTAGCGCCCGATACGATCCTTGCCTCCCTCCACCAACAACCGTCGGGGCACAACCGGCCAAATGAAGGAGCTCCCTGGAACTCACAAATAGTCCTCAAACTGGAGAGCACTGTTTTGCAGTCGATGGGCGCGAAGGGGATACACGTTGGTAGCCTGCTTTTACTACATTCGTTCCACTCTGCCTGATATTCGCTAGCTCTTCACTCTTCGCCGTCGAGCTCCTCGTAGTGCCGGAACAAGCCCATACTGAATGCCTGCCTGCGGCCGCTCGCGATATATTCCTTGATCCCATTCTCCCCCTGGATCCGCTCATGCAGCGCAAAGACATTGTCATACTCGCCACTCTTCCTCAACGCCGCCAGACGCTTCGGGAACGCGAACAACAACCCATCGACGACCTGTAGGTGACGGTCAGAGTGGGACTTACACTGACGGCGAACCGTCGAAAGACATACGTGGAAGAGGGTAAGATCCGCAGTAGTAGTCTGCTTTCCGACGAGGTAAGTCTTGCTGCCCTTCTCGGTGGCAGGGTTGCTCTGCAGCACGCTCTCAAAGTGCTTGAAGAACTTGGGGATACGGTTCTTCCTAAAGTCCTCCGCGCGCCGCTTCGCCTCCTCCTTCTGGTCCTCGTAGTAGAGCGCAACCGCGATCGGGTGGTGCACGTCGTGGGCCTCGTTGGTCAGGTCGAGCGCGGTGAGCGTGAGCTGGTTCACGGTCGCGCGCTCCTCCTCCGCCTGCTCGCGCTCCGCGTCGCTCAGGTCGCGCTCGAGCACGCGGCTGCCCTTCTCGCCGGCGAGCTTGAGGCGCGGCGCGAGGTAGCTGAGGATCGCGGGCGTCTGGGAGAGGAAGCGGCCCGAGGGCAGCTCGAGCGCGGGCGGCGCCAAGTGCGGCGGGTGCCCGACCTTGGCGGGGTCCGTGATCGTCGAGAGCAGCGTCGCCGGGGAGAGCATCTCGCTGTAGGACTCGCCGGCGTACTCGAACGCGAGCCGCACGTATTCGCCGCGCCCCGGGATGCCGGGCCACTGCGGCGGGTCAGCGTGGTGCGGGGAGGGCGATACGGGGGACGTACGTAGTAGAGCTTGTATCCGCCGGTCTTCGCCTTCTTCTCAGGGGGAGACATGGTCGCTAGCCTTCGCAACTGTGGTTGAGAGTGGAAAGAATGAGTCGGGATGCGCGACTGAAGCTGGTTGAAGGCACGGATGCGGCGGGCGAGGATCGCAGATGGCATGGATCAGGCATCGCTGGGGAGGGGTTTATATACATCGAGGGAGAGTCGAGACACTGACGTCAATCCATGCGCGTGTGCCCCGGGCTGCCGGCGAGGAAGCCTGAAGGACTCCTGCGGCAAGGGCGAGCTGCAGTCATTCAACGGACGACCCATCAGCTGATCCGAGCTTCGTAAGTGCACCTATGCACGCAGTGCGGCCTCGACGCCAGTATTTGAAGTGAGAAGCAGACATGTCGACGTCTACGGCAAAGTTGACTCGACTTCTGGGGAGTCACAGCGTGCATATTGATGGCCAAGCGAAGGCAGCCACAGCCCACATATCAAGCGTTGGACAGGAGCCCTGCGCCACCTCGTCATTCACTGCTGGTGCCGACGGGGTACGCAGCCTGCTAAAGCTGTGTACTGGGTACGGCAGGCCGTCTTGTAGCTAACGACTATACCACGCTGCAGAGCGTAGGGCGACACCCTTTCCGATGCTCACGGTCCCGGGGGTAATGCGCATGACGGCGGTAGATCACAACAACAACGCACCCTACCGCAACTCGCAAGCCAGCTTAGTCCGAATCAACAAGCTGCATAGACGAAGCCCAGCAATACAGCCAGACAAGCCCCACTGCAGGGGATAGTATCCCACTCCGCCGTCCCCGAGTCCCAGAGCAGCCACAACGCGCGCCAGGCCAGTCCTAGATCTTCCCTATCAAGAGGTTCCTGACCATCTCGCGCGCGGTGATGCGGCACGTGTGGTAGAGCGACCGCCAATCCAGCGTCGACGAGAACGCGTCCGCGAAGCCAAACGGCAGCATCAGCGGGATCCAGCCTGCATGCGCGCACCCGCGTCAGCACCCGCACCGCGCGCGAACGCGAGACGACTCACCGCGCGCGTACTCGAGGGCGAAGCAGCCCTCGTGCATCTTATACTGCTTGACCTCGCCGCGGCGGAGGTGGTGCACGCTCCCGGGGCCGTAGCGCTCCCTCCGGAGGCTGGGCGGCCTGAACGCCCACTGCTCGCCGACGAGGATGTTGAAGTAGTCGTCCGCGGCGTGCGCGCCCGTGTGGCCCTCCGTGCCGAGCGGCGTCCCGAACACGATCAGGTACTCGGTCACGCTCGCGTGGATGACGACCATCGCGCCCATCGCGCCGCCCGCGTTGTTGAGCACCCACTCCGCCGTGTCCGTGTTCAGCGCGAGCCGCGGGGCGGGGTAGGCCGCGGTCAGGTTCGCGACGATGTGCGCGAGCATAGAGTCGATGTCCGTGGGCGAGGGCGCCGCGCTGATGGCGGCTTGCGCGATTTCGTGGATCGTGGTGGGGTCGAGGACGTACCACCGGTCCTGCGGGAGGCGGTGTCAGCTCTGTGTCTGGGGGCCGCCGATGACTGCGTGGACGACGATGTGGTTGGGCTGCTCACCTTGATGGCATCCAGGCCTCTACAGACCGCCCATACGAGCGCAACCCCCGCGAGACGTACGAGCCATGTCTTCGCCCACGCGAAGCCACGGTTCTCTAGCTGCACCGTCTGTGTCTTCATCTGTGCGGCAGCCATTTCCAAGGAGCGACATCGCCCACAACGACGAGCGTGTTATACCGCACCCACCCTCGGCCGGCATACCACAGAAGGGGGCGCCTGCGAACGAGGATCGTACCATTTCCTGCGCTTGGCGGGTGGTCGTTCGGAGTGGAGGGCGCGCGGCCGCAGTCTCACTTCCTGTGGACGGATTATTCAGATGCAGGTGGAACACGGCGCTCCCTACTGGTATTGGGTAGCAACCGGCCACTCTCCTCCGGCCATCCTCATTCGTCTTACGCACCAGGTCTCTATGAGTCCCAGGGCCGGGCCTGACCTTGAAGGCGGCGTGTACTGGCACTGTAGAGCCGTGAGCCACGATGTAACGCTGTATGGGCAGCACTGGAGCCCTCGAAGTCGGATGACGGTTTGGAAAGCACTGTCGTCGCTCCCGAAAGGAATGCAAGTAGTGCCCCGTCATGTGATCGACCCGTTCTCAACAGCGCAGGAGTCCACCGTGATGTCGCGGCGCTCGTGTCATTCGGGTTACCCACGGAGGAACACCACTTACCTCAGTTTTGTCCGTTGTAGGACATAGGAGATGGCGAGGGCCTTTTCGAATGGGACGCTAGTCACCGGGACGGGCCGTCCAGCTTTGGTCAGGACGCCCGTGACATGAGATACCCAGTCGTTCGCTTGCAATGTCCTGTCGCTGCATCGTCATATCTCTACACACCTCGTAGCAATCCGTATCCGGACCCGGTACGACTGGTCACACGACCTCCACAGACGAGGCCGACCACCATCCACTGCATTAGTCCCGCAGGGGCTCGTATTAAGCGCGCAATGTGCGCGGGCATACATACGGCGTAAGATACTGTGCGGGCCTAGATCAGATCTTTCCGACGAGGAAGTTCCTGAACATCTCGCGCGCGGTGATGCGGCACGTGTGGTAGAACGTCCCAAAGTCGAGCGTCGACGTGAACACGTCCGCGAGGCCGAAGGGCAGCATCAGCGGGATCCAGCCTGTGCGCGCGCGCGCGCGCCCAATCAGCGCTGCTCAATCCACGCACGACGCGCGACGGGGCACTCACCGCGGGCATACTCGAGGGCGAAGCAGCCCTCGTGCATCTTGTACTGCTTGACCTCGCCGCGGCGGAGGTGGTGCACGCTGCCGGGGGTGTAGCGCTCCATCTGGAGGCTGGGCGGCCTGAACGCCCACTGCTCGCCGACGAGGATGTTGAAGTAGTCGTCGGCGGTGTGCACGCCGGTGTGGCCCTCCGTGCCGAGGGGCGTCCCGAACACGATCAGGTACTCGGTCACGCTCGCGTGGATGACGTACATCGCGCCCATCGCGCCGCCCGCGTTGCTGAGCACCCACTCGGACGCGTTCGTGTTCAGCGCGATCCGCGAGGCGGGGTAGGTTGCGGTCAGGTTGGCGACGATGTGCGAGATCATGAAGTTGATGTCGGACGGCTCGGGCGCGGCGGCGACGGCGGCTTGCGCGATCTCGTGGATGGTCGTCGGGTCGAGGACGTACCACCGGTCCTGGGGAAGGCGTATCAGCATGGCTGTAGTTCCAGAAAGCAAGCGCAAGATGAGGGCAAGCAGGCAGCGCATTACGGCCACACTGTTCCGTTCGGCGCGGACTCGAGCATGTGCATGCCTCGCGAGAAAACCTCCTTTTTGCGCCGTTCAAGCGCAGCTACGCACCTTGATAGCATCCAAGCCCCTGCACACAGCCCAGACCGCCGCTGCCCACGCGAGGCGTACGAGCCACTTCGTCGTCCACGCGATGCCCGAGCTCGCTGGCTGCGCTGTGCGTGTTTTTGTTTTTGAGGGGGCCATGTCGGGGAGGGACACCAGAGGGAGAGGGGGCCGCGGTCGTGTGCAGAGAGCGGGTAGTAACCGAGTGAAATATACGCGGGAGGGACGCCGCCACGACGAGGGCGCCTACGCGCGCATCGTACCATTCCGCGACGCGTTGCGGGCGCCTAACACGCGTCGCCCACGCAAGAGCAGATCGCTGTCCCGGGCATCCCACCACACTATGTCTAGCCTAGTTTCGAGCCTTTACTTGGCCTCATAGCAGCACAACCCATCGCCTGCGAGCAAGCATGCCCCCTCAGCACATCGCCGTCCTCGGGGGCGGTCTTACAGGGCTCTCCTCCGCCTTCCACCTCGCGAGACGCTTTCCCAAGGCCCGCATCAGCCTCCTCGAGAAGCAGAACAGGCTCGGAGGGTGGGTCATGAGCGAAAGAGTAGACCTGGAGGTCCCGTCTGCCGACGGCACACGCCAGACCGCGCATGTGCTCCTCGAGGGAGGCCCGCGGACACTCCGGCCGACCGGGCTCGCCGTGCTCGAACTGGTGGGTGGATGCGCTGCTGTACTTCCAGGATACATTCTGATTGACCCGCGGCAGGTCCACCTCCTCGACCTCACTCCTTCCCTCCTCACCGTCCCGCGCACCGCCCCCGCCGCGCGCAACCGCTTCCTCCACCTCCCAGAGCGCGGACCCGGGCTCGTGAAGATCCCCGCGTCCCTCCCGTCCCTCTTCACCTCGCCCCTCGCGCGCACGCTCCTCCCCGCCGTCCTCCGCGACGCCCTCTCCCCCGCGCACCGCCCTCCACCCGCCGCCGCAGACGAGGACGGGGACGACGAATCCGTCGACGCCTTCCTCACGCGCCGCTTCGGCGCGCCCTTCGCGCGCACCTTCGGGAGCGCGCTCGTGCACGGCATCTACGCCGCGGACGCCCGCCGCCTCAGCGTGCGCGCAGCGTTCCCGCAGCTCCTCGAGTACGCCGCGCGCGGGCGCGGCAGCGTCGTCCGCGGCGTCCTCGCGAGCGCCCTCGCGCGGGGGCCGCCCGCGGGCGAGGCCGCGGGCTATGCGCTCGGCGAGGTGGCGCGCCGGATGGAGGGCGTGAGCGTGTACTCGTTCCGCGACGGCATGGGCGAGCTCGTGCGCGCGCTGGAGCGCGACCTCCTCTCCCGGCCGAACGTGGAGATCCTGCGCGGGGACGGCGCGACGAGTCTGCGCAGCGCCGACGGCGAGCGCGGCCTCGCATTCGAGGTGAGCACGCGCCCCCTGCCTTCCTCGCCCGCGCCCCCCGCTCACCGCGCCGCCGCGCACAGGTGCGCACCGCGTCCGGGACGACGCTCGCGCCGAGCCACCTCGTCTCCGCGCTGCCCCTCCCCGCGCTACACGCGCTCCTCCCGCCGCGCGCCGCCGCCGCCGCCGCCGCGCTCCCGCACCTCGCCGCCGAGCCCGCGGCGTCCGTCACCGTCGTGAACCTCGTCTTCCCCGGGCCGCCCGCCGCGCTCCTCCCGCCCGGCTTCGGCTACCTCGTCCCGCGCGCCGCGCCCCCGCACGCCTACGCGGACCCGCTCGGCGTCCTCGGCACCGTCTTCGACGCGTGCGCCCTCCCCGCGCAGGACGCGGGCGCGCCGACGACGAAGCTCACGATGATGCTCGGCGGGCCGTACCCCTCCCCCTCCGTCTCCTTTTCCGCCCCCTCGGACGCGGCGTTCGTCAGCGCCCTCCTCGACACGCTCGCGCACCACCTCGGGCGCCCCCGCGCGCACCTCCCCGCGCCGCTGCTCGTGCGCGCGCGCACGCACGCGGAGTGCATCCCGACGCCGACGCCCGGGCACGCGGCGCGGGTCGCGGAGCTGCAGAGAGCGGTGCGCGCGCGCTGGGGCGGCCGCGCGGAGGTCGTCGGCGCGGGCGTCGGCGGCGTCAGCGTGCCCGCGTGTGTGGAGGCGGGGCGCGGCGTGGGGAAGGAGTGGTGAGGGCGTTGCATGTGTTGCGTCTACTCTGTTGTGGGTGTCGTTTGTGTGTGTGTCGCGGTGCTCGACGTGCTGCGATGTTGGTGCGGCGATTGATGTACATGATTGACGGGCGACGGATGGGTCGACGAGAGCACGCGGCGATGGGTGCGACAGACTGGGTGGATCGACGCGGAACGGGTCAGAGCAGTAGTCGACGAGAGCGCCGACACACGACTGCGACGACCTCCTCGCGCGTCGGGGGGTTCTATATATGCGGAAAGAAAGAGCAGGCGGGTTGTGCACGAGTGGAGGGGCGAAGACCCGCGCTAGTGGATGGAGGGACCTGCCTACAGTACCTTCATCGGCATTGATTGTATAACGCGATATCACACTGAGCAACCTGACGTCGGTGCTGACCGACACCTCTCAGGTTGGGAAGTGATGGGAGATGGCGACGCCCTTCAAACCGAGGCGGAGGCATTGCACTCCAGGGAGTGATCAGCTAACCGTGGGCAGCAGCGTTGAAATGTGCGCTGCGTATATCATCTGCATTCCAGTGTTCGGAACAGTGCGGTATAAACACAACAAAACGACGTCCCTCATTGTATGCGTCTTGATCATATATGTATATGTATATATCTTATCCCGCGTACGGACCTATCGCCAATTCGATCGACGACGAGGAGGAGGAGATAGAAAATTAGAATCGAGAGTACCTCGCAAGAGTCGGGACTTGCAGACGCGCGTAGTGGGCCGACAGCGCTGGACGAGTGACGTCCGATGATCGAGCGAGCCGCCCACCACGCGCTCCGTTCGAGGAAGGTGCGCTATTTTTGGCCTCGTGAGCTCGACGTCCGAGTGATATCAAAAAATAGTGTGCCCACTACTGGGAATGGATATGGAAGTGAACCTTGAGCGTATAATTAGCTGGCCAGATTGAATGGCGAAGGCGGGGTAAGTATACCACTGACCTCCCTTCGACCAAACGGACCAAACGGAGAAACAGCACCCCTAACGCACCAGCCTCCTCCGCCAAACAGGGAATAAGCCGACGTAGCCATCAGAGTGGGCGAGAGGAAGCCCGACAACGAGGACAGCCAGAAGTACAATTACACAGAGATATGCGGCACGGCGGGTCGTGTGTGAGGTGTGGTGTGGCCGGCAAACGGTAGAGTAAGTATGCAGTGTGGATATCGAGTCTACGTGGGTGGTCGTGCGGTCATGAGAGATCCACCTCGCCAGCGTCCCATGGCACCTGCGCGATGCCGATCGCGTACACGCGCGGCGCATCGTCCTCCGCCTCTCCCCCCGGCCCACTCCCAGGGCCGCCCCCGCTCCCGCGCGTTTTCCCCGAGCCCGCGCTGTCGCGCCGCTGCTCCTCCGCGATCGGCGCGAGGGGGTCATATGCGCAGGAGGCGCCGCCCCCCGCGCGCGGGCTCAGGCGGTGCGGCGCGGGCATCGCGATGAGGACGGCGACGGTGAGGGCGCGCACGGGGGGCGGCGGGGGCTCGGGGACGGGCGGGGGGAGGACGGGTGTGCCTGCGGCGGCGGCGGCGTTGAGGGCGCGCATGCGGCGGAGGGTGCGCATCGCGAGGAAGATGGACACGAACGGGACGAACTCGAGGATGCGCATCCCCCGCGGCAGCTCCGGCACCTGCACGTGCGGCTCCGCGAGCAGGCACGCGTCCGCGGGGTCCGTCTCCGCGCGCACGTACGCGACGGACAGCGGCTGTGCGGCGGTCAGTTTGGGGATGCGGGCGCGGGCGGGCGGGGCTCACCTGGAAGTCGCGGTATCTCCCCGCGGACGGCGCCGGCGCGGGCTTGGGGCACACGTCGTGCAGCTCGGGCGCGAGCGGCTCCTCCATGCTCTGGTAGGCGGCGTGCACCATCGTGCGGCGGAGCTCGATCGAGAGGCGGCGCGTCCCGAAGCCGCACCCGATGAAGAAGAGGAAGACGGCGACGAAGGTGAGCAGGAAGCTGTACGGCAGCTGGCCGCTCGGCGTCGAGGCCGCGGCCCCCGCGTACGTCGCCGAGGGCGTGCTAGAGGAGGAAGATGCGGTCGAGGCGGTGGTCGTGGACATGGTGTTCGTGCGCGGCGGGGCGTCGTGGTGGTGGGTCGTGCGGGAGTCAGGGTGCGAGCATGAAAGGCAGGGAAATGAAAGGCAGGGAAATCAGGGGCCAAGAGTCATGGAGGGACGGACGGTGTGTGACTCGAGGAGCAGGTGGTGGTTAGGAGGCAAGGTGCGTCCTCGACGGAGGCCATCATGGAATCGACCATTGCGCACCCTCGGGAACCTATCGAAGACACGCGCCCCGCACTGGGCTCTGGAGGCGCTGACCAATGCCGTCAGCGTGACCCAGATAGAGCCTACCCCGCGCGGGCGCCTGCCGATCGGCCTCGCGAGCTGCCGAGACAGGGCGCGCCGGGCTCCGTGCGGGCGGACACTGTCGAGAAATGCAATTTCCCCGCAGTCCCAGCTGGGCCAAGACCGTGCCTGTTATCGGCATGTAAGTACACATACCAGGCGGTGTGCGAGCCTGAGCAGTCAAGCCAGTCGGGCTTGCCGCAAACAGGACGCAGAACAGAGATGGCGAACGCAGCGCGAACTGTGGCGAATCGTGCGCACCGGGATGTGCGCAAAACACGCCAGAACGCATGTCCAGTGAGACTTCGGGGCGCCGTCGCTCGCCCTATCCTCGATCACAGCGACGGAGCGATGGACGAAGCGACCGTCGAGTCACCGGCATCGGCCCGGGCAGGGACCAGCGCCTGTGCGATCAACAGGCTCAGCGTAGCACACACACCTCGCGGTACGACCACACCCAGCGCAGGTACAGTGTGCCTGTGGAGGTGGAATTGACCCGCCCGGGGCCTCGGATGAATTAGCATGCTACAGTATTAGCGACATAGTACAAGGGAGACCGAGCAAACGCACGTTGAGCTGGGTATCGGGCAGTCCGAAACCTGAGTATAGTAAAAGTCGAAAGAAGCGAGTCTGAAAGAGATGAGAAAGCGGGGATGAGGGGTGGTTCAGAGCGATGGGAGAATGCAACAAGTGCACGTGGGGAGAAACTCGAAACACGAGCGGGGCAGTTACTTGCATGAGGGGAATGATGGCAGATCATCCTGTGCTACCAGGGGAAGAAGAGGTTTTACGCCGGACTGTTCTGCTCAGGCCCGCTGAGGGACATCCGCGGCATGGTACCCGAGAGACGATGCGCTCTTGGATTCGCCCAGTACATCTTGAACGTCCGTGCGGCGGGACCGTCGGGTCCCGAAGAGGCGCATGCTGCTTCCCAGGCCTTGCGAGCCCATGCTTTTGCGTTGGCGAAGTCTGAAACCTGCATTAAACGTGAGCACTAGGGTGTAGATGCCAATTGGTGACGCGTCAGAACTGACCATGACGCATAGCTGGAATGCGTCGAAACAAAAGGTCGCCTCGTACAGCGCAAGGCCTTCCTCTTGCAGCAAGCGGAGCGCGAGCTTTGCCTTCGGATTGTACCCATGAGCAAGCAACAATTTCCTAGAGAACGTACCGCTCGCTTACCTTTCGCATGCCCAGCGTCGGTTCTTTCAAGCACGCCCTGACCTCGTCATAGAGCCGCCGCACAGTCGCCCTCCGCATGTCGCTCTTCGCAAGCTCCTCCCCCTGCAGCGCACACGCCTCACAAGCGCACTCGAACCCGAAGTGCTCCCACAGGTCCGCATCGCGCTCCTCGCGCGGGCCCAGCACGTCCACGTAGTTGATGCACAGCTCCTCGCCCGCGCGGACCGCGCGCAGCGTGCGGAACACGATCGCCTGCTTCGCGGGGTCCCACACGCGGCCCGCGTTCGGCGTGCACGAGTGGTTCGCGCGCGCGGCGGTGAGGAAGAGCCCTCGGCGGCGGCGCTGCGCGGGCGGGGGCGGGGCGGGGCCGTCGTCGCACGGGAAGGCGTTGGTGTGGAAGATCGCGAGGGCGGGGAGGACGGCGCCCGGCGGGCGGTCGCCGGCGGCCTTGAACGCGTTCGCGAGCGCGAAGTACGCGCACTGCTCGTCGCGGCTGCAGCCCGCGAGCGCGGCGAGCACGCTCGAGTTCGTGCAGCCCGCGTCCTGGGTGAAGAGCGGCGGCTCCTCGAGGAAGACCGTGCCGCGCGGGAGCGCCTGCGTCGCGACGAGCCCCTTGCCCTTGTCCTGCACCCCGCTGACGTAGTACGAGGGCGGCTTGGACGTCGCGAGCTCGCTGCCCGGGCTCGCGGCGGGGGGGTGCGCGGCCCGTCGTGTGGGCGGCGCAGGGGTGCTGCTGCTCTCGAGGGTCAGGCGGAAGCTGGGCGGGCGTTGCACCTTCGCGGGGCGGTGCTCGCTGATTGTGCGCGACATCCTGGCTTGCGTGTTGCTGAGTGGCCTGCGGGCGAGATGAGGGAGGGGCGGGGCGGGAGGAGGAAGAGGTGCAAACGCACCGGATGCTGGAGAGGTGGCGACGGGGAGCGGGAAGTTGCGAGTGGCATCGAGGCAAGGATGCAGCTCTTTCGGGAGAGAAGCCAGAGCTGTTCAGCCAACATTCATCGCGTGCCTGATTAGATGGAGGTCTTTGAATTGGAAGCCTCGACGCCCATTTTATGTGGACATCTCTGCAGGATCGAACTGCCGCTGAGCGCAACGTTGCTTCCCCAGCGGACAGCGCTGTTCGTCGCTGACGTGTAATGGCTTGTAGATGTTAGTCGCCATGCGGCCGTGGCATGCGCGTCTCCTCCTCACTGAGCCTTCCTGTCCTGGGCTTTTATGCGGCCGAGTGAACATACCCCGCCTTGCGGCCTGGAGCAGTAGCAGGGGTGAAGTGCTTCTCATGTTCGGGAACCGAATAGTGAGGTATACGGGATCAATTCGACCTTCCCAGCACCAGAGTTCTGGTGACAGGGCATGTCAACAGAAGGGAATTCAAATGATTGACTTACCACGATGGACCCGTAGGCATGCTGGACACCTACAACTATTTAAAGCGCATGACCACTGTGGACGGCATCGGGTGTCCTTCAAGTTGTCTCTGTGCTGCAGGACACCATGCGACTGCCAACGAGTCCGCGCATTGCCAGTATCGCCGACTATTAGAGGCGACTATAACCAATTACCATCACCGTGATCACCAGAGAATCAACTACGCATGAGGGCTGCTTCTTGCGAATTCGAAGTCGAGTGAATGAAACATCGAGTCAGGCTGAAGAGTCCGCGACTGCACGTGATCGTCTTCACGGCGGTGAGCGACAGATCGGGCGGAGGCGCCCTCGAGGAACTCCTCAGGCTCTTTTGGGCAAACCATCATGGAGGGTGGGCTCGAGCCTACTGTCAAGAATAACTATGTAGCCGGCATCATTGTCTTGCAGACGAACTACATTGGGAGCACCTTGGGCATATTGCAACGTAAACGACCAAATAATGATCCACCTCCGACGAAATAGTAATACGAGTCGACCCTCTAGTCAAAAGAACCCTAATAATTCTCAGTTGACCAGCAGCCGATTGAGGGGCGTGATGTTCAGGGACCTCTTCACTCAGACACCGGGCCCGCGTGTCAGCCTCGAATCCTCGACATGTCACAATCCAACACTGATCTCATTAAGTACTGACCGTACACGAACGAGGCTAGCTTTACTCGCATACTAGAAGTCAGAGATACGTACAACGACCGTATGAGCAGGTGAACACAGCGTTCCTCAGTCGAGCTCATCATACTCCCACTCGCGCGCGAACAGGTCGTCCCACTCGAGCTCGCGACGGTAACGCCTGTTGGGAGAGTTCGGGGGAGGCGGCGGCGGCGGCGGCGGCGTGTGCGGACGGGGAGGCCGGGGCGGCCGAGGGGGGTTCGGGCGCGGAGGCGGGTGCCGGCGAGCCTCTAGGACGCCCCGAGCCACCAGGTCATCAGTGTCCTCTCGGCGATAGCGCCTGTTGGGAGAGTTCGGAGGGGGAGGAGGCGGTGGCGGCGGGGTATGCGGCCGGGGGGGCCTCGGGGGCCTCGGGGGGTTAGGGCGCGGTGGAGGGTGCCGGCGAGCCTCCAGGATACCCCGAGCGACCAGCTCGTCGTCGGTGTACTCCCGGCGATAACGCCTGTTGGGGGAGTTCGGGGGAGGTGGCGGCGGCGGCGGGGGAGTGTGCGGCCTGGGAGGCCGGGGAGGCCGAGGGGGGTTAGGGCGCGGAGGGGGGTGCCGGCGGGCCTCCAGAGTGCTCCGAGAGACGAGGTCGTCGTAGTACTCCCGCTCAACGAGGGAAACATCCTCCACCGCACGGCTGAGGGAAGCATGGTCAGCGCTGGGTCAAACGTATGGCACTGACGGTGAAGCTTACGCTGTGAGCGGAAGAGCGAGAGCAGGAGCTGCCGCTGCCGCAAGGAGTGCGGCGGAAGCAAGCGCAGAGTAACGCATTGTATGTCGTGTCCACTAGGTCGTTAAAAAGAGGTGCGGGACGTAAAAATGGACTGAATAATGTGAAGTTAGCACTGGTGCAAAACACAATGTTGAGCAGTTGCTTACTGGCCAGCACCCGGTGAGCTCGGAAGAAGAAGAAGAGCTGAGGGTCAGTGGAACGCATCTGCCCTTTAAATACGACAACACTCAGCCCCCTCCGAGGGATTTCTACGGACTTTCCGTTCGCTCATCCGGTCGGCTCGATGGGGGCGACATATCGGCGGTCGCGTCCTAGCTAAGTGGGCGGTCCTGCATTATTCTGATGGACAGATGTGATCATACACCGCAGCATTTCGTCTGCCTGATTTTTTTCGCGACGGGCGCAATGCGTTCATGCTTGCTTCGGTGCGGATACAGACAGTGCAGCTGCTTGTTCGAGGAGCTATTTCGGGTGTATTCTAATGGGCAGGTCCTATGTTGCCTGTCGGGGTCACATAAACTCCAACCGGTGAACAGAACGTGATACATCACTTTGTTTGTGCGTTGGGTTCCACAGCAAGGCTGCCTCCTCTCGCCGAGTTCCGGATTATGCTGCATGCATGACTGGCACCAGCGAGTTCGCGGTATGCGTACGGTCGAGCCCACCCACAACATTCGAGGCAAGAACCTGCAACCACATACTCGGACATCATACCATAAACTCCCACAGGCAATCGCGGTCGAACCTACCGGCAGCCGCGGCACCAGCTTGCGGGCCGTGCAAAATTGGCGCAAGGAACCAATTTGCTGCGGATCATAGGGCGAGCATCGGCTTGGAGCTGGGAAGGGGGGGGATCCAGATACCCGTTCGCGAACGATAACGGGTACCCCGGCATCCAAGTTGGCTGCCGCACCGCTGCAAATCTGAGCGGTGCCGCCAGTACTGTGTGTACACGTCTCTGTGAATCACACAATGACATAGGCATGCATGATGATCGTCGTGCGTGCCACTGGCGAGTACAGGTCTAAGCGAGCAGCGACGGTCACGTGGAAGTGTGCTTCCGAGAGAGTACCATGTAGCACTGCATGGCCAACAACGTCTAGAACGTTGGCCAAACGAAAGCGAGCGAGTTCGCTATTAGTAGGAGATTCGCAAAATAGGCTCAGCGATTCAAGCGAGGGCCAGCAGATCGATGCTCGCAGGGAAGATTGAATGTTGAAGGAGCGACGATTGGGCAACTCACCAAGGAACCTTCTTGACATGGTATCTAGCAACCACAATATCAAGTTACTCTCAGTCTGAGCCGCCAAAGCCTGGAACCGAACGAGACGGCGTTGTGACGAAATCAGTAAGTATAGGTAACTCAGATGATGAGGCAGCAAACCTACTTGGCTTTGTTCGTGGTTACTGATCCCTTTCGAGTGCTCGAGCTCCACGATGAAGGTCCAACGTCCAACCCTTGCTCACCACGCACTATGGCTGCATACAGTATGTATGAAGTCGCATGCTGAACGCACAGTCAGATGACACAGGAAGATATTGACGTCAATGTTGTCTTTGCACAACGTAGCTGGGCAAGCGCCGTCTTCTGATCCTATCACACAGATTTGTAGTCTATGTGTCACACATGTCACATTAATTTGGGGCTGTCACAGTGCGTCTATACGATAATTATTCGGATTAGTGTCTGCATTACACTCGCCTTCCGGACGACCCGTTCCTCACTTGCGTTCGACGACGATACCGTGACCCAATGGGAGCTATATGTTGTAGATGACTGAAGGTGCGTGGTTGGTGTTTAAGAATACTCAACGATCTCATTCGAGCATCAGAGACCAACAGTGGCTTTAATAGCCATGAGGATTTGTCGGCATCCTGGCGTGAAGATGCCACCGAGCTATTCACCGCCGTCCAGCTGCCCTGCGGCCGTTCAATACAGAACAGGTTCGTAAAGGTGCGCACCACACTTCCCTTGCAAGGCCAGCAGAGCTCAGCTGTGTGACAGGTAGCAATGTACGAACACATGGCAGCACTCTTCGGCGGCCCCCCGAATGACGCACACATGAAGCTATATGCGCGATGGGCGGAAGGCAAGTGGGGCATGGTCTGCACAGGCAACGTGCAAGTGTGTGGGGATCACCTCACGCTGGGCAGAGACATGGTCGTCCCGTTACGTCTCACTCCTGAGACCGTCTTGCCTTACGCAAGGCTCGCGAACACGATCCACTTCGGAAACCCCGACGCTCATGGGTCTGACGATGGCCCTCCGCAGACACTCGCAATCATGCAGCTCTCGCACCCCGGGAGGCAGTCGACGAATATCATTGGCGGTCGCTGGCCATTCGTGCCTCCCCTCGCACCGAGCGCGCTCCCCGTAGGTCGCGTAGCGTCGAAGGGCGAAACTCGGACATCTGCGCTCTTGGCGCGTTTCATGCACACCATTCTGTTCCAAACCCCTCGCGCGATGAGCTTGTCGGAAGTTGAGAAGGCTGTGGAGAGCTTCGTGAGGGGCGCTGAGTTAGCAGTGGCCAGCGGCTTTGACGGAGTGCAGTTGCATGCCGCGCATGGCTGTGAGCAACAGCTCTGATCCACTAGTTCTACTGAGATCTCATGTACTAGTCGGGCTGCAGATCTCATTTCTCAGTTTATGTCTTCAAAGGTCTGCTAACAATATTGCTCCAGCGGCGAATACTGAACTGACCATCGCCCCATCTACAGACGAACCACCGTACGGACGAGTATGGCGCCCCAGAGCATGCATTGCAATTCTTGCACAAGATTACACGTTCCATACGCCAGAACGATGGCATACCTAGTGATTTCATCCTGGGCATCAAGCTCAATGCGGCGGATTACATCGATCGCCTGAGCGAAGGCGAACAGCCTTCTAGCCCACACAACGCCGCCCTCGACCACGCATGCGAGATAGCTCATTGGGGTCTGGTGGATTTCATCGAAATCAGTGGAGGCGACTACGAGGATCCTGGTACGCGTGTGTTCCTTCCACCATCGTGTCCGCTCCTTGACAGATGCCGCATTCTGTACTAGCCTTCATGTCTCAGTCGACATCGCCCCGACAAGCATTGTTCACGGATTTCGCTCATGCAGTCAAGCACAGACTCACTTCCACCCAGATATCGAAGCCACCTCTGATCTTGCTCACGGGTGGTTTGCGCACACTGCCTCTCATGTCGTCCGTCCTGATGCATGGCCATGCGGATCTCCTGGGCATCGGCAGACTGTCCGTAGTATGCCCTGACCTGCCCCGCGTTCTCGAGGCTGCTCTGGCGAGCGATGTCAACCCAGACGAGTTCCCTATGGTTCCCCTCTGCTCTCCCAACTTCACATCGCCGTCATCGTCCCGAGATCTCTTTCACTCGGTCTTCGCACATCTCATTCGCTTGTGGTCTTGGCTTCCGATCCACCTACCGAAGCTCGTTGGTGCGGGGTCCGTGATGGCATGGTACATCGTCATGATGCGGCGCATCGCAGACAGGGAACCGGTAGAGTACGGCGTCAGCAGCGTCGAGGCCGTGCTGCGGATGTGGATGTGGCTTGCGCCTGGGTCGAGTGGAAGTGTCTTGGAATCTTGGTGGGTAATGGGTATGATAGGTGTGTTGCTGGGCTTCGTCTTTGGTGTTGTATTCTCGTGAAATTGTGACATTCAGTTATGGGCGTGGCAGTAGTGGCTGCACTTCGCACAGTGCAAGCCTCAGAAAGGCGATGGATGGTGGTACACCGTACGACCTGTGAGCCGACAAGGGAACCATTGATGAGAAGACTAGTCTCCTCTCAATGTGATCGAATTGTGTCCCTTCTAGTGTCTCGTTGATATGAGACAACCGCTACTCTCTTTGCCGGCATTGACCACTCGTATGAGAGAGCACAATGCTCAAAACACTCCCTGAGTGCCGCCATATTGATGCTGAGAAATTGCAGCAGTAATACTTACTAGAGTCCTCTGGTGATCAACTGTCGCGCTTCTGATAAATCGTCCGTTCAATTCAATGAGTCTGCGGCGACGTACCCGCCCCGAGATCGCAGCGTGCACATGTATGCATGCTCACGTACGTACATTGACGTATTGATACAGAGGTGTAGTCTAACCGCTGATCTTCCCCTGATCTTCCCATGGTAACCTAGGACTCCATGTTCGCCAACCGGAGGCCATCGCATGAATACTGACTCCCTTCTACTCGCTCAGTTCAACGCCAACTTGGCCAACTCGACAGAGTGGTAAGGCTTCATCACACCAAACCCATACTATATGTCTGATATGTGCATATCCAGGACGATGACACCGAGCCTGCCGGCGGAAGTCGTGTATAGCATCCTCGACCATTTGTGGGGCGATCCATGGACCTTGTTCAATTGCGCCTTAACCTGCCGTACTTGGCGAGATGCCAGTCGGCGGCTGTTGAAACGTTGGGACGGCCTCCAGATTTTCGACTTCGATAACTTCGATCGTGTCTCTCGGCTTGTCACCTTCAAAAAGACACGGCATTTCTATAGCGACCTTGGCCGCCTCTACATCACCGACGACAAGAATAGGCCATTCGTACATGTTCTTCCCCTGCGGCTTCCTGGTTCACTATTCCCTAATGTCAAATTGCTCCGGCTCTCGCACGTAGATTGGACGAGGCGCAGACCACACAGCATGGTCTTCGACCGAGTCGCCGCCTTTACATCCGTCATCGACCTCAGTGTTTTCAATGGTCGTTTCGGCTCTTCCATCGATCTGCACAAGTTCATAACCGGGTTCAGAAATGTCGTCGCGTTGGAATTGGATGACGTGCGCATCATTTCTGGGGCCGCATGCGGACTTAAGTACTGGGACCGAACTCATGCTCTGCAATCCCCCGTTAAGTGGCTACGATTACACGCTCTCCGCCTCAACGATGAAATGCCAAGCTACAGACCCGGGAGCGAACAACCTTTCCTTTGCAACCCTCTCCTTGTATTATGCACCACTTTCACGTCGATCACGATCCTACATATCCGACGGTGCACATTCCGGATGTTGGATGACGTCTATCGCATGATACAGTCTTTCCCGCGCCTTCAGGACGTCAAAATTGTGGATGTACACTGTCGAGTCCTCAGCAGCTATCATTTTGCGGTACCCCAGAGTGGCGCTTCCGTTACACCCGCACTAGAGGCTTTCGTCGCACACGTCGAATCGATCAACGAGGGAAATGGACTGCTGGAATGGCTTGCCTCTAGCCAGCCTTTGCGCAGCCTTCGGACGCTATCAGTTAGTCCGTGCAGCTCCTCCCTCGTAGGTCGTACCCTGAGGGCGATAGGACGCAATGTCAACACCCTCAGCTTAGAGACTAGAGCGACAGAGGGTGAGTGGGACCCAGCCCCGAAGCTAGACAGCTCGCTGATCACGTCGCTAACAGGCGTAGCGGCTGGGAAGATCAAGTTCGCCTTCGTTTCCGGGGCTGATCTTCTCCACCTCTGGATTAACCTACAACGAGACGTGCCTAGCCTTCTGTGTTCTTGCTTTGCTGCGCTCCAAGGGCTCGGGGAATTGGAAAAACTGGGGCGTGCAATCCGACAAATCAGGCTGCACTTCAACTCTGAGTCGCGTACGCAATTCGGAACAAACCTACAAGTCGCAGCTTCGATATCGGATGCAGTGGTCGCCGAGCGCATCACATCCCGTCCTGTTTTCGCTGCTGTTGAGCGGGTCACAGTCGATCTCGCTTCCTACCCCTTGATGAAGGCGACGAATTCGACCACTTTGCAAGCAGCCAGGGATCAAATTCGAGGCTTGCTCTCTGTATGGGACCTGCGTGGATTGCTCCACTTTTTGTATCCACGGTGGTACTCGACAAACCCAGATATAGGCCAGCCCACCGAGGATAACCTGGACTCAGGTCTCAAGGATGACACCGATGACTGGGACATTTGGAAGGAAGAGTGATGTTGTATGGGAAGTCGCGCTCTGTGGCCTGATGCTGTGGCGCGATCATATAGTACACTAGTGAGACTTACACACACATGTACAACGGACATGCGATGTTTGTGTTGGTCGAAGTCAACACATGGACCATGGTCACCGTCGATTGCGGCTTTGTCCGGAGGCTCCAGCTGGTCCTGCCGCGGCGCCCTTTCGCATCTCCTCCTCGTCTAAACCTGCTTCGGCAAGTATTTGCTCCACCTCTTTGAGAAGGGGCTTGTACTCGGCTACAAAGGGGGGTGAGTAATATCGACCATGCACAAAAGCAGGGACTGCGACCAACCGTAGCGCTCCTTCGCCAATGCGAAAGCATCTCGGCGCAGCTGCTTGTCGCGTTTGTTGTTGCCGGTGCTGTATGCTTTCTGCGTCCAGTATTCGCCTGAGATGTTGCGTTCATACCATGATGAAGAACAATCGCGGTGGGTTACTCACGAGATCGTGCATAGAACATCGCAAGCGTTTCGCCAGGAAGTGGCGTGCTGAGCACATCCTCCTGTGACCGTGTGCTAACCTTCGAAACGCCCATGAATGCGGTTGCCTTAGTACGCAGATCACTCTTTGCGGTGTCGAGTCAATCTCGAGATATATACATAACCAGTGAGTCCAAAGCGCACCTTCTCGGCGTCCGAGACCTCGAGTGCTTTTACTTCCTCAACGATGTCTTCGAGATCGTCCGACTTCTTTGCTGTTTGTTGATCATCCTCAGCTGGCTCCCCTACTACTGTATCGTCATCGTCTTCATTGTCCTCATCCTCATCTTCATTGTCCTCATCCTCATCTTCATCATCCTCATCACTGCTCTCGTCATCGGCGTTGTTGTCAATGACGACATTACTAGGCTTGAGACATGTGAAACGATCAAGTTTGTCGAGTGACAGTGCATAGAAATCGTCTAGGGTGTATTCTTTCGTCCCCCTCTCGAAGATGCCCCCATAGCTACTTGATCGGTTAGCTCTTATCAACACCAATCGGTGAAATAAACTAGAAGCGGCGTACATGTACAACGTGTTTCGTAGGACAGCAAGCATTGCATTGTATCGAGGCATTGGGCGCGTAAGCTCCGGGTCGTCTGGATCAAACTCGTCCGCTCCTGGTTTGGGGGTCCTGGGTGCTGAGGCATTCGTACTCCCAGCGGTCCGCTTTTCAGTGTCCTGTGTATGCTGTAAGCTGTAGGGAATACCCTGTGTTCTATCTTCTTACATCTTCTTCATCGCCGCCATACTCTGTGTCACTTCCTGCCAACTCATCCTCATCCTCATCTTGCGCTTGGATCAACACTGGTTTCGGTTTCCTCTTTGCCCCTTTCTGCTTCGGCCTTTTTAGCATCAAGGAAACCCATCGACCATTACCTGCGATCACGTAGCCATATCTAACCCAGACAATTTAGTGCTGTGGCTATACACTGAGCATCAGTAGGACGTACAAGTCATTATGGAAGACACTCTCCAGGGACTCTTCGTTTGTGTCTTCGTCTGTAACACCACCGAACAAGATGCCCATTCCCTTTGCTTGCCATAGAGACATCGTGCAGCCCGATCGAAGGGAAGGGGCGAACGCGGTCGATGGGCGCTTGCGTTTCTCCCATTTGAAGGCGAGGGGCTCTGCAGGTGGTTTCCCGTCTTTGGGCTGGTTCATGGAAATTCTGTGCAAAATTCGGAGGTTGAGAAACAAGAAACAGAAGGTGACGATGGAAGATACCTCAGAAACCATGTATCATCTAGCATGACACCAATCGGGCGACTTCCTTTTGGGTATTCCTTGCAGTATCCCCCTAAGGATTAATTCAATGGCAGGTACGTTTCTCATCAGACACATGAACTCACCATGTAGTAGTATCCCATCAGTAGTGGGGAGAAAAGAGAAACCGCTCCTGGGACTGGCTCAAAGTGATTTCAAGGCGGGTTCACCGCGCTCATGTAATGTAGACATACGACGGTTGACGCTCTGCCTCCTTGAAGAAAATCTGATGCCACTTATATTCTTGAGTGTCGAATAACCATGAATCATTCAAATAGTTGGCTGTCGGATATGGAGGTGAGCAACCCTGCATAACGGTCGGGAATTGTCCGCCGCTTTGCCGCGGACTCCCAACTCACTTTTAAGCCCCGGATCATAGAATCCTCCGAACAGCACAACGTAGTGTTTCCACATGGCCATCCTGTGCTAGCTGTGAGCCTCGTGTGGCAAACGGTACGTCATCTTCTTACCTGTGTCCTGAACGGGCTGTAGGTCGTACCTTGGTCTCGATCCGGTCCCATGTATGCGTTGAGATGTCGAAGCACCAGAAATCCCGGTAATGGTGGAACGAGTTCTGATACAAGGATGAAAATTCACCACCTCCATGCATAGCGGTGTTATTGACGATGTCAATGAACAAGCAAAATGTATACACGCACCAAAAAGATATAACTTCCCGCCTCCGGCGGGGGAGGCAGCTACGGCGTGCGCAGACCTGGGACCCGGACATGTTGGAGAGACGAACCTCCGCCATTCATCCTTGGACACATTCAACACTGCTACATCCCTGTAAAAGATAGGTACATACCTTCTCGGGGGAATAACGGAAGACGTCATTATAGAAATACTGATATGGATGGAAAATTCAGACAATACGCCATTACTTAGTAGCCTTCTGCATACCGCCTTGCCATCATCGCTGAAGAACTCTCCCCCTATGGCCCATATGTAGTTCCCGCTGGGGCATGGTGTGAAGGTTGCATTGGCACGGCGGCTCGGGGGACCTTCCACAAGTTCCTCGGTGACCTTGTGCGCCTCTTCCCATTCCCTTTGTATCTACTGATCCCATGTCGAATACCGCCGCTTAGTCTTAGATGATGCACTCAGACTGATGTCCAACCTTGTCAAGAATTCCCTCGAGATCCTGATCGTCCTCTTCTTCCTCAATCTTTGTCTTGCCCTGCTTTTTCTTTTCTTTTCGCTCAATCTTCTGTGCGACCTTCGCTTTCTTTGCCGCTTTCGCGGCAGTCTTGCCCGTGTCCTTCTTCTTCTTCGCCATGTCTGTACACAAAGAGTATCGGGCAAGGCCGATGTTTGCGCGACCAGCTAGTACTTAGCAGTATAGCACAATCACTCTAGTTGCACCCTCCGTCACTAAGTAATCAATCGATGAATTTGATGTCTAAGCGCTAGGGTCATCAAACTCGCACGGGTCAGTCTCCTCCGACCATCCTGACACAGCAAACATATCACGGTGTTGTCAGTGGGGATTTTGTGGAGATATGCTTGATGATAAATAAAGTTTCCGCAGTGAGGAAACCATTTTTGGAGATATCCAAAGCTGAAGATATTTTGAGTTTCCGCATTTGACAATTATCAAAATTTCTCCACACAGTATCCCCACTGGTGAAACTGCTGCAGAATCTTAAAGGTTCGCCATTTCTGTGACAAGGGGTGGGTGCCACTGTGACACAAGTGCTTGCATTGTTCACTTGGGAGGGCCCACTCTGCCATATTGGTACATGGTACTGGGTACTGTATGGGTTGTGTGGAATGGCCCTTCTTATCTTGGTGTGACATGGAATGGGGTGGCATGGTGTGACATGGAACAGGGTGGCTTGGCGTGACATGGAATGGGGTGGCATGGTGTGACACGGGACGGGGTGGCATGGTGTGACTTGGAACAGGGTGGCTTGGCGTGACATGGAATGGGGTGGCATGGTGTGACTTGGAACAGGGTGGCTTGGCGTGACATGGAATGGGGTGGCTTGGCGTGACATGGAATGGGGTGGCATGGCATGGCACAGTTTGGCACAGCACAGCAAGGTAAGGCAAGGCAAGGCAAGGCACAGCATGGCAAGGCAAGGCATGGCAAGGCACGGCATGGCATGGCATGGCAAGGCATGGCATAGCATAGCATAGCAAGGCAAGGTGCCGCATGGCAAGGCAAGGTGCTGCATGGCAAGGCAAGGTGCCGCATGGCAAGGCAAGGTGCCGCATGGCAAGGCAAGGTGCCACATGGCATGGCACACTGCATCACTGCCCTCACAGTATGGCATAGCATACATGTTTGTCGGACTCATGCAATGCCACAGTAGCAATCAACAGGGCTAGAGGCCATGACAATGTATGCTATGCCATACTGTGAGGGCAGTGATGCAGTGTGCCATGCCATGTGGCACCTTGCCTTGCCATGCGGCACCTTGCCTTGCTATGCTATGCTATGCCATGCCTTGCCATGCCATGCCATGCCGTGCCTTGCCATGCCTTGCCTTGCCATGCTGTGCCTTGCCTTGCCTTGCCTTACCTTGCTGTGCTGTGCCAAACTGTGCCATGCCATGCCACCCCATTCCATGTCACGCCAAGCCACCCCATTCCATGTCACGCCAAGCCACCCTGTTCCAAGTCACACCATGCCACCCCATTCCATGTCACGCCAAGCCACCCTGTTCCAAGTCACACCATGCCACCCCGTCCCGTGTCACACCATGCCACCCCATTCCATGTCACGCCAAGCCACCCTGTTCCATGTCACACCATGCCACCCCATTCCATGTCACACCAAGATAAGAAGGGCCATTCCACACAACCCATACAGTACCCAGTACCATGTACCAATATGGCAGAGTGGGCCCTCCCAAGTGAACAATGCAAGCACTTGTGTCACAGTGGCACCCACCCCTTGTCACAGAAATGGCGAACCTTTAAGATTCTGCAGCAGTTTCACCAGTGGGGATACTGTGTGGAGAAATTTTGATAATTGTCAAATGCGGAAACTCAAAATATCTTCAGCTTTGGATATCTCCAAAAATGGTTTCCTCACTGCGGAAACTTTATTTATCATCAAGCATATCTCCACAAAATCCCCACTGACAACACCGTGATATGTTTGCTGTGTGAATGTCGACCTCCGACCCTACAGTACCTGTTCGAAACGCATATTCTCATTCAAATCGCATATGACTCTGACGATATATGATATATAATGAGCCAGATGGATTGTATCACCGTGAGGATGACCACATCGCATCGGCGCGCCCAAGACCCACGCCGATTGTTGAACCACGCGTCCGAGTCGGAGAAGGCTGTCCTTTCACTGGACTCCATCACCTGACGGCCCAAGTTCTTCCTTGCAACCATCCTGCGACGAGGATCTACAGTACAACGCACCAGAGGGGACCAACAACATCAGTCCTCGGTTCTATTGTTCACGGTGGTATGAAGCGCATGCCAACAGCCAATTGTTCACTGTCTACTCACGCTGCTATATCAATAGATACCTTCTTATCCGACACGTCGAAGCTGTACACAGGGGTTAGTGGGTCGAAACAATCGCTTTGACCACCACGAGGACCCCAGACGCCTCTGTGGCCCTCGGGACTTGTCATAAATCGCAACAGATGTGGTTTCGCTGCCTCAAACAACCCCGTACGCCCCTTTCTTGCTCATAGCACTTCAAGGTTATCTCGCTGTACTGTGCATTGGCTGGACCATGCCTGTCGTCTTCGGTGACCCGCCAATCTCGCCCTTCACGGCACACTGTCTGGCAGTCTTCTTCGCTGGCTCATATGTCGGCTCGCTGTACCTCTCGAAGAATACACGGCTATCGTTCAGGAAGGGTCTAGTCCGACTCCGGGAGGGAGAGCAGCGTGCCAAGGAGAAGGATGAGCGATGGAGGGACGACCCGGACGTTATTCGCGCGCGGTTGCTGGCAGTCAGTGTGAGCACGCTCTTGAGTTGTGGCGTAGTGCTGGTGTTAGTATGGGTGTTGCTTGAGGAGCTAGAGGTGCGTCGGATGTGATTGTTTTCATTTCTTTGACTTACCATGATTGCTTAGAGCCTGCCCGTCGCAGTGGAGACTACGCTTGTGCGACTAGGCTTTGACTTCACCGCTCCATGGTTAGAGCAGCTCCTTCCGTGTCTCGTCACCCCAGTACTCTACCTTGGCCCCCTCTACGCATACTGGTTGTCCGGCTGGCTGCCATTCCAGTGCAATTGGAGCTGGACACGGGACGTATTTCCACTCTTCACCACCTGGCAAGGCGTACGGAACTACGTGATGGTATGTGAGCTTCGTCCATTTGTGCGTAGCCATCGGGCTGAGCGCTGCGTTCTACTTAGGGGCCCCTCACTGAAGAGCTTGTCTTCCGCTCTTGCACACTCGCCATCTATCATTTCGCTGGTGCCTCAAAGGAATGGAGGATCTTCATGACCCCATGGTTATTCGGCCTAGGTGCGCATCCTGCTTTACCTCAATCGTCAGGCTCTTATGTGTCTCCTGCACAGCGCACGCTCATCATGCATGGGAAATCTATAACCGGTACGGGCGCACTGCAGCCGCAGTAAGGCGTGCGATTTTCGCTAGTGGTGCGCGTCGTCGATCGCCGTAATATATACGTCGTCTGATTGTACTACCCCAGTTTTCCAGACCATGTACACCTCGCTGTTCGGTTTCCACTGTGTCTACCTATTTCTCCGGACAGGCTCACTGCTTGCTCCCCTCACCGCGCACATCTTCTGCAACATCATGGGCTTTCCGCAGTACAGGGAGCAGATCGCCCGGTTCCCGCATCATCGAGGAGGTCAGTCATTCCGTAGCTCTGTATGGTACATGGCTGACACTTGGGGAACGCAGAGATCAGGATTGCGTATCTACTCGGAATAGTGGGGTATATATACACTATGGGTGCATGGACGCAGGCGTCGGACTCGCTATACTGGCGACCAGCAGGGGAGCGCTTGGTCACGATGTACTGAGAGCCGAAGGTAGCACTGTCGCCTCTGTCGATGCGGACGAGGGCAGAATCTCTTCGTATCGTTGTGGTCACCGTCTCACGGACTTAATATGCTACATTATGTTTCCTGCGCCAGTATACTCCAATATATACCACAGGGTGGACAGGCCAGGAGTATGTGTCACACAACTTGCACTTGCCGTAGAGTGGCCATGGGAGCACCTTCTTCCCTCCCCAAGTAATAAATTGTTCCTGCTAGTGGTGGGATGTGCTGTCGGGAGATAGACTTCTTGCGGTGCTCATTATATGCTCTCAATGGATGTTCATGTAACATTTGTTTGAGTTGGCCTTGTTGAGGTCGATTCGCAACCCTGGTGACGCTCGAAGTTCAGGTGAGGGTTTCCACTACAAGCAATGAGCTTTGCGCAAGCCTGTGAGATAGAACCTGCGAAAGCGACGGGATGGGATGGACCGAGGATAGTGGCAGTTGCTGCAGGACGGTCCCGTCGACGAAGCGCTGTGAGCCGTGTGCGGCGCGCTGAACGCGCGCGTTGGCGGCTAGCTCTCCCGGTACGTCGGTGTACACAGCCCACGACCTGCGGAGTATTGACGATGCAACGCTCTATCGTCTACCACGGCCTACTCTCAACATGATAGTGGATAAGCCTCCTGGTGAGCCAGAACCTGCCTGCTGTCTCTGTTCGGTTCATCAACGAGTGGCTTTGGGTAGCCGAAGTGAAGGATCCGGATCCGTTCGGCGACCATGCTTCTCCCAGGCCCGAGGTCACCACTTTCCAACCGCCACGGTTCGTCCCTTTCGTCGCGAAGTAGAACACTGGTGATAGAGCTCAATGAGTGCACAGAACCCCACCACCCCGGCCTAGCCCGTCCAGACGGGCATCTTCCCGGCGAGGGTCCGTCGGAACTATCTCGCAGCCTCCGCGGTATGTCATTTCAGTGAAACTGTGGCTCTTGTATAACCACTCACATTTTGGTCAGGTATGTTCACATTGAACGACCAGATAAGCCCCTCATCTACGAGTTCATGTCGTGGAACACGAACTCTATATTCCTCGTACCTCCGCGCTCCGTAGACCCTGGACGCGGGGCGCTATACTTCATCTCCGTCGAGCTGAACCTGTGTCCATTCGTCCCCCTTTCCTATGTGACGTCAGTGCACCGAGGCTCGGACGCGAGCGGGGAACTCATCGGCGAGTTCGAGTTCAGTATTATCGTAGCTGCGGAGGTGGGCAGGGGGTCTAACGCTTTAGTTAGGATGGGGATTACACACAGTCGCTCCACCGTGTCCTTAGGGAACTACTCGACACGGCTCAAGAATATTCTCCAAAATGACGTCCGCTCGCCGGTGTGTGCCGCATTACAGCTTCTTAATAACTTGACCGACGTATAGACTTCCTTTGCGCAGGAGCGCTTTACTTGGCGACACCAAACCGTCGAATTCTATTGGGACTGTCGCACAAAACTGGACGACGGATCCAGAATGTGTATTGTAAGTCAACTCTTCTCCTCGCCCAGCCGATCACTTAGCCGTATTCAGTGCGTAGATGCCGATAGGCATCAGCTAGCATCCCTTGTCCCGCCGCCTTTAGATGCCTCGCCACCTGCACCTAACGCGACATTGACCGTGTTTCCCGACGGACACCGACATCTCCTCTTTGATCATATAGTCCTCTCATCATTAGTGATAGAACGCAAGCTCCAGCTCATGGTTTGACCCCACTTCGAGGGACTGCGTCAGTACCTGCTCGTGTTATGGATAACTTATTATACACAATCAAGGCGTCACAGAGAAGTCGGCCGAGTGAGGTATCATTGAACTCATGTCATAGCCATAGTGCGCATAGCGTACATGTAGATGGATGTCCAGCCATGTCCGTGCCTATGAACATGGACTACAGTGCTGGTGTGTCAGTCACTCCCATACTGGTCAACGACCTTGACGACCGGCGGACAAGGATATTTGAATTCATTCTGTTTCGGGTTGCCCAGGCACCCTCCGAAAGCATCGTCTTGGCACCAAGAAGAGCTCATATTGACGAACAGACTTGTTGTTTGCTCCTGCAATCGGGGAAAGAGTTGCAATCCGATGCTTACTATATAGAGCCATTGATTTGGTATTCCTGAGTCGTCCAACACGTTCAGTACCAACTTCAGCTTCGAGTGTTCCTTCGCGAGGTTCGCGAAGGCGGTATCGAAAGATTTCCAGAGTGAGGTGCTCCCCATCTCTGATATATCGGACGTTCGCCAGCTTAAGGCGACTTCCTGAACGCCGCTTTTCCCCTCCCATCTACTGAGCATTTCAAGGAAACGATACATCCACTCGTACTGCCTTGCTGTTGGCTTCTCGAGGTCTATCGTCTTCGTTCTCAAACAGATGCGCCGTAGCCTCTTCATCAGGGGCATGGGTGTGAAGTGTATGTGTTGCCGTCTGGGTACCTTCTTCAGCGGTATACACAGCGAAAGCTCTTCCAGAATGTGCTCTGTGGCGCTGAGTAGCGGCCCACAATCATGAAACAGAGCGGGAGTGGCTAACTCCAGCTCCAGCCTTCGGATGTTCGCAGCGAGCGGGCTGCTTATCCAGCACCTGAGAATGGAACCTGACACATGAGTCGGCCTGTAGCGCAGAGTATCGACGTGCTCCGGAAGAGTGGGCCACACGGACACGCGTTCTTGGCCCACGCGCGGCTGTATGTACGCGCCATCCAGGTCTAGGCGACACATCTTGGGGCACGCGGCGAGAAGGCGTGCAAACCCCCCGCCACATTCCATATTCGAGTCGGCGATGCGGAGAATGCGTACATGCTGGAGGTATTTCGCGAGGTCCTGGTTCTGTTGGACAGCATCGACTGCCAGAGACAGGTCGAGCCAACGGCCAAGAGTCAGCTCCTCGATGCGTGGCAGGCGGCTCAGCAGTTCTGGCCACAATTTGTCCATCTTTGTCCTGCTTCGCCGTGCCTTCCCAATCGTGAGGACGCGTACGTAGGCGGCTAGCCGTTTATTCGACTTCACGAGTCGGGCGAAACGGTCGAAGCGAGCAGTATTGGCAATGGTGACAACACGGAAGATGTTCTTCTGGGAGCGCCACACCCAGCTCCGGCATGTTGTGGCACAGGCAAGGAGTGTGAGCATGTCGTCGGCAACATGGTCTATGATCTCGTCGCATAGCTCTTGCGGGATGTAGCGACGTGAAAACATGCTGATACTACGGGAATGCCAGTGCGCCACATGTTAGCTCGACGTGTACGAGTGCCAGCAACGAGACGTACCGACGACACAACAATAGATTCAGCCGAGTACTGCGTCGACGCCTTTGGGGGCAAGAGGAGGAAGGCGATGGAAATGAGATACAGTGGATATCGCCGCGATGATGTTTGACAGTTCTAGAAATGGCAAACGTCCTCATACTTGTTCTTTTATACCTTCTGGTCAGGCCCACGAGGTACAGCATGTTCACCACATGTGACAATAAACATGGACGAGCACGCTTGACGACCAGGGAGTCCAAAGACAGCAATGGGTGAGAACAGCATGGGAGACGGAGCCACAGCTCAAATGATGCACCACGTTGACTCCAGTGGCACGGAATCGCCTCATGGAAGTCGGGCGTGGACCACTCAACCAAAGTGCCATGCGTGAATACTCGGGACGTGACATATTCGAACAGCATTAAGCGGCCACCACAATGCGCTCACCTCCGGTGGTTGGGCACACTGCACCGCCACAGCTAGGCTCGCCACTCAATCCACCGAGACCTCACAGCTACAGGACTGCACCATTCACAGCCCGTTCTCTCGCAGCTTGGCCTCAATCCTGTCTTGACTCATCCTCGCCAATGTCGTCCATCTCGTCGGCACCTCGGGATCGTCCCTCACCATGTCTTTCTCGTAAAACACCTGTACCCGGCGCCTCAGTCAGATCCCACTAAGACAGCGCAGCACGGCACACCTCATAGGACCACGGGCCCTTCCATCCAGTCCTAACGACAGCCTCACAGATCTCAACAACTGGAAGGTAACCCCCGGACGTCTCCTCTCCTGACCTGCTTTCGACCTCGTCCTGGAATGGAAGTGGCCGCCACGCGTTTGACCACGCGTAAAGCGGACTGATACCCTGTTCCTCGGCAATCTTCTTCAGGGAATCGATGTCATGCTTGTACGAGCCGTCAGAGATCTGGAGGTAGAAGATTCTCTCTGGGGAAATTGTCTTGCTCAGAGCATACAGCGATGTGGCAAGTCGCTCGCGGGCGGCAGGTAGCTTCCCTTCTTGAGAAGTGGGGTCCGCGTACGTACGCGCTGCTCAGGAACAGTAAGTCCACAGAGTATAATTTCCGAAACTGTACATGCCCTAACACGGACCTGCGATCTGGAAGGTGTCGAGACAGAGTCCGAAATTAGGGCGGTCAACGCGCTTGCAGATGTCCCATGTGTGCTCCCAGGTATTGCTAGAGGGAGGGACACCGTTTCAGACGCACATCAACGAAGACAGAGAAGTGCAACATACACATGGCTTCCCCAAGCCCACATCTCATAGGCACTAATACCCATCAGTCAGCAGTGTTGATCAAACCGAGTAACCCCTCAAGCCACTCGATCTCTCAGAACGAACTGTGGTCGCGTTCAGTCCTGAGAACCCCGAGTACTAACTTCGACATAAGCGGAAGCATCGAAGAGCAATATAGGCCACCTATCAAGGCGGCGATCCTGCCTGTATGGCAACCATTTGAGAAGGCTTCAACCTTCGGCAGAAGCCGAATCCATCCACAATGAAAGTATGGCTCAAGCCTAGGTCTCGGCACTCTTTGTATGACGGAACACGTACATTTTGATTGGTGGGACCTGCGCGGCGGCTTCATCCGCTAACGCACGGAGATCCCGGGCAATGGTATCGTAGTCGGGGCTCGAAGAGTCATCATCAGACGAGCCCACTTGCAGCATCTGACAGTCGAGAGCCTGCTAGCTGGTGAGGCAGCGTACATGCATCATAGAACAAAGAACCATGACCTTCAAGACCTTGAACCACGCCCTCGCGCGTTCCATGTTGGCATTTCTCTTCTTCTCGTCCTCGTAGCCTTCGAATCTCGAAAAACTGCATGTAGTTAGCGACGAAAGGCTAGTGGCATTTGTCGGGACACTCACGGATGCACAACGAGAATTTTCAGTCCAAGCTCGCGACATAGATCTGACACTTGACTCGCGGTCTTGAGTAAGCTATACAAATCGCCGTTGCCTGTGTCGTCGAGCTTCTTGTATCCGTGAAACAGCTGGGAGGCATACGCTTCGAGATCAGGAAACCCGATCTCGACCTGTGGAAACCCTGCTTGTGCGATGGCTTGCAGCTTCGAAGGTAGCGTGTGCATCGAATTCATGCCCGCAGAATCTGTCGAGTATGCAAGCGCTGTTGTGAAAGAGGACATGATGATGGTCGAGGGCGAGAGCGTTAGGCTAGCAGATGCGCAAGTCGAGCAGAAACTGTTTCGACGTGCCATGGCCACATAATGACGTCATGACGTCATACCGCTGCTCATGGCGTTGAAAGGGGGATCATGGCCTGCGCGTCGAATAACTTACAGCGGTATACCTGAGCCCGGTGCGTATTGCCAATCAGTAGGTATAGTGTATTGAATGACTTGGGCGTGTGCTCTTTGAGAGGCAAGGATTGCCCGGCCTCTCGAGGAGATTCAGAGAGGACGTGAATCGAGTGTCGGGTAGACCTCTAGACAAAGGCATGGTCTTGTCAGGCTTGAAGTAGAGCGCAGTCACCAGCTCATGGAGGTCTAACCGAAGAACGCCACCACGGCGAAGACGATACTCAAATCAGTAGAGAAGCAGACGAATGGGGAAACTCGCCTCCTAGGACATTCGCGACTTATACTTCGCAGCTAATTCACGGCATATCGATGGAATCGAAGTGTGTGGTAACTCGTCCAACATCGTTCTGGGCAGCGGGGCTATACGGCGCGAAATATCCACACTGAACTGCCGGTGGGTGAGAAGCATTCAGGGCATGCGTTTGTAGAGAAGGCGACCACAAGGAGCGACTAGACACTGGCCGCCGCCTCCCATGAGAACCCGTAGCGCTGGGACGAGATACGATGACCTCGAGACGTCCTTCGCAGACGTATGGTCGTCTCAAGCATCGTCATCCGGCCCCCTCTTCCCATACAGCCCGTTCGGAATGAGGTAACGGTCTCCGTCCAATGTCTGGAATGAACTGCAAATGAATGGGATCAATACCACGCTGTGCCTGCTCCCACGAGCGCAGCGACAAACTTCGTCCGATGGATAGCAGCCGGGCTCTACAACATCCTGACAAGAGCAATTCGCTCTCGCATGACTCGAACAGATAGCTTAGGTATGCCCTGCCTTTGCTAGGTTGGCCAGGAAGAGCGGCTGGAGGAGGCTCAATGCCGCGGGAATGGACCGGAGATGGCACGAAGGGTAGGCCTGGTGCTTCGTGCGTCTGCTCGATGACGCGCGCATATGATCATCAATCCCCGTACCTGCACGCTGTTTCCGCATGTTCCGACCGCGAGCAGAAATGGGCTATGGTAGGCTGCCTAGCGCAGGACGAGGCCGTAGGAGGGAGGGACATCTCGACCGGAGGGATTGACTATACCCCGTAACGAATTGGATACTGCGTCAGCAACCATCGCATGCGTTCACTGGTGCCGCCTTACCTTCCACCTATAACACCGAGCCTGCGGCAGCTAGCACACGCGCCTGGGAGCACAAAGTCAGAGCTTGTACTTTCTCGTACCTTTCCGTTGATTCGAGTTTCACGGCACCAGGACATGGGACTGGACACGGGGCGATGGGCATTCGCCGTCCTGGGCGTTCCTTCAGTCTACTGCCGCGAATGTGATAGATGACGGGCAACCACACTGCAGCGTACACATCCGCATATAGCGGGATGTAGAGAGGACCACCGACCTCCCAGCCGTTGAATGGGGTTCCGCACAGCCTCCCAGGTTCACGGCAGGTAAAGGCACAAGCCGGTGAGGCGCCTCCCGAGTAGATATGGCGTGGTATCAGCTGCAGTGTCGACTGGCGCGGTCCGAAGGCGAGAACGGCTTCGAGGCGTTCAGAGTCCAGTGCAGCCGCCAATGATATGATTCATAAGTCAATATATTCGGTATGCCAAGCCAGAGTACGAGTATTTCTAGCTCACCGCCGTGCTCACGAACGCTCGTGCTAAGCTTGTATGAACCTGGGAATTATCGGCATACTTCGCGCCCTACACATCGTCTGATATCATATAGTAAACGCTGCGTGATCATGGTTCCAGGAGGTGGTTTCTGAAGTTATTGCCCACTGAGAACAGCAGTCGTATGGAGGGAATCGCGGTGGTCTGAGTTGAGTGCAGGCTGTTTGAAGGTGTGGCTGCATCGCTGGCGGAGTTCATTGTTAATTGATGCCCTCGTGGCGCTGAGCAGAGGCGCCGGGACAGAGCCTGGTTCGTTACGATGTCTTCCTGCCTCACCGCGAACACGTTTCTTCTGCCAGCGATAACTCTCAAAATGACCTCCGGATGCTCTACATTTCCCCATGACCTCAGGCTGAGCCAGTCACATAATTGCAGCTAACTTTATTGACACCCGCGGCAAACTTTCAGATGGATATGCCTGTAACCAGAGTAATACTTACGCCAAAGGAAGTATTACGGATCGAAGCTCGACTAGCTTCCGGACGTGGTCCTGACATGACGAGCTTATAAGAATACGCTGCCGTCGAACGGGATGCCCTTCTCTGCCCACCTCTCGTAAGCCCTGCGAATTCCCGGTTTTACTTCAATCTCTCCTCTACGCTACGTGTCGTCAACATGACCGAATACACGAGCAACTCAGAGGCAATACGAGAGTACATGTCCGCTCGGGAGCGGACCGCTCAGTGGGTTAATGCCCACACACCGAACGGTACGATGCCCGCCTTTGTGCCGCCATCGTACCCCCCGTCAATGGTCACCGACTCTGACGCGCCCAGCTACGGCCCGACAGACTCGGACGAGGAAAGCAGTCATTCTCTGCCGCCACGTATGGTGTTGCGATACAATGACGGCCGTCCCGACATTCCCATAACGACCGAGTACAACCCCCACAATGGTATCCACTCCAGGGCTGCGCCGAGGATGCATGCTACTGAGCCCCGTGTGCACTCCTCACATAGGCGATCCAAGTCGGGACCGCACGCCACCGCTGTCGGGCACGTCCCGTCGCAAGTGCCGCCACGACATGTACAGTCTCTCTCATACGCCAGTCAGCCGGTCATGGAACCTCTAGCGATACCTGAGCCTCCTCGCTCGCCCGAGAGCATTGTCGTTCTCCCCTCGCGCCAGGGCAGCCAGAATACGCAGTCCACCAGTCAGACAAGCCAGAGTCTACGTCATCCACCCCTGTCTCACCCCCAACCTTCGCCCTCGTTTGACGCGGCATTGCAGGTCCCTCTGCCGCCCTCGACTATCTCGCATACTCCGCATCAACCCAGCCACTTTGGCGGGGCCTCGCGTCACTCTTCACGCCCTTCACAGCATGGCATCGTGTCTCCCTCGCCAAGGCGTGCCTTCGATCCATCGCAAATCCCTCTGCCGGCGAGTTCGCCACCTCTTTCGCAGTCTCACTCCCAGCCTATGCCGGGGCCTACACCACGCGCCGCAACATCGTTTGGGCCGCATCCATCCTCTTCACGCGCACAGTCTCAGCTGCCCTACTCGTACTCACCTCCCGCCATCGTCTATGCACCCTCATCCAAGAACTCCAGATCACACTACGCGCCACCAGCGATTGTTTACTCGCCCTCGGCGACCCATCATGCTCCGTCCCGCCATGCACCCTCGATGACATACAGCCGATCTGATCCCCTTCCACATACCGCACATCACCAGCGCGCGGGTTCCGGTTCGTCTGCATACCAGCCAGGGCAAGGATCGATGCGCTCACGCCGGCCAGGACCGACGATCCTTGAGGAAGATCCTCGTGTGATAGACCGCTACGATAGGAGCGTCGAGAGAGATCGCGGCAGGAGCCGCAGCCGTGGGCGGAGCGTTACTCGTACCCGCACACCAGCCGAGAGTGTCATGTACGTCGAAGATCATGAACAGCCTCTACCACGCGGCCAGACACCCTCGGATGCTTTCGAGGACGAAGATGAACGTGGAACGCAGGCATCCGGAAGCACTTACTACGTCTTGCCTACTCCAGGCCAGAAGGTCAAACTCATCGTACGTTGGTTTCTCATTGCTTCGGCTCGCGCGAATTGGTCAGATTGTTCTGGCCACTCCTTCACTCGTATGCCGACGTGTGAATGCTCATGCTCACTCAGGTCCCGAATGCCAACTCCATCTACACTGCGACGTCGACGACGAAGTCGGGCCATTCACCCCAATCAGCGCACTCGGGTCCGAAGAAGGCGTTCTTCCAGCGCATCTTCAGCATCCCCAAGCTGTCGGGCTC
Source organism: Fomitopsis palustris (assembly GCA_029783445.1). NCBI lineage: Eukaryota > Fungi > Basidiomycota > Agaricomycetes > Polyporales > Fomitopsidaceae > Fomitopsis > Fomitopsis palustris. The sequence continues at coordinate 627,214 of JARAOQ010000004.1, forward strand.
TTCGTCGAGCTCAGATGGATCGGGTAAGAGGATCCACCGGAGGCATACCATTGGGACTCATATGCAGGGAAGGATGGGCCTCCCTCCGCGGTAAGGTGCGTTTATGGCGGGTGCCATGGCCTTTGTGGCGCAAATGGGAGCAGAGGTGAGTTCTCGTTCCGGTGCATACTTGCTAATTGTGGTGTTGATGAGACCATCTCCGCTACGTGAAGTCATATGAGGAGAAAAGCGGCCATTTGACCGCAGTGAGCCGTCGGCAGTCGAGAGTACTGGCGGCGTCTTCCAAGTTTCTGAGTCACATACTGTACACTGATAGTCAAATCGGGTGTTCGTCTTCGCGGTCGGGTACGAAAGTACGCCTGCATGCGGCCTTTTGTATTACATACATCAAGTTTAGAGTAGCACGATTGTACCCCTCACGGTTGCGGACTTGCTGGGCCGGATCAAAAGTTACAGACGTTTGCATATCGATGGAGCGCCTGGAAATAATTTACTATGGTGTGGGGTTCGAAGCTTACCCCCGTTTTGGCAGGCTGCCGGACGGCATGGGTGGCGTGTGGCCGACACATTCTCCGACTGTCTGCGAGCTCGACCCGTCCGCGTCCGAGCGATGTTCAACAGGCCGCCAAACGACAGGCTACAACACAGTACAATTCAGAGACTAAATATCAATATGGTGTCCGGCAGGAAGCTGCTATAGCCATCACTCCAGTAACCAGTTTGTAGTGTCGCACGACTCGCACGAGCCTGTACCGGTGCCATCACGGTGACTACAGCACGGGTAAATGTAGACAGCAGCGAGAAACAAAGGACTCCTCGACCTTCAGGGTACAACATTCGACTTGTACAACTAGAATGCAAAAGGGTAGGGCACGTGTCTCGAATACTTCTGCAGAGACCTTAGCTCGGCACAACAGCGCATGGCGAGAAGGGGCAGTAGGTGTGTCACGGTATAGTCCATACATGTGTCTTCGCAACGACACCGGTATAGCTCTACTGACAGTATGCCTGGTAGTTTCCAGTCCACCATCCTGTTCAGTTCATGAAGTACTTTCAGTTCTCACCAATGACGGTGTCCACCAGCTCCCCTGGACTCTCTGTTCCATATGCTATGTCTCCAGTGTCTTTCAAAACCCTATGGTGGAGTATTGTAGATTCGGCTTGCGCTACATAGTCCATCGAACATCGCTTAGATGGGTCGAGCTCGCGGGGAAGGCGTCAGCCACCCGCCACCCGCGCCGCCCGGCAGCCTACCAAAACGGGGGTGGGTTTTGAACCCCGCACCATAGTAAATTATTTCCAGGCGCTCCATCGATATGCAAACGTCTGTAATACAACGTATGCGGAGTGCTGGGGCGCGGAGTACTTGAAGCACGCAGCCATCCGATGATAGACATTGATGCCTTGCAGCCTCAGGCGGGGAGCACATCATATCACGCGCGTTCGCTGTCCTCGGTACAGTGAGCATTTGCCATTGTGAGTATGTACGGCACGGCGCAGTAACACCGAACGCTTAGGGTCGCCTACTGGTAACCTGCTCACTCACGGAGTCCAAGGCTGTAATCGATACGCCCATGCTAGCACGCACAAGTATGTACAAGGCTAACAGGATATCCCTAAACGCCGTGACATCGGTGGTAATAATGAGAAATACACCTGAACAGAGCATTTGTGAGATGATGCGATGCCCCGGATACGAGATGAGACGTATCAACTCACGGTGACTCCAGCATCCCGTCATTCGTCCCACCGCATTGCAGACGGCACCCAATAAGCGACTCCTTGTTCGTCATCCTGCTCGTCCAACCAACATAATCCGTCCCGAAGCAACATGTTCTCCAATGCTGCACGCGCCCGTTCATGTGCCCACCCTCTCCGTTGCACCAGAACCGCTTCGGAGACGCGACCACCCTCTTCCTGAGCGATAGAAAGTACCACAGCCTGGTCCGCGTCCAGCTGCTTGGGTACGCTCCTCACCATCTTCCTACCTGCTCCAACGTCGAGTACTTCGTAGCCGGCACCCAGAGGTTTTAGCGTTTTGATACTCCGGATGACATCGTCTTCTGTGATAACACCGCCCTTGACTCCTCGGAGCTTGCTCACGAGCCTCACGAGTTCGCCCATCTCAATGAGCCCGCCGTTCCGTTCCCGAGTGCTGACACAGACGTCAACAATCTGCACTCCGAGTTCGTACTGCCAGTCGCCAAGATTGAGCATCTCCGCCCACCAGCCTCCTTTTCGGGGACCCGCCAACGGGTCGACTCCTATCGAAGTGCACATGCGTTGGAATGCGTGCCGAAATTGAGGATCATCACGGATAGAATCGCGATGCGTTGCAGCGTAGTTTGCTAGCGCACTGCGGAATTGAGCTAGTTGTGCGTGAAGAAGGTCAACTTGGCCCTGGGATATCTCGGTAGATAGCTCCGCAAAGGAACGCTTCTGTCGCTCTTGCCTATCGAAGGCTGCAATCCCAACGCCTCCTAGTCTATGCATTTGTGCGGATGGCAAATCAGAAAAACCTCACAGGGCGCGATATGGGACCTCTAGTGAAGAGAGAAAGCCTTAGTATGGTGACTAAACAGCGCTTCAGCAACCGACCCGTCAACACCTAGGCTACCAGACTTACGTCGGAGGATTGCAAGCGAAGGCGAAAGGGTAGCGATACGATAGGTAGCGCACTGGCTGATATTGTATCTTATTGCTTGCTCAGCTGTTCCATATGGTGACTCGTAGGGAAGCAGTTCGGTAGTCCACTTTGCTGAGGCGTTTTACGAGGCCAATACCTGAGCATTGGACGATCATCAGACTTCGTCCATTGAATGAGGTTTCTTCAGTCATACTTGGTGCTCAGTGCTTGGGAAAAGGAGAGTGTCGGTACTCGGAGGTGCGGTCCTGGCAAAGGTAGTTAGTACTACGCTACAGCGACCCTCACGCACCCCGGCCCGGCGCCGGGGTGCACCTGTATCAGGCAGGTGTTGTGATGATATATGTATGTGAGGTGCTGCACAGCCACTGCACACCTACCACAGCTCACTAGATCAAGGCTAGTTGCTCGACACCCAGGAGACCTTATAGTGACATTACAGCGTATCCCGGTCTTCTAGATAACAACTACGGTACTACTACTACTACCACTCTAGCGCACTCAAGAGCTACATAATCGACGTCAGTAAACGCCACTAGTAGATTCATATGCGATGGGTTTAAGGCTCCTGCGCCTCTTGAGAGGGTGCAGCGTGGCGCGAACGCGGATGTTTGACGAGATTGAGAATGTCCGATTGTACACTGAAAACGCCCCTATGTACACGCCGAAGCAGCCCGGGGTCGTCGCTATGGTCGCCACTGCTGACTGAGGATCTACGGCTCGCAACTCTCTCCTCCGCGCAAGCTGGCTCTTGGATGACCTCCAGAGCACGCTCTATGAGGTGTTTGTTGCCGACGTCGACAAGACCACTGATCGCTGTTTCAAGGGAGCCCCGGTGCAGATGACTGAGGACATTGGTGAATAGCTCGTCTATATGAGCATTGGGGATGCTTCCCGGGGGTGTTCTGAGCAACGCTAGAGATGCAAGAAGGGTATTGATGATTTTGCAACCTAGGGGACCAATCGTAGTGTTTGTCGACCTCGTGGCAAAGGCAGCCAGAAAAGCGGTTTCGATCCGCGCAGCTAGATTGCATGAGGAGATATCTTCCTCGGCAAGCCAGCTGTGATCCATGATGACAGCACGACGTCCCTCTATGAGATCCAGATCACCGTCTTCACGCTGTGTCGGCAGGTGCCCTGATATGTTGGCGCCAGGCGAGGTGCCGTTCTCGTCCCCAGATGATCCCTTCTCGCTGGAGAAGTAGACGATAGCGGCGCGGCACGTGAAGTGCACGACCAATGCGTAAAGCTTTCGGACATCTTGATCATTCACTTGTTTGATGCGTCCCAGATGTTCGCACGTAGTACGCAAGACGTCGAAGGTGGCCGACAGGATATCGACACGTTCTGTGATGAGCTGCCGGATGAACCCCGCGTCATCGTCAACCTCTGCGCCTTCAGTGGTACCAGCTGGATATGTGTCACTTTCCCATACAAGAGCGGAGATACGAGCGATGTGGCTGAGCGACTTCAGTATGATATCGGAGTTGACATACTCGCGTATATCAACGAAGTCCGTGCTTTCAGAGATGTTCCGCCAGTTCTGAGTGTCTATCCGCAACAGATTGGTTAACCTTGCGATGAAATTCATCTCGGAGATGTTCGCGGTTACGCGACGAAGATAATGCAAGTAGTGTTCCATCAGCTCGGCCAGTAGACCGTCAGTGGCATCTGAGTCTCTGCGACACCGTTCGCCATTCGACTGAAGAAGACAAGCGGTGAGGACAAGGACGGCATCCGACGCGGGATTGTGTTCGAGTTTAGGAGAGAGTAGGCCAGCCAAGGCGGGGGCGAGCGCGTCGAACGACGTGATAGAAGGTACTAAAAGACCGGACAAGGATCGAGGAATAGGACGTGACAACATCCATACGCCCCAGCTGATTTGTCGAAGTACCTGAAGGCCCATATCTGGCCTCTTCCTCATAAGTGCCGCTAGCGCGCTTAGGGCATTGGAGGCGTGCTCGGCTTGCATTTCGCGCTCCTGGTCGTTTGGATCTTGACCCTCCCCGCTCTCAACATCGTTGGCCGTCTTGGTCTCCTTGATTTTAGAACGATCAGCCCTGATAGGGCGCATGCCGATGAAGATTGTGGCGTTCACGATGGCGGTGAGCCCTTCGTCGTCGACGTCGTTGATCGTGTCGGAAAACAGCAGGCAATCGAAGAACTGGTCCACCGAGCGTTTGATACTCTGCGTGAACCAGTTGCTTGATGATACAACGAGCTGCAGCCGTAGCATGTGTGAGAAGAGGACGATATCTTGAATGTTGCAATTGGTGAGTGCTTCGTTCTTTCGACATAGTCCGGAGTCAGTGAGTGATTGCTCGGGGTGGTACCAGAAGGGGATGTACTTCGGCACCCGACGCAGCCGGAAATCCCAGAGCACCGGCACCTTGTCGATGTTAAACTGCACGGTACGATTGTCGCCTGTCTCGGCTTCAGTGAGAAGGCGTGCAAGGGCCTGTGATAGGCGGAAGGTAGTCTCGCTATCTTTCTCGTCAGACCGCTGGAGTTCGAGGGCCGAGCGCGAAGGGGTTTGTACTTGACAGAGATGATGAACCAGGAGGTCAACGGCTCCAGCATCGATGAAGAGCGCGCGATACCGTATCAAGGAAGGGAAGTCGCAGAGCTCCTGTACTAGCTGCGAGCTATCGCTTATGTTGGGATAGGCTCCAATCATTCGTGCGAGAACGCGAGCGTCCATGAGGTCCGGATGGTCCGAAATGTAAGCCTCCTCGCGCAGGCGAACGATGTTCGTGGGCCCCAATGCTATATGCCTCGCCCAGAGGTTCCAGAGGTTCTTCGGCAAAATGTGCGTGTCAGCGAGCGTAGCGAGCAGTGCGTGCCAGCGCCTGCCGCACCATGATGCCACGAGAACGTCCCAGATTGCTCGGAACAGCTCTGCGTCTCTATAGGTCCAGTATTCCTCGGCCACCACCGCAACAAACACCCACGCCCGAGCGATGGTGGCAGGAAGGTCCAGGGACAACCACTTCCGTATAGAGTTCACGAAGATGAGGATCAGGAATGTGAGTGACGTCCTGTATGGGCAGGTGGCACTGAAGATGGATCGAATATGTGTCCAGATGTAAATGAGAACCATCCCTGCCACGAAGATTGCTGCTACAATACCGACAGTCTTGTTGAAGTACCACAGGAAGTCGACAAGACCAGCAAAGAAGAGGAGGAGGGCGACATGGAGCAGAAAAGGGAGGAAAGGGAGGACTAGAGAGAGCCGCCAGTCAAGCATGCTGTCGTAGCGTAGCTGGATTTGCCTCCCTCGCATATGCATTCCGGTAGAAGCGTTGCTTCGGCCGTCATGGAGATCTGCGAGCCACTCTTTGCTAAGCATGGCCAGAAATGCCGTCGAAACGCTGATGACCAAACTTGCGAACCAAAGGGCGTTGATGCGAACGAAAGTTGAGATAGAACTTGTTCGTGGGTCCGCATCAAGAGTGTGTGCTGTTGCCGGGACTTGGCCATTCGTTTGCAACGTAACAAGTATTTTTTGTAAGATAATCTCCGTGTTCGTAGACGCTGGTTTCATATACTGGTAGGACTCAATCACGAATGCTGTTAGCACCGCGGAGAATAATGCAGCCTTGATTGATAGCGTGTAAGTGTGTGTTCTCCGCCAACGTGGAGGCAACGCACGAAGAGCAGCAGGGTGTCGAGATCTCTATCCCACGTCTTCAGAAACGTTGTATCTACGTTGCTGAAATGTTCCTCGTATTGCTCCCAGGTTTTGTCGCTCAGCGGAGACTAGCTATTGATCAGAATGAAGGCCTGTAGTATGTTTTAGATCAGCCTACCGGATCAGGCGGCGTGCAACCCCAGGAGGATCCATCAGCACCCAAATTTGAAGACTGCATAGATCAGCTACGACCGTGAAGCAGACGCGATACTGAGGGCTATGTACCTCATTATATGCGGCACCCTCTTTCGCCATCCGCCGGGTTGCGGATGGTATAGCAGTTGCCGGAGTACCAGCGCGGCTTGGGGTAGACGGCTATGCGAAAGGGGGGGGGGCATGTTATCAGTAAGAGTTCATAATTCAGTGTCTTGTACTCACCTCCGACCTCATTTGTCGAGACGGTGTCAAAAGAGGCGAGTGCCCCTGTTGCGACATGACCAAACTAGAGCGGGGATACCTAGAGCAGGGATACAACGAAGAATACGGAGCGAAGTGCGAGAAGAGTGAGCGTCTCACTGCGCAGGCGTTGTACGCCTATGGCTTGTACCTGCTAACGCAGCGAAGGGAAGCGACCCGGCGCATGAGATGAACGGGCCTCTTTACGAGGCATAGAACTAACTCTGACCACACATCTCCCGCGTTTAACATTGCCGCTAGGCTACCATCAAGCAGGAGACAGCTGTTCTCGTGATGTGGAACAATGTCCGCGGGTTCACAGCAATCGTTGCCCGAGTCAAACCGTGGCCTCCGACGTGATTCAAGTAGAGCAAGCATGTCTCTGCATAGATTATGTCGTGAGCTTAAGCGGTGTATAAAGCTGGTGAGTTCACTCACAGCAAGCACATCGCCGATAGTATGTGGCGTCCGGGGCGCAGTCGGTGCGCGGCGTATACGTAGTCATTGGCGCACCGCTTGTCATGCTGGGAAGCAAGAGGCTCGACAGATCTAGTTACACGAGCAAGCCCTGCAAGAAGTAAAAGTGCCCCTCGAGCACTGCTAAGTGTCGGCGACTTGGGTCTTCAAGACATGGATCAACGAAGAAAGAGAGGTCGCGAGGAGCTCAAGCGGCTAGCGCTCTTGTGAGCACCAGACAGGCGCCTATCGTAGATCGCAAGTGTATGAAACTGCAGCAGCCGACAACTCCGGTATTCGCGAATCACCATATCCGGCGACGCATCCACATTTCCTCAGTCATGTCCAACGTACCTCTACGACCAGACAAGCGCGGTACGACAGACATGCGGGAGCTGAGCATCATCTACGAAAGACTAGACAGGGTGGACGGCTCGGCGAGATTTGGTTTTGGTGCGCCCACATTGTTCCCGCTTTACGACGATAAAGTAACGACCGACATCGTCAGGGGACACGAAGGCCATCTCCTCCGTATCTGGTCCGATTGAGGTTCGCCCCAATCTTGAGCTGCCCTCACAAGCTGCGCTGGACATCCACATTCGGCCTCTGGCTTCTATATCTGGGACAGACTCGAAGGCTCTCTCTGCAACTCTCAAGGGCATACTCTCACCCGCTCTTTTGCTCTCCCAACACCCTCGGACGCTCGTGCAGATAGTCGGACAAGCGCTCTGTGGGACCGACAGCGGCAGTGGGACGGGCAGTGTCGGGCGAGGTTGGAACGCTAGTCTCATTGCTAGTCTTGTCAACGCAAGCAATGCGGCGTTGTTGAACACGGGTTCTGTGCCCATGCGTGGCGTCGTATGTGCGGTGTCCGTCGGACGACTACCATCGGGTGGAGGGACGGAGCTGGTGCTAGATCCCTCCGAGGCAGAGCTGCCTCGCCTCTTGGGAGGAGGCTGCTTCGCGTTCCTCTTCTCGGCCGTCCTTTCTTCCGCATCGGCTAGTGACATTCCGCCATGTTCATTAATCTGGACGAACTATACCACAAACACACCCTTCGATGAAGCCGAACTGAATCGTGCCCGGGAGTTGGCTGAGACCGGGGCGCGTGAGGTCTGGAAAGCTCTGAAGGAAAGCGTTGGTACCATGGACGCTTCGCGAGCCAGCGTAGCGCGAAAGACGAAGAAGGAGCCAGAAGCCATGAAGGGGGGTTCCCATGCCGAAGACGCAGGCGACAGCGACGACGCAAAGATGGAGATATGAACGGCTGCCTCGCGTAGTAGTCGTGTATGTGTACCGCCGTGTCTGTCCCACTCCACCCTGCTGACCCTCTTGTGCTCCTTTTAGGTCTCATCTGACCAGTGCGCCAGCGACAATGCCTGCAATGACGAGGCTACCTCGTGGCTGTGTCCGAAGAACTGTCCTATGTCCCCGGTAGCCTTGCAGGCAGTCCATCCAATATAGGCGCTACTATGGGGCTGGCACCCCCTCTAGGGCCGCAGCATAACTCATATGTGGTGTCCACTGCCGCGTCTCCGGCTGTCTATCCGGCACCCGACGCATGAACGCCGGATAAGTGTGCGCTGCGGCGGGCAAGTAGTATCGCTGTGTCCAGGATTATTCATGAGTGACCAGATATCTATGTACCATCAATCCAATACATTCCTTCGGTCAAGATACAACAGCGGGCCTATTGAAAACTGCGCGCGGTGATATACGGGCCCGAGGCTGCACGGAGTCCGACGTCGATTGTCAACGTCAACGGACGGAAAGTACGAAGCAGACTCTTTCGTGCCTGGCCACCCCGTGTGGACCCACCGCCCCGTCCTCTTCGAGTGCCTGTCCAGCTCTGGGCAGTATCTCAATGGACGACCCGGCACGTCCACGCTCATTATGCGCGGTGCTGCCGTAACATTGACACAGCGCGCAGGCCAGATGACCTCGAGAGACGCGCGCTGCGTCTCCTCCGTCGTGGCGTCTTCTTCGCTGGCACGTCCTTCAGACTACGCGCCGGCTACAAGCGGAAGGCTCCCGGGAAGACACGCAGCGTGTGGGGCCCCGCGCGAGTTGATGGCACCAATCCCGACGCCCGCTACGCCTTCCTTCTGGTCAGCTGCTGCGAAGCCGTACGTACGACGGAAGGCGCACTATTCCTCGATTTCTCGAACATAGCACGTTCGCGGGTCCGTGCTGCAGCTGTGTACGTCAATCGGCGCGTTCGGCATCGATGGATATGAAGATGCGCCAGTGTGGTAGTTCGAAAGCATCGCGCGAGCAGGACGCGATGTTCGAAGCCCGGTCACCAGGGGTGGCACACGGGGTTAACCGGTACCACTTGGATGAGTGCAGCTGCAGGTGCCTTGTGGTCCATGAAGAGAAATTGCGGCTCACAGAGGGTGCAAACGGCATGAGGAATATTTGGACACAGTATACACTCAAGGTTCTGGAAAGACGTCTTGAGATCCACGTGTTCTACGAGAATGCGGCTGCGTCGGCCGACGCCGCCTGATAGGACTCAAGGGGGTCGGAACCCCGCGCTGTTATTGGTATGAGTACAGCGACGTGCAGTACTTTCGGCAGTGACGCAGTAGTGTTGAAGTCGAGGCTCGACCTTCCCGCTCGAACGCATATGCACGAGCTACGACTCGTCCAACCGCTGAACGTTGGCATCCGACATGAATTGCCGCACCGTCCGGATCCCAGACCCGCAGATCCCTACCGTCATACGATCTGCGTCGCAGAGCGAACGATATTAATTAGCCTACGTGCGCAATCGCCACTGCAGCTGACTGGATAAGGGGCCCGGAGCCAAGGACACTCAGGGCCTCCCCGTATCTCGCATCCGTCGCTGCATAATGAGACGGACACCTGGAGGTTATGAGTGCGGCCAAGCTCGTGCGTGTCATGCGAAGGTGACTGCCCTTGCCTAATCCATGGTCTACTATCGCCAGCCGCATTGAATCGGCGTGCACTTGCGCTCGGGCCCTCTCGTGCAGACTTCGTGCAGACTTTGTCCTGCACGCAGGATCGCTGCCATTACAGAGGGCAGCTAGGTTCAACGGGGCTTGTACGCCCCCCGCGCGGATTGCGTCCGCACGATCTCGACCACCGCATTCACACCCGGTTCAATTCCAATCGTGCAAGTATGTATTGAATTTTATGGTAGATCGTCGCACGGGCCTACCGCCCGTTCTCGAAGGTCGTGACATGTCGTGCTCTACGTTACTCAATAAGGTATCTACTAGTAGGCTGTACTGAGCGGGGCGTGCGCGTCCAGACCGGGCACTGCGCCTATGTATGGGCCGTAAGACTGAGAGGATGATGGAAGGGAAATGCGAAAGTATCTACAAACCGTCCCGGGGATGGAAGGCCGGACGAAGGCTAGCGTGTGCTTGACGTGGGGACGGGGAGTTGGGATGGGGGAGGTAGTGTGCAAGCGAAGCATCCCGGCACCTGAGCGCGGGCATACGTTTTGCGGCTGCGTGCGTCGAATGCGGCCGGGATAGAGGTGAGGTGAGGAGGGACAGAACATGAGGGAACAGCAGGACCGCCGGCAGCCTGTGCTCAGAAATGGGACGTGGAATGCCGCCGCAGTCGCCGCGGCGGCTGACTGCGCGGTGGCCCCCGGCTGGACGATGTGTTGGGGCTGATAGAGGCGAGGAATCTCTTTAGCAGCGGTTTCTTCGTTGGGCTGTGTGAGTTCCCGGAGCTGATCGTTCCACGAGAGCTAGGCTTGGCATACGAGACGACTTGGGTTTTCGGATCGTGCTGCCGGGAAACTCAGAGTCAGAATATGTGCAATAGGAATAGCGTCAGACGAAAAAGAGGGCATGACCCTCACAGGAGCGACCGCCACCGGAAGGGAGAGGTCCGTCATATCGATAGGACCATAGGTCACAGGCAGAGATGAGGTGGCGCTGGGGGGCCGTGGCTAATCAGCCTTTTGTGCCCTATTCTGGTGCCCTCTAGTCCGGCGCGACTCCCAGCCTATTGTATTCGACTCCAATGCGGATCGCTGATAGAGAATGGACGGAGAGAAGGACTCACCACCACCTGTACACGTCCCCGGTTCGGAGGGACGATCACGTATGATTGGCCAGGCGGAGGAGCGGGTAGGACATATTCGCGGCCGGGTTCGTACGCAACGCGATAGGTGTTGCCTGGAGCATACCCTATGTGCACCTGTTGTTTCCGGTCCTGGTGCATTCTCTCCGTCGGATATACAGCCCGCGCGTGCACCTGCCTAGATGGGGCTGCGCCGGAAGGAAAAGGGACGGGAGGATTCGGCGGCACAGTCGAGGACCGCGGCGGATGTGGACGTGCCCGTTGCGGCTGGGGCTGGACATACTTGCGGTAGTCCACTGATGGCGGTATGCCTAATGGCACGGGTGGGGGCGGTGCGGCTAGTGAATGGCCGCGTCGGTGTGATGACGACCGGTGAGGCGACGAGCGTGGCGGTGACCTGTCGCGCGTGTCGGGGATGTATAGTGGTCGTAGCGAGGTATACTGCTTTCCGCGTACTGAAGGAGATGGCCCGACACTGGAGACGACGCTTGGGACATGTGAAGGGACGTGACTTGGAGCGGTGAAGGGGTCGGCGAGACGATTCTGGGTCGGCACGCTCTGTGCCCAGTCCTGGATCTTGGACATCTTTGCGTGGTACCGCTCAAAGGCCTCTGGAGAGTAGTCGTACTCAGTCATGGTTGCGGACAAGGCGAGGGTCGCGGCAGGTATATAAGCGTGAAGAGCCTGCGGAAAGCGGTGGACACGGAGAAGACGGGCGAGGTGTGTCTGCGGGGGCCGCAATTGAGAAGGGGTGGCAGACAGAGATTGTCGGGGAGATTGACATAAGCGCAGGGGGGAGAAGGGGGTATATGTAGTGGCCCCGCCCGGCTGGGAGAAGAGGAGATGGTGACGGTCCGCCTCAAGGCCCCCACCTGCTCTTCTCCTCCCCCAGCTCTCCATTTCCCAATCAGGCAGGCCCCGGAGGCGCTTCCACGTGGCACGGAAGCAATTCTTATTAAATAGGCGCGCGCGCTCCGTCTGCTTCGCCAGCGATCGGTCCTGCGGCCCATCCCGACAGAACCGCTCGGCTTGTTGTTGCGTTCCTCCCTCGCATTCAGTTCAGTGCGATTCTGAGGACCTCTGCTGGGGACGTCGAGCGGTATGTGGGAGTCCAGGACGAACACACCAGTGTCGCACAACACCGGCCGGACCGTGCTTGATCGTGGCGCAGACACCAGAAGGCTCCGGTAGCGTCGGTCGACGGACGAGACCACACTGTATCCGTGCATATGAACGTCGGTGACGGGATCGCTGTTACAGACACGTCGGGACCAGGGGCCCGAGTCCGTTTGAAAGCGCTTTGAATGTCCGGTGCGCAGTTCCGTACTCTCATGAATTATTATTGCATGACGCCCGGCGGCACCGCCGCAACAGACGCAGGTTCAGACGCGACTCACCTAGTGGGATGGGCATAAGATGAATGAACTCTGTTACGCTCTTCTGAGTACACGCGCTGCCTACTACGCCTGTGGAGGCTCAATATGTGGACTAGCTACCACGGCCGGAACATACAATCAGTATGAGAATGCAAGCCAGAAGATGCGCCGTCCGTGAACGATACACAGATATGAACATCACAAGAGCATGGATCAAGTCTATTCATACGTGTCGACCAAGCGACCTCGTTCGCAAGTGCCGATGCAAAACAATAGACAAGTCTCACTGTCAATTGAGAATGTTATTAAACACACTCTAGCTACTGAACGGCACAGAAACAGGTGTTATGGTTCAAGGTGCAGTCGCGGACAGAGCCCGGTGCTTCGGTGAGTGCCGCAGTCACAGGCAATCTGGTGGGCATCGCGCGCCGCACACGAGAAGGTGCCTCGAAAGAGAAGGGTGCACCCTCCGAAAGTAACTTCAGGTGCGAACGGACGCAATAGTAGTGGCCGTGCACTCAGATCAACCTCACGCTGGCAGGGACATGCGCAGAGCGTCGCAATGCAGATTCCCTCCGGGCTCTCAAGACGGCTATGTATCTTCCATTACATGCTAGTACAATTCGAGTGGGATTCGAGAAGCTTGTCGTGCCCGTGCCTCAAGACTGTTTTCCAGCTGGTTGGTAATATGGCAATCGATAGCACCGTCGACATCTGCTTGGACGGACGATCATCTGGATTGAGTTCTCGCTGGTAAATCTCACATTCTGACACTGTAGAGTTGATGTTTTCAGGCCATGTGCTACGCTAGATGGACTCTACAGGGCCGAGTCCCAATGTTGGTAACACACATGGACGAAGCAAAGGGTGTCGTACCCAGACTCCAGCCTAGGCTAGTCAGTCTGCTCCGCCACATCTAACGGACATGCGCGCGTCCGATGAGGTAGGCCGGACGCGCCGGGGCCAATGTCCCGGCACCATTCCACTCCTTCGGCGAGTTATGTTGAGCGAGGGTCTGGAAGCTTGGGAACCACCCAGTTGCTGTGACATCGGGGGCTGACAGAATACAATACCGATGGCCGCGACACTCGTAGACGAAGCGTTGCGCCACTGTGGCCTGGACATGATATCTATCCTTGTCAATAATGAGGCACACGCGGACAGGGCAGAGATTCTCTCCACATGTAGCACATGTAGGAATAGCATACCATATTGGCGTCTTGTAATGAGATGACGCACTGACACGCCGATGAGGCGGTCCGCCAGCCATTGAAAGAACGAATCCCGCTATCTACGTCCATAGATATTGATACCAAGAAATCCCTGCATAGCTACAATGGCATTGGGATACGTAGGGGGGACGTTCTCCCCATTGCCACGCACCCAGGAGGGCACGAAGGTAGTGCTTCCCTCACGCACGACGTCGAAGCCAAACCGAAATGCCTCACCTCCCAGTTGATTACGAGTGTTCGAGCTTGAGCGAATACCTATCTGGTACAATGGTGACACCATCGGCCGCCCTTGAGATCAGTCAGGCTACCCATCTTCAGTGCCAGCAGTGGTACACGCCGTAGATGACGTACACACACAGGCTTCGAGGATGGACCACTTGTATGACCGTGGACGTCTGCGCAGTTAGACAGTCCTTGGTACTCGCACGCTGACCTTGTCTGCTTGCCTTCACAGACATGCCCGCAGCCCGCACAGAGCCTCAGAGCATTGTCGCAGCGCGTGCAACACCAATCGCGGAACTCACATTACGGCAGATGTCGCGCAACCCAAACGTCGGCATATCCTCGCAAGCAGCTTGCTTCCAACACGCGGACGCGTCTATAACCCCAGACGAGATCGCTCATGCGGGGCGAGCAGAATGCGCTCTTCGCATCGGCACTCGCGCGTCTCACCCTTCATATCGCCTCGAGCCCAGGTAATTCAGCTGCCTGATCGGGCGTTTCACCGCCTCCAGCACTGCTGAGGCGCCCTACCCTCACCCTTGTCCCGACAGGTGCCGCGGGCCACCATGCGACGCCGCAGAACGTCTCGGTGAGAATCTCGAGAAACGCCCTCTACCCGGCCACACCACCTGACGGCACAGTGGTGCCACACCAGAAGAGTGGTGCATGTAGCGGGCGAGCCTCCCTGCCGGGATGGTCGCCTGTGAGTTCTCCGAGCAAGGCAGGCGGTGCGGTCGTATGAACGCGGGACAGCGGGCGTATGGCGACGTTCCAAACACCGGACGTCGAGGGTGACGTCGGTGTGCGCGACGCGCCGTATACGTGCTGCGGCGCGAGGCAGGGCGTCGCAGGGCTCAGTTGCGGGTGCGTATTCTCGAACGCTAGGGGCTGTCGTTCTGCATTGACGCTGCGTCCAGCTGATCTACGGCAACGGACATAGTGCGCGCCTTGGGCTAAGTCTGGACGTTGGACGGCGTTGGGAGCCCCGACATACCGCTCTCCTGCGTGTCGAGAGCACATATGAACGCGGAGTTCCCTGAGTACGCGCGCGCTCGATGTTCGTAGGGAAGAAGTCTGAAACACGATCGAGAGTCAGCTGGTCGCACACGACCATTTTTACGGCAGGGGATAGGATGGAGAGGGAATGCCTTGGAACTCACTGATGCCTTCCCTTCTTCCCACTGGGATCCCCCGCCTCAGGCGTAATTCATTTCGACATGAGCTGAACACGCTCTGATGAGATGGGCCATATGGTATACGTAGGTCGCCGGTAGGAGTACAATGACAGCGTGGAGCTGGAAAGAGATCCCTATCCACATTAGTCTTCCAGCGACAAGGCCCTACCGTCGAAGCTTGGCAGGTCGTCCTACGACTCGTGTGCATGATCAAGCTCCTTATCTGCACATATTGACTTGCGCGCACCGCGTAGACAACGGTCTTCACACCCTCAACTACAACTTGTGACGTTCTCGTGCGATACACGTAGCGAATCCTGAGTATCAATTAGCCTAACACCTGGTCACAAACATAAGAAATAGACTTGCCACATGGTCGCATGTAATCGCAATGGCGATTGGTTCAGCAGGAGGAAAAAGGATGGACAAGGTTGGCGCATGCATGCAGAGCAAATGGATTCAGGTCTTCCATACTTTCCATATCCGGGTGTCCTATTGGTACGGTCACGTGGAAGAGGTTCGAGTGGTATAGGCGCCGCTACGGACCGCATTCAAGCTGCGATTCTCCAGACGCCACCGCATCGTCTCTCTTCTTCCAGTCGTCCGTTAACTCGACCTCTCCTGCTTCCTCTGGACGATGGATAGCACTACACCTGGCGGCGCGGGGGTGCTGAACTGGGCAAATAGCATTCGCCTGAACTTGGCCAAAGGCGAAGGCAGGCAGCTCATACACGACCGTATTCAAGACACGCTCAAATTCCTGGATGACTACCTTGAGGATGCCCTCAAGAGACCGATATCAGAGTAAGTGGAAATTTAACAGCTGCATGAGCTTAGCTCATCAAACCAGGGCTCCCGGTGAAATGCTCAAGACCCCTGGTCGCCGGAAGAACGCGTCCTCTCGAGCGAGACCGTTCATGGCTGCCTCGGCAAAGAAGGGTGCTGCCATAACGATTTCGTTGGACGTGAGTACACTGTCAGCTACTTGAACTGGAGTCTCATCCTAGCAGAGAACCGATGATGAAGCAGAAAACCGTGCACCACTCAACGACTTTCACAAGGCACTATTGCAAGCGAAGGGGACGCAGGACTCAGACGTGGTCAGTACCGATGTCCCGAGACAACACAGTACGAGCAGGGACGATTTCCAGAGCCTCGCTGCGTCGCCCGAGCCAGTGGCCACCGAATTGTCTATGATCGCGGAGGACGACGAGTCCGCGGAGCGAAGCCAACTTCCTGCGTTACCTGCGTCTCTGCCTACTCAGGTATCCCATACGTTTCAAACAGAAGCACCGAAGGTGGATGATTCGAAACCTACGACGGATACTGCTACGGACATGGACGTAGATGAGCCTGGCCAGACTGAGGTATTGTCAACAACAGATACATTCCATTCCATTCCCCTCGACTCTCCATACACACATGCACCAACTACGCCAGCCGCGAAGCCTTCGTCGCCATTGTTGGAGGAGCCTCAGGCATCACCAGAACCCATACCGATCGTGCCTTCCACGACATCGTTGGACGAAATGACTGCTCCTATACGCGATGAGCCCTCCTCGAACACTCTAGATCGAAAGCCGAGTCTGTCACAGATAGGCTTACCTGCGCCGTCTCCCCTGCACAAGTCGACACGGACGGGCAGAGAACCGTCAATGGGTGCTGCGCTAGGTCCGGGTGCGAAGCGCGGGTCTTGGCTCGTCAAGGCACGTGAAGTGAAGGCGATGGAGATTGCTGGGAAACGGGCGAGCAATACACTTGGGACTGGACTTGGTCTGGGTATCCTGGGTGCCAAGCGGAAGAGTGGCGACATGCTCGAGATCGCCGGGATGGGCGGTCCTATCGCAGGGTCGTCTAAGGTTGGGGACGATGAAGACAGGGTAGCGAAGGCCGCCAAGTTGTCTGAGGAGAGCGATTCCGCGCGGAAGGGCAGGTTCAAGCTGATGTCCGTCGAGGAGCCTCCTTCGCTGTCGCCAAAACCTACTCTACAGATGAAGATGCGAGCTTCTACTGTGCCGCCAGAAGACTTCACGGTCCCCGTTCAGTTCATGGATCAGGACGAGCCACTGCTTGATACCTTCAAGCGGAAACTCGAAGGTGTCAGGACGGGCAAGAGCATGGGCAAGTCTCTAGGGGGCACTGCAGCAGCAGCCCTCGCGGAAGCACGTGCAGCTGCCGAAGCGAGAGTCGCAGAGAGAAACAAGCTAGAGCGGGGCTCAGACGTCGGTGTCGCACCTGACGAAAGCGTTGTACAAGATGATGGGCACACGGCAGAAGCTGACGTGCAAGGCGCATCGGTGACGGCGCCGATCCCAGATTCGCACAAGCGATTGAGTATGTCGGATCTCTTAGGCCCCTCGCACAAGAAGGAGCATTCTCCCTCAGCTGGCCATGAACCGCCACTGCCCGCGCTCAAGATCGAGGCTGCCAGTGCCAATGCAGACACCAGCACTTCGACCACCCCGCCGAACTCACCTTCAGCTCGTCCAGCTCCAGCAGTGGCACCTCCTACTGGCCCCGTGTTCACCAAGCCACCAACGGTATTCGTGGCACCGTCAGCACCGCCCTCTTCCGCCCAGGGACGGAAGGAGCAACCTGCTGCTGGCCCCAGCACGGACTTCTCCTTCAAGATACCGACTGGCCATCCCTTCTCGTTACCTGCTGCCATGACGCTCGGGGTCCCCGCAAAGCTCGGATCGCCCAACAGCCAGAAGAACGGAGGCCTCTCCGCCCAGTCTAGCAAAGCAAGCGTGTTCTCGGACTCGATCTTCGACACACAGGACAGTATCCCAGCGTGGATGCCGCAGACGCAAGACACGGAATACTCAACGCAGCCGACGTCGCAATCGCAAGAGAAGTTCGACGATACGGACGACGACGACAGCTGGCACGTCGACGACAAGTTCGCCGCACACCAGATGTGGACACCATTCGGATTCACGTCCGCCGAGAACAGGGATGATACATGGAGCACTCTACCGAGTCGGAGCACGAGCCAGAAGGGTGGCGACACCGGGTTCGTCACCGCGAACCTCACGAAGCCGTTCGCGGCCAAGCGGGACGTGGAGCAAGTCGTTGAGGGGCAGCCAGAGGCTAACGTCCAACCGTCAAGCGCGATTCCGGGTGCGTTCGACTTTGGCCAGGAGCCTCCAGAGCAAGTGCAGGATGTGCAGGACGTGCAAGAAGCGGACATAGCTGATGTGTCCATGGAGATCGACGAGCCTTGTATGGATGATGAGATGGAGGAGATGGAGCTCGAAGATGTAGTTGGCAAGTCTACCGTTAGTCTGGTGCAGGCATGTGAAACTCCGTCTCAGTATGGTCTGTTACTGATATCTTCGCACAGCCGAAGCAGTCTAGCATGGAGAGAAGCGATAGCCAGCAGTCGATGAACGCATCCACCGCGTCGTCATCTCAGCAGTCGCAAGCCGGGTTCCTGGGACAAGCTACGAAGTTCATGAGTAGCATGCTGGGAGGTAGCAAGAAGAAGCCGGAGCCTGTGAAGAGCTTACAGCTTGCGGCACAAGCTGCCAAGAAGGTGTGTGGTGTGATATGTTGAGATATGTCGTTGGGTTGACCACAATCTTCAACAGCAACAAGGCGAGCTGGAGAAGAAGGCAGCTCGGCTCAAGGAGATGGAGAATCGTCGCCAGCTCGCCCAGCAACGCAAAGCTGAGGAGGAACAATTGCGCGCCCAAGAAGAGGAGCGAAAGATCAAGGAGGAGAATGAGCGGCGTAAGAGGGAGCGTGAAGAACTCACAGACAAGCGGCCAATCAGCCGTATGGCGAGTAAGAAGGTCAGTCGTGGTTGCTAATAATCCACTTGCACATTATTAACGCCGTGAACATAGCAACTGTCTGACGATGAGACCAAGAAGCGCAAGATTGAAGTCGAAAAGAAGCCGCTCGAATCCAAGAAACCCCCCTCCAAGGACAAGAAGGACATTCCCCCCGCACCGCGCGTCGTGGCAAAACCAGGGACTAGTACTGTAGCACAGACACCCGGTGCGAAGTTCGGTCCTCCACCCAAGTCAGCCATGAAGCAAACCGACGCGTCCGAAACTAAGGCCACTACAGCGGCGAAAGTCGTCAAGTCGACACCGTCGTCCAGTAGCCTCAAGCCCGCCGCATCCTCCAGCAATCTCAAGATCGGCCCGCCCAAACCCGCAGGCAAGGGCAAAATGCCTGCGCGCGACGACGATGAGCAACAGCCAGCGCAAGCGATCCGTGCGCAGATGGCGGATCGCGCGAAGGCGCAGATTCAAGCGCAGGCACAGCCGAACCAGCCAGAGCCGGGCGCGAGCGAGGCGATTGAGCTGCCAGACATCAACAGCGAGTACTCAGATTCCGAGGACGAGGACCGTGTGCGGACGTTCGACCCACCGGACTGGGCGCAGTCGCCAGAGCTGCGCGCGGCGCTGGAACAGCAGGCGATACTCAACCCAGACGACGTGTTCGGGCAGATCCCACCGCTGCGGATGGAGGACATGTTCCGTACGCGCCAGAGCCGGTTCCGCGCGAGGACAAGCTCTGCAAACTGGAGTGGGCCGGATGGGCTCACGGAACAGGAAGAGAGGGAGTATGCGCGTCGCATGGGATTCAAATGAACACGCTGAAGAGAGCCTGTCCTCATATGATTGGGTGTACTGTTAGCACATCATGCATGGTCAATTTCCTACACGCACGGACTATTGCACGCATCGCTTTTCAACGAAAGGTCTCCGTTGTGTGCTCCAACTGGTGGTATATGAACGGCACCGAGATAGTACACGACTACAGCGTATGATCGATTCATTCGCCAGTCTTTGCCTTCTTCATTTCTCGATACAGTTTGATCGCCTTGAGGCGTTCTTCCTCGAGCATCGCCTTCTGGGCCATAGAGAGTGCACCTTGTCGCAGGGTGGCAGTGCCCTCTCCGAGCGCAGTTGGTTCCGGCACCTTTGGTCGTTGCTTCGCACCGCGGGGAAGCTTCTTCAGCTCCGGAGGTGCTTGAACAATGTCGTTGAGTCGTCGAGGAGCAGAGGTAGACAGTCGTTCGAAGTCATCCGGCTTTTCCCTCGCAGTGGAAGGTTTGGGCGTACTGGTTGACTGCGAGGGCGAGGAAGGCGCATCGTCTGACTTTGGCGAAGGTTTGGCATTCTGCTTCCCCTTTGAGGCCCTGGACGACTCCTCTTCTTCCTTCTTTGCCTTCCGCGCCAATGCAGAAGACATTTTCATGGCTACGCGAACCTGTCCCCTCAGTGAGTCCTCGACTCGCCTAGCAACATGATGCATAGTTAGGGACACAAGTTGATGTGCTACAAGTACAGCTACGCACCTGTTGAAATGTGCTATGGACTCGCCGGGCTGTATCCGCAGCTCTGTCCTGCTTTCCGTACCTGTATCTCCCCCATCTTTGCTCTCCGATTTTCGCCTCTTCGCTGAGGGCCCTCTCTCGCTACTACCCTCCTGCATCTTCCGCTTCTTCTCTCTATACTGTTCTTGCACTTTCGCTGCATTGAGGATGCGTGCAGCACCCTTCGGTATCTCTTCACATTCAATGGCGTTACGAGTACCTGGGGGTAGATTGAGCCCACTAGTAGTCTGTTTAAGCTCTCACCGACAAACCGATGATAAGAAGTAACGTACGATTGTGAACGCTGTTTCTCGCGAGCTGATCGTTTAGCTCGTTTGTGAGGCATGTTTTCCTGGTCTCGACGATGGCCCTCAGGGACCAAGTACTGTTAGCTAGGTGAGCGGGAATGTGGCGCACGCGACGGCGACAAGCAATGAATAAACTTCCGGGCCGCATTGCCGGCGGCTCACCGCACAGGCTCAAGTTAGTCAGTTGTCTCTCCCGCCAACGACGATGATACATGGCTCCTATCGACGACAACCTGCAAAGTACGCCAGGTGTTGACGATCAAAGAGCTGACAAGACTTGCATACCGCTTGCACGCAGATCCACACTACGCCAACCAATTGTAAGTGGCAGCTGGCCACCTCCATTTCTCGGGTACTGGAATGGACCAGCAAGCTGGATGAAATGGAAAAGGCTGATCTCACCACATATATGCGCGGCGCAATAAGTCTTCAGCATGCTGTCTGTCCTTCACCGGAACCAGCACCAGCTAACCAGCGTCGACTCCACAAGTAAACCTATAATTGACTGCTCAGGCTGTGGTCACCACGCGAGGTGAGCTCTCAGCCTTCCCTTCCCATACACTCGGAGGTTCCTACGACTCTAAGCCTCTCTGAGGCTCTTTTGCGAGGCCATCGTAACTCCTATGTCAGATTCACGGTCGTCAAACTCAGCCGCGGCCCACGGACATATAGTTCCTCATAGTTCCTCCCTTGAGCTTGAGGTGAGCCGGACACGTACATCCACGCTGGGCCGCGCTCATCTCTCCGAGTAGGTAGACCATCATCAGTGCTCTCACTTCCTACACATCTCACAGTTGCCTATCTACCTCTGGCGTGTGCCAGAATGTGATGTCCATTTTTGGACGTATCACCTCAGAGTGAACGTCTGAAACGTCTCGAGGCTTCAGGAGCCATGGTGGATGCGACACGTGGGGTAGTTTATACCACCTTCGCTCCCGCTATCTGTCAGGGGGTGGTACGATGCCTCGAGGTGTGGTCCTGATGGCTGACCGCCCGTGCAAGTGGTATGCTCAGTTGAAGCAGAGTTGGGTAGGGTATAATAGGTGTGTTGCGCTGCTGAGTTACTTGTATGCCCGCGTTGACCAGACGTTGCGAATGTCAGCTCGCGATGGGCGGTGGATTCACGGCAACCGCTGTTCACCGTATGTTGCGGAATACCCGTGCCTATCACACTCGCACGTAATCTCTTCACATACGTCGACGTCCGTTGTTGGCATCCTTGGAGGCGATAGGGGCGCCTCATTCCTGCCTCGTTGTAAGTAAGTTACCCACTGACGCTTGCGTCTATGTGTATATATCAACTCGAGGCTGGTTTGACCCGTCCCTTCTTACAGACCACATCCCACTGCCAGCCCATTGCTCTCCAACGACCAGCCGTCCACCCTTGCCACACTGCTCAGCGTTGCACCTGTCTGCGGGCTCGACGGAGAGAAGCTGACCACACATCAACGCCGCCCAAGAGTTACGTCACTTACCGCTCACTTCTGTTCTTCTGACCCTCTTGCAAGGTATGCCCGTCGGCACATAACCACCTGAACCGCTGAACCTACACTCATTTGTCCAGATATCAAGCAGTGAAGCCGCGGACGCGGAAATTCCAGGTGGTTGCGGTGACTCCACTGTGTCGCTAGCCTCGAAGTCACCATTCAAGGCTCAGGGTCAGCGGGAGGAAAGCGCGCCCACTATGCATCGTGTATCAAGTGCGCCCACAGTCCGCCTCGTGTGTGGCCTCACCCTGAACGCATGCGAATATAATCGTCGCCCCGCCCTGATGCGGACCACCGTTCTTGTTCTTGGGCCATATATCCCCTTCGCTCGGGGCCGCTGCCCTAGCGAAACGTGAACCCACTCCCCCCTTCAGGCAGCCCTAAGCACTATGCACCCGTCTCACCTCCATATCTGGTCCTTGCGACGTCCACTAGCTTCCTATCTTCGCAACAACCTGGACAACAACTCAGCTTTGACTTCGACCATGGCGGTATCGCCCGGCGATAGTCATGATGTCATGATTGATCATTGGCCAGTTGAGCTTCCTAGCCCGTCTCAGGGTGAGTGGTCCATTCAATCTGACCGGAGAATGAGATTCTTCTTGCATGTGAGCATCCATGGGTGTGAACAGGTCAGTTGCCCTCTTCACGGAGGCACCGTCGGCGCTGACAACAGCGGCGCCTCACTCAATGCTCGACAGTGGCCTCACGAATGTAGTCGGCACCTATTAGCTGCGCGTCTTCTTACACCAATATTTTGCGCTCATCGTTTCTTCGCGGCTTCTGGCTCGGGGATATTGTTCGATGGCGACAATTCATCTATCTTCTGCACTTCGCCGCCTCTTCTACGTTTCAGCCTTCGGTGCATGTTCCTTGGTTGCGAGTGTTCCTAGTGGGCGACTCGCTGTAGTGCTGATGGAATTGAATCTCTGCCCTGAAGATCTGTTCTCGCTGCTATGCTCACAAGAGTTCTCGCCCACTTCATTAACGGCGAACAAGGAGATTTGAACCGATTCCCGCCGACGACACCCCGACTCGCGAAGCGCGTACACGTTGTCGTCAAATGGTCTCCAGACTCGCCGATGCCTCGGTTACTCGAACCTGCCGTACCGCTGCTATTACGCGATGAGCAGCCTCGCGGACAATATCCGCCTACTTCAACATGCCCCTGCAGCGCCAAACGTAAGCTCGCAGATGGGTCATCCGGCGTTGGGAGTTACATCGCCTTAGCGGCATCCATCCATGAGAGTATGGTGTCCAGGGACACTTGCCGCATCCCTCTCTCGCAGACGCACTACAAGGCGTCTCCACATGATTTGAGATACCGTAGAGCTAACCCGGGTCTTGTCAAGTTGGTCTGCCCTTCCTCGATGATGGTTAAATGTCATGGGGTACGTGTTCCCCATCCTCCGCATCTTCGGTCGCTTACGTAAAATTCAACTATACGTTGTACTGGCTCGCCCGTTCGCACCAGGGTCCGCATGCAGAAATCGCCCGCCCGTCCGACCGCGCGTAGGCTCCCCAACCGCCCGCATGAAGACAAGGTTATCGGCAGACGGCGCTCGGCGCACGTCCTGGTGTCACCGCGCATGTGGGCACGCGCGGAGATAGGTTGGTGTCCCTCACGCGAAGCCGCATTCTGCGTTCAATCAGAAATAATGACGATATAATTTCATCCGCTCCAGGGAACATCTATGGTACAAAATAACGCGCAGTGCGGAAATAACCTTGGTGTGCATTTAGTGCACAAAGTCCGGTGAGAGTGATGATATCCTAGTCCCTGACCTCCAGACGCCTTCCAGGCGTCACCGTAATGATACAGTATAGTGTGGCTTTGGGCCAAGTTAACGATACAGTACAGGCCGATGCACGACCCCACCAGGGGAGGTGGTAAGCACAAATAAGACGAGACAGCAAATGACGAGGCAACAAGACGAGCGTTAAATAGCAGGGAGTAGAGGTAAGTGTGATGCAGACGGAACCGTGCTCATAGGCTGTGGATAGGATAGGGATGTGCAGCGGTGACGTACGAGTGCATAGGAGGAGGGTACGCCACATCGGAGATATCCGCGTATTTCTGGTAAACGGGAACTTGCTCCGCCAAGACGGCCTGGTCGGGCGCGGTGTACGTCGGTCCGTAATAGTACTCGGGTTGTACCCACTGCTGGCCGCAGTTGCTCTGGAACGCCTCGATCGGTAGGCCCTGCAGCTCGTCTATTGGTTGTGTCATCTCGCCGTCGTAGTACGTCGATTGCGGCTGGAATGTCTCCATATACTCGGAAGGGTAAGGACTGGGGGTGTTGGGAGAGCTTGACAGCGGCGTGGAGGAAGGTCCGGAAGCCCACATGCCCGCGACATTCGTGTCAATGCGTAAACCGCTAGAAGGGTGCAAAGCGGGCTGCGGCATGTAGCAGGCGGAATGTGGCTGTGGGGCGAAGATGGGCAACTGTCCCGCGTAGGGACTCGAGAGAGGATCACAGGACTCGGTGGACGACGGGGCGGCGCAGGTGTTGAAAGAGAATGAATCGAAGCCCTGGAAAATCGGTGAGGTACAGTCAAGGCATTCACAGTAGTCCATGCTCACCATATCAGGGTTGGGGGCTGGAGTGGGGTACCCGCACACCTCCGCGAAAGGAGAGGAGGGGGCACTATACTCGCTGCACGTCGATTCGTATTCGCTGACGAGTGGCGGAATGTACTGGCTCGGCATACTGGGCATCGAAGAGGCGTACACGGGAGAAGAGTGTTCAGGCTGCGAACTCACGGCACGAAGCTTGTTTGCAGGCGGGACCGAGGCGAGGAACGGCGAGCTGGGACGTTCGTCAGCAGGGGCAGACGATGATCGTCGGAAGTGGCGAGCTGTCACTGGGGCATCAAAGCGGGTGACGACCTGCGGGACGTGACTGCGATCGAATTCATTAACGGCCTGGTCCAGCTCCGCGCCCTTCTTTCCCTTAAGCAGCAACTCGGCGATCTTCTCGCAACGCTTCGTATCCTTGGGGCCCACCTCCCTCACCTTCCTCTTCTTCGTCGGATACGGCGTCTGCGTCTTCGCATCTGGCCTGAAGGAATAGCCAGGATACTTGGCCTTGTGCTCCTCGAGTATCGCCTTAGCCTTGTCGAACCAGATTTGTTTCTCAGCGGGAGGAAGCATGCTCCAAGTGTAGCCGATGATCTTAGAGAGCGTGCTATGGTTGGACTCGACGGCCGTCGAGACGTGGTCGCTTTTAACGAATGACGATCGGAAGAGGATAAACGCGTTCGGAGGACGCGGGATGTGATCATCCGGCTTCTTTCTAGAGTGGGTGACCTTCCTGGGAGGCAGATCGCACGAGGGAAAGAGGGAAGACTCGGAGACCGGGCCAAGGGAAGGTTTCGGATCGTTGAACGACACGGGCGTGACGTTCGGCGCAAAGGCGAACTGAGCAGAGCCCGACGTGTCGAAGGTGGGCGCAGATGCGGCTGCAGTACCTGGTAAGTGGCGTTAAATCAACGAACGATTCGACTGCGGCGTCGAGTCTTTGTCTCACCTGATCTGGCACGCTTCGAACTGGGTGCGCGTGGCATTGTGTCGGGATGCACAGAGGTGACTACGCCAGCACAGACGGAAGGGGCGGGGATGACTCTAGAGCGCGGATTGATGCGCGGGCAGGGAGGGGGTGTCGCAAATGGAACAGGTGGGAGATTACATACGAGTCTTATACAGAGGGCGGGCAGGGAGGAGGGTGCGAAATGAGAGGAAACTCCGATCGCTCTAGAGTTTCTCTATGGCATGTTCGCCTACTAGATTCAGTACGTTCCCATACGTTCGCTAAGAGCATGACCGGAAGTTCCTGATAACACACTTTCAGTACCTGTGTTCCGACACAACGGATGCGCCCTTCTTTTAATTACGCGTACTAATTACTGGATTTATCGTTTCATCACTGTGGTATGATTTGCCAGCGAGATAATGTCGTTCCTGCTCTTCGTGCAATTCCTGACCTGCACTTGGTGGTTTTTTGGGAATGAATAGAAGAAGGGCACCCTGTTCCACTGTCGAGGAAATGTGGGTGAAAAGGGGACTCGTGGACAAAGAGCCATGCGATCAGTAGGAGTCTGGCACACGCAGCCGGGCGCCACGTGGGGCGGAAGCATCCGAAGTGATCTCAGCAGATCTACGATAAGATGCCTGATCTGCGCCCGATATGGTACCTCTTGTCTGAGACGCCGAGATCCCGTCCAGCCTTGCGTCTCCCATTCACAAAACTCAGGCGATGAAAACGGTGACGACGGGAGGTCAAAATACCAATGTTGCTGCATCATGCACTCATGGTATAAGACAGAGAGACCCATCAAGGCCCTGTCAGCTGCGAACGCCACAGTCAGGCGGCAGTCACGGCGCAAAAGCTAAGCCTGGCATGAATGCGTGGCTGTGATGCCACGGAGGGCTCAGTGTACAAGAGTTACTTGTCGAGGTTAGTCAAATCGCACTTGGTCTTCGGTGGGTCGTCATGGTTAAGTGTGCTACTCTTCGGCGCCCCCGAGATCGTCTTGATCGTAATGGAGACTAACCAGGATCTGTCGTTAGATCTGCTTCCGTATGCTGGCCGGAGACATTGCATCAGACAACGCCATACGAAAGGAGAAGGTATTGCAGTCGGGCTACTACGCCCTAGACCAGCTCACGGAACGCATGCCAAGTCACTAACGTCTCATCCGTTGAACATCCACCAGGGCATGCCAATTCCAAACGGTGAGTAAGGAGTAGACATAATGAGTCACTTGGGTAGTCACCTGAGGTGGCTCAGCGATAAGCGGTTAGCTTGTACAAGACCCGCTGAATTCCGAGCCCGTATATCGACGGGCGCAGCGACACGGCAAGGAACATTTCTGCTGCCCGTACCAGCGACTATCGAACACCATCAAAGCTCATTAGACAGATGTCACGAAGCATTCAAGGGCCGTTAGCCTCGGAGTACCCTCTCTATGGAGCGTCTACTGACCTAGCGCAATCCGCGGAGCATCGTCCTCCGTATTGGATTCGCGAAGGCGTCCGAACTATTCAACCGCAGCAGCACCACTTTCTCTCGGGAGGCTTGCCAGCCGAATATGTCCGGTCTCCAGCTGAGCGTCCTGAGTACAAGGTCTCCCAGAAATGAACAACAGTACTCCACCAACGTCCAGTACTAATCAGTACTAGCAACGCTGGTGATATCAACAGCCTCCGAAATACTGTGCTCGATAAGCTTGATCATCGACGGCCTTATTTTCGGCCAGTGTTAGCTAGAACTGATGATGGGGGCGACTTAACTATGATCCCGTATAATGATCATGGCGAGCCTCCTTCACAGGTAATTCAACGATTCCGCACACATGCGCAGACTTCGAGGGGTGCATCTCATGCGAGCGCCGCTGTTCGCGGCCACAGTCCCGCGTGATGTGCCTACTGATAACATGTGAGTACGAGCACGAGAAGGCACCCTGCCGTCATAGGCATTCGGTAGGAAATATCAGTCAGTGTGAATGAAACTTCGCAAACAACGGGAAGCCCGACCCCTGCACCAAGATCCATTTGATAGCGGTCATCAGGAGACTAGAGGGAACGAGCAGATTCTGCAATTTGTGACCCTAATTCCCGAGATATCGCCCCAAACCAGACGGTTGGCACCTCTCCTGGGTCCAGGGGGGGTGCACTGCGATAGGGCCTGAACGGGATTAGTGCCCGGATGGTGGCGGTGGCAAGAGATTTACCATGTCACGACCTAGACTCCCGTAGACGGCACGACTAAAGCCAGTTCCGCCAGCGCACGAAAGGCAAGTTCGGTGACACCGCAGAGGCGGGGGGCACAGTGAATTGCCTATGATGTGCACATCGCCACCCGGGCAACGTGGCTCGGGCACGTGTAAGGCCTCGAGGCAAGGATCCCAAGGCGGGCATTGCTAGGCGACGAGACATTGTCATCTTATTCTGACCGCACGCCGTCTAGGTATGCGCAATTTCGCGGGATGGAGGGGGATGGCGCTCGGAGTAGAGGCGGTCCGGTGCCCTGGATTTCAGGTCGGGGGAGCCTTCAACGACGTCTGGAATCTGGGCCTCCCGCCCCTGCCACGGCGCGGCGCATAGCACGCATGCTACGGAGCCGTGGAATGAAATTGGCGCATGCGTAGCTCGAGGAGCATAAGGGCGCATCATCAATGCAACCGAGCTTCACTGTGCAATAGGTCCGGTATCAGAATCGGCGAGTAGCTCGTCGCCACGTAGAAATTCGTATAGCGGGGCTTACAGAGAAGACATAGAACAGAAGAGACTAGTACCGGCAAGGTAGACTGCCGTTAAGTGCTTGCTATGGGATGTGGAACGAACACTTCCTGAAAATTATTCCCAGCACACAAAACGAAGGCTACACCGAGATTCAGCATTCGCCCGTCTCAAGAGATTTATATGCACGCACCAATTACCGCGCATCTGTCATATTTTTGACCTACTCAACGGAGCAGGGGGACAAACAGACGTACTAGTACTAGGCGTAGGCTGCTGTAGTACCTGCGCGCACTGGGCGTCGCGGCTAGCTTGCAACGGATCAGCCTGCAAACTCATTGGTCTGTGTTATCGTGCCTAGCAACCCCAGGTGAAACAAGGACACCGGCCTCCAGAGCTCACCACAAGGCTGGTAAATGCACAAGTGCAAGAAACAAACTCATCGCAATAACCGTGACGGGGCGCCCGTCACCAGCCGCGTACTTAGCGCCACCGGACCGCAATTTGATCCGCCCTGCTGTTGGTCACTGCGCATATAGTACAACAGCTGGAGAGCCTGAGCGGTATAGTACAACATGCCTTTACATAGCTGGCGATCACTTCCAACTGATTTCATCGTTAGGTCTATTAGAATGATCAGCGTGGTCTTTTCAACTTATCCCTGCGTGATCTGGACGAAGCCTCGTCGCCAATTCGCGTGCACACATTGAGATCAGGACCGTCCGCGCAGTCCCTCAGGGTAAGGTTGCAGACTTCTGGCAACAGATGAGTTTTGCTGACGAAGAAGTCAGCGACCATGTTACCACACATTCTGCACCCGTGAAGGTGGGTACGGGCGCGCAATCGGCGCAAGGGTTAGCTCTGATTCAACGTCAGTGTCTAGTGATGATCCGACGTGTTCACGGGGTACGCAGCCGCAGAAGTTTGACGTGTTAAAGCAAACCGCGCCATTTGACGTGGAGATGGGACGGAGGTCGGAGTGCTAAAGTAGGAACTTCCTCATGGGTTGACAGCGTCTGAGCGTGTCTGAGCTTGCCGTAAGCATTATACTCATCAGATATGCAGAGTTGATATCGCTGTGGTACGGGCGCCGATGCGTCTGGCGCTATAGGACACAGTACGAACGGAGTTTCAGGAGCACCCACTCATGACATCGAAGACAGCTGGTACTTGGTAACGACGAACATGTTAGAGGGATGTAGAGACCGCGACGTGGTGGCGCCAGGAAGGTCCTGGCGGGCACCTCTACAGTGACCGACTCGGAAGCCTCCGCCTAAGACAAGAATTCAACCCTCTTCCAGTACTTCACCCACGCTCTAGCGTCCTTCTCACTGAGCGGAGGAAGGTTCGCAAGGGTCTGGCTGACCTCAGTGGCCCTGTTCGTCTCAAACAGCGGGAAGCCGCCCGCCTCCATAGCTATGGCTCCTGCACCTTGTGTCTCCTTCTCCGCCTTGGAAAGCGCGCGGAAATAGTCAAGAAGTTTGACAGCGGGCTGGCGAGAGAGTTTGAGCGTTCGATTACAGGGAAGAACTTTTGCACTTACGACTCTCTCCAGGTCTGATGCGGAGACGTTGTCTGCGATGACTTCTAGCTTCTTCACCCACGCATCGATTGAAATGTAGGGAAGAGCAACTCCGAGCTCGGTTTGCATGGCCCCAAATACGTCGCCCCACTTGACTGGACGGGGGTGCGCAACGTTGATGAGTTCGGGAACCTTTCGCCCCACGACCAAGTCGACTACAGCATTAGCGACCGCATCCATTGGTACCCATGAAACGACCTGTATTAAATGCTTCTCAGTGCCCCGTTGCCATTGAAGTAACCTGAATCTTCGAGAACGCACGCTGTCTGACTGAGGGAAGGCACCAAGGGCGAGGCTCGACTTGACGATGCTCGGGATCCACTCCGACGTGTTCCAGGCACCGCTCTGCGACGACCCAGAGATCTGACCAATACGCAAGGCAGTCGTTCTGAAGCCTCTTAGGCGGGCATTCGACAGGACCTGCAACAGATCGACGTGTCAGGAAATTATCGCCAGTTGTCTGGGCAAACCGCACTCGCCTCCTCTACCACGAACTTGGACATGCCGTACCCCGAGGTATTGGCAGCAAGAGCCGAGTCGTGCAATGCAGCCTCTGGAACAAGCGAATTGCGATAACGCTTATCAACGGTCCACCCAGCTGCGACTGAGATGGAAGACGTGAACAGATAGTGGGCTGTAGGGGCCAGTGTCAACAGGCGGATGGCACTCGCAATGTGGGTTTCGAAGGACGTCAGCGCAAGGTTGAAGTCGACTCGCCAGGCGTTATGCACAACATGAGTAAGTTCCCTGCCAAGCTACAAAGTTTGGTGTGGTGGTGGGTCCCTTGAACATGAACTTGATGGTGATTGACTCACCTTGTCAATGACTTCCTGCGAGAGGCCGAGGTCGCTCTGCGCAAAGTCTACCGAGTACAACACGAGCTTGGGACTGTCTAGCAGGCCGGAGGGAAGTTGCGCAGCGCTGAACACTGCTTTATGGCGATGCATGAGACCGCTTCCCCGGTTCAAAGCATATATGCGCTTCGTCTTCTCGTCACTCAGAAGTAGCGCAAGCACATGTGCGCCGAGGTTTCCGGTCGTTCCAGTAACAAGCACCACCCTCTCGCGATTG
This sequence comes from Fomitopsis palustris, assembly GCA_029783445.1. Taxonomy (NCBI): domain Eukaryota; kingdom Fungi; phylum Basidiomycota; class Agaricomycetes; order Polyporales; family Fomitopsidaceae; genus Fomitopsis; species Fomitopsis palustris. The sequence goes on from JARAOQ010000004.1 coordinate 658,495, forward strand.
TCGATATCGCCAGTATCTGGGATATGCTCTGGCAGGACCGACGTGAATTTCTTTATCAGTTCTTCGATTTCCTGCGAGGGAGACTTCAGCAGTGAGTCGTCAGAACGCACTATGCCCGACACTGCTCTCGCGAGCGACGCCAACGTCGGATGCTGGAAGACGAAGTTCTGCGGGATGTGCTGAGCGATGTCATTGATAGAACTGTCAGGCGATCCGCGTAGCGCGCCGATGATGCGATTGCGCAGGAAAGTCGCGCTTAGACTGAAACAACGATTGTACCGGGTCTCTTTAAAACAGCATCTTGTAGCGGGGATTTACTGAGACGTACCTGTCGAATCCTTGCTCGAACAAGTCACGCCCAGGATCTACGGCTTTATCCCCTTGCACACTCGCGGCATGCTGCGAGAGCCAGTTTTGCACATCCTGCACATCCCAGGAGACTGGAGGGGCCACCCCATGAGCATTCGCACTGTCTTCGACCGTCTTGTACCTATCGTCACAGAGGAAAGAGTGTGAATATTACTGCTTCAAGCGATCAACGTACGCACTTACAGATTCTCGATATCTTGTGCGTAAAGCTCGAGCGCTTTCTTCTTCTGCACAGTCCCCTTTACTACACGAGGAAGCGGTCGACTTGGGTCCGTTATAAGAATCATCTCCTTGAATACACGGGAGAACGCGGGCACTACGCCGTTCGCTTCCTCCACACACGGCCTATTTCGCCCCATCAGTACTGCACTACACATGTTGAGTCACATTTACTCACCATATTGTATTGCGGAACTGGGCGACTGCCTCAGCGTCGGTAGGATCAAGTGCATACACTGCCTTTGGCTCCACGAGAATGCCTATCTGCTGATGACCGCGTCCAAACGCAACCACGCCGCTCACTAACGGATGCGCGCCGATGTGTCCCTCCAGCGGCGCTGGCACTGTCTTCTCTCCTGGACGGACGTCAACACCGCTCATCAATCGCAAATCAGTTCACTCACCCGATCCAAGGACGATGACATCGTCGTTGCGTCCAACACTACAGAGTGTATGTTAATACAAGTAACTCTATATCAGAGGGTGGACAACTGACATTTTCCAAAGACCTGGCTTCACGGGATGTGGGATGAAGAGGTCTGAAGTTGCATATCCTCGTTCACCATTGGGCAGTTCCAAGTTCTCGATAGCGGGCCGGTGCGTGGGACACTCCTACGAAGAGAGGGTGCAGGTTGTTCAGTACGAATACTAGCGGAGTAGTTCTCGGCTTACGAGGAGCTGCAGCTCATACGTCCCATCGCCCTGATCAACCCACCTGGGCTTGCACCTACGGTCGACTGTGATCCATTCCCAGTCCTCGGGCGCCTTTTCCATGTCCGATCCTCCTTGTTTGTTGTCATAAACTGAAAAGTCAGCAGTCGTGATGCCAACTTCGGTGGCACCGTAGGCCATGACGAGATGAACCCCGCGACTGACGAGCTTGTCGCCGCTGGTTTTAGACAGAGGACCACCAGCGTAGAGCTGAAAGAGCATACTTAGCTTACGATCATTCACGCAGGATGTATTCAACACTCACCAGATACTTGAGCGTTTTCAGAAATTCGATATCTTCGTCGTCCTGTGCCCATGTCTGCGAAGTAGTGAGCACATGCATATCACACTGATACTCTTAGCTCCCACCTCCAGGAACGCTGGAACGCTGAAGATCACATTGCACGCAGTTTTCTTCGCGTTCAGGATAGTTGTCTCGGGTGTCGGGACGACTGGCGTTGCATTATCCACGGCGCGCGGCGGAAAGAGGCTAGTGGGCTGTCCAGATACTAGTGGTGCCAGGATGTGTGTCGCTATGCCCATGGTATGGAACGGTGGGAGTGCATGCGCCCCCCAGCGAATACCATGGGTGCGACCATGAGAGATGGAGTTGAACAAGCACCACTGGAGGATAAACTGGTGCGTCTGCGGAACGGGTTTCGGATGCCCGGTTGACCCGGACGAATGCAGGTAGAAAGCGACAGAATCCAGGGAAGGCTTCTCTGGAGGCGACGGGTAAGACTCGGGCACCGGCAACTGGGTCGTGCGGTTCGTTGGGGATGGAAGTGCGAGACTAGGATAGACGAATGTGAGAGCAGGTGGCTCGTCGACGCGCATGTCGTATCCAGCGGGAAGAACACCGCGTACATCGGCCATGAGCTTAGCGAATACGGGCTGCGAGATGACGCGGTGGCATTGCGTGCGTTCCATCATGCTCGCAATCGCGGGTGCCGAGTTCCGCGGCGACATCGCGAAGGGAATGCAGCCTGCGCGGACGAGTCCAATGAGAATCGCATGATACAGGAGCGTGTCGACGTTGAGGATGACAGCGACGACAGCGCCCTCGGGACCTTCACGGTTGGGGCGGAAATGATGCGCAACGCGGGAGGTGGCCTGTGCGAACTCGCGGTGCGACATGGCACGAAGTTCGTCAGAGTCGAGGTTAGGATAGGGGAAGACATAGAGTGGGAGGTCCGGGTTGTGCTTCGCGTGAAAGTCCACGAAGTCAGGTAGAACGTGACCGATGGATCCGTCCAGAGGAGGAAGTTCGATGTTGGCTGTAGACATGATGCGCTTAGAGTGGGTGGAACTGTGGAAATACGACGACCCCTCTCTTCATATATATTCGTGGAATGCATTGGCGATATGCTTGTGTAAACGTCATGTCATAGGACATCTATATGCACAGACGCCAACTGTAAGTCTGTCATTGGACGGTCGCAGTGTGCATCGGCTCCTTCAAGCATGTCACGACCTAGACTCACTATCTTGAGAGACACTTGCTATGACGTGACTCACGAGCCGAGGAAGATAGCCACGGAAACCGAGAGGTCCGAGCGGCTTACAGAGAGGGAAGCCTGTTTACCGGGCCACAATAGGCGGGCAACTTTCCTCGCAGTGAACGGCGTTGGTCCGTGGATCTGTTGGTGTGTGAATGAGAAGCTGGACAGAAGTACCCATCGGCACTGCACACCGTATAGAACATACGGGAGCCCTGGTGCCGAATGCCTTCGCCACTTCGTGGGATGGCTGATGACTTCACGGATGATCCTCTGTCGAGTCATTCAGTCCACACACTCTCTATTGCTCATTCCGAACAACTTGTCTGGCATCTGATTGTTGTTGCTTGCCAGGACCAGTCAAGGTAATTCGAACTGAGGTTGGCGGTCAATCATGCGTACAACGCCATCTACCTGAGAACTAAAGAAGACCCACAGACTGAATTTGATTTTAGAGTGTAAACACTTGTTGAATGATCGCGTGTGTCATCTCCAAGGGTGGCGGTGTCAGCTTGCATGGATTGGACTGCACTATAGGCATTGTAGGCATTGTGTCCTGCGGGCGATGCTACGGGGAGTCTGACGGGTAGAGTCAACGGCATGAAAACATGCGAGGAGAACGCTGACCGTTTAGGTAATACCTGAGAATTCACACTCGGACAATGGAGATTGTGCTTCTTTTAGACATGTCAACGAAAGCGCGACTCCTCCGGTCGAGACAGGGAGGTGCTTCTTCGGCCGCAAACCTGTATTGCGAGTGCGGCACGCAACCTGAATTGCATACACCTCGCACAACCCTCGACCGAAGCGAGTGTTCCAATCCAATTCGAAACGAAACTCCATATCAGCGCGAGCGACTTCTCGCAATAATCATACGCGACGTAACGAACCGGTGAACACAGAACGCAGAACATACCAACAAGAGCCAACCTATCCCACCATGTCCGCATGCGCCCTATGAGTCCACATCCATGCTCATGCTCGCTTCGTCTGCGCCTACTGCATCGGACCTTCCGTGGCGTTGTCTTGTTCCTCCGTTGGGGGCGAGCTGCGCCCCCGAGCTAGCGGCCCCGTTCGGTCCGGCGTGGAGAGCGGCGATCGGCGGCTGCGGCTGTGCTGGTGCGAAGCCGGCAGTCGGCGGGGACACCGGCGAGCGTGCGTGCGCGTCGGGTGAGCCCGACTTCGAGCGTGCTTCGCGCATTGATCGTGCAGACGGATTGAAGTGGCCGCACTTCGGGCAGACGTATTCTGTAAACGAGTTGGGTGATTCACCGGGCAGGTGAAGTGAAGAGAGTACGCACGGGCATCCTCCCACATGCTCTCCTTCACGAGCCCATTATGTGCAAAGCACTTCTGGCAGATGAGTGCGTATCGCGAGGCTGCGGCACCAACCGTGCCGTCATCGTCGTCGCCCAAGATGGCATCCGCGAGCTTATCGAACCACTGCTTACGTGGTGGTGGCATGGGGCGCAGCGGCGAGGCTAAGGATCAACTGCTGTCAGCTTAACGGGCCAGAGGCCGAAAGCCCTAATACACACGGGAAAGCTGTTGCTGCAGACTTGCCGACATATGTGCCGGCGCAGGGGTTTGTGGATTGAGGTGTTGAGTAGTGCGTACAGGAGTCTGCGGCGGCATCTGAGGTTGAGGCGGCTGTCTGGGTGCCGCCGGCCTTTGTGGCGTCGCGGGAGTACTGGAGCGCGGTCCATCGTCATACCGCTCAATTAGATTGCGCGTAGAGTAGTAGTTGGTCTTATTCTTGATCTCTTCGATCTTTTCACGTTGCTGTTTGCGTAGGGTGATCAAAGCCTTCTCTGCATGAATGTAAGGTTAGGGTTAGTCATACTTGGGCGGAATGAAGGCTTCGAATGAAGCAATGTAAGCACTGAGGCTAATAAATGTCCCAAGAAAGTGAGAAATAAGGTATATACTGTTTAGGGGGAGGGGGGGAGTGTGAACCAGTACGACAGAGCGCACGATACGACTGCTGAACAGCGGGGACTGAAACGGCGGTACGTACCTTCTGCGTCGCCCGCTTTCGCATACCAAATCTGTACAATCCTTCTCATGAACAAAATCCTGTAGAGCAAGCTTCAACATGATGAACATGCGAGATACAACATATTACTCACACGATAGGTCCCACAAAGACCGGGACGCTCTTCGCAGTCCTCTCCCACGTGCTTTCTCTCGCATGTCCGGAAACGCCAGGCAGTAATGTACTGACGTTCGGGAGGTAGTCGGCGTACCAGAGGCTTGCCCACAAGCCCCAAAATGCGAGCGCGTACACGGAGAAGAGAAGCGTTGAACGGCGCTCGCGAAGACGAATTTCGGAAAGTGATTGTTGCCTCTTGGCAATGTCATTGGCTAGCGAGGCAAGAACCTGCTCGTAGTCTTCCGGTTTCGACTATTCACCAAGGGAAGTCAGTTCACAGCTCAAATGTCTCAGCCCTACGTCAAATGGTCATGTAAGACACATACCTTGCTGAACCAGAACGAGAAGAGACCCATTGGTTCAGAGTACCGAAAGAAAAAGAGTATGCGGGGTCGGATGGGATTATAATGTACAAATTGATAGAGAATGCGCGGAGGGAGGGTGGACGTTTCGGCTAAGTGAGTGTGCTGTCTGTGGCTCGCTCTGCACGCGAGCTTGTGTCGTCAGAGTGTGGGATCTCACACGTGGCCACGAACGCTGGATGGCAGGCGCCGGTGTGCTCCCTTCAGCCTCCACCATCGGCTCTAAGCCGCAAAGACTAAATCCCACAGGTTCCGTCACAATAGTTGTTTGTATCTGCTGCTGCGAGCTAATATTTAGTATAATCTATGGCTTACATATGATTGCTTGCATCTAGTATATGCCCGGGATCAGCCTATAAGGAACCCGTCGCGCATAATCCTCCCATTCCTTCCCAAATTCCTTCCTGAGGATCTCGTCTTCATTTGGAGCTCTCGCGACCAGGTTGAAAGTTCCGTGCACCATGAAGAACAAGAAAGCTAATGCAATGCTCTTCCCCAGCGTAGTCCCTGCTACTCCACACTCCCTGAACCACGACCCACGCGCCGCATGCGTTATAGCGATGGAATAGATCCCCACGATCAACATTGTGTATGAAGGGTGGCGCACAACGGCGTAGGGCCCGCTCGTGACGAGCCTGTGTCCATCGCGAATGGTGAGCTCGTAGGTGAAGAGCTTTCCGAGTTCGCGGAAGCAAAGGATACGCAAGTATCCGGTCGCCATTGCCACCCCGCAACCCGCAAGGAATGCAGGGCTCATCGCTATGCGGCCCACTGAGCTGGTAGGTCCCGGGACGAGATACTTGACAACCTCTTGCGCGAGCGGGTGCGAAAGGTATTCGCGGGCCAAGATGACAGCCGTTTCACATAGTGCTCCACTCCAAATGATCACCTACAGCACGCGTCAAATGGGGAATATGAGTGGGCCCTAACAACCCTCACCTTCAATGTCGTCGTAATGAGCCGTACCAAAGGTCGAAACACCTTCTCCCTAGTTGAAACGTCGTGCTTCACCTCTTTCTTGTTCGGCGGCGGAACAGGGGCAGTCAAGGCCACGCCTGTGGTGTAAGCTGCGGCGAGAAGTGGCGGTATCTTGTACAGAGGAGAGGCCATCCTGCGCTGAAGAGTCGTGGTGTCCCCTATCCGCAATACGCAGTGTCTTATATTCTCAATCTCAATCTCAAGCGCAACAGCCAAGCTCCCGTGTCGCCCCTTGTTACCCGTGCTAGACCGTGGTCAATCAGCGTAATGCGCGGGATCGGGTCACTGCAAGCACTGTCAGGCGATCGCGTTGACCAGCGCGGTGTACTAAGGAATCCTCGGCGAACGTCTCAGTTGCCCGACAAGACCAGGGTGTACATGGTCTCACTTATGCATCCCACTCGATACCGTCGGCGGTCATGACTAGTCGTCCGAGTCTCGGGCTGGTTGAGCGTCCGACATGATGTTACCACATCTCTGCTATCGATCTCGAGGTTGAGTCGGCTCTCTTCCCTCCTTCTTTTACTCTCTTTGGATCCTTGTCGCTCGGTAAGATGTGTTACTCTCGCTAGCCTGATGCTGACTATTAGCTGTATGCTTCAGTGATCATTCTAGCAGAGCAGTATATTACTATAACAGTGCTGCATGAAACACACGCTTCGCAGGCCGACCGCCATGCCCGAGGTTAACCAGACATGGCACTTACTACCGTCCCCCACCGCAATCAAGCTGAGCATGAGACTTGTCTATCGTCACGGTGAAGCGTACGCGTGAAGCCACCGGCGCAGAAACGTTCATGTTTGCGCACTGCCACAATACTTGGCTGATGAACCCGCTATTGAGACGACGATTCAATTAATAGACAGCCTCGTCAAGTATCTTCGGCCACAACGTTAAGAGCTTGGACGCTTCGTCTGAGACCATGAAGGTCACGGTGCGAATGAGTAACGGAGGAAGAGAGGCTCATTGATCCGTGAGCTATCGAAAAGATATGTGCATGTAACTTGCCGGGCTATGTGAGCCCAGATCATGATCAGTGTGTTGCACCATACGGAAGACTCTCGCCCCACTGTGGTAGATCTAGAAGTTTGTGCCGATGTACATGTCATAGAACACGGAAAGACATGAATCATGGTTACTGGTGGCACTGGTACATAGTGTAGTGCCAACAAGCTTGGGCCTCAATGACGTAGGCGCAGTTTGACGTTCATATGATGTGCAATTGAGTCACCCGCAACGTAGGAATCATCGACACTGATTGGCACTACGTATGATCGTCGATGTCCTCGCGCCGCAGCCTACGTCGTACTCTTATTGGGTCCCGATATGTGTGAGGCAGCCAACCAAGCATCGACCAGGTGTTGCAAATGGCTAGGCTGTTAGTACCGAAAGGCTAGAAGCAGGCAAGAGGTATCAGTACACATTTGACACGAGACTGCATTCCAAATTAAAGCAGAGGCGGTGAATAGGTGTTATCACGATACTAGTACTCTACACTAAACCAAACACATGCAACGGGAGCTCAAAGCAGTATACAACGAGTAGCCTAAGAAAACAACAGATATGCAGTTTGTACATAGTGGGGTTGGGTTGTGAATACATGCGAAGATAAATACCAGGAGCGGGGTTTGTACGTAGAAGAGATCCGGGACACAGCAGAACCAAGATAAGTCCTAACAAAGGTATGACACGGACGGCTCACTGCCTCTTGACCTTCATCTCCCACATGCCGTCCTTGCCCTTCTCGAGCCCGTGCAATATGCACCGGTCCATGAGAAAGTCGACCCTCCTGACTCCCTTCTGGCGCTCCTCCTCGTCCACACACCTCTCAGCCCAGGCACGCGCAATCCGCTCGCGCGTTATCTCGTCCATCTCGTTGTTCCACCAATCCGCCTGCGATATCGGTGTCATCATAGAGAGCCAGATGGCCGAGAATAGGTCATGCAGTGTGACGCCTGCGGGATTTGAGCTCTGAACGTCGATGTACCATGGAAAGTGGATGTTGTAGAGGCGCATTGTGGCAACGGGTGGCTCGCACGCAAATCGGGTAAGGTCCCAGGGGTTGACGGCACGATCTAGCTCGCGAAAGCGCAGTGTAGACGGGTTCTTCCGGAGGTCAAGGAACATGGGAGATGAGACGGCGGAGTAGCGGATGTAAGGATTGAGTTTCGAGGCTCTAGGAGAGTCAAGAACTGCGTAGGCAGGATGAGTATGCTGTATCGAAATGGAACTTGCGTACTCACAGCTTGATGATATTGACGGCGAACGCGCCTTCGTGAACATCGAACCCAACGACGCACTCAGACCGAGTGACCGCGCCATGGAGAAGTCCGCTCGCCATTCACGGGGTGGTCGCTTCGCGCTCTCGTCGTGCACTGAGCGTAGACTTCGAGAGCGCGAGATATTACTATTAAATGATGACGGGCTACTCGTGCTTGATGAGAAAGGCGTGAGCGGGCGCGACCCCGTGTGCCCACTAGGTGGCCAGCCCTCTAGAGCATCCTCCTTGCCGTTGAAGTAGCCCGACACCCGCACCCAATCCTGATCTGGATCTTCGGGCTGTTGTGGCCAGCTCTCGGCAGGGTTGGACATAGGCATCGCGGGGTTCGCGAGAGCGGGGAAAGCGCCGTAAGGCGTCGTAAATGCACCATGTGGTGGTGCGGACCACGGCGGCCCTGCTTGCGGTGGCCACGCCATCATGGGAGGCGCATAGGGCGACCAACCCATCTGATTCGGTCCTGTCCAGGGTGTGTTTGTTGCGGAGGTCGTCGCGGAGGTCGCGGTCGGAGGGGCAGCAGGGAAGATGTACGGTGTCCCGCCCGCGTACGTGCGATAGTTGCCCGACTGCCCGGCCTCCGACGGTGCCTCAACGAGAGGCGGCATGTCAGAGTAGTCGGCCATCGTTCTGTGCGAGCTGATGAGTAGGTGGGGGTCGAGGTATGATGATAATCGGACACGAGGCTAGGTAGCGTGCTGTCTGAAGGCGGCAATCCGCATTTGGCTGTACTTCGGCAGTATTCCTTTGAGGCGCAGCACTACAGCGCCAGACATCGTCGTATTCGACCTTCAAAAAGCAAAAGACCAGTCAGACACGACACGACACAGGCGTCGGGGACAGGTGGGCGGGTGAATGGTAGTGGTGGCGGTGGCGATTGCTGGAAACAAGCAAACGCTTTTGCTAATGAACCGACTTCCTGATTTGGCTGTTCTAACTTAATGGTAACGTTCAGAGCTCGGTTCGACTACATAGTGTTTACACGAGATGTCATTGACAACTATACTGTAGTGGGACTTTAATTTCATTGCTATTTGGTATACAGGAGTCGGGTGTTCTACAGTGATTATAGTGCGAGGCGATAAATAAGGGATATTGGAATGGAGGTAATTATAGAGTACAAATACAGGGGGTAGTAACGAGAGTAGTGCTGAGCACTGGCAATAGATGACATGGAATTTGCAGTGAAGGGATGAACGAGGGACTAAGAATTACGGAGCGAGGCACGCGATGCCGAACTATTGGTATACGAAGGATAAGTTAAGGACGCCCGGTAGCATCCACCTACTTGCGAGCTTCTACGCCCATGCCGGTGGCGAGCCCTGTTGCTAGAGCGCCACCCATCTGCGCACCGATGCCCTCCGTGGGCACGAACACCGTGTTCGCACCAAAGGCCTGGATGCGGGACACCTCCACCCGGCGCATTTCCATCTCGCGCGCGAACTGGTCGTGCACCTCTGCGTCGGCCAGCGCGCGGATGCGGATGGCCTCTGCTTCCGCCTGCGCAGCGAGGCGTGTAGCTTGAGCTTGAGCCTCAGCCTCAATCTGCACCCTCTGCGCCTCGGCCTTTGCGGCGGCCACCACGCTGTACGCCTGTGAGTCCGAGGTCGTCTAGAACACCGGAGGTTAGTCAATCTGCACTCCGGTCCGCGTCGGGGCGGAAGGACTGACATTCTGTGCTTGGGCCTTGATACGCGCCACCGCGAGCGCACCCTCCTCCTGCTTGATCTTGTTGCTGTTCTCGCGGTCCACGTTCTATGGCAAATGAGTATACGGCAATCGTCCATTATCACCGAGCGGGACTTACAGCTGCCTCGACTTGGGCCTGGAGCGCCCGCGTCGTGAGCCTATCCATCGTGGAGGCGATTTCGCCCTTGAACTGTCTGTCAATGACAGCTGTCAAGTGGCATGTGAGCGATGCTTCTTCCTCGGCGGAGGGGAAACATACCGAGGTCCCGCAACACGATGCCATAGTCGAGCGCAGCAATGTGCAGATCATCCATGGCGCGGGTCCGCAATGCATCCAAGAACGCGCCATTGGGATCCGTGCCGTCGTCCAAGTTGTCAGGGCCAAGCGAGCGCTGCTTCACCATGGAACTGTAGTCCACTGTGCATCCAGCTATGAGCATATGCGACAGTCCTGACAGAGGTGCGCATGCTTACAGTGGGCAACGATCTGAGTCAAGATCGACTGGCACTTGTCCCTAGCAATGATGTCAAGTGTTAGACATCGAGCAACACTACAGGAATACGAAGACAAACCGGAGCGCATCATAAGGTGAGTTGTAACCATGCATAGTCAACTGTGGCACGAGCGTCGTTCAGCAGCTGTTGGGTCGTGTCTCAACGACATTGCATTACCTTCAATGGCTCAGTCAATTGCCTGCCGTCGTCCGTTAGTTATGCCCGCTACACGATCTCACGATCACACTCACCACTTCAGGTAGATGGTCAACGCGACGGGAACTTGATCTCGCGTAAAGCTGTCAATCCAGGTCAGCGCTATACTGCACGAAGGAAAACGCGGAATCATGCACGCACATGTCCTTCGTCGGCATCTCAATCTGGTTCTCGCCGAGCGTGAACAGGCCCCGCAACGTTACGTTCGGGTTCGTGATATAGTGCTGCCCGGCAGATAACTGCTCCAGGTCGTCGCCCTTCTGCAGGATTGCACAGTTGTTCGCGGGGATGTTCAAGCTACGCAGTAAACGTCGTCAGTGCCCGCACAAGCAAGTCACACACTGATGAAACGCACAAGAGCGCTACGACGTAGTCGCGCTGGGCACCGTTGCGCAAGCTGCTCTGCATAGTGACTTCGTGCATCCTACGATACCGATGCATGCGTTAGCAGGTGGTGAGATGCCGCTGTGGAGGTTACAGACCATCCCAGGATATTCTGCGTGACGTTGTCTTTCACTACTGTAGGCAGATGCGTCTGGTCGACGATTGCGAGGACTCTGTATGCCCCTTCAACTGCATATGCGACGAAACCCGCGTTCTTGATGACGAAAACCTGGTTCTGTTTTTCAAGTCAGACAATCTTGTGGAGTTGAGGTTAACGTTGAAGTACGAACCTGAGGGTCAGAGACCACTGCAGCCTGAGAATACATGCATTGTCAGTCCCCTGCAGCTGTGTGGCTCTGTGATGTGACATACCTGGTTCTGGGACACTTGCACAATGGTCAGGCCTTGAAACTCAACAACTGTGTCGGAGACTAGGGGCCACGTGAGATAGAACTTCGTCATGCATCAGTTGATTGACATACGGCCTTTGGCGCCAGCCCAGCTCCGTGCCCACCAGTTGCGCAGGGGCATCCCAGGATACCGACCTGGGCGAGTGAGGACGCTTGGAAGTCCACCGTGATTGACCAGGCCAATCTGCCCCGGTGTGACTTCTCTCCCTATCCAGTCTGTCGGCCGCTGCACAAAGGGTTCAGTCAGCAATGGGCGTCTTGTTTACTCTTAACGCCACGAATACCTTCTTCGACACGATGTGGTTGCGCCCGGACTGCTTCAGCTGTTCGTCCAGCTTCTGTAGTGCCTGCAGGACGCCTCCCTCCCCGATGGTCACGAAGAATGGCCTGTCAACTAGGCGAGGATCCGGAGCAGTGAAGAAGTTCTTGTGCGGTGGTACGGGACTCGAAGCAGGTAGGTAGCCTACATTGCGCTTCTCATCGAAGCCGTCAGGGGAGTGTCGGCGAGCATCACGTCTGCTGAAGCGAGCGAACGATCCGGGAGCGTCGATTGCGGTGACGCTGTCGCTGGTGACGGTACCTTCCTTGATCATGTTGGTGGGGTATGGGGATGAGAAGCGGGGATAAAGCAGGGGCCGTTGACGTGCATGGCGGTGGCCTTTATACCACGCTGAAGTATGACTGTGGCATGGTTCCGCGTCACACCGAGGGTGGTCGGTACGTCAAAGGTGGATCTGCTGCCGGCGTATGCGCGCTGCGCAGCCTTCGAGGAAGGCAGTGGTAGTTCGGTACCGACTGCGCTACGTCAACCAACAGCGATGCTCCCTCAGCGAACGCGCCCGCCGTCGGTTGCTCAAGGACTCGCTCGGCGGCCCAATATGGGCAACGCATTCAGGGCACCGATCCGCCGAGGGCCCCTGTCATTAGTGAGGCGATGCAGCAAGCGCGCTCAGCATACTTACCTCCATGCCGACCGGAATGTTTGCCACTATGATAGTATACAGTACCTCTGTTGTAGGTTTTGGCTAGTTTCTCCGTCTCACCCGTGCCGTTCCGCCTCAAGACGTGCACAGCCGGTACGTGTGCACGGCGTTTTCTAACCTCGTGTCATCCTGAGGTGCTGGCTTGCCCTCATGACACAAGTCTGACAGGCTGCACCAAACGCTGTGAAGTAGGCCGCCAGTACATTCGTACAATAGTTGTCGAGAAGTTTACTTTCTCGCGATGATGGCTCCTACCCCACCTTGCGGTTGTCAAGGTGGGGTCTGGTTATGTTTCTTGAGAAGGCGGATAACGTTCAATCAGTTACGCTCCAGCAAAAACCAACTCACTAGAGTATCAGGCGCATCGCCTTTTACCGATACGGTCCACAGCAATAGCTTGCCGTGGCTATCGGCGAGCTCTTGACATTTTATCCAACTCGGGGCTCGGAGGACAACACATGGTAGATGTAATAGATATAGGCACGCTACCTCCAGCGCCCAAATCGGGCGGTGGCTAGTGCCGGCGTGCCGATCCACTTTGACCGATGCGGTCAGTTGGTCGCGCGCTTACAGAGAGTGTCACCACGTTACTACGCATCTTGAGCTCGTGCATAACAAGTACTACAGAGAGTCCGAGTCATCGTCTCACAAACTATCGATTTATACCATGGGCTGAAGCGATGCTTAGGAGGGAGGCGGTCAAACGCAGTTGCTAATCGCAAGCGGTCATGGCACTTCACGCGTATCACCCCCCTCAGTCACGCGGCGCATGATCCGGCCAGGAAGGCCAGCGCGCGTAGAGACTACACGGACGCTGTCTACGTCCTCACCTATCTCTGGTGGTGGTGCAGGGAGATGCCCTTACGGTAACCGACCTATTGTGCTGTGCTGCGACGAAGATTGGCTAACGGTACGATCCATACTAGGACACGCGGCCGAATCGAGAGATGGGTCATTCGTCGGCAGTACCATGACAAGTCGTATGGATATCGTGAACCTCGTCGGTTCGACATGCCTGATTGTGAGTTAGCCTGTCACCCTCGAATCCTATCAACAGCCGCAGTTGCATGAGGTCCCGGATGCATTCGCCTTGCTGCGGGCCCCAGTGGCGTTGACAACGTTGCGGGTCTTGTCCAAACCTACATGATAGAGATGTGCGGGCTGCGTTGGGAGGTGTTCTCCTGTGGCGTGCTCGTGAGCTTGAGAAGGCAGCCCTCAACTATCCTGATTACAGGCTGCATGACATGGTTGAACGGCCATTCGGCTGACGCCAATCACTCCCAGATAGCCCGAAACAGCTGCAGAATCGTACAGTGAACGCACCGCTGCTTCGTTATGTCGATTCACTGCGTACGCACGGACACCGCGCGGCACGCATCGACCCGCTTGACCTGCTCCAGCGCGAAGAAGTCGCTGCGCTCAACCCGCGGCGCTACGGACTGCTCGACGATGCGCAGAAGTACGACGTGAACGGCATCGTCTGGACACGCCCAGTCGGCTCTGCGGCGGATATCACGGAGGAATGGACGCTCGGCGACATCACGCAGCACCTGCGCGCAATCTACGTTGGCCGCATCGCGTACGAATACATGCACTCCCCATCGAAGACTGAGCGCCTGTGGTTCTCGCACATGCTCGAGGCGCAAGTGCCCACCCAGGCTGCACTCAACGCAGAGCAGAAGAAACGCATACACTCGCTGCTTGCGCGCAGCGAGGTGTTTGACCAATTCTTGCAGCTCAAGTTCCCGAACCTCAAGCGCTACGGCTTGGAGGGCGGCGAGTCCATGTTGCCCGCGCTCGATGCACTATTCGCCTCCGCTGCGCGGGGTATGTGGCACACTTCCTATTGCTGCGCACAAAATGTTAATGTCAGATGTCCAGCCGGAGTAGAGAACATCATTCTTGGCATGCCACACAGAGGTAGATTGAACCTGTTGACAGACCTGCTGCAGTTCTCTCCGGCGGCTCTTTTCCACAAGATCAAGGGCGGCTCCGAAATCCCGGAGGGGATCAATGCTTCTGGTGACGTAATAAGCCATCTAGGTTAGTGCCTGTGTTATGCAGTTGGCAGAATAGCTCACCGAGAAACCTACCAGCCGCCTCCCCATACCTCGAATATGATGGTGCGAACGCCCCTCTGCACGTTTCACTCTTGCCCAACCCGTCTCATCTCGGTACGTGAATCCCCGTCGCAAGTGCAACGCATAATCATCTTTCTCAATATCCGACAGAGGCCGTGAATCCTGTCGCCCTCGGAAAGACACGCGCAAAGCAATTCTCGTTACTGAAGCAGCTCGTCCGCTCGGGGACACCCTTCGATGAATGCTTCCCGGGAGACAAGGTGATGTGCGTACAGTTGCACGGCGATGCGAGCTTTACGGGACAAGGTGTGGTCATGGAGGGTCTGAGTCTGAGTGCGCATGATTCCTATGAACCTTCTCCGGTCAGCGAGGACTTACAAACGTGCCATAGGCAACCTGCCTCACTACACGGTCGGGGGTGTTGAAGCGAGGAGGTTTGAAACGGTTAGTGTGGCTGAAGGCAATAAGAGTGAGACAATACCCAGGGGAAGCTTCAGGGAGATCCTGTGAAGCGCACACAGGGAAGCAGGAGGTAAAGTCTTTTTTGATTAGAGGGCGTATCAGCCCGGTATATATACATGAGGGGAACCGGTCATGTGAGTCATGAGAGAGCATGAGTAATCGTACCACATGAGCGGTGAGTCATACCTAGTCAGCCTGAGTCATCAGGCATCAGGGTGAGTCATATCTACGGAACTATCTAGAAGAGTCCAGAAGGGAGCGTGTCTAGAAGGGTCCGTAGTCTAGAACTATCTACAAGGGCCTGGACGAGGTCATGGGGTCGAGTCCAGGCAGAGTCCATCAAAAGAATGTATGTAATCAGACACCGCAGAACACAAGTCCATATATAGGTTGTCCGATTGATAAGTTATCGTATGACACCGAATATGGAAAGTTCAACACTCCCACTTGTTCAAGGTGTCGATACCATGCCAGTAGATGACCTGAACTTCTCGATTGACGAGAAAGGCACGTTCTTGGTCAGTTGGTCTGCTAACTGGTCTTCGCTAGCGACGTAGAAAATGTCGGTTTCCCCAGATTCGTAGAACTCTCGAATGTAGTGATACCGAATTTCTATGTGTTTTGTGCGGCGATCCACGGCAGGATTAACCGCAAGGAAGATGCTTCCTTGGTTGTCCAGACACAAAGGAGTAGGAGCGGTCATATTGTCACCAAGCTCCTTACCAAAGTTTCTGAGCCATGCCATTTGACGACAAGTGTCGGAGGCGGCTTTGTACTCTGCTTCAGTAGAAGAGAGGGAAACTGTAGGTTGGCGTCTAGATGCCCAGGAAACGACACAATTGGCCATCATGAAGACAAAGCCAGATGTGGAGTGCCTATCGTCGCGGTCTTCGGCCCAATCCGAGTCTGAGTAGGCAACCAGTCCCGAATTTGAAGCACCATCGTAGCAAAGGGCGTAGTCCTTTGTTCCTTGTAGGTAACGCAGGATATAGTATGCATAGCCCATGTGTGCTTGCGAAGGGTTCGAGGCAAATTTGGCTAATCGCGTGACAGCGAACGCGATGTCTGGACGTGTACCGAGCATAGCATACATGATGCTTCCAATGATACTCTGGTACTGGGTGCGGAACTGATCAGATGCGGTTTCTTCGTTCTTTTCCAAAACGGCGCCAGCAGGGAGAGGTGTCCTTTGGGACTTGCAGTTGTTCATATTAAACCTCTCTAGAACGGTTTGAATATATTCCGTCTGGTCAACGAGGATCTTGCGCTTTGCACGATCTCGACGAATTCGAAGACCCAGGAAGCGTTCTACTGGTCCAAGATCGGTCATCTGGTATTCCTGCTTAAGCTTCCGCTTTACTTCTTCAATGAAGGGTTTAGAATCACCCAACAGAAGTAGATCATCGACATAGAGTACAATGATACAAGCATGATCTCCAGTGCTCGAATAAACGTATACACCGGCATCTGAATATGTCCGTGTAAAACCCTGTGCAAGGAGAGACTTGTGGATCTTAGCGTTCCATTGACGAGACGCTTGCTTAAGACCATAGATAGCCTTCTTGAGGAGACAGACCCAGTCTTCCTTGCCTGGAACTACCCAACCTTCAGGTTGCTCCATGTAGATCTCCTCTTCAAGATCACCATTGAGGAACGCCGTCTTGACGTCCATTGATTCCATCTCCCAGTCCTCAAGTGCGGCATGCGCAAACATGTATCTCAAGGATTCAAAACGCGCGACTGGAGAGAATGTCTCATGGTAATCTTCACCCCAAACTTGGGTAAAACCTTTCGCAACAAGTCGAGCTTTGTATCGCCCATCATGCTTGCGCGCATAGACCCAACGGTTCTTGACGATTTTACGATTCTTAGGTCTAGGTACTAAGACCCAAGTACCGTTCTGCTTGAGGGATTCCATTTCGGCACCCTCAGCCTTATGCCAATGCTCCCACTCAGGGGATTTCCTAGCCTCAGAACGGGACGTAGGAACGGAGTGATTAGCTTCATGAATAGCCCGTAAAATCATATCTATTTTGGCACGCTGATTCCCTTCAGAATCTGTGCGCTGGTCGATAAGAGCCGGAGGCTCATCACCATAAACGTTGTCCTTATTCCTATAGGGATTCCGACCAGCACCTTCTCGCTGAGGACGGCTGTAAGGAGGGTTTGGTGGAGGAACAGGATCTGGGCGTGGTTGAGCTTGATCACCTCCCACTGGCTCAGCAGGTTCGGTTGAATCATCGTCTTCCGTATTAACGGGTAAAGGTAGTGGTATATCGAACGGTTCCTCGTCGCTATCCTCAGAGTCTGAGTCTACCGGTTCGAATGCTTCTGGAGTCCGAGTCTTTGGACCCACTAAATCCTTACGTGCCGGGAAAGAATCTTCATCGAAGGTCACATCACGGGACACAACGATACTTCGATTGGCTGGATTCCAGAACCTATAGCCCTTGGATCCTTGCTCATAGCCAACAAAGATCATCTCAACTGCCTTCTTGTCGAGTTTCCCTTGTCTTTGCTCTTTTGGCACATGCACAAACGCTTTGCAACCAAATACTCTAAAGTATGAGATATCTGGGACTGTGCCATCCCAGAGAGTAATTGGGCATTGCCACTTAAGGCGTCGCATAGGCTGGCGATTATAAATATGCACAGCTGCATCAACAGCAAGCTGCCAAAACCCGTGAGATAGACCAGCTTGGTGTAGCATGGCCATAGACTTCTCCATGATAGTGCGATTCCAGCGTTCAGCTCTCCCATTTTGCTGAGGAGAACCAGCTACCGTCTTATAGTGAGTAATCCCGTAGGACTTGAGACGGGCCGTGAAAGCGTCAGAAGTGTATTCCCCCCCTCGATCCGAGCGTATCGCAATGATCCTATTACCAGTAACATTCTCTGCCCATGCCTTAAAGTCCTCGAACGCTTGGATCGAATCAGACTTATGCTTGAGATAGTAGGCACGTCCAAGACTAGTGTGATCGTCAAGGAAAGAGATAAAGTACCGGTAGCCTTGTATAGACGCAGTACGCATAGGACCATCTTCGTCAGTATGAACTAACTCGAGAGGTTTTGAAGCACGTTTATAAGACGCGGGGAAAGGGGCGCGATGTGACTTGCCCCATTGACAGCCTTCACAGGGGGAATGATCCTCAACCCCCACTGGATCAGCACCTTTTGTATTACCGGGTAAGCGGCGAATAACCTCTTTGGAAGGATGTCCCATACGTCTATGCCAGAGACGATACGGGTTGGTCAGAGCGTGGACCTCATTCCGTTCCAGGATATCCATGTGCATATAGTAGAGATTGTTAAGAGGATTGTACGATGCCTCCATAACTTTCTCGCCAGAAACTTTGCCATGCGAAAACGTACGGTCATAAATGACCATAGAACCTGAACCTTGTACCAATGTATGTCCAGATGTCTCAACTACTCCAGTAGAAAACAGTCGGCCAGATGCATTGGGTATATACGCAACGTTGGTTAGAGTGATCCAAACGCGCTGACCCCCATCAACCTTGACTAAACCCTTGACTGTACCGGCCCCAATGGCCTGAATAAACGAACTACCAGCTGTACCGAATGTAACAGGCGTGGTATACGGCTTGTACTCCCAGAAATCATCAAGATTATTTGTCACTGACTGTGACGCGCCAGAATCCATGAGCCAACTTATTCTCCTACCTCCCACTGAATGGTTGTGTGTCACACGAGAGGCATAGAATCCAGAAGATATATTGGTTAGCCCAGAAGCAGTACTACTACTATTATTCGTACCGCCACCGTGATGGATTACAAGAGGAGAAGCAATGAGAGAACCAGCCGAATTAGAAAAACGTCCGCAATAAGTACAGTTAGGTTCGGAGCATATGATCTCCTGTACCGTTTCCTGCGCTGCACCATTACCGTTAGAAGACCCTGAAGACGAGACGTCCGATGTAGTTGACGAGACGGTTATAGTACGACCATCCTGCATCTTGTGGACCGTGTTCGTCTTCTTTGAACCATTGCCATTGCCGTTGCCACCTTTGCCTTTGCCCTTGTTCTTACCCTTCTTATCACCCTTACCCCCCTTGTTCTGAGGGCGAAGGTGCGGGTACTTGGTCCAGCATTGTTCCGAGCCGTGTGCACCACCACAATGACCACAGGGACCGTTGCCCTTGGTCTTGACCTGAGACGTTTTAGAGGCAGATTGCCCCATACCAGAACGGCGAAGAGACTCCTCGGCAAGTATTTTATTCACCAAGGTGTCGATCTTCAAGTCCGAGAGCGCAGTTGTCGCCATGATGGCAGACACCATAGTCGAGTAGCTCTCAGGGACTTTAGACATCAGGAGGAGTGCCTGAGTGTTCTCCTCCAACTTGATTCCGCCATTGACAACGTCCTTGATGGTGGTCAGGATCTTGTTGATTTGATCCTGCATCGGCTTCGAGTCGTTCATCTCGTTTGACTTGATGAGCGACTGGAACTGAGACCATACAAACGCGGCGTCCGGTTTACCAAAATGAGATTCCAAAGAGGCCCACATTTCTGCAGCCGTCTTCTTCTTCTCGAGACCGTCAACCGTAGTAACCAGAAGGTGATGCAGCGAGATGTCCGTCCGCATCAGAATTGTGCCAGAGGCACGGGCATTGGCTTTTTTGTACGTGGGGTCTTTGAGGTCCCCAGCGTAGAGGGCGTCGTCTGCCTCAATGAAGATGAGGTAGCCCATCATTTTAGCTCTCCATACCTTGTACTCTGAGGCACGGGAGAGGACCGGAACCGATTCAGACTTTGGTTCCGACATAGCGGCAGTAGCAATATACAAGTCAAAGAATTGATCTTCTTCGACTGAAACGAGAGGTTCAGAATAAACTGGAGATTCTACAAACGGTTGAGGAGAAGTATCCTCTTCAAAAAACGCAGCAGGGAGTGGTGTTTCCTCTGCTAAACTTGGTGCAAATAGATTGTCCTCAACTTCTTGTTCGTCAAGGAGCGCAGAAACGTCAGACGCTTGGACAGTTGTAACGTCTAATTGAGGAGAGAGAGGACGAGACTGGACAGGAGTACCAACAGGGGTACCGACAAGAGATGGTAAAACAGATAAAATGCGGCTTTGCTCCGCAGGTTCAGGAACTGAGCCCCTTCTAAAATATTCCTCTACTAATAACTCGCTTTCTTGCCAACTTTCGATAGGGATACCCCACTCAGGAAGTTCGTCGTCGTTATTCTCTGAGTAGCGATTGGGACAGATGGGTTGGGCACAAGCAAACCAGCTTTCCCTTTCGTCGTCCCAATGATAGTCTTCCCTTTCGTCTTTCTCGTAGCAATGAGGGTAGTTGTAGCAATAGCGTTCTGTTCGAGGAACGTCTGCCGGTATTGACTCAGAAGTCGGTAGTTGGCTAGACGATGAAGCCACAGTGTGATGCTTGACTAGAAGTTATATTCCAGTGCACAAAAGTATACAAAAACGTATAGGTACGCCGACCTAAGTACTACAAACGACCCAGTCTAGATATCCACCGTCCGCAATGATCTTTAACGCTCTAGCTACCTTTCGATAGCGTCGAGTGAGAGGTTCCTGAGGCGTAGAGAACTCGACTGTTCCTACGCAACGACAAGCCCACGAAACTTGTTCTCGACGCTCCTTAGACCAGGAATCGGCCTTGTCGAGGTTGTCGCTAACCCAATTGAGTTGGTCAGCGAGGCGGTGGAGTGACTTTTGCCACTCGCTGTCAAGCTTCTCAAAAAGATGCTTCTTGTCGAAGATAGCTTGGTAGCGCTCGATGGTTGCGCTAACCTTCTTTTCAAGAATGCCGATGACTTCGGCAGTCGACTTCTTCTTGAAGTCTGGGAGCGGGCGAGGAGCTGAGAGACGCTCAGCTAATGGCTTGGGAGCTGAGGTGGAAGCGGAGGGAACCGGGGCGGGGACGGGATGAGACTGGAGTTACACAATAAACGTTAGATCAGAGATCTAAGAATAGAGGTAGTGTCGGCGTCTACGGACCTTTCTCTCAGGTCTCGTAGGAGGATAAACTTTGTGCAAACGGCGCGAAGGCCCACTGGAAATACGATCCTTCAATGCCTTGGGCACTTCAGGACGTAGTAAAGCTTAGAACCACAGAGGGTTCAAAAACAATGCACTGGCTTACTCCTCAGAAGCAGTGACTGACAAACGTTGTTATCTGCGCAGATAAACACAACGGGTTCCTAGAGACTAAGCTCAGGGCTCATAACCTGTTGAAGCGAGGAGGTTTGAAACGGTTAGTGTGGCTGAAGGCAATAAGAGTGAGACAATACCCAGGGGAAGCTTCAGGGAGATCCTGTGAAGCGCACACAGGGAAGCAGGAGGTAAAGTCTTTTTTGATTAGAGGGCGTATCAGCCCGGTATATATACATGAGGGGAACCGGTCATGTGAGTCATGAGAGAGCATGAGTAATCGTACCACATGAGCGGTGAGTCATACCTAGTCAGCCTGAGTCATCAGGCATCAGGGTGAGTCATATCTACGGAACTATCTAGAAGAGTCCAGAAGGGAGCGTGTCTAGAAGGGTCCGTAGTCTAGAACTATCTACAAGGGCCTGGACGAGGTCATGGGGTCGAGTCCAGGCAGAGTCCATCAAAAGAATGTATGTAATCAGACACCGCAGAACACAAGTCCATATATAGGTTGTCCGATTGATAAGTTATCGTATGACACCGAATATGGAAAGTTCAACAGGGGGCACTGTTCACATCGTGGTCAAGTGAGCTTCTTTGCCCTGCTGGACTGGGGGCGCTGCGCTTACGGATGTTCTGCTCCAGTAACAGGTAATAGTCGTTGGACACTCTGAGCCCACAGGCTGAAACAGTAGATAGCATTGGCTACACGACCCCTGCGTCCAGCGCACACTCAGGACTGTACTCGTCGGACATAGGGAAGATGATCAACGCGCCGGTACTACATGTCAACGGAGACTACCCTGAGGGTGGGTATCTCTTCCTGATCTTGCACAAGTGATCTGATTGAGTCTACTCCAAACGTAGATGTCGCGCGAGCGGTGGACGTAGCCTTCAAATATAGGAACCACTTCCGCAAAGTGAGCACATAGGCTGTCTTTACTTCCTACTGGGCTGATTGAGTATACTGTGGCTAAGGACATCATTGTGGACTTGCTCGTATACCGTCGCTGGTATGGGCGAGGAATCCCCGAGCTTGTGTTTCTCTGACTGTGGGCATAGGGGACATAACGAGCTGGACGAGCCGTCCTTCACTCAGCCCCTCATGTACGAGAAGATCCGTTCGAGGAGCTCTGTCCCGGTGCTATACGAGAAGCAACTCGTCGTGCGTCCATTCATCCATGCAACGTCCTCCTGCGGTTGACCACCGCCCTGGCAGTCTGAGAACGTCTTAACGGAGGAAGCTGCTACAACCACTCGCGCGTCGTATAAGTCCTTCCTCACGTCCGAGCTCGAGGCCGCTGGATCTCTTGCACCCGTCAAGGCGGACAAAGTGATGTTTAAGGGATCGTGGGGCGGGATGGTTTGGCCGGCGACTTTAGAAGCTGCTCACGATCCGGAGACTGGTGTGGAACGTGACACATTGGTCCGCGTTGGACGCGCTAGCGTTACGGTGCCGAGTGACTTCGTAAGAGTCAATCGAAATGGCTCTTAGCTTACTGAGAATCCACTCGCGATCTTAGGAGATACATCCTCGTTTACAACGACATGTCAACAGTCGTCTACGCGCCCTGGAGAAAGGCACTGGGATTGATTGGGCAACTGCTGAGGTATGCCTTATCCTCAGGCACGGGACATACTGATAGAGCGCGTTGCAGGCAATGGCATTTGGGACCCTCATGCTGGATGGCTACGACGTGCGGATTTCTGGACAGGACGTGGGACGCGGCACGTTCAGTCAACGGTAGGTGGATATCAAGTTGTCTTCCAGCTCAAGTGACCAATGCATGCGCAGACATGCCATGCTCGTCAACCAACGAACAGAAGACGTCATCGTTCCCCTCAACGCTCAACTTGACGGCGAGGGTAAACTTGAACTGGCGAACAGTGGGTTGGTGTGTTCAAACAGACGCGCAGGTCACTAAGTGTTGCACGTAAAACCTAGGCTCCCTCAGTGAGCTTGCGGTGCTTGGCGTGAGTCTTATTCAATCCCTCGTTCGTGTGGTCCTCGATATATCTACTTCACAGTTCGAGTACGGTGTCAGCTGGGAAAGGCCTGATATACTCCCGATCTGGGAAGCGCAGGTAGGTTGATCATCTCTTCGGGCGACTACATAGCTTCGTCAGTTAATCATCTACTAGTTCGGCGACTTTTTCAACGGTGCTCAGGTGAGGGGCACATTGGTTCTTTCCCTGTTTAGTGCTCTAATGGGTCTCGACTACCAAGATTATCATTGATACCTTCATCTCATCAGCAGAAAGTGGGTTGCAGCACTGCTCATATATACGTCTAGGCTGACGTGAGCACATAGCGAAGTGGCTGAGGCAAAGCGCCATCACACTTCTCCTACCTCATGGGTACGTGGTTTCCTGCCCGAGATACGCCTTGTAATTCACATGCTCTTCTGTTTGCCATCTGCTACGTCGTAAACAGCCTTGATGGTGCAGGCCCAGAGCATTCATCTTCCCGCTTGGAGAGAATGTTGCAGGTAACCCTCTCACTTCTAACGTATTGATGGATGTTGAACAAGGGCACCAGTTGACGAACGATGCCTACGAGTTCGGCCACGAGCCAGTCAACGTGAACATGCACGTTGTCTTCCCTACAACGCCCGCACAATACTTCCATTTGCTGAGAAGACAAATGCAGCGGAACTACCGAAAGCCTCTCGTCGTTGCTTCTCCGAAGGCCTTGCTCCGTTTACCGGTATGTTGAGTATACACTTGGACGCTCTTCTATCTCATGTCCTTCAGGCTGCCTCCTCGTCACTGTCTGAACTGGAGACTACCACGCGGTTCCAGCCTGTACTTGATGATGCCACCGTCGACAAGTCAAAGGTCGCCCGCGTGCTCTGTTTGAGTGGTAAACTCTACTATGAACTTGCGGCGGAACGCCAGAAGTTGCAACTGGGCAACGTTGCACTCGTCAGGATAGAGGAACTGGCCCCATTCCCCTTCAGCCATCTCGCGCGCGTGTTTAGTCAGTACACAACAGCAAGCGAGTTCATCTGGATACAGGAGGAGCCGAGGAACCAGGGCGCATGGTCCCATGTATCGGAGCGGCTCAACACTGTCCTCCAACATATTGGCCGTTTGGATCGCGTCTCGTATATTGGCAGGGCACCAGATGCGGTACCCGCGCAGGGGATCAGCAAGGTTTTCTTCGCACAGCGAGAGAGAATCATCAGAGACGCATTATACGAACTTTAGAACATGCGTGACATCATTCTTAACGCGACTGTACATCATCATACAATGTAGTATCAACCTACATCTCACCGTCTTCAACCATATATGCAAATCATGCCCATATTGCGCGGAACTTTGCCTCAAACTCCGTCGTCACCGCATCTATGAGCTTGAAAACAGCCCAATCCTCGTCGGACACGCCCAGGGGGCGTGTCAGTCCAGAGTCGATATCGTCGTCGTCATCGTCACCTTCATCGACTCCTCCTACGGTCTCCTCACCATCAACGTTGTTCTTGGCTTCCAGGTCCACGTCCATCTCTTCGAGGACATCTTCATCGACCTTCTCGCCGGTAGTGTCCCTGTTGGACGAGTCCAGCAGAAGCTGACCGAGACCCGCTCTAATGGATTTCAGAGTCAAAGTGAAGTCATCCAGCAAGTACCACAGGTCATTATCACGTATTCCATTTGCCACTTGCAGAGCTGCACGTTGGCCGTGAATGTAGAAGTCGAGTATGTACGCATTGAGCTTGTAGCGATCATGGTGATGGTCAGAGCTCGAGGATGATGAGGTGAAGACGCGCATTGACGGTATAGCGAATTGATTGAGGTGGAGACCGTCTCGACTCGTCCAACATAGCTCTTCAACTGTCTGATAGTGATCACTGTGCCCAGAGTTTGCGACAAATAATGACCTGCCAGCTGGCCTCACAGCCGAGTGGTCGAGTTTGGTGACGAAGGGGGAAGTTACAGGATACTGTACTCCAGATCCATAATCGTTTCCGCTCATTGGCAACTTGGTGTCAGGGCCTAGAGTAGCACGATATTGCGTCGTGTAAGCAACAGTGTAGTTGGTGAATATGGATAGTATGTCGACGTCATGACTGCTGAGCACCCGTCTCGCGTCCACAGGCAGAGGGGGCAGTAGAACCATAGAGGGCGACTTCTTCACTAGTTGCTGAAGATTTGAATCTGTGGCGTACACGTTGGGCAGATATCGACGGCTGAAAAGGTGGCATAAGAGCACCAAGAACTCCCTTTTTGCGGTAAATTGATCAGATTGGCAGCAAATCCGATGAATAACGCCATGGCGGAAAAGTGTGACTAAGGCGAGGTTTGCGGGCTCAGTGTAGTAGAGATGCGATGCGATGCCAAATAAGTTGATAGGGTTACCCTTAGGGTCTAACAGCCCTGCCCGGCGCAAATAATCGATGCTAAATCGCATGAAGTGGGCCACTTGCTCACTGCCCACATCCGACTTGTAGCCGACATGAGGCAGCCGGAGGATGCTAGTAGTCGCACGAACAGCGAATGGTGCATATTCTGACCCTGAAAGGAGGTTGAACAGGCGCAGGGTCATCGTTGACGTCAAGGGGAAGTTGCCTCCCAGAGACGGTAGCCGAGACAGGACCAGGCGTTGACACCTATCAATCGATAGACCGTAAAAGACCACTTTGCCGAGAAGATCGAAACCTCGTCGTCCGGCTGATCATAGAAGTTAGTTTGGTTTCATTAACTCATTACTTGCGCATTCACCTCTGCCAGCGCATTGGCGGAACTGGGGGACATTGTGTGAGCCTTTCGAATACACGAGCATGTGAAGCATGTACCATAAGTGCAGTCAAGAACGGGGAGTCACCGCAGAAGACGGAGGTCTTCGCGGGGGCATTAATACCCAAGGCGAGTGTTCCTTTCGTATTCAAGTGAGATTACCGTTCCACCGATAGGAAGGTTGCGGGCGGCGTACCTGTGGCGATAACGACTCGAACGACTCCCAATCGAAACAAGCTGCCGACAGACATGTTAACAATAAGGTTTCGTTCACAACTAACTTCATTGCAAATCTGCTTACCCCTCAAGAGTTGTTCGGTAGCGTTTATTCATACCAGAATGATGTACACCGATGCCTCTGCGCAGTGCTTCTAGAGCCCATTGGGGGACCATATTCCATCTGCGCAACTCTGAGATAGCTTGCTCTAGGTCAGCTTTCGAGTACGCAGAGGTCTTATCTCCGAAAGAGAATTGAGGCAGAGGGTCGTTGGGATTGAACGAGCTCTCCCAGCTCATACTCTCCGACTGCATGGTGTCGTTTTCCATACCGTCGGGGTTCTTCCTGCGGGCTAGCTTCTCCGTTTGACGTGCACGCAGCGCAGCTTGGGACTTCCATAGCTCCCAGCGAGCAAGTTTTCGTTGCCACTCCGGGCTGCTTCTCTTCCACTCCGTCTCAGCAGTGGTTAGATCATCCAGTAGCTGTTGGCACATCTTCTCGCACGTCAAGCGGTCAAAGTTGAACATGATAGCCGGCTGCCGAGAACGTGAGTATTGTACTTCGAGAAACGAATAGCGGCATACCAGATCATCAGTTGCATGAAGGTCTGAGAGGAGGTAAATGAGGTTCTTCTGAAACTTGTCTCGATCTGGTATCGCATAGTGGTTTGTGTTCTGCACCATGCGGTCATCCAACGTCTTGACTACGCCGTTGAGTGTCGACTGGTTGCCATGACGATCTTCCGACGCCAAGAGCTCATTGAGGATCATCTTGAGACGGGATTCATACCGCAGGATGTCCTTCTGTTTCAGGAGACGGCTCGAATCATGGTTGGCCGCAAAAAAGCGCACGGGTTCGAGAACGTGGAGGTCAGCGTGATCAGCAGAGAGATGCACAGACAAGGCTTCATAGAGCGATAAGCAGTCAGCTGCTTCGAGAGCAAAGTCGGGGGGAAGCTCATGCACACCGAACCCCAACATGGAGACGGGATGCAGAAAGCGCATCCGACCTGTGGTACGGTGGCTGGCGAGACCACGGAATGCCTCTGGAGCCTCCCCTTTCAACATGTAAGCGAATTTGCGAAGATGCGAATATCGATGCGGATGGTGTATGAACGTGTGCTCGAACTGATGCGCGGTCTGGATAGACTTCAACCAGTCATTGAACTCTTCGGGGTGGCCGATTGTAGCAGAGAGACCGCTGTGAAAGATATACATCAGTGACGAGCCACAGTGACGTTGGCCAGAAGGACTCGCATAATTGGACATGGCGCGAACAAGAGAATCTGCTCCCACACAGCTCCGCCCTCCTGTTGACCAATACAGTGAATTTCGTCCAGAATAACCCTGGATCCACTGTACATTAACTGATTGCATTGCACGGAGAGGCATGATACTGCGCACCGCTTGATACGAGGAGTCCAAACACGGGCCAGACTAGGGGAAAGGAGCATAATGGCAAGCATTTCTGGCACAGTGACGAGAATTTGGCACTTCTGAGGGTCGTGGATACGATAGTCCCTAGTGTGAATCGCCCAGCAACTCCCTGAGTTTCACGTGAGCAACATTGTATGAGACATGTCAAGAAGCATTACATACGTCCTCTCAATTTCTTGTCATACCGAGCGTAAACTTCAGCAGCGATTTGGTTAACGAGGGCCTTGGTTGGTGCGACATATACGAGGATCCCATCATCTGATTGCCTTAGGACCTGCTCCATGGCATAATAGGAGATGAATGTTTTCCCAGCACTTGTTGGCGCTGAAATCAATCATGAACAAGGATGCCAACAAGAAAAGTATTCGGCCACTCACCGACGACCAGTACGGAATGGTTGGTATCATCTAAGCAGTCGAGAACCTTTCTTTGCCATGCGTCAGGCTTGAAATGTACCCGACGATCGTACTCGCTATCCATACTCCTGTCCATGAATTCACCAAATAGGCGGAGTTGCCAGATGATAGGATCTTCGCGGATGTGCATGAACTTATGCACAACAGACTTGCTTTTTGACTTGATCAGCTTGACGAACTTGAAGGCCAACGACCTTTGAGCGCCCAGTGGCGTAGGTGAGGATGCTTTCATGTCTGTCGTCAAGGCGGACAGGCCGATCACGAGAAGGCACATGTCGAGGATGTCGACAGCCAGGGGAAACAGGTTAGGCATCTGATACGTATCCTTGATCATTTTGAGTATGGCTACGGTGACTTGATCTTGTACAGACTTGCTTTCCCGTTCGTCGTCTTCGATCCAATGGACAAACTCTAGATGCAGTCGGAACAGGCGCACCTCCACAGCGAGCCATCCCTCGCGGGTCCGCTTGTTCCGTTGGATGTTCTCGATATGGGTGATCTGCTGAGATATCGGCATCGAGGCAACGGTGTTGAGTTGATCTTTCCACCACGGAACGTTTGAGTCGTCGACCTTCGTCTGCTGTTTCTCAATGTTCGCAAGCCGTATTTTGTCCGCAGAGGAGACATGCTCTTTCTTGCCCTTCTTCGGCTGCGGCATGGCAACCTTGGCCTGTCAGTATCATCTCTCTGAGTGTCAAATACAATGGTAATACAAGTGTAGTACCTGGATGGCACGAGAGGCCGGGCGTTGAACCTGCGAGCCCACAGATGGTATGATCATACGTTGGAGAGGGATGCCGAACGCTCCGGTCAACGTTTGTGCCTGGCGTTCCATGCTGCTCATAAAACGCTGAGAATTACGCAGCATGCGAAACCTTTGACGAGCATCGAGAGGTTGATACGTCTGGCCGCCGAGGTGTGCAGGCAGGATTGTGCGCTTGTGATTGTGCCAGTGATATACGTCGTTGAAAACGGTATCGAAATCGAGGTGGGTGACAACGTCCGGTGGGTCTTCCTCACCAACATCGACATGAACCTGAGCGAGATGCTCGTCGAAGACTGGGTTGCTGAACGGGAGCAGCATGCGGATGGGCAGCGAGTTCACTGCGTTGGCCGACAATTCCACTGCCAGCGGAGAGGGAAATCGAGCGGCAAGTGTGGCAAAGTCGCATCGACCGAGTTTGGTAGATGCCCACAAAGCATCCAACTGCTGGCAGACTGCATCGCCAAACAGCTCCGCAAATGACATGTCTGCATGCTCCAGGGCAAAGCTCAACAAAGCAACAAAGATGTGACCATCTACCTCCGGCTTCGCAGACACCATGGCACTTTCCACAGCGAGAAACGCCGAAGGCAAGAACGAGTTGACGAGCATCTCGCTCAACTGAGGATGCAGGGCCGCAAGTTTCTGAGCCCGCTGCTCGAGAGTGAGGGTAGGAACAATGACAAGGTGACCAAGAAAAGCGAATAGAATCTCCTTCATCGCCTTTGCATGGATACCCAGAGCGGAGATGGTCTTCTGAAGGATCTGCACGAGACATGCCTCATCGGTCGCGGGCACTTGCTGGTGCTGCGGCGCAAAGGTGGCCAGGGGAAGGACAGGAAGACCATGCCGGGCACGGATTTCTCGAGCTTCCAACGCCTTTGCCGCCGTAGCAACCGCTGCCCAGACCTTTTTCTGGAACCTACCCCGCGCCCTCGGGTCATGTCGTTGTTCGTAGACAAAGGTCATGATCTATGTCGGGTCGATACCCACAGTCAGCCCAACTCAAGATACTCAAGGTTTCCAAAGGCCACGGTGATACTATGAACGCACCTTGGATTCCCTGTACTCCGCACCCTGAAGCAGAGCCACGGAGGTTCCCTGTGCGAGAACGTCGAAAATGAACACACGCTGAAGCAGTAATGCTTCTGATAAGTCGTCGTCCGGGTTGAGGACACCACCGTCATTTGTCATAACGAACATTGGCTGCATATGCATAGCTTTGGTCCTTTGTGATTCGAACCGAGAGCAAATCACTCACCTTCGCTAGCCTACGATACGTGAGCCACTCCGGGTCTTGCAAACTCTTGAATGTATGCAATGTGATGTCTAATGTTTGTAGGTGCTTGAACAGAATACTCCGAGCCAGGCCACGGGAGATGTTGACGTATGCATCTTGTGCAGTGTTACATGTTAGGTGTCGGTTGTCTGGATCATCCAAGCACGGGACATGAGGACACAACCACAACCACATCCATCCTCCATCCTTCGTCACTTACCGTGCCAGAAAACAACTTCAAAGGTGGCTGAACGTCTCTTGAACTCGTTTAGAAGCCTCTCGAGTGAATAGGTGGCATGCAATGCTTGAAAACTTGGTTCTGCGGCAAATTCTGGTAAGTCTCAATGCAACCTTGTTACGCGATGAAACGTACCACAGTTACGTCCTAGGGCAAGTAACGGGTCATTGAGTACCTGTTGCAAGAGAGCTTCGCCTAGGAGGATGTCAATAGAGGAGTATGTTGGGTAATCTCGTCAGCATAACATACCATCAAGCACAAACATTTCGCTCCCGGCATAATCTCCCATCAGGTCCATCCATCTTCCGCGCCTGCTTGTCTGGATGTACCAGTTCGCGTCTATGTGCCTTAGCACAGTTTCTGCTGCAGGTCCTACTGGAAGTTCTATTGCTGTACGGGCGCTTACATCAGCCGCTTCAAAACCGTCCAGGTCCATGACGATGAGCTAGCGTATCCTACCTCCAGTGCGTACGACCTCTTTATGTGAATCGTTGCTGAAACGCGGCCAACACGATGCAGCTAACGCGCCAGCACCGATTGTTATCAGTGAAACCTTGTACCGTAGAGAAGCCAGCTCACGCTTCGAGACTGATCATTGAAACCCCAAAGAGGTTGAGTGGAGCTCATTACCGGCTTCATATACCAACCATGCATGGACGATATGACTGCTGGGTCTATTGCACCGATCAAGGAAGCTTTCTCGGAGCTTGTATGGCAAGAAACCTACCTATGTGGTCCGTGCAACATCCTCCTGCATCGCCGCGTACGCGGGAAACTGAGTAGCAGAGGCCCCTGGAATCCGCACCGCTTCTTCGGAGTTGTACCTGCAGCTGCCAGTAGTAAAGTCCTCGTGAGCTCGTTGTGAGCAAGATAACATTGTATTGCAGAGTGCAGCTGAGACACCGGGCCAGCGCTAGCTGCTACCTCTGAACTCTCTTCGGATCTAGCCGCGTGACAAGATCCACCCGGGCCGCTGGAGCCGACATCCTCGGAGGTGACCGTCTTCGGAACACCGTGCACACTGCACCGAGCACGGCGGCGAGCAGTGACTGAGTAAGATCGCCGAGCCAACGTCAAGAACTGCACTGGAATCCGTTTTCAGGCAGTGAAGAAGGTACATGCGGTAACGGCTATACAGATTGTTGGTCCGAGCCCTGCTTCAGCCGATCCATGCTCAAACTTCGATACCTACAACATGTTCGTTCGAACAGGCCCGTACTCAAGCGGATGGGCTCCCGCCAGGTTCAGGTGCATATATCACCTCGTCCTCAGATGGTCAGATGCTCGGGCCGCAGCCGATAGAGGAGCTCCCGTAAGTGTACTTAGCCATTCGTGTCCCGTCAGGCTCTATCCCGGCTTCACCGGGCCGACGGAGGAGGATATATACGACCCGAGAACCTATTTCTGAGCTCCTCGATCCCGCATCGGTACAATAGCGCACTCATGTCTTGCCCTAGTATCAAGCTCAACAATGGTGTCGAAATCCCAATCCTGGGCCTCGGTGAGTGCGTTTGATTAACCGTCAGCAAGTACTGACAGAATATCGGCGCGGGACGCAGGGACATGGCAATCTAAGCCGAACGAGGTCGCATCCGCGGTCGAGTACGCGTTGAAAGAGGTTGGATACAGACACATCGACTGTGCATGGTGCATGCGGTGGCGCACGCCTGGCTGTCGTGCTCAGCTGACGCAGATGCTAGGGCATATGGGAACGAGAAGGAGGTTGGCGAGGGCATCCGCAAATCCGGCGTTCCGCGCTCCGAGATATTCGTGAGTACTATTCTGGGTAATTCCATTACTAGTGCGCACATTTACTATGGCTTGTGTAGATTACCAGCAAACTATGGTGCACGCACCACCAGCGTGTAGAGGCAGCACTCGATGAGACTCTCGCCAACCTAGGCACAGATTACCTGGACCTCTACTTGATCCATTGGCCAATCCACCTCAACCCGAATGGAAACCACCCCACGTTCCCCACACTCCCCGACGGCAAGCGTGATGTCTTGTATGACTGGAAGTTGAAGGACACCTGGGCGCAGATGGAGGCTGTCCTGAAGAAGGGTACGTAGCACTGATATCCCTGCACGATCTGTGTCTTGATTCTCTGTAGGCAAGGTCAAGTCGATTGGCGTGTCCAATTTCTCGAAACGCATACTAGAAACGGAAATTCTGCCTCACGCCACTGTCGTTCCTGCTGTGAACCAAGTGGGTCGTGCATATGAACGTTTCTCTACGCCTGATCGACTGACTTGGGACAGCTCGAGATTCATCTGTATAACCCTCAGCACAACCTTGTGCAGTGGCTCAAGTCCAAAGGAATAGTTCCCCAGGCGTACTCACCACTCGGCTCGACGAACTCTCCTCTGTTGAGCGATGAGACGGCTTCTGCCATTGCAAGCGCTCACGGCCTGCAGACCGCAGACGTGCTCCTAGGCTACCTCGGTAAGCTCAGCCTATGCATGTGATGCGCGCGGGGAGACTGAGACAGCGCGCACTAAACAGTGGCGAAGGAGATCGTTACGCTGCCGAAGTCAGTGACTCCGGAACGTATCGCATCCAACTATCGTGGTGCGCTCGCGGCGGCATCTAAACTTACCAAGGAGGACCTCGAGAAGCTGGATGGCGTGGCGGCGTCTGGCAAGCAGAAGCGGTACGACATGCCTATGATGCCGTTCACTGATACATCATGCTGAACTTCTTGGGAACTATTCTCTAGACTCATCATGCCACCATGGCCCGTTGACCTCGGATTCGAGAATTGGCCGGGACAAAATCCTTAAACAGTGTGATGTAGGCTACAGGACAAGAGAAATCAAGAAGGGTAAAGTGTGGCTCACTTAACAGCCAATGTATACCATGCAATATGGAGACAGTCGTGTATCGTCATCTAGTATCTGTGAACTCCGGACGAACACCTGTGGCGCCCCGCCCGTCGCTGTTCGTGGTGTACCTCCGAAGGCCGTGTCCTCCAGACGCCCCTGCCGTCAGAAAACGTATGGAATCCATCGCCAGCGCACTCTCCCCGCATACTCTTCCCACTCCTTCCCAAAGTGCTTGCGCAATATCCGGTCTTCCTCCCGAGAGCGCCAGACCATTGACAGGTTCACGTAGATGGTAAGCCCCACATACACACCCGCGGCGATGCGGCCTCCGCGCGTTTGCAGTACTCCGCATTCGCGGAACCACGCGCCGCGGACTGCGTGCATGAGACCGAGGCCGACGAGGGCGATCGCGCCGGAGACATAGCTTGGGTGGCGCACGAGGCCATACCAGCCATCCTGGACGAGTGCATGTCCGTCGCGAATGGTGACCTCGAAGGTGAAGAAGCGGCCGAGCATGTAGTAGCACTGGCAGCGAACGATCCCCGCAAACGTCCCGATGGCCCAGCTTACGAGGAAGGCACGCGAGCAGGTGATTCGTTGTGCGAGGGAAACCGGGCCTCGAATGAAGGTGGTGAGGATTGCTGCGGAGAGTGGGTGGTGGGGGAAGTGGTCTGCGATGATCACAGCCATCTCCACTAAGGGAGTGCCAACTGTCAGTGCCTAAGATGCTCAGTGTTAACATCGCGGTGTTGCGACGGAGTAACGGTGAACACACCTTCAGAACAATGGAGTGAATGCGTACGGTCGCAGAGAACCAACGCTCGAATGGCTTGACTGCGTGGTGACGGTGTCTTGTAGGCACTCGAGGCTGAGGAGGAGTTAAAATGCCGTAGCCAACCAGTAGTGCCGTCAATAAGAAAGGAAGTTTAATCATAGACATAGCGTATCGGTGATTGGATACAATGGAACGGGGGGCCGTGGAGGGAGAGGAGGAATGCAATCCACACCACCATACTTGAGCCAAAACCTGGCGGCTGCCCCTTCGCTGTGCACAAACTCCTCCGACCTATCGGTGGGCGTAGTCTCTGTTGTGATCAAACGATTAGCAGATGATGCGTTTGCAACGTGAGTTGCACCGGGTACTAACAACATGCTCCTGATGGTTCGACTGCTGGGCTTGGCTAGCATATGCCGATGTAACAAGATACCTGCAGCATGTGCATCACGCAGGGAAATCTGGATGGCCAGTGAACTAGGATCTGTCATGGACATTCTAACCTCGGCACCGGGGATTGAGAGATTTTGGAACTACACGCACTGCTGTTGAGACCCGGGGTGCCGAGTGCGGAATTATCCCCGAGCGTTCGAGGTGAATAAATGGGGACAACATATCAGAGGGATGTCTTGGTTAGCGCATCGGTTTTGTCGCGCGGTTATTCCTCATGATATGTGAACAACCGGGGTTGGCCCTAGAGGGCAATATGGGGCGCTGGGCTTAGGTTAGTCTACTGTCAGATGACTAGGCACACACACCGACATTGAGGTGATTATAGAACGACGGTTCTTCAGTAAATAGGAACACAGCAGGTTCGCACCCGAGCTGTAGTAAGTAACCGTCGCCAATAGCGATTATTTCGCCATATCCGGGCTCATCGAACAAGCTTTACCTACACGTCTACGGTTCTTGCCGGGGCGATCGACGATCCGTTGCGCGCAGCTTCTCTGGATCCATTGTTCTTCATCTGCCCTTGGTCATAGGCCTGTGTCGGACGAGGCGTAATTGTACTTTCTTGGCTCGGCATATTACTGCACCTACTAGTATTCCCGCGTTACTACATTCGAAGCGACGAGAATATCCCTGCAGGGAAGGTAGTCACGTAAGTATCGGTGCATACGTAAGTGATGTGAAAACAGACCAGGGACATGTGTAGATGAGAAGAGGACAGACAGCACCGACCGACGCTCACTCGGCGCTCGGCGCTCGGCGGCCAGCGCCCGCTGCTGACATTGACTGCGAGGGCGGTGGACATTGCCAGCAGGACATCCAAGTCCTTCTCAACAGCTCTTCAGGCTGGATTTTTCGTCACAAGTTCTGCTGACTACGACACGCATTGCCCAAGACTGAGTGACGCATCTCCGCACCATGCTAAGCCGATGCTGAGAAGACTGACAGATATTACTAGACTCCTCGTCCAATCTTGTTCCAGTTCGATGAGTGGAATCTGTGGTACTAAGAAGCTACTGCGCACCGCTGGAATGTTAGGCTTGAGCTCGGGGATGTATTGGCCAGAAGATATTGCGAGTCAAGGTCATTTCAAGTCTGCTAGTGCAAGTATTAGGTCACTACACGGATTTGCGCCATCAGGCTGCTTCCAGGCTAGTATGGCATCGTCGGCTAGAGGCTTGTACTGGTCGTCATTGTAACTCTTGAATCGGCTCAGAACCCCCTCCATATATTCAACCTGAAGCAGGGCTATTCAAGAGTAGGGTCGATGCGATACCGACGCGGAGAATATGTCAGGCTGCAGCTGGATTGCCTGAGCCACCACGCGTGTCGGGGGGATGCTTTCCCGGGATGGACATGGAGTGGTGGCTGCATGCGCAGCGTGCGTCCATCACGTCATGCGGCGGCGCATGCTTAAATTGGCGACCGCCGACCAGCGGCGGCCGAGGCCCACTCTCCGGTCAGGTCGCGGCGCGCGGCTGATGCAAGTCGTTATTACCGGCCTACATATGTACTGCAAGTCGGCAACGCCTACGCTCCTGCATCAGCCGGGCCATACTTCGCATTTTCCGAACTCGTCCTGGGCTTCTAGGGTGCTTCGGTAGGTCGGGCTTGAAACTTATTCACTGACGTGCAGCGCATCGCATATAATCCGGGGTCTCAGTACGCTGCATCTTGGTCCATGGCGAACGAGTAAAATATACTCCGTCGCCAAAAGTCACGATGTCGCACGCGTCTGACATCTCCAGTGCATATATTGGGCCCTCTTCGATGTCAACTGCGCGCGCGACACCCGTCCACTATCTCAACATGGTGCATGAGGAGTCTATGGCCGGACGGCCCCAGCCTCCTAGGACATTCCGTCGCCGTTGGTGCGGTTCTTATGGCCACATAGAAGACCTCGCTGGCCGACCTGAGGGCACTAGGCGTTAGGTCCCGGCCTACAGATCAAAATGAATGATCCCTATAGTCTCGCCACTGGTCCACGTCGCACATCGCGCATCACGCATCTGGTCGGCAACAAATGACGATCGAGAAGCAGCAGCATTGCATACGCTCTTATAGTTGGGTCCGGGCCTACGCTTGGCAGCGAACAGTCTGAACTACAATTTCCTTGCGACGCTTTCGTCCTGTCCACACACTCCTCAGTCGCAAAATGTCTCTCGCTAAGATACCATTTCTCTTGTCTGGCACCGTCGCGGGCTACGTATGCATGACACCGCCCAACCCATCGGTTCCCCCTGAACAGAGGCCCAAGGACCTCACGACCTACGAGCGATTTTTCAGCGGTGTGGTCAGGATATATTCGTTCACCTTCAAAGTACGGATTTGGTCACTTGTCTACCTCCTTTCACTAATGGCCCACATCCCGGCAGTGCTTGATTATTTCCAGCAGCGTCCTTGAAGCGATCGTCATTGCTGCGAGCCACTGTCCTTCGCATCCTCTGTCGCAGAGAATCCTCGATCATCTGATCGCCGGACCCCCCTCGCTCGCACGCCGCATCACATTCAGCCCACTCTTCGTCGCGGGCACCGTCATAGGTGTCTTAGGCGGCGCCTTCCGCTATCAATGCTACCGCACACTCGGCAAGTTGTTTACATTCGAGGTCTCAATCAAGAAAGAGCACAAGCTCGTCACGGAGGGCCCATACAGCATTGTGCGTCACCCCGCGTACACTGGCGCGATCCTCTGCGCGTGGGGCCTTGGCGCAACGTACGTCGCCTCTGGCTCATGGCTGCGCGAGTGCGGCATCCTCGGGACGCTAGGAGGAAAGGTCGCGGTCGGCGCGTACGTCGCGTCGCTGTTATATGGGCAGGTGACCGTGATCAAGCGGGCGCCCCTGGAGGACGCGTTGCTGAAGAAGCAGTTTGGCGAAGAGTGGGATGCTTATGCCAAGAGGGTTCCATACCGCATCTTCCCGTACATTTATTGAAGAGCACCGCTACAGTGCGACCTCATTAATTGCCACTAGCGACTAATAGACGAGGTTTACCAATGCCTAGAAAATACTCATCTTCCTAGTACTGCTTGACGTAGAGCGGTTATAACTGCACAATTTGATGCAATGAAAGGATTCTCCGCCCCTATTGAATGTGAGCATAAGCCACGAATAAGTATGGGCAACCTAGGTCACTGATTCGTGGCACGTGATCCAGGCGATGTAAGGTGTGCCGTTCCGCGATCGTGTTCCGTCCTCAAACTCGCCAAGGACCCGCGCACGTACTTGCAATCTCTCCCCTCCTCCCCTGTGAGCCCAAGAGCAAAGGAAGCGCCATGGCCAGCGAGCAAGCTCCCGAGAGTACACTCCCGTACCCGCCGATCCACAAAGACAAGAAATTCGTCGTCCTTTCCGACTGGTTGGTTGGTTCGTCTTCACGCACGCGTCCGCCATGAAACGAGCGCGACATCGTCAGGATGTCCGACGGGCGTCGCTTCTCAGTCAGTGAACCGATCGCTCAATGACATTCACAGGGATGGCACGATCACCACCCGCGATTCCAATGATTGTGCGTGATGCTATGGCCTCTTGCAGAGTGGACGCAGCCTTGACGAAGTGCCGATGCAGATATGACGGATGAGCTTGGATTCGGACGGGAGAAGCGCAGAGAACTCAATCTGGCGACGCTCTCCGGTGAGCGGACCTTCGCGGACACGTTCAAGGAGATGCTCGAGAGCGTGGTCGCAAAGGGACACTCATTCGAATACTGCAAGGAAGAGCTGAAGAAGAGTATGCGATATCATCAGATTTTCAACGTTGGTGCTCATGTAGTCCTCAGACATCAAGTTGGATGCAGGCTTCAAGGAGTTCTACCGCTACTGCGAATCGGCAGATATCCCCGTTGTCATCATCTCGAGGTACGACACGTCGTAGAAGGAAGTTCAGCTGTGCTGATGGTCTGAATCTTCAGCGGGATGGCACCTCTCATCCGTGCTGTGCTCGGAAACCTCATCGGTGAGGAGGATGCGAACAAGATTGACATCGTTTCGAATGACGTCAACATCCATCCTGATGGCAAGTGGGAGATTCAATACCGGCACCCGACTAGGTGCGTCTTCAATGCCATCGATATGCTATAGAGCGCTCACGCTGTGTCGTAGCGGCTTTGGACACGACAAGAGTCAGGCCATCCTACCCTACCGCAGACTACCTAACCCTCCGATCATTTTCTTCTTCGGCGACGGCGTCTCAGGTCAGTCAGTCTTCTCAACCCGTATCAGAGTTCTGCTCACGCATACATCCACTCAGACATGTCTGCGGCTCGGCATGCAGATGTCCTGTTCGTCAAACAGAAGCCGGACGGGGAAAACGACCTTCATCAGTACTGCCTGCGGGAAGGCATACCGCACATTCTCTTCTCGGACTTCAGCCACGCACTCAAGATTGTACAGCAGGTTGTGGAGGGAAAGCTCACGGTGAAGGAAGCGCTCGCTATTGGGAAGGCTTGAGTGCGGATGAGAAGGAATTAAGACGGAATGGACGTTTGTAGAGCAGATCAACGTAGATGTCTTTGGCTATACCAGCAATACAGACATACCACCGAACCTGATGGTTTCAAGAGTATCCTGACCTATAACATTGACTACTCTTCGCGAAGTCTTGCAACAAGAGGAATCGATCAGTGCAAGAGGATGATTGCATGGCCTAAGGTTTGCATTGCGATAGCATCATGTAGAAAGGCAGTATACCATAAGTGTAGACCAGCAGCCGCGACCACCCGTCCATCTCTCCCCGTCAAATCATACAACACAGAGCACGCTTATGCGATGAGGGTCGAAGCAGTAGCCGAGTCGTACTTGAACGTCGGCGGGATCTGCTGCTTGGACTTGTAGTACCGCGCAAGACGGTGGATACGGGACTCGATCAAGATGAGACGGAACTTGGAGTCCTTGTCCTTGCGGTTCGTCTCGAGGTGCTTGCGCACGGCGACCGCCTTTTTGACAAGATGCCAGAGATCCTCTGGGATCTGTGGTGCCAGACCTGCGCACGCCCAATCTGTGAGGACCTCACTCGGGTAGTGCAAGCACCAAACATACCGTTCGACTTGAGGATACGCAGGATCTTGTTACCGGTGACGAAGCGCACTTGGGGGATACCGTGCGAGTCACGGAGGGTAACACCGATCTGGGAGGGCGTCAGACCCTTGCGGGCGAGCTTGGTGATGTGCTCGACGACATCCTCAGGGGTCGTCTTGAGCCAGGAAGGGGGAGCGCGGCGGTAGGGGAGGGCGGAGGACGCTGTACGCAACGACTTGAGACTTTGCCGTCAATCTACGCCTAGAATGAAGCACACGTACAGATACCCTTTCCGGGAGCGTGCATACGACCCATGGTGACTCTGTAGGCAGCGAGTAAGCAAGCGAGGAGCAAGATAACAACATGGTTTGACTGCTCACAGATTTTGCGGGGGAGGTCTTGAGGCTTGGTCGTCGTGTGTGCCGTTGGGCTCGTCGTGCGGTCGCTGGAAGGGATTTGGCACGTGCCGGCGTGCAGTGGCTGGTGGCTTCGATCAACTGTACAGCTGCAAACCTTGTTGCCACCCGCCACTGGCAGGTGGCTCTGTTTGTCCAGGCGTGCTGCACACCGAAACGACACCGCGCGCAAGACCATCGCCGTCGTTCTCGCCGACGGAGATCACGCCCTCTCGCCGCAAGGTACGTCTGCGACTCACTCCGACTGTTATCTAGGCTGACCTCTTGGCGCAGTATGAAGCTCAACATTGCCAGTGAGTATGATGCCGGCGGGACGAATAGTGGGTCGAGGTCTGACTTGCGTTCGCAGACCCCGCAACCGGGGAACAAAAGACTATCGACTTTGACGATGAGAGGAAATAGTGCGCAAGCCATATCACTATGCTGCGAAGCGCGACGCTAATGCACATCGCTCCTTGTAGCCGTGTCTTCTACGACAAGCGGATCTCCGCCGAGGTCCCCGCTGACTCGCTGGGCGATGAGTGGAAGGGCTATGTCTTCCGTATTACCGGCGGCAACGACAAGCAGGGTTTCCCGATGAAGCAGGGTATCCTCGTCCCGTACCGTGTGCGCCTCCTGCTCTCTGACGGGCACTCTTGCTACCGCCCCCGCCGCACGGGTGAGCGCAAGCGCAAGTCCGTGCGCGGCTGCATCGTCGGCCCCGACATTGCCGTCCTTTCCCTCGTTATTATCAAGCAGGGCGAGAACGAAATCCCCGGCCTCACCGACAATGTGCTCCCCAAGCGCCTCGGTCCCAAGCGTGCGACCAAGATTCGCAAATTCTTCAACCTGTCCAAGGAGGACGACGTTCGCAAGTACGTTGTCAGGAGAGAGGTGAAGAGCCAGAAGAAGGAGAACGCGAAGCCTTACACCAAGGCGTGAGTCCCTCATCTGATTGATTGCGTTGAGATGTACCGACAGTTTGTGTCGTGCAGTCCCAAGATCCAGCGGTTGGTCACCCCCGTGCGTCTCCAGCGCCGCCGTCATCTGCGCTCCCTCAAGCGCCGCCGGCTCGAACGCCAGAAGGAGCAGAAGGCGGAGTACGAGTACGTGTCACAGCTGCAAATATCTCGTTCACCCAATGCTCACCTTCACACAGCGTCATCCTTCAGAAGCGTATCGCCGAGAAGAAGGAGAAGGCCGCTGCCGTCAAGGCGTCGCACAAGAAGTAAGGAAGCCCACCCCTCTGTGCCTTCATTTGCTGACGAACCGACATGTAGGGCTGCTGCATAAAACGCCTATTGCTGGGCACCTCGTCTATGCGGTCGATATCTGTATGGTCCACCTACGTTGTCATGTTTTCTACGCCATCTCCCTCGCAATGCATCCATATGATTTATGGTGATCTGCGCCGCAAGTCGTTCATCGATCGTCTGAGAGAAGGTAGGCACCACAGAGGTCACCGGTGCGTGCGGGGCATGGACTTGTGTTGTACAGTAGAGAATTGTGCAATGAAGAGTGGGACCGTCAAACCAGAATGAAAGACGGACAGCCTACTCCTGCTGCATTCGACTCAGTCCTGCCGACCCTACGCACGTGTAATTTCAGCGCTAGTCCCACCTGCAATACGCCATCATCACTCGGATGCCTAATGTGAGCCTCATGTGAGTACTATGGGCATGTGTTGGTTGTGGCGGACGAGCTGAGCTGCTATACTGTATAAGACGGTGTCTTTCGTAGGTGTGGCGTGGCGACGTGCACCGCCCTTCCGCTTGGAATAGGTTAGCGCGGTCCGCCAGCAACCGCTGAAAATGCTGAAAGTGTAACATAGCACCCAAGCGCGCATCCCTCGTGGCTCTGTACGCCTCCATGGGTCCCGGTACAGATGACAGGCAGGGTCCCTGCAATCTGTATCTACCCAGGTATGTTCCGCGGCTTGTCTATTGTCCGCCGCACCCCGTCCAATTCGACGTCTTAGGAACAGCGCAGGAAGGCGTATACAGTGCTACTAGTACTCCCGGGCCCACCTCGCCCACCTCGAGATACACCGAAGCGATCAAGCCGAGGCTCCGCACAATAGGTGTTCTCGCTCCGGTGGCCATGCTGCTCGCACTATCTCGCGGGGGACGGAGAAGCCAGAGACGCAGCTCGTTTGCGTAGGTGTGTTAGTCTTGGTGGTCTACCCATCCGGCCGGTGGGTCCGTGTCTCTCCCTAACGGTGGGTGGCGGTGGCGGCGAAAGCTGCTGTATCCGGCAAGTATGACTCAACAGGTGGTTGGTGGTTAGGTGGATATACATGCTTGCGGCAACGCTGCATCGGTGCTTGTTATGGTCAGTGTGGGCAGCCCAGGGCCGCCGCCCACGACCGGTGCACGGTATATAATGCCAGAGGATGCGGATACATCCCTCGCCTCCATCGCAAGCGAGACCCACGCGTGCGATGTCTCCTGTATCTCCCCGGGCTCAGTACACGCACGATCGCAGGAAGGGCGGCGGAGGAGGCCACGGTGGCGGCGGCCACGGCGACGATGGCGGAGAAGGGCACGGCGACGAGGCCAGCAGGAAAGACACCAGCAAGGAGAAGAACGTCCCTGTCTCGGGCGCGACCGACGGTGCGCGCGACGCGGCGGCGTACGGGCCTGGCGGGGGCAAAGCGAAGATCCTCCCCGACGGCGAGCCGTTCGCTGGCCGACAGAGCGGCGGTGGCGTGCGGAGCGAGGTGTACGGGACATCGTGAGTGGTGCGGATCGCGGGCACGGCGTCGGTCGCTGACGTGGTGGCGTTTGCTCTGCTAGGGAGTACGGTAGCGGGTACCCTGGCCTGCCTGCGGGTAGCGTCGAGGGACGCGGCTTCCCCTTCGTGTTCTGGCCGATTGACTGGCCGCGCACATCGGGAAAAACCCCCCGGGCTAAATCGCGCTCAATTAGCCAATACGAGCATCTAAACCGGAAAAGGTCCACTAACCTCAGATCAACGGAGACCCGCCTTGCTATCAAGAGAGCGAACATGTACTCTCCTTATAATATCGGTCTACTCACCCATAGATACAATTGAATGAGTCTCGGACCTTGTAAATGTAGTCGGTCTTCATCTATTCTAGGGCATCAGAGCAGCATGCGAATGCATGCCGGTTAACCACGGACGAGATACTAGCATAGCTAGAAGATAACCTGATATGCATGTAGGTCACTGAATGCACTGACAAGGAATGATGGACATCGCTCGAGAACAGTACTACTCGACCACTCTCGCGGAGCGACTGGTCCAAATAGAGGCCAGAGTTGACAACTTCTCCGAATGTCTTTAATCTCCACGACGCTTGCAAGACGCTGCCCGCCCTCCAGCGACCGGGTCACTTTGTACAGACCATGACTGGCGTCTGGATGCGAGAATGGCGAGAACCACTCAATATACGCAAGGTGCCCGGGGAAGTCTTGTTCTGTCTCGCTGGGCAGCAGGTCTTGGAGCGATGAACTAGGAACCTTGAAAACGAGCCGAACCTGACCGATACGATGTCCTGATGTACAGTAACTGTCACTCTGGTATCCTCAGCCACCACACAACATGTACGACGTACCATTAACACCGACTCGACTTCCGATACCATCCTTCACTAAAGCCGTATCGAACCGTCCCGGTACCTCATGCCCATGCTTGTTCAATCGCATCGGTTGCGCATGGATAGCATCCGTCCGTTCTTCGCCAATTCCAAAGCCGAGAGCATCTTCAAGTCGATACTTTATACGGTGCCACACTGGGAATGTTCGAAAGCCCAGATGTATTCTAGACGCCATGCGATCCAAGTCAGTAGTATTACGGATGTCGTGGTAACGTCGCAGCGCAAGGAAACGAGCAAGAGCAGATCGAAGGTAAGACGCGCCGTATGCACTTGCTGCGGTGTCGAAGGTCACAGCTTTGACCGATGGATAGCGGGCCATGGTCTGGCGTAGCTCGCGCTCAGAGCCCGTGGGCACTTGGGCTGTTGAGTCACGCCGAATGGACCCTGCTGTCAAGCCAGACACTCCTTCCGGGCCACTATGACCTCGGCAATTGTTCTCCTCGCGCCAGCAACAGAAAGAATCATACTGCTCAACCTTCTCTTTTCGGAGAAGCCAGTTCGTCATTTGAGGGTACTCGTTTTTGTGGTTTGTTGCCCGGTAAGCATCTTTGGCTAAATCGATGTGTAGCCTTTCGAAGTACTGAGTATCGTAGTTGTCAGTCGTTCCAAGAAGCGCAATAGAATGTGCGAAGTGCAAGAGGGCATGGAGCTTGGGTAGGTTGAAGTTGTCTCGGATCCCAAGCTCCGTGAAGATGCCCTTGTTGACGTGAAAGCGCGCGAGGGCTTCGTCGAGTGAGTGCAAGGTCTCTGTGGTGTGAACAGGATACTGAGAGAGGTACAAGAAGTCCAGTAGTGCTCGCACGGCCCGGATGACACGCAGCGGAGAGAGCCCCGCACGAAGTGGGAGACCAATGATCAAG
Organism: Fomitopsis palustris; assembly: GCA_029783445.1. Taxonomy (NCBI): domain Eukaryota; kingdom Fungi; phylum Basidiomycota; class Agaricomycetes; order Polyporales; family Fomitopsidaceae; genus Fomitopsis; species Fomitopsis palustris. The sequence goes on from JARAOQ010000004.1 coordinate 702,943, forward strand.
CCAAGCAAGAAACGGCATATATCGGCGTGCATCTTGCCCGTCACTCGGCGAAGCGATGTTATCCCCTTCATGAAGTGGCGGATATGGTGGTTGGGAGGGAATCGCCGACAGCGTGCGTCAATTTCTTCAGTTCCGTATGCTTCCTTCAGCCAGGAGACGACGTGCTTAATAACCCCTTGATATAGTTGATGCAGGATGTCGGGAGTGATAACAGCGAAGATATTGATGTATGGAAGATTCTCCCAGAATGGCTCGACGATGGGCCTCATTCGCTCCGCATTACAGGCCTTCGTGAACGCAGCCGGGCCCTCGTCGCGCGCTGGAAAGATATTCTCATAGATCTTCTCAATGTCCCGCAGGTGCGTTCCGTGAGGTAGCGTAGCTTCGCCAAGCTCAGCACGTAATGCAGGGCACTTTGGGCAGTCGCCGGTCTTACGACATGTGACTAGGAGCTGTTCAGGATAGTCGCCAACGTATACTGCAAGAATAGGATGACACCGGCGTGTCTTTCCATCCGCGCTTGTGAGTGGTACGCCGTTCCTTCCTGCATCTTCCAGTGGGGCAAGGATGCGCTTCAAACATGCATGGAATAGGTTTGCGACTGCGCGGCGTCGTGCTGACTTGTTCTTTATGTGCTCTAGGGACGTCGTCGGAAGGTAGGCGAGGAGGATCTGCCCTCGCCTTGAGGGCTTTCTCCGGATTTCCTTGGGAAGATTACCTATGGTCAGGTACACCGGATACGCCGTCTTATTCCCGAAGACGGTCAGCTGCGTCTTATCAGACGAGATGATGAGCGGCACGATTGTAGCACCTGGGTGCGTCTTCTCAACCGTCTTCTGAATTGAATCCGTGAGTATATGTCTAGCTACTGATGTCGAGGATGCAAACCTGCGTTGCCCACCACCACTTTCCTGTGTGGAGATCGAAGTACATCCGGTTCGTCTTGTCTGCATCTGCATAGTGCCGTTCCGGGGTGACAACAAGGATTTGCGCAAACTCAGGATCACCCCAAAGCGCTGCAAGGCACTCCATGATCTCGCGGGTGAAGACCTCAAAAGCCTCATCTCCAACGACAATCTCGTGGCGCCGGAATTGGGGACGCTTGGATGGGAGGGTGTTGACAAGCTGATCAAGCTGTTGCGATGTCTTGTAAGACAAACCGAGGAGTTCTGTAAACTGGCGTATATGTGAGTACATCAATCGCCTTTGAGTGTGAGCGAAGAAACTTACATTCTCTATCTTTAGCAAGTCTGTGAAGGCCGTTGCTCCCAGCCCACGTAACTTCGCCCAGCGCGCTACTTCCCAGTCAAGTTTAGACTTGAAAGGTGCGTAGGGCTCCTGCTCCGTGATCCCAACTGATGCCGCATATGCCCCGCGCCCACCGTCATGGCCGTCTCCATTGGTAGCGTGCACCTTCCCAGCCTCAGTGCTGGGAAAGCGCTCTACAAATGTCTTCGCCGATGCCTGCAATTCCACTCTCTGCCGCGTGTCTCGATCCGGTGCATGTGTGTCGGTATCTTCGTCCATAAGTGGCGCGTTATCATCAGGTCGATTGACAGGTGGGGGCTCCCAGCCAGGCAAGTCGTCATCCCACCCTTCTTCATCGCCATCGCCATCGCCATCGCCATCGCCATCACCATCGCCATCGCCATTGGCATCATCATCACCGTCTTCATTGTCTCCGCCTTCCCAATCCCCTTCCTCATCGCCTCTGAGCTCCTCTTCTCTCTCCCTGTCCTCCGAATGCTGATACTCATAGTTTGCTGATTCCTGAGCTTCTAGTGAGCCCGGCGTTCCATTGTGCATATGCCGTCTATCGCTTTCGCTGGTGGATGCTCCCATGTCCGCGTCATGTATGGTTGTGAACTCCTCCGGCGAGTACTCTCCAAAGTAGTCGCCTTCAAAAGGGATGGGCTCTGGTTCATCTGTGTCAATTCATGATGCCTGATCAGCTTGTCCAACAGTGCTGAACTCAATGCCCTTACCAACGGAATTGTAACGATCAACGTGCGCTTCGTAGAATTCGACACATGCCGTTTTTTTGGTTTGACTGAGGTGAGTTCCGAGGCCCTGCTGCGTTTTGAACCATCTCTTGCATCCACCACATTCAGGCATGTTGTTTGGCTTCAGACTCCGTTATAGGGTGGGCGATGGTATTGGACATACGGTGCGATAGTTAGGACATGTAACGTGATTGCTGTGGCTGAGACGATCCATAGATTCATCAGTAAGTCGTGCCCGTTGCCTACGTAGCGGGCGTTTACTTCCCTTCCTGCCCTCTCATTACTTCCGTATTCACTTCCGTATTTGCCTCTAATTTCAACCCTCATTTTACTCTGCCTAGCAACTCTGATACACCATGTCCCCCAAGTCAGTCAAGAAAGCCTCGCAGGCAGCTGACAATGCACCACGTAGATCGACACGCAATCGCAACCGTCTCACCACCGACAAGGTTGATGTTGCCAGCACGGAGAAGACCGCCAGAAATGGTGCCAAGTCACAGTCAATGACCTCCGGCCAGGGCAAGGCACGAGGTAGGCTTCAGTCCGAATGCGCAGTGTCGTTGTCTGAGCTATTCACCTCATTACCTGTCAAGTGCCACGCAAACGCAACAACTCTGATGTCATCACCGACTCAGAAACTGAGTCTCTCCAAGTGCCCAAGTCGAAGCGTGCCAAGGCAGCACCTACGGAGACGCATAAGTCCCTAGCATGTAAGTTAGCTACCCTGTCTTCGGTTCTTGTGCTGACCTTGCCTGCACTGTTCTTGTAGCTGACAACTCGACCACCCAGCGTCCTCCAAGAGCCCCCGACTATGACAACAAGTCTAGTCCCGAAGACGTTACAATGCAACCAGTCCCAGTCAAGCCTCGCCGCTCGAGAGGACCAAAGGTCGCCATGTCGAATGCGAATGCTGCCGTTTCATCTAGTGGGTTGTCTGGTTATTCGCTACTGCTGTATACTGACATACAAAGGCATTGGAGTAGCCGACCAGCCACAGAAGGACAAAGACAACACCGAAGTACACAGTGAAGACTCGTCTAGTGACTCCGACAAGTCATCAAGCAACAGCTCCTCTGAACTTTCGGAGAGCGATGACGACGATCTCAACCACCTTGGCAACAGTTCCCTGGCGAATGCACTAGCCAAAGAGGTCCGTCACGTTGGCTCCACCTTTTCGCTCATACCATGCTGATGCCTTGTTTCAGCGTGCAGTCTGGACAGACAAGCTATCAGAGGCGTCTCCGGCCAGTGACAAACAATCAACATCTGAGCCGCAGATGATGGGAAGGTAATAACATCACACGTTGTATGGTACATTTCTGACTATCTTATTCAGGGAGGCGTTGGATGAGACTCCGGAGAGAGCATCGCACCTTCCCTCGAAGCTTGCACGCAAAGCCACCCAAGCAAAAGCCAATAGCCAGCGTAGATCTGATTGGGAAAAGCGGAGCGCTGAGGTATGTTCTCAATGTGTTTATATCTTGCAGCTACTCGTTCCAATGCACATTCTACAGCGTCCAGTTTGGACATCCGATGAAGCCCCAGCCCAGCCAGTAGCAACGCAAAGCCCGCAGGCAGTAAGATTCACTATCATAAACAGTAGGAGGGCTACTGAATCATCACTTACCAGTCCCGCGAAGAATCCGTCGACGCACCTGCGAATGGCGACATCACCACGGCGGCGGCACCACCAGCGCCACTTCAGGCAGTGATCGCAAATGTGAACAACAGTATCGAGCTCGTCTTTCCACCAAACGGCACTGAGCTGAATCTGAACGATCAACGTCCTCGTGTGGCTCGCCTTCTCCGCTCAACGATAATCAAGGTCGAACTAGACCTTGTATTCAAGAATGCATTTCCACAGGAACCACTTCGACAGGTCGTCGTGCCGAACGCGCTCATCACAGTCGCTCGGGGTCTCAACGATGACGAACTGTTAGCGCGTGTCTGCAATGATCATCGTTATCGCCATGCGCTCGCTAGGATAGTATGTATTTCACTATCCTCTGCAGAGCTTCGATCTGACAGGGTTCCAAGCCTGCACAGCGTGTAAGCAACTTCCGGGGCGACTTCAAGAAGAAGACGGATGCCCTTGTTGATGGGTATTACGGCTGCAGCACATTCCGTGGCGCAGAGCAACTCCAGCACGCAATTGATTGGTTGAAAGAAGAGGGGATGTATCTTTATCCATGCGACGCAAAGGTATGTAACCAAACGTCAGTGTCTGCATGCCTGCTAAGTCGACGGGCTGCATCACAGCTACGAACATTCGAGGCAAACAAACCCTTCCAGCACCCGATTATTGAGTCTACGTTCAAGCAGACTATCTTCCAGAAACCGACAAGCTTCGGCTTTACGCAATGCATTCATCTGTGTGAATCCTCACTCCCAGATAAGCCTGACGAGAAGGAGTTGCCAATGGCTATGGTGGCTCTCGTTGCAACATCGGTATGTCGTCCTGACGTTTGCGATGCAGTGTACAGTATCCTGAATGGTAGCTGTAAATCAGGTATACGCATCCTTGGGCAACTGGGCCAGCGGTTCTTGCAAGACGGTTGAGTTCGATATGAACACAGTGTCCAATGCATATCAGACGAACATTGCAATCCTCGAGGCGATCAAGGACACTTCCGTCAAGAAGTACCATACCTTGATGCACGGACTCTTCAAGAAAGTTAGGTACGTTAGACGTCGTTTACTGTTCAAGCTGTTCATGAGTATTGACGGATTTTCTCAGCGGCCAGGGAAATATCGGCCAGAAGGGCAAGTCTTCTTCGGTTCGGCGGGCCTTGCAGGTCCTGGATATCGACGCTATGGCAGACTCGGATTCGGATAACTAGGACTAATCACACTATCTTTTAATATCATCGGACTACCACGTATCGTAATATCTCGACAGACCGTCTAATGTTACCCATTTGCACCGTTATCGTCGTCTGAGGTGTGATATTCGAAAGTTTGCCCTGAGCAGATTGAGTTGGTATGGCACTCAAAGGCTTCTAATTAGCAACTACGAGTAGTTCAAAGATGATACCACAGCTACTCCGAATCTAATTATCTCGGGACCTTGCTAAAAGCCATACGCCGCTAACCACACTGAATAGTGTAAATAGTTGCTACTTAGTGTTCATTAGCCCGGGGCGTTATTCCCGATGGCCAACGGGTATGGCGCGCCGTATCTGTATGACCACGAGGTCGGTTATTGCTTCTTTTAAATCTGTTCACCAGGATGCATGCTCATGCGCGTTGTCATTGGCAGTATGGCCCGCCGACGAATGCCAGCCGCCCCGGAGGCCCACTGGCCTACGCAGCCTTCGCCGCTCCTCAAGCAAACAGCACGTTCTTCGTGGTGTCGGATACGAGCACCGTGTCCTCGCTGCTCACCTCTCTCCCGAAGGCCTGCACACTGAACGCCGACGCGAGCTCGGAGGTGCCGAAGCCTTTCACCGGGAACACGTCCGGGCCCCTGCCCGAGCAGGTCGTGCAGTACTACCGCGCGAGCAGCGTCGCCCTCCTTCTCGACGGCTACAACAACACGGACGCGCTCCTGCCGCAGGTCTTGGAAGGCGAGGCCGTGCCACTACCCGCCTGGGCTGACCGGTCGCTGCTGAAATGCTTGAACACAACTATTGGCGAGGCTATCCCGCTGTTCAGCGACAAGCGTTCGAACACGTATGTGTGGGCCGTAGTGGGAGCGGGCGGTGGTTTTGTAGTCGTGCTGCTCTTGCTGTGGGGATGCAAGACAGGAAGGACGGCCAGGGTTCGCTACTATGAGGAACGTGGAGAGCGGTGCCAGCCCGTAAGATAGACACACTTGTACTCCAGTGCCTCTGATCAATGCTGCATGCTACGTGATACACAACCATTTGCCATTGCCACTGTCTCGACACTGTTCAGCGTGTATCGATGCACTGACCACCGCTTCCAATGGAGATCCGAGTCCGGTCTCCCGGGGTCTGTGTGGAATGAAGGAGAATCGATCCAGAGTAAGCGCTCACACTACATGCCGGGTCCGAGCCTGCCGCCTCGAATAGATCCGAGACTGGCGTTATGTCCGGCGGCGCAAACGGCACTGGCAGTGTGAACTCAAACTGGCGGTCAGGAACCCTGTCAGTGCGTCAAAACTCCAGCCACAATCACCGCTGTACAATCGATGCGTATGATGCAGTGAGGAATGTACTGCACAGCAAACAGACGGTGGCGGGGGCGCGCCACGATCGAGGCGGGCAACGCCAAGCGCGCGCTCGGTAGCCTCGAAGGCGTCTCGCCCGATCTGTGGCCTCTGATTGGGCGATGGGCCGGAATTGTTTCCTCGACGCCTGCACGTCGATCGCCCTAGTGACTGCCAAGGGGCCGCATTGCACAGATCCCGCGCCGGCCATCCTCCCCGGCATGGCGCATCGCCTCCGCCACCGACCGCCGCCTCCTTATTAGCGTGCATCGAGGACGCCGGCGTCCCCCACGCACCTCGCGTTTTCTGGCCTCGCTCATCTGCGCGCACGACGCACGGACATGTCTCCTTCACCACGCATACACGCACTCGACTTTGAGGATGGAAACGAGCCGGGCAGCTCACGGTTGTACCCGCGCAAGGGCGGGAAGGGCGGTGGTGGTGGTAGTAGCGGCAAGGGCAGCAGCAGTAGCAGCGGAAAAGGAAGCAGTAGCAGCAGCGGCAAGGGTAGTAGCAGCAGCAGCTCAGGGACGGAAAAGAGCGTGCCCATTTCCGGGTCGACCGGCGGGCATTCCACCGCCAAGGCGTATGGCTTTGGCGGCGGCGCTGCAACGACGATCCCTGCCGGCCAGCTGTTCGCAGGACGCATATCGGGAGGCGGGACGAGGAACCAGGTGTACGGAACACGGTGAGTGTTCCCTTTCTACAAGGTCGTCTGCGTCCTCACACCTTTGGCGGGCAAAGGATGTACGGCAGCGGCTATCCTGGCCTTCCTGGGGGTACCGTCGCCGGACGCGGCTTCCCGTTTCTGTTCTGGCCGGTCGTCTGGGGCCCGCCCCTCTATGGGGCGCACTACCTGCACAGCGGGGAGGTAAGGAACCCTACTCTTACCGCTCCCGCACGGTCTGACGCCCCGCGCACAGTACGGCCGACCCGACAACACGAGCCGCCCGGGCGGGCCGCTCGCGGAGGCGACGTTCTCCTCGAACAGCACGAACAGCACGTTCTTCGTCGTCTCGGACAACAGCACCGTCGCCTCGCTCATCGACTCCGTGCGCACGAACTGCAGCGCGCACGGCCTCGCCGCCGCCAACTCGTCCACCGCGCCCGCCCCGTTCAACGCGACGAACACGCAGCCGCGCCCGGAGCAGGCCGTGCAGTACTACCGCGCGAGCTCCGTGACGCTCCTCCTCGACGGGTACAACGACACCAGCGCACTGAGCGACAACGCGAATACCACCGCGCCGGTGCCCATCCCCGCCTGGGTGGACACCGCGCTCCTGGATTGCTTGAATGATACGATCGGCGAGGCCGTCCCGCTGATCAGCACGAGTGCCCAGGGTCGGCTGTATGCGCCGAATGTGGGCGGGCTCTTTGCGCTGCTCTTTGTACTCTGGAGGTTGTTCAACGTGTAGGCCTGTATCCTTTGACCAGTCGAACCTCATAGACCGGGAGGAAGTGCGGAGTAGCTCGATAGATACCACGCTGTTAGGGATACCCGTAGTATGTACCAAAATCATAAGTATGCGCCATGCTGTACCAGCACTGTAAGTATATGTACTGCCCGACGAGGCTCACAGAAGGCTCGCAATCGATCGATCAACACATGTATAGAACCAGCCTCAGCGGCTGACTGTGGTAGCTGACAAGGCAATCACCTCCGCGAAATCGAGATCGAGGAGCGGTCGAAAAGGGGATCAATGCTTGACACTCCTGCTACAGACCACAAGTGGGGGGGGGGGGGGGGGGGGGTAACGACATGGCATTGTTCCCGCATTGCTCGTAAACTAGCATAGCAGCGCATATCTCTTTCGCGGATTCCGAGAACACCCACCCAGGCCCCTGCGCAGACAAGCGAGGTATCAATAATATATGACTGGCAGCTCTGGCAAGTCCGCACTCGGTGGCTGATTCCACGTCCGACGCCGACGAGTCAGCCTCGATCTACGTCGGCCGAGCGGCTGACAGCTCGTCGACGACGAAGCGGCTGGCCCGCGATCGGGGAGCGCGACGCCGATCGTTCTGCAATCGAAGCTGACTGCCTGTCGCGATCGGTTCGCCGCCTGTCAGCCCGCTTCGCTTGTCAGCCCGCCCCGCCAGTCGACGTCAGCCCGCGGGCCAGCCCCTGGCGTATAAGAGCCGCCGCGCGTGGCCGCGTGGCGCATCCCCCCGTACGACCCACGCCCACTTGAGGCCGTACAGTAGCAAGAACTCGGCGCCAACCTCGTCTTGCAGAAACACTGAGGACACATCAAGCGGCACAGTGTTTGGCTGCGCTCCCCACCGAATAGCACGCGGAGACGTGCTGCAGAAGAGGCAACGAAGACCACAAGCTTCGACGGACCTGAATCGACTCACCGATTGCTGTCTAACCCAATGGGGAGACAAGTGATCTTCTCGAGGTCACTGTGCGCAGCGCACTGCCGGAAATGGTCCAACGGCGCAACCTTGCCTCCGTTCCGACAATGGGTGGATGCTGCGATGTTGGGGAGAGCTTGGGCCATCCATGAGCCATGACGACCAGGGGGATCAAGGCTTCAAATGGGTTTGTGTGCGGTGGTGACGGTGCCTTCAAGTTGCAGTGCATCGCCACCTGGTACAACAGGTCCTACTACAATGGGGTGAACTTGGAGGCAAGCGTCTATCGACCAAGTTCGCGCGGCGTCACTCGTTCGCTCGCCGGGAGAAGCTGCACACCGCCGGCAACACTTATGACAGGCCCGACGTGGCCTGTCAGTTCCAGCAACGGACCCATGCACAAATGCGGACAACACAGGAGAAGAGGGTAGAGCACACTGGCCCACCCCAGAGACGAATCGGAGCGACGAGCCAGAGGACGACGAGGTCGCGCAGCAGTTCGGGGCCTGAGCAGCGCGCCAAGCTCCGGGAGCGCAAGACAGCCCAAGTGAGTTCTGGCGGTCTGATGGCGGAAGACAGGAAACGTCAACACCGGCGCGCGCGGAGGACGGCTCTGGCAGGACACAGCCGCCTTGTACTCTGTGCGGGGGCCCTTCTGGCGTATTGGGGTCGCTGGTGCCTGTGCGATGTTCGGCAAAGGGTAAATGATGGCGGTAGGTGCGCTTTCTGGGTATGCATCGGCGCGGTTGGTCGGAAAGAATTGGATTCGTGGCGGCTGTCGTTTGAGGGAGCAGAGCAGAGGAAGTGGCGGAAGCTTGGGGCACAATCCCAGAGGTGGCACCGAGATGTGGGGCCTCAACTACCATATCTATGGAATGACCCCTCACTTGGATGAATTTGGATCCCAGTTCCAATCGCAAGCACTGTAGTCACAGTAGACTGCATCTTGGGTCAACGGTCATCGAAGAGGCGTCATCAAGAAGCTCTAGGATCGGGGGATATGAAACAGGTTCCCCATCGGCCCCAGAGCTCGCCTTCCAACGGAACCGTCTACCGCAGGAGAACTACTTCGAGGCCGGAGCGTTCAATAAGGGTTGCTATTCCGGGACAAGGTAAGCCTCCGGTAACGACGCGACGCGGCAACGCCACGTGGGGGTGCTCTTCGTAAATGAATTTATTTGGTTCCGGCGCGGGGGCGGCAGGGATTGGCTCGGCGTGCGTAGTTCGTCCGTGTGGCCAGAAGGGGGCACTAGCCACGCGGGAAGTGGTACTCACGTAGGGCCTGTGAGAGGCGGATACTTGCGGCGTTGGACTTGACTGGGTTCGTACGGCTAGTAAGTTCTTTGAAATGCGGATCGAGCACAAGGTGCATGGGATGAGCTTGAGCCTCAGTGGTAATGCTGGAGGACCACAGAAGAGATGGGGGTGGATGCGCAGAAGCACCGGGAGCAGTGAGTATCGATGCTGGGAAGGGCAAGAGGGGAAGCATCAGAGGTGGAAAGCTGGACCGCCGGGATACGGCAGTGAGCGAAGAGACCGATCTGTAGAGATGCCTATCCGGTGTAGGAACATGCATCACCTCACTGTGCCGTCTCGGGGCATCGCCTAGAATCAGGATCAGACTGGCGGAGGAGCGAGCGAGGGGCAGACGGATACCTGGGACGGGGACCCTCGAGCACATGCGCGCGTGCTAAGCCGTGTCTGGCCAGCACACAAACGAACGACCCATTTGGGGACAATGCAGCGGACGCATTTGGACGTGCCTTTCGACATCGAAGATCCACGCACGCAGGACCCCGGAACCGGCCCTCGCAGGTGATGCGTCGCTGTCGGGGCGAGTGGGCGAGCAGTGCGCTGCTTGCTGGACGTGCAGGGAGGTGTGGACGGGGCTGGTGGGTGCTGTCGGGCGATATGTGCTGGTGCGGGGGATGGGGAGCGATGGGGAGGGAGGAGGTGGCGGGAGGGCGGTGAGGCGCCGGGATCGCGTGGCGTCGGTCGCGTGGGAGGCCCCTGGGACGGGAGGCGCGCGGGGGAACGCGAGCGGCGAGCGGTATAAAGTGCGAGAACAATAGCTCGCCCTTCTCCGACCACGCCCCTCCCCGTCCTCTCTCCCACCTTATTGTGTAGCCCTACCCCCCGAGCACGCGCACCCGCCGTGCCCCCGCCTCCGTCTGTCCTTGTTTGCCCATCCCGACATCCTATTGTAGCCTAGACGAGCATGCCTCCTTCCCGCACCCCTGGTCTCCGCAATGGCCTCCGCAGGCGATCTTCGCTCATGTCAAGTGCGTATCTTCTCCGCTCACCACAATACCGTGTGCTGATTGATCCTCTCCAGCACCTTATCCCACATGCGTCAAACCCGGAGTCTACGCATCGCCCAACGTGACCTTCGCACCCAACGTCACCCCCGTCACCTACAACGAGAACGACGAGCTCTTTGACGAAGCCGTGCTCGCAGAGTCATCCGAGTCTGCCCTCTTCCCGCCCTCGCAGTCCGTACCGCCGCCCCCTGAGACGAAGCGCCGCACCGGTGGCAAGCGTCGCTCGCTGAGCCACATCCCCCGTCCACCGAACGCGTTCATGCTGTTCCGCGCCGACTTTGTCCGCCAAAAGCACGTCCCTGGATCGATCGAGACGAGCCACGTTTCGTTGAGCAAAATCATCGGTCAGTGTGGTTCTCTTCTTTCTCTCTGTGGCACAGGCGTCTGATTGTGATCGCGCGCCCCTCCAGGCAATGTGTGGCGCGCGCTTCCGCTCGAGGAGAAGGAGCGCTGGTGGGCACTCGCTAAGAAGGCGAAGGCTGAGCACAAGATCATGTACCCGGACTACAAGTTCAGGCCCGTTCACAACAAGAACAAGAAGAAGGTCAAGGACGCGAAGCCCGCGCCCACGCCCGTGTCCGAGGAGGACGACCTCCGGGCCGATGTAGTCGCCCAGCTGATGCTTGACGGCAAGAAGGGCGAGGACCTTGTCGCCGCCGTGCGCGACTGGGAGTCTAGCACAGGCGCCACCACTCCAGACGCCTCATACGGGATGGACCAATCCCAGGCATCGTCCTCGAACGCGCTGTTCGGCATGGACCAACCTCAATCGTCCAACTCGAACGTGCCGCTCTACAACCCGGTGCCGCTCTACGCCGGTGGCCGCCGTTCATCCTCAGTGCCTCCCTTCGCGACCTACGGACACATCGCGATCCCGACCATGCCTTTCCTCGTGAACGCCTTCCCCGGTGGCTCGCGCGCGCCTTCTCCCGTCGGCCACATCTCCGGCATGTCGCGCGGATACCTCGGGCAGCGCCGCGCGTCGTCCGTCCAGCCGATCCCTTCGCAGTCGTGGGGCTTCTCCAGCGCCGTCTTCGGCCACCAGCAACAGCAGCAGCAGCAGCTCCAGTCGTTCGCCGCGCCGTCACCGCTCCCCGAGCCAGACACCTCGCTCTTCCAGAGCGAATATATGACGCAGGGCTCGACGGTCCTCTCCGGCCACGCGCCGCGCAAGACCCCCGCGTTCGGCGCGCCCAACAGCCTCGCGCTGCACATCTCCCCGCTCGAGGGCGTCTCCCCGCTCGCGCATCCCTCCGCCGACCCGTACTCCGGCGCGTCCGCGCACGACTTCTTCTCCGCGACGACCTACTCCTCCGCGCCCTCGCCCGTCTCCTTCACCGGCTACGCGCCGCAGCCGCACCAGCACCAGCACCAGCAAGCGGGCTCCGACGGCACGTGGCAGACGAGCGCCGCGGGCTCACCGTTCTCGGGCTCCCCCGCGCTCACGGACCACTCCGCGCTCGCGGACGCCGGCGTCGTCGCCCCGAAGCCGCTGCACCCGAGCCAGCACGCGCACGTCGACGAGTGGGCGCAGCTGCACACGCCCCCGCCGCACCCCGCGCCGTCGTTCGACGAGCGGCCCGCGCCCCCGCAGGTCTACGAGGAGCCGCACAACCAGGCGTACGACGGCGTGCACGCGCAGTCGTACGAGGACATGGTCTCCTCCATGGAGGCGGAGCAGAACCACGCGCTCGCGCACGGCGCGTACGACATGTTCGCCGCCCCGGACGGCGTGTACGGCCAGGCCTCCGACGCCGCTGCCGCTTACGGCCAGGTCTCCGACGCCGCCTACGGCGGGTCTGCGCTCCACCCTTCCGCCGCGGTCGCAGGCGCCGAGGCGTACGGGTTCGAGATGGCCGGGTACTAGACAGCTCGTGGCGGCCGGCCGGCCGCACACGAAAGGGAAGGAAAACACTCATCACTCAAGTACAAGATCGACGACCACCCACCAAAGAACGAGAACCGCGCTCGCATACCATCGTATCGGACTGGACTACTGGTACTGACTGCCTGCATTAGAGCGTACGACCGCGCGTCGACGATACCACCTGTAGCATTATCTCTCCGTCTCCGTCTCTATCCTCTGTAGCACTAACACATGCCCTGGTTACCTGTACGCCTGCTGATCCCTAATACCCCCAACCCCCGCGCGCCCCGTGTCTCTGTAGCCTTTCGTCTCCATTACCGTTCTTACTCGTCGAAGTCGCATTGCTGTTTTGCAGTTTGCACCATCGCATCATCGTAGCGTTCACGTGCTGTACATAGCCTATCGCCGTTTGGGCCTGCATTTCTTGGTTTATATGTATCCGGTGTTTAATCCATCGAGGTTATATCTGCGTCATGACGATCAACAAAGGGACGCGTCCGTGGATGTGATTGAGTTTGAGACAGTTGTTCTGTGGCGAGGAAATCTTTGTTGAACGTCTGAATGCTGTTACTGCGGTGGCTCCGGTGCTGGACTTCCACCGTGGAGGCGCGCTGGATCAGGCCGAGTCTGGATCTATCTGAGCTCCAAGTGTTCCCCATCAACATGCATGGCGCGTGTTTCGGTGACGGCTAACCTCGTGAGGGGCTGCTACATTCCGGCCACTGGCAGCGCTAGCGACACTCTCCAATGCGGGCCCTTCACGAGAGGAGGTAGGTCTGCTGCACTTGTGTCGCCCTCCGCGTCCTGTACCCTTGGGATGCGGCGAACAGGAGTTGAGACGATCGGCGAGATGTGGTTGACCGAACGGATTGTTTGGCGATAGAGTTTCCACTTCGTACTGGTGACATGATCGCTGCGATTGGTTGGTGCGTTTGTACCCCTATCTGATCCACTTCAGGCTGGTGGTGTAGTCGTCCATTGCCGTCTTGACGACCGCCGATTATGATGATCTATACTTGTTCGCCCCGTGCACCAGTACACGGTAATGGCGACCCATGAGAGGACTACAGTCGCTCTTCTTTCCTGTGGAACATATGCTGCCTCGTGGTCGACACAAGCGGTGACTCGAAGCAAGATGTATATAGCACCATATCTGCGGTTGTAGCTGTCACGCTAGTGCGTAGAATCGAGGATCTACGCTTCAAAACCAGCCACATGGAGACAAAACCACTGGGGGAGGAGAGGATAGGAGGTGATGGGACGAACGAGAACTTCTTCCCTTATATATGGCAGCGGCTGACCGTCACATTCGAAGTAGACCGGATGGGATCGCGACAGGCTGGCTGTCAGCCGCGACGATGTCAGCCCAAACTTTGACCAGAAATTGAAGTATGTCAAGCTACAGTGCTCTTCTCGAAGGGGAGGCTGGCCGATCAATTGCGCAAGGTTGCAATGAATCGGCATCGAGGCTGAGCTTAGTCTCGATCGACGCTAGCCAGCCCCGTTGATGGTTGGCAGGTGTTGAGCCATCGTGGCGTCCTTGATAAAAAACGCGTCTTCGGTCAGACTCCGACAGTGGCTGACACCCACTGCCGGCTTGCGACAAGCGGGCTATAGTGGAGGCTTTGATACTTTTATCGTGGAAGCTGGGCACAGGTGGAGGTTCTATGTGAGCGCGTCAACCACGTCATGTCACGAGATCGACTGGTGTGACAGGTCGCGTCTCCGTCACGCGTGCGGGCACGACGTCATGCTCGACACTACTTGTGTATGTGTTAACGTACATGTTGCTACATCGTGCAACTCGTGGTATCACCTGTGACCACTCTTAGGTCTCAGCTATCCGTGCGCGGCAACCAGTGTGCCTCGATTGTCATGTTATAGGTATATGGTAGCAGCACTGTCTCACGCCGGCAAGTCGAGCCTACATCAGCGAAAAGGGGCAAACCTTATATAGTCATGTATTAGGTGTCTGTGCCTAGATGTACATAGCACACCGGCAGGGCAAGGTCAGGCCTTGGGGACAAGACACGGGCCTCTGCAATATATTGTATATGATTATCTAAGCCTATCTATGGCTATCTATAAGATAAAAAAGGGTCTTATTGGCAAACCCTGTCCAGTCGAAGCCAATGGCAAGTGCCAGTGACTGGCCCCTCAGATGATGTCAGCCACAGGTGAGCGGCATCCATTATCTGACCATGCATCATATGATGACATATGACCGTGGTCTGGCAGAGGATGGTACTTACTGCTATTCATTGGGGCTACAAGCCTAGCATCCCAGATCAATCCCAGTCAAAAAATCTAGTACTATTTATTTTTATGATTGTATGTACAATGACAAATGCCCACTGAGAGCACCCAATGACAAAGGACCCGATGAGGGTTACCAAACTGCCTGCTGAGAGTAACCAATCGAACTGACGCCGAAGATGAGGACAGACTTGCCCAATACGGAAGGAGATACCGGATTCGGACAAAGATCGCGCCGCACGCCGCAAGCCTTACCTTGGGCTCGCAAGCTCGGCTGCGATAGTACCTGGCCAACGAGATAAGGGAGGCATATATACAGTTCAAGTTCCTATGTACTTACCTCACATGATTGCCCTTCCGGCATTGCTCGTGCTCGACAACCGTATGTACTGTTTGTTCCAACAAATTTAGAGTGGTGCCTGTCCAAAATGATGTATATATGCGCACCTATATGCTACCTATTGATCAGAAAAGTAAAAGACAGCCTCAATAAGTTTGCATTGCGAGTTGGAAAGCTGGGTAACATGCAAGGGAGCTAAGAGTCAGCACTCGGCACATTGATTAGGTAAGCACTTGCCTTGCCCGGCTCAGAGGCTGCGTTGTGGGATGGGGGTTGGAAGAGAGAGGATTAACTGACTTCAGATGCTCTGGCTTTGTTTTTAGGGATATTTTGGAACTCAGCTCATGTCCGAAGTGCAACACATGAGCACGAAGAATGAGCACACATGCAGAAGAGGAAGGAGGGCAACCATAAAAGGAAACCAGTGACGTCATAGCCTTGGCCACTGACGTCAACACCGACTGAGCAATGACTGTGCCGAGCTCAGTAGTGCACAATGACTTCATCCATTGCCCTGTAGGTGTAGATACCCATAGGCAGCCCCATGTATTTGATTATCTCACATTGTATTACATTGACTTAAAGACATAAAAACATTGTATAGTTAATTATATGCTAGGTCATGCAAGGCTCGGTCTGGGCCTGCCAGACCGTGAGAATCTTGTATTGGGCCGTCTGCGCCTATAGGGCCTTGGATGGATCTGGCCTTTTTGCTGATGTACGCTGTCACAGCACTTACATGGAGAGCATTGGACATGCTACAACAGAGGCCAATCCATTAAGTATACCTATATAAGTTATACCCCATATGTCCCGATAACAGTATCATGCAATAAGTCAGAGGGCGAGTCCGTGAGCTTAGATCGGCTCAAGGGGCAACCGTTCAACCGAATCAGAGGGAACCACCGTAGAAGACTGTTGCCCGAGTGAGTATGATACACATTGTTACATTGAACCATGCTCACTGTATTTCGAGACGTAATTGACTGATATGTCAGTGCTCTGGCCAGACGTGCACTAGAGAGCGCGTCCAGTCAGTATCACACCAAGCGCGCCATTTACGCGCAACTCACCGACGAAGGCGGCTGACCGCCCACAGTATCATACCGGAAGACCGTATCCGCAATCTTGCCCTGCACATTCTGCACCTGGAGCCACGCCACGTCCTTGCTCGGGTCATCCGGGCTCGAGAGGGTGCCCACGCCCTTGCCCACGACGTACGCGTCCGCGTTCCCCGCGAACCGGCCGCTCGACGTGAAGTCCCACTTCGGGGAGAGGCCCTGGCCAGTGGTGGGGTTCGGCACGAAGTAGTGCTGCGCGAGGCTCGCGGGCGGGTTTAGGAAGTGCACGAATGCGAGCGCTTGCTGGATGGAGACCTCCTGCGAGAGCGCGTCCCAGGCGGGGAGCAGCTCATTCTGGAGCGTGTCGAAGAAGGGGGCGGAGGTGTAGCAGGAGACGTCGATCAGCTCGGCGACTGCGCCCGTGGATCTGGTGCGGCGGCCCGTCAGCGCGGCCCATACTAGTGGGCGGGATAGAGACGGCGGGGCTTACGTGTAGGTGTTGCTCGAGGAGCAGGTGTAGTTCTGCACGCCGAATGCAAGGCCGATATATTTCGGCTCGGAGGTGGTCGGCACGGTGAGCTGAGTCTGGTTGGACGGGAAGGACGGCGTGAA
This sequence comes from Fomitopsis palustris, assembly GCA_029783445.1. Lineage (NCBI taxonomy): Eukaryota > Fungi > Basidiomycota > Agaricomycetes > Polyporales > Fomitopsidaceae > Fomitopsis > Fomitopsis palustris. The sequence continues at coordinate 719,932 of JARAOQ010000004.1, forward strand.
GCCGGAGAGACTGCAGTCGTTGACCTTGCCGTATCCCTGGAACTCCGCGGGACTGACAGAATTATTCCACCCACTCCGGAGGGCGGAGGCGATGACGGAGCCCACGAAGGTTTGCAAAGCAGAGCCAGTGTTGAGATACATTTTGTAGGCGTATTATATAGAGTGTTGTCGTGGGGAAGATTCGTGAAGCCTTTGAAGGAGTGGGGGGTGTTGGGGAGAGGTCAGGCGGTTCGGTCGTACCTAGAAAAACAGGAAACGGGGAGCGTTGACCGCCGGCGGTGAACAGAGGCAGGCTTTATACCAGCGCGTTCGCTGCCCCTGGCCAACTGAGACGGGCGGCTGCATGCAACGCATCGTCTCCGATGCGCGCGAGCGCCGCGCACCCTCGAGTCGCCGTGCCTGCGTAAGGAAGACAGTGAGCCATCAATTCCACCGAGAACGTAAGATGCGGTGCAGATTAGTACACGAGCCCTGATGGGTCCGTGGTAGCCGTTGAGCTCGAATAGTATGCGCAATCGGCCAATCACGGACGCACCTCAGTGTAGCTCGCACCGGGGCGCTCAGCGGCGCAGCGCAAGGCTGTCCGAGCGCGCGCACCGCTCGCGGGTGTGTCGGGAGGCGGGCGCAGCCTCGCCAGGAGTCTCGAGTCGAGGACGGTCAGTGCGTGCTCGTCGGCGGGCCAATGGACGTGCGCCTCAGACACCGCCATCAACCACGCTCTCGAGAAGCGCCAGGCCTGGCGATCGCGCCTCGCTCACGTGGCGGACGTGATATACCGAATGCGCCGTCGGTCTGGCGCAAAGTTGCAATGAACGGTGATTCGTCGGCGGCCACTAATAGTTGACATATGTGTCGTGCCTGCAGTCGTCAAGGGGACAAGTGCATAGTTCAGTGATGTGCAGGGTCGAGGATTGTTGTGAGCATCAGGTGAGGGGAAGGAAGGGCGAATCACGAACCACCAAGTATGTTGAGAGGCTAGCTGGTACACTTGGCACACTAGAGAGGTGGGCGTTGAAGTCCGTGAGTGGTCATTGCGCTGATACCGACGAGCATCATGCACTTTAGCCATGTAGATCATGACATGTATAGCACCAGAGCCGTCGGTCGAGGAAGGGTCGCAGCGGCCCGACCCGGTCACAATTGAGCATGACGTGAATCATACTAGAGCAGGTGACTCTGCGAGATCGCGCTCATTCCAAGGGAGCAGACGTTGACGAGGATGAGCTGTAGTGATGCGCTGTGAGGCCGGCGAGGGTGAGCAAAAACAGTGTGTGATAACCCACCGTTACATACGCTTTCACAAAAGACTCAGAGGGAATCCGGTTCCCACTTGAGGATGGGTGAGCAATGCATGGCGCGGCGTGCCAATAAGTGTAGACAGCTATACCCCAGGCTACGATCATTCGATAGGAACTGTCTGTCAGGATCACGATGACGAGCTGCCTTCAGCGACTAGTGGTCGAATCAACCGGTATCCACGGATGACTGCGTCGACATATTCACCCAAATGGTGAATCGCCGATAGGAAGAGACGTACTCGGGTCAGTGTGCGAAAGACGAAGGCGTACCTAACACTCGACGCTACCAATGCCCATGGCCCATATTCTGGACACTGCAGGATAGGACCTCCGCACGTAGGTTACTTCGCCAGACGCTGACCCGCGCCGAGTCTATATTCTCAGTAAAATACACGAACTGATGCTGCACCACACACGCCACCCTCACATTCGCTCGAGCGGCTTCAGCGTCAGCAAGCGCATCGCCTGTCCGAGCACGTCGCGCGCACAGAGGTACATCCACATCCGCGCCTGCGCCTTCGCGGTGTCATCGATGCCCTTGACGAGGATCGGCTGCCACGCCGCCATGATCGCGTGCGCGAGGCGGAACGCGAACGTCACGACCTCGCTCGGCTCGTGCTTCTTGAGCGTCATCTGCACGACGTGCGGGTACGTCCCGAGCAGGTAGATGATGTCGCGGCACTGCGGCTCGGTGAGCAGCTCGGTCTTGATCTCGGACGGTGGCGGAAGTGGGAGCAGCTCGGGATTCTTGCGCGTGATGGAGGATATTCGGACGTGCGCGTATTGGAGATACGGGCCGGTATCGCCCTCAAAGGATAGCACACGGTCCCATTTAAAGGTGTAGTTGTTTATCCTGAGGGCCATATTCAGGTTTGTGGATCATGAGAAGCCAATAACAGTGCAGAGTGCGACGTACCGCTTCGCGGACATATCCTGGATCTTGATACCCGATAGCGCGATTTCCTCCGCGGTCGCCTCCGGTTCCTCAACGTTCGCATACTTCTCCTCGTTCTTGCGCATCTGCTCGTGCATAACGCTGCCCGCCTCCTTGATGATCTGATCGAGGAAGACGACGGTACCCTTGCGCGTGCTCATGCCTTGTACGAGACCGTAGTTGACGTGCTCTAGGCGATCCGCCCATGCGAAGCCCATCAGCTTGAGCACTTGGAAGAACTGTTTGACGTGCAGGTCCTGCTGGGACGAGATTACGTAGATCATCTTGTCGAACTTGTACTTTTCGTAGCGCTCCATCGCACCACCGATGTCGCGTGTGAGGTAGATGGACGTTCCGTCTACACGGCGTGATTAGTCTCGCCTACATGAATAACGTGCGGAGTGCAGACGTACCCTTTTTCCGCACGACGGCCCTCTCGAGCTTATACTTTGTCAGATTGATGAGCTTGGCACCCTCGTTCTCCTCGATCAAGCCCATCTGCTCGAGTTGGGTGAGCGCAGCATCCTGGCTCTGCCGGCTGACTTGGCTCTCGCCCGTGTACACGTCAAAGTGTACATTCAAGCGGTCGTAGTCATGCTCGTACTTCTTCACCGAGAGCTCTCGCCACATGCGCCAGTCTGCGAGGGCGGTCTCATCACCGTCCTCCATGCGCTTGAAGAACGCGGCAGCCTCTGCCTTGACGGAGGGGTCCTTCTCTGCATCAGCGTTGATCTTGACGTAGACGTCGAAGAGATGCTTGATCGCATCTTTCTCTAGCTCCTCGCGGGAACCGTATTTGTTGAACCCAACGGCAATGAGACCGAACTGAAAACACAGTCAGCTCTCGTGGTGCCTCAACCTGACGGCGGCGCACCTGTGTGCCCCAGTCACCGAGGTAGTTCATGGAAATGACTTCCCATCCGCTGGCCTTGTACAGATTCGCGAGAAAGGCGCCGATGATGGTACTTCGCAAGTGACCGACGTGGAACTGTTTTGCGATGTTGGGGGAGGAGTATTCGATGATGATGCGCTTTCCGGCACCAGTCGTGTTTGCACCGTATTCAGACTGACCGGATGCTGTGCAGTGTGTAAGGGCATGCACTTGGTCGAGGACTAGACGGTTGAGGGTGGTGGTGGGGACAACGAATAGAAGATGGATGCCTTCATGGCTGACAGCCTCGATCCATTCATCGGGCTTGAACTAGAGGAAAGACTGGTATCAGCACATCGTTGATCAATAGTGGGAAAGCCGCTAGAACAATAGGACTTGTAGGAAACTTCGATGCACACAACATTTACGTAGAAGGAGAAGCGCCATTCTCTGTTCACTGGTATCTTCAAGACCTAATCCCCCACCCCGTCGCATCAATATCAGGGTTACAGGATAAACCCTAACCCTACGACGCACAAACCCTCGGCAGGTCAGAATGACAGGGTGAGGTGGGTGTACGACGGGGCACATACGAATACGAGACATGGCCCAGTGAAGACGCATTCGGGGCAACAGACAAGGACCGGCGAGAATACGCACCTTGCTGATAACCCTTTGCGCGAGCTCGGCTGGCTTCTCGGGCAGCCTGAAGCGAGGGAGTGCGACCATGAAGTCCTCCTTCCTTCCATAGTCCACACCATCAATCGCCTTCTCGATGGTCAAGCCAGGAAGAGCCTCCACCAGGAACTGTGCGATCGCAATTCGGAACGCGTCCATCACGCGCCGCCTGGGGTCCGTGCCGGGCACTTCGGGCAGAGCCCTGAAGTGGGAGGGGATCTTGAATGCATCCGCAGAGCTTCCTGAAGGGCTAGGAGACCTAATCGTAGACATGCCGCGGAAGGTGGTCTGAAAGCGAGGAGAGACGGAGAGCGGGAGACGGGGCAAGGGTCGGTATGGTACAGTTAGTGATACAAGAGTGAAGCAAGTCCGTCGGAGGCGTTCCACGGTGGCAAGTGTTTTCAATTATGGCCTATCGGAGGAGAACATGCGATCGATCGAAATTTTGGCGAGGAGAACTCGAAGTGAGCACATGCAGCAAGTCAGAGACCAGGCATCGAGAACGAGCGCCTAGTCGCACGGCGTGCCCGATTAGGCAGGTGTACTAGTTGAACTTCTCTGCAGCGGATCCCGCAAGACATGGACGTCCGACATTTGCACCATGGCAAGCAATACACACGCTCACGGACCACAATCAGCGGTTGATAAGTTACCCTGAATACGAAGTACTACTCGGAGTAAGCGCAGCAGGCACGCGCAACTGATCGCGATATAGAACAACGGCATCGTTGGGGTGGGTATGTTCTGTATTTAGGTACTGTACAAATGGAAGACAGCCATACGAGACACGAGACGTAGTACAGGCGCGCTGAAGGCAAGAAATATCGCAAGCAAGAAGCAACAATTCTCCTACTATAAGTAATAAGATATACGGCCCTCAGCGGCTCGAGGATGGATCTCCTGACCGCTGGCACGCAAGGCCTGGATGGAGCAAATCGGAGCCTCAAGCCGCTAGTCCATCTAATCCAATCCGTCACTGAGTCGGCAATGCCCTCACCACTCGATGACTTCCGGGAAGTACTTCGCGATGAGGTCATCGTAGTAAGGCTTGAGCTTGACTGGGTCGACGGGATCGTCGCTCTTGCTGTACAGATCGTACGGGTTGAACGCCTTCACTGCCGCGAGCGCGCGCTCGTCCGCGGCGTTAGTCAGGTGTGCGTACGCGCCCTCTCTGTGCCAACTGCTCCCGAAGTGTCAGGAGACGTACTCCGTGCACGGCGCGTGATTACGTACGGGTAGAAGCTGTGGTAGCGGATCATGTAGAGGGCATCCTCTGGCAGGCTGCTCTGCTTCTTCAGTACGTGGTAGAGATACTGTCGCAGATCCTCAGCACATTCAAGTTGGGGTGGCGTTTCAGTGACAGTGATCGGCATACCTCGTCGTGGCCCCAAGAAAGCATAACGTTCTCGAGACCACAGTGGGGTTGGTATACGCCGTACTCAGTCGAGTAGACAGGGTCCTTGGAGTCGGGGTTTCCGGCGAAGGTTTCAGGGTATATGATCTTATCGGAGAACTTGCAGCCTACGACGAAGGTATCCTGCGAGTGTGAGACAAGGTCCGTCAGTATTTGTCAGATGGCCCAGACATAGAATTGAAAGGCTTACCCCGACGACGTCCCATTGACCTCTGCAAGGCAAGATTGAACCCAATCAGCTTTACGGTCAGCATAAGGGCTGATAGAAGCACGCACTGGGCGCCGAAGAAGTAGAGGAGCTTTCCGAGGTCGTGTACAAGACCTGCGACCTGCATCCACTCGGGCTTGCCGTCTCGCCGGATAGCTTCAGCTGTCTGAAGGAGGTGCTCGATCTGCGTGACGCTGGTCTGTCAGGTCCGGGAGTGAGTAGCGAATTGGCAGGCACGGCGTCGGGGTGACGCACATCCGGGTCGGAGTCGTCGACGAGCTTGTTGAGCATTTCCATGGCTTCCCAGATGCCTAGAGCACGGTGATGTCTTTAATTGCTGCGGAATCGGGCCACGAGGCACGGACATACCCATCCGTGCACGCACGGTCTTCTTGAAGTCCTGGCGAACCTTGATGTTGTACTCGACCGTCTGCTTCTCTGCAACCGGGGTGATGCGTCAGGGGCGACGAGTGGGACACCGTCGAATGGCACCTACCGTGTTGCTCACGGTAGAAATTCTTCACACGCTCACACGCCTCTTCGTACTGACGGAACTGGGTCTTGTCCTTCTCGGCATCGAACTGGGACTGGCCGTCCCACTCTGAGCCGTCGGACTTGACGCCCTTGAGCTTATTCACTGCAACCGAGACGTCAGAGAAAGGCTCAGCAGCAACACACAGATGGTGGACGTTGTACAGACCTTCGTCGACTGCGTCGGAGATGGCGTCAAAAGCGCGGGGGTCGACGTGCATGGTGAATTGGAGATTTGGACAGTAGGACAGAAGAATGGGTGCTTGAGATGTGTAGGGGTGGTGGTGAAGGAGCCGAACGAGGCGCAGGGCTTATATATACACCGTGTGGCGAGTGGAGAACGCGGACACGGCACTCGATTTGTCAATGCGTTCAAATTGATCGGCAGGGTACGATTGTCCTTAACTGGAAGACTTAGATGGCTGTGAAGCGCCTGCAGGTGATGCCTGCTGGTGGTGCGTGGGGAGGAGTACCCCCGCCGAAGACTCTGCCCACCATGGCAGGCAGACTGCAAACCCAGGCCGCCCACCTGTATCGGACAATTCCAAGGGGCCTCGTTGCCGACCAGCAGAGGTAGACGCGCCTGGATGCGATAAGCCGGTCACAGGGATCTGGCGCCACCCGCTTGCTGGCGCTCGGTCCGAAGTGCGCGGTTGATCCCAATCCCGTTGTGGTCGCCGCACACCCTGCTGAACAGCTACGTGTGGGGCATACTCAAGAAAATTCACATCGTTTGGCTATCCGCGAGGTCACGCATCAATTCATCGAGGTCATGAACGGGACGGCTACTCGGTCCGAACTGCTCGCCGACAATTCTCGCCCCTGTGAGGTTGTTTCGCAGAGTGGTTTTGTACCTTGGGGTTGTGGGGTGATGACCTTCGGTACCCGAATGAAGGTTCTTACCCCGCAGGAAAATATGTTTCCCCAACAGAAGGGGAACTTGCTGCGGGGAGCTCGGACCGACAACATGATTACGCATACGTCCAAGAGCAACACCAGCAACGTCAAATACAGGGAGGTTCAAGTTAGCCGAAGCAACTAGAGAATGTTTTCGGTTGTTCGTGCCGTGCTAGTCAGCATATACACCAGCGGGATGGAAGACCGGTCCGTGAGATATGCTATAGGATTTTTTGCGTGATGTTGGAGAATGTCCCGTTTCGGGTGATGGGCCTATTCAACCATTCGTCTCGCAGATGTTTTCAAGGAACCTGCATGCAACGGGATTTCAAGAGTTGAAGATGTAGGCGTAGAGGGCTAGAGAGCACTGCACGGACGCATGGCATTAGTGGTCTTTGCACTGCGGCTTGTCCCTTGCGCGACGACTATACCCACCTGCACCAACGGGCGGCGTCGGGTTTAGAGTGCCCTTTGGCATGCATAGAGGTGGCGGAGATGACGATTGTCCACGGCTTCTCTTCCAGAATTCGAAGGAGCTGGGTCCCCGCTGATATGCAGACTCCTTCTGTTCAAGTATTCCCGCGCCAGTGGCCTTCTGGTCGATCTGCATGGACTACTGTGGCCAGCTCTGCGTCAGACAAGGCTTCTTTCGTATAGCGACTCGACTCACGATACGACTAGCGTGGCAGTCCGAGAGCAAAGTCCGCGTGCAGAAGGTCGGTCACGCCAATCTCCAGAACGCCTAGACCCATGAGCAGGAGATCAGTTAGGCCGGTATCATTGCCCGCCACTGATCCATCGTGACACCCAGCATTGTCGGAGTATGCAGGCATTCTGGGAAGACTCTTGGCCATGTCGCTCGTGCTTGCGAATGGACCACCATAAGATCACATGTCTGTTTGTCCGCAATTGCCGTGCATAGGCGGACGAGGGCAGCCAGAAAGAGCGTGGAGTTTTTCAGGTATACATGACAGTACTCCAGCCTCATTTCTGGCGTTGGAAAGCCCTCCCACCATGTGTGAGCATTAGATCTCCTTGAAATTTTAGTACGCTCGTTACCGACACGATACCATATAGGACAGATCGTTGGGGGTACGCCATTACCTGGTGGGAAAACTCATCTGTGACAGAGTATGTCTCTGTGAGATGGACTACGAACATACGCATCTTGCTTTACGACCTGCCAGCTCAGACCCTTCGGACTGGGAGTCCTTTAATCACAAGGTGTAGGAGCGAACAACGTTCGTCTTGGAAATCTGGACGACCCTGAGGATTATTCGGTCTTTGAATTGGACACACACTGAGACTACCCGAACTATGCAACTCACCCGACTTTCCAGCCGTAGCGTGCGGAATACGCAGTGTTCGGATTCGTGTTCGGATTCCGAGGGCGAGGAAGATGTAGGGACCGGCTGAAAGGACCGGGCACCGGAGCGCCACGTGGTTTTCCGCCACTCGCCGGACGTTCGCCGATTCGCTGGTCGTTCACGTACGTTCACTGTCCAGTACTTGATTGCTCTCGCTGGGCACGGCGCGACCTCTGTTCTGACTACGCCCATATTTCTGCTGTACAAATGTCGCAAAGGGAACAATCAACACAGACGGCTTACGCGTTACACCGGCAGCAGGAGTACGTAGAGAAGTCAGGCCATCGAGACACATCTCTCCTACCTCGGCGAGTACCTGCTGTGCCCGACTTGCGCTTCGAACACAGCTACCTTTCGAGTATTCGGCCATACGTGCACATTGAACGCCCGTCTGGGGGTCTAGCGACGGCAGATGAAAAGGGCAAAGGCAAGGCTGTCGACGGGTCGCTCTCCATACCCAACACGCCGCTCACCACGGAGGTCATCACCATACAATGGGGGCGAGTCGCGTGGATCACAACGAGGGATCAGATCATTAGTCCCCTCCTCCAGGGCGCAGTGAGGTACGTAGTGGCCGTTCATTTGCTCAGCGTCACCATGGTGAACATATGCTAGGGGTCTCGCTGGGGTCTTCCTCACGCCATTGCTCGCCGAAGCAGGCGCGAAGTTCCGCGCGTGGTGGAGGAAAGGAGCGTACCGCGCCGACCGCCCTGCGCAAGAAGGACATGGCGTTGGCTGGCTCCGTGACTGGGTCGGAAGCTTGACTGTAGCGGGCAGTTCGGCGGCGCGTCTCTCGTGACACAATCCGTGGTCAATGCATGATTGGGCGACTACATTATTCTGTTCGCACGAATGAATGAGGAAAGGAGTCCTACAGATGGATGAGATTGGTGACTGGCAGTCAAGCTTGTATACAAATTTCGAGCCCTACGCCTGTGTAAGAAGGCGCAGACGGATTCATGCAGCGCCCAAGTATCGTGCACCACGTTCCGGTATGCTCTCTACGTCTAGCTCGATACACGTCGCATGTATTCAAGCTCAGGGTCCTCGCAACAATCAAAGTAGCACTTCTCTCCCCTCCGGACTCCTGCTCGGAGGGCAAGACACTCCGTGTCGGTTCGTCTTCCACCAATGAGCAATCAATGCGACGCGGTATGTTTGAATATTTGTCTTTATCCCATCCCTTCTGATGTCATACACAGCTGAACACACCGACGTAAAGATTCTCATCTTACGGCAAGAGGGGGACTGCCGGAGAAGTCGACGTCACCTCCCGCATCGTCAATACTCTCGATCGCGTGCACTGCCGCTGACGCGCAACGGGATCATCGCGATCGAGGCGACGTCAAGCTTTGAGCGTTACCGAGTCTTCCGAAGTTCATGCATAGTCAACTTACCGCTCGACCCACTCCGGTTACCGTAGTTTTAACTCATGGTTTGGGCTGGGTTTCCAAAAGTAACGTCTACGTTGTACATGAGCTCCAACTTCACGAGGCCTTGGTCATCGGAATTTCCCATCCCATGTCGAGGTGGGAGGCGAGAACAGTCCAGTGCTGCTTTGCCACCAATGCTTGCTTAAACAAGCTTTTTACCGTTACGGGCCCAAGCGACACCGGGACCGTGTAAGTTTGCTCATCCTGGGAGCGGCACTATACAGGAACGGCACTATCCGTACTGGTCGGAAGCACGACCTCGACCCAGTCGTTCACCCACATGTAGCGCGAGAACGCTACGTACAACCACCGAAACCACACCAACTGCGAGCGATGCTGCCTCATCGCCCGCAGTGCTGTCACGTATTCACGTAGGTCCGCAACAAACGTAGGCCCCGGGCGGGCGCCCCCTTGCTCACCTCCCTTCACCATACTGCCTTCTTCATGCGAGACGGGCGTCTGCGTGGGGATTTGGCGCCTACCCACGAGAGAGCCCGCTCTCGATAGAAGGGCAGCCCCTGGACCGGTGTACTTCTGTATGAGAGGCACGGAGACGAGTGTGAACAGCCGCAGTTGCGCGGCCGGGTTGGTGCTACCGGATGCGGAGGGGTTCAGGGCTGAGATCAGGCGTTCCGCGCCGTGCATGAGCGAGATGTGGTTCGGGTGCCCGGAGATGCCGTATCCGTCGAACGTCAGGATCTACAGTGTCGTGCGCGTACGTGAGATGGGCTGACAGGGGCTCTGGTCACGGCCATATGACGCACCGTTGTGATCTTGTTGTCTACGACGTACGGTCGCACGACTTCAGCAATGGTACCGTGGTCCCATTGGGCCGTGAAGTTGTCTTGAAGGTCACTAGCGTTGAAGTCGTGAGCGTGGAGTGCATAAACACAATCTGACAGAGGCCCGAGAAAGAACACTGAGTGATGTATATTTTGCAATGGTGGAGTATCCAGACTGATTACACTCCAGATAAACCCCTGGGCTTGGAATACATAGCCGGCGTCCTCTGGCCGGGAGTTCATGACGTGAGCAAATCAACAAGCGCACAGAGTGCCAGCCAGGGCGTCGAGTAGCGTAGACGTGTGTCAAGAAACTTTTGCTCGACACGATCATCACGTTATCTTGGCCATCGCCCGCGTGCGTAATACTAGAGCTGCCTCTAGCTCTGCGCCAACCATCGGGATACTACATCGCTTCAGCGCCAACGAAGAGAACATCAGAGCAGAGAGTGACATGAGTGATATGTACGCAGCAATAGAAGACGGACAACCCTTGTTTAGCTAGGGGGCGAGTAAGAGGCATGGATGTAGAGTCAATGAGGCTCAAAACATGATGAGCAACAGCGAGGAGTACTCGATGCCGGCACCATGACATCAAATGTGCTTCATCCTTTGGCAACACGCGCCTGCGGTTCATCTTCGGGGCTACCGCTCGTCTGGACTAGATCAGCCGCCTGCCCCGTGCCGTTCCCTGGACACCGGAAGTGGACTATCAGGATGGATAGCCAGGTATGAGTCACGTGACACCAATCTCGACGAATATGCGCGATGAGCCTTTGAGACAAACACACTGCTGCATACGTGCGGAGGCAACATCTGAATATCAAAGGCACGAGGGTGCATATCGTATCCCATCACTTCAATAGCAACCTGGAGTTGGTAGTTCCGATACCGGACAGCCAACACGGTAATTAGACTGCCCGTTGCCTGTTTGACTCCCATGGTAAGCATCCATGACACGATGCCAGTGCGGTTGCTATTTAAATCCACGTATGCAGCACGTAGAGAGATGAAATACATCCCTGTCGGCTGTCGAGGTATAGCTTCTGCCCCTTTGAACACCTCGATGATCTCGTCCATCGTTAAGGCCACCTTGAAGGTCGCCGGTCAGGCCCTCCAACATCAGTAAAAAGATGTCTGGAGTGTCCCTGGTTACTGTCGACATAACGCGTTCTTAGGGCTGGCTATGTATATGAGATTGACGACGATAGCCGTCCCCTTGTCACAGAATGTGTAACGAGTCAAAAACACTCCACAAGTGCAGGCTTGTGGCATCAAACCGACAGGTATACGTCAATGGTAGCATGGATCGTGCTTGCCATGCCCTATGCCTCGTTGTAGACGTTTATATGCCAATGAATTGAGAGACGGTATTGACACACGTACCTACGATCCTCAACCCATCGACGACTGGAGGGCACCCCGAGCACATCCAAGCTTCGTCCTAGCTCATCTCGACGGATGTAACCGAGGCCATCCGCGTTTCCAACAGACAAGCAGAGTGAGAAGATCTCGGGAGTAATCTCTGAGCGGGGCGTTCCAGTCGCGGATGCCAATAGACCTAGTAGAGTTGGTGCGAAAAACATGCACTCATCATCCGGATGTGCAGTGAGCAATAGAATGCGAGTGTGTTGTCCGACTCCGTTGAAGGGGTTTCTAGACAATCTAAACGGTCGCACAGAAAGTGAAGCCAGCAACGCAGATATCACAGCCGCAAGCAAGAGGAGAGGGGGAAACCGAGACATGGGCAGCCCATGAGTTGCGGCGGACAGGTTCCGTTAACGAGGTCGGCGCCAAACCGGCCGCGCGAACGACGAGTGCCACGTGAGCGAGCATTATTGATCCCACTTGCTCGATCAGGCACGAGCGGGGATCCGAGCTCTACGCTCCGAATTGGTTGAGCGATGAAAAGTCTGGCCCGGGCAAGTCTGCTTCCACTGTTGTTCGCCTCACTCCCTCACAACTTTCCTGGGTATTAATTTTTGGCCTCCGCTATGCATACATTTTGACTTACGATGCCACCGTTATTTCGCAGTGTCCTGCGATGTGGCCGCACATCAGCGCAACGGCTGCCAAACTATTCGCCATCAACGGGCAAATCGTCATATCTCGCGACCAAAGTGCACTAAATGCACCGCATCTTGGCGTACTTGATGACATTGATGGTCAACTTTGACTCGCGTCGTAGACGTACTACTGAGCGACGACACGCGACTACAGTGCCGGCCTCCCGTCTCGAGGGGAACCTGATCTCGCGCCAGCAGCGTGTCTCTGCGAAGCCCTTTGCAGAACTATAAGAACTGCGCGGGATGCACTATGCTGCCTCATCCGCGTCCCATAGCTTTCCACAGCATTCTCTGCCTCTTTGCTCCATAGCGTTCGCTCCTTTACGGTCGTTTCCTGCACATCCCACCTGCCATGTTTATCCGCACCGACGCTACCTCTGCCTTCTTCGGTGGCCTTCTTGGCCTTGCGCTTCACAGAGGAAATGCCAATTGCGACGTCTCCTGCTTCACACCGTCGTTCCCCTCGAACCAGACGCAACTCGTTCTTCCCGTCAGCGAAACGCCCAAGTTCCTGGGTGTCGCGTTCGGCATCCAGAACTACACTTGTTCCTCGAGCAACACCTATAGGTGCGTTATCAGTGGCTTTTGCGCAAAAGCGACGTATATTCACATTCATTGGGTATAGTTCCGTAGGCGCCGTCGCCGAGATAATCGACTTCTCGTGCAACACCGGGGACGCGAACTTCAACACGATCCAGAACGATATATATAACGCGTGGGACAACGCCGCGCAGTCAGAGTCTATCCAGGACGTCATCGCGTCCGTCCTGGCGGAGAACCCGCCGCGCAACCTCGGCCAGCACTACTTCGTCATGAACCCGACTACCGGGCAGGGCGTCTCGCCAAAGTGGGACTTCACGTCGAGCGGCGAGAACAAGGGCGACGCAGACGCGTACGTTATCGGCAAGGGCGTGGGCAACCTGCAGAGCCCCGACGATTCGAGCACGGACGTCGCGTGGCTCCAGGTGCAGAACGTGCAGGGAAAGCTTGCGGACACTGTCTACCGCTTCGACACGGTGGGCGGTCAGCCGCCGTCGTCGGTGAGCCTTCTTCGCAGTCGGCATGCACAGACGCACGCGCAGAGACTGACATGCTATGTAGTGCATCTCTGGACAGGACCCGGACATCTCTGTCAACTATGCGGCCAAGTACAGTGAGTGACTCTTGCATGGTAGGACGAGGGAGGATATCATACTGACTTTTCATACAGTCTTCTATGGTGGCTCCCTGTAATTAGTTGACACGCTTCGTCATTCCTTGATCTATATGACCACAAGGTCTAATCAGTACTCACCTCCACGGATGGCCCATCTAGTGCGGTCATCAATTAGCTTGACTAAGGTAGGTTCTCGTGCAGGGGACATTGGAGAGGGGAGCGTACTAAGATTGGGGATTGGGTGCTGTTTCCGAATGATGCGAGCACGGCCGTTAAACAGTCCGGCATTAGACGTCCATGAACACTTTGGCCGCCTGATCATGGGTTAGTAGTATAGAAGTTGACACACCAAGGGGGCGTCTGTCCGACGAGAGTCGGCCGTTCGCCTGCTAAGGCGATGCATTGAAGACGGCTATGGCGGCCCTTGAGTAAGAGACGTGACACACTCCCGGAGCCTAGCCAAGGAGGTATGAAACGGCAGGGACGGCATCCCCGCAGGCCCGTAGTGACACAGCTTCATTTTTTCTTCGGCGCGGTATGTCGCCATGCTGGCAGTCGGCAATTGAATACCATTCTAGATCGTAATTGGGGATGGTCACAGTGCTGGCGACTGAATTGAAGCGTAGTTACGCACCTTCTGCTCTCGACTCCTCACCATCTCAATGGCAGGGCGCGCGACTCGGCTTGACAGATAGTTTCCCGGAGTCGTATGCGATCGCAGTTCCAGGGGGTTTCTGCGAACTCTCCGAAAACCTATTCGAGACATCAATGAGAACTCTAGCAGGCAGAGCTTTTACAAGGAGTATATTCCCATCACATGGGTATGCAACTCACAGTGTCACGCCATATGTACCCATCTGAGAACAGTCTTCGATGTCTAGCCTGTGCTAGGGACTCGTATGGTCCGATGGAAGACCCGCAAGGGTTGCACGACCAGCGCGGCAGCAAACCACGCGGATATCAGCGCAACAAGCGAGGGAGAAGCAGGAAACAAGAACCATGTCAGTGAAGACAGGATATGTCATTGTCCCGTGACCCGTCTATATGATCAACATACCAGCTTAGCGGCACGCGCCACAGCGGGAGACTGAAGAAGCTCACCACGTGAGTAAAACATAAGCCAAAGAACTGACTCGCGTCAGGGACCGTGGCGGGGTTTGAGCGAGGGGGTCGGCTAGTCGTTGAAAGATGGTCTCAAACGTCTCCTGATCGAAGTTCGTGATCCTCGTTTCCGAAGTCGGGATGATATATTCCACGTGCAAGGACGCTGAGCATCCGTCAGAGCAGTGTGCGTTGCAGATCAGCTTGCCAGTCTCTGTCAGTCGTGCTCCAACACCACATACATACCACGAGAGCTTACCATTGCCCATTAACATATAGAGACCGAAGAAGTCGCCAGGGATGGGCTCAGCTCGACAGAGCTTACCCAGATCCGCTTCAGCATTACATGAGTTGTACAAAAGAGAGCCGGAAAACGTGTGCAAACGGGGGATGCTAGCTGGGGTGCAAAGCTGACTTCCGTGCTGTCAACTTGAAGCTAAGGAACGTGAACGCTTGAGTGGCGCCCTGATTTTGGTGATATAGAAGGACATTAGTACAAGGGAAAATTCCTTCATCTCGCGTGACGCACATTCACCTTTACTCGCCCAGCACCGCTTTGGGAGAATTTGAGAAGGGGGCATGGCGCCCTGCTGGTGGTCATTTGACGTAGGTGCCGGTTGAATGACGAACGTTGGATAGAACGAGACTTCCCCGGTAGCCCAAGAGGACGAGGACCGCCCACGGCGGAGGGATGGCCCGGCAAAACGGAAAGTGGCTTCTATGCAGCATCAGAGTCGAGACAGGTCCTCGCGGTCATGTCGTTGAGAGTTTTGAGCTAGCCGTGGAGCGCAATAGCTACCGAAGATTCAGCGGTGGATAGGGGAGGAGGAAGAAATCAACCTACAGCTTCGGCATCCCCGCCAGTGAGTCGCGAGACTGCAATAACACATACATACAGTCCGGGTTTTTGAGACGGCATCGCACTCACCTCCAATTATGGCCCCATCGACAACTTGAAGTTGACGAAGGCGTATACATATGGACCATTTCCCTCAAATTCACTGCGCATTAAATCTGGAGAGTATCAGACAAGCTTCCGAGTTGTTGGTACCCAAATGCGAAAGCTTAGGTGTGGCCCAGACCAGACTTGTTATCGCCGTGACGTTGGTGGGTAAAAGACGTACTCAGGCTAGTACGAACTTCACACATAGAGAAGAGTCGAAACGTGCTATGATCACGGACCTTGCTAGCGCTCTCTTGGACTATGTATTCTCTCTCGTAAGATGAAGTGATGGAATCTGCCGGTCAGGATGCTAGCAGCGCGGATGCCAAGCGAAAGAGGATCAACAAAGCAAGTCATGTGCAGGGCTGAGAAACGGAAGCTTTGTAATCGTTCGTTGTCTCGCGGCCGTTCAATACCAGGTCAGCGTCACTGGCAAGTCGAATGGCGTGTTCCCAAGCGCGATCGTGCATCGGGGCGGAGATTGATCGCGGGGAACGGTGTTCTGCACTCATTGGCTGGGCGACGAACGCTCCTGGTGTCAGTGGGACGGTATGTCTGCACAACAACAAACGCGTACCAGCACGTTCTCCAGTGGTTAGACTTCTGAGTTCGCGTAGGAAAAGAGCCGCTGAGCACAGTGGAGCGGTGGGGGCACTAACGAGAACACCACTGCCAGTGCCTATAGCGCCGCTCGCCGCCTCGAATGCAGCTTACTAGCACACACGCTCAGTATTACATGCCGCAACAGGCTGATCAGAGCATCCTGACAGACAAGTAATTGCACGGGAAAATTCCCCGGGTTTGGTTGCGAGGAGACACGCGCACGCGGCTGCAGGTCTCAATTGACGTTCATCGCGACTAGGCGCAGTGTCGTCCGCGCCTGTGCGTACGACTCAATGAAATCGGCGGCTTACTACTATGGACGCATGACCGCCGTGTACCGCGCGAGGGCCGGCTACAGTCCTGCTGGCCTCCGTCTCCCGAGTCGGACTCGACGATTCCCCCGGCAGCGCGTCCGAATGAGGGCTCTCGCGCGGGTATAAGAGCAGCGACGAGTTGTTGTGCACTTGTCCCAGGCTAGGTGTTTTCTGCCTTGGATTCTCGTAGCCTTCGCTTGTCTGCAGCCGTTCTCTGCACGTTCAGCCCGACATGTTCATCCGCGTCGACGCTGCTTCTGCCGTCCTTGGCGGCCTCCTCGGGTCATCGCTGCAATACGGCAAGGCCGACTGCGACATTTCGTCCTTCGTACCCTCGTTCCCTACCAACCAGACCCAGCTTGTCGTCCCGATCAACGAGACGCCGACGTTCCTCGGCGTCGCGTTCGGCGTGCAGAACTATACGTGCTCCTCGAGCAACACCTATACGTACGTGCTTGTCCCCGCCCCGTAATGCGTCCCGTCGCCATGCAAGCGTATTGACCGCTGTCTTCTAGTGCGGTGGGAGCCGTCGCTGAGCTTATCGACTTCTCGTGCAACATCAGCGACGCGAACTTCAACACGATCCAGTACGACATCTACGACGCGTGGAACGCCGTGCCGGAGTGCGAGACGATCCAGGACGTGATCGCGTCCGTGCTCGCGGAGAACCCGCCGCGCAACCTTGGCCAGCACTACTTCGTGACTAACCCGGTCACGGGCCAGGGCGTCTCGCCGAAGTGGGACTTCACATCGAGCGGCGAGAACAAGGGCAATCCCGACGCGTACGTCGTCGGAAAGGGCGTAGGCACCCTCGCTAGCCCCGACGACCCCACGACGGACGTTGCGTGGCTCGAGCTGACCGATGTGGAGGGCGAGCTCGCGGATACCATCTTCAGGTATGATACTGTGAATGGTCAGCCGCCGACCTCGGTAAGTCTTGTTCATTGGTTGTGTGCGTCCTGCAGCTGACAGGGATTATAGTGCACTTCCGGCGAGAGTTCCGACATATCCGTCAAATATGCGGCCAAGTACAGTGAGTCTCTTTTTCTCGAGAGAGCTGGAGTATGCTATGCTTGTAGACCTCTGCTCACCTCTTTCTCCAGTCTTCTACGGTGGTTCTCTCTGAGTTGGTGGATACGATGGGGATCGTCAGCTTTTCAAGACGGATGCTGAGTCACATGTCACCACTTTGTGTCTGCCAATTCCAAGTCTACTGTATCGTGGTAGACAGTATTTGAGTCGTCAATGAACTGTTGAAAGCATAGTTGAAGTGTCACAGTGACTCTGCCTCCAGCAACAACAGCTCCCATGAAACTAGGAAGTGACAGGCGTCACGTTGATCACGAGTTGTGACTAGACGCGATTCTCCCTCCGCCCAAACGACGCGCGCGCCTCACACCGCTCCCACCAACCCACCCACACCATGACCGACAACGTCACACCCCGCGTCAATGCCGCTCGCCTCGCTCAGTACATCGGGCGAACAGTACGACTCACCGGAAAAGTAGTCAGGGTGGGTGGCTCTATCGACAGATACGTCGGGCATGTCACTAACTACAAGGGCGATGAAAGTCGCAGGGAGATGTGGCCATTGTACAGGCTCCGGACCACGGAGAGGTATCAGTGAGGCTGACACGGGTATGCCCATATACTTGCCGCTACTGTAAGGCACTCACTCGTGATGAACAGGACACACACCTCACGGCCCCCTTCGTCGAGATTGTTGGCACAGTGGTGGATGCGGCAACCATTAAAATGTTGGCGCATATCGCCATCGAGAGCGACTTAGGTGGGTGTCATACTTTTTTGCACTGATAGAGGCTGATACTTTTTTGGCCAGACTTGGACCTCGTAAATGACGCGGTAGAGTTGTGGCACGATCCACGGTTTGCAAAGATGGTGCAGTCATAGGGTGTGGTGTGAAGGGCATCAATGTCTGTGTATTTGTAAGTGCATGTCTGTGTGCTCATGAAGCTCGATATCTGGGGTGTATGCTGTTTCAAAACAATTTGTGGGATAGTCCAAGCAAGCGGGCAATGTGCATATGCATCGCGCGCCCGATGACTGTGTATCCGAGTCGGTGCATGCGTCTGCTGGTGTCGGAGCGTGATGCTCACGATTGTGCGGGGAGTGGTGTCTATAGTCATCTATTGTATTGACAATAGCTGACATCGTCACAGAGCGCAGGCCAGCCTTTAGCTTGGGACACCGTTATTTGTCAGCCACATTCGAGGATGAGTTGCACTGTCATCCGCTCTCAGAATGCGGATGGCTATCACTGTTGCGCGGCAATGGGACTCTTATGTGTACCGAAGGGGCAGTATCACCTCCAACGCTTCCTCCAGGGGAAAGGTTTGCATAACTATTAAAAGGAGGTTCACCGATGACTAGCTGAGAGGTCACGAGCCTCGTCTACGACCGTGCTGCCAACCTCTGCTCTCGATATGGCCAACTCCCGATTTGCGACCTCTGACGCATCTGGGAATTGAGGAGCCGATCGTAGCTTCATGCCTGTCAGCCGTCAAGCCTTGGATTCCTACCTGTCAGTGTCAGCCACCGCCGCTGTCGCCAGCCTCTCGAATGCTCCTGCGACAAATTGAATTGTGGTTCACATATTGCCAGCCTCTGAACAGCTCGATCACGAGTCCGACGGTATATAGGAGCATGCGCCGCCGATAGTGCTTGGCAGTACCAGGCTCCACAACTTGATACGCTAGGGCTTCATGGACGACATATATGCATCCCCTTACGGGTTCAGGCCGAACGCAACGGACCAGGTCGTACAATTGCAGCACGCATGGAGCATATACCGAATGTTCGCTCGATGTGCTGGTCATGATACAGGTCCACTCGAGAAGACCGGAGGTCTCGCGGAAGTGCAATCTGCTAACTTAGACTGCAGATGTTGTCTCATCAGTCATCCACAAAATCGCGAAGCCAAGACATGGTTCTCAATTAGGTAGTAGACGATGCCATATACGGCGCACCAATCTAATCCTTCGCTGACATCCACACGGTCAAGAGCAAGTGTCCACTGTATGCAATAAACTAAACGAACTGTACGCACAACAAGCAAGAAAGCACTGTAAACCGAAGGGAGGGTGTGGGCGATAGACTCTACGTCTGCCTCTCCCGGAACATGACCTCAGCCTTGCGACTGACAAACAGACGAGTGCCGAACCAACGAACGGGCGGGACCTGGCCCTCCTTCTCCATCTTCATGTCGTAGTTCAGCACCAAGTGCGCGAGGAACGCCTTCAGCTCGCTCGCCACGAAGAATCTTCCGGGGCTGCACACGTCGCAGTAGACACACGTCAGTTGATCATCAATCGCAGGCATATAGCGAAAGAAGGCGCACCATCCGTGGCGTCCGTGGCCGAAGGGAACGTGCTCGGGGCCGGTGCTGACCATCTGGTACTTGGTCGCCTCCGTGTCATCCTGGCGCATCTCGGACCAGCGCCAGGGGTCGAATACGTCTGCATGCGGGTAGATCTCCTCGTCGTGGTGGATCGCGTGCATCGGGATAGCCACCTTGGTGCCCTTAGGGATGAACGTCCCGTCGGAGAAGGTGTAGTCTTGCATCGCCGTGCGCCGCAGGGACTCTGCGGGACGCCGCATGGGTCAGTGCCAGGACACAGACGAACTCGGGAGAGAGGAGACGCACTAGTACCGAGCGCGCAGTACCGCTGCGACTCGCGGAGGAAGCTGTCGACCTTGACCATCTTGTTCACCGAGTCCTTCGTCCAGCCCTCTGCCTTAGTGATTGCCTCGACCTCCTCGCGCAGGGGCCCAACCCACTCGGGATGCGCGGCGAGGTAGAACATGGCGTTCGTGAATGTCTATAGAGAAACGGCGCCGATCAGGTGGGAGAAGAAGCGGCGGTACCGAGGGGGACGTACCATGCTGGAGGTGTTGATCGCCGTGATGTTGATCGTCATGATGCGAATGACAAGACGGTCAACAAGGAGCTCGTCGCCCTCCGCCTCGTCCATGACCCATTGCAGCATATCATTCTAGGCGCTAGGTCGGTCACTGCGACGCGTACCCACGAAGGAAAGACCTCACAGGCTTGTCCGGCCATTCCTTGCCGTACTGCTTCATGAGACGAAGGCGCTCCTCGATGATAGGCTTCAAGTGTCTCGTGCCCCGCTGGATGCCGCTGTGAACCTTGGTGAGAAGGCGTACTGCCGTTCTAGATCACACGTCTCAGCGTCTGCCGATCATCGAGGGAGCATGGGAAGAGATCCACGCACGGCTTCAAGACATCGGGGAAGAGGCGGATGATCTGGCCACCGACGAACACATCAATGGTGAAACGCTTGTTGAGCTCGATGTAGTCGCGGTCCCTACCTGCACCCCCACCTGAGTTCACTGCGCAGAGCATACAAGTCACGGGACTCACAGAGTGGCAGCCCGACGAAAAGCCGGTTGCTCGTGCGGCACACGACTTCCATCATCGTGGGGAGCATGGGAACCTTAATCCAATCTGAACGGCAATCGGCCGGAGCCGTGAGCCGGATGCCTCGGCGCGCGACGCGTTTGGCACGCACCTTTCGTCTTTGGGATGTTGTCGTTGAAGGCGCGCACGATTTCGTCGTGCATCTCTCCAAAGAGGGGACCGAGGGCGCGCGTGAATTGATTACGGATGATGGGAATATGATATGCGACGCGGTCGACGCTGGGGCCGAGCGTCCAGTCCGTCTGGACTGCCTGGAGGAGAAGGTGCGTGAGCGTGAGAGCTCGATGGCCTGCGGATAATTTCATGGCGTACGTCTTTGCTCGCTTCGATGAGGGACAGCACGTTCTCTGGTGCCCGGCACATCTCCTCCACCAACCGCGGACCACTGACTACGACGTGCCAACCATCCACATCACGGTGCTTGAACGCGCCATTGCGGTACTGTTGGGCAGACATTGGTTCAGTAATCACGAGAAGAGGATGGTTTCTGACAAGAACGAACCTTCTGGTAGCCTTCCCAAAGGATGACATCGCTGTGCCGCAGGTAACGGATAGCACCGATGAAATCGAGGATGGGGATTGCGGGGCCCCCAACCGTCGGGATACGCGACAGCTGGATGAGGATATAAGGTGTCAGCCAAACATGTTGTACGGTATGATCAGGCGCTGTGAACAACGTACACTCCGGATTGTCTGGTAGTTCCTCCATATCGAGTACAGGACTGGAAGTGCCAGCAGCGCAGCCAACAAGTAGGGGTCCATGGCC
This sequence comes from Fomitopsis palustris, assembly GCA_029783445.1. Classification (NCBI taxonomy): domain Eukaryota; kingdom Fungi; phylum Basidiomycota; class Agaricomycetes; order Polyporales; family Fomitopsidaceae; genus Fomitopsis; species Fomitopsis palustris. The sequence goes on from JARAOQ010000004.1 coordinate 741,753, forward strand.
GGCGAAGGGAGAGCGGAAGGTATGCATGCTTCCGGGGCCGCGCATATTTATATGTTATTCCAATTGGCGGCAATTCGGGTTGGCCATCAGGCGAATTACAAGTCAGTGCTGAGTACCAGCGCCGGGCGATGACAGGGCCACGCATGATGGAGGAAAGGGTCCGTATGAAGGCACGGAATGGAGCGGGCGTGGTCGCGGCAGGTCGCAGTGGGGTTAAGGTGCGCTGAGCAGCGCAGGCTATGGACGAGCGATACCGTGCTGGAGGGTGATTGGAGCTTGGATGGCCTGGAGCACTCGCGATGGGTACATGGTCTGATCGTGGACCGTGCAGAGAGCCGTTCCATTGGCCTGCGTGGGTTTCGAACGGAATCGCAGGTAGACAGGCCGAGGTGGCGTGTGCGTTCTCACCAGGCGGAGGTTCTTGTCAAGCCCTCGACGCAATGCCCAGGCACCACAGGCGCCCACCCTTACGTCCTCCGCTCGCCGTTGCGTCCTCCTCCTCAACCCAACCTACTCGGTTGCGATTGTAGTTCTGCGGTGGTGGCGAGCGTTGTGTTTAAATGACAAGTGTGATTCCACGCTCGTCGATCTCCACACAAAGTATAAAGAGCTTAATCTTGAGTTTCCGTGACAGAAAGACGGGGGCTGGGAAGTCGCAGTTAGGGCGGTGCGGCTCCTCGGTAGATGGAGAATTACCGTGAGAACCTCATGGTAAGCGCGTGCCGGTAGTAGGTCTTCTCTCGTACGATACACAAATTCACGGACCGTTGACATTGACAATCCCTATGGATGCGGCTATTCGAGGATTAGCAGCCTAGGGCAGTCGAGTTGCCAGTGCGGCGATCTCCCCCCACCACCACCACTTTGCTTCCGCGATCTTAATTCATCATGTCTACTTACAGCTGCGCGATCATTGGGCGAGGATATCGATCATCCATGCCAAGCACTGCCAATGACATGTTTGGCTTAGACGGTCGGGAACCCATGATGGAGGCACCTAACCGTCCCACATAGCCGCCCTAATTAGAGGCGGGAGACGGGCTCCTCTGGCGCCTGTTGTTAGGCCCGAACCGAGCCTTTCCTGTGACTTCCCATTATTTCCCCGCCTATATACTGTCTTATAGGGAGGGCTTTCGAACCGTCTGACAGAGAGGGCTTGACTGAGCGGCGCCAGACCTCTGCACGTGCTGGGTCCATAGGGCCTGGCCTAACGAGGCCCGCGCCGACTTGCCCCGTACATTCCCGCCACCGTCTTGTCACATGCACCGTCGGGGCGCGACGCCTCCCGCCTCCCGCCCGCCTGCTACCTTTCCTGGCCGTGTCCCGTGGGTCCCGCTCATGTGGCCTAATCCGACTGCCTTCCGTTTTAGCACATATGTTGCAAAATATATTTGATTGTCGCTCCCATCAATTCTGAGTCTTCCGTCAGCGCCTCTTCCCCGCGCCACCAGCCTCCTCGTCACCCGCCGATCCCCGCCCCGGTGCCCTCGCCACCGTCCTCCCGCCCGACGTCGTCGCGCGCCGCCCTTTCCCAATCAGGACATGTTCTGGCGCTCCAAGCTGCGCCACCACTCCTCCGCTCGGCGCTCCCGCCCACTCGTTCCTTCCCAATCTGGCTACGTTCTAGCGCTCTCCCTGCACCACCATCCACCCGCCCGGCGTCGTCGCGCGCCGCCCCTTCCCAATCGGGACATGTTCTGGCGCTCCAAGCTGCGCCACCACTCCTCCGCTCGGCGCTCCCGCCCACTCGTTCCTTCCCAATCTGGCTACGTTCTAGCGCTCTCCCTGCACCACCATCCACCCGCCCGGCGTCGTCGTGCGCCGCCCCCTGCCCAATCCGGACACGCTCTGGTGCTCTCCCCTGCGCCACCATCCTCTCGCCTCGCAGCGTCGTGCACCATCCTGCACTGGCACTTCTCGATCCGGCTACTCCCTCCCGCGCCACCATCCTCTCGTCGCTTCGCGCCGCCGCACTCTGCTCCTTCCCGATCTGGCCATGTTCTGGCGCTTTCCCCTGCGCCACCATCGTCGCACCTCGCGCAGTCACCCGCTCCTTCCCGATTTGGCCGCATCTCCGCGCTCTCGTCCACCATGCTGCCGCACGTCCGCCGGCACCCTCGCCAGCGCTTTTCTGCGAGGACGCTTGATCGCCCCGTGATCCTGTCGCAATCGAGATCTGCCCACGTCTAGTCGCGCTGCGCTGGCGGCTTGGTTCCCAGCGCCTGTTCTTTCCTTTGCTCCCTCTCTCTGCTGTCGTTCGCTACTCACTCGCTGTATGGGCCGGGACAGATCTCACAGGTCGAAGTTCTCTGGGTCCAGCGGGGTCAAAGTCCGATGTCTTCAAGGATTTGCCAAACGAGTATCGCAACACAGGCAAACCTTGTCAAGTTCGTCGGAACGTCAGGCCCGTCTGGAAAGACAATATCAAGCGGAGCTCAAGAGTAAGTGCAGACATATTTTCAGGTGCTACGGTTACTATACTCACATTGCCCTAGACCTCACGTTCGCCCAACGTGACACGATCGACGCAATGCTTGTCGATCCCCACGAGCAAACGGATGACGCAGGCTGGGAGGACGAGCCGCGGCATACAACCCTTCCCGTTGGTGAGGAGGGCATGTTTTTCAGTGCAGAGGGCGGGGAGCACACAATATGGGAAGAGTTCTTCCGGGAAAAAAAGCGGTACGTTCACCACCTCCTGCGCGAAATCTAATTGGTTCTTTCCCTCGCTCTAGGAAGCGACACGACGCACGTACCCGAAGCGATCGGACATTCGTACGCGCGCAGGAATGGCAACGTCAAATCCTGAAGCTGGTCGACGGGTATCTCGCCTGGAAGTCGAGAGGCGAGCAGTCTGGAGACCAAGAATCGGCCCATTCGCCATCGCCGTCTGGAGAGTTGCAGCCGTGGGATGTTATTTTCATCGAATTCGATGGTGCGTGATTAGATCAATCGTTACCGACTCACTTCATCGCTGTACAGTGCTCCAAGCGGGTGTAGTCACCCCGGCATCCCCCGATGAATACCCTAATGAATCCCTGGCTCGGTGTGGTTACATTGGAACGGCACCAGTGAAGCCATCTGTCGCCATCGGCTTTCGAACGTTGGAGACCTATCGGCAATTACACCATGCATGCCCCCGACTAAGCATACAAGCTCAAGTTCAGGCTCTATGCCGTCTGCATGCGGTATGCGATGAGTTGCAAGATTGAATTGTGTCGCTAACTGACTAAGAGCAGACCCCTTACAACCGTACGCTCGTCAACCAATTCAGCATTGCATTCGACGTCTACCTAGAGATTTTGCACCGCGTCAACATGCGTGCCGACGAAGCCCTCGGGCGGAACACTCCAGACTGGAAGGCTCTCAATGCATGTGTCCCATGCCTTTACCGGCTCGAAGGTGAAGTTCCGCTCCAATACTCTATGCTCGTGAACATGGATGGCAACCAGTCGTTGAAATTGGTTGACGAAATGTTCCGAGCCGGCAAGCCCTTACGCGATGACCGCCGCGGGCGTTCGCCGCTGTGGCTGACAGACGAAGAAGTGGATCGGTGGAAAGATGAGGTCCGCCGCTCTGTACGTCATTGCCCTACTGACTCCACCTCCGCCGGGTCGACTGACATTCACTTTCGACCCAAAATAGCACTTCTCGGCTGGTGCAGGTGCTCCTCCTCGGCCGAATGGTGGTGCAGAAGTACTTCCAGATGCTGCGCCGGCAGTGTCCGCTTTGAGAGCATCCCAGCCTCCTGGCGTGCCTTCTCAGGCTCCTGGCTTGCCGTCTCAGGATCGCGGTGTGCCTTCTCAAGTCCCTGAAGCTAGTGCGCCGCCCGCTGTCTTGCCGGCTAACATGAATGATGCTGCGCGTGATATGTGTGAGGGCGGTGACTGTGACGAGGCTTTCGGGTGCCTTGCCAGCCCGAACGAAGCCGTGACGGGCACCATGACGGATGTTGCTACCTGTGTTGAGCGGTGGAGGAACGCGGGCCCAGAGTCGCGGAAGAAGATGTTCGCGCTCTTCGCCATTACAGGGATCTTCGTATGCCTCTGTCGGCATGGTCACCTTCTGGTAATATGTGACATGGTACGATCGGGGGAATTGTACGTGAACGCCGCCGTGACTAGTTTGATGTCTACATTGATGGCTTTCTTTCAGAATGAAGTATCCGCTTGCGATAATCAACCGATTGATGGACGTCTATGGCCCTGACATTCTAGTGGGTTACGACATCGCGTGCGCTTTCTCGCGGACCGTGGCAAACAGCGCCCTTGGTCCCCGTGCGAAGACCATGCGCCTCGCAGGGATTGTGCCCTCGTTCCATGGCCACGGGCATAACCGCGGTTGCCAAGTGCATTGGCACCCGCTCTATTTCCCCGGGGCTGGCAAGGAAGACTTCGAAGGTTGCGAGCGGTGTTTCTCTGCCTCTAATCACCTGGCATCCGGTACGCGCCTTGCTACTGCGTTTCACCGACAGCAGGCGATCGAGCAATTTTTTGATCACTGGGACGACCTCAAGCACGCAGAGCTCGGTACGTACGTTACCTCGCTGTCCAAATTTGACACTAAGCATGGAGTGACAAAGGCAATTTCATTTACAATAACTACCGTCAGGCGCTCTCTGTCATCGGCGAGAGTGCGGCGATTCTCGAGACGCTCTGTGCGAAGCTCAACGTCACAAGGGCGGATCTTGAGCGTTTCCTCGACGACGAGCGCCAGTACCTTCGTAGCCGCAAGAAGGAGCCGCCAGAGGTCATGCGCAAGGCCGAGTATATGCTGGCCTTACGGCGATTAGAGGATGCACGGTATGTCACAAGAGAAGATTCTCCAAGTCTCCCTTTACTTAGTTTACATGTAGATTACAGAAGCTGCACGCAGAACAAGAATATGGCAAAATTGATTTCTACATTATTTACAAGGGTTACCAGACTGACAAGATCAAGAGCATCAAGCGGAATCGCACGGCCGCCGTGCGCAAGTACGAGATCATAGATGAGCAGTGTCGGGCATTTGAAGACGAGCTCGACCTTCTTGAACGTCTGCAGCCGGGGACGCCCGCGTACCAGCAGGCGGAAAAGGAGCTCGCTATGCGCGAGTATCAGAGGGCGGTGGACGAGTTAGAGAGACTCGTTGTTCAGCGTATGTTCGAGTTGACGAAATTGGGGCTGAGCGGTGTCGGTGAGTATGATAACATTCAACATGTCTATACTTGACGCAGTGTTCTAGGATACAAGCTGCGCGAGAAGATCAGCAAAGGTTTGAAGGCGCGCGCAGAGGCAATCAAGAAAGCATTAGAGCGGTACAACAAACGCGCAGGCGAGCTGAACCCTCCCCGACCGCAGCTCTCGTGGGACGAAGTAGTCGAGATGGTCTCACTCGCTGAATTCGACTTACTCCGCGACGCGCGCACCGACATTCGAAACGAGCCATGGGCGGACCGCAAGAATCGTGAAGCTATGAATATGTTGTTCAATATGAAGCGTGCCGAGGAGGAGGTCATACGGTTGAACGTGGAGATCCGCCGGCTGCTGACATTCATGTTCGACGAGCACGTTGAATACTACCACACCATCGCTCACCGCATCATAAGCGACCCCCCTTTTGCGCATGAACTGGCGGTGCGGTGGGCCTACCGTAATCGCATACACACGAAGATCGCCTCGCGTCTTCAACAGGTGGCGCGCCTTCCTCATTTCTCGGGCACTCTCTCTTCGGGAAAACGCACTGGACAAGTGCCTGCACAAAGCCTCGACGTTCCACTGCCTTCGTGGGCCACCTACAGTACTTCTACATCTACAGACACGGACGAGACAGATGGCATGGAGGAGACGGAAGGTTCCGGCGACGCTGCCACTGGGGAACGCGCTGGTGCCGACGAGGAGGACTTGCTCAGAGTAGAGTCGCTGTCAACTCAGGACTCTGATGCTCTTGTTTCTTTCATGGACAACCTAGGAGGTCGCGAGCTTGCAGAGCATGATGTTTAGCTGCGCGAACTTAGTCTAGCCATCGCAATGATATACGGTTTGAATGTGCACATAACGCGTCGCGATGATGAATTACTGCCGAAGCATAACAGTACTGCTGAGGATCATATACTTATTACTGAGCGTGTTCCGTCTCGTCGAAGGCAAATCAACTGTCAAGGCGCTCGGTACATGCCAACCGTCCCTGCGTGAACAAGTGAACACTGAAGCAGTAAGCAGTTTAGTCATCGCCAACACACCCTAGTCCAGCAGGCATGCAAACACGGTAAGAAAACACTATATAGGTAGACCCTAACAGAAGTGCAACTTATGTCGAGCAACTGACTTTATGTGCGATCTCACTCGAGCCGCCATTGGCACTGCCGCCTCAAGTAAGTGTCTCAATAGTGCGGCGTGAAGTCCAATAGGCCAGAGTTACTCTATTGTATTCCGTTATCTACTTGCACACTCACGAAGAACGTCGCGCGCAAAAGTTGGATGTATGCTTCGGTCGATATTGTGTACTCATTGCAATGGTCTGCATTGTCGCATTGGCATTACTAGTACACGGCCCAGATCGGTGCATCGACACCGATCGGGTCTTCGTGCAAGGATTACAGCAACCGAGATAGAACGATCTATCTCAAGATTCATCTCGATCCATTTCTCGATCAGTGAGATTTGTCTCCATTGGGTTGACAGCGTGGCAGTAGAAGTACGTGTCTCTGTTCTCTTTGACGCGCTCTCGAGACACTTTTAAGAACGCCCAGCCCTACAGACATGCCACCTTCTATCTTTCCCAATGACGAACGCATCCTCCGCTTCCAGCAAACTGACTGCTCCCTCGCCTCCACTCATTCAACTCACGCCCGAAGGCGTGGCATCCGTGAAGAGATATCTTGATCACGACGACATCAGCGAGCAGTCTTCCACTCGTTTCAACGCCGCCGCCCTTGCGTGGCTCGTCTCGGGCGTGCACGACGACGGCTGCCACCGAATCCCGAGGGACGGGTTTCATCCGTGGTTTAGATTGCTGCAAGACAGCTGTACGGGGCGGGATAATTACGACTTTCGTCGTGAAATCTTTCTAGGGGCAGTCGACTCGGTGAGTCTCGTCGATGTTTGAATGTATACAGTTACTTACGGTCAAATAGCTGGCCGCTGTCGATCGACTGAGCGGTGGTATATCGCTCGCCGTGCACATTCCCGGTGGCTTGCGGCCGGGCTCCCGTATGACTGCCGAGAACGTGAGGGCCGAGGTCTATGTCCCTCCGGGTATACTCTACGACATGCCCGAGCTACAGCCTGAGGTCTCTCGCATCGTACAGCTCACGATCGAGCGAATCGGCCTCCCAGTGGTCAAACGATGGCAGAGGGCTGCCTATAACGAGCTCAACTGGTCGTTCTCTTCGAAAGGGGACATAACCCGTCCGCGCTTACTCGCTTCCTTCCCCAACAGTCGCACCTCTCTCTACACCTTCTGGGGATGTTCTCCGGCTGAGCGCGAAACGCTCTTCGATGAGAATAATGGCGCAGCGGGAGCTGGTGGCACTGCCACCCAGGGCGACGGTGCTACCCTTAGCTCTGGTGTGCGTGTAGCCGGTGACAGCTGTGCCGATACTTCTCATGCCACACGTCTCCTTCGGCTAGCGGAGGAGGTAGAGGATCTCCGTGCCCAAAATCGGCGTCTCCGAGATACCATTGAAAAGCAGGTCATCGTGATCAATTCATTACGTGGTCAGGGTGAGTTTTTCTGTACTAAGATTCATATGCGGGTGCACTCACGCTGTTTTAGATCCCTTCGTGTTCGGGCCTCGTTCTTCTCCGTCGGGTACGGTGCCGCTAGTGGCTCAGGGTTCAGCCGTCAAGGGTGAGAAGGGTATGCCTAGGCCACCCCCAAAGTGTTCCGTTCCTGCCACCGCCTCTACGCCCCCTGCCCCGCCATCAACTCCGACCACGTCTGAAGAGATCGTGACACCGTTGAAGCCACCGCCATTGACCCCGTCAAAGCCTTCTGTGGGTACGCCGTCCCAGTTGACTGCGACAAAGCCTCTGGCACAGTCAGTTGCGAGGCCTGTCACGCCTGTGAAGCTCCCAACGAGCCCGGCAACGGCGCGTATTGCGACGCCGAAGCTGACTGTCAATCTCCCCTCTACCGCTGCACACGACTTCAGTCGCCTCGCTGCCAGCCTCAAGGATCCCACCTCTTGGGCGTCGCAGGGATCTGCTACGGCGGGGCTGCAGGGCCCTGCCATGCCGGGGCTCCGCATCCGCACTTCCGCCTCCTCGACGCTGCCTACCGCCACGGTGCCACCTGCTGTCTCGCCACCACTCGCCACTGCGAGTCCGCCCACCGTCATCTCAATGCCGCCCACCGTCTTGACACCACCCGCTGTCTCGACGCCGCCTACCACCTCGGTGCTGCCCGCCGCTTCGACACCACTTACGTCTTTGCCAGCACCACGGAGCCCTGTAGTGCCAGCGCTGCATGCCTCCGCAACGTCGTCCCCGCAAGCAAGTACCCAGCTTGCAGCTGGGAAGTCTGTTCCGGCCGCTGTCGTGACTGCTGTCCGACATGCTCCTCTGGGAAGCCCATTCGGCTCGCCATCGAAGAGTGGAGCTGGCATCCGCGTCTCTCGCACCCGCACCCGCACTCGCACTCGTGCCCGTGAGTTCCCCATCGTGGTGCCATCGGACGGTGACGATAGCTCCGACGATGTGGGTGCCCAGCCGTTGCCCGCTCTCCTTGAGGTCAGTGACTTGGATGATGAGAGTGGCTCTTCTTCAGGTCTGCCGCAGCCATCCCCCTCCCCGCTGCGGCCATCTTCGTCTCTCTCTGTCCATGTCACATCGACTCCCCGTCGGCAGGCATACATCAGAGGCTTCGGGGCTCATTCGGCGCGCTATCTCCACAACCTGGGTGTTCCCATGGAGATGAACAACATGCTCGACGACGTGTACCTTGGCTATGTTGGTGAGCTATGGCCCTTTGAGCTGAAGGATCGCTTCGGCCTCACGCTTGCTCAAAGTCATGAGCTGGCAGCTGCAATGGTGGAGGACTGCCGGGATCAAGGATTAGTGCGTGACTAGTTTAGTGATGAGATTGTGAGCTACAGAATGTCGTAATATTGAAAAATCGTATGGTATCTTGCTGCTTGCCAATGTGTCGGCTACGGTAACAGTGTGAATGTGCGCTGTCATTCTTGACCGGAACTGTCATATGACAAATGACGCAAGCACTTGGATTGGCGAGTGGAAAGCTTCTTGTATGCTAATTGTAGATTCTGCCATAGTCAGGTTCTGTTAGCTTCGGTGGCTTTTGGTGGCGTTGCAAGCCACCCGCTTAATGTAAGCATGTTCCCAATGATACTCCCCATCCTCGGGATGACTGCGGGTGCCTGCATCTCCCCGTAGCGAGCTGCCATATTGGTAAACACCGTTGTGTGAAGCTCCGTCGGTACGATATAGTCCATGTTTCACCTTCATTTTCATTCCAAGACACCGCTTTTTCTATATCCTCTGAGCCGGTGCCACTAATTTTTATATTGTACCTTCTCTGTACGCGAATATCGGACAACCGAGGCCCTTCGGCACGTTGACCCTGCTCTCCGGGAACGAAGAGAGCAGTTACACGTTGACAGCCAGCGGCATCCACGCGTCAGGTCGAAGTCGAAGCTGAAATCCTGTATGAACATAAGAAGCACAACGTATGACACGATGTACCTTCTTGCGCCCTCGTGTTGCAATTCTTGCAACGCATTCCTCGCTTCTCTTCTGTTCTCATGTCTCTGGACACCGTAGTTCCACTGGGGCCAATGGTCACGGTCGCGGCCACTCAGCCGACCCAGTCAGAAGGATGTCGACTCCCCAGGCAGCCAGCCTCCCAGCGGAATGCTGCATCGGCGCTTCGTGCGGCGAAGCAGCAGAGCATCGAGGCTGATCTTGAAGATTGGTACACCAATGCCAAGACGACAGCCGCGAAGATGTCGGAGGACTATGGCATGCCGCAATCACACTTCATGAACTTGATGTTCCAGGCTGGGGCGAAGGTAATCCACTCACGAAAGGCCAACGTCTACAACGCTTGGATCCATCACCGTGCGACTGAGGTCAATGACGGTATGTAACGCGTTCGGTACGGCAGGAGCACTCACTAAGATGGAACCATTGCAGGACTTCCGAAAGGCGAGCGGAAGAAGCTCAGCGAGATTCAGGAGGAATTCGGCGACGAGTACTACGAACTCACGGACGAGCAAAAGTACATGCTGATGGAGGAGCTTGCGAACGACCGGGATGCCGAGTTTCGTGGTGCGAAGCTCACGTCGAGGGGTCGGCTCAAGGTTCTATACTCGGTGATGCAGAACATTGAGAAGGAGGTACGTGTCACTGAACTATCCTCGCGCTTACCAACTAACAGCATTGTAGTACACATTCCTGAAGCTTGTGTGCGGCATTGATGCCATGTCGCTCATTGTACGCAACGACCCGTCGTTCCATTTTGATCCAATCTGGTTCTTCACGGACGAGAAGATTCGTTCCTTTTTGAGGAACAACGTGCGGAAGGGCTTCAACGAAGATCGGATTGCTGCAATGGTCGAAGGCTTTGTAATTGCGGACTGCGATATGAAGAGTGAGTCGTGCCTGGCTGCTTCTTTGAGTATGTACCTCACATCGCAACACTTGTAGGCATGGCAAAGAGCGCGAAACTGAAGGCGAAGCAACTGAAGGTTCAGATACAAGACAAGATCCACGAGTTGCTTGGTACGTACCTTACTGATTGAGCAATCGTGTTCCGCGCTGAGCCAAGCTATAGTCGCGATCACTCAAGATCGAGATGCCCAGATGCAGTATAAGAACTTCGAGCGCGACATCGTTGTCGAGTATGGGGTCGATCTCATTGGCTGGACTCACCCCTCATTCAAGTGCCCCGCAAAGCTTAGTACCAGCTTGCCACCCCTGCAGACTCTCTTCGATGCATTGGAATCGGGCGCATGTCGGTTTATCCGTCTCGCCAAGCCAGAGTATGCGCGGCGTAAGGCTGAATACCAGCGCAAGGTCTCATCTGGAGAGATCGTCGCGCGGAAGCCGCGCAAGGACATTGGCCGTCGGCGCAGGCATGCAGCAAAGAAGTCGCGTCGTGGCCATAGTTCTGATTCAGAAAGTGATAGCAACTCGTCCAGCGAGGATGAGGCCGGCCCTGCTCGTAAGCGGCGCCGTCCTCAGCAGTACAAGAGTGCCGAGACAGTTGACACCGACTCAGACTGAGGACGAGTCAATTCATTCATACACGTGCTTATGATGTCTCACGATTGCTTCCTACCCTTACTCTATCTATGTTAGTGACTACCGTAATTCTACCACAATGGTATATCATATGGATATAACTGTGTGTATAGTGGGTTAGAGAGCACCAGTAAACAAGAGTGCTGAGATGCGGCCAAATCGGGAAGGAGCGGGCGACTGCGCGAGGCACAACGAGGGGAAAGCGCCAGAACATGGCCAGATCGGGAAGGAGCAGAGTGCGGCGGCGCGAAGCGACGAGAGGATGGTGGCGCGGGAGGGAGTAGCCGGATCGAGAAGTGCCAGTGCAGGATGGTGCACGACGCTGCGAGGCGAGAGGATGGTGGCGCAGGGGAGAGCACCAGAGCGTGTCCGGATTGGGCAGGGGGCGGCGCACGACGACGCCGGGCGGGTGGATGGTGGTGCAGGGAGAGCGCTAGAACGTAGCCAGATTGGGAAGGAACGAGTGGGCGGGAGCGCCGAGCGGAGGAGTGGTGGCGCAGCTTGGAGCGCCAGAACATGTCCCGATTGGGAAGGGGCGGCGCGCGACGACGCCGGGCGGGTGGATGGTGGTGCAGGGAGAGCGCTAGAACGTAGCCAGATTGGGAAGGAACGAGTGGGCGGGAGCGCCGAGCGGAGGAGTGGTGGCGCAGCTTGGAGCGCCAGAACATGTCCTGATTGGGAAAGGGCGGCGCGCGACGACGTCGGGCGGGAGGACGGTGGCGAGGGCACCGGGGCGGGGATCGGCGGGTGACGAGGAGGCTGGTGGCGCGGGGAAGAGGCGCTGACGGAAGACTCAGAATTGATGGGAGCGACAATCAAATATATTTTGCAACATATGTGCTAAAACGGAAGGCAGTCGGATTAGGCCACATGAGCGGGACCCACGGGACACGGCCAGGAAAGGTAGCAGGCGGGCGGGAGGCGGGAGGCGTCGCGCCCCGACGGTGCATGTGACAAGACGGTGGCGGGAATGTACGGGGCAAGTCGGCGCGGGCCTCGTTAGGCCAGGCCCTATGGACCCAGCACGTGCAGAGGTCTGGCGCCGCTCAGTCAAGCCCTCTCTGTCAGACGGTTCGAAAGCCCTCCCTATAAGACAGTATATAGGCGGGGAAATAATGGGAAGTCACAGGAAAGGCTCGGTTCGGGCCTAACAACAGGCGCCAGAGGAGCCCGTCTCCCGCCTCTAATTAGGGCGGCTATGTGGGACGGTTAGGTGGATGGAGGAATGGCGGAATGGCGGATGAGAGGATCATTTCCTCGTATTCCGCAGTACCTCTTAAAATCTATATTCGCTTTGTATGCATCTGAATGGATAGCGCCTATGAGTTGGCTCACCCCGCATGATTTGCCTGTAAGCTGCTAACGACAAGCACGCAACTGACTCACCTATAATTACAATCAGAGTTGGAACTGAGAATTTGTTCCCGTGTTCCCAGATCCTCGGGAAGGCCACCCAATACAAAGTACCCTTCACGCTGTGAATCGACGCGTCCAGACAAACACCATTCAGGGAAGCAACACTCGCCAGAGCCAGATCGCTGGGAACTTGCGCGGGGGTGAGATAGGGTGGGATTGCCGGTCATTCAAGCATCTCTTGGAGACGGCCCGAGACAGACCACGGCCAGAGCACTGTGTAAGAGACACAAGGATGAACAGGATGCTACCATACAATGGCTCGCAGGCATTAACACTCGTTGCGACTGCTTCGGAGCTCGACAGGCCTTGTCGGTGGCACATGAGTGGTGTACGATCAGTTCATCGCCGTACTTATGTACACACGAGGGGGCACATCAGGATAAGTTGTTCTGCATCGATGTCGTATTCTACGATGCGTACGACGATCTGGAGTCCCATTGCGCTGATGGGTTCGTATGTATGCAGTGAATGCCAGTGGACTCACCCGGTCACGGTGATCACTCTACAAATTCAAGAGAAGATTGAGGATTGATGGGTAGATATGCTCAGGTCGTGTTGTCGACACGCCGCTGTGTGTGATGATTCGTTGTGCTGGAAGAGGCCGGAAGGAAAAGCGGTGTGCCTGTGTGGCAGACGGGCCCGCTCATCTTTGGAAGCGCCCGTGAACAATTGTCGAGATGGACGCTCGTGTCACGTGCCGTCGCGTTTGCGCGCAAGAGGCTCGTCGTGGCCTGCGAGTCCTTGTTCTCGTCCGCCCCGGCGACTGCAGCTGCCTTGCCACAACCTTTCCCATGCGTTTCAGGGCCTACTCGACCGACAGCGAGGCGGAACTCTCGTCTGACGACGATGCAAGGCGTGTCGACGAGGAAGTCGGGCCCGCCTCTGACGCGTCCGACGACAACGGTCGTCGTCCACCAATAACCCAGGCGCGACGGCGCGAAGATTCACCCATCTCCGAGCCCTCAGGCTCCGACTCGGAGGACTCTGACGAAGAGCCCGAACCAAGGCGACGGCTGACAGTACAGTTCGATCCAGCGATCAAGTCTCCGCCACCTACACAGCGAACCCTTGCCGACCCCACTCTCATACCATGGGCAAGGGAAATAGGCGTGGACGCGCAGAAAATGCATGTTATGCAAGCGGCGCTGTTCCGCGCGCCCGAAGAAGAAGCCGCGATGAAGGCTGCATCGCGTCCTCCCCAGCGTCGCAAGTTGTCTGTGTTCGCGGGCTTGAGCCAGAAACGTGGAAGGGATTCGGAGGGAGAAGGGCTGCGCACAGAGTTGCGGCAGGTGCGTATCGTCGCTAATTCTGTTGAACCTCACCGAGCATGTGGAGCTGGATATATGAGCCGCCACCATGAACCGCGCATCATCTACTCTCCTACCTCTGGTTATGCCTCTGAATTGTTCTTTTAACCTGCTTTCAACAGCGCCCATCATTTGCACATGATCTACAACCGGCCCCCTACCGCCCGACACGAAAATATGCGCGCGTCGACTGCTCTGCTTCCGCGGTGACAGGAACGGAGGGCGCATTTGTGGATGCAGGACTCGCCTTCGGGCGTTCATTCCGCGTCGGCTGGGGTCCTGGAGGTATCCTGGTTCACTTGGGCTCCCTGTGCAGTCCTCGAAGCACATCGTGAGTGGGCCCCGCATCACGTCCCGGTTTTCATCTGCCTCTAACCCCACGCCAGGAAACAATCTGCGAACACGTCTGTTGTATACCGGACAGTCGTTCCCCTTGTCGCGGGATTGCCTGCGGAAGCTGGCGAACACGCCTCCAAGTTATTATCACATCACCTGAGTTCCTCGCCGATCGAGGCAGACGCCGACGGAGTGCCTTTCGCAAACCCGTCTCGCCGGCTCAACTTCGCCTCGTTCGCTGCCCTGTTCCCCACAACGGACCGCTCGTTCGAAGCCTGCCTATTCCGTTTAGGTCGGGCGCTGTTCGACCCGATCGATCTACGCCTCGCGGATCCCGTCGAGGTCGACATCCGTCACCGCGCGTACGCACTGCGCCGCAAGGCTGCACTCTCCAACTGGCTCCAAACCGCCGTGGCGGCCTCCGTGGATGCGGACCTGCGCGAGCGGCCGGGCGCAGACTGGGCGGCGACCGTCTTCGCGCTGCTCTCTGGGAACCAGGTGGAGAAAGCGTGTGAGGCCGCGATAGAAGGCGGCAACGTCAAGCTGGCCACCCTCATCTCGCAGTGCCCCGGCGACGACGTGTTCCGAGACGACTTGCGAACTCAGCTCAGTGAGTGGCGCAAGAGCGGCGTGGACGCGCACATACACGAGGGTACCCGGAGGATATATGCGTTGTTGGGTGGTATCGTGGATACATTAGCAGGATCTGGAGGCGCGGGCCTGGCTCACTGCCCGGATCTCTCAATTCCGAGAGGCCTGAGCTGGAAGAGAGCATTTGGCCTGCACCTGTGGTTTGGCGAGCCGTTGGAATCCACCGTAGCAGACGCGTTCCAAGCTTACGAACAGCACTGGAAGGCTACCCCGGGCAGCGTGGGGTCCCCTTTGCCGTGGTACACTGAAGATTCGCAGAGCAACGCAGCCTTAAGCCCATGGGTCAGGACAACAACCGCCGAGCCACCGGACGCGCTGTACTCCCTCATCAGACTCTTCGCCGACCCCACATGCTCGCTGTCCGCCGTGCTGGCACCCGTATCATTCAGCCCCTCCCCCGTGGACTACCGCCTAGCATGGCACCTCTACATCATACTCTCGCGTTGTTTGCGTGTGCGCGACTTTGCGGATCGTGGCAATGCTGGCATCGCCCTAGGCGAAGATATGAGCATGAGTGAAGCAGGCGAGGACGGCGATCCTCCCGTTGAGGGCCATAGCCCGAGCGCGGATCTGTTGGCGAACAGCTACGCGCTGCAGTTGGAGCAGCAGGGCTTGATCCAAGAAGCTGCGTTTGTGCTGCTGCATATCGAGGGGTCCGCAGGGTATGTTTCATCTGGCTCTGTTGCTGGTGTTTCGCTCACGTCCGCATATCATTGGTCAGGCGCGCCAAAGCCATCAAGGAGCTTCTCGGCCGGTCCGCCGCCCTGCTCGATGATTGGATGACGCGAGGGCTCGCGGGTAGCCTGAAGCTACCGTTGCCCTGGATCAACGAGGCCAAGGTAACGCACATGCCGAGGCTACCTCTCCATTCCGCGCTCACGACGCCGTCATTTCTAGGCGATGTATGCGTTGGATTGTGGTGATGTGTATGCCGCATTCGAGCTCTATCTTTCCGCCGGCATGTTTAATGCTGCGCACGACCTGGCTGTGCGCGAGCTAGCGCCCGATGCTGTAATTCGCGACGATCTGGAGCTGCTGAAGAGCCTCTTCGAGCAGTTCCGTGACCATCCTGTGGATGACTGGCATGTCCGGGGCAAGGTCAGCCATGTTCGTCGCGATCGACGCCTGAGGCGAGTGGCTAACTGCGGCGCTTGACAGGTGTTTTTGGACTACGTCCACGCTATGACGCGCCTCGAGGAACTCAGGGACTACCTCGAAGAGATGAACACCGCTGTTCCCGACGCAGCGGAGGCGGCGGAGCTGGATAGTCTCGCACGCTCCGTGCCCAAGCTGATCAGTATCCTCCCTGACGTATTGCACGATCCGTTTGATGTCCGGCATCAGGCGGTGGTATCTGAGATGACCGCGCATCTCACTACACGCCTCGACCGAGTGAGGCCTCTCGCGATTGTACGTCACCGGTTCTATTGCTCTTCGCGGGACGATGCAGCTCACACAACCCGCCTGCCCAGCATCAATCGCCCGTCTCCAATACCATGCTGAACGACGGTCTGCGGATACACAACATTCGTACTTCCGCGTACGAACGATTTTTGAAAACGGTTGAAGCTGCATGACAATGATTATCCTGTAATCTGTATCTATTCTACTCTGGAATGTTGTGTTGTGCTCAGACCTGGTGACTCTGACCGAATTGGAAGATAGGCAAAGGATCTGGGTAAGCTCAAGGATTGGGTTTACGCGGACGACCTGGTGATGTTGATCTCGTTCAAGTCGTGTTATTAAATGGAAGACGAATTAAATGAACAGCGCGTCAATTAAGCCTTTGACACCGGCGGTGCAAGGGATCTCATACATTCGATTGGCTACATTCTCATGTGGGACGACAACAATGGGCTACATCATTACGGCGTGTGAGTACACTGTCGCTAGCAGGTGAGATACACTGGGGTGTTGACAGAATCCGTAGGTAATGCTAGTAAGGGCCTATGTGTCATGTCAATCTATGTTATGTCCGCAGGTGAGGAGAACAGTAGCAACGAGGCACGCCTCGAGTAAACCGAGTTGCATTGCCTCTGGGGTCATCTCGAGTGTGATGTCTTGGGCCCTCCCGACCCTGGCGAGGACCCTGGGCGCTGCTGACTGCAGTTTGTACAGCTATAGTGAAGGTGAGTGGACCATCGTTGCTGAAGCCAGGGATGTTCTACTTACGCATATGAAGCCTTCTATAGGGGACCATGCGTACTGGGCCCCCCCAATCTGCATGACGCGTTTGCTAATGCATTGCAAAGTCAACCTCAGCTCCATGTACGGAATATGAGAGGAAGACTCGGACCTCTGATCCGTGGATAGGCGGAGCCAGTCCCGCACCCGCTGCCTCGACGCAATGCCTCGAATCTCTATGTTTGCGTTGGGCTGCCAATTCACCATGGCCACATTGCGATTGTCGTTGTCCTTGAACATCGTGGACGATGGGGCCCCGGACTCAGTAGCAACGCGGTATACGGCTCGGCCCTGAGGACCAGCAATGGTGCAATTCAGGATGGTGGTGCTGCAGTTGGTGAACTTGTACAGAACGCCGTCTCGCTGCATCGTCGCGGCATTTGCGATCGTCGTAGTGGGAAGAGCACCGAAGATAGACGGAGCCATGCCTGAGCGAGCACCCCACCCACCGGCTGCGAAAGGATTCATAGGGGAAACTGGATGTGGCGGTGAAGGGTCTCTGTGGGTGTGTTTGCAGTTGCGTGAGTCGATGGGCTCGTCGATGGACTCTGGCTCAACTGGAGGTAGGTCTAATATACTCCTCCATGTCCGAGATCCCAAACGCGAGGGGCGGGCGTTGAGTTGGCGTTCGGTCGCGCTCATGGTTGTTCCAGCGCACAAGCACAGGCTCGATGCAGAGCTCGCCAAACCTCGAGATTGGGAGTACAAACATGGCCGTGCTGACGAGAGTTGAGGCGTATGCCCATAGGGCGCCCGAAAGGCCAAGATCACCGAGTGGTTGTGTTTCTTCGCAGATCTGAATCTGTGCAAAGCGCTCGGATATCCACGTGTATTAGAGGTAAGCTGACCCCTACATTCCGAGTCGGGGCCGCGCAAACTTATCCGAAGTACTGATATCTGAGTGATTGCCTCGATTGCGACGATACACTCTGCAGGGCTGAGACGAGAATTGTTGACTTGCAAGTCTTCTCGCCGTCACGTGGTGGTCTTGCCTCCGAATACTCATAGGTTGACGGGGTATCACCAAGTCTTGCGAGGAGGGCCTACAACATGAAAGGGGCGCGAACTGCACATGCCGCCGTCACGTTCGCCGCAGGAGTGACTCAGACAAACGCTCCATACCAGCAAGAAATGCCAATACAGACCAATATGTTCTAAGTCGCCGGGCCCAGGCTCCGCTATGAAAATACAATTGGCGAAAGGAACGCGGCTATCTCAATAGACTCTGCAGTGTGTATACCGATCATTGCGCCTCCTCTGGTGCTTCATCACGAAACTCCGTCCGCATATTCGCATGGACTGCTGACGAGATCTTGCCGTGACATCTAATCATGTGTACGTGCTGACGTCGTGTAGTCAATTATTCTCATTCAGACAGCAGCAGCACAGTAGACCGTGACTAGGAGAGTTCTGGTCGGAACAAAACAGATCCTCTGCCTGGGCCGTGGCTGTTGATCTGACGACACGTCTCAGGCGTTGCAGAATACCCGCTGTCGTCAAAGCAATATGAAAGGTAGCGTGCGCAGGACGGAGCATATACATGTGACAAGGGCTCCGCGGAGATGCTGCTGCCTGTTTGCCATGCTACCCACAAGCCCATTGTCGAAGACAACAGTCCGTGAAGTACAATGTCTCGACGCTGTGACGTAGATGTTTGCAGTGCATAGAGCTCAATGGTTCCGAGTCGTCGTTATCATGTGGAGCAGCGACGGTTGCACCCAGGCATCTAACTTGATTCCTCAAATGCACAGGGACAGAGAGCCCGACGCGCATGTCAGTGGATGTATTGGCCAGCCCATCATCTCAACATTCGTCAGTGGAAGCCATGAGGACATCAGAGACGCAGTATGGAGCACCTTGAGAATGGTCGACTTCTACGTAGACTTTCAAGAAGGCAGTTCGCAGGAGTTGCTTCTCGGTCTCCGTTGCAAGCAGACGAAGGCTTCTAGAAGACTATAATGCCACGGAGATGCGTACTGGCAAGAATGACAGGAACTTGAATTTTGAATTGGGGTGCGAGGGGACAAAGCGGTCCGCTTACAGTGTCTGACTTCTGAGCTAGGGGAAAGAGGCCCACGCGTCGATGTTTCTCAAGTATCTCGGTGAGACTCACAATGTATATACCATCACATAGCTGAGAGCGCGGTGTAGGCATCAGATACTTGGCTGGAAGGAGAGTGAAGCCTGTCACTGTGAAGGGTCCCTAACACCATCTGTCAATGTAATAGACGTCCAGCACCATCCAGCCTCTGCAGCCGTCTATGTCGGTTGACTCCAGCGGAGTGTGTCAGTAGTAGAAGCCTCATGAGGACCAGCAGCAACCCACCGCCATATACCGGAGGGATTGCATGATTGTGGAAGGCTGATTGTTCTCGCGGCCGCCTCGCCTACGTGACTGCCGTAATGAGCGCGGCGTAGGCGGGGTTTGCTACCCAATGTATCGTGACAAAGGCGCAAGACTTCTCGAGACGAACGGTCTCAGTTGCAGGGACGACTCGGAACTGAACTCAAGGTCGCCCAACCCGCCAAGTTCGATGGGCAGCGAACTAGATAGCACTGCTATCCACTTCAAGGAGAATGCTTTGAATCAATGGTGGGTATACATGCCAGCGCAATATTTCTTGAAGCAGTATTCATTGTACGGCTGGCGGAGTAGCCCAGGGTAGCCCTCCGTTGCTGACCCATACAGCCAGTACTAGCATGGCCCTGGGGCGCACGAGAGCCATTGTTACGCCGAGCATACCGAGACTCAGCGGAGTCAAGCTTCGCTAATCTGAGCGAAATGCTATCTCGACCACCATATCACTGTAGTAACACAGATGCGAAGACGGCAACTCACTGCACATAGGCTCTGGAAAAGCGGGAGTCCGAGGAGCATATACCAATCCTAGAGCTTGAAGGGTGATACCGTCCTTCTCCTGAACAATGCGCGGCCCTGAGTCCATGTTTAGACCTCAGAGAGCAATCACCATCATCTCCAGTCGACAACGCACAGGAAACCTGGGCGGGCTGCAACTGGTGGTCACCATCTGATCTCGCGTCGCGTCCCAGACGTCCGGAGCCCGACGGCATGTCAGACGGAATCTACGCCAATTTTTTCTCTGCATGGAGGACTAGCAATATTTGGGTGGAACTGTTGGTCGTATTGCAAAGCCCGGCGACTCAGTTCTGCACCCCGAACATCAGCCGGTATAGTGATCAATGCGAAGTGTTTGTGTGCGGGCGTCTGCGGGCGCAACAGGCGGCGGTGTTTCTACAATGTTGATCGTATAACATGTTCCGCATGTCCAGAACTACTCGTCCGTAGCCCGAATGATGAGTCCGCGACTCCGCTAGTCATCCCCTTAAGCTTCATATGGGACAGTTAAATTTCGCTGCATACAGTCTCCTCATCTTGCGTGCTGTGTTCAGGCTAGGCCGCCATGATCCGGCGCTTCCCTCGCAGACCTATGTAGCACTCCGGTTGGACCGGAATTAGAGTCAAAGATAGACATGGTGGTGCGCAGAAATTTTGGAAATAGCACGAAACTCGGTCGAGTTGCCGCTACTAGGTTCATGAAACTATGGACAAGCTCGAGCTTGAAGCAATGTGCAGCAATAACATAGTGACTACTTACCTGCGGAGCTTGGATGACACCTCGGTGCCGTGATCACGGTCTTGCATGCTGGCGTTCAAGATATCATGAGTCAAGTTTGCTTCTGGAACAGTAGTAGCACGGTTGCGCCGGGTCCGGAAGCGACGTGTTCCTTCTAGTATGCGAGCCAAGAACGTATGATGCACTCTCGGTTCATCTATCGCGTCTATCAATGTGTTCAATCGTTGCTGGTGCAACAGCGTAACGACATGCAGCGAAAGTGGGAGACAAGGAGGATAACGTTACGTTGCCATGATTTCAGAATAGTACGTACCCAGTGTAGTTACGTAATGCTGGCGTCTATGTTTTGGTTCTATGCGGAGTACTGACATGCGCTATTTCTCTCGACTACCGTGCCTCTCCTGCCGCTGGGTGGTGTATGTGTCACTGTGCTTGTGCTCCGGGCTCTAGTCGAGCAGCCCAGTTTTCTGTTTCGATTGTGACACTCAACTGGTTTGCGGCGTAAAGAGATATCCCCGGGGTTGCTCCACAGGCTCCTGTTTCCCATGCGAGTACCCCGTGCCTTCCGCACTTCATGCCAAGACCCATGCTGACGGGCCACTTATGCCGGTAGCATCCCGTATTCTTGGAAAGGGTCTCCAATTCCAGGCGTCAACATCGAAGGTACCATAGTTTCATCAAGCTGGGGGATACCTACGTGTTCCAATTCGAACATGAGCAACGGCAAACTCAATACCGAAGGCGTCATGCTCTTCGAGCAGCCATTCGCTAGGGTGAGCCTGCAACGTCGCCATTGCCACTCATGTTCTGATTGAGGATATTACCAGGTTCCGTTTGAGAATTATCGCAAAGTCTTCCGCACATCGCAGAAGAACATAGAGAAGGAGTTGGGTGCCGTGCTGACTGCCGCCAACGACATCGCGGAGCGCGCCAAGTCGGGTAGCAGTGACACAGACGATGCCATTAACGCTGTAGAGGGGATGATTTCCCGCGTAGAGAACCTCAGGCACAAGGTCTGGATCCCGAAAAACGAGACTATCTCCTCCAACTGACCAAATCAGCTTGAATCTCTCCATAGTTCTACCGGCGGGCCGACAATAAGTGTCATGCGTGAAAGATTCAAGCATCTCAGCAGTGTCGAAGGGATGCAGTCATCAAACGATCCTGAATTTGCGCGATGGGCAGACACTCGCCTGGACCGATGGCTGGTTGACTGGTCTTTACGCAACGGCAAAGAGAAGACCGCGAAGCTGATAGCGGACGACCGTGGGGTTGAAGTCAGCGAGCTCTTCAAATCATACTATCGTACTGGTGACTCACGTTCAATAACAGCGTCTCGTCGATATGGACTTGTTCTCCGACATCCGTCGCATCGAAGATGCGCTGAAGCAGCGAAGCTGCACAGAGGCGTTGACATGGTGTAGCGAGAACAAAACTGCGCTTCGCAAAGTCAAGGTATGTGTTACTTTGACGGCATCCCAGAACTTTCCGAGACTCATGCATTGAGCTAGAACACCCTTGAATTCGATTTGCGCCTTCAAGAATACATTGAACTGGCCAGAGCCGAAAAGCGCATCGAAGCGATCGCGTATACAAAGAAGTACCTGCTGCCGTGGCAAGAGACCCATCTGCCGCAAATTCGCCAGGCAGCCGCTCTATTGTGCTTTCCGCCAACGACAACATGCAGTCCCTACAAAGTGCGTATGTTAGGCGTCCGTGAACCAACAGTAATTGAATAGCCTCATCAGCGGTTGTACGATATGTCACGCTGGAACACGCTCATTCAGGCTTTCCGTCTCGCTATCTACAATCTGAGCACACTGCCCAGCGAGCCGCTGCTCCACTTGGCAATGTACGCCGGCCTAGCCTCGCTTAAGCTACCGGCATGTTATGACCCCCAAACGAAGAACGTCGACTGTCCTGTCTGTGACCCTAGCATCGGGAAGCTCGCGGAGGAAGTACCATTCAGTCACCATGTAAACTCGACCATCGTCTGCCGAATAACAGGCAAGATCATGGACGAGGATAACACGCCGATGGCATTCCCCACCAGCGGCCAAGTCTACTCCAGAGAGGTACAGTCGCTTTCATAATCTCTAGGTCATGTCAGATCTGAACATCTTGCAGGCTTTGGAGGAGATGGCGGCCAGAAACGACGGCATCGTGAAGGACCCCCAGACGGGGGAAACATGCCCATTTCACTTGCTGCGTCGGCTCTTCATCTCGTAAGGCTTCGTCGAAAGTGTACATTACACCTCATGGGTTCCCACATATGCTCAGCCAGAATGTATACTAAGGATGTATTGCCGGTGTCCATTCTACGTACGCGCTGCCGTGGCAATGCTTTGGACATATCTAGCTCGTCTAGCCAGTCATGAAACACAAGGGGGCGCCATTTTGCAAATGCTACCGCACCCGCTTTTCTGACGTTGCAATAATGAGATAGCGGCGTTCGGAACGCTTTGTGGGAGTGCCCCATCTGTCGTATCGGCACTGACGGCGATGTCGCATTCTTCGGTCAACTAGCTAACTACCTGTACAGCCAACTCAATATTCGTAATACGTCAGAGGGTATCCCAAGTAATCGCACTGCGCCTGCTCTGCGAATGGGCCCATGAAACTTGTCCACTGGAGCGTCCTGAGTGGCGCTGTGTTCAGGTTCGCGGACGTGACGGGCTGCCACGGCTCCTCTGCATAGATGGCGGCGAGGGTATTGTTGTACCACCGGGCGGCAAGGTACCCCGGGTCGGGGTTCGGGTTGTATGTACGGGCGAAGGCTGTCCATACGTCAAGTGTGCGCTGCATGAAGGACAGGTCGAGGTTGTCGCGGTATGGTAGCGTGTCTGGCAGGCTACCGAACACGTAGAACAACTCTCCGGAGTGACATCTAATCACGAGAAGCAAGGCTGTCAATGTTTTCGCGTGGTTTGCGAACGCTGAGGAAACCTACTTGAAGTACTCTTGGGAAGGATCACCGTACGGATACTCTTCGCTGACGGGGGCGTCGCAGACAGGGTAGTTTGGGTCGAAGCCCGGCGTCTGATAACTTCTGTTGAATTCGTAGAACCATACGCTCTGGAAGAGGTCATGCTGTATGGCGTAGTACGCCGTCGCCTGATCGAGACAGCGGAACTCGACATCCGTTGTCACTCTAGCTGTGACGTTGAATACGTCGTAAGTAGTGTTTGTTCCTGCCGGGATTGGGAATAAAGGATCGCCGACAACACTGGTAGGTAGATCCTGCGCCATGAGCGCGGCAGTCAAGTTTGTGGTGTTCTGTGACGTTTGTCAATAAATATGCGGTGCCAGATGAGACTCAAGCTTACAGGATAACCTATGAACGCTGCCCCGTCATCACGCATGTAGCCCATCATAGTATGGACATCTGCGACTGGACCGGTAGTACCATTGCTTATAAGCCCTGTCCTTGTGACATACGTTCCATCTACGACGATAAACCTGCATTATGCAGAATGAGCCAACCATACTTCATGCTACGAAGGTCGACAGCGTACCTCGCAACGTTAGTCAAGGAAACGAGTTCATATGCATCGTATGCTTTCAGGCAAGCGAGAGCTCCGGCTGAATCTGTCGCATTGCATCCGATTTCTTCCAAGATAGGTTGCACCACGATGGTCACCTCCTCGGGGATGGTATAGTAGAGCGAGTACGTCGTGGCGTAATCTGAGCCTGCCAAATTGCTCATCGGGATTGCCGCCGCGAACTTGCCGATCGCTTGCGGTGAGCCTAGCAAGGCGCGAACAGAGCCCGCACCTGCAGACTGCCCGAAGATCGTGATGCGGTTTGGGTCACCACCAAACGCGGTGATGTACTCTCTGACCCAGTCCAATGCCGCGACTTGGTCGGCCAAGCCAAAGTTTCCGTTCGTTACTCCATCCTCGAGCGCAAGGAAGCCGAGGGTGGACAAGCGGTAATTTATGGTGACCACAACCACGTCCCCACGCGACGCCATATTCCCACCCGCAAACGTAGGGTCTGAGCCGGTGCCGCTCGTGAACGCGCCTCCGTGAATCCAAAAGAAGACAGGCTTCAACTGCGAGGCCGAGACCGTAGAAGAGTCCTCCGGGACGTATGGCGTCCAGATGTTTAGAAAGAGACAGTCTTCACTTGCATTGGGGACGCCAGCCTGCACACACTCTGACCCGAACGCAGTGGCGTTCAAAACCCTGCTCCCTGTCCATGGTGTCGGGTACGTGAACCGGGCGGGAGGGTCCGCATATGGGATGCCTTCAAAACGGAAAGACAACTGGTCCCGGTACCTAGCGTGTCCGATGTGAATTTATGACTGGTACGAAGAGTCCTCTATCAAGCGCGCTTACCCCGTGATAGCAAGGTCGTTCGCATGAACGGTGAGAGAGTTCGTCGGTTCGGCAGATGCGCCGAATGGTGCGCTCTGGGAGCATAGTGTTGGTAGCTCGAGGTTACAGGCGGCGGGCACGACAAAACCTTGGACAGTGACCGCCTCGCAAGTGCTACCGATCGATTGGACCCAGTAGAGTTGGCCTTCGTTATAGTGCCCTTGATATACTTGATATTGAAGAGAAGGTACAAGCTCGGTTTGGAAGAAGGATTCGTTGACCGGTAGAAGTGTCTCTCCTAGTTGCGCACATGCCGATGCAGCCTCGGAGTTAGAGAAAGGAGACAGGAGTAGCACGCTCTTGTGTTCAGATGCAGTGTATACTGCAGGCCGTGTGAGGTGTATGCGGATGGAGGCTGCCAAGTCACATACCATCCATGTCATTGTAGTAGAGCAAGGTTATATCACTGCCGACAGAGCCCGGAGAAGGGGTAGATAATGAAGCTACAGCTGCCAGTGGAGCGACTAGGCAAGCGAACGCCAGTGGGGGAAACTTCATATCGCACTGCGCCTCTGTCCAATGAGCCAAGGTTTGCCAGGAAGGGAGACAGTAGCCCGCTTCCCCGCACCCATACGTAGCATTATATATGCCGTCCAGTGGCAGTGACAAGGTATCTGCCATGCCGATGCTCACGACGCTTTGAGAGTGCGAAAGGTGGGAACGGCCAATAGGGCTGATCAGTCATCAGCTACTGTCAGGGTCCCATGTGCCACAGTGCGGCGGCGAGGAGTATATTACTGCCTAGGATGAATAGTCGCAAGACTGTCGTTGGCTTCGAGGCTGCACCCTGGGACTGGCCGCCTTGCCCTCGTGACCGCGATTTTTCCGAGTAAACGCCCTCCTCCCGAACACATGCACTACTAATGCGAACCCGTTCCAACTGGCCACAGCGGCGAGCAAGCGCAGAAAATATGCATGATCAAAAAAGGCGGTGCGCTGGCAGAAGCTCAAGGATCACAAGGAAAGAACGGTTAGACATCAAAGTAATCCAACGGATAACCGAGGTCATCGCATTGTGCCTGTTCCGCAAATGGCCCCATGAAACTGGACCACTGCAGCGTTCTCAATGGTGCCGCGTCGACATTTTTGGGCGTGACGGCCTGCCATGGTTCTTCTTCATGAGTGGCAGCGAGGGTATTGTTGTACCAACGAACGGCCAGGTACTCCTGATCCGGATTCGGATTGTACGTACGCGCGAATGAGGTCCAGACATCGACCATACGTTGCATGAAGGGAAGATCGAAGTCGTCCCGATAGGGCAGCGTGCTCGGAAGGCTTCCAAAGACATAGTATAGCTCGCCGGAATGACATCTAACCAGTGCAAGACGGCTCAGTAGCGATTCCGACACGCAACGTCACTGTATGGAAGAACGCACTTGAAGTACTCCTGAGTAGGGTCGCCATATGGGTAATCTTCGCTTATAGGTGCCTCACATACAGGATAATTTGGGCTCCAATTCGACAACTGATAGCTCCGGTTGAACTGGTAGAACCACAGGCTTTGGAACAAATTGTGTTGGGCTGCAAAATGTGCTAGAGCTTGATCAAGGCACCGGAATGTCACGTCCATGGCAACACGTGCAGTGACATTGAAGATGTCATAAGTCGCATTGGTCCCCGACGGTACGGGGAATAGAGGGTCACCAACGACGCTGGTAGGCAGTTGCTGCGCGATGAGCGCCTCCGTCAGGTTTGTGGTGTTCTGTACACAAATCAGAAGCTGCTTCCTCGCCTCGCTAGAGAAGACACACAGGACTTACGGGGTATCCAATCAGGGCTGCACCGTCATTGCGCATGTAGCCGATCATACTGTGGACATTCGCAATGGGGCTTGCCGACCCGTTGGTGATCATGTTTGGTTTTGTGACGTATGTCCCATCCACCACGATATACCTGCAGCATGTGTCACGATTAGATGCGCAATCGCAGGTGGTAATGGATTGTTAACGGACCTTGCCACGTTCGTTAGTGACACGAGGTCATATGCATTGTATGCCTTCAGGCATGCCAGAGCGCCAGTGGCATCGGTCGCGTTGCACCCAATCTCCTCCAGTATGGGGTGCACCACCTCGGTCACTTCCTCCGGAATAGTGCAGTAGGTCGTGTAACCAGTAAGGCAACTGATCGTCGCAGGGTCGCTCATGACGATGGCTGCAGCAAAGTTGCCTATTGCCCGAGGCGAGCTGAGGAGCGTACCCACAGAGCCCGCTCCAGCGGATTGCCCAAAGATCGTGATGCGGTCGGGGTCGCCGCCAAAAGCGGTGATGTAGGTCCTCACCCAATCGAGAGCGGCAATCTGATCCGCGAGACCGAAGTTGCCGTTGGTGATCCCGTCCTCGAGCACGAGGAAACCGATGGTGGATAGACGGTAGTTGATCGTGACGACGACAACATCTCCACGGGATGCCATATTGCCACCCGCGAAAGTTGGATCCGATCCAGTGCCACTGGTGAGAGCACCGCCATGAATCTAGAAGAGGACTGGCTTGAGCCTAGACGCGGAGACAGTGGAGGCGTTTTCCGGGATGTACGGTGTCCAGATGTTCAGGAAGAGACAATCCTCATTTGAATCAGGGACGCCAGCCTGGACGCATTCGGGCCCGAACGCAGTCGCATTCAGGGTCTTGCTTCCTGACCAGGGGGTTGGGTACGTGAAACGCTCGGGAGGATCCACGTAGGGAATGCCCTCGAAGCGGAACGATAGCTGATCACGATACCTGGAATAGCAGGGGATGAACAAACGGGAGCTCCGCCCGGGAGAAGGCTAACTTACCCGGTGATCGTCAAGTCGTTCGCATGGATAGTAATTGAGTTGACCAGGTCAGCAGAAGCATTGAACCGCGCACTCTGACTACAGAGCGCAGGTAGTCTGGAGTCGCAGATTGTTGTCACGACGTGTCCGAGCGCATCAACAGCCTCACACGTATCGTTGGTGGACTGGACCCAGTACAGCTGATCTGCCTGACATTCCCCAAGATAGGCCTGATACTGCAGCAATGGCCTGAGCTCCGTCTGAAAGAACGTCTCGTTCACTGAGAGAAGTGTTTCGCCCAAGTCAGCACAAGCCGATATTGCCTCGTCGTTCAGGAACGGGGACAGAAGCAACACGCTTTTATGTGCAGACGCGGTATAAGCTACAGACGAGGCGTTAGCACTGGGAGGACGGAATCATACTGAGGACTCACCGTCGATATCATTGTAGTATAGCAGTGATACATCGCTTCCGATAGAGCTAGGAGAAGGGATAGAGAACGACGTCGCAGCAGAGGCGAGAGCGGAACACGTCAGCTTCCGTGCAAAAGTATGCGACAGCATCTTGCACTAGCGCGACCCCTAGCAGAGCTGTCGTAAGTTACAAGAGCAAATGGATGATTCGTCGCAACGCGCGGATTTATGCCAACCTCTCAGCTGATGAACCGTGGCACACGTGAAGTCCGGGTACATACAACGAGAAAGACCGAGGCTACCTGCTGATGTCCCAGGGATTGGAACGTGCTCAGTCAGAGGCCAGCGAAGTGCGAACACATGCTTCGTGGTGCCACTTGTTCTGGAGTGACCTGAAAGGAGGAAAGAAGACATCTACTCGTGATCGCGACCGTCTTGTTATGCCGAGAAACACCCTCATGCAGTCCTAGCCCAGGGCCTGCAAAATATACGTACAAAGTGTCTTGGGTTGACTGGTTTTCGTTCCGCTAGTGTACACTGCAGTCAGCTTAGAATAATCGCTTTCTCGCTCTCGCAAAGCTGCAACGATCAGAAGGGTGATCTTGAACTTGTCGACTGCGGTCTTCAGCGAGTGTGCGATCCCGTGGGCAAAGTGAGGGCACACCTCATCCGGGATAGATAGACTCGAGGATCCGGCGCCCCCAGCGTGACGCAATCTTCTCCCGCACGATCGTCGTTCACATGCGGAGACTACGCACACACATCAGATGAGGGCTTCGCCATGCCAGTCTGCCGTAGCGTTGATTGCTGTAAAGCAAGATACAGCACGACAGACTACACAAACAAGCACCTACACGCACTCATCTTCCAGAAACTCCCTCTCCATCACAAGGTGACTTGATGCCATTGCCAAAACGCACGGCTACGCACGGTCTGTGCTTCCATGCAGCGATGTTGCGGCGATTGGTTCTTGATAGCCCATCAGGGAGGGTTGACAGGAGGCACCCACTCTGTATGTCACCCAACGGAGCAAGGACGCGGCTGCACACGGTTGTCCATGCTGTCGATGCAGAAGCGAGGTAATGAGCGCCCGCTATTCATATGCTTGGGGACACCGCAATCCCGAGCAGCGTATTAAGCGCAGTCCACACTCCAAGGCGAGGGCAACGGTGACGAGCTCGAAGCCTTGAGCACTACTCTCTCGGAGAAGGATCCGCCGCTGTCTCCGTTGACCCATGTTCCTTCGCTAGGCGGATGGCTTCTACTAATCGAGCATCCGTACCGTTCTTGTTGTGGACGCGCGCAGGGTCGGATAGCAACCGAATGAGCTCGCGCAACACGCACTCTGCGGCCTTGTTTGCCACAGCTTGCTGACCCAGGTTCCTCAGCATGCGCAGCGCGATATGCGAAGCAGCTTCGCTGCGGTGACAATATATGAGATGTTTGATGACAATCAGGTACGTGGCGACGTTAGGGGTAGGGAGAACGAGATCATGGGCCGCAGCCTCGTCCGTGGCGGTAGCTGTTGTGTTTGGTTTGCTGCCACCGCGCTCATCACGCTGTGCGAACGTCACTTCCATCCGTTTGAGAAGGTGCATGACCATTTTCCGCTTGTTGTGTGCAGCAAGACAGTGAAGAAGCGCATGCATGCTCTCCCGGCTAGGCTGGATGCCCAGACGATACATGTCGGATACGACACGTGCAGCATTGGCTGGAGATGTCTTTCCAAAGGAGCGGATGAACACGTTAAAATGTGCATCCTGATACATCCATGACGGACCCCCGAGGTACACTTGTGGCTGCCTTGCAACAGCAGTTGCGTCTTGCGAGCGCGTGGATCCAAGACCCGAGGCGCGTGTAGATTCGAGCGTAGGCGCTTGTCCTGCTCCTCGGGCCGCGGTCACCTGAGCAAGTAGTTCCTTGTACAGCTTGTACTCCGCGCCCGGACGTTTGGCCGCCTGGACACAGGCTTGCCACACTACCACAGTGTGGTGTGTGGAAGGCCACATTTTGTGCTTCACATGGGGCAGAGAAGACATCGCAAGGACTTGTAGCGGCGAGCTTAGGGAAGGGTGGTCGACAGGTTTGCGTTCAGCCCATAGAGGCCATGCACGATGGAGGGCCTGGCGCGGAACACCGACCATGCGGAAGGTGTTACCATAAACGAGGCTGAGGGCGGACGCATCGCCGCGTTTGAGGTAGAAGAGCATCTCAGCGAGTGTCCACTGCATGGCGCTGGAGACAGTACGATACGCTTTGTTGCGGAGAAGTGCGAGGAGGGATAGACGACCGGCGCGCATACAGGCGTCGATAACGTGGACAAGGTCGCTGGGTGCGGGGCACGTAGGAGTGTGGACGTGCCTGCGGATGATACGGATAGCTGCCGCCAACTGAGAGGGTTCGTGAAGATTGTGGTAGTCGAGCGACGGGGCTTGTGCAAGGGGGCGAGCAACCTCGTGTCGCTGTCGAGTACCGAGAAGCTGCTTGACATAGGAAAGGCTGTCCCAGTCTGAAATGCTCTCTAGCATTGGGACAAGCTGGGACAGGACTGACGTGGATACCCGTATACTTCTCTGTCTTGCCGTCTGCAGCACGAGTACCGCTGCGCGTGTTCGGTTGGAGCGACACAGCTGGTCTAATGCCACGTTATAACAAGCCCTGATCATCTGAGAACGCTTGTACTCCGCACGCGCGACGGCACGGGTACCCTGTTTGCTGGCAAATCCCCGCTTGCTGTACAAGCATGTCACGCGGTCGAGGGCCCTGCTTGACCTGTGCCAGATGGCATCGAGGAGACGGACGGTAGCGTGGCTATTAGAAATGCGAATGAAGTCACGAATGATGGCAGCGTATTCGCAGAGGAAGTAGCCTTTGGATATGTTGATGCGAAGGTACCACCCAATGAGGGGGAGGTCAACGATAGGACTACCGAGCAGCATGTCCAGTATCTTGCGCGAATCCAAGTCCGAAAGGCGACGCGCAGAGAATGCGTCGGGGATGAGCGAATACCATCGCCGAAAGGTAGCACACTGCTCCTGAACACCCGCTGACTTTGTGGCGCGGTATAAATGGAGGGCGGTATCGACGAAGACGCGCGAGGCACGAGGTGGGACATGCATCTGGTATAACTCATCCAAGATACGGGTGGCTTCTTCGTATTTCCCCTCCGTGACCAGAAGTGCTGGCAAGTCGCCTGTTGCGTTGGACTGATGTTCGAAGGCTGGCTGTCCTCCCGATTCATGCGACGAGTAATCTTTCGTCTCCTCGAAGATGGAAGGGTCCACAGGTGTTTCGGGATACTTCATTTCCCTTATAGCCTGCATGGTTGGCGTTTCTGGAGACAAGCTAAAGTATGGCTTTGTCGCGGCGAGCGTCGGGCGCAACAACGTTGTCAACGTCACCAACGCAGTGGGAGCGGAGTAGAGTGAACGCCATGAGGGGCCTCTTAGCACCCACGCGGCCATATACTACTGCAAATAATGTCAGAGTGAACGGTACGAATACAGAGGCGCACTTACCAGGCTCCTGCAGAGCAATGCACCCGATACCGTTAGCAGAAGTGTTGATGCTTGCACGTCACTGGCAGAGGCATCCAGACGCAACACAGTTTGGTGGAGATAATGGCGCTCTGTGAGGGTACTCCCGAAGGAAGACACGGAGGACACCAGGACACGTCGTCGAGTGAGCCAAGTGGACAAGTGGGGGTCGCCGTAATGTGCAGAAATCAGTACAGTGGCGACAGAGGGTGTGACAGGCGACCTGTGACGTGCGCCCTCACAGTACTGTATCGGAAGCATTCTAGTGTCGCTCATTGTCTAGTCACGTTTGCCTTCTATGTCTCTTACACGCTGTGACGGAATGTCACAGCGCGTCTACACCCTGTCTTTCGCGTCCTGGTTCACTCTCGGCGACCATTCTGGCCTATCCGCTCTATTACCCGAGCCCCGACACACCTTTGAATCCCCTCGGGTGAAATAACGGGCTCCTGCTCACAATGTCTTCGCCAAAACGCACAGCCTCCCCTCCCCCAAGCAATCCCGACGCGAAGCGGATACGATTGACCGTGAACCAGGGAGCAACACCTGTTGACCCCGAAAACGCTGCAGGAAAACGAAGTGAACTCGAACCTATTCCAGGAGGCGACATCGGCAATCTTCCTCCAGCAGACGTGCCAGTGGCTTTGGGCGAGCCTGCCTCGGCAGTGCCTACGCGCCTGCTGAAGGGAGAAGGAGAAGAGGATGGCGGAGACGTGTCTATGGCTGAAGGTGGCGATGTTGGGGACGAAGAGGCCGAGTCTGCAGATGAGAACGACGAAGAGGACCCGGCGCAGCTTGAGGCGACTCGGCTGCGACTCGAAGACCAGGCGCGAAAGTATCTTGCTGCCCAGACGCATGAAGTCATCATCCCTTCGTACTCTGCATGGTTCGATATGTCCAAGATACACCCAATTGAGCGTCGGGCTCTCCCCGAGTTCTTCAACTCGCGACACCGCTCGAAGACACCCTCTATTTACAAGGACTATCGCGACTTCATGGTTAATACTTACCGCCTCCGACCCTCTGAATATCTCACTGTTACTGCTTGCCGAAGAAATCTCGCGGGGGATGTGTGCGCTATCATGCGTGTACATGCGTTTCTTGAACAATGGGGTCTCATTAACTATCAGGTATGCATCTGACGTTGTCTTTCATCTTGACTTCAGCCATGAACATGCTTCAGATTGACCCCGACCAACGACCTGCCGCATTGGCGCCTCCTTTTACTGGCCACTTCCGCGTCATCCTTGACACCCCCCGTGGTCTTCAATCCTTGCACCCCGGAACCCGGCCACCCAACCCCGCGGCCCAACCTAGCGCACCCGCTGTCAACGGTGCTGCCAAGCCAGCCCCTACACCTACGCCCGCATCCCTCGAAATACGCTCTTCCATATATCAGACCACTGCGAAGTCGTCACGCGAAGTCAGCGAAGGCGAGGCAAACGCCCTAGCAAACGCAGCCAATGGGCTTAACGGTGCCGAGCGACAGGTGGCCGTCAAGTACCAGTGCGACACATGTGGCGTCGACTGCACCGCAGAGCGGTATCATTCGCTCAAACAAAAGAACTTCGAGCTGTGTCCCCCGTGCTACCTCGACGGACGCTTCCCCACTACAATGTTCAGTGGTGACTTTGTCAAGCTAACGGCCGCGTCGTCTGCTGCCGGGCTGCACCACGGGAGTGGCTCCGGCGCGGATGACGATTGGACTGACCAGGAAATTCTGCTTCTGCTGGAAGGCGTGGAGATGTACGACGACGATTGGTCGGCGATCGAGGAGCACGTTGGCTCGAGATCCGCCCAACAGTGTATCCGCAAGTTCCTGCAGCTCCCCATAGAAGATCCCTACGTCCAGACTGAGGGAGACATGGGCCCTCTGCGATACGCTCGGCTGCCCTTCGAACAGGCTGACAACCCCGTCATGAGCGTAGTCGCTTTCCTGGCTGGTGTCATTAACCCCGGCGTGGCCGCGGAGGCCGCGAAAACGGCGCTGCAAGCACTCACTGATGGGGACAAGAAAGACGAGACGGAGGAGGGAAAGTCGGAAGACAAGCCGGCAGAGGCTAGCGCAGCGGAGACGAGCACCGAGAAACCCGCAGAAGATCGCATGGACGAAGACGCGCCCAAAGATACCTCCGCTCTGCCCACCGAGCCTACCGCAGGCGAGAGCTCGACCATCCACGAGGCCTCCGGTGACTCGATGGCTGTCGACTCCGAGTCCGCAGCGCCCAAACCCACAGCGGCGCTGCCGCACTCGAAGGTGCAGCGCGCAGCGGCGCTCGCGCTCAAGTCGTCCGCGAAGGCTGCACACGCGCTCGCGGACGCGGAGGACGCGGAGATCAAGTCGACGGTCGCGACGCTCATCAAACTCACGCTGACGAAGCTTGAGCTCAAGATGGCACAGTTCGAGGAGCTCGAGGCGCTCCTCGAGGACGAGCGCCGTAGTCTTGAGAGCGCGCGCATGGCCCTCGTCAGCGAGCGGGTCGGCCTCCGCAAGATGCTTGAGACCGTCCGCGCGGAGCTGGCGAAGGCGCAGAACGGTGGTCCCCCTCAGGGCGTTGCTGTCGCCGCCCAGCAGGCACAGGCCGCCCTGGCTTCGAGCGGCCAGGGCACGCGCGTGAGCGAGGTACCTGCCGGTACGCCTATGGACGTTAGCACGGGTCCTGTCACTGGCGGGAACGTAGCCCAGCTCAGTTGATGTGCTTCCTCGTTTTCCTTCTGTCGTGTCGTAATTCTGCTCTCGTTCATGTCCGTCTTATGTCCCGTATATACGTGTATGTACATACGCTCTCGACTCTCGACGTAAATAGTAACATTATTGGTCACTTGAGCTGTCCGAGGGATCGGGTGCCTGGGCGTGCCAGTACCGGTTCAGTGAATCGTCGTATGCACACGCCGGCTCTAGTTGTGCCACGGATGTCATATCGAATGGGCAGACATGGTGTCGTAGATATTTGCAACCGTATAGCATTACGACAGCGTATAAGTCTACTAGGGGCATGTCCAGTGTTCAAGAAAGCGCGACCCGGGTATTATACACAACATGAGTCTACGTGCATTCCCAATCAGACAACCACGTTGGGTGCTTACGCGTCCGTTGGTCTGCAATAGAACCCAGCGCCGGACGGGCTATAGCAGGCCGTGGCAATGCTGGCGCCGGACGCGCCGGACGGTGTGCCAGCTCGTGTATTTCCATGGGCGACTGCGGCGCATCGCAGTCGGCGACACTGATCTCCGGTATGTTCTCAGAAATGTCTGGCGTCGCGACGTCCCCGCTGTTGCGTTCTGCGGCGAGAGTGCGGAGGCTGAGAAGCAAGTGGGCGCCCTGGGAGGTGTCAGCGTTAGTCAAAACGGACTCGCGCGGCAATGGATGAAGGGGAGGTTTTACCGAGAATGACAGGATGGCTGATATCCAGCTGTCAGACGGACGGTCAGTCAGAGGTGGAGCGAGTAGAGGGAGGACGTACACAGCGACTACGACGCCAAGGAAGGTGTTGTTCGTATATGGGGAGAGCGTGCAAAGAATGAGAGCAACTAGGTGACCAACCGGTCAGAGCCACTTGAAACGCAGGATGATTGGATCAAGATAACCACCAAGTATGCTGGCGCGGAAACCGCACGGATATCATTCTGTCAACCCGATGCACGGTCACAACTCAACTACTCACACGAAGTAGTAGATAGTGCCATCCCTGAGCACTCGTAGGAGAATTGGAAGCTCGTAAAGCGGTCGATATGAGTAGACTTTGATGGCCATCAAAACAAAGAGGAGAGCTACCCGGTAGAGCAATGTCAGAACAGCAGCGCCTATGCGTAAAGCAGGATACTCACTCTCGAAGCCGACCAAAGGCAGCCTGTAAACTCGGTCGCTTAAGTGGTATGCCTTACATAACCTGAAACATACCATATTCCGCGGAACCAGCTAGGAGTAGGCGGGTAGTAGCAACCCTGGATTGGCCATTCTGAGGGATAGGGAGTAATATTCCAATATGACTTCTCGTAACCCAGACCACTGAGAAGGAGGAGGCACTAGCAATACGCTGAGTGGGTCGCAAGATGCCTGAGGGCCCTGTACCCACCGTCGTTTCTGCTGCCGTCCGATAGTAACCTCAGCATATTATATTCAATGTTCTTTCATGGTGCTTACCGGCAAATCCGCTGCTAAGGACGACGAGCACTATAGCAACATATGTCAGCTCCCTCCGCAAAATACTGGGTCAACTGAGAAATTGCAACGCGCACTTCGTCTACTTCGGCCGTACAACGCGTATATCCTGAGCATCAGGCTGAACTCGACACAGAATACGAGGGTATAAAGAGATCTTCAGACCGTTCATATCAATAAGGCAAGATAGTGGACGCTTCTATGGGCTTCAGTGACGTACATGCACGTCCATATGAGAGCTCCTCTGCAGCTGCAGAAATACGTGAGGGAGCCGTTTCTTTCTATGAGGTAGAGACACATACTATAGATGAGGGACATCTGCGCAGTTCAGGCTGTCGGTGTGGTTTTGAGTGGGGTTTCTGTACCTGGTCGTGAGGCATACCATTGAACGACAAGCCCAAAATATCGTGATATGAAGTAGAGCAGTTTTGGAAGGGTATCCGCAGACCTACGAAGCCAAGCCCGACGATCAGCCTTCCTTCAATATTCATCACTAGTACCTATGGTATTACCCCCAAATAAGGAACACCTAGTGGATAGTTAGGACATAGTTCCCGTGAGTCAGATCTCCAGTCGGCGCACCTCATCCTCGAGTGATAGGATGTAGTCATATACCAGCCACGTCAATGCTGCCACTGAAGTGAGAGGTCAACGATATACACCACGCGTCGCTGTCAGTGAACCGATGCGTTCGGCTAGACTCACTGGAATGGAATCTTCGATCCTGCGTGAGTGAAACCAGTTGCACTAGGGTATATCCAACGGTTGTCATAGCTTAGTGGAATAGGCCATACGAGCGTTGCCGCACGTTGCCTAGCAGTGTGGTGTTGAAGCAAGAGAAGTATCGTAGCACATCGAACAGGATGGTGGTCGTTGCTAACAAGAGAGAAAAGGCGTGCAGCGGACGGGAGTGAATGCTAGTACAGCCGATGACATGCCTGTCAGCGCTGTATTGCAGTGGCTTGTATTGTTTTTTTTTTTTTTTTTTTTTTTTTTTTTTTGAGGGCCTTATGTGGGCGCGGGGCATCCGGCAATGGGCCGTACCCCCGCGTCCGGCTAGCTTGCGGGCTGATTCCGCGGCGCTCTCGGGACAAAATGCATTTACGCACGCCTCCTTCCGGGGGCAGTGTGGGGCTCGGGCCCGTCACGGTTACCTATGGACGGGTCAATACCCACTAAAACCCTGTGTTTTGAGAGCCATGCTTTTGGTAGTCTGGCCTCGTTTTCTATTAATCCGTTCCACGTGAGGAGGACTAGGCTTTTTGGTAGGCCCATTCGGCCGTACTTTGGCCTGGTGCTCTCCGCGTCGTGGCGTAGTCTTTTGGTTAGTGCTGCGATCCACCTTGTTTTTATCGCGCGCGGCGGGTGCTGCCAGCCCGCTTCGTCACTGTGACCTATCACGCGTTCGCATCTCAGTTTCCATATGAGGTGGACGCTTTCGGAGATTAGGATGCGCCATAGTCTTTCGGTGTGGCGTGGTGTGGGTTCGTCTTCGGTGAGGTTCCTGGCCCGGGGGCCTATTGCAAATGTGTCGTGCAATGTGGGCTCTTTCCACTCCGCGTGTTTTCGTTCCCATGCCGCGCGGGCGAGGTTCCACACCTGCTCGGGGCCTGCGGCTTGGCATCGGAACAGGATGTGCTCCAGCGATTCCTCTTTTTGACATTGCGTGCATTCCGCTCTGTCCGTGTGCCCGGTCACGTTTTTCCAGAACTCGCCGATTTTGAGGGCCCCGTGAATTCCTTTCCAAATGAATTCGGCGATCGGTCGGCGTATGTCCCGGTTCCGTAGGCCCTGCCACACTTCGCCTTCGCTTACTGTGGTGCCCAGGGCGTTCTTTAGGTATGCTAGTGTGGCTGTCATGTTTTTGTCTGTTGTGCGACGCGCAGGCCTTGTTTTCAGCGCTCGTATTCCTTGGTACGCTACTGTCTGCGTTAGTGCCTCCATCCTGGCTCCGGTTAGGCGGAAGGCTCTGTCTTCTTTGGGTTCAATTTGGCGCGGTGACTCTCTCCTGAGGGCTCTGCCCATCTTTGCTCTCGAGCGGGTGACGCTTATCTTTTCGAGGTCTGTGGTTGATTTCCTGAATGTCGTTGGTGCGCATCTTTGCCGCAGCTGGTTTACTAGTGCTTTCAGGTATGTTGCCCCTTGTACTCCGATCCATCCGTTGTCTTCCCATCCTGGTAGGCGGTCGAAGAGAGCTATTATCAGGTCGTCCGTTTCTAGGGTCATGTGGAGCGGGGCGTCTCTCGGTGCAGTCATCACGGCCGCGAGTGCTGCCACCACAGCCCCGTTTCCTGGGGTCGCGCGCTCCGTTTCTACTTTTGCCCAGGTGAGTACGCTTTCCATGGGTCCTGCCGTGCAGTCGGCGTATCCTGTTCCCTGCGGTGGTTCGTCTTCGCCAGGGTCTTGTGCTGCTGTGCTAGTGACCACGTTTATGTGGCAGGTTTCTGCTGTTACTATGCGTCCGGTGGCTCGTCGCGTCGCAGGGGGTTCTTCGAGTGTGGTGCGGTCGACGAACACTCGGAAAGCCGCTCCAAGGTCGCCTTTTTCCGTTACCGATGGGTCGAAGGTGAGTGATCCGCCTTCTTCCCTTGAGGTGGTGTTTGCGTCTTTTCGCCTCCGTGTCAGGGAGAGACCGTCGCCTGGAGTTCCTGCGTCGGGATGCCATTTGGGTGTTATCTCTGTGAGGAGTTTGGCTGCCGCGAGACAGCACTTGTGGGGGTGCTTGCATCCGTTCAGGCGGTCTCGCTGGCATTTACTGCAGTCGCAGTTATCGGGGAGGTAGTCATTTCCGGTTTCGCTGGACAGTGAGTAGCAGGTCCTTTTGGCGAGCTGTGCTGCCTCTAGGACTGTGTGTACATTGTGGCGGTTTCTCAGGCAGTCTCCGGTTTTCGTGTTATTGAGGCGTCTTAGTTTTTTTGTGGCTCCCAAGTGGTACCATATCGGGAGTTTGTTCTTCATCGTGCGGTCTAGTTTGATTGCCGCAAAGCTCACCTGGCACGCTCGCGCGTTTTTCAGGAGGCGCTTCAGATATTGGGGAAGTGGGGAGGCTGCGTGAGTCGCCGGGGTCCAGTTTTGTAGGAACGTGTTGACTTGTGCTGACTTCCTTATGGCCCCAGCGTCGTGGGTCACTTGCTTGCTCATGAGTGCGTCCGCGGCTAGGGCCCATCGTGGTCGGTTTTCGTTGATTTGGAGGTATTTCTTGAGCCACATGAGGTCGATGGCCTTATTTCTTGTTTGCACATCGAGCAGTCCCAGGCCCCCCTCTGTCACCGGTCGGTGTAGGGTTTCCATGCTTAGGGGTGGGTGCTTCCTTCCATCCCACATGAAGGTCTTGATCATGTCCGCGAGTTCTCTTTCGACGCGTTCCGGCATGCCTTGGACGGTGGTCAGGTATTGTGACATTCCGCCTGGGCCGATTTGGACTATGCTACTTCTGCCGGCCATGGTGGGGTGGCATCTGCCCCATCTTTCGAGGAAGGTTTTGATGTTTTTGATTGTGGCGGTCCACATGTCTATTTGGTCTATTCTGTTTCCTAGCCATGCTCCGAGTATTCGCACCGCTTCGCCGTCCTGTGCGATGTGTATGGAGTTGGGGATGCGTTCTTCCTCGGTGCTCGGTGTGCCTCCGGGGGAGCGATGTTCAAGCACCGCTCTCCTGTATTCCGTCTGGCCTATTGGGATGACCTCTGTTTTTTCGGTGTTGAATTTTGCTTTTGATCCTTTACACCAGCGTCTTATCGTGTTCCACAGTGTGGACCATTTGTCTGTTGCTGCTAGGAAGGCCGACGTGTCGTCCGCGAAGAGGGATGCTACTAGTCGTTCTGCTGCTCCTGGGAGGCGGAATCCGGATATTTCGGAGTTTCGTAGGGCACACGCCAGGGGTTCGATGGCGATGTCGAAGAGCAGGCATGACAGGGGGTCTCCCTGTCTTACCCCGCGGGTGATACGGAATGGGGAGCTGGTCTCGCCGTTCAGTATTACTACCGTGTTGGCGTGTTGGTATAGGTTTTGGACCTGTTTTGTGAATGTTGGCGGTATGCCGAACCTGGCTAGCGTTTCCCAGAGGTAGTCGTGGGCTATCTTGTCGTAAGCCTTCTCTTGGTCCAGGGCGATTATCAGCCCGTTCTCCTCTGTGGCCTCGGCATAGTCTATCATCACCCTACATAGTTGTGTTTGGTCGGTTATGCTTCTTCCGGGTATGAAGCCGGCTTGGTCGGGGTGTATGATAGTCTTCACTACTTTG
Source organism: Fomitopsis palustris (assembly GCA_029783445.1). Classification (NCBI taxonomy): domain Eukaryota; kingdom Fungi; phylum Basidiomycota; class Agaricomycetes; order Polyporales; family Fomitopsidaceae; genus Fomitopsis; species Fomitopsis palustris. The sequence continues at coordinate 781,971 of JARAOQ010000004.1, forward strand.
CCAAGTCTCATTGCCATCACTTTGGTGTACACTTTGTAGTCGGAGTTCAGCAGGGTGATTGGCCTGTAGTTGGCAATGTCCCTGCGGTCTTTCTTCTTGTACAGTGGGCACATCCACCCTTCTGCGAAGTTTGCTTTTTCACACGGGCCATGTTGTTCCATGTCTCGGTATGCCCGGAGGAGGAGTTCGACGCAGTCGAAGCGTGGGTTGCTGCGCTCGTTGCTGTTGTCCCATTGTTTCCTCAGTTTGTTCCAGAGTTCGTAGGGTAGGCCGTCCAGTCCGGTGGCTTTTCCTTTCCCGGATAGCTCGAGGGCGCATTCCACCTCAGCGCGGGTTGTTGTCGCTCCCAGTGTGGCTGCATCATACTCGTCTAGCTGTGTTCCTACGTGTGCTAGGGCGTCGGTTATGTCCTGTTGTCTACCCCCGTCGGGGTCAGTGGTTTCGTTGTCGGACCCCTGTAGGTTTTCGTGGTAATCGCGTGCTAGTTTCGCCATGCGGTCGGATCTGGTTTCGTATCCAGTCCCGTCCAGTTTCCTGAGCGAGTAGAATAGGTCTCGTGGTTTTTTGTCTTTGTTGATTGTGGACCAGTATTTGCTCATGCGTTCGGCGTTGAGACTGTAGTGGGCGGATGTTGCGAGGCTCTTTTCACTGTATTGGCGTCTCTCGAGCGCCACGATCCTCTCTTGGAGGGCGGATGCGTCTGCTTGTGCCTCTTCGTCTTCCAGGAAGTTTTGTTGGCTTTGGATTTCGTTTCGCAGCGTTGTCAACTGTTCAATTTCCTTCTTTAGCATCGGCGTCCTCTTTTTTAGAGTCCTTCTCGCAGTTTCTCTGACTGCGTCTTTGAAGCGCTTCAGGGCCATTTGCGGGTTGTTTTCCTCGGTCCTTGACGTTTCTTTCGCGCTCTCTTTTGCTGCCATTAGTTCCTTTTCACCGATGCTTATTACTTGTTTCAGGAAGGTCTGGTCCAGGAGGAGGTGTTGGGGTAATGTCCATCTCCCTTTCCCTATTGTCGGTGCGTTTGCAGCTGTTAGGCGGGCTGTTACGAGGCAGTGGTCTGTGGGGACGTTCGTGGCTTCTATGTTCCATTCGAGGGATCGTTTTAGCAGGTCGTCTGTCACGTATATTCTATCCAGGCGAGACCGGCTGTTCCCTCCTTTCTGTGGGAACGTGAAGTCTATCTTGTTTGGGTTGGTGAGTCTCCAGCCATCGTTTGTTTTCAGGGTTGACATGAGGTTTTTTAGTGCAGACAATGGGGCGTCTGGCTCGTTCCTTGCGGGGACACGGTCGAGTGTTCCTTCTACAATGTTGAAATCCCCCGCTACGACATCGGGTTTGCGGTGTCGCCTTGTGGTTAGGTGGGTGGTTAGCGTGTTCCAGAAGGCGGCATTGTCCGTCTCTTGGTTTGGGGCGTAGATGTTGAGGATTGTTATCCTTCGGTCGGTGTGCCACCTCATTGTTATCTGGATTGCTCTTCCGGGGATTAGGTCTTCTACTTCTATGTTGGAGGTGTCCATGACTTCTCGGTTTATCGCTATTGCGACTCCTCTTGCGGCTGACGGTCTGGCGGGGTCGGGCGAGTTTATTAGGTGTATTCTTCTCCCGTAGAGGTCTCGTACTGTGTCCGCTTCGGCTTCGGTCAGGTGCGTTTCCTGTAGTAGGAGTATTCCGAGTCTCTTTTCTCTCATTATCTGGTTTATGTGGCTCCATTTGCTCCCTCCTCGGGTTGCGGCGCCCCTGCCGCTCATGTTGAGGGTGCCTATGAGGAGGTTCGCTTTTGTTTTTCTACCCCTTGTTGTTTTCGGTGTGGGATCTGTTGGTGGTGGCCTCGGGGTGGTGTGTGGGTTTCGTTCCATTCGCGATCGTCTTCCGCCGGACGCACTCGCGCCGGTTTCCGTCGCCCCGCCTCCTTCTCCTGCCTGGACTTCTCCGGGGTTACCACCGGCGGGGGGTGTGGTTTGCCCTCTGTCCCGGCTGGGGCGTGTTCCGTTTGCCTGTGCAGTACCAGATTGGGGTGTGTAATTTATTTGGTTGTTCGCCGTTGCTGTACGCGTCCCTGCTACAACGATCCACAGGGGGCGAGGGCTTCTCCTGAGCCCTTCAGGGGACATGCAGTGACCCCACTCAGTGGGGTATGCTTGAGCCTCTCGGCCGGGTAAGTCTAGTAGTACCCTTTGTTTTCGCGGCTGACGGGTCGTTATACGGGGGAGACATGGCTTTCCTGTCCCGTTTCCGGTCAGTAAATGTGGGCACATGTCTATCTCCGCATTGCGTTTGATCGCGGGCCCGTTGGCCACTTCGCTGTTGCTCTGTTAGTGTGTTTTCCTGCCTGGTTGGTTTTCTCTTTCACGCGCTGAGTAGGCAATAGCTCTTGCTCATTCTGCTCGTTACTAGGAGGTACGTCGTTCTACTCTACGCATGGGAGTCTGTGTGTGTATACTGCTTAGGATCGCGCTCTCGTGTCTCTCTATCGCCTTCCGTATCCGCGCGGGGCGGGGTTTCCGTTGCCGCGGCCGCGGCCCCTGAAGCCTCGTTTCCTACCGCCGTGGCTTCCGGGCTCTTCATCGGCATAGGTGGGGTTGGTCGTCTCGCTCTTAGGTCCGTTCCAGTGCGGAGTCTTGGGGTACTTACACATGGCGGTGTCGTGGCTGGCACCGTGGCATACCGAGCATTTGAGCGGTTCGTCGTACGGGCTTGGGTGCCCGGAGATGTCGGTACCCAGCTTGGCGGTGCGGAATATCTGTCGTATTGCGATCCAGGTGCTTTCTTCGTTTGTTGGGATCGTGCAGGAGAGGGTGGCTAGCGGTATCTCTTCGCCCCTCCGTACTCGTGTGGTGATCTCGATGCTAAGGCTGGCTATCATGGCGTCGGTGCGTACTTCTGCCGAGGGTGCGTCTATACCAGTCCTGTCTATCTCCCGTTGGAAGACTGCGGTGAAGGGGTGGCGGAGGTGCGTTCTTGCGAGTCGGTCGCGCATGACTGGGACTAGATCGACTAGCCTCTTGACTCCGAAGGCCTCGGGTCTGGTGTAGTTGACCATGAAGCTGGGGAAGCGCGGTCGAGCTGGGAAGAAGAAGAGGGTTGGGCCTCCTTGGATGCTTAGGCACTTCGCGTCGATGAGGCGTTGGATGTCGGCGTGGTAGGCGGCTTGCATCATGTTGCAGTACGGTGCGTCGTTTCGCTTCGTGCGAGGCGTGTTTGCGTGGGCCTGGATGACGGTCGATCGGATGCCGAAAGCTTTGAATACCGCTTCCTCCTGCATCGCCCTGCGTTTTGCTTCTCCTGCGTCGCACGCGCCTTCGCCGGCTGTTGCGACTAGGCAGTGGGGGAACGTGCGGTTCTTCCATGATCGTGCCATGGGCTCCGACAGGTTCTCGTATTGCCAGTTGGGTGCCCCTCCCTGTACCTCCGGCCATCCCCCGTTCGTCGGTGGCGGTGTGATGTGGACGCCCTCCTCCTCTTCCGCTATGTCTGCAAGGTACGGTGGTTGCATCTCGAAAGGTGGTGGTGGCAAGGGATTGGCAGCGTGTGCATGAGGGTCAGGAGTGGTTGGTGCGTGGGTGGGCGGGGCTGTCGCGTTGGCGAGTTGGGGGCGGAAGGTGGTTTGTTCGAGCGGTCGGGTGTGCGTATAGGTGGTTCGGTCGTGGAGTCGTGATGGAGCCGGGACTGTGAGTCGGTGTGGTAGTCGAGCTGCGGAGGGTGGCGGGGATGCTAGGTGATGGTAGGTGTGCGGCTGCGGCGTGCTTTCGGGGGCGTAGGTGAAGCGGTGCCCTCGTGGCGTGTCAGTGCGTCTCGCTAGTGTCTGCATGGGCGTGGCGGCTCTGTCAGGTACAAAGCGTGCGGCGGGGCGCATGGGACGGGGGTGGGCGGGGGTGGGCGCGTGGATATGGCGGGCGTGGTGCTCGTTGGGGTGGTAGGCGTGCAGACTGGGGGGGGCAAGTCGTGCCGACTCAGGTCGGTGGAGCGGTCGCGTGCGCGTGTCATAGTATGGCGGCGGAGTGCTGTGTACTGGGGAGCGTGCGGCATCGATGTCCATGGGAGTGTGGTCGTTGGCGGGCTCGGGGTTGGTGGTCGGCATCTCGTCCTGCATGAAGACGTCTACCGGTAAGGACTGCCATCCTCCCATCATTTCCCTCGGCCTTAGCCGTGCTGCGTCTGCGTCGTCTCGTTCGTCTAGGAGTTGTGCAGCGCTCGTTGCGGGCGGTGTGCTCGTCAGTGGGCCCTCGTAGCCACGGTACGGGGTGGGGACTAGGCGATGGGTTCGTAGAGATGGGTGCGTCCAGTCCCACTCCTCGTACTCAGGGCGGGTGTGGTGTAAGTCGTCCCCTCGTGCTAGCAGAGACGAGGGATGGAAGTACTCTGGGCGCTGTAGGAGAGGGGTCGTTTGGTTGTCGGCATGCCCTAGGGTGGCGTCGTGGGTGGTCAACTGAGTTCGGGGGCGCGGTTGGCTGGTGTGGGAGCGGAAGTGGGTAGGCCCCGGGAGCGATACCCAGGGCGGTGGCGCTGGGGCGGTGCTGAAGGCGGCGTGCACGTCCCCGAAGGGGTCCGTTGCCGGCTGGTGTGTTTCGTTGGTTGGTGTTGGGTGCGCGCTGGATGGGGGTGTGTCGCCTCTCACTCTCCCAGAAGGGCCAGGGGTCGCTTGGCGCGTCATCCATTCGTACGTGTGGAGCGTCGGGGCAGAGGAGTGGGGTTCAGTTACTACGTTCGCGGTACCACCTCGCGAGTCACCCATTCCGACGTCACGTTCGATCCGTTTCCTCTTACTGGCATGGGTTGCCGCCGCCGGTTGGGGGGACGGCGACGGCGCGGTGTTTTGTTCATCGTCGGTGCTCAGGGCCGGGCTGGACGCCCCTTCCCTTTGCGTTGGGGAGGTTGCCTTTCGTTTGAATCTGAGCGGGCGGATGCCTCTCTGCGGCATCATCCTCGCTAGCACTGGCGGGTGGGCCGGCTCGGGCGCTGGTTGCGCTGGTTGCGCTTGCGCTTCGTCGACATGGGTCGTCGCAGCATCTAGCGGGTTGGTTGAGGTCTGCGGTTCGTTTAGTCCCTGTCTAAGGGCTCTGGCGTAGTCTGGGCGGTTCGTGGTTAGCCTTATTTCTTGGAGGCGTCTCGGTGGTCTTACCCATTCCGCGTTCTCTGGCCGTAGGTTGTTTCGGGGAGTGCTGCCACGGGTTGGGCGTCGCGTTTTGGGTCTCTTGCGCGTCGGTGGAGTGCGCGGTGGGCTCGGCGGGCTCAGTTGTGCAGTGCATGGTTGCTCAGCTTTCGGTTGTGGGTCGGTTGGGTTTTCGCCTCGTTCTTTTTATTGGCGTTTGGGCTCGTTCCTTTTTCTCTTCCTCGTTTCATGTCCCTTCGCTTGCGGTCTCGTTCGGGGAGTCTACTGCCTTGGTCGGTTCCTTGTTGGGTTGGGGCCGGTGGCGTCGCATCTCAGGGCGGGCCTTTCATCGTGTTCATGGCCTCGGTTTCGTTGTTGGTTAGCTCTCGCTGCGGTATTGTAGCTCCCTCGAGGGTGGTGTTGTTTGTTGCGGGGTTCGTGGCATTAGTTTCCGTCGTTTGGTCCGTTGTGGGTGGAAGTATTGCTTCCTGAGGTCTAGGTTGGTTTCTGGTGGCGCTAACGGTGGTTGTGATTGCTGGGGTTGTGCGTCGGTCTGCTGACGTTGGGTTTTGGCGATGCCGTCGGCATGTCGTTCCCGTTTACTGCCGGGGAGAGGTCTCTTCCTTTCTGGGCCGGGGATTCCCGGTGTCTGACGCGTCGGTGTGGCTTCTTGTCTCGTGGGCTAACTCGTCTTATTTTAGTAGGCGCTGTGTTCTTATCATAACGTTATCTACGCTTTTCGTCTCCTCTTCCCCTTAGCCCCTTCCGTGCTTATCTCCCTTTTCCTTTTTGTTATTCCGTCCAGTCTGTGCTCTAGGCGGTGTCTTTCCTCGTCGCTAAGGTTGGTGCGGTACGGGTACTCGTTTTCTAGCTGGGTGGGTACGGGCGCGTTGTTATGCGGTTCCGGGAGGGCTGGGAGCGAGTGGAAGTGTCTCGCGTGTGCTATCGCTTCCACGCCCGTCATGTCTGCCCACGGGACCGGGATCCGTATTCGGCATTCCTCCGGCCCGCCTCTGACCCTCCATGTGATCCAGTGTTGACGTAGGTCCGTGATGGCTGTCAGGAGGCCGGGGCCGGTCCTCCCGAGTTCGTTATGTATGGAGATGAGCTGTCCGTGGCCGAGTCGTCTTGCGGGTTCTTCATCTACTACCCACTCTCGTGTCCTCCCTTCGTTTGTGGTGGGGTGGTGTTGGACTCTGACGGGTATGACTGTTTCCCCGTTGCTGGGGTGTGATAGAGTGGGGAGTCTGTCGACTTCGGCTGTATGTTTTGCTTTTCCTTTTCCTGTTTCTTTTCTTCGTGATTTATCTGACTTCCTCCCGTGTTTAGGTTGGTGGTGCGTGATCATGGTTGTCGTTGGGTGTCATTTCTGGGTGTTAGGGTATAAATCTTCTCATTAGCGCTGGTGCGGGCGTTTCTGTTGACGTACCCTTTGTTAGGAGGCATTACGCTCGTTTTTCGGTTCGTGTGCGGCTGGATAGGGGAGGGGAGTGTCCATTGAGGCTGCTGGGCCTAGCTTCCTCATGTACGTAGTGGGGGTGTGTCCGTGGGATGGGGTGTGGGGCATGTTTTGTAGTTCCCTGGGAATTTATCCCTATTATTTGTGGTGGTTAATTTCCTGGTTGGTTTTTTGCCGCTTTGTTGGTTTTGGATTTATTATGCGGTTTTATGGTTTGCGTTATCTCTGGCGTCTCCTTGTCCGGTTGCTCGACGTGTTTTGGGTCGTCGTCGTCGTGTGACGTGCCTTCGTAGTTGTCTCTTGGGTATCATTTTTCTTCCGTGTGGGGTTGTTCTGCTCGCGCTTTTTACTTGTGCGTTGGTGTCATGTCTTTGGTTCTCTATTTTATGTATGTCTATGTCTATGTCGTCCCAGATGTCTGGGGGAGGTTTTTCATCCGGCTGGTGTGCCTCAGGGATGTTTGGCGGGGGATTTGGTTTGTCCTCCCGCCTTTGCGCATGTTCGTTTCGCCTTGTGGGCTACTTACCCCCCGGGCCACTCGAAGGCCTGCGCTGGACGCCGCTGGTTGCGGCGCCCTACCGGGGGAGTGGCTTGTATTGCATCGCCGTTTTTCCGAGATCAGGCCCATTTTGACTAGCCAGCGGCAATTCGGCGAACTTAAAGCTTGCCTTTTCCGGCCAGGCCGTGGGTTCTAGTAGACCACGCTCCGGCTGGGTGGCAAATGCTGATCTGGCTGATGGCGCAAGCCCTCGCATGCAGATCAGCCACATAGGGCCTTCCTACGTTTCGAACTACACTCATGCAACCATCCACAAGTGAGTGGAAGGGTAGTTTCACTTGCGGAGTCTTGATAACTGATCTCATTGGCCTGTTCGACAAGGTTTGACGTCCGAGTCGCAATCGCGTGTTTGTCCATAAAAGTATGATTGTACTCAAGGCGCAGTGGGTAGACCGGCCCAAGCATGCTAGTCCGCACGTAAAAGCGATTCTTTCGGGACAGGCGCGAGAACACTCGCAGGCTCATGACATGCATGACCCCACGCCCGGACCTTCGCACACGACCACCCTTCATAGAGATGCGACAGGCAGGACCGAAGCAGGATCTTCCATCGTGATATTGGTACGTAGCGTACGCCCTACGATTGCACCGCCGGCCGTCAGGAATAGTTTCTTGTTGCGACGTTACGTCGTAGCTGTCCGACAGGTATCGTCGGCGACGTCCGCATTGCGATAGTGTGGACCGGTCACTCAGCTTCGATGCAATAGATAGCTGCGGGGAAGCCTACTAAATAGGCGTGGACTTACTGTTGACCAGGCGCGATTGAATGGTTCTGCGACGAGAAGCCGCCGAATGCCGTATATATGGGCGCTGTGGTGAATACCATAGCACATACAGTTAGCAACTGGAGCTCTTGTGCGACATCCCCCTCTTTCCCTCTGGAGCATTGCTGTGACTTGTGTTCCCGCCCTGAGCTGCGACCTCGTGACTCAGAGGTATTGGAAACCTGATGATCGGATCGCCACTGGCGCATGTCAGTGAGTACTTCCACCTACCACCACTCACGTCGCCACGGAAGCTGCCAGCTACAGAGCTTCTCGGGCCAATCTGATCACGGAGCCGGCGTACCTCGCCGCCTTCCAGGATAACTCTGTTGCCGTGCTAAGTAGAGAGTTTTGACAGATACAGCCGAAGTTCATTCCGCTGCTGCACTGCACAACCCCAATGCGACCGATTTTGTGACGATCTGACGACGGTGTGGGCAGGCAGTGAACAAACCGACAATAGCCAAATGATGGCGAGTGGAGACATGATCTTTCGTGACTCCTCATTCGCTGGGCAGAACACTACTATACGCCAATACAACCGAGGGAGACAGCCGACGACCCCCAGATTTGGGCTCCACCCGGACCGTTCAATTTCATCCCGGAAGTCTCAGCCAAAATTCTAGTGCTCAACGGACTATGTTACCCCGGGCCATACCGTTGGCTGCGCGAGATAACGATCTACTAGCTGAAGGCACGGTCGTTTCCATCCCTTGATCTCAGTCAATTGAGCAGCACTCTGCCATCACTTGGAACCGAGAAAAGGCGGCCGTCGCATTTGGGAAAGACCACATAACGTTTCACTAGTAGAGTTAGGTGGCAGGCTAGAATTGAGACACACGTAATAGTATTTCGAGGATATAGACAGTATAGGCGGCTTTACATTACAATAGGTATTAGACATACTAGTATGTATGCCACGAGGTAGTCCATGTGTGTGCTACGTGTGTGGCGAGGCGATAAATAGGCTATGAGGGTACCATGAGAAGCGAGCGGTGTTGGTAGGATGTAGGTTAACATGCTCCTGGAACAAACCATATCCGCGAACCATACGTAACTCTAATCCTCTTAGACCAGACCAGATTGAGCGGGCATCGCTGTGCAAATATTGCAAACAACACGGGACAGACCTTCACGCCGAGAAGCGCTGCTCAATGCTAGGGGTGTACCCGACGGCCGGGCCCACACCTCGCGGAGACTGCATCGCGTCGAGCCGCCACTCCGCACGGACGCGCTGGCAGATCACCTTGAACGCCGAAACAGAGCCCTTCTCGAGCACCAATGCCACACCCGTTTCATACCCGAAGAACTTGTCCATTCGTACCCGCGAGCTCGACGGTGCGGGCAGTGCGGTCTGCGAGAGGCGTGGTGTCGCCCCAGTTGGCGAGGCGAGGGACTGGCCCGCAGCGGTAGCGGAAGCAGAGGCAAAGTCGATGCGAAAGCGCACCTGCTTGTGTGCGCCGTCCGGGCTGTCGGCAGTGCTGCACTTGAGTGTATACCAGCTGTGGTGGTCCTCGATCATCGAGATGACGCCGCAGAGCTCGAGCAGGCGTGCGATCTCGGCGCGCGTCGTGAAGACGTCCGCGGTTGAGTAGAGCATGAAAGACTGCACTTTCCAGTGGAACAGGTTCGAGAACCAACCCTTAAATTCGCCCGCCGGGGAGCCGATCATGGACGACTGAGGCGACATCAGGCCAGGGGAACCAACCATGGAGAACGTCGAGCGCTTGTGGAGAACGGGCGTGCCGTGCAGATCTAGAGCAGGGGCTACAGGAGTGGCCGTTAGTCAAGGTGTCAAACCGCACGTCAGACCGTGGCACTTACGTCGGCTCCGTCTCTCTTTCTTCGGCACTTTGCCCGTCTGAGGCTCGTGGAAGAAGACGATGTTCCCCATCTCCTTTGCCATAGGCACGGACTGCCCGAAGCCCAGACCACCACCGTTGGCGTGCGAGTGGGCGCGTGCGTGAGGTGCGCCAGCCTCCCAATTCTCCTTGTCATCAATTACCATGCCACATTGCGCTTCGTTGCTATCGTTGCGGTGCTGAACACCGTCCATCAGTTGCTCGACTTGCATGGGAACGTCGACCACATCCATGGGCTCCGAGGCGCTTGCTTCGGCAGGGGCCGGTGCAGACGGGCGCGCAGCGTTCCAGGAAGCCGCCTGAATATTCACCATCTCCGCGTACTGATCCAAGTTCCTCTGCAGATTGACGTCCTGGACCCTCGGAGCAGTGATCATAGGGAGAGCCGAAGAGGGAGTTGCCCGGACAGGAACAGGCGAGTGAATAACGCCATGCGAAGAGAGCGCCACCGACGCGCGGTAACCAGTGTTTGATGATATGGCGGAGAACCTAGGCCCAGCGATGGGCGCCGAACCACGCCGCACGGGCACTTGGGGGCTGCGCGACTGGAATGGGAGAAATAGACTCTGCACGTGGGCCTGGTCCGGAGATTGAGGTGAGGTCAAGCCAGGTACATCGGCTTGGAACAGTTGATTAGTGGGAGCGGCAAACGACGACTGGGGCCGTGCGATGGATGGCGAGACCAAAGACGTGGGACGGGCCTTCTGAGGTCGAGGACCAACGGGGGAGGGCGGGTGAGCACGCGAGGGAGCTCGCTCCATTGGAACATCGGTAGTCACAGCGAGAGTAGGCTTCGGGGACGGCTCGCGAGAAGGAGGCGCAGGTGCAGCACGAGTGGACCGCAAATACTGGAGCTGAGGGATAACTTGCCGATTGCTGTCCTGAGGTTCCAAGTGGGTCGACCGCCGCGAGCCAGGGGTCGAATACTGCTTCGTAACAACTTTGCCGGTGCCAGACAAGACCTCGTCCAGATCCATCAGAATGCCGTGTTCTTCCATTGTACGTTCGCGGTGTTTCTGCAGCAGGAAATAGAAAGCCTTAGCCAGAGTGCCCTGCCCAGGTTGACTGAGAAGATCAGCGCGAATGCCATCAACGTCGGCGTGGCGGCCCCAGATGACACAGAGAGACTCGAAGAGGTCGCGGTCGATGTGCAGAGCAGACGGCAGAGGTTGAGCAAGTTCCGAGACAGGCGGAGCAGGCACGTAAGTGATGCCAGGCGTAGGCCCCTCAAGCCAAGGATGGGCTAGAATCTCAGCCATCTAAGAGTGCCAAGTCAGGACAATTATAGATGCGCAGAGACTGATACGTACAGTGATCCTCTGTTTCACGTCGACCACGAGCATACGGGTCAGAAGGTCTTTGGCCATCGGATCGATAGCAGACGGCATATCGTACTTGCCCAACTTGACTTTGCCCAGTAGAACTCTGACATTCTTGTCGTCGAAAGGAAGCCGACCAGTCAGAAGCGCATAGAGGATGACGCCGCAGCTCCAGATGTCAGTCGCCGTACCAGTGTACTTGTGTCCGTTGACAATCTCAGGACTTGCATAGTGCGGGCTACCACAGCTGGTCTCGAGTTGCAGCGAAGGAGGAGCGAACGCAGCCATGCCCCAGTCAGCAATCTTGATGAGCGGTGGATTGAGCGAGTGGATCAAGATGTTCTCCGGCTTGAGGTCCCGGTGGATGATAGAGAACGTGTGCGCATAGTTGAGCCCATAGACGATCTGCTTGAAATATGCCAGCGCCTCCAGTGGGGGAAGCCGTCCGCGATTGACGAGGAAGTCGAACAGCTCTCCGCCTTCGACGTACTCGAGGATGAGATATAGCTCCTTCTCACCCTCGTAGACATCGTATATGCGCATGATGTTCGGATGGTTCATGAGCTTCATCATTGTGATCTCCCTGTCAATACCGAGGCGCTGCTTGTCCAACTTCGCCTGGGCCGCGGCATCCGCACGGTTCTTGACAAACGGCTGGAGGGGAAGAATCTTCACGGCGGCGAGCTGCCCAGTCCTGCGATGCTTGGCAATCTTGACGTGCCCGCTCGCGCCTTTGCCGACGCACTCGCCTATGATCCAAGGGCCGACATACTTCGCATCGTCGGGAAAGTCAAATGCGCCGTTTCCAGCAGCCGCTTTCTCCTTCTGCCAGCGTGTGCCGAGCGGGGTGTGGTACTTGACTGGGGGCGCGCGAGGAGGACTGTCCGGAGCTACGGTCGTCATGGTCGTGATAGATGTAGTGTACAGTTTGCTGAGGATTACAGAGATAGTAAGATAGTCTGTTAGAGTTGTGTTCCCGCCGCTGTCGTCGTCGTTGCGATGTTCAGACGGCGAGCAGACGTGGTTGAAGAAGAGAATGAGGCTAACCGCCACCCGCCGCTCGAACCGAACGACCGCTTAGACGCCGGTGAGCAAACAAAGCCACAACAACACGCATGGGCGCTCACCTTGATTGGCGTCTACTAATACTACATACCATATCCTCGCTCTTCGAATTTCTGTACCGTTGCCTTGGTCGCTTCCGATTTACCCGCTATTCTCCCATTCTTGCATACTGAGACTCACTCGCAATAATACACTCCCTCCGGTTGTACAATACCTAGCGCACGTAGCGCTCTAGCCCCGGACTGAACGACCATGTCTACGGATCCATATCATGCGGTCCAGCAAGAAATACAGACGTCACTACAAACGGCATCAACTCTGCGCGCATCATATCTACGGATACGGAGCACAGCACGGGATGAGAGCGAGGAGCTTGTATGGGCCAGGAACGAGGTGCGCAGCCTATACATAGACGTGTCCGACACAGATAGCTGAAATACCCATAACGCATGCGTTAGCTGAAAGCTACCTTAGCTGCTCTGGAAGCTGACCTGGAGGACTTGGAGGAGAGCGTACGGTCAGCTAGCTTTCCCCCTTCCATAGTCCACCTCGCTGACGTCGGCGTAGGGTAGTCGAGCAGACCGGCGCGCGTATGTTCGGGTTGGAGGAGTCTGAGCTCATGGAGAGGCAGAGATACGTCGCACACGTACGGCGCGAGATACAAGTAGGTTCCAATCTCAATTCTCTTTCCCTTACGCTCCATTGACTCGCTGCTGACGCGCAGCTTCATGACAGACGATGAGGGCAGAGGTTGAGACTGACGCCTCAGGGCGGCGCTCAAGGCCCACTTCGCAGATTGGCCTTCCCGCTCCGTCCTCGCGCGTCAGCAGTCGCGCAACGTCTCCAGCACCTGGTGACGACCAGGCTGAATGGGCACGGCAGGAACAGCAGGTCCGTGTGTTATCCAGTGGATTGCTATCTGCACCGGGTCCTGATCGACGTTACGGGCCATGTCAGATGATCATTCGCCAACAGGACCAGACGTTGGACACGATTGGCGGAACCCTGACTACGCTCGCTGAACAGGCTGGCCTCATGGGTCGTGAGATCATGGAACACAACGAGTACGTACACCCGCGATAGTGCTCCACGCCACCGACTGATATAGTGCGCTTTACGTGAAGAATGTTGGATGACTTGGAGCGAGGTGTCGATCACTCGGGGTCAAAGCTTGACTCTGCCATGACACGGATGAAGCACTTCATCCGGCAGACCGAAGGTGAGCTGCATGACAACAATAAGGATATTGCCCAAGACTGACTACGTTTGCCACAGAGACAAAGTCTGGCTGGTGCATCATTATTTTGATTATCATCCTCATGGTCCTTCTGCTATTAGTTATCCTTCTATGACTTCTCGTATACACGTCGTTCCTTACATATGGACTGGAGTACACTACACAGGTTGTGTTGGAGGATGTTGTAGTATTACAGCGCTCATAATTGTTAGAGCACGGACTGGATATGCTGCGATGGCTTGTTCGACCAGTTGACAAGCATCCACTATAGCTATGCCAGCTGCGTTAATTATTCAAACTTGGGTGCTGCCAGTGAATTCAATTGTGGAATGGAAGCGCTTGTGCGGCACGTCGCACGTGTTCGTGCTTTCGAGGGCTGGCCGTGCCACCGCCGCGTCCACAAAGTCGACCACTCCCCCCGCCTCGAGGCTCTGTCCATCCCACCCACCTCTCCCCTCAACGCCTCCCTCCTCTCAAGCACCCCTCAAAAATAATATTAAGATGCAAGCACATCCCGCGCCCGCCCGTCTCCACTCCTACCACAGCTCGAAGAAGCAGCTGCTCGGCAACCAGACCCAGGCGCCGCCTGCATGGCGCACCGCGCCAGGCGCGACGAAGAAGGCGGGAGCCGGGCCCGCCGCGGCGACGAAGGGAAGCAAGATACTTCTGAGTCAGCTCCCGATGGATGTCGCGGAGAACGAGGTTGAGGTGCGCGTCGAGTCCTCCCGTCTCTCGTGTTAACTGTGGCGGGCCGGCGGCGGGATCTGACAGAGCGGTCACCCACAGATGCTGTTTTCGAAGACAGTAGGACCTCTGAAGGATGCGTTCATGGTGTACAACTCGCAAGGAAAGAGCAAGGGTATGGCAATCGTCACCTTCGCGCGCCCAGGGGACGCGGCGGTCGCAAGGGAAAAGTATAACGGCAAGATCGTCGACGGCAGTGAGTGTCTATCTGGCTTCGCGCGGACCTCTATTGCACATCGAACCCAAGTTATTCGGAAAATGGTTGCACGGAGGCAGTTGCCATAGAAGTATCACTGGGTTTGCTCACTACCTCTGCGTATAGGACGACCAATCAAGATTGAAATCATCACGGACGATGTCAACGTCCCTTCAACAGCACCTGCAACACCGCAGAAGCCCCTCTCCCTCCTGGACCGCATAGCCCAAACACCCCAACCTGCACTCAAGACTCCTGCTGGCCAGCGCCCTCCGCCGAGAACCCCAGGGTGAGCCTCGACCTACACCTATTGCCCATATGACAGCGTCTCACGTATACGCCGCAGACAACCAAAGGTCGTCAAAGCTGCAGGCCCCAAGCCTGCAAAGGCACCAGCAACCCCGCGCCCGGCGTTTGCAGCCAATTCAAAAACGCGACTGCGCACTAAGAAGGGGCCGAAACGAATCCAGAAGCAGCAGCAGCAGAGGAAAGTTGTAACTGCCGAGGAGCTCGACCAGGAGATGGAGGATTATCGCGCAAGCGCAGATGCCGCATGACCCCTCGTACCTCGCCTTGTTCATGTCTGCTATACCCGCTTGTGTTCTCTCCGCTCTAGTACATCCTACTGTCGAAACTTCCCCGCCTATGCTCTCCCTGGTTCGTCGCTGGTGCCCTGTCGCTCGTCATCACTGTACAGTATTGTTCGATATATAAGCAATGGTGCTGCGCCGTTCAACATGTACGTATACAGTGTGTGGGATCTCCGAGATTCCGAGCGTTATACGAGATATTACTGCGTCTTCGGGCGGGCAGCGGCTGTGATCCCGATTGTTGCCTGCCACCATATCGCGAGAGTAAGACCAACTATGCCGTGTAGGGTCCCCCACACGACCTCTGGTGTTGCACGACGACTATGCAATGAAGAGTTTGAGAAGTTGGTGGAGGCATACGGCAGAAGGCGACTTACGACTCTGCGAAGGCACCAAATGTATGCGGGATGAAACGCGGCGCGCCGAAGAGGATGGTCGAACAAGTGACGTGGTAGAAGCAGAGCCCCATGCCGAGAGCGCGTTTTCCGGGCAGGAACTCTACACATTCAAGCATAAGGATGCACTCGAGAGCTGAATGGACTGTGGCATACCGGGGAGCGCGAAGACGAGCAGCGCCGCGATACACAAGCCTGCGACCAACGCCGAATACATCTACGCCGCAGCCATGATTATTCAGAAGGCCAGCAGCTTGAATATAGTGGGTGCGCACCTTGAGAAGTACCAGCGTAGTGTTGGTGAGCTGTATGAACGGCAGACTGAGGGGGCTGAGCAGCCCCATGATCGCGAGGGGTGCCTCCAGCGCGATGTGCAGGAGGAACACCACCGAGCTGCCGGTGCGTTCAGTCAGCTCACACGACTCTGGGCGGGGATGCGCACTGAACTCACAGAGGATGGTTCAAGCGCAATTGTTGAGGCTGAGACATCTCGTCGTCGCAGAGGGCAAGAGGAAAGGACGAGGAAGCGGGCAAGACGTGAAAATGGCTCGCGGCTTATCGTGTGGCGGGCAGTCTCCGTCGACGTCGGGGCCCGGAAGGTCGCGAGCCGCGTGGGTGCGGGCGCCTGCATCACGTTGCCGTTCCTGGCAGGCACGCCGCTGGCTTGCGAGAGATTCCAGATGGCGATCAGCCCCGCTGCAAACCAATCGAGATCTCGGTGCGATCCTCCCGACGCTGTTTGCACCCGCCGCTTGCAAAATCGGAAAACAATTCGGGCAGGCCTAGCAGATGATCAATCTCAGGTCATGAAGCTGTTGTTTGGTCGATGGAGGGGTCTGGCGAGGTGCGCAGAGTGTGCGTGCAATATTCAACTACCGTCTGTGCATACGGGCTACATATTTTGTACAGGTGAAGAGCTCTGTGTGTACAAGAGAGTAGCCATGAAAGCACATGCAAGTATCGCCAACGGGTTCCTACTCGAATACAAGTGAGAGTCGCCAGTAGTAGAGCGGAAGAGACCCACCTCGGGCATCAACCGGACATGAATAGGTAACGCGGCGAGGGTTAGCTTTGATTTCTCTGCCTGTGAACCCATCTATTTTGGTACTTCTACAACATTTGGTTCATCTACATGCATGCCTGGTATATTAGCCAACGCTGGCCTCGTATAACCCAATAGCGAATGCGACCATCGATGGTAGCGGGAAAGAGGCTATGCCTCGGCGCCTTCTTCGTCTGCTTCCTCGACCTCCGCCAGGGAGCCTTCGCGATTGTATGCTCTGCCGATGAGTAAGCTCCCCACGCCGCCTCCCGCTGCCTCCACGGCATCCAGATCCTTCTCCAGGTCGATCTCCTCGCCGCCGTCTTCTGCTGCGGGGCCCGCCACGAGGCGGAGGCGCACAATCTCGCGGCGAAGGCGCTCGATCTCCTCGTCGCGCCGTTCGACGCGGCCCTTGAGCACCTTGATATATTCATTGCCGCAGCGTAGCAGCTGCAGCTTGCTGACACCGCGATTCGGGCCCTCCGCGTTGCCCTTAGGCGGTCCACGCGGCGGCATCGCACCTGGCAGGATCGGCTCGTCCTCGGACGGGAGGGGAATCGGTGGCAAGAGGATACGCAGGTCGTCGAATGAGGTTTTAAGCGAGTCGCGCCGCTTCTGTTCCGCGGCCTTGTGCGAGGACTTGCGGAATTGCACGATCGGCTGGGTCGTGGATGGTGAGGGACTCGTGGGCACGACGGCCGAATTTCCGGCTGGAGAGTCGTGTGGTGAGTGATTGTATGCGAGAGGTTACGTCTGTTGTCTTACCTGGACGGATGGGCTTGAGACTCGGGCTGACTAGCGGAACGCTAGCCGCCTTGTCTGCAGACCGCGTCGTCCGGCTAGGCTCCGCAAAAGTAGTAGACTTGCTCGACGCCCTAGCTCTACTACTACCGTCCTTCTTTTTTGGCGCCACCGTCTGCTCTTGTGCTCCCGACGGCGCGAGGGCGGAGTTGATGCCTATCCTGCCGAGGTTCATGATGCTAGCGGGAGTAACGGGAGTCATCGCAGAAACCGACGTCGACGCGTTAGATGGCACGATCATAGCTGAGCCCACATTGGCCGTGAGATCGGAGACAGAATGGGTCGGATTTGCTGGGGGAGGCATCGGCGGCAGCTCGATCGGAGACGGCGAGTCGCCGGGCAAGTCCCGCATGTCGGTGACATCCAAGCCCATCGACGGACGTGTCAGCCCGTTGAACAACGGCGTGGAGTTGGCAGAGCGCGACCCGCGCATTTGGGCGTGTTTCTGCTGGCCACCTGCCCCGGGACGGAGTGGTGCGCGTATAGAAGACTGCCGCTTGCGCGAAGGCCTTGTTATGGACGCCTCTTCTTCCCCACTAGATGAAGCACCCCTTCGCTTCAGGCCTGCAGCACTCCCGCCCTGACTCTGCGTTACCTGTGCATCGGAGTTGTTGAACGGGCCGAGCCAAGGGCTTGTCAATGGCGAGATGTCGTTGAAGTCGGAGGAGCCAGACGGCATCGAGAGCTGCGGGTTAATCTCGAAGGCGATGTGGGCAGGGGCGGAGTGTGGCGCAGACGGCATCAACTGGTGAGACTGCGTCATGAAGCTGGGGAAGTTGGATACGTCGTTCGGCATGGTATTGGGCTGCTGAGCCATGGTGGTCAGGCCGGCGCCGGATTGGAGGAGGAGGGGAGAGACGAAGTCCGAGCTGGTTTGTGCGCGCAGCTCTCCGGATGGCGCTGCGAGTATTGTGAATGGAAGAAGTTAGGCAGACGGTGTGCAACGCACCTGGGGTTGGTAGGCCATATTGTTGTTGCTCTCGTTGCCTATCCCCTACACCCTGCCCCCCAAGTGCTTGCGCTCCTGCAAACGCAGTTTGGCCGCTGAGGATCTCCAGCTGAGGGTGTCGAGACGCTCAGTACAGTTCATGACTACAACGGGCACCGTGATAGGTCTGCCCTCAAAGCTGACGCGCTGTGGGCAGCGGAAAACATGAGGCTTACCTGCTGCTGGAAGATCTGGTTTTGGAGCTGCTGCAACTGCTGTAGCTGGTTCAGCCGGAACTGTTGCTCAAGCAGGACCTGGGTCGTTGGCTGCGAGGACTGTGACGAGCCTTGCTGCTGACCGGACGGATCCATGGAAGGCAGCAAGTGCTGAAGGGCTTCCGAGCCGAAGGGCAGGTTGGGCATCGGAGGCAGAGGCGGCTGAGATGAGAAGTTCCCAGGCGTTTGGGGAGCGGACGGGCGACCATAGAAGCGCTCTGTGACTTCCCGACCAGCGTCGAACTGGAAGAAGGACTGGATGATGTCCTTTTGCTGCTGGGGCGGGATCCCCGAGTCTGCACTCATGGTGGCGAATACCGCGCAGGAGCGCACCATCAAAATCGGCCCAAGGCACTTGACTTAGGGGCATCAAGTAGGGCGCCTCGGCGTCACACACGTTCTGCGGTAGCGCCTAACATCTCCCCCATAGCTCAGCGGTAGAGCGCATCACTAGTACCATTGGCCAATCATAGCCACCTGGTTCATGATGAGGTCAGTCGTTCGAATCGGCTTGGGGGAAGTTTTTCCTGGAGCTACCGCTGTATGCACTTTTTGCAGTTACTTCACTGACTGACCGTACGGGCTACTAATGTATTGTCTCAGTGCACAATCGATAAGATCCAGTCCCTTCGAATTCATTGCGCATAGGTTGCATGTATTCCAGGAATGCAGCAGCAGATTGCGCAGCTCGGTACATCAACTACTTCATACGCTACTAGTAGGTAAGGTTCGCCATGGGGACACAGTAAGGGAGCTATCCAACAACGCCCGATCCACCCCCTGTATTTCCTTAACGAGCGCGGCGTAATGAGGCCCAGCTGTTGAGCGGGGAATTCGAGTGTGTCCGTCCACATAGATCGCCACATCGCCACGAGGATACGCGGGCATGAATGACACCGGATCATCGGCCTCTCCGTTTACTAGGGACGAAACGCTCCGCAGAGTCACGCAGGAGGTATATTACCCAGGTCAGAGAGAATTTTGACACGTTTGTCTGCACATAAACTCATCAGTGAACGGGAATACCACGGGCGTGGGTCGAGGTTGTGAGGTAGAAAGAACGACATTGCGAGGAGACTACCGTCGGCTGACAAAGTGACCATGAAAGACGCTGTTGGCGTTCGTGAGGACAGTATTGCGTGGCGAGGGTCGTTGCCATGTCAATAAACCCTACACGACATCGATGGGGGTGTCAAGGCGCGCGGGCAGCTGACTGTCATAGCGAGGTCAAGTGGTGGGTTAGCGAGCGTGTTGTCAAAGCAAGTGCCGAGGAGCAGATACTGTCGGGTCCGCTGGGTCAGCCGCCGTTATTTAGTCAGAGGCTCGAAGAAGACCCTGACGAACAAGGTGTAGGGAGATTATCAAATTAGTCGCTGCATGCAGGTAGCCGCGAGGCGTGCGTGATACTCACTGGGAATAGACCTGAACGCAGCGGCAGCCGAATGCCCGAGGCCTCGGCCGCGACAAGGCGTGCGCAATGAATCGTCTAGTCCGGTCGCCACCCACGGCACGGCCACTAGTGACCAGTCTTCTGCCGCGGGGAGCAGCCGCTGACGTTTTCCTGCAGTCCCGCGTAAGCCCTCAGCGTTGCGCCTCGAGTGTGGGGCCGCTGGAGAGCATGCGTGCGCACGGTCGTGAGTAGCCTACATGACAGTGCGTGCGCGTTAGTGTCAAGCTGCAACTAGTTGATGTGAATGGGATGTGCGTGGCGGCGCGCCGAGACGTCACTGGAGCGCCCACATTTGGGCGGCGAACGGCTGAGGTATATTACTTGAGGCCCCTCAGGTGCGGTGGAGGGATGACCGCGAGTGACGGCACGTTTCCGGAGTGGTAACACCACGGGTTCCTCCGCAGAGAACATTGCATAAAGCAGGGCTGCTGGGGGCCACCGCGTCCATGATACAGCCACTTCGTTGATACATTGCAGGCACGGCGGTTTGCTCGCACATATCCATTGCCGCCGTGTTGTCGCAAAGCATGGGATTATACCATGTTGTAGTCGACGCCCTCGGATGATAGCCGGCGCCGTAGACAGGCTAGCGTAGTTTTCTGGCCACTGTAAAGCCCTGGTGTATAGCGAATAAGTCAATATCAGAGCCTAGTGGTACGCACTGCATTCATAGTTCCATTTCTGGAGTCTTCGGAGAGCGAAGGTAGACTACTGGACAGTGCTTTCCGGAAATTGCCCTAGACACGGATCACTGACGTCAGGTAAAGCCGCAGGAGGACTGCGGCAACAGAACGGTTGTAGAAGGAGGTGGCCATCCCTGTTCCGTACGCAGGGTGTCTGCACTTGCCTATGGCGGAAACGACTTACCTTAGGCGCTGATAGACAGGAGAGCTGACGCTATGCTGTGGATGCGACGATGACCACAGCTAGTCAGCTTCGCAGCTCATTCAGCACACAGCCTCCAGCAGCACTAGCATAAGCAATTGGAGCGCCTCTGGAGTGATCCTGTAGGTACCGACCGAGATAGGCCGGAGCTACGGGCTTTCTCCCGCTAGTTCTGCGCTTCTAAGATTTACTCCTGCGGCTGAATAGTACTTGAATTTGAGCACACCTCAGTTCCACCATTCAGATAAGTGGGAACGGCGTGCGCCGAATCCATGAGGGTCGCTACGCCGCTATTGTATAAAGGGACGCACGCACATGCTCCTGGCCACCTGGAATTAAAAGCCGCTCGAACACAGTGGACGGTGGTCTGGTTCAGACTCCGCCAACTATGGACGAGCGCCGGGAGGACACGATCCTCGGGAGGGAGTCAACGGGACGAAAATATGCGTCATTGGTATGCGACGCAGACAATCAGTGATGCTGTCAATTCTGCAGATAGACGGACCTTGCAGTCCAGAGGTATGGGTGCGAAGGGAAGGCGGCGGGCGGCTCGGAGATGACGTGTGTTGCTGGGTGGCACGACGCCTCGTAGGCTCGTGTATCTCCACCTCCTGCCTCACAATCAACACGGCACCGCCGAGCGTCTTGCAGAGTCTAGGCCGCAGCACAGAGAACGCAGTAGTAGCTCGCCGAAAGTTGCGGAGGACCGCGCGGAAGAACACGTCGCGCGTGTGAGCATGGTAGGCTGTATGCGGCACCGACACCCTGCCCGCCTGCAGAAGGCTGGGAATTCTGCGTGCCTCGAGCTGGCGATGACTCTGCTGTCGCTACGTGGTCTAGAAATCTGCGGAGTGCTGGCGTTTCGTGGAGCCCGCCTCGCCCAATACCCGGGCAGTGTTCGGTGTCAATTATAGGGCCAGACGGGCAGCGTCGACGTGTCGACTCATCCCTGTCCGCTGTGGCACCAGACCCGCACTAAACTGCAGCACACCATTGGTCCAGGGCCACTGTTTTTGGGGTCCAGCACCACTACGCGGGAGGGGCGCTCGCACTTACTCCATTTAGCAATGGGAACGGTTGTACCACGTTCCCCGTGGTGTCGCAGCTCAACACGGTCTTGCGTTGTGCAGGAGGTGGCGAAGCGTCGATTGAGCGCGGTGGGCTGCTTCGAGGGATGCATGCGGCGCATCCACTTCGCTTGACATGAACAACCTGCGGCGGGCACGTTCCGGTCGATCGCCGCCATCAGCTAAGCGGAGCGCATTGTTCTCGCGCACACAATGGCGTACGGAGGAGAGGACGGAGAGACGGTCGATAGCGCGATCGGGGAGGCGATACGGGCCATGGGTATGGGTTGAGCCAGAAAAGAAGGTTTGCAGACAAGCAGGGCGGAGAACAATGGGTATGCCGTACACGCACCGCCTTGACCTACCGGATCCGGCCGAGCATAGACCACGGGTGGGGATTGCACGATGTCCTGGGATGCCTTCGGTGGACTTGGGGGCCGCGAAAGCGTGCGGTGCACGAGGAATAGGATTCGTGATGAAGACGTAGGACTACGGGGGCATGAGTCAGAGGGGGGACACTAAAGCCACCAGGGCCCAAGCCTACTGGCTGACGAGTAGGCTTTGCGACAGTGGTGGGGCGAAGGATAATAGAGTGGCTGCGAAGAGCTGTCATGTGCTGCCAGAAATGGAGGGCAGGGGACTTCTGATATTAGGGGTGTTGGTTCCTTGACAGAGATGTGCCAAACCGCAGAGAACCGCTGAATACGGTTTGATTCTGTTGTTGCGATGGGCTGGTGTGATTATCGCGCACGGATCCTACATTCTCAGCGGAGGCGGAATGGAGAGCGGGCCCCAAGATTGCGTTCAGGAACGTGCGAAGGTGGGGTTGCGCGGACCCTTGGTGCTGATCAGAGTGCGGGGACGGGTGTCGCAAGCGGCCGAGAGAGGGGCCGAAGGACGAGCATGTCGTTGGCTGGCGGTGGCGAGGACACCGAAATAGGCCAGGGTAAGGTTGGCCGCGAAGCGTCGACGCGGGGTGCTGAGACGACTCAGCTCCGCTGCGCCGTTCCGAAGCAGCGACCGCGACGGGCGAGGCCGGCTGCGGCTCGATGTGGGCGACGACGATCGCCCACACACGCCCCGCCAGTGGAGAAGCGTGCACGGGCTGTCCGAGAGGGGCATGCGCGATATGAAATGCAGGGGACGGGGACGTGTCGGTGCCACCGCCCAGTCTGGGAGTCGCAGCACACCGCTCTGGGTCGCTCTGCGAACTACCGCGTGCGGAAAGGCGTGAAACTCGAGAAGCAGCCCAGATCAGATGTCGGGGAAACCCCCCATTGGCTGCAGGCGGGGTTCAAATGCGTACTGAATATATTCGTTGGCGCCCGCCAGAAGGCTAGGCGGAGAGCCATGCCACGGCCACGGACGCTGCCGTTTGGGGCCCCCATTGTCTGCTCCGGGCGCCGGCCGAGGCAGGCTGCTCAGACGGCGGGCCTGCCACGCCGGCGCCGGGCGGGCGGGTGGGCGGCGGGGAGAGCCTCCCGCCCGCCACAGCGAGCTCGCCGGCGCCGCGAGAGGCTCACTGGGGCAGCGGCGGGGGTCGCGCAGGAGGGCGAGGGCTGAGATTGGAATCAGATTGTGGTCGGGCAGCTTCTGGGAAGCGATAGAACGGCTTGCGGAACGTTCTACTCAGTATTACGTAAACTGTTTATCCAATTGGGGCCGCAAGCTGCCGTAACAGAATACAACAACCTATAAGTGCTTCTTACCACGCTCCACCGCGCGACCTGCCCTCTCCCCTCATCTCGCCACTTGTGCATGGCCGTACTCATGTCGTTCCGCTCTACCCTGCCCCCGACCAAAAGGCGTCGAACCGCCACCTCTGTTCTCGCTGGTGACTTTGACCCGCGTCCACCTCGCGATGTCCTCACCAGCGTCTTGAACGGCGTGCCTATCAACAAGGAGGTCGAGAAGAGCGAGGAGCTCCGACGCGAAAGGCGGCGGAAGGAGAAGGAGCGCGAACGGGAGAGAGAGAAAGAACGCGAGAAAGAGAGAGAACGCGAGAAGGAGAGGGAGAGGGAGAAGAAACGCGCAAAGTCAGACGCGAGGCCCCCAGCCCGGGTATCCGTGCCCCCCGTCGCGTCAACGTCCGTCGCTGGCGCGTCGGGGCCCCCTGCGCCGAAGATATCCGCCCCCGTGGCGCGTCCGGTCGCCTCCCCGTTCTGGCAGGCGCGTCCAACCATCCATATCACGAACATGCCGCGGTCGGTGTCCATTACTCCTCCCCCGATGGCTTCCTCGCCGCCCACAACCCCGGGCCCTTCGGTCTCATCGACCACGTCGGGCACGTCGTCGAAGCGGCCTCACACGCCGTACGATGACGAGTACGACACGCATAGCAGACAGCGCAGCGAGATGTCGCAGACACCGCCTCCCTCAGCCCCGCGCATGCGCAAGAGGCGTCAGGCAGTGCGCAAGGGGTGGAAGGGCTGGGTCGAGGGCTCGCCACCGCCATCAGAGAAGCTCATCAACTTGGACGTGGTCACGATCCTGCCACAGAGGAAGACCAGGAGTGGAAAGAGCTTCGATGCTATCGGTCTTGGAGAGGACAGTTGGGTTTAATCATTGTGAGTTTGTGGCGCGATTTAGCGGTTCGATTGACCTGATAGCGCCGCAGAGGACGCACATATGCTCATGGATCGCTCTGGCTCATAGAATAGGTAGTCCTGCTGTCTCGTTGGTGCTATGGTTTGTGTCGTTGTCCATGCTCTCCCATCTCCGGCGTTACCTCTCGAAGGTGGAAACATCCCCTTCACCGTGTTGACTCTTCCCTTCCCTACTGTGCTCGTCTCAATACGTTCCTGGTCCTCTTTCTTCCTCTTCTTCCTCCCCATAGTCGTCACTGGGCATCCACTCACTATCCGTTGGGTTTAGCTGTGCATAAGTCCATCTTGTACGCATATATAGTTGACACAAAGGCAATGCAATTCTGTAGTTATGCGAACCTACATGATCTGTGCCCATCGCAACAACCTTTGCACGCTCAGACGCGTCCCAGTTTTGGCCACGTCGCCAAGGGTCACGGTTGCCAGCGGGGCAAACAAGGTAAAGCGGCCGCGAGCGCTGCGCCGGCGAAGCTACTCAATGGTGGGAGGATGGCGTGGGAATCCCGACGCGCGCCTTGACTGTCCTGATCGCTGGCCGCAGCGCCGAGCGCCCTGCAGCCGCTGCGATCTTGTTTCCTGATCTCACAACCCCGGCCTACACGGATTTGTTTCCGCGAACCTTTACCTCCTCTCTCTCGCTGCCTACGTCGTCGAGAAGCTCTCTGCGATACACGGACAGTACCCAGCGCTGCTGTTTCCCAGGGTCCGCCCACCCGACGGACGACGAGGCCGAATCCCCGCGTCGCTGGGGCACAGCCAGACCTGTGCACCATCGTTGCCCCTAGGGTCGTGGCCAGAGAGGCGCAAGGCGGGTGCCGACGAGAAAGCGACGTGGACGGGTCGAGACACGGAGCCAGGTGCTGAAAGAAGACACTGCTCGGCCGCGCGCTACCGCAACCATGCTTAGCCACATCCCCTTCCCCGTCCTCCCAGCGCCACCGTCATGGTTCCCGGGGCATATGCTGCAGTTCCAGCGCACCCTGCCGCACCTGCTCACACGGACGGACGTCGTGCTCGAGCTGCGCGACGCGCGCCTGCCGCTCACGAGCATCAACCGAAAATTTGAAGGTGCGTGTGATCCCTCTGGGCGCGGACTTGTGGGAAGTTGGGGGCGGCCATGCGCGCGTGGGCTGGAGGCAGAGTTTTGCGCGGTGATGCTGCTGCTGACGTTATCCGCTGTGCTGCCACCTGACGCGTGCAGGGCTTCACTCGCTGTGGCGCAGCTCGCTTGCTACGCCCCGCCCGTGCCTGTGAACCCCTCCTATGACATGCGTGCAAAGCGAACAGCGTGGCATGCCGACAGCGTGCATATATGCGTCATAGCCCGTCGTTGGACACCAAGATAGGATGATGTCTTGTATGAAGTCATACGCGTCCCCCACAGCGCGCGTAGTCGCTGTTGGAAGTGCGCATATACCTCGCAAATACTGACCAACATCACGGCAGGGGCGTTGCAAATTTGGAGGCGCGAGCGAGGCGCTATTCCTGCTCGGTCATCTGCGGAAGAAGTACACAATTCCGCCTCATCAACCGCCCCCCGCCCCACAGGAAGTGGGCTGGTATGCGAGCGAATAGTAGTCTTCAATAAACGGGACTTGGTACCAGAGTGGGGCATTGAGGTGAGCCAGCACTCGGTGACCAGTCGTGCGACGTCAGATAGAAAAACTGCAGTAGCCTTTCAAACGAGCCCTAGCTGCGAAATACCCAGACCAAAGGACCTTCTTCGCGTCCTGGAACAAGCCGCGCGATATCAAGGCTCTGAACGAGCTCCTTGTCGGTACGGTGCTTTCGAGAACCAAGTTAGCGCCCATATCGATAAGTGATTGTATTTCCGCGCAGGCATCGCGAAACACAATCCACATGCGCCGGAACTCAATGTACTGGTTGTCGGCATGCCAAATGTCGGCAAATCGACCCTCTTGAATACACTGCGCAATATCGGTATTGCTGGCCGTCAGTAATCACATACAGCTTTCTGTGCTGTCCCCTCCGTCGCTAACTTTGCCTGTGCTATCCCACAGCTACTCCGAAGGCTCTGCGCACCGGAGCGCATCCAGGGATCACCCGTGCCATCTCTACGCGCCTGAAGCTCTCTGTCGACCCGCTCGTATACGCATGGGATACCCCCGGCGTAATGCTGCCGTTTCTTGGTAAAGGCGACAGCGGCGCAGAACGCGGGGTAAAACTGGCATTGATAGGTCAGCGTGGCAGTTCATTCCGGTGCCGCACGGCCTGGCGTCTTACTGACCCTTTGTCCATTCTACCACGCGATACCAGCCGGCATTAAGGAAGGACTATATGACATTGAGGCGTTGGCCTCCTACCTGCTCTATCGACTCAACGTCCTCGACCCTGCCTGTGAGTATTCGCCCTCGCACCTGACCCGCTTATTGTTGACGCCCAACGGCCCTGCACCTGCCCACCTCCTCCTCTCACAGCCCCCGCGTACTTGAAGATCCTCCCGCCAGGAACTCAGCCGCTCACGGATGTATACGAGTTCCTCGACCTGCTCGCCAGACGGCTGGGCATGCTGCGGCGAGGCGGTGTCCGCGACACCGGCCGTGCGGCTGTCTGGTTCGTGCAATGGTGGCGCAATGAAGGCGGGCTTGCTGCCGCAGCTTCACCGAGCGCAGCGGCGAGAGGCTGGGGTTTTGACTTCCAGTGGGACCTCACTACGCCGTCTCTATCGCCTACCTCCGACCCATCGGCCGGCGCCATGGCTCCCTCCGATGCGACATCGATCGGGTCAACGCAACGCGATGGATTACACAGCGATGCGGCCATACAGGCACGGATGGAGGCGTGCATTGACCAGTTCGAGCAGGAGGCCAGCAATGAAGAAGTGAGTGGCGTCAATGTGAGCAAGACGCAGGAGAAAAGGAAGGCTCGCGCAGAATTACTCGCCAGGCGCAAGGCGAAGTCAGAAAGGAAGCGGGCAAAAAAGGTAGCGGGTGCATAGACGTGCATCGACTCGCGATACATTAATGAATCTCTAATACCGGTACAGTTAGCTTGGCAACTGATCAACCACTCGCATTGCCACTCAATCATATGAACAGACATACGTTACCACTGCCTTTTACGACACACCTCGGCAAACTTCGCGCCGCAATGTACTTGTTCAGGTTCCGTGGACTTCGTGGCTATGGTACACCATTACAGCCATCGCCAATACATTTGGATGCCGGACAAAAATTAGCTGAGTAGCGATGGCCACCTGCCTCCGCCAGTTTATTTCCTTTGGGAGCCCCCGCAAACTACAACGTGTAAGATCTCCTTGCGCGGTTTTGTGGAATGCCGCGCGTCCCTTTTTGAATCGCGAATCTTTCAAGCGCGTCCAACGATGAATGGGTTGGGGACCGAGCCCTCATAATGTAGCGAACGGGCATGCGGTTCGAGCCACGATTTTACGCGCAGAATTCCCATTTCACTCAATGCGCCCCTCGGCGTAGAAGTTGGGTAGTTTCGCCGTCTACGGACGTTAGAAAGTGGCCAAAGTCTCGGTATGACAGGCATACTGTCAGATAGGACACGGTGACTCAAGCTTCAATTGAGCTCGTCGGACCCCTCCATCGGCATGCCCACGCGGGTGTCCGAATACTTCCTCATTGGTGTAGACCCTGAGCGAAGAATCGTGCTGCACGTATCTGTTGGATGACCCAGCAATCACATCTCTGATGTCCATAACGGTCTATGTCAGAGGGAGCATGTAGGCAGGCTTCGCGGTCACAGTGGCTTCCGATGCACCCGGCAGGTGAGTCAGAAGGTACATGTGGCTTCTGACTTCTCATGCGGAGGTGTCGACGGCGAGTCCATCCTGGGATAGTTGTGGCTCTTGCGCGGCTATATCGTCATGTCAGCGGCCTTCCACAACCTGTACACCATCAGCTCCGGCAGAATGCATACCAGCGATGGTTTACCGCCGGCGTGCATTGTGCCCATTAATGCGACAGCGCTCATCAAGTGTCCTGACCAGTAGGGGATCTTGGTTTGTATAGCCGATACGCAAGTCAACAATGAGGCGAAAAGAAGCGTATCCTGTGGGCCGATAATAATACAAACAATCCAGTAATATACAGTGAGGGTCCAGTGAACCAGTGAATCATCAGAAGTCCAAGTAGTCCCTATCTCCTCCTCCGCCCCACCGGGCGTTGGGAGGAATTGCTGCGCCGTACGCATCTTCCTGTACATTGTTGTCCGCATCCTTGAAAGCGAATTCACGTTGGAACTTCTTCTCAAGGCTCTGGACCAAGACGATGAGTTTATTGCACGCTGCCTCAAGCGCTGCGGTCGGCGTCATCGAACCGTCTGTCTGTATTTTGATCAGAAAGTACGGCTGCAAAGGGTGTGGGACTTTGTAGCCGGCGAAGAGGACCTGGGGCATTGTGAGGAGCTCGCTGATGCGTGGAGTCAGCGCATATGTCCTGGGATACTAGCGGCCTAGAGACTGACGCTCGGATCAGATTGCCTAGGGTGTGGTCTTGCTTCACCACCTTGATTGTGGCAGCATTGGGAATTTTGGTGTCCTCCATGACCTCGACTCTAATTGGGTATCATACGTACGTGAGAAAGGCAACTCGTTGGAGTACTGAAAGTACACGCACGGCTTCTCGCCCTCGTCAAGGACGAACAACTCGAAACGAGGCGGTGCATTCATTTTAGACTACGCTAACTGGGCTAAATGCAGATACACAGCTGAGGCAGCAACACGTCAAGACGACTGGCGACGCAGCAGCAATTCGTGAACCGTGGATGGTAGTTCACGCTGCTGGTTAGTGAGACGAGCAACCTGTCAGTGAGAAAGAGGTCAGACATGCGGCAAGTGCAATTGGTTTGAGGAAGGCTCAGGACACGTTTTATGATCACCACGCACCAGAGGTGCGGTCATTGACAATAAATAAACGCCAAAAGGCAGGCATCATAGAAGTATCTTCCGTGAAAGATAGACTTACCAGAAGCGCGAGGTCGACGCGAGGCGACAAGGGCGAAGATTGCGCGCCCCACAGGCGCCCGAACGAAGGAACTCTGGCCACAGATCAAGCAGAACCAAACATTCCGCCACAACCTGTTTCGGGAGTCTGCAAGGCCCTGGTCTGTGTACCGACACTCAACGCCTCCTCAAGGTACGTACGCTGCCCAAACTGTTGCCCGATGGCCTTCCGGTGGACTGTAGACGACGAGAGCTTTCGTTTGACTCTGCTATCTTCTCGAAAGTCCACCGTTACGACGTTGGATGCATGGCGCTAGGTTTGGATGATGCTCACATCGCGCCTTGGAACAGAAAATGCCTACACGGTTCACGAAGACTCGCAAGCACCGCGGCCACGTCTCTGCCGGTCATGGACGTGTAGGCAAGCACCGCAAGCATCCCGGAGGTCGTGGTCTCGCTGGTGGTGCGCACCACCACAGGTACGTCCATCCGTCCGTATTGCCCGAGCGACCACCAAGTTTCGCCCGTCCTTTTCAGGACCAACTTCGATAAGTACCACCCTGGTTACTTCGGTAAGGTTGGTATGCGCCGATTCCACCTTACCCGTAACCTCCAATGGTGCCCGATTATCAACGTCGACAAACTCTGGACGCTTGTGCCGGCAGAGGAGAAGGAGGGTCTGACAGAGAGCTCGGAGGTCGTACCTGTGATTGACACTCTCCGCCATGGCTACGGCAAAGTTTTGGGCAATGGACAGTGCGTATGTCGCAATGACTACTATTCAGTCGACTGAGCCCTATGTAGGTTGCCCAAGCTGCCGTTCATTGTCAAGGCGCGCTTCGTCTCCAAGACAGCCGAAGCAAAAATCAAGGAGGCCGGAGGTGTCGTCAAGCTGATTGCATGATTTTCACCTGTACTTCGTCGCGCTTGCTTCTCGTCCGTCACTTTATATCTCCCACCACATGCATATGTTTAGTATCGCGACGTCCACTATGCAAACATGCTGTACCATGAAGCCACTGCACAACGACCAAGGCTCGATGATCTTCATGTTAGTGGTAAATCACACCACACAGTTGTCAATGCCTCGCCGTCATGCACGTTGATTTTGTGTGACTGGGCATCCCCAATGAACTAGGCACGGCATACTACTTTTGCGACTCTGGACGTTTGTGATTACTCATAGAAGTTAGGCATACACAGGGCGCCGCAGATTCATGTCTCTACAGATTAGAGTACAACAGGTAATACAACAAACAACATCATCATCACATCCTCGCACTGTCCATACTTTGGAGAACACTTCGAAGCACACAAAGTAAACGTCAAGAGATCTCAGCGGTAACAATAAGCAGACACAGCGACGTCTCCGAAAGGATACGTCGCAATGAAAAGTGGGGGAGCAAGTGGAAGTAGGCAAAGCGGCATCCAGTATCGCGCCCTTGGAAGATCTAGACCATTGAGGCTACCTGAGCTTGGCCCCTCTCGATGTCGGGCTGAGGGGCTCCAGGGCGGAATGCGCGGAGGAAGCCAGGGCGAGCCAGAGAGGCAAGGCTGCCACGTGCAGGTGGGGCAACGGCCGCGGGCGGGATAGCTGGCAGTGTATCCACAGGCGATTCCGTGGACAACGAGTCGCGTTTGTCGTCGTCAACTTCCTTTGCGGGAGGCGTCGTGGTGATACGTAACATCGATGTGTATGCTGCGAAGGCGTCAACGGGAGGTCATTTTGTCATACACATGAGTGAGACCTACGTTGACGACAGACAGGGCAGAACCAGCCCTTAGCCTTGCGCTTGCGCCGAGGTGCAGGCTGGGGGGCATTGGCCTCTGAGCCAGGCACCACACCATCTGCTGCAGGCTGAGGGGTGGTACCGTTCTCGGAAGCCGGAGTGGGTTCAGTCCCAGCGGTGGCGTTCGTCTCAGTCTCCTGGTGAGTGATTGTGCCACCTGCGCCGAACTCAATCATGTTGACGGCGCATTCTCTGCAGGCAACCAAGTGGCGGCATGGGAGGAGCACAACCTCACGCGGAGACGACAGGCACAGCAGACACTCCGATGACGGCTCGTCTTCGTGCGTATCGACGGGGGAGGACACCGGGGGATAGACGTGTTGATCAACGCTCGCCCGCGCAGCAGGCGTGTGAGTGGCAGTTGTCGAGTTGGCAGAGAGACCGTAAATCTCATGCAGGTGGAAGGTATGTGGGCCGATCTGAGCATAACGTCAGGAAAGGTGTGGGAGCAACAATAACCGGGAAGTACTCACGATTGCCTCCCGCTTGACGACCTTGACAACCCATGGCCGTTTGTCTTCAACAGGCTGTCCGTCCACCTCAGGGGGCGGTGGGCCGAAGCGCACGACATGGAGATAGGTGACCTGCTCGTTTGCAGAGGGGAGCTCGTGGCCTTCCTCGTCAAGCGCAGCGAGGCGAATGACGACTTTAACGCCAACATCTGGCTCCTCGTCCTTCACGTTGCCGTCTTTCTCACCGTCTGTTGCATGCGCGGGGGCCTCTGCGTCGAGGACGGCGAGAGCAGGACCCGCGGCCGCCCGACCGTGGTTGCGCTTGCGGAAATTGAAGTGTGTGAAGCGGTTGCGACCTTTGACGTGAGCTTCCTCTCCCTGGTGTTGTTCAGCGTCTGCCTGGGTCTCCCCTGAGGTGGAGTCCTGGTCGGCGGGGCCCGTGCGAGGCTCGAAGCGACCGAGTTCGAGAGTGACACCGTCGTCGAGCTTGAGCACCTTGCCGAACCCGCCATCGACGACGGACTCGTAGATGCGGAACTTGGACTGTCCACTGGCGTCCGGCTTGCCTGCAAGGGGATGCTTGGGGTTTAGGAGTGCATGAACACTGATGCCGCACTTGGGTGCATCGCAATCGTACTCGAACTCGAGGCCGTGATGATGCTGCGAATCAGCATGCTCAGGGTCGTCCGATGGCGCAATCTCGAGCGGGGTGAGGCGCAGAGTAGGCCGCTTGAGGTTCACGAGTGCTTGCAGAGTAGTGGTAGTAGCGTTCGTCTGTCGCACCAGTATGAAGACACATAGGGGGGAGCGGTACACCAATAACTTACCTCCTTGCTTCTCGATATCCAGCTCTTGATAACCTCAGGAGTGAGCTCATCCGTACTCTTCTCATGCCTCTCCGTCCACGCAGGTCCTCCGCTCACTATCCCGATGTTGGGGCCAAAGAGGGTGTCGGACTTCTTGTCCTTCGTCGCCTCTCCGTTGCTAGGTTCGCCCATGTTGACAACGATGGTTTGCTGGGCCATTTCTGCGGCAACCCGAGAGGTGTTTGTGTTTGTGCGAGCGAGATAGGGCTGTGCGTGAAGGCGGCGCGTGCGGTTCCAAGTCGAATACTGGTTACTATCTGAATGCGATGTGGGTCAGCGATGTGGTCTCCGTCGAGCTGACCTGCAGATGACGGCTTACACCAAGTTGCGAGCGCTGCCATAGTCAGCGAGCACGAGGTGGGAGAGAAGCGAGATGAGCATCCCCTCCGAACGGCAGAGTACTCACGCTAAATGTAGCACTCTAACGCCCACGAGCGTGACTTGGATTGGCCTGAGACTATACAACGGTCATACTGTCGCGCAGTAGGTCGCCTGACAACGACCCCCTGCCCAACGCTGACTCGACCGGTGCACAATGTGTCGGAGACGGAGGAGTCACCGTGACAGTGCTGCAAGATATGTAGAAGCTTGGCAATGACCGCGGTTAATCGCCCTGGCCGAGCGCTCAATCACACTAGCTTCTAGAGTGTACCAGGCCAATAGCACATGTATTGCAGTGGGCTCTACACCAACTAACAATGGGGAAAAGTAACAGGCAAAAACAGGGAGGCACAATGCGATCCAGGCGATAGCAGCACAGTGAAACTCTAGTCTACAGACAACGTCGACAATCTAATCCGTCTACACCAGCGGCGCCTGCTGAGTACCCAAAACGTAGCGGACGAGAGGAGAAAGGAGGTCGGTCGGTCATCAGGTCGTTAAACAAGCACTACGAGACCTTCTACTCAATGCGCCTAGCCTTGGGCACCAGCGCCCATATAATAATCATCGTCGACATCATCGACACAATGCTGTCCAAGACCTCAGTCACGACGCCGCAGATATAGGCGGGAAGCACTTACAAGGGTTGTAGACTGGCAATACCAAACCTGCTCGATATCAGGCCGGTGATGAATGGGAGAACGGCACTGCCAGCCTGGCCGACACCGCCTATGTAGCCCAGGCAACCAGTCAGCAGCCACTTGGGCAGAATACCCGTGGACTGGTTCATCAACACAGGATAGATGGGTCCCATGAGAAGCCCGACAACGGATACAGCGATAGCGTTCTCGATGAGTGAGGGCACCACCCATACAGTGATCTCCAAACTACGTGATATTCAGCAAATACATAAACGGTTCAAGAGCGAGAGCCACATACATGATGACCACGATTGAGTAGTACACAATTACCCAGCGTTCGCCGAGCTATTTGGACGAGGTAAGCTTGGCGGATGAGGAGCACAGAAGACAATTTACCTTTCGGTTGAGCTGCATGAGCAAGATACGTCCAAGCATCAGACCTAAACCATGATTGAGTACGCCTATTCAGTAAGGCTACAGACGGTCACATACCACCAAAGAATCCCGACGATATGTACCCAGCGCTAGCACCTCCGCCGCGCTGGTCCTCGATGAAGGTGACGATCCAGCCTACCAATACCACTCAGTCAGACGCGAGTACGATGCCACACAAGCGACTCTCGTACCTCCAATGGATACTTCTACGCCAACGTAGATGAGCGAGAAGATAGCCAGGTAGTGAACTTCCTTGAGCCGCATGATCTGGCGGTAAAGGTTCTCCTGAGCTCCTGTATCCTCTGGAACTCGTCCAGCCTCGCGCATAATTTCTGCAGGCATTCAATATTTCATAGCTAGACATCGACTCCAAAGACTCACCATCCTGGTTCTTGAGTCGGAAGACTCCCCAGAGCAAGAGTAGATTACTGATAGCGATACCCGTAGAGATGAGGTAGTGGAAGGACCAGTGCCGGGCAGAAGAGAACTGCGTTGCTACCAAAGGCGCGACGAGCGCTCCGGCACCTGATCAGCGGACATCAGTCTTAGCCCCCAATTCATTCACTTGCGGATCCATACCGTAGGAGGCATGCAAGAAGCCGTAGTACACATGTGCTCGCTCCTTCATGTTTCCCACATAACCGTTGCCTTGGGCGTTCTGCAGCGAGATACCATATCCCGCAAACACGAACGCAATACACATCACCCAGAAGGGTCCCCCGGGAGCCATCATAGCGTATCCTATGAGTTGGATTACGGCACCTGAGATAGGTCAGCCTTCCATGTCGACGAGCGGATCAGGAACTGAGCCGTACCAAGTACGAGAACCTGGGCACGCGCATAGTCGTTCATTATTACGTGCATGCCAGCCATGCGTGATGCACGCACCTTGCCTAGCCCAAGTTTGTGCGTCAACCACACGTTCATCACCGCCCCACTCAAGAACCCCTTTGGACGCGTGTCAATGTGCAACACCAGCTCTTTCAGTAGCTTTCAGCGTACCACACAGTTCGTCACGAAGAGCATAGACACGATCGCAAAGCCAATCTGGGCAAAGCACGCGAGCGCGTTAGTCGCTCCGCGGCAATGATGGGCAGTGAAATGGTAAACTCACGTGGTAGTTGCGCTCAATCCTCGGCAAAAGTGGACCCGTCGTTCCGTCGTTCCAACCCTCCAAGAAGAACGAGTAGCAGAGAGCGAAGAACTGGAGTCTGGCGTTGCGTCGGAAGGCTGCGCGCTGTGCGGGCGTGAAGACTGGGGCTGCAGCACTTTCGGCGGTGAAGCTGACGGATGGGGGATAGGATGCAGGAGCGACTTCAATGTCCGCAGTTTTGTTGAGGGAGAGTTGGCTTGAGACTGGGGCGACGGCACTTGACTGAGCGTTGAGACGTTCTTCGATGGGTGGTAGGACCGGCAGCTCGATCGCCTCTCCTGCAATCTGTGAGATGCGAGAGAGATCTGACCGCCTGCGAATCCGCTCCAGGCTTGCTGGAACAATGGTTGAAAGGTCGAGTGAGGATGCTGATGCGTTCGCCTCGGTTTCCAGAGCAGAATCAGGGCCATACGGGGAGGCCTTGAAGACAGTGTGTTCCGCCCTCAGAGCTCGGAGAATCTCTGCACGCTTGTCTGCCGCGCTGCTGGTTGACCCTGTGGACACTTTGCGAGAAGCGGCAGCGGCAGCGGCTGAAGATGTTTCGACAATCGGGTGAGACATCGTCGCGAGTGTTGAGATGAAGGCCAGAGGTCAGCGTGGGGAGTCGGCGTCGTGCGTTTTGCGGGTCTTATACCCGGAGCAAATTAGTGTAGCGCATGGAATTCGAGACTGGACTTTCGGCCCCGCCTCCAGGTTCAAATACATAATGATGACGATAGATCTCGGATTGCAAGACGCGCCATTGAATCAGCCTGACAAAAGTCGGAGTGCAGGGATAGGAGACCGGTGACCACGGTTATCGGTCCGCCGGCAAAGGTATCATGGACTTTTCCGCCAATGGAAAACATCCATCATGTCTCATGAAACTGGTCAGTCGGACAACTTCACGAAGACGCGAATTGGCAGAAAGGTGGATAACTCACCTCATCCCACTGCCTATCCCCCAATTCATGCTTCGCATTTCCTTCCTGAACGAGAACGTTCTCCAGCGTGCCCTGATCCATATGGTGGAAGAGTCCAACAGTTGACGCGCCGGGAACTGAAGCAGTGATGAGACAGTCAGAGCCTCGAAGCTCGCCGTACAGTAGTGTGTCCTCGCTGCTACAGGGCAGCAAGAATGACCAGCCTTGAAGGAGGGTTCGAGGACGAACCTGGAGTTTGGGAAGCTACCATATCAGGCATCCCCGATTATGTAGATTGGCTTGTTACTGAACGCCTGCCGTCACCCTCCGATCCGCCATCATGGTCGCCCCGTTGTATACGACAGCCTCTGGGCTGCTGTTCCATGCTGGTAAGATTCTAGTCCTGACTGTTGGCCTCCCCGCAAGAGGAAAAACCCATATATCGCGTGCGTTGGAGCGCTACCTGCGATGGACGGGTGTCAAGACGCAGGTCATCTCATTGGGAGACTACCGCCGCAAGGTGATAGGAGGAACCCACAAGTTGCCGCCCGATTACTTTACACTAGGTAAAGCAGCATATGCAGACACACATACAGCTGAGCAGATACAACAGGCGAGAAGAGCCCTGAGACGATCGCCCTGCGAAAGAGGATTTCGGACGGTTGTGAGCAGCTCATATGGGACTTCTTCAACGCGAAGGGCCAGGTGGTGATCTACGATGCAAATAACGGGACTAAGGAGCGACGCCGGAGCATTGCAGAGAAGTTTGTGGCTGCCGGTATCCATGTCATCATGCTAGGTCGGTTGGTCACGAGTTTCTGTTCATCCGTCTCGCTGAACAGCCCAAAGAATCTATTTGTGATGATGAGGAGATGATCCTCGCGAACATACGCAGTGTGAAGATCTCGTCTCCAGACGTGCGTCCCGTCCCATGTCCTTCGTCCGGGACACTGAAGTGTCACAGTATCGAGGATGGGACCAGGACAAAGCTGTACAAGATTACTATAAGAGGATTCGAGATCATGAAGTCCACTATGAGCCCGTTGAAGAAACGGACTATCCTTCAATCCGTATCAAGAATGTGAGAATGTTTTCTCTCATCGTCACTTGCTTCGCGTGGGCTGACGTCATGTAGGTCGGTGATAATATCATGGTCAATGTAAGTGTATAGATGAATAGATCAAGATATATTAAGTCACTCACTCGTCTTCAGGACATCCGTGGCTACCTCCAGGTAAACATTAGTGCATACGGACGACCCGTGCAACCGAGTTGACTCCAAGAACTAGTCAAGGATCGTGTTCTTTCTGATGAATATCCACAACCGGTTCCGGACGATATACTTTGCTAGGGTAAGCTCGCCCGTATAGTATTGTCCCATCTCTTACGAACATATACCTCCAGTCGGGGCAATCGCTCATAGAGCATTCGTACAAGGCCGACTCCGATCTCTCTCCAGGAGGGTGGGAGTACGCCGAGAAGCTCAAGGAATTCGTCTTCAAGCAACGTGCAAAGACGCTCGAATCGCGAGGCATGGACCCTACAACCCGTAGGCTAGTGGTATGTCCCTTTTGAGCTCATTGGCTCTCCGAACCCGACATATTCGATAGATATGGACGTCTGCGCGGCGGCGTTCGCACCACACGGCGTGGCCCTTCCTCACCACAAGCCCGAACGACCCATCCCCACCATCATCTGTGAAGGTTATGGAGCGCCCCCAGATGTCCGAGATCAACCCCGGCGTGTGGGACGGTCTGACACCAGACGAAGTGAGGAAGTACTACCCTGATGAGTGGGAACGCTTCGTGAAGGATCCGTACGCGTACCGAGCACCGAGAGCGGAGAGCTACCACGATCTCTGCGGTGAGTCGTGCACGCCCCACTTCCAGGATGACACCTGATATGGTCATTTGTAGTGCGCCTGGAACCGACACTCATAGAGCTCGAGCGGCAGAAGGAAGATCTGCTCATCATTGGGCACGCGTCCGTCATCCGCTGCATTCTGGCGTACCTCATCGGTCTGCCGGCGTCCGAGATCCCCGCTATTGAGGTTGCACGTGGAGACCTGTTGGAGGTGATTCCGACGTCGTACGGCGTGTACAGCCAGGCGTATCACTTCTGGGACGGGCCCGGGCGGAGTGATACGAACAGCGGGGGTGCGGACGAGAAGAACTTTTACGAGAACTACGCGGAAGATACGAAGGGGAAGCGGCGGCCGGAGATGGAAAGCATTGAAGTGTGATGACCTCGAACACAGCACAAGGAAGTATGTAACTGTATCATTGGATTCGTTGGTTTGTCATCATCATATACGTCACAAACAAGGTCTTTCGTTACACCGATACGGATCGCACGCTCGCCGTGCCCTCGGCCTTTTCATCGCTCTTTCTGTCGAGCTCGTCTTCTTTTGTGGATTCTTCGTTAGAGAAGGCATCACTCATGCCAGAATGATCGATCTCCTGGAACGTCTTCGATGCACCCGCTGCGGGGAAGACTTGGTTGAGAGACCAGTAGATGACGGCGGACACCCCGAAACCCGTGAAGAAAGACATATCGTATATGTGGATCGCCGCCTCGGGAACGGAGCGGCCGGCTGAGAGGGACGGAGATCAGACTGCGTACGGCGGTGATTACAGGGAGAGCGACTTACTGGCACCTGCGAAGCCAACAACGTTGATGAGGATGCCTGCGATGTATGCTGCGTAGGCCCTGCAACACGTGAAGTCAGTGATGACGGGCGGAGATCATGTCGAGTAGTGCTACCTGAAGTTGATTCCGAAGGTGTACGCGTACCACCCTTCCTTCCTGGCATGGTAGAGATCGCTGACACGGTAATGCCCCTTACGGATGATGTAGTAGTCCGTGATCTAGGGAGAATTAGCACAGGACGGGAAGAAGTACAGCAACCGTACCATGACGCCTGCGATAGAGCTCAGGAACACCGAGTACGCAGAAAGATACGTCGTGAAGTTGTTACTACTCTTGAGCAAGTTCCAAGGCAACATGCACAGCCCAACTATAGCAGCAACATATCCGCCACGTCGAATATTCTGTTTCAGTATGGTTCATTTCACGGGGGCTCAACAAATGAGAGACAGTGCGCACGATGAATCGCGGAAATAGCGCTGTAAGGTCACAACCAGCACTGATCGAATTGGCGGAGATATTCGTCCTGCGACGATGAGGTGTAAGACATGTCAGAACCGAAGGGTGCCACGAAGCGACGTACCCGAGCTAGAGTAGGGAAGAGTCGGTCAGACGCCATTAGTCTGTACGCCGTCAATGTAGCAGACGTATCATACCTGAGCGATAATGAACGCAGCGGCGATGAACCAAACCTAGTACATGCCATATGAAGAGGTGAGGTATGTCACTAGAGATGAATCCACATACCCCAAACCTAGTGGCATGCGATGGGCTGTCGTCGAGGAACATGCCCAGTAATGTTATGGGGGACCACACCGGTTGTCCGTATATCGCTTGCGACGAGGAACTGACTATAATGCCGAGGAAGCTCACAATACTGAAGCCAAGCGGTACGGCTATGAGCTGAGGCCATAATGCATCTCTCGGTTTTCTCGCCCGCGACGCGAAGTCCGGGGCGTTCCTGGGCCCCAAAGTACCAGTCAGCCAGACTCTCGTTATACGTCGAAGGTTATACGTACGTGACAAGTGTAGCCATGTTACTCACGCACGACATAAGGTTCGCAACGATGGCCCAGCCAAGGGAAGAGCCGTGGACCTTCGACGGCTGCCGTACGATGGGGCCAACTCCGTGGGCCTTGACGATACACCAGATGAAAAATGTGATGCCGGCGATGGGGACAACCACGGCCTTCAGGGTAAAGAGGTGTCGCACTTTGTGAATGGGCATCCAAATGGCCGGTAAGGAGATCAACCAGAAGAGGAAGAAGCACATGAAGTCGCGCGTGTTCGTGCCCGATGATGCAGGCATTGAGTTTGCTGAGGACGTAATCAACATCTTCAGAGCTCTTTGTGGGCGACAGACACTTACGAATATTTTCGACGCTCGGCCACATTGCCCTGAGCATCACCAGAACGCATGTCCCTCCTATACTAGCCTGTACGCCATACCAAATACTTCGTGGTCCATCGATGATCAGTTCGTTGGAAGACTCCAACCCTAGAACCACGCACTCACCATGCCATAGCCGCTCGGTTGAACACACACCACAGGCTACCCCAGATACCAAAGCTTGCCCGAGCCACGACGGGGAAGGTTATATGAAACTTTGCGCCTGGACGTGCGTTCAGCACGATGAAGGGTGCGACAACCCCATAGCCAATCCAAACGCAGATCCACGCCTGCCACCAAGACAGGCCTGCATCTACCATGGACGATGCAATTTCCCATCTGAACCAGCAGGTTGAATGCCTACTCAGCGACAGAACGTAACGCTACCTACGTGTTGATATTGAAGCTGTCCGCCACCCAACTGAGAAGAGACGATCAATTGTTGCTTCCGCGATGCTTTCGGCGAGGATGTGAAATGAACATGACA
This sequence comes from Fomitopsis palustris, assembly GCA_029783445.1. NCBI lineage: Eukaryota > Fungi > Basidiomycota > Agaricomycetes > Polyporales > Fomitopsidaceae > Fomitopsis > Fomitopsis palustris. The sequence continues at coordinate 822,374 of JARAOQ010000004.1, forward strand.
TACAAAGCGATAAAATTCCATGTCCCCCACGTCCGCTTCTCCGGGGATACAGGGTAAAGGTCTTCGTTCTATCAGCCCAGATTCCGAAGTTGTGAGCGCCGTACTGCTTTCAGACGGAAGCAAATACCCATACCGTGAGGAAGCCTTCGGCGTACGATAAGTCCCGTCGAGACTCGTCCTGGTCGACTTCGAGCCGACGAACGAGCCGCTGCAAAGATGTCTTCACGCGCACGCCCATGGTCGTAGCAGATCCGGTCAAAGACTACGGCTGGCCCCCATGGTATCGACCCCCTCGCGAGATATACGTCTCCACCGGTTCAATTTGATGACTCCGACTGGGGAAAAATCTGCGCGGCAGATAGACGCATGGTCTCTGGGCCTCGAGTGGTACACAGTTCAGAGATAAGGGGGCGCTTGTGGTTTGGGCGCGTTGGCGCCCGCGTTAGCGATGTCGTTCAGTGGCGGCCCTGTCCGAAGTGTAGATAGCAAGGGCTCGCGTAGATAAACGGTGTTGATGGTGCAATTGGATTGCTCACCTCTACTCATCGAATGTGCGGCGTAGACTTATTACTTAGACGTTGGGCATGGCGGCACGACACGTGTTCAAGTTTCCGCAGCGCAGTGGACTGTATACTCAGGATATACTCAGGATGTCTGGTCATCGAGGTCTTCTTCTACGACTACTTGCCTATAACTCCGAATCAGACTTCAACGAACACGCTTCCAAGCTTCACGTTTTGCATTCGAGAGGTCCTACATTCTCGTAAAGCACGTAGCACTGGTGAAGTTTAGACTGCTGATCTCTAGCTACCTTCGCGTTCGGCTTGGTAATGATACAAGCGAGGCATGATCACTTCAAGCATCCCACAATCGCACCACGGCGCGAAGAACTTCTTCAAGACGTATAGAGCGGCATCCAAAACAGGGTCTGCCATATCGTCTTCACCGTTGAGGTAGAGCAAGACACCAAACTTGGGACCAGTGGGCGAAAATATTGGCCTGAGCTGATCAGTGAGCCGGAACTCTCGGGCTGTCGCTGGTTGGGCGAGAGGAGCTGCATCACTACAGGGAAACTCGTTGAAATTGAATGCAATGTGCAGCTCGACTGTCTTTAGCTGAGCGCTCCTTATGCTGGAAAGAGTGTTTGTGAGGGTGGTGATGGTCCAATCAAAGGCAGGCGTGTCCTCTGCGACGCATATTGCCAAATCTAGAGAGGATAATACCGGGGAAATAAGGGGATACACATGACCTGGATGACAATCATGGGTTGAGCATGCGGCCAGCAACAAAGAATATAGTCTACCTGGCACAAATACGGTCATATAGACGGTTCGCAACTCCAAGGCGGCCGTCTCCATGAAGTGATCAGCGGTGAGTCCGACGGTCGCGCCAGGATCCTCTGGAGGATGCAAGACGAGCTGTTCAAGGGTGGTGACGGCTGAACCCATGGCCAACCACGCAAGTAGCGGTTCTGCAAAAGAACGAGGCACCTGGTACGCGCCGAGAGAGTTGAGGCTGAACGGAGGTGACAAGGATCCGCCTGATGTCACAACGCTATGTGCATCTCCGATGGTTGGAATGTGAGGCCTTCCAGGAGGCGATGACACATACAGCGTCTTCAGCTGGGAGAAGTGACACACGAAGTCTTGGAACTCGTAGAAGGAGCAGAAACATTGGACGTATACGTGTAGACGGGTGAGTGTGGAGTAGCTAGTACAGATGGCAAGGATAGATCGGCCGTAGTCATCCAGGCCAATGGACGATATGTAGAGCTCCTTCATATTTCGACTGTGTTGCGAAAGATGCTCGCTGGTAGCGAGTTTGCTGCAGGTTGTCTTGTCTAGATGCAAGGTCGTTAGATGAGGAAATGCGTCGGTGAGCTTGCGCAGTTCATGAGCATGGTGAAAACAACAATCATTGAGTTCCAAACGTGTCACCGAGGTTAACCGTTTGAGGCGGATGAAGAAGGTGGGATGGGGCCTACAGATTGTCCAGTCGGCATTGAATATTTCTATCACCTCCAGCGAGGGCAGATGGGAAGTCGATATGCGGAAGGGTAGTGTGTGGATGAGTGGTTGCCGACTCGCGCCACCTACAAGCAAGGTTTTGATGCCATCTTGCAAATAGAAACCCCTCGTGCTTTGAGAGGACAGGATGCGACACACAAAATCGAAGTCGCGCCCGCTCTGAAGATACATTGTATGTGACGGCCGCATCACTCTGACGTGGCGACAGGCTGGCAAATCGCGGAAGCGAGGACATGTTAACGAGCAGCTCAGAAGTGCGTGCAGGTTATCCCATAGGTATTCAAGGATGTGATTGACCAGCTCGGACGGCAGGAAGGGCGTCATCTGTGTCGTGCGTTGATCGCAAAGTTCAGTGTCATGGGACGGTAAGTGCATGCATGAAGGGCATACGTCAATGCGAGGCCGATAGAGCAGCTGCGATGTATTTGTTGTTGCGATAGATAGTGTTCAACGGCCAGAAGATAGGCTAGCGCTGGCCAGGAGCAGTGGTCGCGACGCAGGTCCGTGCGCGCTGCATCGCTACTACCGGCGGTACCGTGACTGTGACCCACTGCGGTGGCCTTCCTAGTATGTACACTGGACTTTTCTCGGCAAAACGGTCAGGTTCATCCCAGCAATATGTAACGTGAGAGGAGGGCAACGTACTAAGTATACTCTCAGTCATGGAAAAGAAAGCAAAGTGAAGATGGACGAGGGAGTAGTGGGTCTCATGGATCGCCGACGCTATTTAATCAAAGTCCAGGACATTGAACGTTCCCCGGTGCTAGTCCAGCTGTCCAGGAATCATGTTGGGTACGGTATTGGCATTGGCATTCTTTGGCCTTGCATCCTTGACGACGGCAGTTCCAACTCCTGCTTCGATTAGCAGCGACCTCACGCTCCTGTACTACAACGATGTCGACTGTAAGTGTCCGTGCACTCGTTCGACCATTTCATCGAGTTGATCCTCTGTATTATAGTATATACTCAAACTCAACATCGAAGTGTACTCCTGCTGACACCCAGGTCTCTAGATGACGCCGTCACCGCATGCAGCGCACTGTCGGAGGCACTATTACCGCTCAACGAGACCTTCTTCCACGCGGATCTCCGATACCTCCTTCAATACCAGATCTACGAAGGTGCATACCCAGAAAGTCAGCGATACTGGGTCTCCCCCGCGGGTTCTACTTGTCAGGCTGTCGACTCATCTGGTTCAGTCGCCTCTGTCTCTTGTGATCTCCAACTCCCCACACTGTGCACTCAGAGCGCTGCTTACGGAGCATCACCGGAATTGTCCACTCTCCTCTCTGTACAAACCAATGATCTGACTATTACGGGGTGAGTGAGTTCTCCCGGTATTATAGCGATCAATGAGACTCGTGTTCACTTACACCTACACGACATAGGTTCCGAGACCAGGTTTCCTTCCGATTCGAGGGTATCCCGTACGCAGATCCACCTGCGCGGTTCACATACCCCACCCCGTACACCGGGAACAAGACATTGAATGCGACAGCGTACGGCCCGATCTGCGTTCAGGCAGGCACGCCACCACCCTACAGCAGCGAAGATTGTCTATTCCTGAATGTATGGACACCGTACATCCCAGCCGATCCCTCTGCGACCCCGGAGCGCCTCAAACCCGTCTTTTTCTACATTCATGGTGGCGCGTACACGAGCGGGGCGGGGTCTCAATATGATGGCGGCAACATGGCCTCGCGCGGCGACATCGTCGTCGTCACTATCAATTACCGGCTCTCCACCCTCGGTTTCCTCGCGCTCGAAGATGGGTCGACGAACGGGAACTTTGGAATAGCAGACCAGATCGCGGCGCTGGACTGGGTACACGAGCACATCGCCGCGTTCGGTGGGGACATGAATCGCATTACAATTTGTGGCGGGTCCGCGGGGGCCGGCGCCGTGCGCGCACTCATGGGCTCGCCCCAGGCAATCGGGAAGTATGCTGCGGCGGTTCCGATGAGTAATCTGGCGGGGTCGAACTACGCGACGACATATTCGCTGTATTACACAATCCCGGAGGAAGTGTATGTTGCGGCTGACCCGATCCTCGAGGAGATTAATTGCACAACCAGTGATGCGCTGGCCTGCCTAACGGCCTACGACGCTTATAGTCTTGTCAATCTATACAACGTTGCTAGGTGCGTCGTGCAGCGCGAACTTGGGAGTAAGCCCTACTAACAACTATGGTAGATATGTGGTTGTAGATGGGACCTATATCACAACGGACCAATTGATCCTCAATGGGACCGGGCACGTCGCCAACGTACACACAATGATGGGATACATGCGAGACGACGGTGCTGCATTCATTGGGTATCCGGTATGTCATATGAGTTGACAAGCCCTTGGCGCGGTAATAATCATTCGGCGCACATGCGTTTCAGACGAGCGATAACCTGACTGCGGCGTTGCTTGCTCAGTACCTTCCTACGAGCGTTGCCAACAATTCGTTATTTCCGATCCCGGCGGGACCGAATGCCACGCTCGATGTCTTCAATGTCACGGCGCGGGTCGCATCCGACATGGAATTCCGCTGCCTGGACCAAGCGACGGCTTACTCGGGCGTACAGCACAATCTGTTCGAAAGCATCTGGTTCTACCAGTTCAACAGGAGCTACCAAGGCTCTGGGTTCGACCCGAACTACCCCGTGTGTGATGCCCCGAAGACTCTCGAGCACCCGTATGGCGACCCGTCTATGGAGTATTTCAAGTACGCCTTGTTGAAGTTGCACGCTCTGGGACTCACCGCTTACTTGTGTTCGTTAGGTGTCACTCTGGTGAGGTTAACTATGTCTTCGGGATCTTGCCTGCATCAATGCCGTACCGCGACGACGAGGATTTGCCGTTCATGCAGCGTATGGTCGACATCTGGACGGCGTTCGTCCGCACGTACAACCCGAATCCAGACCCCGCCTATTTGGCTGTCAGAGGCTACAACAGCACGCTCGCTGCTGTTACGGAACAGGCTCCCTGGTATCCGGTAACCGCAGAGACGATGAATAGCACGGCTCTGAGAACCCTCCAGTGGACGAGTATCAATACGCCTTTGGCGGAGCAGGCACAGTGCGATTACTTGGGATACCCATTGGATTACTTCGACGGTTAATGGATCAGAGGTTCAAGCGCTCATCGCCTACCCCAAGTACGGAGCTAGCTCTGCCACTCTGATACTCAGTAGGAATTTCCCGGATATGTCTATGACATATATAGCGGACGTACATCGCTGCCCGTGCATGTCAGTAGTTAGCCAACGCTGAACGGTGATCAAGGATCTCTGAGTATTTGCCGAGGTTCATTGGATGGGAGAGAGATGACCTTGGATCTTCCCGTCCAGATTCATGATCAACATGCCGGGTGGCCTCAGTGGCCCTGTTCGCCGCATACACATCTGCCTGCTACAACTACCTATTCGACCCATTCTTCCATTGTGTCAGCAAGCTGATCTTTGCCATCGCGTCGGGCATCTGTATCATGACGGTGTGCGGCAAGACATCTGCCGTTAAATGACCGATGTGTCCACAGCGGAGGCGTCTAATCACCAACCTCCTGCTTGCCATCTACCTCTTCGCCCGTTTCGACGTTCTGCTACTCTCGATGCCCAGACAGCGTCTTGCGGAATCTTAGCTCTACTATCATGGCGCAGAACGCGTACTCTTACCCTCAGTCTGGTATGACGACCCAGTATGATCCCCGAAGCCAACCCTATCCGTACCAGGCTTACCCAAGGCAGCAGCCGCATCTTCCCCAACAGCAAGTCTACGGGCAGGCACAGGCAGCTGCTGCCCACCCGTATGCACCTCAGTCGTACACTGGAAACATTCGCACAGGAGCTGCAAGTCCTGCTACAAGATCGCCTCTACCTGCTCCGCCTCCACCCGCCAGCTACGCCCACCCTGCCCAGCCACCATATACCCCGCAGTCCGGCTACTCCACGCAGCCGTCTTATACGCCATCGTCGTTTGATCAACGGGGGGCTTTGTCGCGCTTTCAGACACCGTCGCCCGTGTCCGGGAGACGGCCTCTCCCAGACCCAGGGCGCGCAGTGCGTAGCAACTCGGTATCACATCAGTCTCTTCCCCAACCTGGGCCATCGCCTGTTCCACGGACTCCCGCTCATCGCCCTACAGTGTCGGTATCATCTATCCCTACACCTCCGGCAAGGCCTGTGTCACCATCGTCACAAGGCGCACCGCCTCCGAAGACGACGACCGCGACGAGCCCTCCCCGTCCCTTGCCTCAGCCCTCTCTTCCGCGGTCAGTGGGACAGTCCAACCTCGCGAGAAGTCCGAGCCCAACGAAAGCCTCGTTCGACGAGGCAGCGAACGCTGTCCCGAGACCCGGTGCGCAACAGGTAGGACCGATATCCACCCCTGCGGCAACACGACCATTTCCCGAGTCCGTGCTGCCGCCTGCCGCCCCGCCGGGGCAGAAGTTCGTTCCACATTGGAAGCGAGCCCTCCCCACGCCTGGTCAGCAGTCGCCGCAGATTGAGCGACGCAGCACTGTGTCCGGATCCGGACCCACGCCACCTCCTTCCATTCGTCCCCTCCCTCAGTCACCGAGCACACATGCCCGGGGTCAGTCAAGTCAACAGGGCTCACGTCCTTCTACGAGCCAGGCCAACTCACCGCCTCGGAAACTTCCCCAACCCAACGGACGGCCGCTCACACGTTCACCCAGCCCGACGCGTCCATCACGCGCAAACTCCACAGGGAGTTCTGATGACGACGATATTGCTGGCAGTGCGTTACTATCGCGCCCTCAGGACTGGCCGAGTCGGTCTAGCCCCCAGTACGGCGTTCGGGACCTCCCTGCCCAGATCCGCGCGAGCCCGAGCAAAGACTCACAGAAGAGTGCGACCTCGCGGATGGCGGAGCTCTCATTGCATGATAGCGGAGGCGTAGAAGAAGCACAATACCGGCCTCCCTCGCGCCATGGTCATTCTCAATCCGTGCCTGCTGTATCTTCGCAGCCGCCCCAAGCGTCGCCCATAGCCAGGCGTTGGCCGGCAGGATTGCCACATCTACCCCGGGCTCCGGCTGCCTTGGAGAGCCTCGATGATGCACCTCCTCCATCCCTGAGACGCTCCCCGTCGCCCATACGACAAGCACCGACCAGTCCCTTGCGCGGCGCGCGACGGCCGTCTATCCGTACCAATGAGTTGTCTCGTCCCCGCCCAGCAGCAACATCGCCAGAAGCCCGGCAATCTCCCTATGACTCGCCCGCGGATGCCACGCCGCCGCCCTCAGGCATGTCGGATAGCTCCGTCTTCACGCTGTCGGCGTTCCCGCGTCCTCCATCATTTGCACAACCGCGCCAGCCCATTGCTTCCCCTGCACCTGTTGTAGCGACGTCTTCGCCGGCGCGGCCTTCGTACCACTCGGCTGATTCTACAACTTCTGTCTTCACTCTGTCGGCCTTTCCGCAGCCACCTCCTGTCGTTGTTGAGCCTCCTCCGCGCAAAGAGTCCCTGGGCCGTACGCAGAACAATAGGACACCGGTGCCACTCGCCAGGGATGCGCCCAGTCGAGATGGAGGCAGGACGCGCCAGCAAGTCTCCTTTCCAGCTAATGCGGATTCGGATTCGGATAATGAGAGTGCAGTCCCTACGTTCTCCATCAATGTTTCGGGTGCAGACGACGAGGATGTTGGTGGACCCGTCATCAACATATCTGGTGCAGATGACGATGCCCAGGGCCTGCCAAGTATCTCGATCGGAGGCGCAGATGACGACTCATCTACGCCATCCATCAGTATTGGAGGCTCATCGGTGGGACCTAAGAAGGTGAAGGCGAACTTAAGAAGCCCGCTTGAACGTGTCATCAGAAAAGGTCCTGGGCTTGCTTGCGGGGGATGTGGCGGCGCAATTGTCGGGCGGACAGTGTATGCAATGGGAGCGAAGTGGCATCCAGGCTGCTTCCGGTGCTGTGTGTGCGACGAATTGCTGGAGAACCTGAGCAGCTACGAACATGAGGGTAGGGCCTATTGCAACTTGGACTACCACGAGGTGTGCATATACACTAATTGCTTGGGTGCCGCCCGTGCTGATGATACGATAATGCGACGCGTCACAGCTGTTCGCGCCCAAGTGCTACCACTGCAAGACGTCGATCATCGACGAACGTTTCATCACGCTGGACGATCCCGAGCTTGGCAAGCGCACGTATCATGAGCAGCACTTCTTCTGCGCGGAGTGTGGCGATCCGTTCTTGGATCCCAAAGGCCCTTCGGGTCGACCGGCAGGGGGTGAGTATAGTATCTGGTCCCCCTCCTTGATGCTCATGTTCTCCTGTTTCTCAGGCGGACAGACGTTCTCCGGAGACGGCGATTTTAGCGGTGGTGAGGATGGCGTTGGATTCACCGTATATCGGGGGCACCCGTATTGCGAACAATGTCATGTGCGCTTGCGTCTCCCGAAGTGCAAGAAGTGCAAGAAGCCCATCAGAGATGGGACGAGAGCGGTAGAGGCGCTCGGCGGGAAGTATTGTTGGGAGTGCTTCACGTGTGCGGTAGGTCATCTCCCCGTACGTCTCGAGATCAGCTGGTTTACTGATGACCTACGATGCACCAGAGCTGTGACCAGCCATTCGAAAACCCGTCTTTCTTCCAACGAGACGGCAAGCCGTTCTGCGAACGATGTTTCAGTATTATGATCAAGAACGAACTGTAACGACCTCGGACTGCTGCTTTGTGATTGATTTGCTATACGATTGTCACCTCGTATTTATGAATGAGTGCTAATGCATAGGCATGCTGCCTATAGCGGTGTACCCCAGGCCAGCCGTATCGTAGATATATATGTAGTTGATGAATGAAACGATTGTACGATTCTATCTCTTGCTCGCTTTGCAGCGTGCTTAGCCACTCAGTGGGATGATTGTCCGACAGTTGCTGACAATCGTCATCTTGCCTGGGACATACCAGAGCATCCAGTGGTGCGTTCGTCTGACACACGCAATTGAAGTCACTCGCGAAGGGTACGCATCGTCCTCCTTGTGGTTGGTAGAACCTAGCAGTGTGCATACATACGTCCCAATATGACATCCCGCTGCTTACCCGTAATAGTTCAGAGGGTAACCCAAGTAATCGCACTGCGACTGCTCTGCGAACCCTGTATTGATACTCGTCCACTGCAGCGTCCTGAGCGCGGACGTATTGAAGTTGGACGTCGTCACCTGCTCCCACGGCGCTTCCGCGGCGATCCCTGCGAGTGTTGTGTTGTAGCCTCGCACGGTGAGGTATTCCGTGGCAGGGTTTGGGTTGTATGTTCTCGCAAATGAGGTCCAGACGTCCACCATACGCTGCATGAAAGGAAGATCGTCGTTGTCGCGGTAGGGTGTTGAACTTCCACCGAGCCCACCCCATACGTACATGACCTCGCCGGAGTGGCATCTAGGAAGGAGGTAACTATAAGCCACGCCCGCATTACGACGGTTAGCAGGGGACATACTTGAAGTACTCCTCGGACGGGTCGCCGTATGGGTAGTCCGTCGTGACAGGGGCTTCGCACACGGGGTAGTTGGGGCTGTAACCGGGGGTCTGGTAGCTCCTGTTGAATTGGTAGTACCACACACTCTCGAAGAGTTCGTGAGTGACACCGGACCAAGCGGTAGCTTGGTCAAGGCAACGGAACTCGACGTCCGTCGCTGCTCTAGCAGTCACGTTGAAGACATCGAGCGTTGCGTTCGGACCCGTAGGGTATGGCTCGAACAAGTAGTTACCGGCAACACCCGTCGGAAGGTATTGTGCTGCGAGGGCTGACGCGACGTTTGTCGTTGTCTGCATAGGTGTCAGTCGTGAACGCAAGTAAGAGCAGATGGTCACGTACCGGATAACCGATGAATGCTGCGCCGTCATCGCGCATGTTACCCATCATCAGGTGCACGTCAGCGATATGGCCGGTACCGTTGAGAATAATTTCGTCTGTAGTGATGATCGTCCCGTCCACGACGATGTACCTAAAGTCAACAATTAGGTTGAGCCACGGCCGCACGATCAAATATACCTGGCTACATTGTCCAACGTGACGAGGCTATAAGCATCATAATTTCTCAAGCATGTCAAGGCTTCCGATGCACTGGTCGTACTGCAGCCAATTTCCTCGAGGATAGGGTTGACCGCTACGGATACCTCCTCCGGAATAGTGTAGTAAAGTGAATATGTCGTCGCATAGTCGGAGCCCGCCAGGTTGCTCATTGGGATAGCCGCGGCGAACTTTCCAATCGTCTCCTCGGAGCCCAGCATCGCCCGCACTGAACCCGCCCCCGCTGACTGGCCAAAGATGGTAATGCGACTCGGGTCGCCGCCGAACGCAGCGATGTACTGCCTGACCCAGTCGAGGGCAAGAATCTGGTCCGCGATGCCGAAATTACCGTTGGTCTTCCCGTCCTCGAGCGCGAGGAACCCCAGAGTAGAGAGGCGATAGTTGATTGTGACGATCACGACGTCGCCGCGGGACGCCATGTTGCCTCCGTCCGACTGCGATCCCGCGCCGCTTGTGAATGCACCACCGTGAATCCAGAACATAACTGGTTTCAAGCCCTCGGTAGATGCAGTTCCGTCCTGCGGGATGTAGGGGGTGTAGATATTGAGATAGAGGCAGTCTTCGCTCCCGTACGGCTCTGGAACGCCTGATTGGATGCACTCCGGTCCATAGGCGGTCGCGTTGATCGTGGGACTTCCAGAGTACATCGTTGAATACGTGAAACGCTCCGGCGGATTAGCATAAGGTATTCCCTCGAATCGGAACGAGGCCTGATCATAGTATCTGTCAGAGACTAGATTAGTACCAGGCACGCTGATGTGTTGACACTGACGTACCCTGTGATGGTCAAGTTACTGGCTTGAACCGTCAACGAGTTTGAAGACCCCGCGGTTGCCCCAATGGCTGCGCTCTGGCTGCACAGTACGGGCAATGCGGCGTCGCAGGACGCCGAAGAGACGTATCCTTGATCGTTGACAACCTGGCATGTGTCGCCCGAGGGCGCAACCCAGTATAATTGATCCTGCGAGTAGGCACCTTCGTAAGCCAGGTATCCGAGGGAGTACACTAGCTCCGTGGTGAAGAACGTCTCGTTGACTGGGAGCAAGGCCTCCGACAGAGCAGCGCAGGCTGACGCAGCATCGGCTTCTGTTTTTGGTGACAGCAGCAGCACGCTTTTGTGCTCCGACGAAGTGTATGCTGTATGCCTTCAGATCAGGATTCACAGAACTAGACGAAGCACGTACAATCGAGGTCGTTGTAGTACAGCAGAGTGATGTCGCTGTCAAGCGAACTCGGGGAAGGGACAGTGACAGAGTTCACGAGCGGTGCAAGGGAAGCAAGCAGAGCCACAGGCAACGCGGCAAAGAGTATCATGGTGAAGCCTCAACCTCGACGATGTCGAAAGAATTTACTGCCACGGTGGAGTAGCGGCAAGCAGACGCACCAGCTATATACTAGCCCCCCGGCGGAAACTCGCGTCCATGCGTACTTGGTTAAATTAGGGACTGTTCCCAGAGCAGCTTGTTACTGAGGACCATAAGCCGTCTCCGGGGCATCTGCGTGTATTACGAAGACCAGCTCTCCGTATGATGAGAGCTCACGCGACAGAGGCTTGGACGTTCCTCCGAGGAAGCGCCGCGTCATTTACAAGAGCAGGATCAATCCCGGTACCAAGGGCAGGTGCGTACTCTCATGTAGAATCATCTGCTCAAGGAGAAAAGGTATACTTGAGCTCTAATCGAAGGCTGTGATATGTCATCGAGGTCTTGAGTATACTCATGCATTGGCAGCCTGGAATCGTGCGAGTTGCAGAGTGGTTGAAGAGCAGCGCTAGGTCCGAGGTCATTTGAGCGTATAACGAATGGGTTTTCATAGCGAGTGCAATCCAACGAGAAAGAAAGGGCTATGAGTCGCCAAGGAACATCGAATATGGTGCCGCCGGGATGAAAAGTTTGCATGGTGAACTTGGAACGCTTGAGGTGAGCCTGGTGCTATCCTAGTCCCATTCGTCTTGGGAGACTGATTGGCGGACAGACCGATGTGCAGTCACATTACTAGCACTGTAGTCATGCATATAGTCTCTGCCTCAGGGTACGGGAGGTCGCAGGAAAAAAATGACGCGCCAGAGTGGCAGCAGCTGAAGTTGCCTGGGCGCTACTACGTGCTACAGGCGGTCAAGTAAGTGACTCGCCATCACCGTGACAGACCGAGTACGACAGCTTGAACTCTGATACAGGCTGCTCCATAGCACTGGCTGCAACTCATCAGACTGGGCCAGGGTCGCCAGGTTATCGCATCATCATAGGCACTGAGAGGTGTCATACATGTACTACTACGGCTTCTGCGCATCTCATAAACCGAATGGCACTGCAGTCACTCATAATTCACCAACCTATCCAAGCTGACACAAGAAGTCCCATGTCTTCCAGTACGTACAGAGCGTGACCATAACCGAAATGCTTCTATGCCAGTATCTATTGTCGGCGATGGCCAGAATGTGTCCAGTCTCTAGTTACTCCAAGTTGTACTAGAAGTTGTAGTAGTCTGAGGAAAGAATCGATTCTAAGCACACGACCCATCCACTATCACATTCACTGGGACGGCACGGTTGTTCTCACTCAACACAGACATGACGTGCACGTCCTCAGTCATTCTGCGTTTCTTTCGTCGACGGAGCAGGGATATGTTAGGAACCCCCAGACTCATGCAGCGCCCTATAACATCCCGCAGTCTAGTGCGGAGGCCATTGGCATGCGTTAGGAACTGAGGGATTGTCGAAAAATCTGCTCGGCGGCAAGCAGATAGGAAGTCGATCAGAACGATGAGACAGATAAAGAGGGTGACCATGGCGATGACCAGTCCACTTGCAAGACGGGTCCAGGTACCCGTTCCTGCGAGACAAACCCAGGCCACCGCGATGTAGAACGCTAACATGCTATCACTCTAATCAGAATCATTGTCATACTGGATTGCACCACGACTGTAGAGACTTACCCCCAAAGGAACAGCGCGCTAGGCAAGCTGAATATGACAGCAAGAAGTTCCATGCCGCCCTTGTAACACAGCCTCCTCGCGAGGTATTCTGACTGGAAGGAGAGATCGTAAAGCGCACGTGTGTATCAACATTAAAAGAACCTACTGCGGCTTGCGCGGTCATATGGGCGTCCAGGCGATGCTGCCGAGCAAGAATAGTGCACAGAATAATGTTTCCCAAGCTGAAAAATGTTGAGATGTAGCTTGAGATCTGTGCCAAGCTACGGTCCGCCTTGGCTGTGTCAACGCTTTGTATAGCGAGGAGACCGACGTTGGCGGTCAAGAGAACGGCCGCCTGTATCACAGCTAGTGTGAGCATAATAATGACTCCAAAATCGCGTCCTTTTTAGTGCTGACCGGTGTGATAGAATTTTCCCAATCTCTCTGCAGCTTGCCTATGAACTTTCTCCACGGGCTGTAGTTGACAGTCTGATCTATCCAGATATTCTCCAGGTCCTCAAGGTATTGAAGGGGCAGGTTGAAGAAGACTGGGGATACGACCCATCCTAGGAATTGGGAGGGACCATTGCGAGAAGGATCTTCGGGTTCGAACATGCTCTTGTGCCTATCCAATCGCGCTTCGGGCTTTCCGTGCATATTGATGAAGCGCTCCCAAGCTGGGCGATTGTCTCAGACACAGTATGTCCCTATGCGGGATATGCGAGCCTTACATATCACATACATTACTCTCGCTTACAGACCGGAACAATTTAGCCATAGGATGTCCAGTAGAAGTGGCCTAACACTACTCACCTAATGCCCACATAGACGCAGGTCCGGCGCCCTCTACGAAGGATGATCAGATCCAAGGTCGCAGTAGAACCCCACACTTCTCGCCTTTCGTGTCCCGTATCACCGACAGCAGTTTCTGGGTATCGTCGTAACTGTAAGGCGCAGTTGATGCTTCGGAAGTCGCAATGTCTGTAATGGTGTCAACAATGACTGTAAGTTTCCAGTTGCGTCCGAGTCAGACGCGCCAGTCACGCCCACCGAATGCTAGCATGTTCAATGACTCAGTAGCCTCCTGGAGCAAATCAGCCGATACTGTGCGGCCATACGGGAAGAGATTGACGTGGAGCCTGCCTCCCAGCTATGAGCGTACATTGTGTTGAATAATGCCCTATCAATTGGAAGCTACCATCAGCCTTGGTCTGGATACATCATCGAGAGGGCTCACCATGATGAACAGACCAGTATTGAGCGTGGATCGCGTGTTCTAGAGATCCAGAAGTCAGCCTTGGTGCAAAAAGGGAGAAACCACCCTACTGATATACGTGAGGTCAGGTATAGGACGAGCACCGGCAGTGACCAACTCCGCGCCCACGTCTATCAGCCAGAACACTGACCGGTGTCCAGGATTAACGAGGTAATACAGCTGCTCAATATCTCCCTTCTCATTCTTGTTTAGATGGAGAACAACCTCAGTATCGTCTGGCAAGCCACTGCAGGTACGCATCTTCGTCTGCAGTTGAGACGTAAAGCTATCAATGATCGCAAGAGATTTTCCGTCGTCTACTTGCACGTCTGTGAAAAATCTGGTCCCCTGAAGTCGTCGAGCGCGCTCAAAATTAACGACCCGTCGGGTTGTTGTAGATGTGTAGACCCACATGCACAACCTTGGTGTAATAGCGTTGTCCTTCAGGATGCTCTTGAGCCATCCATGACGAAGGGCCTGGAGTAGCCCTGAAATAGTGGGCATTAACTCGTGACATGTCCTTGTATGAACCTGCCAATGACTCACGGATCGTAAGAGACTGTGAGGGCAGGTATTGGCGTAGTGTAAGGATCCTTCATGTCCGGATGTTTGCTAAAGCGGTCCAAGTCCGAGTCAGCCATTCATGAGTCCGCGCCGTTTGAGTCTGCGACCTACAAGTAAGATCGAGATTCATACCTAGCGTCGGATACCGACTCTGGGGACGTAACCCCCAGATCGGTCTTTTGGGAAGCATCGCGACCCGCAGTCTCAACCTGAGGAATGGCAGCGTTATCGAGCTCGTCGAGCTGTTGGCGCCGCGAAGATTTTGCTCGCCCGCTAGTTGCTATGGGCGAGGGAGACGAAGATGATGCAAACCACCGCGAGGATTGAAGTGTCCGTTCGCCTGTCTGACTTGAGATACCCTCTGATTGTGGAAAGGTTGAAGGAGGGCCTCTCCCGCAGCCACTTGAACTCGACTGTGAAATGGGCTCCTGTGGCGCCTCGCAGGACTGTGTATTCAGTTCTACAGTCATGTAGTGGTATAGGCGATGTCCGATAGGGGCAGAAAGATTCCAGGGCTAGTAGTAGCAGTGTTCAGGTGAAAAGTTCAAGTCCAGTAAACAACGTGGACAGTTGCAGGCAAGTTATATGAAGTGTGCTCACGGGCTGGCATCGCCTCCAGGCAACCTACCCCATTCAGTACGCAGCCGAGCGTGCGTGCACACACAGCGTTACTACTAGGGGGATACAATGCGGCTCTACTTGCATATGGCGATGCACAATGAGATTCGCAAACCTAGTACCATCGCAATTATACCAACGGTGCCTTTCGCATACGTGGCCAGCTGATGTATTGAAGCATTCACAACACTGCCCATGAGGCTGCGTGCAACTAAGTGTCGTCAACTCTAGCCAGAATCAGTATATCAGTAGGGAAGATGACTTCATCCACTCACGGTTCAACCCAAGCTCAATGTCGCCAACATCATAGTACATACAATGCTAATATAAGTATTTGCAAATTGCCGACTTACCCA
The DNA here is from genome assembly GCA_029783445.1 of Fomitopsis palustris. Classification (NCBI taxonomy): domain Eukaryota; kingdom Fungi; phylum Basidiomycota; class Agaricomycetes; order Polyporales; family Fomitopsidaceae; genus Fomitopsis; species Fomitopsis palustris. The sequence goes on from JARAOQ010000004.1 coordinate 838,154, forward strand.
ATGACATCACCAGTCTCAGGTGCCGGCACCGGTCCCAAACACAATCCTGTACCAGTAGTCGTATGCGGAGTAGGACCACTCGACAATAGATACAAGTATACGGTGGACCAATGGCACATAATGTTATATTAAAGAATGGTCCTTCCTGTACATGGGATGCAATCGAGCGGCCAGCCTCGGCATGCATATTGACATACGGTTTTTGACCCAGCTCTACAAGTCCAAGGATGGCAAATTTCAACCTGACCGCGAGACGACTTGCGACCTGAGGTGAAGGTAACTATGGCCGCGGAGGGGGGAGTCCAGAAGACGCAGCACCGATCTCAGTAAGCTCCGTGAGCGGGTCGAGCTTGCCGTTGAATGCAGGCAGATATGCGGCATTGGTATATGGACACCGCACGGATGACGAGCCTTTGTAGATGGGCGTGTAGCTGGCGGCACAAATCTCGAACTCAGTGAACTCGTCGTAAGAGATCTCGACTGCGTCACGGGGGTTGCGATCGCCTGCTGCGATGCGTTGTCGAGCCTGACGCAACGCGATGTTAAGCTTGTGTACGAGATGTGCGATGCCAACTTACCTGCGCCACGATCTTGGGATCGGGATTCAACTCCAACAGTCGGCGGGCGAATCTTGCGGCAGTGACATGATTGTTCGCCTTGGCAAAAACACCAATAGCGCTACGCAGCGCGATTTGAAGATGAGGTGGCGCCAGCTTGCAGTGAGTGAAATAGGCCGCAAGCTCCAGATTCCGGCGGACATTGTCAGGCTCATCCTTGGTGATACGTCTGCGCTCGATCTCCAAGCTCACACCAAGGAGATATTCCCGTGACATGGATACCATGTCTCGCCACTATAGAAGGATTAGCGAAAGTGAAAGAAGCACGTCGAGCGACCCACAAGTTTGGCCTCTTCGTCAGAGGCAACGGGCACAAGGAGAAGCTCGCGTAACACATTGCGGAAGACGTCCTGTGCCTCCGGCAGCTTGGCGCCGGACAGTAACCGGCAGCCTTCGGTGACCTCAGCACGCAGCGCACCCAAAGTCTTCACAGCCACAGGCAGTACTCTGCTAGAAGATGCTTCATTGGGGTTGCGGCGCAGATGTAGCTGCAAGGGGGGCAACGATGCAAGCGGCGAGAAGTGCACGTGTGCGGAGCGGTAGGTTGAAAGGAAGACTGGTTTGAGATGTACAAAGTTGATGACACCGAACTGTCTGTTCAGTAGCTGCTCCCAAGCCTTCAGTGTTGCAAACAAACCGCGGTGCCGGACATTCTCACCTGCATTGCCGTGTCAAATGACCCAGCAGCCACATGGTCGCCTGCGAAGGGCGAGTTACGCGTCCAGAGCTCCGTCTCGCTGATACCAGGCGCGGCGCCAGCTCCTAGGTCACCTTCTTCTTCTGGCAGCTCTTCCTCCTTCTCCTCTTCTGGAGGTAGCTCGGCAGTAGGCGGAGCAAGATCCCAAGCATCTTCCTCGACATCGAGATCCTCTTCCGCCTCCTCTTCCTGAGCCCACTCGTCCAGGGCTGTGGAGGCAGCTGCGCCGGTCGTGTCGTAGCCATTGACGTACGGCACTGCGCCGCCCTCCTCCAGGTGGCCATTAGCAAGTGCGCGGTCCCAGAAGCTGTCACCGGCGGAGAGTGATGGCCAGGTCAAACTTTCGATCGGTGTAACCACGGGCGGAGGGTGCAAAGTCGAGGGGCCGAAGTCCGGGACGTCGTCCACATCTGCTTCCGTGAGGCCTGCAGCCTCCAGGATTTGCAGTGCGACATCATCTAAGCCATTCGTCTTCGCTGTAAGGTAAGCCAAGGGATCTTGCAACAGTCTGTCAGCCAAATACCCCAACTTCTGGACCTGAAGCAGACGTACGCAGGCCGACATCTCGTAGAACCGCAATGCGCCCCAAAACATCTCCCGAGTACAACGCATTGTGGAAGCGTGACATAGGGTCACCTCTTGAATCGGCAATCTTCTGCATCTTCTGAAGCTTGTCGTGGCTTCCGGTAGCAAGGTACAGGAACGACAGACGGTCGAAGTTCTTCGTCTGTTGGTAGGCCTTCTCAACAATCTAGACCAATGGGATGAGTTACCCTCAACGCGCTATATCGCATGCAGATGGAGCACCTTATGGTTTCCTTGCTTGAGGGCTTGCTGAGCCAGACGCTCCCAGCAATCGGGTCGATCGACATCGCGCGCCATCTCCAATGCTACGTCGAGGTTGCCGCATTCAATTGCCAGATCGAACCGAGTACTCTTGTCCTGGACGAAGTGCAGCGCAATCTGCCAGCTAAGGATCAGTGACCCGCGTACACCCAATTCGCACTATATGCGCATACCTCCGGGAAGCCTTTCTGCTGCAAGTACGCGATAATGCTCTGGCCGAGCAGGTTTGACGTACGGATAATGTGCAGCATCTCTTCATGGTTGTTACGCAACAATGCTAGTTTGAAGCGGTACTCCGTCGGGTCAATGGTGATGGTCCTGGGGCGGGCAGACCGATCGAGACAGTGCACAGTCTTGCCCTTGACACGCGTCAGATAGACGGGGTTGTCTAGCGTGCAAATCACGCCATGGTCGCTAAAATACGTGAGATGAGCAAACGAAGTACTACATGCCCCACGAAACGCACCCCTGAGCCAAACAATACTTGATATGATTGAGTGTTGAGTAGATGAACACGCCAGAGTCGTCCCAAGCACCGGACTTGATGCGTATGGTCTCGTGGATGAGGGTATGTTGCGAGAAGTTCTTGTTGGCAATGGTGATTGCTGTATCGCAAGTTTCAATATAACTGCGACGAAAGGGGCGATGGACATACTGTGCTTGCTCAGGAGTGCGACCAGGGTGCCATCCGGACTCCATACGACATATTTGACTGGCGGGGTCGTAATTTCCGCAAGCTTCTTCTGCTGCTGGATGTCGTAGAGCACAACAGAGGTTGCCGAGCTGAGGATGAGGCTGGCAGTGCCACCGTAGAAGATCTCGTTGGTTTGGACAGGAGGCTTGATCGACTTGACGATCGAGTTTTGCAGGTCGCGCACCTCGATTAACTAGAGACTGTCAGTCGCACTAATACTAGTGCTAGATAGTCGGCACATACCTGAGTGGTCTTGTTGAGGACAGCGAACCGATTGCGCGCAACGAAGATTGCAGCGTGACCACTACCTCGCTTGCCATCGGTCGACGAGTCCTTCACCTCGCCTATCGCATCCTTAGGCAGTGCCGTGAGCTCAAATAGACCATTATCGGAAGAGATTGTGAGCACGACAGCACGCTCCGCAGGGTTGTAGCTCAATGTACGGGGAGGCACATATGGGCTGCCAAACTTGCGAACACTGAGTAAACCGAGATCCGAGCCAGTGTTGATGTCGTATGACCGCACATATTTGTCACGGACGTAGAACACGGAGTCTCCATGCACTGCGAATGCCGGTCGTTCACGCTCGAGCTTGAAGACGATGAGACCGTTGTCGTGACCTAAAAAGGTCAGGAGATTGTTGAGCACGATGGAGATGGGACGTACCAGCAGCAAAGAGGTTCAACTCAGGGTGGGCAGCAAGAGTCCAGAAGCGATCATTTTCCCTTCGGAACGTCTGCACGGCCGATCGCTTGGTCAGATCCCACACCCGCACAGTCTTGTCCTCCCCACAGGACACGATGAGTTCGTGCTTCGGGTGGAATAATGCGGTTGATACGTTGTTGAAATGGCCTCTGCAAGCATCAACCTCCCATGCCTTTGTATCGCTCATGCGCCAAATCTTGATTTGCCGGTCATCGGCTGCGGAGACAATGAGGGGGAGAGTAGGATGGAACGTAGCATAGTTGACGCCGCGATCATGGCCCTCGAGGACATACTTCACTGTCGAGAACGTGTCGAAGGTGTCGAAAGAACCCCCTGGAGCCGAATTGGGTGTGCTCTTTCGCAGACCGGATATGTCCCACACGCGAACCGTCTGGTCTTGCGATGCTGAAACGACGAGATCCTCTTTCGGATGGAACTGCGCGGACATTACATAGTGCGAATGACCTGTGAGGATGGCGATGCAGTTCCTGGACGTGCTGTTCCAAATGCGAATCGTTTGATCATCCGAAGCTGAAATCTATAGCAGGGTGAGCGCGGTAGCTCTGTGAGTTGGCCAGCTACGTACAATCCAAGGCATCTCGTGGTGGAATTGCACGGTTCGGACGTAGTCCAGATGGCCATGCAGCGTGAAGAGACAGCGACGGTTTTGCGGCCGGATGTCTGCAGCATGTCAGTGCATGAAGGTAGGCTGACATGACTGTGACGCACCCCAGACTTTGATTTTGTAGTCATCACCCCCTGTAACTAGCAGAGCTCGGCTCGGGTGAATGTGCACGCCCCGTACAGGGCCTGCCTTCGCAGTCAGTACCCAGCCAAGAAGCCGAGGGACGGACGCGTACCTTCGTGCTCCTCGAATCTATCCACCAGTACCCCCATACGATAGTTCCATAGCTGCACGCTCCCATTGTGCAACGACGCAGCAAGAAGAGGTTGTGTCGGGTGGAATGCCAGACCTCGCACTGGATTGGCCTCAAACAGACTCGCGACCAGTATGCAGATGGTCGCTCACCTTTCACCCGGTTGCTCTTGGACTCGAATTTTGTGAGCATAACAGACATGGTGGGCAAGTCAATGATTGAGGAGGATGTAGAATAGGAAATATGCCAGAGGCGGCCGCTGGCGACGGCGGCGACGTGGTGTTTGCTGTTCGCGAGTTGTAGGAGGCTTGGAGGGCAATACTGCCACGTGGATTACTGAATATAGTAATACCCTCTGAATGATACATTACTCTTCTATGGCGACCTCGCACCAAGCTACCGTCACCAGCATTCATCGCAAATGGAGCTTAAGTCGCGAATGAAGGGATGTGTTCCTTGAACACAAAGCTTGTTCGGTATCCGAATGCTTGGGAGAGCGGTGACGAACACCTAAGATCGTACCAGTGACTTCCGCAACGCAGACGAGATCAGGTCGCAATGTAGCACTACGGCATTATGATAGGGCACAGCTAACAGTGGTATAGTAGCTAAGCGTCTAGGCGTGTGTATAGAGGATGAGTATATGAGTATACAGTGACAATCATGCAGCTGTTCGTCCGTAGTGTCGTGATATCAAAACCGTTACTTCATGATTTCATGAAGCCGTAGGGTTATCGCTGAAAAAGTTGCCGGAGAGCGCAGATGTATGATCGAATTCTTCCATCGCCTCGCGGTGAAGGCCGTATTCACCCAACACCCGTATCACTTCGTCTTCATCGTACTGGCCGGGCTGCAAGAGCTCCGGATCCGGGGGTGGCGGCAGCGTCTGGAAAACCGTCCGTGCCAGACTGACCTGCGCCAGATACGTGGCAGGGTCTATTCTTGGTGGATAGCGCGGCTCGCATTGAAGCACGCGTTCTATGGAGCCGTGTGTGCGGATGAACCGTAGGGCACGAGCAGGTCCCACATTCTTGATACGTTGAGAGAAGTCAGTTCCCAAGAGGAGTGCGAAGTCGATGAAACTAGCGCGGTCTAATTGTAGTGTTGAACGGACGTCTGTCCCTGATATCACCATTAAGGGTCCTTGGCGACTGGCAATATTGCGTATAAGGGGTGCTTCATAAATGAGAACATCCTGGAGTATGGTGCGTTCAGTGCCTTCGGCGAGAAAGAGCATGAACCGCCTTACTGTATCTTCGCTGGCAACGTAATCTGCGTATCCATGAATGACCAGCGACGACGCAAGTGCCTCCGCCTCAAAGGGGCCGGTCGAGTCAACGCACGGCACGCCCATGGCACGTAATATCTCTTTGCTTTCGTTGTACGTTTCTGCCGTGGGTGGATGTGTTCGCCTTTCGTACGATTGGGAGATTATATTGCTCTTTTCTGCCAAAACTGCGAGTTCTTGCTCAACGGTGCCCGCACCGACTTTGCTGGGTTCTGCGTCTGCTAGATGCTTCCAGAAATCGCCTTCTTCGGACGTCAGTTCAGTTTGACGCTTTGACATGGCATGCATTGTCTGTGCCTCGGCTTGTAATGTTGCGTTCTCTTCTTCAGTGGAAGGTTCTGTCGAAGCCACCACGGGGGCGGTCGGCGGTAAGGCGGCTAGTTTAGGAAGACTCTGGCGGAACTGATAGTATAGCGATGCCAATGCCGAAGGTATCTCCTTCGGGTCAGGTGGAGGCATATGATACTCAGCTTGAAGGCTAAAGGCGTTTGTTGATGTCGTGAGGGAAGAATCGCTCAAGTCATCGGAGAACCTCAGAGTTTCCATGTCCTCTGGCTGGACCGTATCATGCCGAGCTTCGAGGAGCGAGCTCTGATCAAGCCAGAAGGCCGACTGATTGACTTGGGCTGACGAGCCGTCGTGTGGACGCAGTTGCGACTCGGAAGCTTCAATGTAGTCCGTGCCTTCTTGGCTGATGTCGTCCTCATCTGTTTCGTCGGTTATATAGATCTCCTCTTCTACTGAAAGGGCCTCGTCTCGTTCCATCAACGCCACTGTCGCTGCCTGCAAGATGTTGTCTGCGAGACGTGAATCCGTGGGGTCTGCAATGATGGAGGGTGACGTATAGTCGCCTTGGATAGCGCACTGACTTACAGTTGTAGCAGCGCTGTCATGGTTCAAGACATCGGAGATGTCAGAGTTATCGAGCCGCCCAAATACTTCGTAAGGAGTGATAAAGTTGTGGATGATATGCTTAGGTGGCTGTGGTTCCTTTACGGTCTTCCACGGCTCGACGGTAGGTAGCCAGGATGGAACGGGAGGCGCATGAGGCGGAAGTCCATCTGACGTGCTTGTCAGTTCACGCAACGCACGTGCAATCTGATCTTGCGCTGAGGGGCCCAGCGTCCTGAACATCTGCAGCAGCCCGGCTAGCTTCCGAAGTCGCTCGAGTCGCTCGAGTTCAAGAGCTCCACGTGCAGCTGTAAGTCTTCGGACGTGCCGTCTACGCTCAATCTGTCTCCAGTCAGGGACTCGTCGGCTACTGCATGTATATAGGCTCACCTCGAGCTCCTTAGCGAGACTTCGTTCTTTTCCGTCAAACACGCAAATGGCCCGAACATCACACTCCATCAACTCTTTGATAATGCGATACCAGCCCAGCACATGTCGGTACCGATGGGGTGTGGGTGAGAAATGCAAGCGTTGTGTGATGAGCGTGCCATCGCTAGCAAGCGTAAGACTCTGGAAGACATGTGACGGAGGATGGCTTACATTACTATCCTCTTCCCTCGTAGCTCCCGCAGCCTGTTAGGAAGTGCCTTGACTATCTCGGGGCTGAAAATGGTGAGGCAACTTGCGATGAAACAAATAGAAAGACGTGATTTACCAGGTTTTCTGGAGGAACGGCGTCAACCCTAGGACTCCCATGCGAAACGCGATTCAAGAACAACAGTCTTATCAGAGAAAGCCCATGTACAGCAGTCCTGCGTGAGACGAGACGCAGGCAGCGGGGTTGGTGCCGAGAATACGGAAAGAGAAAGTAATACGATCAGCCACTGTGGTGGCTCGGGGCGACTCGGCGCCATGGCCGTATTTGGCAGGTGATGTGAAAACGGTGCGTAACGTTCATTGGCCCGGCTCTCACTCATGCAGGGCCTCCGAGTCAAGATCGCTACGCAAACCAACTGCGACGTGTGTTTGTTCAGAAGTGCCAACCGCGCCGCAGTTGAGCACTCAACTAGAATATGCCCCCAAACGTGGACTAGCCGCGACTACTTTCGACGTCACCGTGGGCGTTACCAGGCTCAGAGTAGTACTACTTTGCTGAACGACAATGATACTGGAGACCCATACAATGGCCCACGGAACTGAATCAAAACTTTTCCACCACGATGGGACCGCTAGAAGCATATATGTCGCGAAGGCTGAAGATCCCATGTCCGTTCAATTATACAATAGACAGCATGGAATAACTTCACATACTTTCCAATGTTCGTAGCAGCGATCTCCCATTGTCTTCGGACGTTGAATACATAATCAGGCATCACAATTAGTACCCAGAGACAGAATTCACTGGCGTATGACATACCCGGTGATATCCGGCACAGCAAACGTATAGGCTCCAAGCGACGTTGCAACCAGCTCTTCAATGAGAAGTGTTTCACCATTTCCGTTCATAACAAGAGCGAAAGAGTCCGGGTCGCTGGATTACTCATCCAGGTTTCCGTCACGACTTCTCCGGCAATCCAAGGAGCGGAAGGGGTAGCCATTTCAATGGCTTTCACTGTCACACCAAGGAGCAGGGATAGACTGAGGCTAGTACGCGTCAGCAACAGAATCTGGCGTCTCATCGACTCGGAACGTCGTAGTAGTTACCTGAGGATAACCTTCATACTGTGTTTCGCTTCGTTCAGTGTTGGCCGATGGTCCACCTCTCGCAGAACGGGTCATATATATATATACAGGCCGACTCTGTTGTCCTCATTTTCGGCATAAGCATACTATGGCCTCTGCGACGTACAAACGACTCGGAGTCATTGCGGCCGCTAATATCTAAGCGGTCTTCAATCCCCTCTCCGTGATGGGACCGCTTCTGTGAACATGGGAAGTCCGGCTGAGGTAGCCTAAATGAATTGTAGACACACATCTAGCAGTGGCTACTGAAATTCTCGACGGTCGTGGACCCCAGAGTGTTCCTGCGCCGGTTCCACATCAGCAGATCGCGCAATTTGTCTGAGAGCGTCTGAGGTGTCTGGGGCAGATATCCAGATCTCTCAGATGCTACAGACACTACATCTGATGTAAGTAGATTCATTTCTGAGCTCAGACCCCTCAGAGTTTCTCAGACACGCTGCAGACACCCGGGCCCCGTTCAGGTTGTATATAGATAGATCAAAATCAATTATATTGCAGGTCCTATTATACAGTGAGGCCTGCTTGCCCGGCTGCTTGCCCGTCCGCCTACTTGCTCACCCGCCCGCCCACTTGCTTGCCCGCCTGCCCACTTGCTTGCTCGCCTGCCCGCTTGCTCGCCCACCTGCCCGCTTGCTCGCCCGTCCACCTGCTTGCTCGCCCGCCCGCCAGCTTGCTCGCCCATCCGCCCGCTCGCTCGCCTGCCTGCCTGTTCACCCGCCTGCCTGCTTGCTCGCCCGTCCACCCGCCTGCCCACTTGCTTGCTCGCCTGCCCGCTTGCTCGCCCATCCGCCCGCTTGCTCGCCCATCCGCCCGCTTGCTCGCCCATCCACCCGCTTGCTCGCCCGCCCCCCTGCCTGCCCACTTGCTCACCCGCCCGCCCGCTTGCTCGCCCGTCCACCCACCTGCCTGCTTGCTCGCCCGCCCACCAGCTTGCTTGCCCATCCACCCGCTTGCTCGCCCGCCTGCCCGCCTGCCCGCTTGCTCACCCACCTGCCTGCTTGCTCGCCCGTCCACCCGCCTGCCCACTTGCTCGCCCATCCGCCTGCTCGCCCACCTGCCCGCTCGCTTGCTCACCCACCTGCTTGCTCGCCCGCCCACTCGCCTACTCGTCCGCTTGCCCGACAACTTGCCCACCCGCCTGCTCGCCTGCCCACTTGCTCACGTTTCGTGCAACCTACTGTACACATTATGTATGTCAGTCAGTACTTATGCATGCCTTACACTCACCTGCAACTAGGGAGCATCACAGTAACGGGAGCGGGACGGACACTGATGGCGGTTCAGTGCCAGCGAAGCGCAATCGCGGGCGTCTCTGTAGTGCCACACCAAATCGGCTAGTTCAGGGCAGCCACTCTGCTGCCTTCGTCTACGCACATTTGAGTCCTCGTCATCTGGCCAGCCCTTCGCATGGCTTGAGAACATGCTCGACATGAGCACAATGCAGAGTGTGGGGGCACAGGTTCTAAGGTGTCCAATTCCCTTTGTCATTCCATACCCAAATACTAGTGTAGTATATGACTTGGATTACTGGAGTGATTACCCGCGCTAGGCTATGACAAAACAGAACGAATCATTGATCAATACAACATAAGATGTGCATTGAGACTCTAGTAATTACTCATCAGTGATGCCGGTAACCAAACTGCGGGAAGCCGGCAGACAGCCAGAATTGTCAGACCGCCCCCAGATGCTACAGACGTCCCAGGCTCTTCAGGTGGCGCCAGACAAATGCACGATTTGCTGATGCCACACGGCCTCATCCTGAGAGGTATTCGATCCCGTCAGCCAACATCGAAGCTTGGTGTTTTCGGCATACGTCCGAGTCACGGCACCGTGGACACGCGGGTTGTGCATACCGCTCATTATACTATGAGTAGCGGGATAAGGCCAGATACATGCTCTAATTGAGGAGCACTGACGTACCGCGGCAGGCACACGGGTAGTATCTTCCGTGTAACTTGCTCGGGGACTGAGGCCGACCAAGGCGCATTGTTCGTTATTCCGCATGTCGGTGAGTGCATTGACTAGCACTGGATATTCCCTTCCGTACACGTGGCCACTCATACGAAGCAACCTCTTCCGAAAGGCTATGGTTCTACTCTTGAGAGAAGGTCTCACACATCCATCAATTACGGGCATATAGAACGAATCCAAATCTCAGGAATGTTGTGACTCTGCATATTCGACGACTGGGTTACTATATAGCCCAGATTCCGAATACATCACTTTGTGCATAAGGCACTTGAGATGGATTGCTGAGTCAAAGTAAACTCGGCGTGGCTAATCTCTCGTCAAGTTCGAAGCTCACCTGGCGTTGACAGCTCTCAGAGTCCATGCGCCTCTATTATCAAGTACGATCGTAGTTCAGGATTATGGACAAGTCACCAGCGTGTCAAAAGACGCACCCTTGGGATACCACGGGGACGGAAAACATTAATGAGTCCAGGACGGTAGCGACATCGTCGAAAACGGTGTAGAGTTCGTTGTAGTAAATCTCATAGAGCTGCAGCGCAAAGGTCGCGGGGTCGTTAGAGGTGCTCGACCAATTGACTGTAGTGCTATCGCCGACTTGCCACGCCGAACTCGGCGTCTCGAGGGTCAAGGCATTGGCGAGTGTCGGGATCAAGCAGAGCAAACTGTGCAGCATGTTACGCACATCAGTCAGTGGCCCTTCACTTAAATCGACGCCTACCTTAGCATCAGCTTCATGGTTTGCCTCTTAGAGCTGAACGGCCTGTTCACTGATAGAGTTAGCCTGTGCGTGACGCTCACCCCTAGTACTTCTGCAGATATATAGGCAACATTTCTTCCTCGGAGCCGTTGGGAGTCACACTTGTCGTACTGACTGTTCATTCGGTCTCGGCCTGTACCGTGGGGTTGATGCGGTACGATGGCACCGGCACAGATCTGAGAAAGATGTCAATCCATCAATCCCGTATGTATTAGACTAGGAGCCGCTTGGGTCTCTAGGCCTATACTCACTCCTGTACACTGGCAAGCGACGCATGGACATGCAGCAGTGATAAGATGACAGCGTGAATAAGGGGGGCTGTGACTCTGCAACATATCCTTCGGACAGCTGCAGCAATAGGTAGCACACACACGGGGCCTTCGGAATCATTCTGATGCGGATTGTCACTCGGACTGGCGCGCAGAGTCGGAGTTCTACCGATGGGGTGGTCACATTAGTCCCACGATGCCGTCCAAGGTCAGCAAGGGCTGACTCGTCCCGCTGTACGGGCGACGCTGTTCGAGTCAACGACTGGTCATTATACCTGGGTAGGTCAGAAGATATGTGCAGGAGATAACGATACATACAAGCACAGGGCGCACCAAGGCATACCGCACCAACTTACAACAGAAAATCAAAGAAGCATATCGCGAAGTACTAGCGAGGAAAACCCGTTGCTGAACAAGTCGGACTCATACGTCGAGCGGCGCTGCCATCACTTCCTCCTGCGTGCCCACACAGAAGTCAGTATCACGTCAAACAATGCACTTCACGAACATACTAATGGCTGATTGCTTTCCAGCTGTGTAACCATGTCACTCATCAGTACGAAGTTGGGCAGGCCAAGGGATATGAACGCACCTCCGGAGTAGGGGTTTCGAACTCGGGCTCGTCCATAGCGGCACGGCGTGCATTGAGCTTGGCGGTGATCTTCGCGATCTCATGCCTATCGTAGCGGCGTGCATATATTGTGAGCCAATAAGAGAAATGCGCTACAGGAGAAGACGTACGTAACACCGCTCAATAGCTCTTGGTGGCTTGCTTTCGGGTTGCGTCCTGCCTTAGCATAAGTCTCTAGCTCAGGGTTTTTAGGAACATCACATACGCAGTGCCCGGGCGAGCGCCTGAGCGAGTCGAATCAGCATCTTATCCCATAGAACAAGTTTCTTTGCACTTACGTTGACGAACACACCGCCCCTCGGTCCTCCAAGCGTCTCCTGGTCATCCTCGCATGCAGACCATGCGGTCTAGGGACAATGTCATGAACAAATGAAAGGGTGCTCCACGATACCGAAACTCACGACGTCAGCTACAGCTGATGCGCCCTCTTTGTTCGTGTGCGTGACGGGCACTGCAGGAGTAAACTCCTCCTTAGCCGTCTTACGCTGCGGCCCGTCCTGCGTGGCTGAATGGGAGGAGGTTATATATGAGTCGGTGCAAGTCCGTGTACTGCACTCACGGACGTCGTGCGATCCTCGCACACGGACTGACGACGTCATTTCAGCAAGAGTGCTCGCATTGGGGCCAAGGGGACGTACTATTCTTCAGGTTAGGTGGGGAAACTACTGTCCCGCCGGAATTTGTGGACGAGGGACTCGGTGGCGGGCAATCTTCACTTTCGTAGGGGAGGTCTATACACAAATAAGCCCGCTTGATCCAGACATTTTCTAGGTTTTCTTACCGGCCATGGTACCCGAGTGACAACAGTCGAAAACCATCTGTGTCGTAGTTATAAGGTTGAGCAATATCTCAAGGTCTGGTCCGCATTACTGACCATGAAATGCGCGCCCACGGGGACGTGATTCACTAAAACATCATGAATCTCCTAGAAGACCGCGGTGGCATATTAGAATCATGATATCCACTGCGTAGATGGACCTACGTCATCTTTGATGTAGTTGTCGAAGTTGCCATCGTCCGGGAAGAATTGAACATCGGCGGGCCAAATCACTGGTTCAGACTGTGTCAGTCAACGTCCATCGGCCCATCTCGGTAGGAGAAGACTCGCCATCGTCGAATCCACTCTTTTCAGTCCCGTCTAGGTTTGGCACTTGCGCGCCATGCCCCGAGACTGCGTAGATGATGGGCGTGTGTTCGCAGACGGTGCGCGGTCTTACTCACAATGAAACACAAAGTGGTCACCGGGCTGTGCATCGGCAACTAGTTCTTTCATCGCGCGCTCCTAGTAAGGGTTGGGCGAAGCTCGGGTGAGCTAGGCTATCTGCTTTCAATCTCAATGTGATAGCTCACGATATTCTCTCTGGTGGGGGGAGGATGTGGGCCAGTATCATCATCCAGCAGTATGATGATGTCCTCCCGTCTGTAACCGTACACCTCTGCGATGGGTATCTTGAATACCGGCGGGATACAGACGTTTGCGTGAGCTACTCACCGACCAAGAGGTCTGACAAGATCTTCGGGTCATTGGGCGTGCCAGGAAGATCAAGATTAAAGTCTTTCAGCGATGAGTACTGGACAGCAATGCTGAGTGCCCTCTTCATCGGTGGCCTCGTTGTGGTGGGTACGGGCATAGCAAGCAGCGATATGCTAGTGCTACTAGTAGCAGTAGGACCTCAGGAACTTCACGACAGCGCGAGCGGCTGTGCGACCTGGCCCGCGAAGGTGCTTTTGTAGCCGAGACCTCGAGTGAGGACTGCGCGCCGTATCGTCAGCATAGCAGAGTTCTGTGATGCAGCAGATACGCTCATGCCACGCACGGGTCATGCAACCCGGACGAGTGGCTGCATTCGCCTGTGCACCCACAGACGCCCGTGCCCTCCCATCCATCTTTGGCGTCGGCGCTCCGATGGTGGGATCGACCGCATAAGCGCCCATCCACACTCATATACTCAGACTGCGACTGACGACTATCCGTGGAACCCTTGCCTTGACTGCACCTCGATCTCTGCGAAGCATCGACACGGGGAAGAGTTGGCCGCGGGGGAACTCTCGGCATTCAAGATGAAGGGAATTCAAGTAATACACGGGCCCTGGCATGCGCCATTAGTGCGGCTTCCTACATGTGGTCGAACCAAGAGCTTGAAGCCATCGTTCATCATGGGTAGAGAGGGCCTAGAGGACCCATACGAATTTGGAAGGCGCGCTCAGGAGTATCATTTCGTCTATGAATAGCATGATATAAATAAGTCACAGACTCGAAGAGGACGCCTTCGGAATTGAAGCCACTATACGTGCCACTAGGTTCGCCATATGTCCATGATATCATACCTTCATACTCCTCCAATACAGACCACTATTTACACGCCGCTCACGCCTCGATGGCCGGCAAGAAACACGAGGGTCGTTCACTCAGTCCCTATCAATAACGGGTTCAGCATATGCTGCAGCCTGATTGTATAAGACGATTAGCAGTGGAGCCCGAATGATTGGATCGCAATAAGGTACTCACCAGATCGCCCTCTGCACCGAGCTAACATAAGACATGGTCATTACCCAATCCTGACGTGAGGCCAGCAAAAGCATGAACATACCTCTGGATGAGTCAATGGGAAACGTCCGTGGTTATTTGCAGAGCCTTCTCGCGCGTCACGAGGTTCATACATGTCATCACTACCCCTCGACCTGCGCGGCGCGTTGTGCTTGTGGATTTTCCGCTGTATATGTTCACTAGACGCGATGCGTATTAATAGAGCCTTCCGGGACGACCAGCGATGTGGCGACATACGTGATCTCATGCAACAGCGCCCCGCGTGTGGCGCCCTTGTTGTTCTCTGCCCTCGCGAATGAGTATGACATTCTACGTTGTAGCATCAGGTCACCCACTCAAACACTCGTAGAAAGCCTACACGTTGGGCGAGGGGCTCAGAAAACAGACGAGAAATGTGTAGGTCGGCGCGATGCTCACCCGGAGGAAGACGCCACCACGCTCGCTCCCGGGTGTAGTTTCATCATCCGCACAAGCGGACCAGGACGTCTTCCGAGCCACACCATGTTACATCCAGGCGCATGGCCTACTCATGCGATGACGCACCACATCCGGCACAGACACCTTCTTCTTGAAGTGGGGTTTGTCGTGAGAGTGTCCTAGGTAGCTTGAGGTGAGCACCTTACGGGCCGTATTCGCGAAAATATTCACCCGTACGTACCGTGTTCATCCGCAGTCGCATGCACCCGCACTATTTATCTACGTGAGACTTGTTCGAGGTTATATCTGGCAGTGACCCACAGCTTTTGGGAGGCGTGTGTCTGCTCGAGTTCGGCAAATCTGGCAACCCCCATGAGCGTTTGCTAAGATATCCCGGAGGAACTGGCACACCTGCGGCGGTACCCGAGTGACAGCAGTCAAATATCATCTATGCATACGAGCCGGTATAAGCGTTATTGACTGCAACGGACGATGCACACGGTCAGCACCGACCATGAAGTGTGCTCCAGCGGGAACACGTTTGACAAGTTTCTCGTGAATAATCTACATAGCGTCTTGTCAGAAAAGAGAAGAGATGGCGGCCAGACTGCACGTACGTCGTCGATGATGTAGTTATCCCTCACAGTGCCGTCCACATTGAGCTTAACATCGACGGGCCAGATTACTGGTGTGGGTGGAACGTCAAAATCGCCACTCAGAAGCCTGCAGAGCACTCACTTTCGTCGAAGCCATCTTCCTCTGTGCCGTTCAGATTCGGGATCTGATCGCCATGGCCCGAAACTAGGGAACGGTCGGGTATGAGAGAAGGAGTCACCATCCGCTACTATCCAGTGACGCACAGTGGAATACAAAGTGATCTCCTGGTCTAGCGTCAGCTAGAAGCTTGTCCATCTCCTCGAGCTATGACACTCTCAATAACACTGTCTGACTCGAGAGCGCGCGTTCGGGAAGTAGGTCACTCACAATATTGGCGTGCGTCGGCTGTCGATACTTGCCCGCTTCGTCGTCCATGAGGATGGTGATATTGTCCTCATGGAAGTGCAGGAGCTCTGTGTCGGTCGTTAGCAGACTGTCGAGCACTCGTACTCGTACTCCGCTCACTGAGGATCTTCGTGAGTAATTGTGGGTCTCGGTGCGTGCCCGGGAGGCGACATCTCCCGCTGTCGGGACGGTGCTTGTACTGCACGGCGATACTGAGGGCACGGTGGATAGGTGGGCGAGTGAGGCCAGGCATGACGGTGTGAGCTGCTTGCGGCACTCGTAGACCTGCCAAATTATATATGCGCCGTCGTTCATTCTGCTGCAGCCGGACGTGAGGGGATGTGGTCCATGGCGATGATGCTCCTGGAATTGTATGGGATTGCCGCGGGCCACAGCGGCCAGGATGTATAGCTCGCCGCTGATAATCGCTCGAGTGGTACGGGGCGGCGTGGGTCGGCGTGGGTCGGCCGCGTAGCGAATGACCTGAAGGAGAAGTAGGTTCTTTGCACATGGACTGAAGAAGAAGCCCGGCCGGAAGAAGGGCTTGCTAACCAACCCAATCATGGCTTCCAAGCATTGGTATTGACCTGTCAGTGTGGTCCTGTGTGACATACCACGGACGTATCCATTGATCTTTGTCATCGTCAAGTGTAATAGCGCCGTGTGCAAAGACGGGCTCTCAACGCTCGACACCCGGGCTTCAACACGAGTTGGTATTTCCGCAGGAGTTGCTAGATCCCTCCACGCCGTAACTTTTCCTGCGCATCATGATTACTTGAATGTCATAGACAGGTGAGGGCATACACACACCTGAGTTGCAAGTGCAAGACTCTTGCATATCGCCCGGGAAGGAGCATAGGGCGTAGACCTCAAGGACACGCGCTACTGTGATGACTCGTGCCTTCGGAGTGGTTCGCCGTTTGGCTGATCAAGCCACGCAATTGTGAGGGCAACTGAAATCGCAGTCGGCATGGACGCTTGTGGCGTCGTTCGTAGTGCACGGCGCTCACAACAATACCACAATCTGTCAGCACTGTGATGAGCCTGCCACAACACCACCAGAGCATGTGTGAGACAAGATGCGACATTGAGTGGTACTGGCCCTTCGACTGCAGGAGCTGGGCCGCTTCAGGTTAGGTCATCGCGTACAGCTGTAAGTAATACTCTCGGCACTTCGGTGACATGATTGCTGAGTGGGTCCACACAGACACCCGCGCACCGTTTCACTGTGACGGACAAAAGGAGATGCCTCACATGTAGAGGCCGACCACGATGCTCAACAGATGCCATCAGCACAAATCCAGGATCCTGATTCAAGATTATCCAGAGCCACGAAACAATCATCTTCTGAGCGACGACCACTTACTGAGGCGAGTTTCTACACCACCTTGCGGTAGAGAGCTACGAGCAAGTGGAAGTGGGTGAGGGGGGGCTTGGGTGCCCGAGGCCCAACGAGGACGGCAAGATGTAGCTCGCCAACGGAAACGCATATACGCAAAGTTCGCGCACGGGAAATGAGCAAATAGAAGATAGCTCACCATAGATGCGGCAGATGCCAACCACTCATAATGACCAGTAATAACCGGATGTAATGGATCCCTCCGCATTGCGGAGGGATACGATACAAAATTCATTGAAGTGGAGCTCGTGTCTGTGATGCAGGCCCGGTGGGGACGTCGCGGACGCGGCCAGATGTGGAGCAGCGGACACCAAGCCAGACGATGACGCACGAATGAATGCAGGCAGTATGATGACATAACCCACGGCGTCCGACTTCGAGACACACACGCACAGCGTACTGCGAATTGGGCGCGAGCGAGCACTGATGTGATAGGTCCACTATGCGCATTGCGCATGGTACACGAGAAACGAGAAACGAGAACGCTGCAACGGAGCAAGGCCAGCATTAGACAATTCGTCGAGATGTAACATACCGGGGGGAATGAATCATAGAGGATGTTCATGTTGGGACGGGCAAGGAGGGGCATCCGTCGTGATGGTGGTCGAGACTAAGTACAAGTGAAGAGGCGACGCCGAAGAGAGAAGGTCAGCGGCGGGCAGCGGCAAAGCCCGAGAACGGCACGGGCCGGCTTGTCCGAGTAATGTCACGAACTTCAGCCATGGGCCAAACGCAACGGCAGGACGTGAGCGAGACGTCGTCGACGTTAACGGGTCTCCTGGTAGGAGTAAGCTGCCTGATGCACGACTTCCAGGCTGTCGCCACGAATAGAGGCAATTCCGATGGGACGGCTGGTTGGGTGCGTCGACGTCCCAGGCAGTCACGGACTGACACAAGCGGTACGCAATAAGTAACATGCTACACTGATGCTGCGTACGACACGCCAATGCGGGGATTGATCGATAGGCATCCCAAATAGACGGTCTACGCGAAAGAGGCTGTGAGCAGAACGCCACGAAGGTAATCATAGTCGACAACATCGATACGCAGGTGACGGCACGGTCAGCGCTGCGGAGCAGCTTTTACTGCTCTTCGACGTGTGACAAGTGTACCGAAATGCGAACGGTGGGGTCATGAGGGAAGCAAGTCACTAGTAGATGCGCTCAGGGTATAACAGATTCAGACAACTGGCGGTAGGCTTACAGGTTGACGTCAAAGGAAGACAGACGGTGTCTTCATCAGCTGTTCTTCTTGTGCTCTATTGGCTTGTTTCACCACTGCCTGGGGCCGTTAGCATGGCGACGGTGTCGACCATCCGGCGGCCCGCGGGAGATGATCGACAGACGATATTGACCTATTGAAGGCGGTTCTGTACCTGATGTTATTTGTCGACCCAGTCAAGGCGTGCCATTGTTGCGTGTGTCCGGCATACAGGTGCCAGAGGGGGGCTGAGTATGCTGGCACAATAAAGACGATCAGGAGGCGGCCTATCGCCCTGTGGGCTGTCCATAACCAGTGATGTTCTCACCGAACGGAAATGGCACTCCCTTTCGAACCAAGGCACGCTGTGTGAATGAACGCCCATGCGCAATTGTCTTCGCAGCATTCCCCCCGGTGCCTCCGCTGTTTCACGGCGTTCTGCAGCAGCGCTGTTCGCGCGAAATGGACTGCTGGAGAGAGAAGGCTGGCCCAAGCTGGCGGACGGGGGCCCATGCGCGGTGGCTGATGATCAAGCAGGGCGCGATTGGCGCTGTCAGAGGGAGCTGGTGCAGCTGTGCAGACCGTTGTCGGAGGTGGGATGCCTGGATGGTTTCAAGCATGGCGAGACAGACATTTCGAGCAGGAGAGGATGGGGATCAGGGGGCGTGGGCTGGGAGAGAGGCGCGGTGTGCGGGAAGACAAAGAGCCGCGGAACTGTTGCTGGGTTACACAATCGCTGCCCGGGACTCGGTATCCAGACAACAATCCCTCCCCCATATAGCCACCCGCCACTCGCCCCTTGTCTCCCGCCTCGACCTCCCTCCACCCTCCATCCCCACCGCCGTCCACCACCATGCCTGAGCAGACCGGCTCCCAGCCCGCAGCGGCCTCCAAGTCCAAGCACAGCCATGCTGCATCGCAGGCACAACCCGCGCCGCGCAAAGTGCGCTTCAACGTCGGTAAGGGCGATCAGCTTCCTTGCTCTTGCTTCCCTTCCTCACGCAGCTGCGTCAGGCTCGCAGTACCAGGTGCTCGACGTCGTCGGCGAGGGCGCGTATGGGATCGTATGTTCGGCGGTGCACAGACCCAGCGGGCGCAAGGTCGCCATCAAGAAAATCGCCCCCTTCGATCACTCCATGTTCTGTCTCCGCACATTGCGAGAGTTGAAGCTGCTGAAGTTCCTCAGTGAGGCTGGTGTCAGCGAAAATGTGCGTGTCCCTCGCCTCCTCGTCACCCTGCGACGCACTCACCGCGCGTCGCAGATCATCTCCATTCTCGATATCATCAAGCCCCCATCCATAGAACAATTCAAAGAGGTTTACCGTGCGTGTCCACCCGTTTGTCTGCGCGCCCAGCGATGCCAACTCGCCCATTGCAGTCATCCAAGAACTCATGGAAACTGACATGCACCGTGTAATCCGAACGCAAGACCTTTCTGACGACCACGCCCAGTACTTCATTTACCAGACCCTCCGCGCACTAAAGGCCCTCCACTCCGCCGACGTCATCCACCGTGATCTCAAGCCCTCCAACCTGCTGCTGAACGCCAACTGCGACCTCAAGGTCTGCGACTTCGGTCTCGCACGGTCAGTGAAGACCGCCGAGCCCTCAGGCACGGAAACGGGTTTCATGACCGAATACGTCGCGACGCGGTGGTATCGTGCACCGGAGATTATGCTCACGTTCAAGCAATATACCAAGGTTCGTGCCTCTCTTCTCTGTGCTTCTCACTGCGCGTCGCTGCGGAGCACTGACGCGCGTGCAACCGCAGGCTATCGACATCTGGTCCGTAGGCTGCATCCTCGCGGAGATGCTCTCGGGCAAGCCGCTCTTCCCAGGGCGCGACTACCACCACCAGCTGACGTTGATCCTCGACGTCCTCGGGACGCCGACGCTGGACGAGTTCTACGCGATCACGACGCGCCGGTCGCGCGACTACATCCGCGCGCTCCCCTTCCGCAAGCGCAAGCCGTTTGCACAGCTCTTCCCCAATGCGAACCCCCTCGCCGTGGACTTCCTCACACGGAGTTTGGTGCGTGCCCGCAGCCGCATGGTGCTGTGACTATCTATTGACGTAGGCCACGCTGCAGACATTCGACCCGAAAAAGCGCATCACCGTAGAAGAGGCGCTCGCGCACCCCTACCTGGAGGCATACGTACGTGGTGCTCCCACATGCCTACCGTCGCGCTAAGCTTACGCATTACGTGTCCAGCACGATCCCGAGGACGAGCCGGTCGCACCGCCCCTCGATCCTGAATTCTTCGAGTTTGACCGTCAGTCGTCGTTGTCTCGTCGTGTTGATCCCATCAGCTGACCTGCCGCCTCACCTCAGTGCACAAGGACGACATCAGCCGCGAGCAGCTCAAGGAACTCCTCTACGAGGAGATCATGTCCTTCCGCGCGCCGCCGATCGTATAAGCATCGCTTGGCCCGCATCCTCCGACCACTCTTCGTCTTCTCTCGCTGCAAGCCCTCCCCCATATATACACTGATATACGCATACCATCTCACCTCATCTGTCTAGCCCCGCCGCCAATTTCGGAGTCGCACTTGTATACGTACGTCGGGTAACCCTGTGCGCGGCGGCAGGCTGACCGTGTCTGGGTTGTTGGGCCGGACGCATACTCGCTACTCGCCTGTACTGGTTGTTGTTGCTGTTGTGCTGCCGCTGCCGCTGTTGCTGCTGCTATATCTTTGCACTCGCCTTGTACTTTATACCTGAAACTCAAGCCTTACACACTGCATGTCTCCCCTCCGCCGACGCCTAGCCTACCGTCTGCAGCTCAGCAGGCTTTTATTGCACGGGTGAGCATTCTAGCACTCTTATAGTAAGGCCGCCGTGAGCAATCGTAGGTGATCATTACTATACAATGGTGCATTGGAGCGACTGCTCGATCAAACGTCCTCAACCTTTCGATTTTGCAGTTCATACTCTGCTGGTACTGTATCGCCCTCAACAGGTACTACATCAATTTCCACCACTGAGTCAGAGCCCTTGCGTCTCCGGATATTCACTATCTGGAACCACATCCGTACTTGGATGTTTGCCCTCTGCCAGACGTCATGAAGTGTATCGCGAACAGAGATTCCGCCACCCTCCCAGATGGTGTGGAGGCAGAGAGCCAGCAGGGCAGCGGAGATGGCCCAGGATGCAGTAGCGACGACAATGGTGGGCACGTCCGGGACCCGGAAGTTCTCCAGCGCGAAGGCAGCAAGGAAGGAGACGACCCTGCGGGAGCACTATGAGTACAGGTAACCAACAGGGGCTCTGATTCGCGACTTACGCCCACATGAGCAGCGCGTATGGTAACCCGTGCACGAGACCGAGCACCTTCAGTCCGAGTTGCGGGTGGTTCCTTCCCTCTAGGTATGTGACCTGCGGTACCCGTCAACTCCTTCAAGTCTGCGTCGGGACACATTGCGACGTACGGCATCCGTCGCAGTCTCCTTCGGGCTGACTCGGTGCTGGCGAATGAGCAGCAAGGCCACAATGACAGCTGCGATACTTGCGATGGTCGATACGTAACTGGCAAGCTGTGCGGGGGTACGGGGTCCAGTGCCCGAGTCGACATCGTTGATGGTCAGGAATGATATATTCGCGTTGAGCAGCACAGTGGCCTGTTTTGCACAGTCAGAAAACGATTATCCGTGCAAGGCCCATAGACTTACCGTTAGGACGGCTTCTTCCCAGTCCTTTTGCAGCTTCGCTACACATTTCGCCCAGAAGACTTCGTTGATGGTTCGGTCAATCCATGCCTTGTGCAGTGTGTCCAAGTGGACCTTGGGCGCGTTGAAAAGTATGAAGGAGACGAAGTCAAACCATAGTGCGGGCTTCTGTTCGTCCTCGAAGCAGCTCTTGAATCGTTCCAGCCTCGCCACCTTCTGCCCGAACGAGAAGTGGTACCTGTTGTGGACTGCATAGGTCGCAAATACTCAGCGACAGTGCCATTCTACGTGTATATCAACCAAGCGCACCGAATGTTTGCATCAAACGTCCTTACGTGCCCTCAGCGTTAATGATACCTAATTCACATGAGATGTGATCCTCACCGGTGACACAAACAGTGTAGTCAGTTTCACCAATGTCTACGTATGTATGTATGAGTGGATGTCTTTCATGACATCGAGGATCATCGGGGGGACCTACCCTTGCATTTTTGAAGCATTTCCGCGAGATTCAACATATCTTCAGGCTGCATTGCAACCACAGATGATGCAGACGTGATCTGATCTGTTGGAAAGCGTCAAAGATATGGATGTGGTCTACGAACGAATGACAGGCGTAGTATGAAGAAAGATGTACATACCAACGTTCGCGTGCACCAATATACCAAGTACCTCGTCAATTGTACCTGGCTTCATGCTCTGTCCCGCTGGGAAGCAATCAATGTGTTTCCTGGAACATCATCCCGTCACTCCATATATGATATCCTCTGAATATCAAGGTTAGTCTTCAACATAAATCACGTCAATTAGACACATACAACATGGCAGTACCCAGGCATACCAGTAGAACGACTCAATTGCATGTTCTAGACAGCCGGGGATTTCGGACCGTGTCAGAATTGCGCGATGTTTGACTGTGGTAACTCACTGATATGAGTTTCCGACTGGACACGCATCACTTGTTCAATCCCGTTAAATTCGCCAGAATTGTCGATGATCTCATAGGGTTCTACCCAAAAGAGCACTCTTTCCTCGTGGTTAGCATAGTAATACGTCCAATGGTGTACGCATTGTTCGCCAGTGTCCCAATCAGTGTGTCGGTGTCGATCTTCCACTGGAATGTCTTCGAGCTCGAGGACGAGATCAACATTCGGGGGTAGTTCAAAGCACTTCTCCTGTACGATTTCCTCTAGCCGAAGAGCGAAGTCCTCGATTTCACAGGATATCGTCGGATCATATAGATAGGCCTCTGTATACATTCTCTGCGAGATGCTGTTGCTCAGCGCGCACCACTAGGATCTGTGAGGCACACATACACGGTCTTTGTGGAAGAAGTAGAGTGCGCCTTCTGGATGGATGCATGCCTTCCAGCCGATAGGAAGGTTCCCCTCACTAAGTCATTCGACAGGCAAGGTCATCACAATTGAGAGACCCGGAGCGGAGAAGAGTACCTACAAATTGTATGCCATCTGCATAGCTTGAATTGTATATGCAGAATATTCCTCGCTCCTGGCAACATGTGAATTGTCATCGGCACATACTACGGTGCTGCTCACAATTTCTCCTGCCTATCGTATCTATGAGTCTCAAGAGTGGGGTAGGTCTTCTGACGTCGTTGCGGATTCCTTCCCACGCGATGCGCCGGTGTCGCAACGTTGGCTTTGCTACTGGCCAATGATGCTCTGCTGAAATGACCATGTTGTAATGTTGCACCCAGCGAAGTGGTCGAGGATGCAGGTGTCTGACGGCGGGAACGGCTCTGTGATCTGCTATGCCTCCGGGAATCAGAGGCTGTAACGAGACGAGACAAGCGATCGTCTCTGCGCCGCCTTCGCGAACGAGTCGGAGAGGCGGGACGCGACATATTGACGGATAGGTGCTCGCTGAAAGACGTGCCAGGCCGACTCAATGTATCTCGTGAGCTTGAAGCGCCATTCTCGGACGGCGTCTCCACTCTGATACTGCATGAGCCTTCTCCTGATTCAGACACCGGACTGAGGAGGACGGGTGGTTGGCTTGAAGCCGAGACTTTGAGTGATAGAGGACTTGAAGACCGTGAACGCCCATTGCGTAGAGCGGGGGGCACAGCGGGTTCCTCGCTAGCTTGGATCACACCTGAGGCTCCATCGATATGCACAATGTTCCCCCTTCGCGATGAAGTTGTGGAGTCCCCGCCTCCTCTACCAAGCGATCTATTCTCCTTTGGCTTAATGAGCCATTGCCACAGGGTTCGGATAAGTGCGAAGAGCCGTGTCAAAGAGAGGCGACGCCCCCATGCGAGCAAACGCTGTAATACCGCCTTGAGCTGGTGAATAGCAGAACGGTCCATCCGCAATGACTAGCAGGATGAGAGTCGGAGTGAAGGGGTCGTGTACAGCCACACAGGTAAGAACAGCCTGATATACAACGAGGAGTGAACCTATGCTAGCACGAGGCTTCGAACTTTCCAAGATTCTAGGTTCACGTTTAGCAGGCAGTTCGCGAAACGCTGAGAATCGGCGTGGCTTACCCAAGTCAGCAAACTTCAGTATTAAGCTGCGAGTAAGAAGCAAACTAGCAATGGGTCTGGATCTCGTAGCGGCACCTGAAATCAACAACTCAGACGGACGAACCAGGGGCAAAGGAATTAGAATGAGGTCCCACACAACCCTAGGTCCAATCGCACGACAGCGCTCAATGGACGTCGTCCACTCAAGACCGCACAAGACGCCCATCTGGCTATCCCACACGTGCCGAGATAAGTACTCAATAGCACAATGGCAGATGCTGTATCCCGTTCCTTGTACGAAACCTGTGCAACAGCCTCCAATATGAAGACCTCATTGAAGACTAGAACCAGCATCGCAACGAGGTTTGCAGACACGAAGTCATGCGACTGTCTCCCTCCAAATTGCTGACAGTGCTTGCTACTGTCTCCCCGTGCAAACTGGCCAGGTGATTCGGGCTATGACGGCTGCACATTTTCACAGCAACGGCTTTCTCGTCCAAATATGCATCCCGGAGGTAGTCGCAGAACCTCGGGCAGCGCTGGTGGTGTTCCGTACATGATCCATGCACATGTGCTTACCTGACTTGAGATCAGCATCTAGTTGTTCAACAAGCAGAGTTACTAGCAAAGTCCTCGTACCAAATGAGAGTAAGCATGGTGCTACGTTGATTGCTGGCATATCAGCATTGTTGAGCTCTGCCAGGAGCCGTGCATCAGTATGGCCCACCTCGCCCACTTACAGTACATGGCCAGTGAACGGCCATGACGTCTCCACGGACAAAATTCAACGAATTCGTCAGGGCCGTATAAGATCTACCGGAGTGAAGGAAATGCTGCAGGAGATGATGAGTACAAGAAATCCCGTAGTCCACCGTGATGCATTGAATCACAACATCGAACCCCCGTTCGCTATGCGCTCGAGCAGAACCAATGCTTCCTCCCTCGACAACGATGCCAAAGCAGAAGATGCATTTGCGCACACGGTGGAGACGGCAGCGGGCTCCGAGCCCTCCATAGTCGCGTGTACGACCAATCGTGCGATGACCTCGCCCTGCAGAAATATTAACAATCCCTTGCAGGACCGTCATACCAAGTAATGCACTCACGATCTCGACAAGACATGCTACAACGATAAGCCTACAACATGTTCACACATCAATCGAGCATAGAAAGTGCACAGACGTACCAGATGATGATCCATGTGATGCGCTCCATGGCGTTATTATTGAGGTGGTCGTGTATGGCCTGGAGCTGCGTATATGCGGCGTCAGACCCGTCGCATGCACAAAACTCCATACACAGCCATACGCACCAGGTCCTCGGCCACGGCAAGCTTCTCATTCAACACCTGCACCCGCCCACCAATTTCCATGTACTCGCGGACAGCGTCGTACAGCGCCTTCAGGCTCGCCTCGCTCCAGAACAGCTCAGGCACGTCGAGGACGTTGCTTACGAGGTTCACGTCTCGGCGAAGCGTAAACAAGCGGCCGGTGAGGCGTAATGCCTCTTTGCGAGGTAGCATGAGCGCGCCGGTCGACGCGAGCTGCTGCGGTATGGACACCGTGCGCGGCGAGGAAAGAATGCGCGTCGCATGCGTCTCGTAGTGCGCTAGGAGTGTCGACTGAGCGAGTGCATGCGCCACGGAGAGTTTGAGGAGATGGGAATGCATCTTGAAAGCTGTTGCAATGTGGATGAGAGCCTAATGGACGT
The DNA here is from genome assembly GCA_029783445.1 of Fomitopsis palustris. Classification (NCBI taxonomy): domain Eukaryota; kingdom Fungi; phylum Basidiomycota; class Agaricomycetes; order Polyporales; family Fomitopsidaceae; genus Fomitopsis; species Fomitopsis palustris. Next base: position 864,575 of record JARAOQ010000004.1, read on the forward strand.
GTTGTAGAAAGCATACGCACTAAAGAAGTCGTTGTATATGCGCGGGTAGGCAATGTTTGGGTCATGCTGAACAGGTCATTAGAGATCTGGACTGATTGAACACGAAGATTGTGCATGCTGTAGTGACTACCATAGCGTCAAGTGTTGATCAGCGCATGACGGCGCGAATTGCAACAATGGACTGCCCGCAGAAGCGACAGATCGTACAGCTTGCCCTTGCAATGATGATCATCCCCCACAGGAGCAGCAGCAATCAGGCCGACTCGAAGCTGGGGAAGGCGAAGTACGAACAAAGAACACGCTTACCGCATAGTGGCACTCCTCAACCTCCCAATCATCTTCGCCAAACTTCTTCCGCATAGCACCAGCGCGTTCTACGTCCTCCAAAATACCGCGCTCTTGCTGCTCTGTGAGACCGAAGAACACAACAACGCCATACGCAAAGAATATGACCTCCGCGTAGTCTTCCCCATTCATAGGCTCATTTCGTCGCTCTTGAGATGTGAGGCCTTTCCTGCGCTTCTGTTTCTTCTTTGTCGTTGAAGGTCCGGCAGACGGTTCTGTGGGCGAGAGTGCCGCGGATGGGGAGAGAAGCCCAGTAGTCGGAGGCGGCGATGAGGACATATAGCCGTCCTGGGAGGGGATACCGCCAGACTCTGGAACGGAATCAAAGTATGTGCCTTGATATCCGACCTCTTCTGCCTCCGACAGCCATGAAGAAGGGTCCTCCGAACCGGAAGAAGTCGGTGCAGCCGAGGAGCGGAAGTTGGATTGAGGGCCATAGCCAGGCAGCAGGGGCAGGTAATATATCTGCGGGGATGAGTGCATGTTACAGTAAACGCATGAGAAGGATCACTCACCACGTACATCGCCTCGTCAAACACCCGAGGCTGAACGTTATGTTCACGCTTCAAGAAGCTTGCGAGTAGCTTCATCTTGAACTCGTCTGCAACACAGTACGCGGTGATGCGCTTGAACCCCGCCTTCTCTCTTTGCGACTTGCTCATCCGCTCGCCGGCGCTCTTATAGTCGCGCACTCCGCGATCGGTTTCGTAGCCATGTAAGTCGGCATCTTCCTCGTCTGGTGGGGGTAGAGGCTTGGTCTGGGGTTCTGAAGGCAGTACAACGAGTTTCTGTGTCGTCTTCGAGCTTCTCTGGGCCTTGGGCAAACCGGATACTGGGTTGAGGTTTCCGGTGAGTGCAAGGCCGGAAACAGATGGCCTGCGCCCCACTATCCGCGGTACACCACCGGATACGGATCGAGAGGGAGCGGGACGGATGGTGGGAGTTCTGCCAGAGACTGGCACGCGTGTAGGGTTCGACATTCAGAGTGCAGTATTGTAGACAAGTTCAGAGCCAGGGTCGTGCCATACACAGCAAGACTTGTGATAAGAGAAATACTTGTCTGGTCAGAATGACGAGAACAATGGCGCCAGCGACAACGACCACGACCACGACCACGATGAGTGACGTTAGCTTTCCCAATCGGGAGGCTTCACGGTCACAACGTTTGCACGTGCCGTGCCACAACGCGGTATCCCAATCCCGCGACGCGTTTGGGCGCTTGCACCTTGTTGTTTCCTGCCGCCACGTCCCCCGAGCCAGTACGGCGACATCGCCCCGCGACAAGCGACTATAGATTTCTTGACTTGAAACACTTTCTTGAGGTGTGCGAATCATCAGTAGCGTGATTTCAACAACATATATGCGTGTCTGACGGCCACTCAAGATCCTTGCAGCAGCATATCACTGAAGTGCCCCGAGGGTGAGTGCCACCCCTCGTCATCGGAATCTCTCATTGGATGCTGATGTTGAGATTACAGTCTCTATTAAGCGCTTCCAAAACGTTCTATAACTTGACCAAGGCAGCTTTCAAACCTCCATCCTGTGGCGGCTTGAATGGCTGGGGCGTTTAGCGGTCATCTCCTTCAGACGTTTCAAGCCGCTCAACACGCTATGAAGGGCCCATTCGGACAAACATCATCTATGGATCCCAATCTCTCTATACACGGGTCGATGTCGTTTGCACCAACTATGCACGGGACGTTCCCTATCCACCCCTCCTTCTTTCAAGACACGACCTTGGTGGACGTGAGCGATGAGACTGCGAAGAAGATAGCGTCACTTCAAGCGAAGCTAGATAAGAAGCTGGGACCTGAGTACATATCCCAAAGGCCCGGACCAGGCGGTGGCCCGAAGCTGACTTATGCTGAAGGTGAGGTCCTAAACATCCGGACGTCCTCATTTTAGGCTCATCGAATGTCTTCGTTTAGGGTGGAAGATAATTAACCTTGCCAACGAAGTGTATGCCAACTATACCTTAACGCATTCGTTTCTGACGCGTACGAAGTTTTGGGTTCAACGGCTGGAGCTCGCAAGTCGTCAGCATGACCACAGACTTCATCGACTGCAATGAACAGTCTCAGCGGTTCTCTGTCGGCGTCACGGCCATCGTGAGGGTAACCCTGCGAGATGGTGTCTTCCATGAGGATGTAGGCTACGGCCTGCTTGAGAATTCCAGAAGTAAAGGTGCCGCGCTGGACAAAGTACGTGCTCGCCTTCGCGTGGCGGTCTACCTGAGCTCAGACATGGCGCATATAGTGTAAGAAGGAAGCAGTAACAGATGCCGTCAAGCGTACATTACGGAATTTTGGCAACTTGCTGGGGAACTGCCTGTACGACAAGTCGTATACGCAAGAGGTCGTGAAGATGAAGGTTCCACCAGTGCGTTTTCCGCTCATTATCCTTGATGCAATGTGTACGAGATCACTGTGTGTGTTCTAGCCTAAGTTCAACAAAGACGATCTCCACCGGCGGCCTGAGTTCGAGGCAACTAAACCTCCAGCTCCCGCCGCTGGTCCAAGTAAAGCTACGCATACGAGCGCTCCCAGTAAGCCCCCGACGACTGTCACACGTCCAGCCTCGCCTGTTGTCAAGAGTGAGTCAACCTCTCGCATGGAAGCAATTATGAATGCCTGTAATGCCGCTGCACAAGAAGGACAAGACAGTCCACTGGCTGCTCCTCCACGTACGCGCTCAGAATCTGGCCAGCAGGGCCCTGTCGCTGTATCAACGCCGCATGTGAAGGGGAATACGCCTCTACATGATATCAAGCCGAAGATTGAGAGCGTGTCCGCTGGCGCAGTGCAGTCTCGCGGTGGGAGTGGCCTTGTGGCGCCACCAAATCTACAAGTCCACCATCGATCGACCGACGCATCGTCTACCACCGGGACCGTTGTGGCTTCCCCTCGAGACCATCTAGCACAGCAGAGACACGCAAACCCACCGCAACAGGGGGAGCGGCGAGTGTCTTTCGCGCCACAGCCGGTGGCAAGCTCGTCCACCGCTATCTCTGCTGGGGGTGATCCTGCCCCTCCGCCGCCACCTGCAGCCATCGAGGTGGATGTGGAAGTAGACATACCAGACGATGCATCTGATTTTCTCTTCAACTCCGACGACGACGCATTCCTGGCTCAGGTGGATCTTGGGGAGGAGGGCTTGGGTGGACCCATCGACTTCGACGAGGGAGCGGGAGCAGTGGAAGTGGGCGAGGAGTCCCGGGTAGAGGTCCATGCTTCCAAGCTGTTGGGTGGTCCGCCTCCACAGGGGTGGGGTCACCCCCCATTAGCACAACAGCCTACGGAAACGAGAGCGGCGAGAGCGCCACAGCCACCTCAGCGCCATGCCGTACCGACTTCTACTTCTGCATCCGCTTCTGCGTCTCATAGGCAGCAATTCACGAATGCTGGGAACACAACCCACTCGTCCGTACCTCTCGCACAATCACCGCCCGCAATGGGGGGCTTCCATTATCCTTCCGCTAACTCGGTATGCGCTCCTCTCTCACATACACCTGTTTATGGATCCATATCTGGCAGCTGATGTCCTTCGCAGACTTCGAAACCAAGTACAACGAACGCAGTGTATCATGCCGTGCCTGCCAGGGGGGCCGCGCAACCCAGCTACAGCTCTGCTGGCCCGGGTGGAAGCACCATTGGCATGAAGCGCAGCGCGGATGTCATGCAGTGCGTTATCATTCCGTTTATCCGCTACTTCGTGTTGATTGTGCGGATTGTTGTGTCATATTAGGGGGAACGCAGCGTCGAGAAGGCCCATGCAAGGTATGGGTCTTGCACCGCCGCCCGGCCGACCGCAGGGCGCCGGCGCGCAGCACAGGAGAGAGCCGTTCTCCACCTTGGAAGTCGGGGAAGGGGGGGACGTGAAGCGCATGCGGCGATGATGGTAGATATGGTGGGGGAAAAGTAGTATGGATCAGTTTGTGCGTGCACCATTCTCAGGGAGCAGTGCGGAAACGAAGGCCGCATGGATAGGTCATTGGTTGGTGTAGACCCTGCGCCAGGGCCTAGGACAGATCCCTGCGGCGCATTTTTTCGACACTTGGGGGTTCTAGCAATAAGGCTGTGCTTGTCGATCTTGCGCCCGTGTCGTTGGTGCCCTCCTTGTACTCAGGCGATCAGTTGAAACACAGCCCTCGGCCTTTCTCCTTGCCGCGCTGGTGATGATTGCATTGCGATTTGCACGTGTTACGCTGTGAGTCGAAAGCCTAGGACACCGCTTGTCGAACTGGTAATTGGGGTTCACTATTTTGTCCGTTTCTCGGACGGGTTCAGCATGCCGGTGGCGTACCTTTTCACCGAATGAACGTTGTGGCGTAGACATATACTCTGAGCGCCGATGGATCTTTCCTGCACATACCAGGCTGTTTATAATGATTGACTACTGGTACTGCCATGCAAGCAAAATGCAGTCGCGTTGTCAATAAGTACGTAGAAGTTGGAAGCGCCCGTCGCCGCTACAGGGCGCTAGTGGAAGAAACCGAAGTTCAACGGCGTAACAGCCTGGCTTCTGTTTGTCATGTCCGCCACCAAAGCCAGCGTAACGGCGCTCGCAATGCATACTATTCACCAGACTGAAGAGCTCCTGACACCATCTGCCCACCAACCACTGCTGGAACCATCGCCGGTGGTGGCCCAACGGACCATCGCATCGCCGCCATAACCCGGGCCGAAGGCTTTATAGGCAGGTGTAGGGTCCGTGCATCTCCACTCAGGGCGTCACTCCGACACTCATTGGTCTCGGGCCTGCGGTGGTAGGGTGCGAGCGCCTCCCAACGGATGGGTACGAGACCAACACTCATATAAGCCCTGTCTGGACAGGGGACTGGCGCAGGCTCCAGCCTCGCGAATAGCGCACAGTGCGTCGCTAGTGAAATGTGTTCCTGCATTCCATGCACAGGCTCCGAGCCGTTGTTGCGCTGTTTATGCCTTGTGGGCTGGCGAACCCCATAGTGAATTCTGGTGAGATTGGTTGCATTCAGGCTAAAGCAATTGTCATCCATTCCTTCTTGACCGGTCATCAGCCTAGTGGGCTCTTCTCGTGCTTATCCCGAGTCATCCCCACCGAAAGTAGTGGGAACGGTGGCGCCGCTTTTTTGGGTAGACAATCGCACACACGGGCTGTGGTCCACAAAAGATGGTGTAGCACGACACATGCGAGACTTAGCCGGCGCGTCACCTAATCTCGATTTTTGTCAAGAACAACGGAAACATGGACCTAGTCACGTCGATCGATTCCGTCCACTTCCCACTGCCTCTCGGGTGGCGCGACAGAAAATACTTAAGTATGGTGTCCTCGATGCGTACCCGCATTGGGACACTCAATCCATTCTCGACGTCTGCCCATACCCGTTGCCTGTCGAAGTCTCGGATATGACATCTGACAGGTCGAACAGCGGACTACTCGACTCGGAGTCGGACACTGTGGCGGTTGGCAACTCTGGGCAACGATGCAGCGAAGAATCTGTCTCTACTGTAACGACAGGGGCGGTCGTCGACAGCACACCCGAGCCACGGGCTAGGCGTAAGCAGAGAATGTACCCGTGTCTGAAGACTCATAGATATGACAGAAGCAACAAAGTGTGAGTTCCAATCAACTTGTCTGCGCTGTCGGATGTGGCGCTAACACTACGGCCGTGGCCTACAAAGGGAGAAGTCCCCCTTTGAGTATAGGGTCAAGCCGCTGCAGACGCATTATCCCCTGTGCGTGTCTCTTGCCTGTAATCAAAGTCAATGTTAACTGGTAAACTGATAGTGAGGGCGTTCCGGAAGGCTGGGAAGCCGTCGTTCACCCAGAAGGAAGTGTCTACTTCTGGCATCAAGAACGTGTGAGTCCTCACCACCGAGCTCGTCGATATGCTGTTCACGATTACCACAGAATATTTTTACCGAGGCCTGGCTATGTGATCATGAGGTCTTGAGCGAAATCGAGGATTTTGCCGAGTGTCTGGAAGCTGCAGCTCGTGATGGCGACATGGATGTACCGCCTAGGTCAGAGCTAGTCCTGGAACTCGAATCAAACAACAGTGAAGATGCAGAAACGAAGCACTATTGGACCTACTACTTTGTCAACCACGCTGAGCGGGTGCTCTTCTGGCTTCATGAATACGACGTCTGCTCGGAGTTAGAGCCTATGCCGGGATTCCAGTCCGCCTCCCACATCAGTGAGTCTTTCTGCTGCTACCTCTTGAAACTGTCGGATTGAAACTTCCGGCCAGGGCACGCGATCGAGGCGCACTACTGGTGAGACACCATCCTGGTACGTTTAATCGATTGAACTGCCACATGCTGTCATATTGACAACATGTTATACTACTAGGACCGGCCTATGGTAACTGACGCAAATTGTCACTGACAGGCTGCATTGGGATACCTTTCCTGTGAGTCAAACGTTAACCGACGAACTTCGAAATGAAGTATTGGCCATCCTTGTACATGCCAGTGTCGGTGAGTGACTGGTCTACACACCTCGCAACGGATCTGATCTAAACTTCTACACTTATGCAGATCAACTGACGTCGGATTGTTCCACTGTGGGCCTAACGGCGGGCAACATGGAGAAATTGATGGACTTGATCAAGACAACGAGATGTAAGTAGCGCCCCAGCTGCCGGTATGTCGTGCTTAGCTCATGTTATACATGTGTGAAGACATAGGCAGCACTCAACATACAGTTGTCGTGTTCGGTAAGTGCCACATAATGCGTGCTAACCCGCGTTACTGTGCATTGACGAGAGTCTAGGGCGTATAATGCATCTATTTGGTAAGTTGTGTTTGCGCCCTGCCATCTGGTTGTGTGTGTTAAGTAGTTTTGGTGCTCCAGCCAGTGAAAGGTACTGTCACAACGCAGGCCAGAAGGTTGCACGCCTTGAACGCCACAAGAGCCTTTGTGGTGATGTGCACCGCAGCCGAACGCTATGGGTCCGGACTATATCCTTGTTTTTGTTCAACGCTCCCACAGTGCACTTGCACGCACTGGAGAAGAATTCCATCGATGGTCTTACTCAAGAGATCCCCTGGACCCGCTTCGTTACAGATATCAAGCAGGAATGGGTGGAGGCCGCGATTGCGGTAGGGGATCCTGTTGTCATACTGCACCACGAATGCTCATGAGAAAGAGATGTAGGCTATCCTGCTAGCGAATGTGAACATGACATTCCTCTCTGTCGCCGGAATCGGTGCGGCTCCTGGGCACAGATCACCGGCGCAAATTGTGAGCCTGATGTCTGCAATCGGATCCATATTTTCCGGCTCCCTTGGCTTCCTCCTGTATCGTCAGCTATGTGCAAATCCACTAGAGACAGCAGCTGATGCGGTGAGTGCCTCCCTGATAATCGATAGACGCGTTCAATGATGAGATGAGCAGGCTGCCTACTTGCACTCACATAGGAGCGCCATATTTGGATTCGAAAACCTGGCAGTAGCGTACAGTCTACCATATGGGCTCCTGATCTGGTCGTGAGTGGTTGGCAACCTACTATACATCAGTCCTAGAATACTGATGCGGAACAGCACACTGGCATTTGTAGCGGCGATCGCACTCGAGTGCTTCTCTGCATGGGACAAATCTACCTTCATTGCTACAGCAGTGGTCTGGGTGGTGTCTGTGGTTCTCACAGCCATTTGTGCAGTTACACTCTGGGATGGAACCGCGTTACCCCGGCTGCGCGACTGGATCTGTGTTCTGTCGAGTAAGTTTTCTTGGGTTGCCAATCCCGCATCGACTGCATCCTCCGCCGAGTGGTCCAACAGGCATCCTGAGACCGAGCGCTCGACGATCGAAGTGGTCGTAGGTATCAAGGCGTAGTTTCCGCGGTTTCAATGCGTGGTGCTATCCACACGGTACTAGTACTGGTATCACCCGCATGGGCCGAGGATTGACTTGCACTGGCACCACAAGCAGTAGTCACGGTTGCATGGTCGGCTGTACACTATACACGATGCGTCAGCCCAGTAGATGGTTTAGTAGTCAAATGGAAGATGCTACTACTTGGATCCCGTAGGAAGCAAGCGTCCGCTCGAATAGAATATATTTTTGTATTGTGAACGCTGATTGAAGGCGACGAGGTGTTATTATAGGTGCTTACTCAGTTATTGTCGACTAGTTGCAATTGTGAGACTGTACGCGTCAGATGCCCAGATCTGATCCGAGATCGGATTATGACGGATATCTGGCTGACCAGCGCTAAGCAGACCCCAGTAAGTCACTGTAGTTCGGCACCTCCAGCTGTCATGAACAGTTAAGCATACCATGTCCTTTCTACGCAAAATCTTTGAAAGGTTGAGGCGACCGGTAAGTTCTTTCATGTTATCTTTGTTTCCGTTTGGGATATCTGGCAAAGACGCTGGACGGGGCGTTGTGGACACATTGGGAACACGCCGTTTGGCATTCTGGCAAGGCGGTCGCCATTGGCGAGGCTCGCGGAGAGCCAGCCAACCCAACAAAGGCTTCGGCGGTGCGTCTGTGCGCCTCGTTGCCTATGTGCACAGTGGGCATATGGCTCCTCGTGAATGCTGTCAAGGCATTCAACTGATCTGGCCACTCCAACACTCATCCAAGCCGAAGTTGCTGATCCTGCCTTCTAGTCATATCTCGTCGGCAGAGACCTGGAAGGTGAGAGCCTATTCTCAATCTAGTGGTCTCGTCTTCAATCTGTGAGTAGGAAATAAATACTATGAATATCCGAACGCACTCGAAGGTGGGTCTTCTTTGCAACCGTGTAGGATATTCACTGACCAACAGCAGACGCGAGGCGCACGAAACGGGTCGTGCAATACAGGGCTGGCGCAGACATGTTGACCTATGTGGCAGGCAAAAGGCGCCTTCCAGGTAAGGGAGGCGTGCATCCTCTACATTCAGCGGAGTTGTAACACACATCCTCTTGAACAGTGCAGTGGAGCGCCTGGCTTACTCACACGCGGCTTCATCCACCGACTCTTGAGGTCTGTGTCCTTGTACTGATACACGTCTGCATTCATTCATATCTCACTCAGGAACTGCATGCGGACATTGAGAGACAGCTACGTGTTCGGCGAAACGCGGCCCTCATTGAGGCACGCGACCGCGAGGAGAGGACACTTCAGCTACGGCTGGCATCGGAGGGCCAGAGGGCTATAGTCGGGGCTACAGGGGGTAGCCCAGTCGACGACGCCAAACACGAGTCTGGAGCAAGTCCAGTACAACCAACTGGACATCCGGTTTGCGCCGTGGACACGCCCACCAACCAGCATGCACAAGTTCCGCCCGCCGGCATCGGCGCTCCGGATTATCCCATACCGACGTCAGATGAGCCCCAGGCTTGGACCCCTCGAGCTGTGCGGAGGGGCTAGTCTAGTTTCTCCGTCATGGTCGAGGGGTGAGTGGACGCGTTGTTAGAGAACCTAACTTCAACCTGCGTTCCTTGTGCCCCGTAGCACTAGTGCAATGGTAGCATTTCCTCGACGTCGCCTTGCTCTTTGACTGGAGGCACACTGCGCCGAAGCAGCCACGGAGCCGACTCCAGAATTAACACTCATGCACGTTCACGACTATTATAGCATAGACATGCGGAGATTAAGCATCATCACTAGTTCACGAGCCATTCAGGAAATCAAAGTTGATCTCGAGGCTGGTTTCAACCGTCCTCGGTGTCTTCGGCATGTCCTCGTGAAGTCTAGCTCCGTATGCTGGGCGGAGTGGCGACTGGCTTTGTCCAGGCCCGGGTCCGTACAGTACTGTATTTCGGCAAATCGCGATCAACCTGGGGTACTAAGAGCACGAACGATCACTCGGCGCGGCACGCGCTCGACTCGCTCGCTTCTCTCAGATAGAGACCTCATGCCGCGGTGTGTACATATTGACTGTCTTCGCCGCTGTCCATCCATCATGTATCGCCTCTCGGTATTCTGAATGTCCTCATACGCTTGCCATTGGCTGCTGAGCTTCACGAGTCTTACGACATGTCAACCTCATCACTACTCCGGGTACGCCAACTATTACAGTGGCTCAGGTCCTCTGGCCTTGTACAGCACACCGTTCACGGCCTGGTCCGTCTACTTCACTTCATCAAACACTGTTATGCGAGGGTGCGATTAGGACGAGGCACGCGTCCGAAGGGAGGAGGGGGGAGTTCGTGTCGAGGGCAACATCTGTTTTGGGGGGATACGCCTGGTGAGGACCCCATGGATATCATACATCCCAGCAAAGAACCCGCCACACTCGCTGCTGGAAGCTACCTAGAGCAAGCGAGACACTCAATGTTCCTCAGACCAGGCGATAGCAGGCCGGGCAGTCGACCGGGCAGTCGACCTACCTCCGCGCACTACCAAAAGGACAGCGATGAGGAAGATCAGTATCCCATCTCTGTCCAGACCGCCTCGTCCTCCCAACCCTCGCGAGCAGGCTCCCGGCTATCCCTCAACTCGAACCAGCATCAAACGCGGGCTAGTGTGTACGGTGACCACCTCGCACCATCTTCTCGGCCGTCGTCCCGAGCATCTGCGCGCGTCTCAAATCGCCTCTCAACCTATGTCACTCCGGAGGACTCCCACCGCCGACGTGGCAGGTCAAAGTCTCGGGCACGTTCGCCAGTCCGCACCCTCGCGAGTTCACGCGCTCGTCCTGGCTCTGTCATCTCCGTACATGAGGAGAAGGCCTCCCTACGCAACCGGTCAAACGCCGCGCTCCCGGCAGGCTCACCGCCACAGACAGTACCACCTCTCCCGACGAACCGCCTTAGAAGGAAGCAGAAGCTGTATCCGATTGTGCAGACCCACAGGTATGACCGAGGGACGAAGCTGTGAGTTGCCCTAGGCTATTAAATTCTTCCCACTGAAGCGACCTTACTTGCAGCGAGGAACGCCCCTTCGAGTATAATGTTCAGCCTATGCAGATGTCCTATCCTCTGTGAGTACATTGCACGAGTATGACGCTGGCAGCTGACGTGACGGTATACAACAGGGAGAACGTACCTGATGCATGGGAGGCTCATACGCACCCAGAAGGCATCCTGTACTTTCGACATAAGAAACGGGTGCGTCTCAGAGCCCGTGTCGCTTACCTTCTACTGACTACCCGGCTGCAGCGAATATACACTGAGGCGTGGCTCTGTGATTCCGAGGAGCTGGAAGAGATTGAAGACTTCCTAGTGCGGCTGGATGAAGAGGTACAGGATTTAGGATACGAATTGCCGCCGGACGCAGAGCTTGTACTCGAGTTGGAGAACATACCTCCGGGTGCAGAGCACAAAGATCTGGTGACAGAGAAACCCGCTAAACACTACTGGACCTACTACTATGTTAACCATGCGGCGCGCGTCCTGTTCTGGATTCAAGAACACGAGATCTCGAACGAATTGGAACAGCTACGAGGGTTTCACTCTGCCTCGCATATCAGTGCGTACTATGAGTGTACTCTTCTTCATTCACTTGACCACGAATCTCGAACCTTGTCAGAGCATGGGATCGAAGAGTTCTACTGGTAATTCCGCGCTAGCAGTGTGTGTGGCATAACTTTCTCACTATTGGTAGGCTGACCCTTACGAGACCCTGTTTAGTACTGCATCCGGAACTAATGCCGGCATACAGGAAGTTTTTCGAGTACTTCCCAGTAGGTCAGACAGTCTCGCCAGCGCTGGTCGATGAGGTTCTCAGTATGCTGGTGTACAAGAACGTCGGTACGATCGACCAATCCCTTCCATTACGACTGCTGTTAACTTGGAGGACAGACCAACTGACGTCTATGGCGTCAACCGTAGGCATAAAACCGGATGAGATCCAGAAACTAGCGTCCATGATAAAGACAGCGAGGAGTCAGTGCCGCGCGCTCTGTTCACTGCTCTCAGCCACTCATTGAGCCACAGGCCTCGGGTCAAACCAGTACACCGCTTGCGCGATAGGTGAGATGAACAATGGTCTAGAGTACCTGGTCCCGCAATATTGACACATGTACCAGGACGCTTAATGTGTCTGTTCGGTATGAAACCCACTTCTCTATAACCTATCAGATTTCGACAATGTCCGCAGCTCATGACAGATACCACTACTACTATGGTCAGAAAGTCGCTCGCCTTGATAGGTACCAGAGTCTCTTCGATAGCAACAGCAGGGGTAAGCGGACGGCGCTTGCAGCCCTGCTGTCCCCCGTCCTTTTCAACGCACCTGAGGTCCACCTAAAGTCGTTGGAGCGAATATGGGTCGATCAGATCATCAATGAAATTCCGTGGTCGCAGTTCATTCACAAGTTGCAGACCGACTGGCAGGAAGCCGTACTCACAGTATGTCGTCATGAATCTACACATGACATATGAAATCATGTTATTCACCATGGGAACAGGCAACTGTCTTGCTCAACGCTAACATATCGTTCATGACCATCAATGACGTTGACAGTGGCAGCGGTCCAAGGACACCGGCGCAGATTGCGAGCTTCGTGTCTACCATTGCTAGCATCTCTGCCACCGTGATTGGGATGTTGCTGGTCCGTCAGTACCGTGTCAAACCCAAGGAGACGGCCACAGATGCAGTACGCTCCGTCCCCATCACCGTGGGGTCATACCCTGTGCTCATTCCCGGTTACTAGGTCACGTATCTGACAAGCCGAAGACACCCCAAGTTGGGGTTAGAGACACTGGCCATCATGTACAGCTTGCCCTATGCGCTGCTCATGTGGGCGTACGTATGATCGACGATCCGCCCTTCTACCTGCGACACTAACCCATCCGCACGTCCTAGGGTTGTCACCTTCCTAGTCGCCTTCGCCCTGGAGTGCTTCCACATCATCGACATCCCTACCATCACGGTCACGGCGGCGACGTGGGGCCTCGCGGCGATGCTCCTCGTCTTATGCCTATACACAATCTGGGAAGGCGGCGATATCTCCATACACCAGTGGTTCATGGACGTCTGGAGCAGCACGTGGGCTCGGGTACGCGGGTTCTACGGCCGCATGACGAGACGGCGCCCCGATGACCTCGAGGCGACGACACCCGAGCAGTCGACTGCAGCTGCCTCCCCAGGGATCACAATGGAGGAATATTGATGGTCAGATAATTTTCAGGTGCCTTGAAAATCATGGGCGCCCTCGATGAGTGCTGTGTACCATGGGTATGCCGGTGCAAGTTCCCGTTTCCTCGATCCTAGACACACCATAGCTCATCTGGATTACGATATGGTATGACTGCAACGACGGAATGCATTTGTATTGTATCTGCGCTCTGGGGAGCGCCGCTTATCGTATCGCCCCGAGGAGTCGTAGGCCTCGTTCAGATCTTGACCAAGCAAGTAGTCATGCTTACTGGGACACACAGTTATCCAGCGGTGCGTCGTGGTCACCACGCTGTACCCCTAATAAGCGAATAGCTGCTCGTTCATTCATGTACCATGCACCAGCTGATAGAGCGAAGTCAGATCGACCCCGAGTTGGTTCACAGGAATGTTTACTGCCTTCTATGTCACCGTGCGATGGCCAGGTTCAGTGTAGTTGGGTCGAGGCAACCTCCAGTCCACGACGCGACATGCCTGGCATCGGCCAATCACCCTCAGTTGACCTCGCGTCTAAGTGAAGGTACGCAGTGCCTAGCCTGTTCAGCATGGTGGTTGCCCTGCGGTACCCTTGTATGTTTCCTAGTATTGAGGATCCGCAAAGTGGAGTCAAACGGCCCAGGCGCTCTCCACTGCCCTCGAACCTAGTCCAGTCCCTCGTGAACTCTCGTTCAGAAGACCCACACTAGCTCCTCCCAACTTATTGCGAGCCCCATGGAGAGCCGTGAAGGTGATGAGGTGACCGGATGCTGGTTTTACATTTTCTTCATACTGCGCACTGCCTGTCAAAGTGGAGTCCAGCGGTCAATGACAATCAGTGCGATTCAAGATTCGCTGAATGTAATGTAAGTAAATAGTTCTGTATGTCATATAGGTACTGTGGAGAACGCTGCATTGGCTCGACAATGTGAGCCCGCGTGCATTGTTGGTGGAGACTGGGAGGAGCCTCTCAACGTCTGACATTGGTATTCTTGGTACTCGATGCAGCGTTTTGCTTTACAGGCCCGCGTGATCTCCAGTCATCTTCTTGAGGGGTGTCAGACCTACAATGTTCGGAGTGGGTCAGTTGACGGTGCGATTTGTCTCGACGGCAATATGGGAAGACCGACGTACGTGGCACTCGGAGAATCTGGCTCCGGACTGCGAGAATGAACATCTCAGCCGATGGCAGACACCTGGGCTGCTGCAATAGGTACACTGACCTCGGCTCTGCGTGCGATGTTGGCGCAGCAGCGGTGGGCGTCGGCTCATCCGGTGCAGTCGCCTCGCTGGACTCGGAGTCTCGCCTGAGATAACCGGGGGTTACACGTGGGACGTGCGTCAAAAGACCAAAGACTGACTTCTGCTCGGTGTCGGTGGCCATGAGTATTGCCTCGTTGCGGCTGACGGTGTGTACGAGGTGTCCTGGCGTTAGTGCGCGCGATGGTATGTCGAGGGTTTTGGGGATGGAATATAGAGCGTTGTGCTATCTCGCCCCATCTGCATGCCCGCGCGTCCGATGCGTAATCACTGACCCGACACCCTGTGTTGAAGTCCCGGCGGCAGTGTTTGTCTGGACTACCGGCGGCAAAGTCAATGCCGGCATGCTTGTGAAGCTGGGCCTTCCGCACAGAGAACCTGAAGTGAAGTGTCGTATTAGTTAGCACTGCTGGTTGTGAGTGTACTGCAAACATATGCACTGGTAGTTTGTTATGGCACGGCGATGATGGGTGTGAGAACCTGCGCAATGGCGTTGTTGTTACGTGCCCTTCATAAAGCGCTGCCGGCGATACGGGTGCATGCGGCCTGGCTGTGTGGCATTATTGGCCAGTGGCACGAGCCCTTGGAGCGCTCGAGAGCCGAGCTTTGCTCTCTCAAGCTCTCAAGCCGTCCCAACTCACAGCCTCCTGTCATCTTCTTCTCAAAGCCCCTGCATCGCATCCCATCGCCGCTAACCCTGCTATAAGGACAACGATTCTGCCCCACAGCGTACAGTAACACACGACTCGGTTCCCATCGACAGCGACATTCTCCGGGCACATCATCCTCACTGGACATGTCAAAACAAGTAGCTTCCACACGTGGCCATCTCGAACCTACCGATGTACTACACACTGAACGATACACGAAACGTACAACCAGGGTCTCCCCTGGGCATACGAACATGAGCGCCGGCCTCTGGTCCTCAGGCAGGGAACCTGAGTGAGTACACTCTCTTGGCCGGGTCGTATGAATCACGCGCTCAGCATTGTCCAGACCGCAATACCTGCCGCCCGGGTGGTCTGTTTTCGTGCATCCCGAAGGGCAACGTTACTTCGCACGGAATTCTCGCCCCCGCATTGTGACTGAGGCAGATATGTACTCGGACGAGATACAGGGATGTGTGGCCCGCTGGATCAAGGAGTTCGAGTGGCGTTGCACTGAACACCAAACTCTGATCAACGACGATGCGGAACTCTTCCTGCAGCTTGACACAGAGTCGGACTTGTGCCGATACTACTTAGTCGACTATCTCAATCGTGTCGTATTCTGGCTGGAGGAGAACGCCACAGACGTCCTGGGCCTTCCAGCCACAGTCACCGACACCCATCTGCGCTTGGTTTTGGAAGAACACTACTGGATACACGTCGAGTACTTCTCGATGCATCGATGTCAAGAAGTGGACCTGTCACTGGACCAACTCAAGACAACACTACTACATGCTCGGGTCGACCAGTTGACATCTGCAACTTCAACCTTCCCATACGGCGCAAAAGAGTGCGCCGAGTTCTTGGACGTTGTCAAGACAGCACACGGTTCGTCGAACCGCGTCGCAATGGGGCTCTGCTGAACTTCCCTGCAGAATGTGTACCTGACGGTAACATTGTCGCGACGATCGCTCGCCTGTGGAACACCATCGGTGAGCATCTTCCCAGCCATCCGGTTCCATAAGCAAGCTCACGTCAGCCCCAGTGCACCACAGATTCACGATACATTACGGCGAGCAATATGCCCGTCTGTCAAGAGACCAGTCCATCCTAGATTGTGACGCGACGAGTTCGTCGCGGCTTTTCGGCCTCGTCTCCCGCTTATGCTTCCGGATACCGGAGGCGAATGTACGGGAGCTCGACGACCTCTACGTCGACAACTTGGTCTACGTAGAGCCGTGGCGCAAGGCCATGAAGGCCCACCGGGCCGACTGGCTTGTGCATGCCTCTTGGGCACTTGCCCTTCTCACGTACGCCCATTGCCTTGTGACAGCGCGGACGCCTCCCACTTACCTGGCGGCTTCTTAGCGTTGACATCCTGGCATGCCTCATTCCGCAGAGCTCTCACCAACTGGCGATGACATCGATGCTGTTCTGTAACACGTCGCTCATGTCGGCGGTCGTGCTTACCACGCGCCACCAATGGGCGACGACCTCCGACGCCTCCGATGCGGTACGCCGGCGCCCATTCCTCCCGTTCATTCCGTACTCACCGGGTGCATCGCACAGGCGACGTACCTCTCAGAGGCGCGCAGAGATTCATCAGGATTCTGCTGGACCGCGCTCGCGTTTAGTCTGCCCAAGGCGCTCTTCCTCTGGGCGTTGATCTTCACCTCCATGCAGGGCTTTGTGTGGCTCGAGAGTGCACTCGAGCTTTATGCCCTCGTACCCATTTTCTTCCTTCTCCTTGTTGTCGGTCTCTGCTGTGGAGCCCTTCCCTTTTCGTGGGAGTTCCCCTGCAGGGGTTTCCTCGCTCGTCTTCGCGGTATCCGGTCGAGCGAGACGGACGAGTGTGCCGTGTAGCTAGAAGAGACAGTTGAAAGAAATCACTCCTATACCCCGCCTGTGGGCACCATTGTAGCCATGCTCTTTCATTTCCAGGCTTCAGCCCCTGATCATCTTCACTTAGATACCACTTCCGGTGGTCCTTGGGGTGACGGCAAGTTCAATGATAGTTACTGTACACTATACATACCTGTTCAACACTGGACCGATCATCATCTTTCATTGGTACCACAGATATCAGATCAACAACTGAGGTTCAAACGTTCGTGGATGGGGGAATGGAAGTCGGCTCCATTCTCTCCGGGCTTCGTTGTGCGAATATGAGGACGTGTGCAATTGAGGTGCTAGGATGCGATACTAATCATCAGAAAGCGCTGATGGGAGTGAGGGTCTAGGAGCTGCCATCTGTGTTCAACCAGCCTGATGCCCAGCTTCACTGGAATAGGCCAGTTGTCAGCAAAAAAACTTAGTACGCCCACCCGTACTCGTACTCGTAATGCCAGTGGCGCAGTAGTACCAGCGCTAACAGCGGTGGTCAAACCTACTACCATCGACGTCAACTGCCTCAGGGCATATAGCTTGTTCGATCTACAAGTCCGAGGAAGAGGCGCTGATGAACGCCGGTGTTGGCACGGCGTACTTGCATACACAGATGTCTTCACCATGACAAACCCAATCAGTGCCTTCTGCTAGCCGAGTACCTTTAGTCCGCGCGTGAGTCTTGACTCATGCGTGCGTACTACTAGTACTTAGCCAATTTTGAGAATGAGGTTGGGTGCGCGACTGCAGCTCGAGTGACGGTAGAGACGGTACATTGGCCTGGGCGACTAGTACGCTCAGCGGCCTATCATTGCTAAAGCACACAATGGGCTGTCTTCCCTACATGAATCGCGTGTTCGTGAATTCGCAACGTGTGGTTCTCTCTCTGCGCATATATACAGCAGTGGGTGGGGCCTGCTTTACAGAATTGTGGGACAACACAAATTGACACGGAGAAACTAGTCACGTCTTGCGCTACGCATATGAGTATGGCGAACAATTAGACGAAACTAAGCAACTACTCGAGGTCAGTGGAGGGTTAATGGATGAGAATGACGCCGTATCGACCTATGAAGCACAGACATGGACTACGAAGCCCATTTCTTCCTCTTCCCCTTCCTCTTGCATGATTTCTTACCCTCCTCAGGGCCATGCTGGCTGCTAAGCGTCCGTGGGCGTTTCGGTGAGTGGGATGAGCCAGCAGCGCGCTCCTCCGCCTCGTCTTCACGCGTACGTTCCCTCTTCGAGGAGCGACTACCATACGTGGAGGGACCTGCGACGGCGAGTGGAATCGAAGGAATGCCCTGACGAGTGCTGGAACGGCTCCGAGGGACAAGCGGAGGCCCCGTGCCGCGCGCCTTGCTCCAGACCCTGAGCTCCCGTGCGTCCTTCTTCGACGAGCGTAGATTGTAACCAGAGGGATGGTGCGCAGACTCGCTCCCGTTGTAGTCAAGGGCCGGGTTGCTCGACGAGGGGCTCTCGTGGCTCTCCAATGCGTGGGACCTCGAAGTGGATGCCTGCAAGGGAGCCCGATGCAGTATCGCACCGCGTCCTAGAGGAGCACTCCCGATCGCAAGGACATCCCCTTTCCTCTTGGCCTCAGTGCCCTTTTCGTCGACCTCTCCCTCTTGCACCTCGGCGCCAGAGACAGAGCCAGTTTGGTTGACATCCGGTTGAACTATGGGACTGGAGGGTGCCGCGGTGTTCCTGAGTGGATGGGACGAGGGCAAGACAAATGAGAGAGTGCCTTTCGCTTGTAATGTACCAGAGACAATATCACCCATGATGCTACCGAGTTGCGTCACAGATGGGCACCAGGATATGGCCTTGTCATTCTGGGGCCACTTGTGAGGCTTCTCGAGCGCCTTATTGAATAGTTGCAGAACGTCCGCGTGCGTCATCCACGGCTCCTTGAGGTCGAGGCGGTCGAAGTTCCTTTGGCAGAGTCGTCGAAACCGCTCAAGGAGCCTCGTAAGCGGCGGGTTATCTTTGACAGCAATGATTGGGTATGGTTCGGTAAGCCAGACTCGCTTGTTTACTTGATGGTTGAACATCCTTGCACCATCGAAGAGCTTATACCAGGTCCCACCCTTCCAATCGGGGTCGTGACACTCGTGCGACGTGTGCCGCAGAATCAGCCATATCAGCAGCCAAAAGAATGATTCTAAGTCATGCCGAGGTTCGTGGATTATTGTATTCGTATAGGTTTCAACGGCCATGAAATGGAACGTTCCCTGTCAGCAGGCATTAGCCTACTAGACGTTACACAGCCATTCCATTCTCATACCGTGCGTCGTTTCTGTTCGTCTGCCATCTTTGCCAAACGTTCTTCCTTAAATACCAGAGTGAGGGCACGTGGAAGAGGCGTTTTGAGAGTCTCCGCCGAGGCGCTCGTGCCTTGTTCATCCCCGCCACCTGTTTGCTCGGCTCCCAGTTCGTCATCGGTGTCGTCTGTATCGCTATCGTTCACTTTCTCGTCCCAATCTCTCTTGTGTTGTACTATCAAATTCAGATACTCGTTCACAGTGTACTGTACCCAAAGAGCGATGTCGGGTGGCAGGTTTGCGGCCTTCAGAAAGTGCACCCAGCTCAATCCGTAGTCGAAGTCGTGTATGAAGCCGTCCGATAACTCGTCTGGCTTCTTCATGATCATGACGTTGCCGCGACTGAGATTCCGATGGATGTTCCCCGCCTTATGTGCTTCGTCATGACCTGTCAGGCGACATTGTATGAGCACCGCTTTGAGAACCAAACGACACGCAGATGTACCTGTGATAGCGTCCCGAAGCGCGGTGACCATCTCGTATATCGATTCAAATTCTAAGATGGGTTTTCCAGAAGACTTCAGAATGAACCGTACGTGGCCCCTATCGTGCTCCGGCCCATCAGTGGCTGTAGTATGACAGCTGCTAGAGCCGGTAGCATGGCTGAGAATGTTGCCCCGGAGGAACTTGGGTATTTTCATAACGTTCTCGTCCAGGTTTCCCCTTGATCTAGAGGAAGTCTTCTCATCAACAATACCGACAGCATGGCCATCTCCAAAGAGTTGTTTTGCCTCGCGTAAACGAACCAGTGGCAGGTCGTCACTGGGGGCAAAGTCGGCGATGAGGGGAAGCGGGAATGCGGCGTCCTTTGCAGCAGTTTTGACTCCTTCGCGCATATCCTATGAAGAAGCAGCAGAGTGTAACCCAAGCACAATGAACAACTGCTATATGACGAGGACGAGCCGTGTCGGGAGGACTGTAAGCGCGTCCGAGCCGGCAACGCGCGGCCCGAGCCCCGGTGTGGCGACGGCATTTGCCGCGGCCATTGTGGCCACAGTACTACACGCGTGTGGCAGGGTACTTCAACTCCTACCCCCTACCCTTACTACCATACCTCAGCGCTTCAGAAACGCAGGCTCCAAAGAAGATTACCTTGCTCCCTTAAGCTCTCATCTGACAGGTAAATATCATTATTCTTGACCCACACGCGTGGCTGTAGTGTACTTCGGAGTTTGGGGCTGGAGCAGGACGCGCTGCGACTCTTCCGCTAACAAAGCGGTAGCATGGATCGCACATGAATACTGGCAGATATCAACAAAAAGAATCAGTACTGAACAATCCCCTTTGCAGAATGGCTCGCGCACCAAGGCCCATACCCGAACAAAGTACTTCAAACAGCAGTGGAAGTCGTCTCTTTGCTAAGAAGGCTGTAGGCACCAAGGCCAAACTCGACCAACCCTCCGAACCAAAGTATCGATGTGATATCTTCCAAAACTTCACCCAGCCGATGGCAGATGTCAACGAGTTTCTCTCCCACTTTGCCCCCGCGTCGACGGCGCCTCCCAAGTGCCCCGAGAAGAAGTTCGCGGCAAAGATCAGTACAGGAGAAGGGAAGGAGGGGCACATATGCAAGCAGTTGGTGAGTAGCCCGTGCTGAGTGCATCACCGTGTGTGACGAGAGCTCGACTTCCAGGTCAAGGGGCTGGACAGCCTGGTGCGTAAGGTTCCAGAAGCTAGGCGCCTGCAGTTCCACGGCCTTGGGGGCACCCAAATGCGCTACCCATTCGCTCTGTGCGATCTTGAGCATCATGAAATCAAGTTAGACATGTGCGCTACACTTCCTGGGGCCTGTACCTCTCCTGTAGCCCGATGGCGCAACTTCGCCGTCGTCTTCGACATTCATTCCCGAGCCGACGACGATCCCATGGCGAAGAGTTCCAAATCGCATGAAACGTCGTTCCTCCACCTTTCCTGGATCGCGTACAATACCATGCTTGCACAGGGCAAGTTGTACGTCTTCATTGTAGGGATCTATGGGAGAAGGGCAAGGATCTATCGCGTCGATCGCTCGGGCGGCATCTGCTCCCCATTGTTCAACTACGTATCAGAGCCCCATGTCCTCCACGACTTTCTCTGGCGATTCGTCCATCCCAAGTTTGATGGGTGTGTCACGCTCGGCGACGACCCAACCGTCAAACAGGGGACCCATGAAGACCGTGTAAAGGTGCAAGAACTCATCAAGCAGTACGACACTGACTATACCTACACCGCTGAGACAAAGAAAGCCATTCGACGAGTGACGGCGACCAGGCGTGACGGAACGAAGGCGACGTACCTCGTCTACAAGCTTCTCCATACGGAAGACCACTTGTTCGGGCGCGCGACGGCGGTCTGGGAGGCGTTTGCGCTGAACAGCGACGGCGATCCTACAGGAACGCGCGTTGTGATCAAAGAGGCCTGGCGCCATACCTCGATGCCGTCAGAGGCTCGCTTCTACGACGATCTACGGGAAGCAGCTGAGGCCGATGAGAGTGGCACGATTACTCTCGCCGGGATTGTGAAGCTCGAGTGTTGCAGCGACCTGGGCACACGCGAAACCGAGATGTTCGCTGTCGAGGATCCCCGCCCCGGACATCGGACCATGAAGTGCCAGTTCGGCAGGGGGGAGGTAGAACGAAGCCTAGTTCGGATGGTCTTCTCGACAGTCGGGACACCCATAGCCGATTTTGACTCAACGTACGATATGGTTTGCGCGCTCCGCGATGCTATTGAAGGTAACGACCTTTATCGCTACCGCATCCGGATGTAAGGTACTGATTCGTTCCGTCGATTTCGTAGGCCACCGACAGGCCTACCTTGGAGGGTTCATCCACCGGGACATCAGCATTGGCAACGTGATGATGGAGAAGAAGGCTGATGGAACCGTCAGCGGCTTTATACACGACCTTGACTACGCCTTCAGCTGGAAGTGTTTCTTGCTTGCTGCTGGGTTGCCTGTCAATCTGGGGACCTGGGAGAAGTACGTTCGTGAGGAGCACCGACGCACAACTCGACAGAGGATGGGCAACCCGGACATAACGGGGTTCTCCGACAGCACAAGAAGCTATAGCGAAAGCCTACCCTCGAGCGATGAGACAAAAAGCTATAGCGAAAGCCTAGCGCCCAGCGACGGGACAGAAAGCTCGAAACAAAAGAGTGTAACGACTGCTCCTTCTGAGTTCCATGTCGATAGTGCATTGCAGAAGGACTCAAAACGGCAGACGGTATGATTAGAACCACTGGACCATAACACTAAGCCACTCACACTCTGAAAACAGGGCACTCTATACTTCATGGCCATTGACGTGCTCTGTCGAGACGAGCCTCGGGATACCCACGAGGCAAGACACGACCTCGAGTCTTTCTATTGGCTGCTCGTCTTCCTAGTCCTGCGGCATAGACCATGCACGACCTCTGGTCTAAATCCTGAGAGCGACTACACTGAACTGTTCAAGGAAGGGTATAACAGCATCGCAGCAAAGCGTCGATGGCTCTTCAGAAGCAGGGCGCAGATCACCGTTCGTGGAAATGCGCCCTTAACGAAGCTTTTGGAGGACCTCCGCAAGCTCTGCAAGACGAACTACAGAGAGGACTGCAGAAAACCGGTCGAGAAGTGGATGACGCACGAGGACGTATTGCAGGTATTCGGCGAGGCGCTTAAGGACCGTGAGCAGTGGCCAAAAGCCGACTGCGCCCAGATACGCCTCGGGAGACGGGTCGACGAACCAGTATATCACGATGAAGTTGCTCAGCCCACCGCGGTCTTCACAAAGACTGTCCGCTCGGAGCGACCAACTTCTACGAATGACGAGGAGCCCCCGCGACCTGGTTCTGCGGCACCTGCGAACGTTGAAAGTCATAGAGAATCGGAACACGACGGACGCGACGGTGACACAGCTCCCACTCCTGCAGAGCCAGAAGTCAATGCTCAAGAGGACACTCGACCGGTGCACGCCATGGAGACCCGAGCACGCGCGGCAGCTCGGGCGCGAGCAGCGCAGGCCGTAGCCGTGGATGACGCTCCACGGGGAAGGAGCGGTAGGACCCGTCAAGGGCGAAAACGGGGACGTGCGCAGGGAGAGGACGCCACGGGGGAAGACGCACCTCTGCCGTCAAAGCGTCCGCGAAGGATGGTGGCTCCGAATGGCCGGGCCAGAGAGACGAGGCAGACTCGAAGGAGAACAGGCAGATTGTGATGTCGACGTGCGCAGGTGTTTGCGGCTTGAATCTTTGTACCCCGGCGTGCGCTGTGGTCTTCTCACGACGTCTTGCTAGCACTGCAGATCAGGAAGCTGGGTCCATAGTATATTCTTTTCTTGTCGTGGCAAGCATGTCTTGTAGTAACGCTGTCATGTAAAGTACCTGTTAGCCTAGCCGTGTTCGAACGCGGGGTTGGCTCATGCTGTATAATACCACAAGACTCACATATTCACACTGACGCCATGCCCGTGCTCATTGCCGCACACAGCATAGGTCCCAACCCGATAGAGCGGCGGTGCTTCGTAAGTCTGTCGTGAGTCTACCGTGTGCGCACTCAGGAGGCAGGTCCCGCGGAAATACGGAGGCTTGGTAGGTGCATGCCTCGGCGCTCGCTGCTTGCTGAGGTAACCACCGTGGTGGCACAGCAGCAGTGACCCGAGTGACCCGACCGACGTGGTCTCGTGTCCACACACCGATGTTATGGGCGAGGTGCGCTACTTCTTTTGTCATTTTGTCAAACTATCCCATGAGGGTACATGTAGAGCCTTCATCCTGCGAATAACTTCGTGAAGAGGTCCTCTCCTCGCACCCTACCCGGGTGTCGACTAGCTTGGAGTCGCCCTTTCAAGTTCGATGGTCTAGAGAAGGTGTGCCGGCGCCGTCATGTAGCTGAGGCATTGTGCAATCCGACTGCGCCGAGTGTCCAGAAAACAAAGGCCAACTTGCGGGCGTAGGCTTGGCAATTTTGGGCGGTCCAAGACGCGATAGGTTGGGAGTCTGACCCAGTGACTGAGCATCGCGTCGGGCAGACGTCGGGTTGACAATGACCCGCCATACCTAAAACTGGGTGCCCGACATCGCCCGTTCAGTGACTCGGGACAGCGCCGAGCACGCACAAAGGGAATACGTGAGTTTCAGCCTGCAACTCTCCGCCTTATTCATTCCGTACTGTCGCAAGTATCCTCGCGCATCGGGACGCCGTCTTCAAGTGAGCTTTGTCAAGACCGCGCTGACGTAGTCTCGATAACCATACATATACCTACGGATATCCGACATCCCGATTGCACCGTCAGTAGCAGTCCGCTCAGGGACTGAAGAGGTGCACACGCGCTACATGCACCCACACCCTCTCGCACGTTATCCTCCGTGGCTCACCCGCTGGATCGGCTATCGCGCGACAATACCACCGAAGCAACCAGAGTATATCATCTGGGTTTGGTCGTTCATTGGCGCATTCTCCGGATTGTGTATCCTCCAGGCCATCTTCGGTCATGCACAATACTTCATTGATCGAGGTGTACCATCCATGATCGCCTCCTATGTAAGTCCCACTCGGCCGCATCTCTCTGCGTGTGGTTTGCTCGTACTGATCTTTCTGCATGCAAATAGGGCGCGTCTGCCGTTCTCTGTTATGGTGCCATCGAGGCCCCGCTCGCGCAGCCCCGTGCACTCATCGGCGGGCACTTCATCGCCGCCGTCCTTGGACTGTGCATCACAAAGCTATTCTCCCTGAGCCCCCACTTCGAGTCTATCCGGTGGCTCGCCGCCTCTCTCTCCACCTCCGTTGCTATCGTCGCCATGCAGATGACCGGCACAACACACCCGCCCGCGGGGGCGACCGCGCTCCTCCCTGCGCTCGACGACGCCGTCTGGCGCCTTAGTTGGTACTACCTCCCGATCGTGCTTCTGTCGAGCGTACTCGTGCTAGTGAGCGCGTTGATCGTGAACAATGCACAACGGAGATATCCTATGTTCTGGTTTACCCCAGCACGGACTACAATTGCTAAAGTGCCAGAGGATCTAGGCGCGCCGGAGACAGTGCCGTCAAGTGCCGAACGTGATGAGTCGTTCAACAAGCCAGCATTGGAAGTATCACTGCCTCCGCAAGATCGTGGCGAGAAAGGGGCTACTGGAGCAGATGTCGTGTGAGGGCACTCACATGGCCGGCGTATATAACAGCTACGAACTTTCCCTAACTCCGCTGGATGTTTTGTAGTGTAACAAATGTTTGGAATTAACACCGTAGGCCTATAACCTGCGCACACATTGTACGCGAACTCCACTGAGCAATGACTAATATCTCTTCTCCATCAACTTAGGTCACCGTGGTGGTAGTGGTCGTCGTAGGCGATGTGGTAGCGGCCGAGGGCTGCGTGGGTCGTACCATTGTAATCGTGCGGGGCGTGGTCGTAGTCGTGCGCTCAATCCGCGTGATAGTGATGGTAATGGTATCCGTAGTTGGCGTAGCAGCGGTTGCAGGTACTAAGAAAAGATTCTTAGACCGTGAAACGACGCACGAAGACAATCAAACAACTTACGACCGTTGACGCCAACCGATGCAGCGGCTGCGATGAAGAGAGTCAAGAGAGCCTTGAACGCTAACATGGTGGTTGGTTTGTGTTGCTGAAGCGTCGTCGAATGTGCGTTCGGGCTATGGCGGGTGGGGCGCTGATGTTGGCTCGCTTCCTCGCTCCGCGGGTCCTATGTATGGTCCTACGGGCCTTGTGCCCTAGGAGTATGCCGATGTCTCCGAGCTACCGATTCCGCGCCTTCATTCGCTTGCGCCTGAGCACACTCCAACTCTGGCCCCAGACCGCAGCGGGCCCTCCGCCGACCCGCTTGCGGCGACGCCTGATGTCACCGACCTTGTTCTCGACACAAAAGCGGTATCCCGATGCGTTCACATCGCAATGGGGCCTCGGGGAAAGCGGCCCATTGGAGGCTGTGCTCAGCGGGATTGGAGCCTGAAGGGATGGACGGCGTAACACCCGGCAGTCGTCCGTGGAGCCCCGCTGGCATTCCGCGCTCGACGTAACAGACCCCTTACTGGCAAGAACAAGACCGTGTCCACAGATATTGGCTGTCCAACTTGAGTCGGGTATTGTATGATAATTGTCATCATTCGTCGCTTCGGCCTCGTATATTGTTGACAAGAATTCACTGCCACTCGCTGTGCCTATAGCTCAACGCTCATCGGCAGGATCGTCACGTCAGCCTAGATAGACGGCGGAGATTGGCTAGCGTTTCCCGTGATATGCTAATGAAGCGGATGCTGACCTCATCCCTGTGGTTGCACCCGCCATTGCGATCGTGACTGTGAACATGTTGCAGCGCTCTCAGCACTGGGCACACGGACGTCGTACGTTCCGCGTCGGTAGCAAGCGGAGGAGAAAGCAGGAGCAAAAGATCCGCTCAGGATGAGTGGACGGTGGGGTATCGGTCAGCTCGGGGAGTCGAATAGGAGACAACTACCGGAGGGACTGGCCGTGCACCGAGATCCAGCTTCGATGCTACAAAGATTCAGAAAAGACATATTGACTGACGTTCATTGTAGTGTTGTTCGGTGAACCCGATGATAGATCGTATCACGTATATTTAGAAGACTCAATGTTGGTAATCTACGATGGTGAGCCATGTCCACTCGGTATGGCTAGTTTCGTCCTGTGGCTGGATGAAGCGGATAATGAGTAAATCACCTCCGCCACACTGTCACGATTTGGCCCGGGTGAGATTGACGCGGATGCGTGGCGGGTGGAGGTAAACCAACGGTGAGTGCACACCGTGTTGGATGGCCTGGGCCCACGCGCACTATGGTCGACGCAGCGTTGAAGGACGATTCCGGTGTGTTCATCAGCCCAAGGCGACGCAACGGTGGAGCAAAATACCGGGCTTCTCATGCGGGCCGAAGGCGGACTGACAAAAAAGGGCTTCCGCCTACAATGCACCACACGCGGTGTCTTGTCAGACGCATCGGCATAGCTTTAGGTGGACTTTGCGAAGGAGCCTCAGGCGGCTTCCGGGCTGAGATATAAACCGCAGCACCATTGAGTGAAGTAACAGCACACAACTCACCGATACGTTCATCCTTCCGTCGCACCCAGGAGATATGTTCTTCAACGCTAAGTTCACCGCTCTTGTCCTGGCTGCGTGCGCCTACAGTGCGTCGGCAGGTGAGTTAGTTCGCGCGTTGGTTCGAGCGACAGCTCACCTGCGCACACAGTGCCTGCTCGAGAGCATGACGCAATCACTGTCACTCGCACCACCACGACGTTGACGCAGACCGTCACGCGCGCCAGCCTCACCACCGTCACTGCAGCAGCAGCGACCACAGATGCCGGACAAGTTGGCAGACGCGGGTGGAACTCGGACGGCAGCTGGGATGGTGCATACGACGGCAAGGACGGCCCGGGTATTCCGGTTGTCGGGTTATTCAACGGTCATCCGTTCAACATCACCATCCCGCCTTATTTCCTGACGCCTCTGCCGACATCGACGTCTACGTCGACATCGACATACGTCGCGCCGACGTCCACTGCCAACGGTGGGGGTGCTGGCACCAACTCATACACTTCCTCTGTGTCCACGACAAAGGCTTCCGCGTCGACATCGAAGACGCCCTGCGACACGTCGACCATCACGAACACTGTGACGTCTACCCCGAGTAGCTCAATGAATAGCTCTTCGACTTCGTCGTCGAGTGCTGTCTCCTCGTCGGCTACGGCCTCATCTTCGATGTCTTCTAGCGCCTCAGGATCGTCGTCCATGTCGACGTCTAGCGCCTCATCCGGATCCACTTCAGCGTCTTCTTCGACAGCGTCTGATTCAACCTCCTCTGCCTCGTCCTCCACGACGACGTCGAGCGTCACGACCACGACCACGACTGAAACTCCTACCCCCACGGATTAGGCAAAGGTACTATTACGGAGACCAGCTTGGACAATGAAAATCGCATCCGTCGTATAACTAAACCAATATTGCACACCTTTCTTACATGTCGTTGTACTCCAGGACTTTTTCCACGCAATGAAAAGAGTTGTTTTGGTCCGTGACATTATGCCTATCTAAGTCAAGGTGTAGAGGGGGCAAGGTGCGTTCTTCCAGTATTCCGATGCAACACGTTGCGCACCAAGTGGAAAGAGTTCCAAAGGCGCGGATGAGGGTGATAATGGCACGAGTGAAATTACCTTGACACGCCTGTGAGTTATAACGTTGGTCATCCTCGGCAACTTTACGCCGTTCTGGGCGACGCGTGCTAGTGAGAGAGACTGCTCAGCGGAGCGTATCCGTCCTGGACAAGTGAGGGAGAGCAGACGAAATTGTGAGCTGCTTCGGAGTCGGGACGAGAGCGATTCTCCGAGCTGTGGTGGAATCAACAGGGTCACGCTGAGCAATTGCAGAGGCCGGCGAGCTGAGAATCGTGGCACACGCGAGTCTTGAGGCCTTGAGGTTTCTGCATGAAGGAGACGCATCATAGACACAAGCGCCGGAGACACGAGTCAGTGCTGCATTGCGCAGTAGCAAAGCTTACATCATTGAACTAGGCGCGTCTATACTACGGTACGGGAACCGTGACGAGCCTTACATAAGTTACTCGAGTGGCGCCGGCGCGGGCGCCGGTTGTGTACCTTGCGACTGGCGACTTACGGATGCGATGTGTGAGCGAGTCAATCCCGAGCTGTTCGTGCTTTTGGTAAACACGGGCAAAGCCTCATGCGTGCGCACTGCAGGAGCTGGCAATGAAGCTGTATTCAGAGTGTTTTATCATCTATTCGGCTACGGTATTTATGTCTCTGCACCTGCTTTCGAGAGGCAAGTCGGACGACTGCGAGGAGTGCATAGTATGGTGGTTCAATCCCGGGGAAACGCTTTCCGAGTGTGACTCGTAGTTCAACAAAATCCCCCTTCCGGATATTCGAAGGTGCACACGGAGTCAGTACTCCATTGCGTTCTCGACGCCAGATAGGTAATCTGTCGGTGACGCGCCAAACGTCTGTGATCGAGCACGCCTCGCTGTAGTGCCTGTCTGCTGGAGTGATAACAGAAGGGCGTTGTGTGTCGCTGTCCACCTGTCTTTGTATAAGCCCCACTGAATTGAATCATCAGATGATGTATCTCACTGCATCGAACGGGTACCGCCTAAATTCTGCTATGTTTGTTATCATTGGTGCGCGGCATGCACGCTTGAAAAATTCGGTGCGCACGAACCTATTCAGGTTTGTGAGTGCTACCCCTTGGACCCGAAAAGGCTCACTAAAGCCTCCGTGTTCAAGAGCAATGCGTTGGTGCGCATACGCAGCGTGTTCACTGCGTCTGGTACGTCGGGCCTCAAATCAGCATTAGTTTACCACAGTCTATGCATAGCAGACGCACCCCGACCAATTGCCTACGGCATGCAAGACGCAGTCCGCAATGAATCCGATCACGCTTATGACAATAGGTGACTGTGCAAACGCAATTGAGGTTGGCGGCCGTGGTAGAAGAGGTATACGTTTATGGATGAGCATGACCTGATGTAGCTCAAAGACGTCAGAGGCTTCGTCGTCAGAGTGTATGAGTACATCGGCCCAGTCGAAAAGTTCCCGAAACATAATGGGAATCTTGGCCCAGGAAGGGAGAGTGGCGAGCGAAGGGTAGTTGCATAAGTAGACCCTGAGATGTTTTGGCCACAGTTCAAGAGCTAGCTTGTGGCCATCTGTGAGCAGACTTGTGAGTAAATATATAACCACACAGCGTGTTGCATTCGTACCATGTGCATAGGCTGTTGCAGTGTGGGTACTATAGGTCTTCTCCATGCTCTACTACAGCGTGGTCAACGTGTCATGACTCTTCTCGTATCAGGACTTTATATATTTTGTACTACTACCTGTGCACGCGTCGTGATATTTCCAGATTGTTCGCGAGCCTCAAGTGACCAAAGGTAAAAAATTTTGGCTACCATTACGTGACGGCAACGGAACATTATACCAGAGATGAATAGTTCACTCTACTACATGGCTATGTTTGGGCTATTGCGAGTTGGATCGCGCCTATGCAGCCTGACAGTCCAATAGCGGGTTGAACCACTGATGATGCGCAAACCGATGAGTCGATGAATGTGAGACGTGAACATCTGTGACAATGTTCAGTGTCGTAGATCGCTCACAGACTAACCGGGTGTAATGTAACATACCAGTAACGCTCCCCGGGCTTGCGGGGACTGTGGGCTGGCGCTGACGGACGGACAACCTTCTTCTTCTTCTTCTGTGGCGTACCGCTGTTGACCAGGGCAACAGGCTCACGAAGCAAATGTATCTCAATGATGTCAGCGCAATAGGTGTACTCCTTCCGGATGCACCAGCGCGAGATGGAGACCACAACCTTTGCCAGCGCACCCTTGAGCTTTGCTTCGTACTTCGGAGGCTCAATGAGTGTTCTCGTAGTGTCGTATGCAGCCAGGAGGCGAGGAATATAGCGGCCTGTCTTCGCCAGCTGGTCGCGGGCACGTATGGCATCCTCGGTCTTGCACGGCCAGTTCGCCATTGTCCACTCTAAAATGGATACTTATCAGAAACGTAGTAAGTGATGCTAACGAAGGCAAAAACATACCAACATCACCATTGTCGCCTGTTGTATCATCTCCATCTTCGTCAGAATCGTCGCTGCCCTGATCATCCGGATCAACCTGCTACACAGAAACTGTAAGTACAATTTCAAACACCGTGGCGACATGCTCCACGTACGTCAAAGATCTTGTGCCGAATCTTCAAACGGTTTGTTGCGTCCACCAAGTCTCCATTCTCGCTGACCTTCTTTTGCTCCTTGATAAACTTTGCAATGTTCGTCACCGCTGCCTTGTGGAGGCCCTTCAATGGCGTCGTAAACGGCTCTGTGACGTACGCCGTGGCGACATGAGACTCAGACCCAGAGGTTCGGTTGTGCCCGTCACGGTAGGAGCTGATGGTGCTGCTCCACATTCCGCATGGTTGCAACCAGAACTGCCGAGTCGAGATCTCACCTGCCAACCACATCTTGAGCGGCTCGCCGGATTCCCCATCCACCATGACTTCGCGCCCATCTAAATCTTCACGCCAGAGAACTCCGTCAAATGCGTTGCGATGGCCCAAAAAGCAGCGGTCGGTGGCAGCATCTTGCAGCAGGGCATCGATCACATCGTTTCCAATTGCGGACCGAAGACACCCGTTGACAAGGGCTTCACGGTGTCCACCGGTTGGCGACGAAGGTGAAGTGGGGACGGTAGAGGACTCGGAGGGAACAGGGGAGTGCATGGGTGTGAAGCAGATAGAGTTGAGAGGGAGCAGGACAACTGCGACGGGGGTTGCGATGAGTGCACGCTTCTGATGACAAGAGGGCAAACTGAGGCGATTTAAATACTGTACGGTGTGGTAATTTCGAGAATGTTTCGAGAATGTACGAACCGTGTTCTCGAACTGTCGGTCTTGTGCGCATGGACCATCCATCACTGGCGCATCAGTTGCTTTGATGGTTGAGATCGCCTGCGGCGCAACATGCTTCTTCCGCCTGAGATCCCGACTTGTTCCCTGTTTTGGTGAATCCCGCCAGACATGTTTTGGCCGTGCCGGACCAGTTGTGCTGTGTTGTGCTCTCCTTCTCATGTCCGAGTTTGCTGAGCTTACTGTTGCGGAGATCTGTGGTACACTCCCTGAGGTTTCAATCAGCTACATTCTGCGTCGCCACAAGTCTCGCCTTCTCAGTGAACTAGAGTATCTCCCAGAAGCTTTGAAGAGCCGGCTCCGCTTGGCTCTTGAGCAGAAACGCGCAGAGAGGGAGGCTTCCCGTGAAGCAACTCTGACACGTCGTGCCGAGAAACGACGTAGGGATACGGAGGTCCGTCGGGAAAGACGGGTAAGGCAGCGTCAGGAGCTTCGCAGGGATGAAGAAGAGCACAATACATCACATTTTCTTGACTTGCCCACAGAAGCGCAGCGACAGGAATGTCACCGTCAGTTCATTGCTGCTACATCGAACAGGGCGCTCTCGATGGTGGTGTGTGCTGTGTGTGCACGGCGCGTCTTAGTGAACGACACGGGTGTACAGCGTTTTGCGATCAGCGACCTACCATCACGCACTTCCCTCATCCCTTCTCCAACCCATCCGTCACATTCTGTACCTGGAGCCCTGGTCGAAGGGCTTCTATTGGAGCGCCAGGGAGTAGATGGGGACGGACAGTCTGCCGTTGCCAACGTCTGTAACGGTTGCGTACATGACTTATCCCAAGAACTGTCGCAGCCACCACCGTACTCACTGGCCAACAACCTTTGGGTGGGCCCTATACCCTGGCAATTGCAAGTCTTGACATTCCCAGAGCAACAGCTCATAGCACTTCTCTATCCCCGTGTCTATGTCGTCAAACTGTTCCCAAAGGATCGCAGAGCGCAGTATGAAGAGTGCACTCTCCAGACAGCTCTTCGCGGAAACGTCAGCACTTACGCACTCAACATGGCCAAGATTGCCGACATGGTTGATGGTCGCCTCCTGCCTCGGCCGCCCGCAATTCTGGCCAACCTGATATCCATCACATTTGTGGGCAGAGGGCGCCTACAAAAGAACCACCTACGCACCACTTATCGAGTCCGTCGCCAGGTTGTTGCGGATGCTCTGTGGTGGTTGAAGTCACACAATCGTTATTACCATGACATCAACATTAGCAATGATCGGCTGGCATCCCTCCCAGAAGACGACGTACCAGATGAGCTTCTGGCTGTTGTCAATCAAACTGAACACCCTGAGATCCTTGATCAGGAGAACGATGACTATGTTCCTATGTATGCTGAGGAGCGGCCCACTGGCACTGGTACGTACTTCAAATTTTGGATAGCTGTTGGCTATGTGTTAACTTGTGAGTAGATGAACGTCCAGATGTCATACCCCTTCAGTACACTGCGACTGCAGATGCCGATGGGACCGGCATCTCGATGGAGGAGCTTCTATCATGGGGTATTCAGAATACGTGGAGCGATGGTCGGGAAGGACGCTACCTTGTGCGACACGGCCGACACCCCGTTAACGACTTTGGCCGGCCGCAAGGCGGTGGGCCTGCACCCGACTGCGACAACCTCTTTGAGAAGGCATTCCCCACCCTCTTTCCATACGGTGTTGGCGGGCCCGAGGCCAATCAGGCCACCCAACTGGGTTTCCTCGAACACGTTCGCTGGTGCCTGCAGTACCACGACGGTCGCTTTCGGCGGCATGAAACCTTCCCTTTCCTCGCATTTGGGATTGAGCAGCGTCGTCAAGCATTGAAGTCGGCACGTATTCAGATGAATCGGCGCACCTTTGAGCGCGATGCACGGGTTCTATCCACCATCTCCGTGAATGATCTCCAAAAAGCGGCAAAGGAGGAGGCAGAGAAGCGTCCTATATCAAACCCTGCAGTGCGCCTGTTGAAGAAGCACATCCATGCGGTTGCGGGCCGTATGATGGGATCCGATCAGGGGCATTATAGGCTGAGGAGCAAGATATGGTCAACTTCCATCATGTTTGGCCCGCCAAGTTTATGGATTACCATCAATCCGGATGACCTCCATGATCCTATCGTACAGATCTTTGCAGGTGAACCGGTTGACATGGATGCTTTCTTGTCGAGCCTTGGTCCGGCAAAAGACACCCGAGCTCGGAACGTTGCGAAGGACCCTCTTGCTGCTGCCGAGTTCTTCAAGTTCATTATCACAACAGTCCTGGAGACACTCTTTCAAATCAGGGTGGTGGATCATGGACGGCGGGTAGAGAGTGGGATGGGGATCCTTGGAGAGGTTCGGGCGTACTTTGGGGTGGTCGAGAGCCAAGGGCGTGGGACCCTGCACCTTCATATCTTCGTGTGGCTGAAGCACGCGCCTTCTGCCGATGAGATGCTCACATTGCTCGGCGAACCTACATTCCGAAGTAAGGTCAGGGATTACATCCGCCGCACCTTCCATGCCCATCTCCATGGGGTGAGATCAGAAGATGATCTTGCTTCTCTTCCCGCAGAGCCCGAGATCGCCTATTCGCGCCCTCCAAACCCAGACCTTCCCGACTACGACACCCTTGTCAGTGCCTTTGAACAGAGAGTTGCACGAACGAAGCAAGTACACACGTGCACAAAGTTCAAATGTCTGCGCGTTGATCGCTTCGGACGCTGGCAATGCAAGCGCGGCGCACCGTGGCCACTTGCTGATGACGATTGGGTGGACGAGTTTGGGAATTGGGGCCCCAAACGCTCATATGGCTATCTCAATTCATGGATCCCGGATATATCAGTGGCCATGCGGTGCAACAATGATGGCAAGTTCCTTACCAATGGACGTGATACTGGGAACATCACGTTCTACGAGACGGCATATGCAGCCAAGAAGCAGGGCCGCACTCACAACCTGTCAGCTCTCTTGGCGAAGTCGCCTGCCTTCAATATCAGAGAGAGCGATTACAGTCGCGACTTGAGAAACCGCAATCGGCTCACTTTGATCCGGTGTATCCACGCCATGAACAATGAGCAAGAGATTGCAGCCCCAATGGTCATGATGTACCTTATGGGATGGGGAGATGTCTTCTCATCCCATAAATATCAGCCAGTTTTCTGGTCGTCTTTTGTACACTACCTGTTTCAGGAAGCTCCGTATCTGCGAGCAGCAACGGGGTAAGTTCCTTTCATTGTGTCTGACATGAGAGAGGACTCACTAGAAAACCAGACAAAACCGCACAGGCACAGGTCATCGCGAAAATCCGGCGGAACTAGAACATGAACACACCTCCGTAAGTGCTCAGCTGAGTTGTTTACTTGGAGCCACTTACTTAGAAGAGCAGGACAATGTTGACGATGTCACCGTTGTCGTCGACGACAACTCTCAGCTCGCCATCCAGTGCCAAGTGACCGACTACCGTCTACGAGGCGAGGAGCTCAGCAACTACAACGTTATGCGTTTCTTCTCTGACACGTATGAAGAATCTATGCGGCGTACCAATCGGAGGCACGCAGCAACTGCTCAGGGACCATCTCGGGGACGGCCAGCTAACCAGCGTGTTGCCTACCTCACACCACACCCCCAGTCTTCGACAGTATGCCGTGTCATACGCAGCACTGGCCATAACACTTTACCTAACTTTGTGGGCAAATACTTCCCGCGAAGAGACGACCCTGACCCAGCTGTTCATGCTTTCTATTGCGCTTCGATGCTGCTTCTGTTGAAGCCATGGCGCAACATTCGCGATCTCAAGGCTGCAAATGAGACATGGGAGCAAGCGTTTGAGCGATTCCTACGCACCGAGGCTGGAGATGATACCCACCGCATCTTGTCCAACATTCAGCATTTTCATCGGTGTGAATCGTCCGTTCTAGAACACGCCGCGCAAGGCAAGATGGATCCTGCAATGCTCGAACATGACGAGTCAGATAACGAATCAGAGGACGCAGATGTGGCACCTGCGCTTCCTCCGAGTGGTAGCATTGACGGCTCACTACTAGACATCATGATGGAAGAGCAAGAGCCCCTTCGCGAACAGTGGCATGGCCTGGAGGCTGTGGAGGTCGGTCGTCATGTGGGTATCTTCTCCGAACACGACCATACGTGGGAGCCTTCAGCGGCGAATGCGACGGGAGGTCAGTTACGGCAGCTGGAGGAGTGGCGCACACGCATGGCTTCGATTGTCGCAGAACATTCATCCGCTACGAGGACCGCGCAGGAGGATCCTGACGCAGCTACCGTGCTCCCTGCACTCGGTGCCGATGACGAAGCCACCGTGCTCGCAAGTGCTGTGATGTCTGAGCAACCGCTTGATGCCCTCAACCCTGCAGACCTTCTTCCAGATCAGCGACGAGCATACGATATCATCACGAGTCACCTCGACCGTACTCTCGCTGGAGAGAGACCACACCAACTCCTGATGATCATGGTCGGGGAAGGAGGAACGGGAAAGTCGCGGGTAATACAAACCGTTACCCAGTATTTCAAGGCGCGGCACGCAGAAGATTTACTGCAAAAGGCTGCCTATACCGGCATCGCGGCATCCTTGATTGACGGGAAGACGACCCATGTCATCGGAGGTATCAACGTGAATGGGCGTCCATTATCTGCGCGGAAACAGAAGGCCTTGTCAGAATTCTGGCGGCCCAAGAAATATCTCATCATTGACGAGTTCTCAATGCTCGCGAAGGAGCTCTTTGCAGCTTTGGAGCGAAACATCAGCGCCGCTCGCGCAGGGGAGGGACAGGAAGACGAACCCTTTGCAGGTTTGAATGTTATCCTGTGTGGGGATCCTCACCAATTTCCGCCGGTCTCGCGCAGAGCAAGTTCGGCACTTTACTATCCTTCTGATACCATCCCTCACGAGCCCGATGACGCCAGAGCGGGCCGCATGCTCTTTGAGACGTTCCGGACTGTTGTCCTACTCAAAGAGCAAGTCCGCGTGGTCGATCCAGTCTGGCTTGATTTCCTTCGTCATCTACGACAAGGGACGGTCCGCGAAGAACACGTACACATGCTCAAGGGTCTCATTTTAACAGACTTCGACTGCCCGGTCACAGATTTCACTGCACCTCCTTGGGACAGTGCAAGTTTGGTCACACCTCGTCATGCCGTGCGGGAGGCGTGGAACGATGCCGCCTTGCTCAAACACTGTCAGAAACAAAAGAAG
Organism: Fomitopsis palustris; assembly: GCA_029783445.1. NCBI lineage: Eukaryota > Fungi > Basidiomycota > Agaricomycetes > Polyporales > Fomitopsidaceae > Fomitopsis > Fomitopsis palustris. Next base: position 901,631 of record JARAOQ010000004.1, read on the forward strand.
CAGGTGTTTGTATGCCCCGCCGAAGACACAATTCAAGGGCGATCACTCTCACCGCAGGAAAAGCTTGCTGCCTTGTTGCAATGCAGGCGTCGCAAGAGGGAGCGTCGAAAGCACCTGCCAGATCAGGTCAAGATAGCCGTCGGTATGAAGGTGATGGTGACGTTAAACCTCGCGACTGACCTGGATGTTGCCAACGGCGCGCGGGGCGAGATCACCAAGATCGTTCTTCATCCGCAGGAGCCGCCCCTACCGGACAGTCCAGAAGTCCACTTGTCGTATCCTCCAGCCTTCATCGTGGTTCGTCTCGAGCGAACGCGTATGCCGAGACTGGAGGGCTTGGACGACGGCGAGATACCTATTGAGCCGACAGAGCAGGCCTATACCATCGAGGTTGAGGGTGCAGACGAAGAACAACGCAAGATCAAGAAAGCGGTCCATAGGCGCCAATTACCGATTACAGCAGCATACGCGTTCACGGACTACCGTTCTCAAGGCCAGACCCTGCCCTATGTGATAATTGACATTGCCAAACCGCCAACCGGAAAGTTGAGCCTATTCAATCTTTATGTCGCTCTATCACGTAGCTCTGGTCGACACACGATTCGCTTATTGCGCGATTTCGACGAACAAATATTTCATAGTCCACACGACGAATATCTTCTACAGGAAGACGACAGACTGGAAGGACTTAATGTAGAAACACGCCGTGCATGGGATGTAATCCGTAATGTACATGCAGAAACATAGTATACCATACAATTAATAAACTGTACGTGCGTATAAACCACGAACACCAGTAGTAACATCGCGTCGTGTGTTCCTTGTTCCTACGTTGTCCTATTGTGAGCGCTATTAGGGGGCAGGCCAAACAAAGCACAACAAAGTGGAAATTCACACGCAGCCATTCAGCCCCCGCAGAAACCTTGCAGTCGCAAGGTAATCTCACATCCAAAGTCACCCGGTCTCTGAACATCACCTCTCGAATAACCTCTGGCAGGTTCAGCTCCAGGGGCCTCACAACCTCACACCCGGAGTGGCACAGTGGTAGCACTGGCGCTTGGGCTCCACGCCGCTGTAGTGTACGTGTTACTGGCTCAACGGTTCTGTTTCCTCAACCTTGTGACCCAAAATCCTCAGCTGCACCATTCTGGAGAAGCCGAGTCGTATTGGGGATAACTCATTACAAGCATCACGGACTACGATCTGCTGCGATCGAATTAGCACCTGGGCTGACACTTAGAATTCGTTGCTGCGGGAATTGGAACAGTGCCCGGCTCGATGCGCACATCCAATTTGAACAGAGCGAGGAGCACGGCCGGCGGCCCATAGTTGTAAATAGACGTAGAGTACAGCGGGTGCTGAGACTTAGTATTAATTGGCACCAAGTCACGTAGAGATATCGGGTCTTGTCGCAATTCTATTGTGCGCCTCTCTGTTGAGGTAGGATAAACTGAGCTCAGACCGTGAAGCAGTGTCAGCATCGGTCGGATGGACAACGCGGTGAGAAGATTGCGTCCAAAAAGTGTGGCTGCAGTCACGGTGCATATATCAACCGATTGGCGAGGCAGCGTTAGTCGCATACGTACCGCGTGCCTAGGGCTGTGGTGACGACCGAGCGAGACAATACAAGGGCTTAAACAAGGGAGGGTCCATATCGGGGCGAACAATGGTGCCACAGCGAAATGAGCGCCCTGAGGCTGTCCGCAAATGGCAAGTGGGTTTGGCACGTGTGGCTAGCGTCGCTGGTCAGTTCGGGCGCTTCCCGCACCCACTCCTCGTCCTCGCCGCGACGTTGAGTGCTTTTGGGGGGCTATATTGCTCGAAGCAGCTCGCTCACCACAGGATAGCTTAAGTATACCATCGTACGCGGCTTTGTCAGCCCGGAAAACCAGTAGTAAGCATGATAGTCCTTGTAGAAATGTGCCACTCATCAGCTCAATGCCGCGGTGTTATCCGTAGAAAATCAGTCAAGGGTTGCCATTCTGGGCTGATATTTTGTAGCGCAGCTTCAACATGGCTCGCCGCTCAAAAGCATATGCGTCGAGGTCTCGTCGCCGTCGCCTCCCCACCTCGTACCACGACTGCTCTCAAACTGCCTCTCACTCCATCGACGAAGACGACATGAACCACTCCGACAAGGTCTCTCCTCGGAAGGGCGCTAATGCTGAGCCCGGAAATCGCGCAGATGCCCGTCAATGCAGCGAGAAGTCTGCCGTCGCCTGGAAGACGCAAATCTTCAAGCGTATAGTGGAGCCCACCACCGACATCGACGAGTTCCTTCACGAATTTGCGCCCTCGACGTCTCGGCCGCCGGTCAAATGCCCTGTTGATCGGTTCCCCGGAGAGGTGCCGGCTCAGGCTGGCCAGGAGCCTAGCATGTATGCACCGCTGGTACGTCACTTGTGCACGCGTATTAGACCAACGGTCAACCGACGGACCACACACCACAGATCGCCGGCCTGGAAAAGATGGTCGAGAGGTTTCCGAAAACGAAGCGGCCCTTGTTCATCAACCACGCCAACAAGGTGATGAAGTTTCCTTTCGCTATGTGCGACGACGAAGACCATGAGACCAAGCCCGACATCGTCGTGTCGATCCCCAAGCTCCAGCATCTAGCGCCTCGGGACCGCTGGCGTAATGTCGCGTTCATCTTCGAGGCCAAGGGTACCTCGGGGGACGATCCGATGAGAAAGCACACCCTGAGACACGAGGAGACGCTTGTTCAGCTAGCCATCAGCGCACGCAACATCATGCTTGCGCAGGGACGCCTGTACGCGTTCACCATCGGCATCTATGGACACAAGGCGCGCATCTTCCGATTTGACCGTGCTGGTGCTGTCTGCTCCCCGTCATTCGACTACATCCTACGCCCCGACGTGCTGTACAACTTCATGTGGCGCTTCATCCATCCCATCGACAAGCGATGTGCGTTGCTGGGCGACGACCCGACGAGCACTCTGGGTACGTCCAACGACCGTGCGCTCGTGCGTGCCTTTGCCAAGAAACACGACCCGTCGTACAAGCACACGGCAGAGATCCAGAAGGCGGTCCGTCGGATCACTCTGACGGACGATGCGGGCAACGAGAGGTGCTACTTGGTCTACAAGCTCCTGTTTCTCAATTCGCGCCTCTTCTCGCGTGCAACCACGGTCTGGCAGGCGGTCGAGCTCGACGAGACGGGAAAGACGGTCGGAGAGCCGGTCGTGATCAAGGAAGCCTGGCGGCAGTTCCTCCGGACGTCGGAGATCCGTCACTATCAAGACATGCACGAAGCTGTGGATGCGGCGGCGGAAGACGCTGCACTCTCTCTTTCCCACATTGCTGAGTTCTCGCATGGCGATGACCTCGGCTTGCGCGAGACGAAACAGTTGTTCCGAGACGGCTGTGCCACCAGCACTTTGGACGACACTTCCTTCTCCGGATCAGTGGACGACCTCGATGAGGACGAGATCAACAAGTTCAGGTTCCCTCCGGCCGATGTCTTCGGCCACCGAACTGTATCTGCCAGTTGCCGCCCTACAGCTGGTCCAGAGCACGACCGGAGCCATGTCCGGATCGTGCTGAAGACTGTCGGGAAACCCATAACGGATTTCGACTCGACGTACGAGATGGTCACTGCGCTTCGTGACGCTATAATAGGTACGTCTACGCGTTGTTTGTTTGTCACAGGGATGCTCATGCGATGTCATACGATGTCGTCTGACAGGTCATGAAGAGGCATACAAGGCGGGGATTATCCATCGGGATGTCAGTCGTGGCAACGTCATGATCAGGAAGAAGCCGGACGGTTCTCCGGGCGGCTTCATACACGACTTCGACTACGGATCGAGCTGGACGCGCTTTCTGAAAGCCGCAAACCTGCCGTCCAACATCGCCAATTGGCTCCAGTACGCTATGAATGAGTACCGTAACCTCATATCGCTACAGGACAAGTCGGCCCCGAACGTAGTCGAAAGCGACTCGGACGACTCTGACCACGATGGGAGAGCGGAGCAAAAGAGCAGAAGGGGTGAACAAGGTACAAGTACGACAGCGGAGGCCCCCCAAACGCCTCCGCCACGTACCCCCACTCTGGAATCCAAGGACGAGCGCGTGGCGAAGATGGCAGGTGAACAGAAACAACGCACGGTATGCAGATTGACTATGTCATATTTTCATTGCTAACGCCAGCCTGGTAGGGTACGATCCACTTCATGGCCGTTGAGACTTATACAGACGATTCGACAATGACTCACGAAGCTCGTCACGACCTGGAGTCATTCTTCTGGCTGCTAGTTTGGATAGTTTTGCGACACACGTCATACGAGTGTCACAGCCCCAGGTGGAGGGATGGAACCTGGCACAGGCTCTTCGATGCAAAGATGTTTGATTGCCAATTACGCAAGACAACCTGGCTTACCGAACTACGCACAATCATCTCTGTGAAAGATAACCCGCCGCTTACGAAACTTCTGGAGGGGTTTCGACTACTCTGCCAAAAGAACTACGACCGCCGCGACCTCAAGGAGCCATGGATGACGCACGCCGACGTCCTGCGCCTCTTCAACAAGGCGCTTGCGAAACCGCACAAGTGGCCTCGAAACGACAAAGCCATACCATGGTTCCCACCTGCAACGGAACCTGGTAGCATCATGGGTGAAGTCGGCTCTGGTAAACCACGGGAAAAAGGAACTCTCACGTTCACCCAGTCCGCATCCGAAGAGCCATCATCTCATGCGCCCGACAATGTCAACGCGCCCTCCAGGACTATTGTTCAATCAGATAGCGATGAGACTGGCACTGGTTCGGATGCCGAGATGCAAGATACTGAGACCGACGACGTGGACATCAATGCCAAGGGGATAGAGGACGTCCCGGCGAGCGAGAGTGCTCCTCTAGGGCGCGATGCGATGCGGCATGGAGCTCCCCGACTGACACCTGCCTCGATGACGCACGCGTCAGAGAGCCACGAGAGTCCCCCATCAAGCAACGCAGCCTCTGATTCGAATAGGAGCGAGTCTGCGCAGCATCCCTCTGGCTACGGTCTACGCTCGTCGAAGAAGGCCTCGCAGGAGCTAAGGGCCTCCGCCAGGAGCAAGGCGCGCGGTATGGGACCTCCACCGGTTCCTCGGAACCGTTCCGGCACTTCACAGGGCAATTCTTCGAGTCGGTTACCTGTCGCAGGTCCGTCCACGCATACGCATGGCAGTCGGTCCTCGAAGCGGAGCCGCACGCGGGAAGACGAGGGAGAGGAGCGTGCTGCTGGCTCATCCCACTCACCGAAACGCTCGCGCACGTTTAGTGGCCAACATAGCCCCAAGCGGGCCAAGGAGCCACGTAAGACGAAGGGGAAGAAACGAGCGTCGTGATCCATTGAGTCTTGCCCGTTCTCATTACACTCCAGTAGGTATGTCAGCAGGCCTGTTTGCGCTTCGCTCTATCATCCGTATCGCACATGTGGGTAGTCCTATCGCGTAGAACGGGAATATATCGGCATAATCCGACCTTACGGATCCTTTATTCCCGTTGTTGTATACGTAGCCTTGCGACAGCGCTCAATCCGACTCTCATGATCCGCCCTGCATACCAACTTGAATTCTTCACGCGCTATCGTATATACGCCATAACTTGAAAGCATGCCGTTCGAAAGTGTTGCAACAACAGAAAGCGACGAGTGTGACTGCACTAAGCTACGCAGGTACATTCGGTTCCAGTGACTTCACTCACAGTCTACTCGGAGGCAAGCTACATCCATAGTGTCTGGGAACTGAGCTGACTCCACTGTTGCCAGAGGCCAGTGATCATATTGTAAGTCTCAGTTACACGCTGACCTCGTACAGTCTTTCTGACAAGTTTACCAGAACCAGGCCTCCGTCGTGGACCTCAACGCACAGCTCGACAAGGCGCGCTCCTCATCGAACACCACGTCCGCGAACAACCTCCGGGACCTGCTCAACAGCCTTCCAGATGGCAGCGGCGGAGAGTTGACGCGCCAGATGGCCGGCGTTGAGAAGATACGTGCTGCGGGCCAACGCAGTGTAGTCAGTGGTGGAGATAGCGGCTACGGCGAGCGTGCTGCTTATGGCGGCGGTGGAGGATATGGTGGAGGGTATGGCGGGAGCGGGGGAGACATGAAAGCACCTGAGCAGATGAGCCCGCAGGAGCTTCACGATGTTCTCTGGCAAGTGTTGAGCTTCAGGGATACCGGTGAGTGTATGGTTGAATGTGGTTCCGTGGACCGCCGATATTGAACGAGAATGTGATAGTCATGAAGAAAGTGTCCGTCATCATTGGTAGGGGCGCTATTAGATGATGCGGAAACTGTGCATGCTAAGCTCCACCTCAGAGAAGATACCAGGCTTGAGCTCGTTGCTCGACAAGATCACAGACTCGGTTTCTGGTACGTCGTGTTCCGTGCATCCGTATAACCAACACTCAGTTCACCCGTCGCCGTAGTATTCGTATTTACTACGCTCGAGGTCCGTGGCAACCTCTTAGAGTATCCCTTACATTGATAGTCTGTCATTCGTCCAGCCTTTCCTGAAACTAATCATGAAGCAAGCAACTGCTGGCCTCTCCTCAGCGTCCGGAGAAGTCATTGATAACCAGGAACAATATGAGGTGCGCGTGTTGCGATGTCTCCTGTCCTTTGTGTTGACATACACGATGAAGGTCTTTGACCGGCCTGATGCTGTGAGTCGCCCCGTGCACCACTCTCTTAGTCCGCTCACGATATGCAGTCCGATCCAACGCACTCGTTCCTGAGTAAAGATCACTTTGTACGTGATCAGGGGTCCCCCATTGAAATACCATTCTCACTCACCCGCAGAACTTGATTCTTAATGAACCTGCCGGGCATCTGGGGAAGATCATAGTGGTAAGTTCATATGGTCGGGGTCAGGCCATGATTGTAACATTCCCACCAGCAATACACCGTCTCCCGCGTCGTTAAGGCGTGGGACGATAACAACATCAACCCGAACCAGGTGACGGACGACGTGCTTCACTGCCTGTATGTGCATACTTCTTCCTCCGTCTCCGTGGTTCGACGTAACTTCCCACAGTTTCCACCCCGATTTCCACGTCCGTGGCTCCGAGATTCAGCGCCAAATGCTGAACTTCTTGAAGCAGTGGGTGAACGAGCTCGGCTCCGACCGGGAGGAGGTTCTCCGCCGACTCACCAAGCAGAGCGTGCGTAACCACCGGAAAGTCCGCATCGGACACGAGGGGCCCTCTGGTGAAGCGCAGGGCTTTGAGGCCGCTACTCAGGCGGGCACCCAGCTGCAGAACGACATCTTGGGTGCCATTGGCCTCCGACAAAATGACCCCTACGGCGGAGGTGCGGCGCGCAGCACACAAGCAGATTACTCTAGCTCTGGAGGCTATTCAGGATCCGGAGGCTACTCGAGCACCACGACCTACTCCAGCTCTGAGACATACTCTGGGTCTGGAGGCTACTCTAGTTCGGGGGGCTATTCGGGCGGTATGCCGAGTGTCGAGACAGAGACGCATACCTCTCACCGTCCCCATCATGGCGGACACGGACATCATGGTGGCAGCCACACGTACTATGGTGCAAGTGAGACCGTGCGCATGCCAGGCGAGGAGATACGCACGAGCTATGAAGCCAGCTACGCGCCCCCACCAGGCCCACCTCCCAGTTTCCCTGGCCCCGAGTCTAGTTCGGGGTATGCGCCTTCCTATGTAGGCGGTGGCGGTCACGGAGGTTACGACGACGGCCCCGGAGGGTACGGAGCCGGTGCTGGAAGCTATGGAGGCGGGGGCTATAACGATTCTGCTCCAAGTTTCCCGGCTGCTCGACCGCACCACGGTGGTCATCATGGACATCATGGGCGTCATGGCGGTCATGGATTCCCTGAGCCAGAGGATCCATCAGGCTTCCCGGGTCCTGGAGGACCGCCCGGTTTTCCGGAGGCTAGGAGGGGGTATGGAGCAACAGCGATCAGTACAGCCGGTGGTGAGCAATGGGTATGAAAGGTGTAGTGATTTGATGAGCCATGACTGTAGAGGACGAAAAGCGAACGGATGTACGGATTGTGTAGCTCTAGGCTTGAATGTAGTGAGGTAGCAGCTTGTCGCCGATTCCATACCACGAATGAAGCTCCACGGAACGTGCAATGTCAGGTGGTAACTAGGCACCGCCTAGCCCCAGGCGTGTAGTCAGTGAAACCAATTCTCGATTAATCTCGAACCCTGTGTCGCTTTGTACAAACCTACTTGAACGAACGAGTTGAATAGAACACCCCATCAAAGAAGGCTGCTACTGCTATGTTTGGGTGAGTGAGCGCCAGATTGAGTACAGAAAATGGGACGCGATTGACGTCGACTATGCCTGCTCGAAGGCTCCAGTCAATGTACAAAGGAAGTGACACATTCATCCAGAAGAGCACCCATAAGTATCCCGCAAAGTGAGACAGACGTGGGGGAACGTGCAGCTGCAGCATACGGACTGCCCCAATCACTGCATCTTCCGCAGTGATCGCCACCGCTTGGGATATGAAGAATGCAAACGATGAGCCGAAGAGACGGTAGTCCACCATGAAGTCGCCGCCGCAGTGGATGAGACCAGAGACAGCGAAACCGACGTAGAGTTGGGTGTATGACGATGCCCACGAGCCGGGTTTCAGGCCGAGTATCTGACACACCGCCTTCCCGGCAGACGAGGTGAGCTATGTGTGAGCGGTGAGCAGGAGTCTTCGTCCAGCAAAAACGCCTTTTGCTCCTCACCCTACGCAGCAATTGGTGATAAGTCCGGCTGGAGTGCAGCATGAATATTATGAATGCGACGGAACCGGTGCGCACCGCTTACCCCCAGAGCGGCCGAAGGGTATATGAATCAGACCACTTGCCAAAGATTTCCGGCCAATCCCTTGGAAGAGAAAACCCAATGGTAACCATTGTCGCAGAAAGAAGGTTGTACCCAAGCGCGATGCCCCCTGCCACGCCGATGGCGCGTGAAAACACGTTGACGGGCAGGAGAAGGTAGCCCTGAGAAGAGACCGTCGGCCAGACCGTGCCCGGGCGAGAGAACAGCGGATTTCGTCGTTGATAGCATTGGACGATGTCGAGGAGGATATACCAATAAAGTGCGCTCTTCAAGCGTAAGCGCACGAAGCACCACCTAGACTCGCTCGGCAAGGGTGGCACATTCGCCACCTATACGTGGGACGCCCTTAGCATTGCACGGTCTTGCTTAAAGCGTTCACCCATACCTGACAGGTCCATCCTATCGCACGGGGGTTGTTCATGATGCATAGGGCCCAATACCAGCGCCGAAAGAAAGGCATCTGGCTCGGTGCGATGGCGTCGCGTTCGTAGCGGAAGTCACGAAGGGGGTGCGACAGCCACAACAGATAGATCGCCGTAAACGCTTGGATCAAGAGCACGCATCCGATAGAGTACTCCGACTGGTGGTCTCCTGCGCCTGCATTCAGGTAAGGCGAGATGCACAATGCCAGACACGCAACTGTGCCACAAAGTCGCCATAGGAGCGATGGTGACGAGGTGACGAGCGACGAGACAGCAAGATTGAACACGAATATGGATGGTCCGACAGGGGGCGCAGTGAGGAGGCCAGAAGTGCCTTCAGCCATGGTGACGTAGCCTCAAGTACACAGGTCACTATTGGCGGAAGTGCTCATGATATATATGGTGCTGGATATGCTTCCAATTGAGACCTATTCAGGAAACTTCGCCGTGCCTATGAGACCGACGCACCACGTCCAACGTGTCTCGGGCAGTTCGATATCACGATAGAAAGTCCGTGAAGCGGGGGCCGCTGTGGTGCTTGACAGGACTAGACCGCTCAATTCCATATACGATTGGCCGGCTACCACTGGCAGCACGTCCCATGAATAGTGGGTGACAGTGGTCAGATAAGCCACCCGTTTGCACGTAGGCGAAGTGGAAAGCTTGGCATACTAGGGAACAGCAAAGTCAGATGAATGGTGGCGAGGGGCATGATATCAACACAGTACCATGTTTGCGACGGGCATTCTGTAGTAGCGTGTGTCGTCGGTGGCTTCCTGAGCGAAGAAGGCGATAACCATGACGGACACTGCTAGTAACACGGGCTCACGGGCTTCGAGATGACATGCTCATCACACGCGAGGGCTGCAAACACTGCTGGGCCCGAGACGTGTCTTGTACGACAGTCATGACTTACTCTCAGAAGGCGTTGACCAGAGGGTCGGGGGATCGGGGTTTCCTTGGTGCAAAGTTGAGGTGAATGTTAAAACCTACACGCTCCTCGCTTGACTGCACTCCGTGGGGCTATACCGGAGAAGAGGACGCGGCGAGCCATGAGAGCGAGAGTATATGACAAGCATCTAGCTCATGTGCAGTAAGATGGTGTAAAACAAGGGGTCATACGGTTGTCGTGGCACACCTCGCGTTCGGAGATATAATTGGGGATTCCTTTCTCTTATCGTAAGAGTGGTCCCAACATGGGCCCGGGGATGCTGGCCAAGTATGCATTCAGGTTGATGATTGACGACGAATGCAGGAGCGATTACCAGGACCCCAGAACACGCGAGCTGGCATCGGCTGGCCTGTCTGGCGATCATGATTCAGTGCAATTGGGGGTTTGCAGGGCGGAAAGACCAGAATTCCGAGGTTTTATCCTATGTTTATACGGTATGCACTGTAGAGCTTCGTCTGTTAGAAAATGGTAGGCCGAGGTTCAGCGGGACACCAGTACCAAGCAGATAGTACGTCGATCGTTCGAGTCGTTGATTCATGAGGGTTTCTTCGCAAGTATGTTGTATCCATGTCCAGAACCATTCTCGCTCCTAAGGTGCGGGCGATGATGGCGTGTGCAGCTGCAGTCCCAGAGACGACTGCTCGGCGATGAGGGAGTGAAGCGCCCCGGAAGCCTCCGGGGCGCCCAAGTCATGGGTGGTGCTACTACTTGTCACTTCCACTGTATGCGTGAGTATCCTTGGTTGGAAGGGTTGACAACTTGACGGCAAGCCACTGAGTGGTAGCGCCAAGCTCAGCTTTATCGCTCTCAGGCTCTGTGTCTCGTGACGAACAGCAATGGATATTGAGTCGATTGGATGCTAAGTAGATGGTTCTGGCTGGCACGCTGAGGCAGTGATCATGGTTATGTCACATTGGAACTGGATGCCCGACGTCGCACTCTCAACGAACAGCGCAGAGCAGGTACAAAAATTCAATGGAATGCATGATTCTCGCTACAACGCGATGCCCTTCGTCAGTGTCATCGCGTCAAGGGACACAAAGTCAGCATACGCGCTACATATAACCACATCCCAGTTACCCCAGAGCACGGTAATTTCCACGGCTCGCTGGATAGGCCGTTGCGCACCTCTGAGGCCAGGAGAAGAACTAGCACGGTCAGTACTTGTAAGCGTCGGTAGGATGCACAACTTAAGGGGGTGAGAAGATTGCGTCGAGTAGTGACTGCAGTCCCGGAGCCTGAGCTGACAACGCATCGGCGAGGCAATGTTAGTCACATACGTACCGCGTGCCTAGGCCTGTGGTGACGGCCGAGCGAAACAATACAAGGGCTTGAACAAGGGAGGGTCCATATCGGGGCGAACAATGGTGCCACAGCGAAATGAGCGCCCTGATGCTGTCCGCAAATGGCAAGTGGGGTTGGCACGTGTGGCTAGCGTCGCTGGTCAGTTTGGGCGCTTCCCACACCCACTCCTCGTCCTCACCGCAACGTTGAGTGCTTTTGGGGCGCTATATTGCTCGAAGGAGCTAGCTAACGACAGGATAGCTTAATTATACCATCTTGCGCAGCTTTGTCAGCCCGGAAAATTAGTAGTAAGCACGATACTCCTTGTAGAAATGTGCCACTCATCAGCTCAATGCCGCGGTGTTATCCGTAGAAAATCAGTCAAGGGTTGCCATTCTGGGCTGATATTTTGTAGCGCAGCTTCAACATGGCTCGCCGCTCAAAAGCATATGCGTCGAGGTCTCGTCGCCGTCGCCTCCCCACCTCGTACCACGACTGCTCTCAAACTGCCTCTCACTCCATCGACGAGGACGACATGAACCACTCCGACAAGGTCTCTCCTCGGAAGGGCGCTAATGCTGAGCCTGGCAATCGCGCAGATGCCCGTCAATGCAGCGAGAAGTCTGCCGTCGCCTGGAAGACGCAAATCTTCAAGCGTATAGTGGAGCCCACCACCGACATCGACGAGTTCCTGCACGAGTTTGCGCCCTCGACGTCTCGGCCGCCGGTCAAATGCCCTGTTGATCGGTTCCCCGGAGAGGTGTCTGCTCAGGCTGGCCAGGAGCCTCGCATGTATGCACCGCTGGTACGTCACTTGTGCACGCGTATTAGACCGACAGTCAACCGATGGACCACACACCACAGATCGCCGGCCTGGAAAAGATGGTCGAGAGGTTTCCGAAAACGAAGCGGCCCTTGTTCATCAACCACGCCAACAAGGTGATGAAGTTTCCTTTCGCTATGTGCGACGACGAAGACCATGAGACCAAGCCCGACATCGTCGTGTCGATCCCCAAGCTCCAGCATCTAGCGCCTCGGGACCGCTGGCGTAATGTCGCGTTCATCTTCGAGGCCAAGGGTACCTCGGGGGACGATCCGATGAGAAAGCACACCCTGAGACACGAGGAGACGCTTGTTCAGCTAGCCATCAGCGCACGCAACATCATGCTTGCGCAGGGACGCCTGTACGCGTTCACCATCGGCATCTATGGACACAAGGCGCGCATCTTCCGATTTGACCGTGCTGGTGCTGTCTGCTCCCCGTTATTCGACTACATCCTACGCCCCGACGTGCTGTACAACTTCATGTGGCGCTTCATCCATCCCATCGACAAGCGATGTGCGTTGCTGGGCGACGACCCGACGAGCACTCTGGGTACGTCCAACGACCGTGCGCTCGTGCGTGCCTTTGCCAAGAAACACGACCCGTCGTACAAGCACACGGCAGAGATCCAGAAGGCGGTCCGTCGGATCACTCTGACGGACGATGCGGGCAACGAGAGGTGCTACTTGGTCTACAAGCTCCTGTTTCTCAATTCGCGCCTCTTCTCGCGTGCGACCACGGTCTGGCAGGCGGTCGAGCTCGACGAGACGGGGAAGACGGTCGGAGAGCCGGTCGTGATCAAGGAAGCCTGGCGGCAGTTCCTCCGGACGTCGGAGATCCGTCACTATCAAGACATGCACGAAGCTGTGGATGCGGCGGCGGAAGACGCTGCACTCTCTCTTTCCCACATTGCTGAGTTCTCGCATGGCGATGACCTCGGCTTGCGCGAGACGAAACAGTTGTTTCGAGACGGCTGTGCCACCAGCACTGTGGACGACACTTCCTTCTCCGGATCGGTGGACGACCTCGATGAGGACGAGATCAACAAGTTCAGGTTCCCTCCGGCCGATGTCTTTGGCCACCGAACTGTATCTGCCAGTTGCCGCCCTGCAGCTGGTCCAGAGCACGATCGGAGCCACGTACGGATCGTGCTGAGGTCTGTCGGAAAACCCATCACGGATTTCGACTCGACGTACGAGATGGTCACTGCACTTCGGGACGCTATTATCGGTACGTCTGTTGATTGTCCGCTGTTCAACGCGATATTCACGCAATATCGTCTCATAGGTCATGAGGAAGCATACAAAGCGGGTATTATTCATCGGGATGTCAGTCGCGGCAACGTCATGATCATGAAGAAGGCGGATGGCTCAACGAGTGGATTCTTGCATGACTTTGACTACGCGTCGAGTTGGATGCGGTTCCTGAACGCTGCTAGCCTCCCGCCCGGGCTCGTCACCTGGGTCGAGTATGCCAAAGACGAGTACCTCAAAATAATCCGGCAGAAGAAGATCGACGCGGGTGAAAGCGGAGATATCAATGACTCTGATGAAAGCATGTCAGACAACGGTACTGACCCGGTACCCACGCGACGAGCAAGTGGGAAAACTCAGATGGAAACGGTGGTCGATCCTCCCCAAACGCCGCCTCAGCCGTCATGGGAATCCAAGGCTGAGATAGTTGAAAAGTTGATGTATGAGCAGAAGCAACGCACAGTACGACCTGAATTCTCTGTGTCTCGCATATCCGGCTTACGCACTCCTGGCAGGGGACGATACATTTCATGGCAGTTGAAATCCATGCTAATAACTCGCGAATGACACACGAAGCCCGCCATGACCTAGAATCGTTCTTCTGGCTACTTGTGTGGATAGTATTACGGCATACGCAACACCACTGTGCCGAGGACAAGTACCAGAATGGAGCTTGGCACGTGCTCTTTGATGGCGCAAGAATGGTTGACTGTCAAAGTAACAAGGAAACATGGCTTGCCGCCCCGTTTCGACCCGTAACGGTCCTGAACAACAAACCACTCACTCAATTGCTTGAGAAGTTTCGAAAGCTTTGCCAGAATAACATGAACCGCCGCAACCTCAAGAAAAGGTGGATGACCCATAGAGATGTCATCCGTCTCTTTGACCAAGCATTGGCGAAGCCGGAAGAATGGCCTCAAGCCGATAAGGCTATACCGTGGTTTCCGCCTACGACGGAGCCTGGTAGCATCATGGGCGAAGTTGGCTCAGGCAGACTACGTACTAAAGGCACTCTGACGTTCACCCGGTCTGCCTCTCAAAGCGCTTCGCATCATTCGGCCAGAGGACCTCCCGGATCCCCCCGTGCGGTCGCCCAATCCGACGACAATGCCGACGAAACTGGCCCTGAGTCAGACATAGAGGCGCAAGTTGGACTTGACGATGGAGATGACAGGGAGGGGGACAAAGGGGAACCCACGGCAGGCAAGGGTGCTCAAAGGCGTGGTCTGACCCGTCCGGAGTCCGCCCGGCCGACGTCCATTACGATGTCCCAGGCGTCAGAGAGCCACGAGAGTCCCCCGTCAAGCAACGCAGCCTCTGATTCCAATGGGAGCGAGTCTGCGCAGCATCCCTCTGGCTACGGTCTACGCTCGTCGAAGAAGGCCTCGCAGGAGCTAAGGGCCTCTGCCAGGAGCAAGGCACGCGGTATGGGACCTCCACCGGTTCCTCGACATCGTTCCGGCGCTTCACAGGGCAGTTCTTCGAGTCGACTCCCTGTGGCAGGCCCCTCCGCGCATACGCATGGTAGTCGAACCTCGAAGCGGAGCCGCACTCAGGAAGACGAGGGAGAGGAGCGTGCTGCTGGCTCATCCCACTCACCGAAACGCTCGCGCACATTCAGTGGCCAGCATAGCCCCAAGCGGGGTAAGGAGTCGCGTAAGGGTAAGGGGAAGAGACGAGCTTCGTAACCCATTAATCTTGCCCAACCGTTCTCATTACACTCCAGTAGTCTTATAAAGCTATGTCAGCAGGCCTGTTTGCGCTTCGCTCTATCATCCATATCGCACATGTGTGTAGTTCTATTGCGTAGAACGGCACTATATACTCCGACCTTACCGATCCTGTATCCTCGTTGTTGTATACGTAGCCCTGCGACAACACTCAATCTGAGTCCCATGATCCAAGCATACCAATGTTTCCTCACGCACTATCGTACATACGCCAGAGTTTGAAAGCATGTCAATTCGAAAGTGTTGCAACAACAGAAAGCGACGACTGTGACACTAAGCTACGCAACCCGACATCAAGATCGTTATGTATGTAGAGAACACAGACAAGCGTTTGGTACTTTTCGCGGCGCCCGCCGTCCGCCATCCGCCCGGAACTGGTTGGTCCGTCTCCCAGAGAGATGCCAAAAACCACACACGCACGACACGACTCGCCAGTCCAGATCGAAGACGCTGTCTCCATCCACCCCAAGCACTACGCCGCCTCTACACCACACACACAACCCACAGCATCGCGCCTAGTACTCGCCCGCCCCCACCGCACGTCTACCACCGAAAGCGATTAAGAGGTTACTTTTGCGGCGGCGCACCTCGTCCGCGCCCAGGTCCGCCGCGTCCACGGTATCCACCACGGCCACGGTTCCAGCGCCAAAAGAAAGGCATCTGGCTCGGTGCGATGGCGTCGCGTTCGTAGCGGAAGTCACGAAGTGGGTGCGACAGCCACAACAGACAGATCGCCGTGAACGCTTGGATCAAGAGCAGGCATCCGATGGAGTACTCCGACTGGTGGTCTCTTACGCCTGCAAGGCGAGAGACATAACGCCAGACACGCAACTGTGCCACAAAGTCGCCATGGGAGCGATGGCGACGAGGCCATGAGCGACGAGACAGCAAGATTGAACACGAATATGGACGGTCAGACAGGGGGTGCAGTGAGGAGGCCAGAAGAGCCTTCAGTCATCTTGACGTGGCCTCAGGTACGTAGGTCACCATTGACGGAAGTGCTCATGATATATATCGTGCTAGATATGCTTCCAATTGAGCCCTATTCAGGAAACCGCCGTGCCTATGAGAACGACGCACCACGTCCAACGTGTCTCGGGCAGTTCGATACCACGATAGAAAGTCCGTGAAGCAGGGGTCGCTGTGGTGCTTGACAGAACTAGACCGCTCAATTCCATACACGATTGGCCAGCTACCAGCACGCCCCATGAACAGTGGGCGGTGGTCAGATAAGCCACCCGTTTGCACACAGGCAAAGCGGAATCCTCGGCATACTAGGGACCAGCAACGTCAGATCAATGGTGGCGAGGAGCGTGATGTCAAACCAGGACCATGTTTGCGACGGGCATTCTGTAGTAGCGTGGGTCGTCGGTGGCTTCCTGAGCAGAGAAGGCGATAACCATGACGGACACTGCTAGTAACACGGGCTCACGGGCTTCGGGATCACATGCTCGGGCTACAAATGCTGCTGGGCCCGAGACGTGTTTTGTACGACAGTCATGACTTACTCTCAGAAGGCGTTGACCAGAGGGTCGGGGGATCGGGGCTTCCTTAGTGCAAAGTTGAGGTGAATGTTAGAAACTACGCGCTCCTCGCTTGACTGCACTCCGTGGGGCTATACCGGGAAAGAGGACGCGGCGAGCCATGAGAGCGAGAGTATATGACAAGCATCTAGGTCATTGCGGTAAGATGGTGTAAAACAAGGGGTCATATGGTTGTCGTGGCACACCTCGCGTTCGGAGATATAGTTGGGGATTCCTTTCTCTTATCGCAAGAGTGGTCCCAACACGGGCCCGGGGATGTTGGCTAGAGACAAATAAGTGACCTGGTATGCATTCAGGTTGATGATTGATGACGAATGCAGGAGCGATTACCAGGACCTCAGAACACGCGAGCTGGCATCGGCTGGCCTGTCTGCCCATCATTATTCAGTACAACTGGGAGTTTGCAGTGCGGAAAGAGCAGAATCCCGAGGTTCTATTTGTACGGTACGCACTGTAGAGCTTCGTCTGTTAGAGGATGGTAGGCCGAGGTCCAGCGGGACACCAGTACCAAGCAGATATTACGTCGATTGTTCGAGTCGTTGATTCATGACGGTTTCTTCGCAAGTATGTTGTATCCATGTCCAGAACCATTCTCACTCCTGAGGTGCGGGCGATGATGGCATGTGCAGCTGCAGTCCAAGAGACGACTGCTCGGCGACGAGGCAGTGAAGCGCCCTGGAATCCTCTGGGGCGCCGGCGCCCATGGTGCTACTTATCACTTCCACCGCTCAGGTAAGTTACTGCAAACCGGAATAATGTCCACTGTATACGTGAGTATCTTTGGTTGGAAGGGTTGAAAACTTGACAGCAATTGCAAGCCACTGAGTGGTAGCGCCAAGCTTGGCAGCTTTATCCCTCTCAGGCTCTGGATATTGAGTCGACTGGATGATAATGAGATGGTTCTGGCTGGCAAGCTGAGGCAGTGATCACCCGTCCGTCAAACCGCATTCCTCATAGCGACGGAGTACAAACCCTGGGTGCGCCAAGTCGAGACGAACAAAGACTCGGGACGAACAATGGACATCAGCGATTAGATGGATCATCACCCACATATAGCAGGTGAGCGGGCCACGTGGGCTGCGCGTTGGTGGCGAGTTTGGGCGCCTCCTGCTTTCCCTCCTCGTCCTCTTGCCATCCTCGCTGAAAAGTGAACGGTACCGCAAGGCTTAGTGTTCGCCAAGGGTGCATTACTCAAGATATTATTGATTACTTGCTTATAACTCTGCGACAAATTCCGCAGTAGGTGCTGCTGGGCTTGCGTCTCGAAGAAACACGCTGCTGATTAGTGATGCCATGTTAGACCATCATTCCCGTTTCTGGAAGTGTGTTTGTGACTCAGATTCGACATGGTTCGTCGCTCAAAAGCTTCTGTGGTGCGGCCGGGCTGCCAGCGCCTGCCCCTTCGCCCCTGCTGCTCTCAGACCCCTTCCCGGGACACTACCTTGGACGGCATGGCCGACAAATACACTCCGCACTCGGGTGCTAAACAGCCTGATGCTACCAACCTAGCCGACACGCGGCAGCACAGTGAACACAACAAGATCGTTTGGTCGACGGACATCTTTGAGCGCATTGTGGAGCCTACGCCGCATATCAAGGAATTCTTTGATCACTTTGTGCCCGTATCATCGTCTCGCGACGTGCCCCAATGCCCAGACAAGGAGTTCGCTGCAGAAGTGCCCACTGGCCCTGGGAAAGAACCTAGAATGTACGAGCCACTCGTGAGTACACTGCCACCAGTCACTCGAACTGCCTCACTCACGCACTCCTAGATTGCTGGATTGACCAGCCTCGTGCGAAACTTCGAAGCCAACGTTAAACCCACCTTTCACAACCGCGCAAACGAAATACTGAAGCCACCATTTGCGCTCTGCGACGATACGGAGCACCAGACGAAACCAGATATCGTCGTCACCGTCCCCAAACTACCGCAGCTACTACTCCCTCAGCAGCGCTGGCGTAACGTCGCCTTCGTATTCGAGGCCAAAGCCGAAGCCAGCGATGACCCGATGGAGAAGTATTCGAAGCAACATGAGACGACCCTCATCCAGTTAGCCAAGAGCGCACGCAACATCATGCTCGCTCAAGGGCGTCTCTATGCGTACGCTGTCGGGGTCTACGGTGACCAGGCCCGTATCTTTCGTTTCGATAGGGCTGGTGCTGTGTGTTCTCCGCTCTTCGACTACGTCATACACCCCGAGTACATGCACGATTTCATATGGCGCTTCGTACATCCCAGCGGCGAGGGCTGTGTGGTTCTCGGCGATGATCCAACTGTCAGCTTGGGAACCGCACGAGACCGTGGCTTTGCTCGACGTATCGCAAAAGAGCACGACCCATCGTATCAACACACTGAGGAGAACCAGAAAGCGATTCGTAGGTTCAAGATAACCGACGAGCACGGCAATGAGAAGGAGTACCTCGCCTACAAGCTGCTCTTTCTCAACTCACGCATGTTCTCGCGTGGAAGCATGATCTGGGAGGCGTTCGAGCTCGACACGGAGGGTGCAGCAACGGGCGTGCACGTCGTTATCAAGGAGGCCTGGCGTCAGTTCGAGCGGCCGTCAGAGATCCGTCACTATCGCGATCTACAGGAGGCTGCAGAGACTGCGGCGGAGGGCGCGGCGGTGTTCTTATCCGGCTTTGCCGACTTCCTGTGCGGGGACGATCTAGGTTTGCGCGAGACGAGAGAGCTCGCGATGGCGGGTCATGGGGTAACACCCGACAAGACTGCTTTCCGGGGCTCGGTAGACACCTTGGACGAACACCGTCTGCAGGAGCTGGCATTTCCTCCATCAGTCGTTCCCGGACACCGGACGGTCTCTGCTTGTTGCCGCCACGCAAAGCCAGAGCTCGAACGCGGCCACATACGACTGGTGCTCAAGACGATCGGGAAGCCTATCACAGACTTCTTGTCGACGTACGAAATGACTCGCGCTCTTCGCGATTCTATCAAAAGTTTGTTCATGTCATATCTCATTAAGTGTCACAGCTCACGAAGTCGCGCCGCAGGTCACAAACGAGCGTATGAGGCCGGCATCCTACATCGCGATATAAGCAGCGGCAATGTCATGTTCGTCAGGAGGCCAGATGGATCTATCCACGGATTCCTCCACGACTTCGACTATGCATCCAACTGGATGCGGTTCTTGGCTGACATCCACGGGTACGACACCAGCTTGGATGGGTGGCGTGCTTATACCCTAGATGAGTACAAGAAAGATATGGCTAAGCGCAAGGAAAGATTGGGGGCTTCTGCTGGAGGTACTGATACCAAAACCTCTCCCGACGCAAACGCAGATGAAGACGAGGACGGAGATGAGGACGAAGACGACGATGAACTAGAGCAACAGTCCTCAGGCAGCTCTCTACCAAACGGACAGGGAGAACTGCAGGATTTACCACGCACCCCAGGTGGTTCAACGGATGCGCCACACACCCCTGGCGAATCCCAGTCGATGGAAGAACAACGCAAGGAAGAACAGAAGCAGCGCACGGTACCTTTCTCATATTTCTTCTTGTTTGCTTCAGTGCTGACGGAGGCCTATCCTAGGGAACGATATACTTTATGGCAATCGAGATTCTCGACAAGAACTTCCGAATTACGCACGAAGCTCGGCATGATCTAGAGTCATTCTACTGGCTTCTGGTCTGGATCGTCCTGCGACATACGGCGCACGAGTGCGACTGGACCTGGCATGACCTCTTCGATTGCCGAACATCATCGCGTGCTCTCAGCGTGAAACAGGCGTGGCTGACCGGGCCCGAAAGACGCATCAAAGTCATTGGCAACGAGCCGCTTTCGAACCTCTTGGAGAGCTTCCGGAAGCTCTGCCAGAACAATGCCTACATGCAGAAACCAGAGCAGCGTATGACCCATAAGAAAGTCTTGCGTCTCTTCTCTATTGCACTCAAGGATCGGAAACAGTGGCCAAGAACAGCGGTGGATAACGCACGACCTTGGGTCATGCCTGACACACGACCCGGTGATAATCCACAACCTAGTGGTCAGCTTCGTAGCAAGGGTACCCTCGCCTTCTCCTCGGCTGCACTAGACGAGCATGAGCCTCCTTGTGTGGTTCCTGATGACGTGCTACCAACGTTCAGAGGAATCACAGCCCCGGCTCGCACGGCTGAAGGACAAGACGAGCAGACAGATGTCGAATCGAGCACTGATATGGAGGACGCGCCAATCGGCAAGGGCAAGGGAAGAGGCAAGGCTCCTGCGCGTAAGGCGGTTGCACGAAGACCTGTCAGATCTCGCCCCCTCGTTGTTGCACCCAAGACCTGTGACGCGATGTCACAGGCTTCCGGCAGTCATGAAGCCCCCCCATCCAGCGAGGAAGCATCGGTATCGCATGGCAGCGCATCAGCGCAAGCACGTCATGGCTCTCGGTCTGCAGCGAAGGAGACAGCGCGTAGCTCGGGCAGAAGCACAACGCGTGGTATGGGCCCTCCACCAGTGCCAGCGACGCGGTCCAGCCGTTCCCGTAGCCAGGCCCCGAGCCGACTGGCTAGTACTAGGCAACGCTCTCCGCACCGGAGCCGTGCGACGAAACGGAGCCGTTCGCGCGAAGACGAGGTGGCTGACATCCGACGTAGTGGTGCCGGCTCGTCGCACTCGCCCAAGCGTCCAAGGACACTCAGCCAACCCGGGCCTGCAAGCCCGAAGGGCTCGCGCAAAGCGAAAGGCAAGA
The DNA here is from genome assembly GCA_029783445.1 of Fomitopsis palustris. Classification (NCBI taxonomy): domain Eukaryota; kingdom Fungi; phylum Basidiomycota; class Agaricomycetes; order Polyporales; family Fomitopsidaceae; genus Fomitopsis; species Fomitopsis palustris. The sequence goes on from JARAOQ010000004.1 coordinate 923,163, forward strand.
AGAGAGCTTGATCTGTGCATGTCTCGTCTGGTCACGGAGTTGTCCAGCAGTCAAACTGAACTTACTATAGCGAGCTACCTGTGGGCTTACCATCGCTGTGTAGAGAGTTGCGTCGCATCCCCTCGGGTCGCTCTTCATCTTTACTCTAGCTAGTGTTTGAGCGGTCTATGATTGTAGCGTAGCGCTAGCCTTATTTTTCTCCCATATCGCGTTCAACCGAGACTGCTGTAGCACGTGCAACTGTATAGCGGTTCGCGTGGCGTGGACGTTTACAAAGCGCGTTTGCAATGTGCATGTATGCATATGACCGACAAATCTGACAACATGTAACACTAACTAGAGGATGCCCATTGTAGAAGATTTGCGCGATTCGAGGATGAGCTGCTGCACAAAAGCATACGACAGGAATATGCTCATATACCCTTTTCAGTCCAGCAGGAAGTTTGTGAACGGTTACCGCATCGAGGAACAGTTCGATTCATCAACACAAGAACGGAGAAACCGACAATTCTGACTCGAAGTTTGGCTTCATGATCCGCCGATGAGCACATCGCTTGCATTCTTGTAGCTGAGCGTCTAAGGCTGATTACATCCAGAAAACAGAGCCTGTGGCCGAGTCGGTGAAGGCTTAGACAACCGCGGGCGGTCCTCCGAGCACAACCATGACCGAAAAATGAGTGCCGCTGAGCACTGAATCGGGCATACGTATGGTTGAGGATAGTCGGCCGATTGAACAATGGTTATGGCGCATTGAAACTGCGCGCCCGACATCGGGCTCTCAACGAACAGGGCAGAGCAGGTACAAAAATTCAATGGAATGCATGATTCTCGCTACAACGCGATGCCCTCCGTCAGGGTCATCGCGTCAAGGGACACAAAGTCAGCATACGGGCTACATATAACCACATCCCAATCACCCCAGAGCACGGTGATTTCCACGGCTCGCTGGATAGGCCGTTGCGCACCTCCAAGGCCGGGAGAAGAACTAGCACGCGTACGGTCAATATTTGTAAGCGTCGGTACTACGATGCACAACGCGGTGAGAAGATTGCGTCGAGTAGTGACTGCAGTCCCGGAGCCTGAGCTAACAATGTATCGGCGAGGCAATGTTAGTCACATACGTACCGCGTGCCTAGGCCTGTGGTGACGGCCGAGCGAAACAATACAAGGGCTTGAACAAGGGAGGGTCCATATCGGGGCGAACAATGGTGCCACAGCGAAATGAGCGCCCTGATGCTGTCCGCAAATGGCAAGTGGGTTCGGCACGTGTGGCTAGCGTCGCTGGTCAGTTCGGGCGCTCCCCTCACCCACTCCTCGTCCTCGCCGCGACGTTGAGTGCTTTTGGGGGGCTATATTGCTCGAAGGAGCTCGCTCACCACAGGATAGCTTAGATATACTATCTTGCACAGCTTTGTCAGCCCGGAAAACCAGTAGTAAGCACAATAGTCCTTGTAGAAATGTGCCACTCATCAGCTCAATGCCGCGGTGTTATCCGTAGAAAATCAGTCAAGGGTTGCCATTCTGGGCTGAGATTTTGTAGCGCAGCTTCAACATGGCTCGCCGCTCAAAAGCATATGCGTCGAGGTCTCGTCGCCGCCGCCTCCCCACCTCGTACCACGACTGCTCCCAAACTGCCTCTCACTCCATCGACGAGGACGACATGAACCACTCCGACAAGGTCTCTCCTCGGAAGGGCGCTAATGCTGAGCCTGGCAATCGCGCAGATGCTCGTCAATGCAGCGAGAAGTCTGCCGTCGCCTGGAAGACGCAAATCTTCAAGCGTATAGTGGAGCCCACCACCGACATCGACGAGTTCCTGCACGAGTTTGCGCCCTCGACGTCTCGGCCGCCGGTCAAATGCCCTGTTGATCGGTTCCCCGGAGAGGTGCCTGATCAGGCTGGCCAGGAGCCTCGCATGTATGCACCGCTGGTACGTCACTTGTGCACGCGTATTAGACCAACGGTCAACCGACGGACCACACACCACAGATCGCCGGCCTGGAAAAGATGGTCGAGAGGTTTCCGAAAACGAAGCGGCCCTTTTTCATCAACCACGCCAACAAGGTGATGAAGTTTCCTTTCGCTATGTGCGACGACGAAGACCATGAGACCAAGCCCGACATTGTCGTGTCGATTCCCAAGCTCCAGCATCTAGCGCCTCGGGACCGTTGGCGTAACGTCGCGTTCATCTTCGAGGCCAAGGGTACCTCGGGGGACGATCCGATGAGGAAGCACACCCTGAGACACGAAGAGACGCTTGTTCAGCTAGCCATCAGCGCACGCAACATCATGCTTGCGCAGGGACGCCTGTACGCGTTCACCATCGGCATCTATGGACACAAGGCGCGCATCTTCCGATTTGACCGTGCTGGTGCTGTCTGCTCCCCGTCATTCGACTACATCCTACGCCCCGACGTGCTGTACAACTTCATGTGGCGCTTCATCCATCCCATCGACAAGCGATGTGCGTTGCTGGGCGACGACCCGACGAGCACTCTGGGTACGTCCAACGACCGTGCGCTCGTGCGTGCCTTTGCCAAGAAACATGACCCATCGTACAAGCACACGGCAGAGATCCAGAAGGCGGTCCGTCGGATCACTCTGACGGACGATGTGGGCAACGAGAGGTGCTACTTGGTCTACAAGCTCCTGTTTCTGAATTCGCGCCTCTTCTCGCGTGCGACCACGGTCTGGCAGGCGGTCGAGCTCGACGAGACGGGGAAGACGGTCGGAGAGCCGGTCGTGATCAAGGAAGCCTGGCGGCAGTTCCTCCGTACGTCTGAGATTCGTCACTATCAAGACATGCACGAAGCTGTGGATGCGGCGGCGGAAGACGCTGCACTCTCTCTTTCCCACATTGCCGAGTTCTCGCATGGCGATGACCTCGGCTTGCGCGAGACGAAACAGTTGTTTCGAGACGGCTGTGCCACCAGCACTTTGGACGACACTTCCTTCTCCGGATCGGTGGACGACCTCGATGAGGACGAGATCAACAAGTTCAGGTTCCCTCCGGCCGATGTCTTCGGTCACCGAACTGTATCTGCCAGTTGCCGCCCTGCAGCTGGGCCAGAGCACGACCGGAGCCATGTTCGGATCGTGCTGAAGACTGTCGGGAAACCTATCACGGATTTCGACTCGACGTACGAGATGGTCACTGCGCTTCGTGACGCTATAATAGGTACGTCTACGCGTTGTTTGTTTGTCACAGGGATGCTCATGCGATGTCATACGATGTCGTCTGACAGGTCATGAAGAGGCATACAAGGCGGGGATTATCCATCGGGATGTCAGTCGTGGCAACGTCATGATCAGGAAGAAGCCGGACGGTTCTCCGGGCGGCTTCATACACGACTTCGACTACGGATCGAGCTGGACGCGCTTTCTGAAAGCCGCGAACCTGCCGCCCAACATCGCCAACTGGCTCCAGTATGCTATGAATGAGTATCGTAATTTAATATCGCGAAAGGACAAGTCGGCCCCGAAACCAGTCGGAAGCGACTCGGACGACTCTGACCACGATGGGAGAGCGGAGCAAACGGGCAGAAGGGGTGAACAAGGTACAAGTACGACGGCGGAGGCCCCCCAAACGCCTCCGCCACGTACCCCCACTCTGGAATCCAAGGACGAGCGCGTGGCGAAGATGGCAGGTGAACAGAAGCAACGCACGGTATGCAGATTGACGGTGTCATATTTCATTGCTAACGCCAGCCTGGTAGGGTACGATCCACTTCATGGCCGTTGAGACTTATACAGACGATTCGACAATGACTCACGAAGCTCGTCACGACCTGGAGTCATTCTTCTGGCTGCTAGTTTGGATAGTTTTGCGGCACACGTCGTACGAGTGTCACGAAGCCGAATGGGAGGGTGGAACCTGGCATAGGCTCTTCGATGGTGCAAAGATGTTCGATTGTCGATTACGCAAGAAATCCTGGCTTACCGAACCAAGCCAAATCATTACTGTGAAAGATAACCCGCCGCTTACGAAGCTTCTGGAGGGGTTTCGACTACTCTGCCAAAAGAACTTCCAGCGCCGCGACCTCAAGGAGCCATGGATGACGCACGCCGACGTCCTGCGCCTCTTCAACAAGGCGCTTGCGAAACCGCACAAGTGGCCTCGAAACGACAAAGCCATACCATGGTTCCCACCTGCAACGGAACCTGGTAGCATCATGGGTGAAGTCGGCTCTGGTAAACCACGGGAAAAAGGAACTCTCACGTTCACCCAGTCCGCATCCGAAGAGCCATCATCTCATGCGCCCGACAATGTCAACGCGCCCTCCAGGACTATTGTTCAATCAGATAGCGATGAGACTGGCACTGGTTCGGATGCCGAGATGCAAGATACTGAGACCGACGACGTGGACACCAATGCCAAGGGGCTAGAGGACGTCCTGGCGAGCGAGAGTGCTCCTCCAGGGCGCGGTGCGATGCGGCATGGAGCTCCCCGACTGACACCTACCTCGATGGTGCACGCGTCAGAGAGCCACGAGAGTCCCCCGTCAAGCAACGCAGCCTCTGATTCGAATAGGAGCGAGTCTGCGCAGCATCCCTCCGGCTACGGTCTACGCTCGTCGAAGAAGGCCTCGCAGGAGCTAAGGGCCTCCGCCAGGAGCAAGGCGCGCGGTATGGGACCTCCACCGGTTCCTCGGAACCGTTCCGGCACTTCACAGGGCAATTCTTCGAGTCGGTTACCTGTCGCAGGTCCGTCCACGCATACGCATGGTAGTCGGTCCTCGAAGCGGAGCCGCACGCGGGAAGACGAGGGAGAGGAGCGTGCTGCTGGCTCATCCCACTCACCGAAACGCTCGCGCACGTTTAGTGGCCAACATAGCCCCAAGCGGGGTAAGGAGTCGCGTCAGGGTAAGGGGAAGAGACGAGCTTCGTAACCCATTCAATCTTGCCCCACCGTTCTCATTACACTCCCGTAGTCTTATAAAGCTATGTCAGCAGGTCTGTTTGCGCTTCGCTCTATCATCCATACCATACATGTGTGTAGTTCTATTGCGTAGAACGGGACTATATCAGTTTACTCCGACCTTACCGATCCTGTATCCTCGTTGTTGTATACGTAGCCCTGCGACAACACTCAATCCGAGTCCCATGATCCGCGCATACCAATATTTCCTCACGCACTATCGTACATACGCCAGAGTTTGAAAGCATGTCAATTCGAAAGTGTTGCAACAACAGAAAGCGACGACTGTGACAGTAAGCTACGCAACCCGACATCAAGATCGTTATGTATGTAGAGAACACAGACAAGCGTTTGGTACTTTTCGCGGCGCCCGCCGTCCGCCATCCGCCCGGAACTGGTTGGTCCGTCTCCCAGAGAGATGCCAAAAACCACACACGCACGACACGACTCGCCAGTCCAGATCGAAGACGCCACCCCAAGCACTACGCCGCCTCTACACCGCACACAACCCACAGCATCGCGCCTAGTACTCGCCCCGCCCCCACCGCACGTCTACCACCGAAAGAGATTAAGAGGTTACTTTTGCGGCGGCGCACCTCGTCCGCGCCCAGGTCCGCCGCGTCCACGGTATCCACCACGGCCACGGTCGATGTTGTTCGGTCCACCGCGCGGCGGCGGGCGATCCCCACGCTCCTTGCGGGTCTCTACATAGATGCGGGCGTTGCCCTCAGCGCCATCAATGCGGATGCCACCCTCGCCGCCCTGCGGGACCTGCAGAGACGCGATGATCGCCCGCCGCGCCGCGTCGAGTTGTGTGAACTCGAGGAATGCGCATGCCTTGTTGCGCAGGATGTCGAGCTCCTTGATCGGCCCGAAACGCTCTGTGAGCGTCTTCCGGAGCGCCTCATCGGAGATGTTCTCGGTCACGCTCTGCGGCACGTTCAGTGTGGGGACAACGACTTGGGAGAAGCAAAACGTACCTTGACGAAGCATTGCGGCGTCGACACGCTCTGCGCAGCGAGGTAGGCTGGGTGCGCATGCTGCGCCGCTGGACGCGTTGTGGCATGAGGCGCCGGCGACTGAGGACCACTGACGGGAGTGGGCATGCCCGTTGTCGCAGGAGCCTCACTCACGCCGCGTGCGTCGGGTGCCACCGCTGCGCCCCACTTGTTTGAGTCCTTCGCTGCGAGATTAGCCCAGGTTTTCCGTTGAGGCGGCTGCTGAGACTGGGGCGCGGTGGGCGCAGAAGGTTGGGGAGCGGCGGGAGGTTGAGTGGGCTGCACTAGCTGTGGCTGCTGCTGCTGTTGCGGGGCAGTAACAACGGGCGCGGGTAGTGGCTGCTCCTTCTGAGCTGGAGGAGACACGGGTGGAGGCGACGCAGTTGCCGGAGGTTCTGGTACAGGCGACGGTGACTTCGGTGGTGTGACAGGCTCCTGCTTCTCCTCGTGATGAACTCCGTTAGGCTGCTGCACGGGTTCGGGTGCGGGCTCGGGTGCGGGAGGCGCAGGCGGCTCCTCAGGTTGCGCAGGAGCAGGCGGTGGTGTTGGGGTGACAACAGGCTCCGGGTGGTGCTCAGAGGGTGCGGATGGAGCAGGCGAGAGCGCAACAGGCGGCGGCGGCACGGGCGAAGCCTGCGCAGGGGGCTGCGAAGGAGCGGCAGCATCGACATCGCTAGCTTGGTCCTCCTCGAGGGTCTCCTCCTTAAGGAAACGGAAGATATCGTTGAGGACGAAGTAGCCATTGGGCTGCTCAGCGAGGAAGAACGTCTGAACAAACTTGCGCCATGGCTCGCCCTTATTTGACATCTCACCGATGACCTGGATAATGATACCACCGTTCGCGGAGGACTGAGCATCAACGGAGTGGATGAAGACTTTGCAGTCTTGGAAGCCGATCGAGGTGATTTTGCTATGGATTTCCTAAAATTCAAGTTCAGCATGACCGCGAGAGACATCCTCAGGACGGCAGATGTTATAGCAGTGTGCTCTACCCCTCAGATAACGCCACTGGCAGCGCAAAATCCGTTCGCAGCGGCGCGGAGCGTTGGTAGCGACAAGGTCTCCAGCCTCCCACGCGTCTTACGAAGCACGACGCGTCACCGGTCAGGATGGTGCACATACCTGCTGGCCATAACACGGCTTCGTATCCTCTCCCTCTAGGCCGTGGACAAATGTAGAGGCTTTAGTGTAGAAGCAGTGCAAACGATTGGGCTGTTTGTTAACAAAGGTGTAGTATTGCGGGACGAATTGCCAGCCGACTTCGGAAGGATTGACGGTGGAAGAGCCGTTGGTGGTCATGATGATGGCGCTATTACTCTCCTCAGAGCAAGCGCGAGGTGTGATATAAGCAATGCTCACCGTAAGGATGAAGAGACGGGAGGGGAGAGTGTGCGAGTGGGCCACGGAGGCAGGGAGAGTCGAAGGACAGCAAATTACCAGACGCCCATTGACGCGAGCACGCCACCTTTACAAACTCCGCACAGCTCCGCGACAGCTTTCCCCAACCAGACACGCCCCGCGCTCGGACTCGCACTTCAAGTCCTCTAGACTCCGGCTCGACGCAACTCTACACTGCAATCATTGTTTACTGATATACATTGCTTCTTTACCGATGGATAATCATGAACGTAGGTAACGCATTAAAATGCCGGCGGCTACGCGATGATTAGCGGGGTCGCTGCTGCGACAGCAGTGGAGCTAAGGTCATAATAGCTTTGCAAACTGTCACACGCTCCAGAGCTGTTAAACGCAATGTGGAAGATTCTCACTCGAGGGTAGGGACTTTTGAAGGCATCAATTAGTTAAGTCAAATTCATACATCCGAAACTAGGTGTACATTGAAGATTCTGGTGTGCATCGTTTACAAGTCTACAAGCCAAGAGTCTCTAAGGGTTTACTTTCCATTCAAACCTCCGTGGCGGAGGCGGTGGCGCTCGAAGTAGAATCGGTGGACAAAACAGTGCCAGAGGCAGACCCCGTGACGCCACCGGTAGCAGTGGTGATGGCGGAACTCTCTGTAGCAGACGATGGTATGGAGAAGCTATCTGTGGCGGTCGGCCCGGCCGAGGAACTTTCAGTTCCATTGTCTCCATGATGGTGGTGATGCCCGCCGCCGAAAGGGAAGGGCAGGAAGCCGAAAAGCCCGTTCGATTGGCCGTCTCCGCCCTCACTACTGTCGGTAGAAGCTGGGAGGGCCGTCGAGTCGCTTGCCGTCGCAGTCGGTGTCTCCGGAGGAAGGTTTAACGAGAAGGTTTGAGAGCCAACACCGATGGTGATGCCCAATCCGAGCCCGTCTGAACCGTCACCATCCTGGCGCTTCTGGACAGCAGTGGTGGTTGTGGCTGCGGTTGTGGCCGTGCCTGCGGTGATAGTGGTCAGGCTTGCACGCGTGATGGTCTGCGTGAGCGTGGTCGTCGTCCGGGTGACAGTGATGTCGTTGTGTGCTCGCACTGGCGCTACGACATGTTAAGCGGAGACGTTGTGGCAGAATTAGAGTGCAATACATACAACCCTGTACACCGAGAGCGCAAGCGGCGATGACCGCAGCGGCGAAGGCAGAGAATTTGGCGTCGAAGAGCATGCTTGTGCTTTGACTATCGGGCGACGCTGGTCGTGTTCCGGAGGTGAGAGGATTGTCGTTGTGGGCAATTCTTTGCAGGTGTCTGCTTATAAACAGCGTGGTGTAGTGATTGCTTCATGAAGTCGGTATCTTCTCTAGGTGACTGCAGGCGGCTCCCTACGTAGCGCATCCCTAGCCGGTTACGGAGGATGCAGCCTCCACTGCCAGGCCGCCCCGGTCCGCGGGAAGGCCCACCAACTTGCTCCGTCTACACATCACACCCGAGCAGGTGATCCACCGCCGTATCCACCGCCCGATACCTGCGTGTTCGGGAGGCTCCCTACGACCCCGCAAGTCGTCGCTGCTACCGCGGCCGTAGCTCTCAAGTGGCGCCATTGCCTGCTTGGCGTCATCGTCAGCCCGCCAGCGTACGACTCGTCATGGGTGCTCGTCGACGTCAAATATTGGGTACGATCGAGCGATCGAGGGTGGCGTACCCGCAGCGGTTGTGCGGTCCTTCGCCGCATTGGGATTATCCGTGCCATGAGCATCAACTGACGTCGTGGTAGGCGGTAGATGTTTGTTTGTCTACTGCCCAATCGATTGTTCAAACAATGGGTGCATCAACCTCTAGGCCGTTCTCGTTCTGCGGGGCACGACGGGAATCACGACACGTCTTGTCATGTCGCTTGGAATACCAACCGAGATGCGTTAGGGCCTTCCCGTGACAAAGATCAGAGTTACGATGTCGATCGCGGCGGCAGAGTTTTGAATCCGCCCGAGAGTCTCCACAACACGCCACCATCCACCGAGGCCTCGCACCGTAGCTGCGGAACATCGGTAGGTTCTGGTAGTGTCAATTCGCAAGCTCGCAAGCTCGCGAGCGCGCTAATCGTTCTCATGCGTGTCGTGTGTACCGCTGCAGTTAGACGGCGTTGTGTGTACATTCTGGCTGCGGTACACACTCAGCTGTTTCTCTCATGTAAACAGTCGTATTCATCTTCGCAATACCTTCGGGAGCGGTGTCTCTTATAAATACGGTTATACATACAGCGGACAGTGAGGCTCACGGGATCGGCGAGAGCTATGTAATAGACATGGAGAAGCCAGTCGCGTTCTACGCACATGAGTAGTACGGACGACTCGAGTACAGTTGAGGCTGGGTCGACAAGAACGACGCCGTACCGAAGTAGTAAACGCTCGCATAGGTCGTCAAGCCCGTGTCTTGCCCTTCCCCTTGCGCGACTCCTTACCCCGCTTGGGGCTATGTTGGCCACTAAACGTGCGCGAGCGTTTCGGTGAGTGGGATGAACCAGCAGCACGCTCCTCTCCCTCGTCTTCCCGCGTGCGACTCCGCTTCGAGGTTCGACTACCATGCGTATGCGCGGAGGGGCCTGCCACAGGGAGTCGACTCGAAGAACTGCCCTGTGAAGCGCCGGAACGATGTCGAGGAACCGGTGGAGGTCCCATACCGCGTGCCTTGCTCCTGGCGGAGGCCCTTAGCTCCTGCGAGGCCTTCTTCGACGAGCGTAGACCGTAGCCAGAGGGATGCTGCGCAGACTCGCTCCCATTGGAATCAGAGGCTGCGTTGCTTGATGGGGGACTCTCGTGGCTCCCTGACGCGTGCGTCATCGAGGCAGGTGTCAGTCGGGGAGCTCCATGCCGCATCGCACCGCGCCCTAGAGGAGCACTCTCGCTCGCCAGGACGTCCTCTAGCCCCTTGGCATTGGTGTCCACGTCGTCGGTCTCAGTATCTTGCATCTCGGCATCCGAACCAGTGCCAGTCTCATCGCTATCTGATTGAACAATAGTCCTGGAGGGCGCGTTGACATTGTCGGGCGCATGAGATGATGGCTCTTCGGATGCGGACTGGGTGAACGTGAGAGTTCCTTTTTCCCGTGGTTTACCAGAGCCGACTTCACCCATGATGCTACCAGGTTCCGTTGCAGGTGGGAACCATGGTATGGCTTTGTCGTTTCGAGGCCACTTGTGCGGTTTCGCAAGCGCCTTGTTGAAGAGGCGCAGGACGTCGGCGTGCGTCATCCATGGCTCCTTGAGGTCGCGGCGCTGGAAGTTCTTTTGGCAGAGTAGTCGAAACCCCTCCAGAAGCTTCGTAAGCGGCGGGTTATCTTTCACAGTAATGATTTGGCTTGGTTCGGTAAGCCAGGATTTCTTGCGTAATCGACAATCGAACATCTTTGCACCATCGAAGAGCCTATGCCAGGTTCCACCCTCCCATTCGGCTTCGTGACACTCGTACGACGTGTGCCGCAAAACTATCCAAACTAGCAGCCAGAAGAATGACTCCAGGTCGTGACGAGCTTCGTGAGTCATTGTCGAATCGTCTGTATAAGTCTCAACGGCCATGAAGTGGATCGTACCCTACCAGGCTGGCGTTAGCAATGAAATATGACACCGTCAATCTGCATACCGTGCGTTGCTTCTGTTCACCTGCCATCTTCGCCACGCGCTCGTCCTTGGATTCCAGAGTGGGGGTACGTGGCGGAGGCGTTTGGGGGGCCTCCGCCGTCGTACTTGTACCTTGTTCACCCCTTCTGCCCGTTTGCTCCGCTCTCCCATCGTGGTCAGAGTCGTCCGAGTCGCTTCCGACTGGTTTCGGGGCCGACTTGTCCTTTCGCGATATTAAATTACGATACTCATTCATAGCATACTGGAGCCAGTTGGCGATGTTGGGCGGCAGGTTCGCGGCTTTCAGAAAGCGCGTCCAGCTCGATCCGTAGTCGAAGTCGTGTATGAAGCCGCCCGGAGAACCGTCCGGCTTCTTCCTGATCATGACGTTGCCACGACTGACATCCCGATGGATAATCCCCGCCTTGTATGCCTCTTCATGACCTGTCAGACGACATCGTATGACATCGCATGAGCATCCCTGTGACAAACAAACAACGCGTAGACGTACCTATTATAGCGTCACGAAGCGCAGTGACCATCTCGTACGTCGAGTCGAAATCCGTGATAGGTTTCCCGACAGTCTTCAGCACGATCCGAACATGGCTCCGGTCGTGCTCTGGCCCAGCTGCAGGGCGGCAACTGGCAGATACAGTTCGGTGACCGAAGACATCGGCCGGAGGGAACCTGAACTTGTTGATCTCGTCCTCATCGAGGTCGTCCACCGATCCGGAGAAGGAAGTGTCGTCCAAAGTGCTGGTGGCACAGCCGTCTCGAAACAACTGTTTCGTCTCGCGCAAGCCGAGGTCATCGCCATGCGAGAACTCGGCAATGTGGGAAAGAGAGAGTGCAGCGTCTTCCGCCGCCGCATCCACAGCTTCGTGCATGTCTTGATAGTGACGAATCTCAGACGTACGGAGGAACTGCCGCCAGGCTTCCTTGATCACGACCGGCTCTCCGACCGTCTTCCCCGTCTCGTCGAGCTCGACCGCCTGCCAGACCGTGGTCGCACGCGAGAAGAGGCGCGAATTCAGAAACAGGAGCTTGTAGACCAAGTAGCACCTCTCGTTGCCCACATCGTCCGTCAGAGTGATCCGACGGACCGCCTTCTGGATCTCTGCCGTGTGCTTGTACGATGGGTCATGTTTCTTGGCAAAGGCACGCACGAGCGCACGGTCGTTGGACGTACCCAGAGTGCTCGTCGGGTCGTCGCCCAGCAACGCACATCGCTTGTCGATGGGATGGATGAAGCGCCACATGAAGTTGTACAGCACGTCGGGGCGTAGGATGTAGTCGAATGACGGGGAGCAGACAGCACCAGCACGGTCAAATCGGAAGATGCGCGCCTTGTGTCCATAGATGCCGATGGTGAACGCGTACAGGCGTCCCTGCGCAAGCATGATGTTGCGTGCGCTGATGGCTAGCTGAACAAGCGTCTCTTCGTGTCTCAGGGTGTGCTTTCTCATCGGATCGTCCCCCGAGGTACCCTTGGCCTCGAAGATGAACGCGACGTTACGCCAACGGTCCCGAGGCGCTAGATGCTGGAGCTTGGGAATCGACACGACAATGTCGGGCTTGGTCTCATGGTCTTCGTCGTCGCACATAGCGAAAGGAAACTTCATCACCTTGTTGGCGTGGTTGATGAAAAAGGGCCGCTTCGTTTTCGGAAACCTCTCGACCATCTTTTCCAGGCCGGCGATCTGTGGTGTGTGGTCCGTCGGTTGACCGTCGGTCTAATACGCGTGCACAAGTGACGTACCAGCGGTGCATACATGCGAGGCTCCTGGCCAGCCTGAGCCGGCACCTCTCCGGGGAACCGATCAACAGGGCATTTGACCGGCGGCCGAGACGTCGAGGGCGCAAACTCGTGCAGGAACTCGTCGATGTCGGTGGTGGGCTCCACTATACGCTTGAAGATTTGCGTCTTCCAGGCGACGGCAGACTTCTCGCTGCATTGACGGGCATCTGCGCGATTGCCGGGCTCAGCATTAGCGCCCTTCCGAGGAGAGACCTTGTCGGAGTGGTTCATGTCGTCCTCGTCGATGGAGTGAGAGGCAGTTTGAGAGCAGTCGTGGTACGAGGTGGGGAGGCGACGGCGGCGAGACCTCGACGCATATGCTTTTGAGCGGCGAGCCATGTTGAAGCTGCGCTACAAAATCTCAGCCCAGAATGGCAACCCTTGACTGATTTTCTACGGATAACACCGCGGCATTGAGCTGATGAGTGGCACATTTCTACAAGGACTATTGTGCTTACTACTGGTTTTCCGGGCTGACAAAGCTGTGCAAGATAGTATATCTAAGCTATCCTGTGGTGAGCGAGCTCCTTCGAGCAATATAGCCCTCCCAAAAGCACTCAACGTCGCGGCGAGGACGAGGAGTGGGTGAGGGGAGCGCCCGAACTGACCAGCGACGCTAGCCACACGTGCCGAACCCACTTGCCATTTGCGGACAGCCTCAGGGCGCTCATTTCGCTGTGGCACCATTGTTCGCCCCGATATGGACTCTCCCTTGTTTAACCCTTTGTATTGTCCCGCTCGGCTGTCACTACAGGCCTAGGCACGCGGTACGTATGTGACTAACATTGCCTCGCCGATACATTGTCAGCTCAGGCTCCGGGACTGCAGTCACTACTCGACGCAATCTTCTCACCGCGTTAAGTTGTGCATCCTACCGACGCTTACAAAAATTGACCGTGCTAGTTCTGCTCCCGGCCTTAGGTGCGCAACGGCCTATCCAGCGAGCCGTGGCAAATACCGTGCTCTGGGGTGATTGGGATGTGTTTATATGTAGCCCGTATGCTGACTTTGTGTCCCTTGACGCGATGACACTGACGGAAGGCATCGCGTTGTAGCGAGAACCATGCATGCCATCGGATTTTTGTACCCGCTCTGCGCTGTTTGTTTAGTGTGCGATGTCGGGCGCCCAGTTCCAATGTGACATAACCATGATCACCGCCTCAGCGTGCCAGCCAGAACCATCTACTTAGCATCCAATCGACTCAATATCCATTGCTGTTCGTCACGAGACACAGAGCCTGAGAGCGATAAAGCTGAGCTTGGCGCTACCACTCAGTGGCTTGCCGTCAAGTTGTCAACCCTTCCAACCAAGGATACTCATGCATACAGTGGAAGTGACAAGTAGTAGCACCACCCGTGACTTGGGCGCCCCGGAGGATTCTGGGGCGCTTCACTGCCTCGTCCGAGTCGCCGACTCGGACAGTCGTCTCTGGGACTGCAGCTGCACACGCCATCATCGCCCGCACCTTAGGAGCGAGAATGGTTCTGGACATGGATACAACATACTTGCGAAGAAACCATCATGAATCAACGACTCGAACGATCGACGTACTATCTGCTTGGTACTGGTGTCCCGCCGGACCTCGGCCTACCATTTCCTAACAGACGAAGCTCGAAAGTGCATGCCGTATAAACATAGGATAAAACCTCGGGATTGTGTTCTTTCCGCACTGCAAACCCCCGATTGCACTGAATCATGATCGACAGACAGGCCAGCCGATGCCAGCTCGCGTACTCTGAGGTCCTGGTAATCGCTCCTGCATTCGTCATCAATCATCAACCTGAATGCATACCAGGTCACTTATTTGTCTCTGGCCAACATCCCCGGGCCCGTGTTGGGACCACTATTACGATAAGAGAAAGGAATCCCCAATTCTATCTCCGAACGTGAGGTGTGCCACGACAACCATATGACTCCTTGTTTTACACCATCTTACCGCAAATGAACTAGATGCATGGCATATACTCTCGCTCTCATGGCTCGCTCGCCGCGTCCCCTTCCCCGGCATTGCCCCACGGAGTGCAGTCAAGCGAGTGGCATGTAGTTTATAACATTCACCTCAACTTTGCGCCAAGAAAACCTCCATCCCCGACCGTGTGGAGCTAAGTCACGCCCTTCTGGGAGTAGGTCATGACTGTCGTACAAGACACGTCTCGGGCCCAGCAGTGTTTGTAGCCCTCGCATGTGATGAGCATGTCATCCGTGAGCCCGTTTTAGCAGTATCCGTCATGGTTATTGCCTTCTCCGCTCAGGAAGCCACCGACGACACACGCTACTACAGAATGCCCGTCGCAAACATGATCCTGTGTTGATGTCATGCTCGTCGCCACCATTGATCTGACTTTGCTGGTCCCTAGTATGCCAAGGTTTCCACTTCGCCTCTGTGCAAACGGGTGGCTTATCTGACCACCGTCCACTATTCATGGGACGTGCTGGCAGTGGTAGCCGGCCAATCATATATGGAATTGAGCGGTCTAGTCCTGTCAAGCACCACAGCGGCCCCCGCTTCACGGACTTTCTATCGTGATATCGAACTGCCCGAGACACATTGGTCGTGGTGCGTCGTTCTCATGGGCACGGCGAAGTTTCCTGAATAGGTTTTCATTGGAAGCATATCCAGCACCATATATATCATGAGCACTCCCGCCAATAGTGACCTGTGTACTTGAGGCTACGTCACCATGGCTGAAGGAACTTCTGGCCTCCTCACTGCGCCCCCTGTCGGACCGTCCATATTCGTGTTCAATCTTGCTGTCTCGTCGCTCGTCGCCTCGTCGCCATCGCTCCTATGGCGACTTTGTGGCACAGTTGCGTGTCTGGCATTGTGCCTCTCGCCTTACCTGGATGCAGGCGCAGGAGACCACCAGTCGGAGTACTCTATCGGATGCGTGCTCTTGATCCAAGCGTTTACGGCGATCTATCTGTTGTGGCTGTCGCACCCCCTTCGTGACTTCCGCTACGAACGCGACGCCATCGCACCGAGCCAGATGCCTTTCTTTCGGCGCTGGTATTGGGCCCTATGCATCATGAACAACCCCCGTGCGATAGGATGGACCTGTCAGGTATGGGTGAACGCTTTAAGCAAGACCGTGCAGTGCTAAGGGCGTCCCACGTATAGGTGGCGAATGTACCACCCTTGCCGAGCGAGTCTAGGTGGTGCTTCGTGCGCCTACGCTTGAAGAGCGCACTTTATTGGTATATCCTCCTCGACATCGTCCAATGCTATCAACGACGAAATCCGCTGTTCTCTCGCCCGGGCACAGTCTGGCCGACGGTCTCTTCTCAGGGCTACCTTCTCCTGCCCATCAACGTGTTTTCACGCGCCATCGGCGTGGCAGGGGGCATCGCGCTTGGGTACAACCTTCTTTCTGTGACAATGGTCACCATTGGGTTCTCTCTTCCTAGGGATTGGCCGGAAATCTTTGGCAAGTGGTCTGATTCATATACCCTTCGGCGGCTCTGGGGGTAAGCGGTGCGCACCGGTTCCGTCGCATTCAGAATATTCATGCTGCACTACAGCCGGACTTATCACCAAATGCTGCGTAGGGTGAGGAGCAAAAGGCTTTTTTGTAGGACGAATCCTCCTGCTCACCGCTCATTCATAGCTCACCTCGTCTGCCGGGAAGGCGGTGTGTCAGATACTCGGCCTGAAACCCGGCTCGTGGGCATCGTCATACACCCAACTCTACGTCGGTTTCGCTGTCTCTGGTCTCATCCACTGCGGCGGCGACTTCATGGTGGACTACCGTCTCTTCGGCTCATCGTTTGCATTCTTCATATCCCAAGCGGTGGCGATCACTGCGGAAGATGCAGTGATTGGGGCAGCCCGTATGCTGCAGCTGCACGTTCCCCCACGTCTGTCGCACTTTGCGGGATACTTATGGGTGCTCTTCTGGATGAATGTGTCACTTCCTTTGTACATTGACTGGAGCCTTCGAGCAGGCATAGTCGACGTCAATCGCGTCCCATTTTCTGTACTCAATCTGGCGCTCACTCACCCAGACGTAGCAGTAGCAGCCTTCTTTTATGGAGTGTTCTATTCAACTCGTTCGTTCAAGTAGGTTTGTACAAAGCGACACAGGGTTCGAGATTAATCGAGAATTGGTTTCACTGACTACACGCCTGGGGCTAGGCAGTGCCTAGTTACCACCTGACATTGCACGTTCCGTGGAGCTTCATTCGTGGTATGGAATCGGCGACAAGCTGCTACCTCACTACATTCAAGCCTAGAGCTACACAATCCGTACATCCGTTCGCTTTTCGTCCTCTACAGTCATGGCTCATCAAATCACTACACCTTTCATACCCATTGCTCACCACCGGCTGTACTGATCGCTGTTGCTCCCATACCCCCTCCGAGCCTCCGGAAAACCGGGCGGTCCTCCAGGACCCGGGAAGCCTGATGGATCCTCTGGCTCAGGGAATCCATGACCGCCATGACGCCCATGATGTTCGTGATGACGACCGTGGTGCGGTTGAGCAGCCGGGAAACTTGGAGCAGAATCGTTATAGCCCCCGCCCCCATAGCTTCCAGCACCGCCTCCATACCCTCCGGGGCCGTCGTCGTAACCTCCACGACCGCCACCGCCTACATAGGAAGGCGCATACCCCGAACTAGACTCGGGGCCAGGGAAACTGGGAGGTGGGCCTGGTGGGGGCGCGTAGCTGGTTTCATAGCTCGTGCGTATCTCCTCGCCTGGCATGCGCACGGTCTCACTTGCACCATAGTACGTGTGGCTGCCACCATGATGTCCGTGTCCGCCATGATGGGGACGGTGAGAGGTATGCGTCTCTGTCTCGACACTCGGCATACCGCCCGAATAGCCTCCCGAACTAGAATAGCCTCCAGACCCAGAGTATGTCTCAGAGCTGGAGTAGGTCGTGGTGCTCGAGTAGCCTCCGGATCCTGAATAGCCTCCAGAGCTAGAGTAATCTGCTTGCGTGCTGCGCGCCGCACCTCCGCCGTAGGGGTCGCTTTGTCGGAGGCCAATAGCACCCAAGATGTCGTTCTGCAGCTGGGTGCCCGCCTGAGTAGCGGCCTCAAAGCCCTGCGCTTCACCAGAGGGCCCCTCGTGGCCGATGCGGACATTCCGGTGGTTACGCACACTCTGCTTGGTGAGTCGGCGGAGAACCTCCTCTCGGTCGGAGCCGAGCTCGTTCACCCACTGCTTCATGAAATCCAGCATTTGGCGCTGGATCTCGGAGCCACGGACGTGGAAATCGGGGTGGAAACTGTGGGAAGTTACGTCGAACCACGGAGACGGAGGAAGAAGTATGCACATACAGGCAGTGAAGCACGTCGTCCGTCACCTGGTTCGGGTTGATGTTGCTATCGTCCCACGCCTTAACGACGCGGGAGACGGTGTATTGCTGGTGGGAATGTTACAATCATGGCCTGACCCCGACCGTATGAACTTACCACTATGATCTTCCCCAGATGCCCGGCAGGTTCATTCAGAATCAAGTTCTGCGGGTGAGTGAGAATGGTATTTCAATGGGGTACCCCTGATCACGTACAAAGTGATCTTTACTCAGGAACGAGTGCGTTGGATCGGACTGCATATCGTGAGCGGACGAAGAGAGTGGTGCACGGGGCGACTCACAGCATCAGGCCGGTCAAAGACCTTCATCGTGCATGTCAACACAGTCAACACAAAGGACAGGAGACTTCGCTAAACGCGCACCTCATATTGTTCCTGGTTATCAATGACTTCTCCGGACGCTGCGGAGAGGCCAGCAGTTGCTTGCTTCATGATTGGTTTCAGGAAAGGCTGGACGAATTTCAGATTATCAATGTAAGGGATACTCTAAGAGGTTGCCACGGACCTCGAGCGTAGTAAATACGAATACTACAGCGACGGGTGAACTGAGTGTTGGTGATACGGATGCACGGAACACGACGTACCAGAAACCGAGTCAGTGATCTTGTCGAGCAACGAGCTCAAGCCTGGTATCTTCTCTGAGGTGGAGCTTAGTATGCACAGTTTCCGCATCATCTAATAGCGCCCCTACCAATGATGACGGACACTTTCTTCATGACTATCACATTCTCGTTCAATATCGGCGGTCCACGGAACCACATTCAACCATACACTCACCGGTATCCCTGAAGCTCAACACTTGCCAGAGAACATCGTGAAGCTCCTGCGGGCTCATCTGCTCAGGTGCTTTCATGTCTCCCCCGCTCCCGCCATACCCTCCACCATATCCTCCACCGCCGCCATAAGCAGCACGCTCGCCGTAGCCGCTATCTCCACCACTGACTACACTGCGTTGGCCCGCAGCACGTATCTTCTCAACGCCGGCCATCTGGCGCGTCAACTCTCCGCCGCTGCCATCTGGAAGGCTGTTAAGTAGGTCCCGGAGGTTGTTCGCGGACGTGGTGTTCGATGAGGAGCGCGCCTTGTCGAGCTGTGCGTTGAGGTCCACGACGGAGGCCTGGTTCTGGTAAACTTGTCAGAAAGACTGTACGAGGTCAGCGTGTAGCTGAGACTTACAATATGATCACTGGCCTCTGGCAACAGTGGAGTCAGCTCAGTGCCCAGACACTGTGGATGTAGCTTACCTCCGAGTAGACTGTGAATGAAGTCACTGGAACCGAATGTACCTGGCAACCATAATCAGCAACAGTTAAGACCAGCAGGTCATGGTCACTCGCACCCGTTACGAGGGGCGCGACGTATTTGCCGTCTGGCGCTTGGATGCGCACGCGATCACCGACGTGCACGAAAACGTCGGTATAGCCCATCGCCACGAGGGCGAGCTCACAGAAGTTGGAGTGCGCAGCGAAGTCCTCGAGAGTATGAAGCTATAGCAAAGGCCCGTCAGACAATGGATAAACTTCGCAGCACGTGCAGTGCATACCGCCTGGCCCAGTAGCCTGTACGCTTCGTAGTGGTCTTCTTTCCGGCCGCTCTGATTGTACCGCCTACCCATGTCGATGCACTGCTGCAGCACGCGCCGCACGAGAGCCTTCGACGTGTCCCACCCGCCACTCTCGTTCGCGATGTAATTCTTCATGCCCGTCCGCGTGTCGATCTCAAGTTCACGCGGGTCGACGGGGCCACGGAGTCGGGAGTCAAAGGTCTGCGCGTTATCCGGGTAGCCCTTGGGGTTATCGATGTGCTCGGTGGGCAGGTAGACGCCAAGACGGTCGATGGTCACTTCGAACTCTCCGGTGGCGTAGCCGTGTGCCATGAAACCGAGGACCATGACCAGGTTGACGATAGTCTAAGGATACAATATCAGCATTCAAGAACGGGAAGAATATGCCCGGGGCGATGGTGCGCTATGCACCAGTTACCCACCAAGCAAATTTGGAATCTATCTTACCTGCAGCTGCAACTTGCCAAGGCCCGCAGTATCAACTGCCTACAGGACAAAACTGAACAACGACACATTTCCAAACCGCAGGCAGACTTACTTGACTGTAATCTCGCAGCCAGTTGCCGAAGTAGACCCGCTTCACATCCAAAGCCTTGAACTTCTTACCGCTACCTGAGCCTAGGAGTGCACCGAGAGCAAAGCCGCTCGACGCAGCGGTCTTTGCCATATCCGCGAGGATGTCTTCCTGCAGCACTTGTTGGTGTCTGACTGTGCCTATAACAGGACCGTCTACTCACGATATCACCATGGCGGAAAGCTTTCCCCTCCAAGTAGGCGAAACTAAGATTATAATCGAGCATGGTTAGCCCCGCACGCTCGTGCGATCAGGGCACAGTGGCACGCACCTCGGGATGTTGCCCGCGCCGAAAGCATAGACACCTTGACCTGGCAGGCAGAAAACGAGGATACAGAGAAATACTAGGAGCAATTGTACATGGCTGAGTCCTGAGGAGGCCATGATGGTAGAAGGAGAGAGGCAATTATCGCAGACATCGCTCTGGGCATTGGCAACATAAGAGGCGCATGCCAAGCCACCGTGCTGCACTGCTGCCTGACGTCAGCGCCCATAATTTGCCAGGACCCCTGGACCCTTTTCTGGCCATGGGCGTCACGTTAATACTACACAGTGAACGAGGAGGATGCGCAGTGGAAGAATATAGAGAAGGGCCAAGTAGTTCCTAAATGCCCTGCGATACGTTGGACATACATACAGACTGATTTTTGGGACACGGAACAGCTCGAAGCATGAAGACGTAAATAACGGACCATCTGCGGCATCATTCGTCCTTGGGATACTCAGGCGGGCCGGCGGCACCACTCGCCGTCTTACACTATTTCTTGTGATGTGACCAGTGCGCTTTTTGACTAGATGCGAAGACAAGCTGTTTTAAGAGAATCGTTGCCATGCTTTACCATTCCTTGCTACAGTAGTGCACCAGCTTACAGTAACGGGGCACCAATCAAACCCTCGCACGACAAACGTCGAACACATCATCGACGCCTTATCCTTGACGACATGGCAACTCGTGCAGTCTCTTGGGTTCTTGTGCATCCACGCATCGCCAACCCGCTTCCGCATAGCTTCCACAACAGCGGGCCCAGCTCGCTCCTGATGCCCCTGCGCGCATATGTTGTCAATTTCTTTCAAGCTCACCAGCTAGAAGAGTTGGGATAAACGCGTCAGGCGTAACGTGGAAGATCGACGGGCTTGACGGTAAGAATGGAGGCAGGATCGATTTGAACCCACGGTGGGACGTCGTGTACGTTGCGCACAACCTTAAACAACACATGAGGGCGTGCTCTTGCGATTGACATTAGGGTGAATATACCATTTCGGCGCGTTACCTCAGTCCCAAGCGTCGTGCAGGTAGACGATCAGAGACATCATACGGTCGGCCTGCTACTTGGTCATCGCATCGTAGTCGTGGTGCAAGTGATTTCCACAGCTGCAGGGTTAAGGCATAATCATGACAGTTCGGAAGTGGGACGAGGTCGGCTCAGTAAAGAGAACGTGGCCTCAGTCCCGCTAACACACAGTCCATTGGTCCATATCAAGCAAAGCATGCCGACGCAACTGTTCCAGTATAGAAACCGATTGCGGGAACCGTTGCTGCTCCGGCATGCCTGCTTCGCGTATCGGCAACACGCACCTGTTGTTTGACCGAGCCTTTCACGATCTACCGCATCACAGACAGGATGAGACACTGGCCCTCCCACAGAAGCGAATGACGCACCTCGTACAGATACAAATTGGGACCCACTCAACCTTACCCTCCCCTTGATAGGTCTCGCACCACCGCGCGACCTGGCTGACGACCGTCTTGCGGGCACCAAAGTCGTCCTGACGCGCCGGCGGGCTTGAACGAGATGTCGTTCAAAGCCCATCTCAGTGCATTGTAGGAGGCGGCGTATCGCACTCGTCTCGCTTTTGTTGAGCATGGTCAATGGGTTGAAACTATGCGTGTGCCGGTGAGCTCATTTTGCGAGGCTGAGGCTAGGGTGTGGCAAATTGGGGGACCCGGAGAATGTTGATGCAAGATCATCCATACATAGTGTGAATCGCGACGGCGCGTTCGTTGGATTGTGTAGGCAGCGGCAAGCCAACGCAGGAAGCAAAGCATTGGGCGTTCTAAGTGGCAAGCAGTGGTTTTGACAACGTGAGGCAGATCTGCGATAGAGGCGATCGTGAATCTATTTCATGATCGCAAGGAATCTACGATTAGCCGTGACGAACCTACTGCATGTATAATCACGGCCGTCTCGAGCTTCGTGACAATATGACTTTAGAGGTTGTCAGCTCAAATGATTAACTTGTTGAGACGAATTAACAACGTCCGCAACCCAGGATATGACATAGTGAATGCGCATGTGAACCAACTTGAATGCCAGTGTCAGGTCGTGTTCTAAGTGTCACGTGGCCGCGTAGCGCAGAATTTCATGCTGGTCACTGAAGAGAGCTGAGCCTGACGGACCCACGCCTTTCGATACTTGTCCACGCTTCTGACGGCACAGTCCAGAACTGCTCTTGCATACATCATGAAGTCCCTCACCGGTACGAAACGCAAGGTCAAGCCTTCCAAGCTCGGTGCCCGCAAAAAAGCCAAGACCGCGCACCTTTCCGCCGACCAGCTCCCATGGAAATCAGTCACGCGCCCGAGAGAGGCCAATGCGAGCGGAGCATTTGACGGCATGCTGGACCTGGAAGAAGTCTCCGATGTAGAGGTCGTGTATGAGGAGACAGAGGCGGGCAAAATCGTCAAGTTCAAGGTGTGTCATGCCAGTACGGTGTCGCAAGCCTAAAGTCAGACCATGCCCTGTCAGGTGTCCGGTGAAATCACCGACCTCACAGACACTGTGGCAGATAGAAAAGAGGCAGAAAAGGATGAGGCGGATGAAGAGCCCCTTGCAGGACCTTCGACGAGCGATGTGTCTCCGCCGAAAGACGTGACGGTAGTAGAAGAAGAAGTGCCATTTGATGGTGGGTCACTACCCAAATAATAGCCTTTGCTATCTCGCTGCTGACTATGAGATAGTCGACAGTATACTGCCCGAATGGTCTCGCTTCTCCCTCCACGACCAACTCGCAAGGGCACTCTACGCGCAACACTTCACACGCCCTACACCCATTCAAGCAGAGGCGCTTCCCTTAGCATTAGCGGGCCGTGACGTTGTCGGTGTCGCAGAGACGGTATGTTACCCTGTCACTCACGTCTGCAGTGCAACCTCACCGCTGTAACAGGGCTCAGGCAAGACCCTTGCGTACGGTCTGCCAATCCTCAACCATCTACTGAAGCAAGCCCCTACTTCTGGTCCACCAGCGAAAGAGCGGCGCCCTGTCCGTGCTCTCATACTCACGCCCACGCGTGAGTTAGCACTACAGGTCTCCTCGCACCTCAATGCATGCCTCAACCCCATCGACGTCTCCTCTATCTCGGTCAAACAGGAGGAGGAAGATGCCGAACTACCTGCGGCAGACAAGGCGAAACCCAAGGGGAAACAGAAGGGGAAGGCAAAAGGCAAAGAAACGGACACGGGCCAGGGCAAGACACGGAGCGGCCCGCCCCTGGTCAGCGTCGCTGCGATCGTGGGCGGAATGTCCGCGCAGAAGCAGCGCCGTATTCTCTCTCGGGGTGTAGACGTACTCGTCGCAACGCCGGGTCGCTTGTGGGACATCATCCAGGAGGTTCGTTCCGTCGTCATCAGTGCGTGTGGTATGCTCACGTATCGTGTCCGGCAGGACGACGAGCTCGCTGAGCAAATCGAAAAACTCCGATTCCTCGTACTCGACGAGGCAGACCGCATGATCGAGACAGGCCATTTCGCCGAGATGGAAAACATCTTGCGTCTCACACTGCGGCAGAATCAGTACGCTTCTGTCTCATGGGCACGCGCGCCCGTCGATACTGATGCACATACGTTGCAGAGACGACGAGATCGAACCGGAGCCTGCGTCAGGGCTTCAACCTGCGCATGACGATTCCGGAGAGGCGGAGGACAGTAAAGCGGGAGTCAAGGAGGGAGAGATGCAGACGTTCATCTTCAGCGCGACGCTCAGCAAGGATCTGCAGAAGAATCTCAAGAAACGGTCCCGTCCGCACAAGAACAAGAAGAGCAAGCCTGCATCCACACTGGGTGAGCACCTGCATTTATCAATTGACGGTTATTGGCTAATGTGGAGTAGACGACCTATTGATGAGGCTCGATTTCCGTGACCCAACGCCCGCAGTAGTCGACATCGCCCCACAGGGCGGGGTCGTCGCGACCCTGCAAGAGAGCAAGATTGAGTGTCTGACTAACGACAAGGTCTGCTGCTATCCTATACCTCTACTGCCCGTTGTCGTTGATCTCCGCGTTCGTTCGTACAGGACGCATACCTGTACTACTTCCTCCTACGCTATCCCGGGCGCACCCTCGTCTTCCTGTCCTCCATCGACGGCATTCGTCGCCTCCTTCCGATCATGTCCCTCCTAGACATCCCGGCCTTCCCGCTGCACTCACAGCTTGAGCAGCGCCAGCGGCTCAAAAACCTCGATCGGTATGTCCGTCTCTCACATCTTCGCCATCTACCATTCAGTGAGATGCCCCTCATCGGCGCAGATTCAAATCGACGCCACGGGGCGTGTTGCTTGCGACGGACGTCGCAGCGCGCGGGCTCGATGTTCCCGCGGTCGACCACGTCGTCCACTACCAGGCCCCGCGCACCGCGGATACCTACGTGCACCGTAACGGACGCACGGCTCGCGCAGCACGCAAAGGCTTCAGCCTCCTCATGGTCGCGCCCGACGAGCGGCGCGTCGTGCGCGCGCTCATGGGCAGCCTCAAGCGCAGTGAGTCTTCCTCCCTCTCCCTCTCTCTCATCAACGGGTCTGACGGTTCGCAGGCGAGGACGAGATCCCAGAGATGCCCGTGGAGCTGTACATGCTCGACAAGCTCAAAGCGCGCGTGGCACTCGCGCGGGAGATCGACATGACGCAGCACCGGGTGCGGAAGGAGAAGCACGAGAAGAACTGGCTGCGGGAGGCCGCTGAGGCGATGGAGATCGAGCTCGATTCCGATCTGGAGGCGTGAGTGCTTGCTTCGCTGTCTGCACCCGGGTCGATCATGACGTGTTGTGGGTGGTAGGGAGGAGCGGGAGAGCGCGCCGACGAAGGCACAGCGGAAGGCGGCGGACGCGAAGGTCACACGACTGAAGGCGGAGCTGAAAAGCCTACTCGCTCAGCCCCTTGTTGCGAAGGGCGTGTCGACGAGGTACATTACTTCGGGCGCTGTCTCGATCGCGGACGATATGCTCGCGGGTAACTGTACGTCTGCAGTGAGGTTCTTTGTCTCCCTGTCATGCTTATCTTGTGTATCTAGTCCACGAGACGATGGTTGGGCTCAAGAAGGTGGAGGCAGGCACCGACCTCGTCGCTGCTAAGAAGCGGAAACCGAACGCGAAGAAAACGCCAATGAAGGCGGAGGGCGGAGAGTTTGAGGAATGGGGAGGAATCGAGGATTGAGGATCATGTGTCTGGGATAAGGGGTATGCATTCCATTGCTACCTCAGCCTGCGATATGTTTCACACATCAGCTCTGCCGATCCACCAAGCAGTTTCGAGCAGAATCGGTCTCAGATTCTCCATGTCAAACGCGCACTCCAACGGGACCAGAACCCAAGAAATTCCGCAAGTCTGTCCTGCTCTGCATTACGCGATCGTACGTCAAGGTATTGAGGTCGTACATAAACCCAGGCGCAATGAGACTGCCTCATCGTCGGATGGGCCCTTGTCCCCCAAAAAGCGCGTTCCCCGAAGCGATGTCGCGTTGTGTCTGCATGCTCGTCGCCAAGGGTGTTGTCGGCTTTTACGGTCGAGTGCGATTCTATTCTCGGCGACTTCTGGCCCTTCTGCAGCTTCGCTGCATGGCTGCCTGTGATGAGATCAGAGGGGCAAGCGAGTATTTCTGCGCAGACCAGTAATGGTCGGTACCCTCAGTTGGAGGCAAATGCTGTGCGCCGTGGCTCAAATTCAGTTACTACGCAAGTCTTGTGTTTGCCCAGGAGGACAGAGCCTGGACGACGCTGGAGAGGGCGTTGGTGGCCCTGGGTGGGCGTGGTGGCGCCCGCGAATCTAAATCTAGACCGGCGCTGGATGCACTGATGCATTCCGGGTTTAGCGCCCACAGCGGGTATGATGCGCTGTAATTTACATTTAATCATAGCTGGCCCCGCTGCCCTTCTCGTCCCATCGCCATATCCTCTTTGCTTTCTTCCTCTTCAGCGTCCGTCACTACCGCTACCACTTGTGATGACTTTCCCAACCTCCGTCTCGACCCCGCCCCCGTCCCCCCTCCGCACCCGCTTCTCCTCAGGCTCGCGCTCGCGCTCACCGTCGCTCAAAGACCTCGCCGTCATGCCCTTCAAGTCCATGGCCGACGTCGCTAATGTCATCGTCCGCCTCCGGCGGCACCGCAAGCGCGCCGCGCAGGGACACATCTGCAGCAGCTCGGGCGAAGAGCCGTACACCGACGCGCGGTTCCGAGAACAGGGGGCACTCTCGGCGAAGCGGGTGCCCGTCGAGCGCGAGTATACTTTTGTATGCAGGGACGGCGTCGACACTGTCAAGCTTGTTCGCCTTGCACGGGGACTGCTGTACGAAGAAGCGTTGCTGATCGGCGCGAACGTCTTGGTGGAAGAGCAGTGCGTTCATTTCCACCCTCTGGCGTGCATTGTGGGCGCGCGTGGGGCTGATCCGTCGCGCTTCGCAGGTGGGCATGCCACGTATGTGGACCACGGCATGACGGCAGGACGTTCAAGGTTCACGTACGTGTGGTTCCTGTATGCGCTGAATCACACTTGACACCGAATCGTTCCTCCTCTTAGGTACGCTATTCTGCCGTTGCCGCGCGCTCAGAGCGACCAGATCCGCAGCGACCGCCTCTAGTCGAACGCGCACGTGGAGTGCCAGGACTCATGACCATCGTCGACCGACAAGACTGATACCCCGAACCGTAAAACGCATCGCTCATCATTCGCATGCCCGTGGAGGCGACCCGCCGCTCTCCATACGAAAATTCGTTCACGGTGATATAAACGCTCCTTCTCACGGACAGGACTCTACTGGATACTCCTATATAATACCTATTGGCTATCGTATCGCTCTTGCATGCCCATAGACAATGCACCTCGCACTTGCAACAGCATGTAGCATGTACCGCCTACGTTCGTTTCTTGGTTTGTCGCATTCACATGGACTTCTTGACTCATCATATGTACTTATTGAGGATCCGCGGTAGAAAGCAGATTACGACATTCAGCGTCTCAATCTTGAGTGGTTTCCGGCCGTCTCTCTCGGTAACCACACTTCGTCGCCATTTGATTTGGAAAGTAGGCGTGATATCGATGCAGTCTGCTCTAGTTGTCAGTAGCGCCCGACTTCGCATTCACCGTCGACCGTCAACCGTCTATAGACGACTGCTTGGGAACACAAGGCATACTATATAGCTTCTGTTCGTATTTTCATGACTCCAGGCAGCACACTCCTGCCTGCTCCGCTGGAGACATGAGCGTTATATGCCACAGCGTAAGGGCCAAGAATGGCAGACCTGATACGACCTTTTTGAGAGAGAGTATGACGGTTGCATATGGGCTCAAACGCAAAACTTGTACATCCAATCCCGCAACCGCCTCGCAAAGCTCACATACGCCAGAGACGTAGCCTTCACTGAATAGTAGCAGTCGTCAAGTGCTGAGAATCGGTAATTCGGGTGAAGTCTTCATTGAATGCACTCCGGCTCACGTACTTGAATTCACCCGAGAAGTCTAGAGATGCAGGTATGACCTGGTGACGTGACTCAGAGCAGCCAGAGCAGGGTGTCCCAGCGTATCAAGCGGACTCATCTCAAGATATCAACGTAGTGAGCAGCGCATCTCCAAATGTTCATCGTACCGGTGGTAATGCTCATGCCATAGATCCGTCTTGACGTTCATGGGGAACACTTGCATAGGTATCGTGATCTTTTTTTTGGTCTTCGTCCATAGGATGGCGTTACTTCCAGTATTGGTAGTCTGAGAGAGGCGAGGCACGAGCCGATCGCAGACGTAAGTCTAAGTACCGTCGTGCATAGATTAGGCGCGCGACGCTTCGCTCGCTGCGCGTCCACTAGTCTCCGCCAGCGAAAGCACGCACCACACGCCATAGCTTTCGCAACGCTTAGGTCGCTTTTCAACCCACCCGCCACTCCCAGGGTCAGCAACGTCAAGCCACCTGCCAACATACAAACTCATACATGCCAATTTGGCTCGACGCGCTTCCTCCCCGCGACTTGTGAAGCTGCAAATGGAGAGCAGCTATCGCGACGGGCCCGCCCGCCCGCGCAGCTCACCCATCGCTCCACAGGTCCCGGAGGTTCGTTTTGGGCCGGGCAGCCCAGAGGGCTGCGCCCCGCACCCGCTACTACTTAATCGCGCATAATACATTTTATCACCCATGATTCCGCGGCGAATGACGACTCAAGTCTTGCCGAGAATGTACACTGAATCCCAAATAACCAGACTACATCGGCACAAGGTACCTAGATCGACGTGATGGCTTCCTGTGCTCCACGCATACAGTGACGGATATCAGCACAATAATTCTGAAAGATGATGATGCAGTGTCCGCGATGGTATCCACTGGCACCGATCCCGCACGTCAGCAAACCGTTCATATCATTCCTACGGTGTGTATTTCCTATCGCGGTCTCGAACTTGCGGTGGGCTATTTGTGAAGTCTTCCTCTTCTCAAGCCTTCGGACGAACTCAAAGAGCCTGCGAAACCGCGCTCGTAATTCATTGGTATCGTCGCTGCTGTCCGAGTCCATTCTGCACTAAACTACCTCCTCGAACTATACCAGTCTCGACGTAATGTCTGGGCCCCCGAACCTCCCCTGTGCGGCTCTCGACCTTTCGTTGTGTTCACCGCACCAGCGGTGGCCGTTCCGATCTGCCCAAGGTTTCACTATGCACCGCGATGATCTGCACTCACACTGTCACGAAGCAGTCCGCCGTTCACAGCTCGACCATCTCGTCGATGGGCGAATCTGTCTGTTAAGCTGACCAATCACCCGACCTCACAGGTCATGGTAGTATCCATACCCATATACAGTGGGACAGGCTGCACAGCGTGTGAGAGGTGCAGGCGGTCCGGGGCGCCAAGGTGGGAGTTCACTACTCTTCATTCTAAGGAAGCCCACCCGCTCATTGATAGCATGTCTATCTTCTGAATGCAGGTTTTGAACTCATGCATAGTGCGACTTGGTGGAACAAATCAATCCACGTTGGAATATGCCCAACAGTGCAATCATTACCGGTGAGTATGACACGCCTATCAAACGTCGCAATTACCAAATGTATGCTATGCGGGGATGTGTAGCCATGCTCGGTCAGTTCGTCACAAATCCTGCCGGATGCTATACCAAAACCCTTCGCGCGGCTGCCCTGGCGCAAAGCGTGGGTGCTTTCTGTCGATGCTAATGTGCTTCCCGAAACCATCGCATGTGAGCGCATATAAGCTTTCGCAGCGCACGGATGGACTGGCCGATACGTATCGACAACAGCCCAGCAACCCTCGCGTTCCCCGAAACCATCAATCGGGTAGGGCTGGTGGCCTATGTCTCAAGTCTCTCTAGGAAACGACACTGCCAGCGCAGTATTCGCGTGAGTCTGTGCTGTTGGCCACCATCGAATGCGTCTCACATCCTATGAAGAGAGATTCGCCAATATGTCTTCTTCTCGAATGACATGGCCTGGGCTGCCACAAGTGCGCATTGTGGCCTCATTTGGTGCGGCTACCGTCACTCACGCCGCGAGCAGCAGTCTGGTGCTACGACTACCTCCTGACCCTGGACCGAGAGATCCAATATTTTTGGGGCTCCAGATGGTCCTTCAACAGAGTTCTTTTCCTCGGTTATCGCTATCCGGCCTTGATTAACACGGGCGTGGACTTTCTCGCAAACCTACCGTGGAGCAGCTGGCAGAACTACTGGGTGTGTATTCCATTCCTTGTTCTCATTCTAGGACCTGACTGTACGGAGTCAAGAGGTACGTTCTGGTCAACGTATGAATCATCACTGCTGCGACACCCTACCGCAGTTGTGGGATAGTCCTGCATCTACAGATGGCCCTCGTTATCATTGGTAGCGTAAGCGCAAGTGGTGAGCCATTCCACTCGTACGCGGCGATTTTGAGCTCACGACGTCAGCTCTGCCCAGTATTCTCTGCTCTACGCGTCTTCGCCTTGTTCAATCACAATCGATGGTTGTTCTCTCTCGTCCTACTCTCCGGGTTACTGAACCCCGCTATATTGACTGTGAGTGCACAGAACCGGTGACTACTAAACGATTGTCTTACATATGCCTGGGTCAGTATGTATTCACCAGATCTGTTCCTTCGTCTGTCAGTGAAATTCAAGGTTGCTCGCTTAGTATAGTGGGCAACTCCAGGTCCTATGAGAAGTGGGTTTGAATAACATCCTTGGACGGCTTATGCTGACTGATAATCTACTCTCTGATAATCAGTTGTACGCTGGATGATCCTCATATTGGTCTCGTGCGCTCACACATCCTAGGGACAATCATCGCCAGAGCCACCTCAGTACTATCGGACGGCATCGTGCTTGCATTGACGTTAATGAAGACATCCTTCAGAAACCTAAACACAATAGAGAGGGTGGGGTCACCGCACACTGTGCGCGGTACCCTCCTCAAAGACAGTGGGTACCCTTCACGATCATGCGGTTAAGATCGTGTACTCATCATCGCATGTGCAGCTTCGGTCTGCTTTTCGTGAAGTAGATTCTTTGCGCGCCAAGCTTGGCTCTGACGCTTGCCAAAGATTTCTTTGTATCCTGAATGCCGTAGGGATGGGGACTGCCCGTCAAACGGTGGTATGTAGCTCTTACTCATGAGCCGAGCCACTGACCCTTGATGATTGTAATTATGCAGTTCATTCAGATTACTTTGATTTGGACGAGCATGTGAGCTAGTTCATATCCTAAGTACTTCTCGCGATGCTGAAGGGCGGTTGGTCAGCTTGACCTCGGTCCTTCTGTCAAGACTCGCATTAGATCTGCGGGAGACGGCCACGATATGCCTCGCCACCGGCACCTTTGGAGTAACGACAGAAACTCTGGATTTTGCTGGGGTCGATGAGTTTGCCCAATCTGTAGAAGAGCACAATAGTGGATGGGGAGACCGATAAATCCACACTGGACTATTACATCCACTGGCATATGATAGAGATTCCCAGAGTGACCCACTACTGACTGTCAGAAAGCACTATATTGGAAGACACATAGGGAGGTCCTCCAGGCCGTTAGCTCGATGTTGATCAGATGTCAGCATTGCACTTACTGATGTTCCATGCATACCTGTATACCTATTAGATAGCCCATGGACGGGGTCATGGCCGTAGTCATAGACGTGGAGGCAGTTATAGCTTGCTTGTGATTGTTATGATATACTGTCAACCAGACTCCCCACTAACAGCAACTTGACGCAGCGGAAGCGTGCAGGGCTCATACGATTATGTGACACCCTGAAGTCCCTGGATCGAAACCAGGAGTTGCTATTTTTTCTCGTGCACTCCGCTCGCCCTCGTCGCCCCAAGTCCAAAAGTAACATACACCTATTGTTCATTGTAGGTGGCACTGCCCATCTCCGACGTACTGGATCCTGTGTATTCCATCCGTCACGATTGCAACGTGACCACGCGCTCATTTGTGCAGGCTCGCTGGTACTAGTTGCACTGATCCGCGCATTCCAACAGGATTCGAAGAACTCATTGTTCCCTGTTGTTTCTCTTTCCTTATCGATGCTGCACCCTCACTGAGCCTCCTGCAAATAGTCACCGTCCTACTGCCGCTATCCTTGCCATAGATACTACAGAGCCATGGACGTCCTCGCATGAGTCTCGGCTTCCATTGTGCGTCTTGCTGCTCTGCCTATAGTCAGATAGGCTCGTCTGACGGATGAACCTCATAGTTTGGGACTTGCGTGACGGTCAACAGAAGCGAGACGAGCGCAACTCGGTTTGCAAATGCGGCGTTGGACGTTAGCACGCTATGACGGCAAAGGGCATGGTATTCATGTGCCGGCATGAACTCAGGTCAACCAAGCTGAACCGACCATGCTTACGTTGCACGTTCTCGGTCCGCGAAGGACAGTAGCTGGGCATGCACCTTGAATTACCGCTGCGGGACGCCACTCCATCGCACCGATCACGCACGGGGCGCCGGCTCAAGCTACTACGTGTGGGGTGACGAAGTGGTGACAAGCGTTCCGAGTCGTTGCTGCAAACGAGGCGCGTAATGAAAGAATACACGCTGACGACAGCGCGCGCGTGTGACCTGCTTCAGCAACGTGTTCTACGCGTGGCCACGGTGTGCGAGTACCTCTCCGCGCAGACCGTGCGCGAAGCGTGCAGGAGACTTCAGCGGAGGCCGTCAGACTCCCAGGCTGCGCGAAGCACTGCGCAAGTCAGGTCACCTCAGCATCATCCCGTAGCGTCTGCTCGGAAGCATGCCCATCTCACAATACACGACAACTTCTACATTTGTATTGCGCATTAACATGTACATCATGGCGGAGTACAACAATGACGACCCAAGCGCCAAGCTCTATGCCGAACAAGACTACAATCGCAAGACACATGACACAGCAGTACATCAATGTCTCCTAGCCCTCCCTGTTCAGCTGCATGCAGCGTCAGACAGGAGGGGACACCCAGGTGCCGAGACAGGACCAAACCCATAAAGAGAGGATAAATACGACGCGGCGCGTGGAGAGCGAGAGAGATCTATGTTGACGTGTGGCGCCTCCGGGGCATCGGGTTCGCGGGACGCATAGTCAGTCTATGCCCAGTCCCAGGTCATGCCGTAGAGACGGCCCTGGGAGAGGTCCGCAAGCTGCTGGAAGGCGGACGGGCTGAAGTCGAGGTCCGTCGTCGCGCAGGCGACGCAGCGGTCCGTGACTGTCACCGTAACACTTTTACCTTCGTCTGTGAACGTGGAACATGAGCATGCGTGAGGTTGGCTGTCCGCGTGAAGGCGGACATACAGGTGGCAGTGATCTGCTTGTTGCAGACGGGGTTGTTGTTTGGGTTGCTTCCGGTGTAGCCGCTGTTGCCACATTGTTGGTCAGTGACTGCGATTATGGGCGTGGCTATCCATGGACACTCACGGATAGTTGTCGAAGAGGTTCTCGGACACCGCGACGATGTAATCGGAATCGGTATTGTAGATACCACAAGCACCCAGACCGGTGTCGTAATAGGTGGCTATGTGACAGGTGGCGATGTCAGTTGTGTTCGTTGCGAGTATCCTACGACGCCCATACCTTCACCAGTTTGCGTGCCAGACAACCATGACTCGCTATCGGTCGCGACAGCGACTGAGGTCGTAGACGACGAGTTGGTGGACGAACCACAGGTAACGTCGTCCGCACGAGGGATGCTCGCTGCCAATGCAGTCACAGCGAGGGCGAGAGTAGCGACGGTCTTTGTGAAGAACATGGTGTATAGAAGGAGGGACGAAAGAGGGTGTAGTGAGACGCTGTGCCGAGAGAGTGCGAGAGGAGTCTAGGGCGAGAGGAGCCTGAGGACCGTGCATGGAATTGTACGTCTTTTATATGCGAGGACCACCAGGCTTGGGCCGGCGCAGCAAGCTTTGTCCCGAACAAAGGAAGACAACAACACGCCAGCTGTGGACGTAACGACCGGACGCCTTCGCGTGTTTGGGCGCGAGCGCAAATTTCGGTTTTCTGGGGTTTCTTCCTCGTATGCATTCTGCCAGACAAGGTACAGGCGGTCTCCACAGCGGTCAATGGTATGCGCGCCCGATGGCCATGTTCGACCTTCCTGATTCGCTCCGATAATAAGCGCCCGGCGTCGTGCCAGAAAACGCCGAGGACGACGGCGGCCATAATGCGGGATGACATCGCAGATGAGGAGTCTCCCTGGGCAACGAACGGCATCGGACATTCGCCAGCATTCATGTCGAAGAGCTGCGTGGCTATAAGCGAATGAGGTAGAGGCGCAATGGTTCCCATAACAAAGACTGCGAACGTAAATGCATCGCAGATACGGCCATTCGTAACGGCGATTAAGCTTTTTGGGTTCGCCGGAACGCGTCGACACGCCGCGGAAGAGCAGTCGAAGCGGTTCGTCTCAATTGCGGTGTAATAATCAATGTGGTCGACGCAAGCTGTTTAGGCCCGGAACAAACCTTTTCCGCATGGGCCCCACGACATACAGGGACGGAAAGTGCCCTGCTCGATCGTGATCCACGTGTGAACCAGTGCCGTCCAGCGGGAAGGACTTTCATCCGTGTATGTTTGGTATTGAAAGGCGGAGGTGTGCCTGCCATCATGCCTCTTTGACTGCAAATGCAGCCCGCTGCATGATGTTGCGAGGCCTCATCAAGAGCGGAGAAATAGCGAATTATCCCGTAAACCTGTGATGTAGAGCGCGAGGCAGCCAACGAGATCCTAGAGTCTGCCCAGGTCTGAGAAAATCACGAACAAATTGGCTCTTTTTCAGTGGATGACTGATAGACAAAACTTACCTCTTGTCATGAGCAAAGTGACTTGACCAGGCACAAAACCTCCTCAACGCTGGGACGACCATGGCCGAGGCCTTCATAGGTGGTGGAGCAATCGGCGTAAAGGTTTTCGAACGACAATTCTGCTGGAGCTCATATTTGTGCGGACAGATACCGTACCCTCTTTTCCATAGCCACCGACAGTCGAGACTCTGCTTCCATGGAGAAAGTTTGGGGAATCAACTCTGCATAGCCAGCACGAACGTGCGGCGTAAGGGCGTCGAGAGGTTGGCGGAGTCGAGGTTGCTCAGCGCGCAAATGCGAACGCTTGCAAGAAGCGCTGGCAATGCATCGCAGCCGGGGATTGCCGGGCGCTTGAGTGCCGACTAAAAGTGGCATCGCGTGTCCCGGGCTCGAGCGGACAACGAGGGCAATATGAACTCACAAGTGCCCGAACAAGCATGCGGGGCATCTCCGTACTGCATCTCATTCCAAGCTAAGTAGAACATGAAGTCAAATCATGGACTCGGGCTAGTTGCCTAATCCCGGGCTCTGACCTTGCCGTTTGACTAGTTCCAGACATAAGTACCGCCACTCCGCAGAATCATCAGACACTTCGTCGAACCGAACCTCTCCCTTCCCAATAGATTCTCAAGCGCTAACTCATGTACACATGAATGCCGTATCATTGCGAGCTCTCCATACAACGCCATCCAAGGTTGAGGATCAGTCACCAATGGCGACCATACCTTGTTCACTGTGCAGGCTCGCGTGATTACCAAGAACGGTCTGATTACTTCGTTCTCACCCCAAGGAGCTACATGAGGCCTGAATATGGACTGGGTGCGTACGTCAAGAAGCAAATTCAATTGTTCTCATCTAAGTTTGATAGTCAGGGAATTAAATAGTACTAGCGCACTACTTGCTGCCGTCGCACGCAACGTTGAACAGCTCTCAAAATGGCTTTGTCATGCGGCGAAAGCCAGCCGGGAGGGACCGCAGTGTCATTGCAGCTGTGACCGTGCGCATACAGTCGTTAAATCTACTGCGAAGTATGACAGGGCACCGCCACGAAAAGGTACGTCGTACTGCGCTTGTTGATACACCCAGTTGATGCCGTTCGCCCCACGGCAACGGGTCGTCGCGCATCCCAGGATGCACTCAGTGAACATAATATCAATGCAAGCCAAAATATCGCAGAGCCGGTCTGAGTTCAGAGTAAGGGAGAGGGTCTATGCCACTGCTCCTGCCGGCGTCCGCCTCAGTAGCAATTCAAGAGGGGCCCCTACCTCTACGAAGAAGTGCGGCCATCGACGTGAATACAGCAGTAGATGCAACGAAGTTTACACTCAGTACGCCCATAGGTGCCGATCAATCTGAA
Organism: Fomitopsis palustris; assembly: GCA_029783445.1. Taxonomy (NCBI): domain Eukaryota; kingdom Fungi; phylum Basidiomycota; class Agaricomycetes; order Polyporales; family Fomitopsidaceae; genus Fomitopsis; species Fomitopsis palustris. Next base: position 959,166 of record JARAOQ010000004.1, read on the forward strand.
GTGTCCGTCACTTGGAGAACATAGGGGGCGCGTGCGACTGTGCTTCTGTGGCGCTCGCTAGTGCAAGTCTGTGGCTGTTACTGTCGCCAGCGGTATACGCAGCTACTCACGCATACGTGTTTCATCATTCGTTATCCATACTGACAAGGCTATGACCTCTGGACTGTTTGTCCTAGTCGCATATCGATACCCAGCCTTCACTGAACTGCTATATTACAGGATAGTCCGGTCGGACTCCTCGCTTAGCTGCGAGCTACAGCTGCGCGCCTGCGGGATGCGCCCCTGGAGTCACCATCTCTGCTTACGTCGTCGAAGCCGGAGTGCCGTGCAAGTGATCGCGCAGTGGAGATTGGCCACCCGAACCTTCATAAGGTGCTGTCTCACCAACATTGGCCATAGTCTCTTTCTTCTCACCTTCCCCTGTTTACCCTTGATCACTTCTAATTGTTGCTATGCATTTGCCTGGTGAGCCGCGGCACTCAACAGTTCTTCCAGTAGTGCTTCCTACTCATGCGACCAATCTAGTTGAAGCTCGTGCATTGGACGCCGTAACACCTTACGGGTACACGCCGACCAAGTGGGTGGGCTTCTTAATGATCATCTTGTTCGGTCTGTCGACGTGTAAGTCCGCACTCAGACGTTTTCTGCCCGAGCGTTATCTTCAGGTGTGCTGATGCTGTCCAGTTGTACATTTCGTGCAGGCGGTACGATACCGTATGTGGTTTTTGCTCATCACCGCGGTCCTCGCCGGCCTCCTCGAGACGACCGGATGGGCTGGTCGGTTGTGGTCCTCGTATGACGTACTCCAGGACCCAGCATTCTCTATGCAGTTAGTCTCCCTACTGCGGCCTCACGAATCCTCGCGTGCTCATGCAGTATCTGACAGGATCATCTGCACGATCATTGGCCCCACCCCACTCATCGCCGCGAACTTCGTCATCCTTGGGCATGTTATTCGTCGGCTAGGGCAGCAATATAGTCGGCTCAGTGCGCGATGGTGTATGTCCCCATGATGGTTTGTCGTCTGCTACACTTAACTGACTGGGCGACCGCAGACACTATCATATTCGTCAGCAGCGTGCGTCGTGCCGTAACCATTCACTTCGGGAGATGGCTTACCTCATGTCACTGTAGGACATCATATCGCTGGTCGTGCAAGCACTGGGAGGCTCTGCGGCAGCTGCAGCAGTGAACAGCCACAAGAGCGCGAAGGCAGGTAGCGATATCATGCTCGCTGGTATTGTCTTCCAGACAGGTACGTCATTCGTGCAAGGGACGCTGCATTGAGATGCTCACAGTGCCATAGCTGCAATCACGTTATATATCATCCTCGGCGCCGAATTCCTCTTCCGTGTCCACTACGACAAGCCTATCCGTGGTCGAGAGGTCATCAACACCGGATACACCTTCGACAACAAGATGCGACTCATGGTTGGCTCCCTGGTCTTCAGTAGTCTTTGCTTTTACGTCCGGTGAGTACCTCTACTTTGCGTGGCAGAATATGTGTTCATTGTTGTTCATTCCAGGACGTGGTATCGATGCATTGTATGCAGCTATGGTCTTTTCCTTGACTTGTTACTGATTCGCCACACAGGAACTCGGTGACGGATGGACTGGGTACATCATCCGTACGGAAAGATATTTCGGTAAGCCCTACTGTACATTGCTACGTCGCTATTGTCTGAACCTAGGAAATAGTGATTCTGGATGCCGTTATGATTGCACTGGCGATGTGGACGCTCAACATCTTCCACCCTGCTCGTCTATTGGGCCATGGTGCCGAATGGCGTGCGGACAAGAACATCATCAAGCTAGAGGCGGAGCCTCGCGACTCTGCGACGATTACGGGCTTGGGATCTTCCACTCCAGAGGAACGGAAGGTCTGGCAATAGATAGTCCATATAGAGCTCGTGGTTTCCTGACACATCACTCGGACACAAACGGCATTGTAAACGTAACTCGTTATTCTCTTGGACTTTGTCTGATACATACCCGTCGTTCATTCTCTGTTGTCGGCATACCGTGGACATTGGGACACGCTGGCATGTGGTTCTATTCATGGACTCACGCCCTGATAACTTATCGCTCAGCGCGTCTAGGCCCGGCTTGACGATGGTGAGAAGTCGATACGTCCGCGCCCTTCAGAGGCTGCTGTGTATTTTCCCTGTAGAGGCTTGCTCTGTAGAGCAACGCCTATGAATCGCAAGCCGAGCATCCTCATCGATGACCACCACAGGCTGCGTTCAATAGTGACGCCTCTATGAAGGATCATACGTCGAACTTGGACCATCTGCGCCTGCATCATGTACTAGTATCTGCCACGGTCTGCGAGTGAGGGACTATCCATCGATCTCGTTCAAGTAGACACGGAGGCCTAGGGGTACTACTAGCAGTAGTGGTACTACTCGCTGCGGCCGCACACAACATCGCTTAGGACTCGAGAATCGAGATGGCGCTTGCGTACGGCAAAAGCTCAAGCTCCGAGTCGAGAGGCGATGCAGTCTATTTTTGGCCGGCACCGTGCACATACAGTCGTGGTGGCTGTATACTACGAACTACTATGACGAAGCAAGGCACCCGTGTCGGCGCCTGCAAATGGTACGTCGTCCTACAACTGTCATCAGACTTAACACGCCTGTTCAGACCAACAAGTGACTGCGCATTGTAGGATGCATGTAAAGGACATGCGCGATGCACGTCCAAACTTTGCAGCTGAATTAGGTCAAGAGTGAAGAATGGGGCGCCTACGGTTGTCGGCACAGGCTGCTTCACTGAGTTCGGGCGGCGCTTGGGTTAGTCACGACACTCTGCGACCAGGTTGGCTTTCTCTGGGACGAAGGGCGGTCGTCCGAGACATTGACAAAGCAGAGGGTGTGGTCAGCTCAACAACCTCGCAGTTTGGACCCACGCATACATGGCCATGCATCGGACGTGATCGGGCCCGCGATCAACCCCGAGTGGCCATCAGTCGGCACATAGGCAAGTGGCGCTGGGCGAAGCCTGAGGCTGCTGGTGGAAGTATACGCGTTCGCTCATGTACTGGCATGTCCGTGTCGTCAGCAGTTGCGACGTTCATGACGAAGAGGCCGCCTCTGAGATATTACTCTGAGATGATATTTCTAGCTGCGCATCGACACCGGACATGCGCCTACCAGTAGCAGCTGTGGCTCTTACTAGTAGTACAGGATACTACCATTCTAGCCATGCTTCTCACTTACCATTGCGAACTACAATTGTGCATACTAGCGCTGTGCACCCTCGGGAGGTGCCCCTGGAGTCGTCATACCATATTACGTCCTCGAGGCCGGAGAGCCGTGCAAGTGGTCGCGCACTGGTCATTGGCCACCCGAGCATTCAAAAGATGCAGCCTCACCACCGTGGGCCCTAGCATACTCTTTCTCACCCCCCTTCTTCTCTCTCATCCTCCTCAGCGATATGTACCTTCCGGGTGAGTTGCATTTCCGAAGCTACCCTCTTGACGGTTTTCGCTCATCTGTTGAATAAGCCGAAGCTCAGGCTCGCGCCGTGCCGGACGATCTATCGCCTTACGGATACACGCCAACCAAATGGGTTGGCTTCCTGATGATCGTCTTATTTTCCTTGTCGACGCGTGAGTCTACGCTGGCCTATGACTCCCAACAAACATCACACGTTGTACTGATGCCTCCTAGTTGTGCACTTCATGCAGGCGATACGGTACCAAATGTGGTTCTTGCTCATCACTGCGGTCCTCGCTGGTATTCTCGAGATCATCGGATGGGCTGGTCGGTTGTGGTCCTCGTACGATGTCCTGGCGAATACGGCGTTCTCGATGCAGTAAGCCTCCCTGCTGCGGCCTCACGAGACTTCGCATGTCGATATGGAGCCTTCTAGGATTGTCTGCACGATCATCGGCCCTACCCCCCTCATCGCCGCCAACTTCGTTATACTAGGGCATGTCATTCGTCGGCTGGGGCAACAATACAGCCGGCTCAGTGCACGGTGGTGTACGTCTCCATGTCATCGTCGTCTGCAATTAACTGATGCTATGGATGCAGACGCTATCATTTTCGTCAGCAGTGTGTGTGGCACCCATGGACGCCATTCCGGGACATGGCTAATCTCTTGTTCTGTAGGACATCGTTTCGCTAATTGTGCAAGCACTCGGAGGCTCTGCGGCAGCTGCCGCAGTGAACAACAACCAGAGCCCGACGCCTGGTACTGACATCATGCTGGCCGGTATCGTCTTTCAGACGGGTATGTCATACGTACACTGGACGCTACACTGAGATGCTCAGAGTGTTGTAGCTGCGATCACGTTGTACGTCGTCCTCGGTGCCGAATTTCTCTTTCGCGTCTTCCGCCGGAAACCCATCCGTGGTCGCGAGGTTATCAACACCGGATACACCTTTGACAGCAAGATGCGTCTCATAGTTGGCTCCCTGATCTTCAGCAGTCTTTGCTTTTACACCAGGCCAGTTCACCTGTTTCACATTGCGTATTTGTGGTCACTAACAGTGAACCTAGGACGTGGTATCGGTGCATTGTACGCATCCTTGACTCTATCCGTTGCTCGCCACTGACATCCTGTTCAGGAACTCGGTGACGGTTGGAACGGATACGTTATCCGTACTGAACGTTACTTCGGTAAGTCCTACTGCGCTGAGTTATGTCGTTGCTGGTCGAACATGAGAAACAGTGATCCTCGATGCTGTCATGATTGCGCTCGCAATGTTCACGCTCAACATCTTCCACCCTGCCCGCCTACTGGGCTATGGTGCTGAGTGGCGTGCAGATAAGAGCATCCAACTCCACAAGCTCGAGACTGAACCCCGAGACTCAACGATGATGACCTTGAGGTCTTCTGCCCCAGAGGAGGCGGAAAATTGGCAGTAGAGTATCTGGCTCGGGTCATGGATCGTGCGTACAGAACGCGTGGTGCTGCAGCATATGATGAGTCGGACATCAGTTGCATCGTAGACATAAACCGCTGTTTCCTCGGACTGTCTGATACGTACCTATCGCTCTTTTTTGTTACCATCATCCCCATGGACATCGAAAGTCTCTCATCACTCATACATGCTGTCCTGTAGTCTCAACATTCACAGACCTGTGCCCCGACAATCTGTCGTCCATTGTGTCCGGGTCGTTAATAAATCAGGATACGCAGGCAGACCTTTGGGAATAATTCGTGACAATTCTTAGTACCAGAGCGTACGCAGAGCGGCGAACATGGATCGCCAGCCAAACGTGCTCGACCCTGAGCACCACATGTGCCAGTTATGCTCTGGATACAGTGGCGCCGGCGCTATGCAGGACAATCCTTGGTCGGCGATCGACTCGGAGATCACTGGCAGGAACGTACCACGGCGATCGACAGCCTAGTATACAAAGTGGTGCCGATCGCCAGTCAGGGCCAGGGCCAGTCCCCGTATCCTTCCACTGCTAGGGCTTGACTGACCAGGTTAACGTCGGATCATCTTGCTCTTCTGCGGGAAGAACTGTACTGGGACGAGGTGCGAGTGCGAAGGGGCCTGGACTTCCTACCAGTACGAAGGACGCGACCAGATGACCGGAGCTAGTAGATAGATCAGTAACAGAAGACATGAGTTCATGCGGCGTGAAGAATACGCAGTTCTCAGAGTCAAGCCTTTTGTTAACGTTGTAGCATGAGCCTCATTGGCCGTGGACAGCCGATCAACGGACAGGCAGCTAAGGACCAAGTATTCGTTGGCGCTGCTGGTATTACGTATGGAAGTGACAGGGATGTTTCATAGTCCGTCTAGGAAATTACATGCTGCGTGTACAATAGAAATCCAAGGAGAAAAGACATACAGAGTAGGCGCTACGGCGCCGTGAGAAAGGCTTTCAATGGTAAAAAGTGGTAAAAAGTACAAGGTTTACGGGTATGCGATAGGTATGCAGGCATGGGCGGTATGAGGAACTGACTCATCTAATGACCAGACTGTGCGCCACGGCGAGCGCGCATGCTGCTGCGCATACAATGAAACCGAGTGGGTACCCTGCAGGCCCATTCTCCACACTCATGGACCAGAGCTGCCACAGGCGAAGAATATTAGCACCCAATCGAATTGGCGCATATATACTGTCCGACGCACCGTGCCGCCCAATATGGGCCCAAAGAATCGTGCCAGGCTAACAATACTCTGTGCAATACCGTTCGCAAACCCTACAACATGCGGTGGAGACACTGGGGGAACGTGAGTCCCAATCAGAGTTCACCGGGGCCCGGGTACAATACGCACTGTAGTTGAGCAACACCGAGACAGCAGTGTACGCGAACGTGCTTCCACAGAAACGAACAGCACTGGTGGATGAAAGTTCAGCGCTTACGCAAATGAAGTTGGGCACCGGGCATTAAGGACACTAACGTGCTGAGAGCCAAGGCTGCGCGCAACATTCGCGTTAATTTATGATGATCCGCGCTCCGGTCATATTGCAAACACGTACCGGCCATGAGAATAGGGTTCCCATCATCGTTGGGGCCTGCGAGGACTCGATACAGGATCACGGACAAGTACGCTGGAATGAAAAGGAGCGACCCAATACGGAACATCGCAAGGTGCGAGAAGCGTCCTCGCGGAGGGCTACAGGCACGTGCATCAGACAGTGGATGCGGTGGGCCACGGGTGTGATACTTACCCGATGTTCCTACACGCGCGACACGAGGGTCAGAAGGCGAAGCGTGAGAGAGTATGGTTGGGCGTACGGATAGAGGTAGAACTGGTAGGCAATTTGCGCCAAACACATCAAGGCAACTGGCAGAACGCGGTATCAGTGTTCAGCGCTGGTCATGTAGGTTAAGCAGTGCTTACTGAGCTGCGAGAAATGCCCGGCGTTGAGATTAAGCCCTCCGAGCGGGTACTTGCTACATCGAAGGGTCAGTACAGCGCCTCGCCCTGCGGAATACACAAACGCACGACACGAGGTAGAGATAGAACACTTGATCATGAGTGGTTGAATGCAGCGCCAACAATCCATACTGAATGATGATTGCCACCGGGAGGAGGGACATGAGTGACGGCTCCCTCTCTACAACCTCAATGTCAGTCTCCGCGGCCTGAACCCTCTGAGATTCCAAAATAGGCTCGAGAGGCTCTTGCTGCCCTTGCTCCTCCAACTGTGCGAGCAGCTGCTGTGCCTCCACGACCGCCGGAGGCGTTCGCACGCCCACATGTGCGAAGATGGTGGGCATGCTGCCCGAGGCGCGCCGATGCAAGGGCGGCGGCGTGCTTAAATCTTCGCTGGGCAGGCGCGGTGAGAACTGCGAGGAGCGCTGGCGATGCAGAGATAGGCGGCCAGAGTACGAAGGGCGCCGCGGAGAACCCAGCGGTGGAGGACGGCGCGCAGCAGAAAACGATGGGCGTTTGGACTGCGATTGGACTGAGGTGTGCGACTCCCGACGAGAGAAGCGATTGTTCCGTGGCGTGGGTGTCGCGCCCTGTGCGCCGAAAACGTCCTCTTCTTCGAGCTCATCGAGGGCAGATGAGAACGGCCGGGTTTCTCCGCTCTCGGCGACCTCCTCGTCTTCATAGCCGTCGTCATCCTCGAATGGATCCTCGTTATCGACATTTATCGCCGCCGCAACCCAGAGATCAGCGATGTTAGTAACCGCATTCTCGTTTGCCATGAGCAGCCGCTGGGCGAAGTTGAGATCCCGGTCCGTAGCCACTGACGATGGCATGCCTTCCAAGTTACTTTCGCGTCGGCGTCGCAGTGAAGCGGCCACACTTGCTCTGTTCCCGATGCTGAAGCCACTGGCAAGTCGGCTTCTGTACGTGGTGCCATATCCATACGCAGAGCCGTTTGCACGGCTAGTCGAGGACACGGTTCGCATCTTGTTCGCACTGTTCGACGGGGTGATAGTGAGCGGCACGGGCTCTGCCGCCTGACGAGGGGTCGAAGGGCCCTCCTGGGTGTCATGTCCATGGCTAGAGAAGTATCCAGACAGCCGTCCTGAGAGCTTGTGTCTCAGTGAACCGTATACGCTGCGGCGCTCAGGGCTCCCGAGAACGGGAGTGCTAGGCATCTGCTCTTCCTCCTCTGGAATAGTGTCAAATTTTTCTACAGGCAAGCGAATGGTACCCTCTCGAGGACCGCCATCCGGACCAAGGAAGAGGCTAAGTATGGCACCTGTCAAGCTTCTCAATGAAGTGGACATGCGTATAGTGGCAAACGACGCTACCTGTGAACGTGACTGACGCCGCCACAGCAGTTGGCAATAAGTAGGGGTACTCGACGAAGATTGGAATATTGGCGAATACAGAGGGCCATTTCTTAGCCGGTGATTCAACTGCCAGACGTCAGCAATGCACAGTATGTGATGGTAAGATGACCCACATGTTCCTCCTACGATCGCACCGGCCACGCCGCCAAATCCCCAGCAGAAGCTACGCCGCTGTCAGTGGCTGGTCAGTGGAGACGAACGACCCAACGCTCACCCTAATATGGCATAAGCCCTACCCTCGTTGCTCTGGTCGGTGATCATAGTCACGCAGCCACGCGCGACTCCTATTGCGCCGGCGAAGATTCCTTGCATCAATCGGATTGCGACGGCTTCCTGGATCGAGGTCGCCGTTCCGAATATGCAACAAGTAATGGCGCTGCCAAGCAAAGATGTGAAGAGCACGATTCTCGCGCCGTGCTTCGCAGCCACTGTCGCCTGAGAACCGGGAATCAAACGGTTATTCGCCAGACAAGAAGAGCAGCACTGACCCATAGTAGTGACGTAAGGAACTGCGTCAGGAAGAAGGTCGACACTGAAGATTGTGACATGTCAGATATCATGAATGCACCCATAGGATATGTTTCTGACCCAAGATACCGGTCCATTGGCCGACCTTCGCCTCGTCATCGAACTGGTTGAAGCCTGGATGCTCACAAACGTCAGGCAGGTGCTCATGTAGGGAGACAACGTGATAGAGGAAGTACAAATAATAACGACGGGCTCTCGCGATAATGCATAGCTCTGAGCTCTTTTGGTATCCTCTGCGCCCCTTGGAAGACTGAAGACACAACTACCGTATATTGTGTCGCCATCCGACGCCATATCCCCAGCCTAACACCCAAAGACACATAGTCATACGCTCCGTGAGGCATTGGTTTCCCGTATGCCCGTGTGCGGCCATTGAGTAGACCAGTATTCCCCAAGTGCATGAAGCATTGCCCATGAATACGAGATAATCTGTCCTTCAACATCCGTACGAACTACCCCAAGGATCTGACTGCAGATGTGCAGAATACGTAGACACGTACCTTGTACCATGAAGAGTATGAATGGTGCGGAGACATTGGCCGACAAGAACTCTCCAAGCATGGCCTGCAGGGAACACGCATATAGTCACACGAGGAAGTGCAGAATGCTAGAATAACACTCACAATAGAGAGCACTACCATAGAAAGCGTGGGGAGCGGCGTGGTGTAGGCCTCGCTCTGCTGCAACGCGCTCGGAATCGCAGGTTTGTCTGGCACCACCGATCCATCCGCAGTTTCCTCGTCTACCGTGCTTCTCCGCAACAGACTAAAACTTGGCTTCCGAAGTGCTGAGAATGATACGCGGGCAGAGGTCCGACGTTCCTGGGGCGAGTTGCTGGCTTGGATTGGAGTTTGCGTGTCAGCGTCGCCCCCGCTGGACACATCTGGCCCAAAGGTCCGCCTGGGAGGCATGGTCGATTACACACGCGTGCGATGTTGTCAGGGTTCGAAGGACCGTCGTCGGTTGGGATGTTGACTTTCAGTGACCGATCTCAGAGGAGTGAAGACGAGGAAGGGGCTCGCGACATTGCCCGCGGGCGCAGGCCCGTTCAAGCTTCAAGTGGTGGTGGCTGAAAGCCTGAGACCTTGAGCCGCAGCTCCGGCTGGTGATTAAGATTATGTAATCTATGGCACTCATTTCACTGCTAGTGTTGTGTATCTATCTTATTCTCACAATCCTCTTTATGGGTGGTCACTGTACCGCATTGACTTGCGTGGTTAGTATGTAATCGATGTTCAATATGTAATCCAGTCCTCCGATCGCCGTCAGCGTCCACTTCCCCACTCTCTCCCACCACAACCGGCCTCATCGCCAACGACAGGAGCCCGCGGCGTTGTCCCATTTCATCTATGTTCTCACACAATTGCAATCCTCCGTGGTCCTTTGACTACTGGCCTGCGACGTCCGACGCCTCGTGTATGCCCCACAACACAAACAGCTGACTAGCATGCCGTCAAGTCCAGCCGTGAAGCACCCTCAGCGATCAAGACAAGGCAGTCGCCGCCATATGGCCCTCATGCAATAACCCTTACGAACAACGGTGTTCTCTTCCACCAACGACGCTCCTCGCTACGCCGTTACACTCGTTCTCTATTGTTGTCGCAACTTATCTGCTGCTGCCGCCAATCTTCTCGGCATTCTAGTGAGATCGAGCCCGAAGTTGACCTCCGCCGGTTACCCGCCGCTGCAGCACGCCTTGTGGAGGATCTCGTTAGCCCGAGGTGTGGTATAGCTTATCAGAAAGTATGTGCCTATACTAGTTCGTATACGCTCCACGCCGCAGTGCCTGATTGACAACGTTATTCTACAAGACAATTGGGCTGCCGTGATACGAACGATAGCGCTCTCACCCTCCTTTCGTCCGTCGGTGAGTCGCATATGCTTCGCATAATACGATTTCTCGCCTTGCCTGCCTGTGCCCCAATCTCGGGCAGATCGTACACAGGGTGCGTGACGCGCTTGCGTCCATGACGCATGGAATCACCTGCATGTAGGCTCTCTCTTCGGCTGGCGATTTCAGGGTTGGTGGTCAGAAGGTTCATGAGCAGTTGACCCGCGGAAATGGAGATATTGCACCTAAAAGCCGTTCAAATGACGGAGGCTATGTCCCCCTTTCCGAGAGCCGATGTTTGATCGATGTCAACCAGGACACTTCTGTCGAAGCAACAGACAAAGGGAAGCCAAGTCGCTCACCGATCGTTCCCGTACGCGGAGGGTGTCCGATACTTCTATGCAGTGCGTCAATTGTCTATATGCGGCCTATGCGCTTCTCCACAGTGATCCGTCGTTAGACGTACTGCGTGGCCTGCCTGGCGTAGGGGCACTGTGGGCGCTACAGCACCTGGGATGGGGACTTTCACCGAGTGTCTGCTGAGGAGGCAATCTCTGGATATAGATGCAGTGAATGTCATCTTGCCTACGGCCAGGGGCCGACTCAGCTAATCTCGACTCCAAGCCAGGTCCCGGGACAGCTGGCAGGGAGCACAGGCCGCCCAAGCTTTGAATGTGCTTCTGTTCGCGATACCACACTCCAAAATGAAGCATAGTCAGCAATATGGCGGTGAGAGTGCGTGATTGTGGTATCGGGATGGCATTCGAGGAATGGTTACTGAGGTCTGTTCCTATCATGCGGAGCGGACCACAGACCATACTCGGATACATGTCCACACCTGGGGGGATACGCGTGGTGCTACCGGGTCGTCCTGATTATTGGTCGACATCCAGACCTTGTGAACTGATTCTCACCTGCAATGGTTGCTTTGCGTTGTGGAGCTGAGCGGTAGTGTCGCATCAAAGATGCAGGCGTTCCGATACCCGGAGGGTAACAAGACTAGATGGTAACCTGCCTCAATGCGTCACTTACACTTATGCTTCTTACCGCATCTTACTTTACCAGAAACCGGAAGGTTTGTTGCTGCGGTGCTCAGTACAAAAGAGTCTGACTGAAATGCTGTACCGTCTACTTGCAGCGTGCGAGCCAACATAATTGCGGTAGCGCATCTCGGAACAGCGCAGCCGGCCCACAATGTAAATGAGGTGTGGGCTCGTTGAGCGGCCGACGTTCAGAGCCCCTTGCAATATGCGTGACGCGCGGATCCGGTCGTCATCAAGCACGCGACACATCTATCCCCCATCTGACGGTCCTGCCACCTTCACCGCTGTGCTTGTAGCACGACAGAGGCGACAGGTGGTTGTGGCTGACACCCCCGGTACGCTCTGTTCTAGTGTGGGGCGGTGTGCGTCCTGCTAACTCCGTTCACTCGAGCTTCTCTCAAGGCCTCAGGGCGGCGAACAGTAACAGCAATGATCATGGTCAAACGGTCTCAGGCTTGCCAGGAGCCATTGCCCCGCTAGGTCCGATGTTTGGGGTTCTCTACGATATGTGGGACGCTCAAAGGCCGCCCCAGGATACATTCCCCCGCGCGTTCAATCAACGGTAGATGGCATCAAATATAACCAGCTCCATATCGAATACCGGAGTCGTAGTTCATCCGCCGGTTGAGGTGGCTTTAACTTTTACAGTACGCGGCAGCGGGGCGGAAGAAAGGGCGAGACAAGCCTCGTAGCTGTCCCGCCACGAAGGGATTGGCAGGTGTGGTGGAGCTGGTCCGGCGCAGCCACCACCATTGTCTGGCATGCCACGGTATGTACGGGCGTTGACCGTCCTCCGGATTGCAAGACGCATGACGTGGAAAACATGCACACGCAGTCTTCCACTCCCGTTGATCGCTTCATTCTTCTCCGCGTTTGGCTGTGACAGTCGGGCGTTGAGAGGCGCACAATCCTGGGATGCGATGTACGCGGGCAGGTCAGCGCGGTGCGCTCGGTCCGTCGGGCTGACCTCTTTTGGGACGACCAAGCGGTTGCGTCACCGCAGTGGTCGTTGCGATGTTCCCAAGACTTCGTGTCAAGCCGTGCCTGGGCAACTGGACTAAACATATGAGCATCTCGTGGCTGTGCTATCCCTGTCGAACAGGAGAGTTTGACACGCACAGATTTGGCACGGACGTGAACTTTGCTGCAGAATGGAACATGCTTTATCATGGCTCCTAGGACGGCACAGCGATGCCTAGAATGTGCGAGTGGTGCGTGCTCGTACGCTAAGTCCACCTGCTGATTTCGCCGTTTTGCCCTCCACGTCTGCCCAGGAGCGTCTCGCGCCACATATGGCGCGGTGATATGTGGCTGTCGCTGAGGCTAACGGTGCCTTCTATGCCGTGAACGAGGATGCTTGTCGGGCCCGAGCGGACGGAAAATCTATCTGTGCGCGCATTTCGAATTGCTCAATTCTCCGCAATCTCTGGGATCATACGCATGTCCGTTGAATGACACGCCTCATACTCGGGATTTTGTGCAAAGACGTTGCCCTAGAATGGCGAGCGGTGCCCACTGGCATGAGAGCCGGGCTGCACAACGTCGGCGATGCGCTCCCCAACTGTCCGCTGCAGCGGTGTATTGCGTCACCGTCGGCCGATCGAGAAGGCTGCAGAGTGCCGCGTCTTCCTTCGCAAGAGTTGTTGGTGTCTCAGGCAGAGATCGCAGTGCGCGATGGCTTCTCACGTCCATAAGCTGGCGGGCGCCTTGGGAACTGTCAAATGTGTCACCTCGGGGACGGTGGCCGCCCTGTCCGGCCGCGCCTGCGGCTCTTGCCGGATGCGTGGCTGGACATCTCCAAGTGGCTGTCGCACTTGCCTCTCTCGAAGCGAGCAAGAGACAACGGCCATCGCAGAAGAGGCTTGCGAGCACACGGTTGCAGGCAACGGGGTGGCCGCAGACAGGCTCAAGCTCAAGGTGTAGGTGGCCTTCCCTCCCTGTGAGCAGCCGTTGATCCCGCCAGAGTGCGTGCCGCGGAGCTTGAATCTGCGGGCGCGACACGGAAGCATATCCCGCCGCCGTGCCCGAATATGGCAGTTCTCCGACGGTAGCGTGTCCATGTTGGGACGTGAGCGCGCTCGTGCAGCCTGCGTGCCGTAATGTCGCCTAGCGGTTGCAGCGCGCGGTGGGTCGTCCGCGTCGCAGATCCTGGGTACGGCCTCGCGTGGGGCATACGCAGCGCAGGGCACCAATGACGACGCGACGCCGCGGACAGGAAATGTCCTCGAATTTCGGACCCGTCGTGGGGATGCTTCCTGAAGTTTGATTAACTATAGAGTAATCGTCGGCGAGATCTCTTGGAATCTCAACGGTCCGTGAGCCATGACAGCTCCTTTTTGTTCGTGTACGGAAGTTAGATAACCGAGATTTGAAACGTATCGATATCTCCTGGCAGTGATGTTTTTGTCGTTCCCAAACAGGACCATCCTTCTGCAATTGACTCACGCATTGCTTTCGCCGCCAGGGTCGCCGCAGCCGCGCACACGCGCGCCATCCCTCGCAGCCTATAGGGAAAATCCTCAATTTAACGCACAATAACCAATACACGTGTCGACGCTCGCATTGCGGTCCTCCATATAAACACCCCCCACCTTCTCAGAAGTTTCCTCACCCATTTGGGCTTCCGGCTCCCTTCACGTCTTCGGTATATATTCACCCTTCGTCTCGCCAGCGTACCCTTGTTCGACGATGTCCTCTTCACTTTCCGCACCGTCTCCTTCCCCGTCGAAGATCATCATCCCCGACCTCGTCTCCCACTGCACCATCCCCGTCCGGTGCAACCGGAATTGGAGACTTGCCAGCGCAGAATCAAAGCGATGGCTCTTCCGCGGCGGTGACCTCAGCCAGAAGAAGCGTGACGCGTTCCACGGGCTGAAGGCTGGCTACCTTACTTCGATGTGCTACCCGCTCGCTGGCTACCCCCAGTTGCGAGTGTGCTGCGACTTTATGAACTACCTCTTCCACCTGGACAACCTGTCCGACGAGATGGATCACCGCGGCACCCTCGGAACTGCGATCAAGGTCATGGACCCCCTCTATCACCCAGAGTCCTCGCGCCCGACCTCGCGCGTAGGCAAGATGACCAAAGAGTGCGTATTACCGCTCCTTCGTTATAGCTGTAGCGCTCATGTCTTCTGTCAGTTACTGGCGGCGTCTGATCCAAACGGCATCGCCTGGTGCCCAGCAGCGGTTCATTGAGACGTTCGACATGTTCTTCCAAGCCATCACCGAGCAAGCTCGGGACCGTGCCAACGGAGTTATTCCTGATCTCGAGTCGTACATTGCTATCCGTCGCGACACGAGTGGCTGCAAGCCCTGTTGGGCGCTGATCGAGTACGCCAACAACGTGAGTGTTCCGGCTTTGCCTCCGGAGCGCTCTGACGTAACCCTCTATAGCTGGACCTCCCGTGGGAAGTGATGGATCACCCCATCGTACGTGGCCTGGGTGAAGCCGCCAATGACCTGGTCACGGTTAGTCTCTTTTGTCTCTCCTGGGAGTCGCATCACTGACATGAGGTTGCACAGTGGTCTAATGTGCGTCTTGGCGCGACATTGTCTTCCGCCGTCGGCAGCTGATATTGACCTCTTTTGTTACAGGACATCTTCTCCTTCAACGTGGAACAGTCCAAAGGTGTGTGAGGGCATCGCTGGCAACGGTCGTCACCGGACCGCTTGCTCACAATAAGGCTATACGTTTTAGGCGACACGCACAACATGATTATTGTCGTGCAGAAGCAGCAAGGCCTGGATCTCCAATCGGCCGTCGATTTCGTGGGCGATCTCTGCAAGCACAGTATCGATCGCTTCCACTTCCTCAGGGAAAACCTCCCTTCCTGGGGTCCGGAGATCGACCGCCAGCTTGCCATCTACGTCGACGGGCTCGCCGACTGGATTACAGGCAGTCTCAAGTGGTCGTTCGAGTCCGAACGCTACTTTGGCAAGCAGGGGCTCGAGGTGAAGCGCACACGCGTTGTCACCCTGCTCCCTCGCCGCGCATGAACACCGCGTCGTGCGTCTAAAACGCTGGCAGGCAATTGTACATAGTGCGTACAGTTCTCCGGCGTGTCGCCGAAATGAACCCTATGCTGACTGGCGCCGCAGGTGTAACCACACTCTATGCTGCATGCCCACCCTCCTTAGGCGCGATGGAACTGTATGGCGCGCCAACCATGCCTCCCTCGCCTCGACAACATCTAGCCGGAACATCTTAAGCCACTCTTTTGTAGCCAATACCGCCTCGCCAGTGTCGCTCTGTGCATACATCCCGCTCATTGCTCGAAGATTAGATGTGCATAGACTTCGTTCGCTTTGACTCTGCTCGTTGTGGATACGTTATCGGTCGCGCACAGCCTACTCTACTCCACATCGCTAACCCCTTCGTCATTCTACCTGTTACACCGAGCCGTCCACGCTACGCTCTTACTGCATATCTAACCACTTCGTTCTAGTTCTCGTATGGTACACAGTCGCACGTATAATTGTTCGCTGTCTACCATATCCACTCTTTGTTGAGCAGGCGTGTCTCGATAGTTTGATACGCACGAGCCGTCTTCATAGTTATATTATTCGAGTATATATTTTGCACGCGTGCGTTACAATGTTGCGGGTCCTGACAAAACTTCGGAATACTGGCGGAGGTAATGGCTGGGCCGTATTGGATATGTTTTCTGCCTTCCACTCCAGACCCGATCTGTTATGGGCCGAATTCTATCCGTAGATGCGTCTAGTTCACGGCCAACCCCTACTTGGGATAAGGCGAGCATCGGTGGTGCAGTGCCTTCGCGAAACCTAGATTTCCCGCTGCAGAAGCACTTTCTGGCCGCCGGGGCCGAAGATGAATCAACGTCGGACATAACCTTGCCTTGTGCTGGGAGAAGCACACAGAACAATAGCTGCACTGCCGTCACTGCGGCGATATCTCTGGACATAAGGCGTTCGCACCCGCCAATGCCGACGAAAAGGGGAGCTTACAGAGACCGGAAGCCAATCACTATTACTGATGGCCGCACCTAGGTACTACCCACTCCAGCGGTAACTTCTGTCAGCGGCGAAGAAAGTGGACAGTAGGTTGACATCGACCGTCCGCGCCTTCCGGCCTCTAAGTTTTCAGGTACCGCATGCATACGCCGGGCGATATGTTTTGGGCGACTCGGAGGGTTTGTGGCCATGCGTATCGCGACGTGCCTCAGACAAGGACCGGGCCTTGCGCCTTAATCATGTCGAACACGACACGGAGAGCACCACATCTGTCAGTACCGTGTGCACCGCGTGCACCGTGCAGGCCGCAGACCGATGGGAATGCCCGGCGAAGATGCGCGCAGGCATGTTCACGCTGACAGAATGGACATCGCGGATCTTGAGCAGCGCGCGGTGTCTGGACGGTGTTGTCAGCGTGCGCGTGTGCTGACCGAGCAGTGCAACTGGTCCTTGGAGCTGCACTGCATGAGAAGGCCCGGAAGAGCGTTGACCCCGTGTACATCGCAATGTACGATGAGGGCCCGGAGGCGAAGTCCGGAGCCAACAACGTTTTGTAGATGCGAAATGGGCGCGCATGTCGGATACATGGCATGCGGGACAGCTGAGAGCATACCAAAAATAACGGTGCTAAGGCGACAGCGGCCGGTGTCAAGCATCCAGTTCTAGCTTCGCGGGAGGGAACAGAATGTATGTGGCATTTGGCCCATATGAGTAGGCCGGAAACTGCAAGTTGGCGTGGCAGTGGTGGGACACTTGGAGACAGTGAAGCCCGGGCTTGCCAGTGACATTAGCATTGCGGCAGCATAGGATCACGCACCGATGTTTCACTCTTCGCCGCCAATGTCCAAGAGTGGGATTGGGCATCGTACTGGTAAGAGGCAGGACGCAGTTGAAACTTTGTCCGGCGCTAGAAGGTCTGAATCACATGCGACTGGGGCACGACCGACAGCGAGAGCATTGAGCGTACGTCGTCGAGCTCACACTCACACCGACCTGGGGACTTGATCCATATCTCCTGTACTTCGTCAACATGATGTCTGCGCTGTGTCGGACCGAGCCATTCATCCTCAGAACTCGCGCGGATGTGGGGAGGGTGCTAGCACCGCTGATGTTTTGTTACTCGGCTCAGCGGTCAACATAGCGAAACAATCGGTACTGCGTTGTTTGTGTGCCGTGTCTTCGTTGAGCACTGCTGACGACCTTTCTCTCAGTATTCAGGCTGCTATACTTGCGAAGGTTCATGGCGAGACGGCCGCATTCGTCGCTCACTCGCTGTCGCTGGACCACGTTGCTGCCATTCAAGTTAAACAAAGTCTAGTATGAGCATGGTGCAAGAATGTTCCCGGAAGACCCATTCTCCGGTCCATGGTGCCCTCTTTGTTTTCACGCTTACTTCATTCTCCTGCCCCCACCCATTTCGCGCTTTCACGTCTTGGTGCCATAGTTCATGCGCCTCGACTTCCTTTGGAGGACCCGCGAAGGCTATGCGTAAAGGCACTTCGTAAGAAGTCTTCTCGTTCCGATTTACGACGGCGATCCGAATGCTCTTCTGGCCTGCAGCAGAGACATGCAGGGTTGCGGACGCATCGAGGTCTTTTGGATGTCCCTTCACCGAGGATATCCACGGTGGAAGCGTTTCCCCCGAGAATCTCGGAGAGGAGACCGAGACACCTACGGAGACGCCGCCACGCATGTACCGGGAGAATAGGTACAGCGGCCAGTAAATTGTCTGCCGGAACAGGCCAGTGGGACTCGAATAGCAGTGAGTTCGACATGATTGCGATTTGCACTGCATGGCTGCTCACCTGGTAATTAGCGGCGAGATGACATTCACGCTCTGCGCAATACAAGCAATGCCCACTATGTCAGCCTGGCGGACAAATACGTTGAGCCAGGACGCCATCGCGAGGGCGTCGGCTAAATTGTAGAACTGCTCTAGCCCGTTCTCTGGGGTGCCAATCGTCTCGTCCCAAACACCATACTCGTCAAATGCGATGGTGATGCGCCGGGAGACGTTCTTGGCTACTCGCTACAGGGGATCAGTCATCGGTCAGCGAGAAGGCGTACAGTCAGTGCAGCGTACTCACTGCCCTGTTGATCAAACCCTTGCAGATCTCGATTGAATATTCGGCCGCATCGGGACCATACACCGCACGTCCATACTCCTTCTCGGTTTGCGATCGATCACGGGGTCCAAATCCTGTGTATAGGTGGATGCTATGCATCGCGGGAGTGGTGAGATCACATGCAATGTTTATCTCCGCCGCTCTGCTCTTACCTGTGCAAGTCGACCTTGTCGACCAGTTCGTCCAAGACGATACCGTCCCAGTTATTCAAGCCAGTCTCCCCACAGCCGATCAGCTTTACGGTAGGGTCGATCAGACGTATTGCATGTGCCCACTGCCGCGCCTTGGTTGCATAGGCAGAAGCGGTCTGTTGTCCAACTTGCCATTCTCCCCAAACTTCGTTCCCGAGGCCCCAGTACGTGACTTTGTGCGCTTCGTCTCTGCCCGTATTCTTACGCCGAAGATTGGCATAATAGCTGAATGTCAACGATCAGAAGCGCTGAACGTGACCCCTAATAAGACTCACGTGTCCCCCGTTCCGTTGCAGTATTCGATCCAGTGCAGAGCATCTTCGAGGCTACCCGTCCCCATGTTTAAGACGATGTAAGGTTCGATCTCAGCTATTCGGCACCACGCGATAAATCTGCAGGCCACTACGTCAGTGACGTTGTTGATACTGCAATGCTATACGCTGCACACTCGTCTGTTCCGAATAGGTTGCTCTCTTCGCCGCCCCAGGCCAATTCGGGGCGTCGCTTTCTCTGTTCTTGCGGACCGATTCCGTCCTTCCAGTTATAGGAGCTGACGTAGTTTCCTCCTGGCCATCTCACCAGAGGTGCTCCGAGCTCATCGCGCAAGACTTCAAGGACGTCTTTACGGAAACCTTCCTTTGTGAGGAGCTCCTTCGGAGTCTCCACGAATTGGTCTTCGGGGCAAGGGTTGCGAGGTGTATACGGGAAGTTGGTACGCCCTGCCGGCAAGATCCCACCGTAGATGCAGCGTCCCAGATGCTCAAGGAAGCCAGAGAAGATGAATGGAGAAACGGGTGCGATGGTTGCGCTGGGAAAGATGTCGAGGGCAAGCTCAGCTTGGCTGTCCATGGCGGTTCAAGCTCGGCAGGTGGGGGTGCGTCGTAACAGGCGAATACCCTTCCCCAATCTTCTGACTGAAGTATCTTCACTTATCATGTGGGTCCGACGGTAAAATCAAACCGATGCTTGAGCACGATGAAGCACTGACCGCGCATCGATGCGTCTTGGTAGGGTCACGGAGAAGATACGGTCCGAAGAGCGGCCCGACCCACACTTGCATTCGTAGCGCCTACCATTGCTCCCGCTAGTTCTGATGCGTCTTGAGGTTATTTCCCCGCACGTTTCCCCGCATCCCCACATCCCCGCACTTGCCCTCCGCATGGTTGTCGGTCCCGGTTTCGACGCTGCTGGGGACAAGCTTTACCATTCACTACTGTACACAGCATACCCTCCGATGAGGCACTTGGAGAAGGTCCGAGCCCATGCTCGATTGAAACGCAAACGATGGGCTGCTATCGTATCTTGTGTGCGTCCAACCCATGCCCTGTATGGCAGCGGGGCATGATCACGAGTACTCAGCATTCCCCTCGCTTCGTGGGGCGCCTCTCAATTCATGCATGCTCTTGATGCGCGCTGCGCCAGGGCCGGTACCTGATCAGACTAGCGTTCACTCGCCGTTATATACGAAGCTTGGATTCGTATGTTCACGAGGAAGGCATCAAGATATCGCGCTCGGAAACCACTCCAGTCGAGCGATCGGTGTCGTCAGCTATACCGTTGGCACCGCCCTTCAATCATGCCTGTCTCACCAAAGGTCTGCACAGCTGTTCGCCCTCTCCTCGCGCACTCTAACTGACAATCGCACTAAAGGTCTACACCTGGCTTTGTGGCCTGTTTGCAGCACTCGGGTCTGTGACCTTTGGTTATGATCTTGGCATCATTGCCACCGTAGAGGTATGCCAATGATGATTGGGTGGCATTATACTATCTCATTCAACCTTCGTCTCAGTCCAGCGATAACTTCCTTTCTAAGACGGGGCATCCAAGCGAAACACAGCTGGGCCTCATCACTGGTTGTCTTTTGCTGGGAGCGTTCGCATCGTGAGTTCCCATTGATGCTCTTCGTGGTTGCCGAGGCTAAGGTTGTAAAGGAATATCTACGTTGGCTCTCTGGCTGATGCGCTCGGCCGTCGTCTGACTATTCTGGCGGGATGCATCGTCTTCTTCATTGGTGGAGCCATTCAAACCGCGGCGCAGAATATCCACTACATGTACGGCGGGCGGTTCCTCGCTGGTATGGGCATTGGAATGCTGGCCATGCTCGCCCCGTTGTATCAGGCAGAAATCGCACATCCTAGTATCCGAGGGCGCCTAACAACATTACAGCAGTTTATGCTTGGGATCGGCGCGCTGATTGCATCGTTTATCGGCTACGGGTGTTATCATGGTCTGACAGGACAGGCGCAATGGAGAGTCCCACTAGGTTCGTATCGCAGACTGAGGTAGCCGAATACTGATCAACATGAAACTGCCACCAGGGATCCAGCTCCTTCGTATGTCTGCCCGATCATTTCGCCGTTCCTTCAATTGCTCAGATCTCTATTATAGCTGCGGTACCACTTGCATTCTTCATCCTGTGAGTGCATATGCTAACTCAACATTCGCGAAATCTTATGGATTCCAGGATGCTTCCAGAAAGCCCCCGTTTCTTGGCCATGAAGGGCCGCAACGAAGAGGCACTGCTAGTCCTCGGTCGCTTACATGCACACGGGGACGTCACTGATCCCTTCGTCATGAGTGAACACAAGGAGATCCTAGAGCAGGTCCGCCTCGAGCGCGAAGAGACACGTGATGCCTGGAGGCAGCTCTTCAGCATCCCGAGCAACTTCAGACGGCTCGTTCTGGGCGTAGCTATCCAATTCAGGTGGGCACGTCAGACGTCAGACATACCTGCTATGCCGGGCTGATCCCGTTGGGCGCAGCATACAATTGACGGGTGTAAGCTGTATCCAGTACTACGCACCAACAATCTACGCGAGCATCGGAATCGACACCACAACCACGCTTGGGCTGCAGTCCGGTAACTCGGTAATCGCGCTCATCGGCGAAGGCCTCTGTATCTGGTACATTGACCGCCTCGGCCGGCGCAAAGTCTTCGTGTGGGGCAATGCCCTGTGCGGGTTGACGTTTGTTATCGGAACGATTATCATTGCGCGCTTCCCAGCAGGTTCGGACAATGCGAATGCTAGCAGGGCGTTCGTTGCCATGACCTGGCTGGTATGTCTCCCAATGATCCTTGGAGTGACAGACGAGCTCATGATTATGTAGTTCAATCTAGTGTTCTCAGCGTGCTGTGGCCCTCTCTCGTGGGCGGTACGTAGTCAAGCATGTATTGTTACTTCGTGTCTCAGTGTCTCGGTGCCGCGTAGATCCCTGTGGAGATGTTCAATAGCGCAACGCGAGCCAAGGCCACCGCAATCACGTCGTCTGCTGCGTGGATATCAAATTGTGGGTTCTGCTATTGTACTGCACACGTCGCAAGACTACCGCTGAAAACGACACAGTCATGATTGCGCAAGTTAGCCCTCCTGCCTTTACTTCTGTCGGTGCGTTTCCGAGTATGTCTGCACGAAGTATGAGCTCGGTGTTAAACAGATGATCCACAGGCTGGAAGTTTTACCTAACATTCGCAATTTGTGGCTTCACAAATGCCCTGTTCTTTTGGGCATTCCTACCTGAGACTAAAGGCATTCCGTTGGAAGGTTTGTGCCTTCAATGGTCCCCGTACAATGTGGTCCTTATACTTTGCATTGTTGCAACAGAGCTGGACAGTTACTTTGACAATATCCCGCTGTTTATTCCTGGCTCACACACGGGGCTCAGGGATGCGAGCGATCGTGAGAAGGAACTACGCGAGGGAAAGGTGCACGTCGGCAGCGCGGCCATCGAGGAGATCATGGAGAAGGAAGAAGTGGAAAAAGTCTGATACAGCTGGCTAGACCGAGTGTCGCTTCCTGGAAAACGCTCTCTTTTTGTTGTGATGATTACCCTCGAGGTTGTACTTGTACATCGTTTTTGACATCATGCTCGACCGTTTCGACGGATGAGCCTGAGGAAATCGTGTTTTGGCACATAAATTTATCGTGAAAGAGCCACCGTTTGCTTTGAGCCTGCTACATAGTAGACGTGCCCGGCTGAAAGGGTTTAGCAGTGTGCAGTACCTAGTGGCCCACTCTGTCTATTGTGATACTCCAAGAAGGGAATTCCAAGTCGGCCGAGAGCCGCTTTGCTTTGCTTTTCGGGCCATGTCATTCCAAGCAGTGGCACCCACTGCCGGCGCGTCGAGTCCGGTGGCGCGCGAATTGCTAATTCTGGAAATCCCGCTAGATCGCATCGGTACGAAACGTCGGCGCCTAATGCTCCACGGGTCGCGAACGGTGGGCACGGCATCGGAGTGCTACCTGCGCTGGTAGAAGGATGTCTTCCGAAAAAAAAACAATGACAAGAGCGAGATTCGAACTCGCGCCCCGAAGGACTGGATTGAACAATTACAATCAGGGGGTAAACTCCTGATAATCGTTCTGCCTGATTCCAGCGCCTTAGACCGCTCGGCCATCTTGCCTTCTGCTAGTGTACTTTCGACTCCATCGGGGCAAGCTGCTTTGAGAAGAGAATTCATACAAAGTTGTATACATAGACTGCATGGGCAGTCGCCTTGTCCTGTCTTGTTCCCAATTTCCTGCTCTTATACTGCGAAGTTCCAGCATCTTTCCAGTGAAATGGCCTCGGCAAGTAGGGTTTGATCTCCAACTCCATCTTTGGTTCAAAGTGGCGAATCTTAGAGGAGTTCACTGTAGATGGACTCTCATGATTGTGAGGGAGAGGTTGCAGAGACTGGTAGTAGTGGGCACTGAGTGACTACAACGAGCGAGAAGATCATAAACGAATAGTTGTGAAAAAATAGCAACTCCTGGTTTCGATCCAGGGACTTCAGGGTATCATGTGACGGTATGAGCCCTGCACGCTTCCGCTGCGTCAAGTTGCTGTAGTGTCAAAGCTCGTTGTTGAGCCACAAAAAGATTTCCTCTCCTATATCATTCCCCCTACACGCTCAAGCCCGTATTCCGCTGCTCGTACATGAGAGCCGGACACAAGGATGGATGTTCGGGATTCCACTCCACGCGCTGATACGCCTTTCAATAACGGCAAGTCACTCAACACGATCAACCTTCAGCTTCCTCAAGTTCGACATCCGTTCGGCCTTAAGCAGTCCGACACTGGCGTCGATCACGCCAACCACCGCATCCGGCACCCCGATTGCGCTTCCCACCCTCAGCCTTCGTGCGGTGGGTCTGTTCTGACATGAACTGGCGCAGAGGCTGACACGCCTGCTCGATGCAGAGTTCTCCAGAACCCTCCCTGCATCTTGGGCCGAGTAGCTCGCGGATAGCTGTGTCTTGATCACTGGTAGCTACCACATACGACGTACTTTCAAGATGCTCGTGGCTATCGGTTATGCTGCACGCCAGAAGGTGTACCAGCGCCGGCACGCGGACGACCAAGTCCTTCCTCCTCCCTTGACAGAAGCAGAGCTCGATCGCTACGTGTGCTTGCACTTCGCTTAAGGCTCCACAACGCGCACGTCCTTTCACTACTTGTCCAGGCTCTTGTGGCTCCCCTCCTCGACTCCCCGCCCATCCTCTTCACTGCTTTGTCGACACCTCCCATGCATGACGAGGTAGGGAATGGAGGCATGGAGACGCGGCCGGCTGCTCACTACGTGTGATCTCTTACAGTACAACAACCAACCTACCGATGCCCAAAGACCTCAACAAGCCAACGACTCGCAAGGCATCTCAGAAGAAAGCACCATTCCATCGCGCTACACCCTCTCGCAACGTCGTATTCCTTGACAATGGTGTGGTAACCCGTCGTGCACCTCTCTCTCGGCAACTCCCCACCTATACAAGTAGCCCAGGCAGCTCAGCACCGCATTCAATGATTGAACACATCGCCCCGAACGCTGGCGCTCACGCTGTGGGCAGCAGGAATCGCATTGGCGGCTTCCCGACCTCGTCCCTCCGTTCCACGTTCAACATAGCATCACCCTTTGTTCAAAGTGCGCCATTACCCCCCATCAGTAACCCTTCACAAGCAGGGAGCCCGGAAGCGCGCATAGAGTCAACTCACCAGGTGTCTACCGCGACCCCGGGGCCGACCGTCCTTTCCTGGCATATCGAGAATGAGGAGGAGGCCGCACGTGGGTACGAAGGGCTGAAGTTCAGTAGTAAGGGCACCGGAGGCATAGGTATGTCGAGAAGCAGAAACGAGTTCTGCGTTCAACTCACCTAAGGACCAGGTCCCTCCCACCCGTCTGTTGATGACGCATCTCTCGCACCATCCATCGCAGACCATGAACAGCATTCCCTACCATCTATCATATGTGATAGTCTCGAAGCCCAGGCGAACACATCCTCGAGCATCGGGATGCCCACACGAACACTCCGGAAACGACCAGTGAGACAAGCCGCGGCAGGGTCCACCAAAGACAGCGGGGAGACGCGATCGGCCGTGGTTCCGCGCCGCAAGAGGAGGTCTGAAGCCATAGCGGATGAGAACGCACCCTCTCCCAAGAAGGCAGATTCCCGCGCTACTTCCCTTGACGTTGCTTCTAACGACGAAGTCGTGCAGACGAGCGTTGGTGTATCCATCAACAGTGACCTCGAGAAGCCCTCTGTCCCGAGCAAGGTACTCAAGCGCCAGCGTACGTCTCATACGCCTAAGCGTGTGAGGTCTTGCACGAACAAGGAAATCCTGTTTTACGACTCACCGGCCGCAGCAGAAGACGTAAATATCTGTTTCAGCGACTCCGGCGCCGCCCCGCAAACCGAGGGTGCGCTCGTTCACCCGCATACACCAATGAAGGCCACACCTAGCTCTTCGAGCACCCCCAAAAGAACAGCCAAGCGGACGCGTGCCCTGCGACAGCGCCAAAGCGTGAAGACAGCGGGAGAGCCAGAGGGCAGACCTGACGCACAGACGACGTCGACCATCGATATGGGTGAGGTTGATGGCCCTCCGTCGTCGAACATCAGAGAGGGCTGCGATACGCACGTAGAGCGTGGAAGGGGCCATTCGATGGGCGAAGGTCTTGAGCGGTCATGCTCCGAGGACATTCGCGAACCGCTGCGAGAATTGGCGACTGCAATGCCGCAGCAGGTGGAGGCACAAGCAGGTGTCACTGAGCTCCCCGAAGGGTTCGCAGACGCCGTGGTAGCTGTTTGTCCAGGACCTCAGGATGGCGATACGCCTCAAAACAGCGCTACTAGTAGCGACAGCGCGATGGAGGATGACCGTCGTCAAGTGACTACTGATGAACTCATGCATAGCTTGCGTTCGCCCTCCGGTCCCGTCCAAGATATCGGTCAAGAATCTCCTCTGGCGACTGACGATCCAAGCGAGCAGATTACTGACGTGTTGACAGACCCGGCGGCTTGTATGATGCCACTGATCCTTACCAACCCAGGTAGCAGCGGTGCATGTACTGCTGCGCCGCCGAACGACCCGGAACCGGGACTTGCGCAGTCTACTTCTGAACTCGACGGTGGCTTGGTCGACTTCGATATGGAGGCTGCCCTCGATGTCATGCTTTCAGGTGGACAGCTCAACGAGGCGCAACTCGCTGCCCTGACACCGCATATCATCGGCGCCGGCTCTGAGTGGGACGTGTCCGCCACCGACGGTGCTGTGCTCAATCTGGAGACGCATATGCCTGACCTGACGCTGGCTGACTGGGATATGGAAGAGCTCTTGCGCGACTCGTCAGGCTGCATGCTCGGCTTGGAAGACTACCTGGCGCATTCGGTGGCGCACACGACGACCCCCGCGGACTTGTCTGAGGCTATCCCGACTCTGGAGGGGTTGGAGCTGGATATGCTCGGTCTGGACGAACACCTGCTGCCTCTCGTGGACCTTGAAGCGCCTGTCGGAGACTTAGATGCTGTTGCGTCTCTGGGACTGGACTTGAACTTCGAACTCGTTGCACCACCCATTGACGCTGCTAGTGGAGTACTTGATGTCTCTGTCGGCGACTGCGAGGCTGCTTTGCCTGCCGGTGGATTCGAGTTCGGGAGACTGGGCCTCGTGGCAGTGGACCCTACAATGTTTGAATCGCCCTCGGAAGAAGTACTGCCTGCTTTAGGACCGGACTACGGCGACCTCTACCTACCTCTGGATATCCAGCAGCTGGACTCGGTCGCGCCCGTACGAGCTACCCCGCCTAGAGATGATAATGTCACGGTTCTACAACTCCAGGCAGGGCGTAAGGCAACGCCACTGCAAACCATCGTTCCGGTAGACACGCAGAGTACAAGCCACGTCAACACTTCCCCCAAGCCTTTGGCAGCCCCTCAGCTTCATGTGCAAGGTGGGAACACTCCGTCTTTGGTGACGTCCGCGATGAACGACCCAACGGCGGGCTCCGTATACTTGGGTTCAGCGGCAGTGACTAGATCGGGCCCTCAGTCTGTCGGTCACCCTTCCACTGCCGCTGATGGTTCTGAGCAACATTCCTTGTCGATACCCTCTCTCCCTACAATCGTTCCCTCTCGTCACTCTGATTCCTCGGCGCCTTCGGTGACCGCCTCTTCCATCACCACAGCACAGCCCTCTCTACCATCACACCCCATGGCCCCGCGGCTGCAACCCATCGCCTTACCAGATCCATGTAGTTTTCAATCCGAACGTGCTGTCAGTCCGGTTGTTGAGCCTTCGCCTCACCCGGAATCCGCCGCAACCTCCAGTGCGAATACGCCCAACCCGCCTCTCGATGTAGCTCCGCGAGTTGAAGCTGCGTGGTCGACCATGTTCCGCCAGCTGAAGCAGACAAAGAAAGCTGTACCTGTCAGGAGAAGGATCGGTGTTTTGCGAAGGTATGAAGAGGGACGTGAATTCCGGCACGATGGCATCAGTGAAGTGTGTGCTGAGGACGCGCTGGAGAGGAACAAGGCTCAAGACCTCGGTCAGGCTATACCCTCAGAGGGAAGCCATGGTATGAACGCTACGACTGGCTTCAATGTGACGGAGAAGGGTGACGGTCGGACTGAAGGCCCTGAGGTGATAGTCATAGAGGATAGCGATGACGAGCAGTCCCAAGGTAAGTGCCCATCTCCACAGCCGCCGTCTACGAGGAACATGACACGCATATACTCAGGGAAAAACCCATACAAATGCCCAATCTGCGCTCGGAAGTTCAAACTGCCGAACGGTCTTGCGATCCACCTGAAGTGGCATTATGGAGAGACGTCTCTGGACTGGAAGCGAGGTGAGGCTATCTCGATTCGCAACAGCAGTCCAGGAAACGCTGACTTCATTGCAGGCATCGGCAAGCATGGTCGCATTTTTGAACGTGCGAAGGAAGCGAGGGAGAATGCTGCCGCTCGCGCAAGAGAGCTCGCTGAGGCTCACAATACAGCCCTCTCAAGTTCGGGCACGGCGTCAGCAGATACTGCAGAGCTCGATTCCAGCAACGGGACCAGGGTCACTCCAACGTTTGGTACAATTTCCACGATACCTCTTCGGGGGCCCTCCTCGATGCCGCTTATACCAGCCAACCTCACACACGATCCATTCGACTTTCTAGCACCCCGACAGCACGATGATATGAGGAATTTCCTCCATATCGATGCAAACGCATCAGCTCCTATCCACGCTGCAGCAATTGATATCAACGTCGGCACCGGGGCCCAAGTACCGGCAGGGCTATCGTCCACTCCGGATTCGTGCCCCGGAACGTCGAGCTACAGCGATGAGGGGATCCAGCAGTCCGGGCAGCATCCAGAGCCTTCCTGGAGCGAGGAGTTATTTGGCTCGGAAGCGGACCCAAGCGAAGCAAAGGTGCGCATATCACTATACGTCATGACACAGCACGCTCACATTTCCATTCCACAGCTGGACGACTGTACAAGCCCTGCAATACGCATTGAAACTAATATCATGGCCTCTGGTGACGTTCATCTGTGTGAAGAACAGTATCGCGAAAGCGGGGGGCATGGCCTAGAGCTGGGGCTATCACCTCTTACAGGCTTCGCGAGCTTACAGCTACTGCAGTGATCATCTATTATTCGTTGGAGCACGACAGGCAATTAGACGTATTGTGTCTGGACTTTTACCATCAGCGTCCTTGATTTCTCATCTTCGTTCTGTCAGTTTGCAACTCGTTGTCATGTAGTCTCATATGAGATACACAGAAGCAGGAGATGGTACCTCAGCTCTTTTGTGAACATTGTTTGCAATGAACATACAGAACGGGGTATTGCTCTTATTTCAAGTGTCGATCTGCTATTGGTGTATGCATTGCATAGCCGAAGCTTGCACGTATACGTCGGATCTTCGCCAATGAATTCCAACCACTTGCCTGCTCTACGGCGTGAAGCATGAGCACCGCATGAGCCAGGTCTGGTACGAACCACATTCGTCACGCGATGGCGGACGGCGACCCTCTCCGAAGATTACGCCGTGAAGAGGGAAGTGCGGCAGGCTGGAGGGAGGGGCAGCGGCCCTTTCAGACCTGTCGGATCCTCGTCAGGGGGCTTCACTGCTAGTCACACTACCCTAACCCGTACCATCCGCTCCTCTGGCGCTATCGAAGTGTCTCCCATCTAACCTTCTGCAGAGGGATGCAACACTCATTTTGTACGGAGTCTCAGTGTCGGTGTTCACAATCTGTTTCGGCGATCGCGAGTACAGAATGTTCACAGTTGCACCCATTGGCATGGCAACACTGATACTGCCCTGGTAACCACGATCTCTGAAACCTATCAACATGCATGTGTCGGCATACGTGTCAATCGCATGTTCGATATACGTGCTCTCATAGATCGTTCTCAGTCGAGGTTTCACCGGATAGCGACCCAACTACAAGCATTGCCTATCGACCCCCGCTACCTTACCCTTTTCTTACCCAGCCTACGCCGTGAGGCGCCCAACTTATAGTTTGATAGGCTGTCGGAGTCGCACAACAAACAGCAACATCCGCCATAGCGACTCGCTCTCGCCAGCCGTAAATGAACAAAGAAGAAGCGATGAGAAGCGAGGTATCAGTGGTGTATGCACGCTGGGTACAACGACAATGCTGAAAACCAGTCCCTCATACTCAAAGCACGAACACAAGGACGGTGTTGATGCCAACAGCAAGCCCGAGAAGATTTCTTGTGATATCTCGCGACTTCGAGTTACTGGTTCTAGTCGCAATACCCGACCTTAGGTGGTGAACAACAGTGAACATCGTCAGAGATACTTGAATGCAATGCAACTCACGTCGTGGGGCTCGTCCCGATCGAGGCAGATCCTACCACCGTGACTTCTTGTGTCTTAGTGGTAAGACTGGTATGCACCGGTTCCAACGACTGAGGCCCAAAATCACTAGAGGCAAGGCTTGATGAGGGGGCTGCCGGGGGGGTGCCGGGAGATTGAAAATAAGGTGGAATGGAGGACGACTTCGTCAGCGGTGCTCCCGGGGTAGATGTAGCGCTGGCTACGGAGGTGGTTGCAGAGGATATGGCTATATCGCTGGTCGTAGAGGGAGATATAGTTGTCGGGCGGGCTGTTGCCGTAGAGGTGCCAGCCGAGGTTGAGACAGAGGGCAGAGTGATCGTAACACCCTATCAATGAGAAGCAGCTTTGAGCTTGTAACAATTCGCACTATATATGCACCCACAACGTTCGAACAAAGCTGCTCTAGATAGGCTTGGGCAACTCCCACATCTCCTGCAGAGCAAGACTGAGAATAGCAAGACAAAACGTCGTCAACATATGTCTGGCTGGAACAGCGGCACTGTGTGCTATCTCCGACGCAGCTTCCGACGTGGTAGTCAGCTACACATGTGGTTGCACACACTATGAGACGGGATGAGCGCGACGTGTTGGGATCCATGCAGGACTTTCACTTGCCTGGGGTCCCTTGACGCTGCAGTATCTGGGCGAAAGACGCAGTCAAGGGAACAACAGCAGCAAAGAGGAGGATGGGGTGCATCCTGAAAATGCAAGGTCACACGTGTAAAGCCACTTGGGCGAGCTGGGATGCGAGTACGAGGTCGTGCGCTGCAGTCATTCAAGACGCTTATGTATGCGTGTCGCAGTTGAGATCAGGTTGTGTCGACGCACATAGCTGAGAAGAGACAGTGATGATGGTGCTATGCAACCTTGATTATCTCGTGATAAAGACATGGTGTTTCAAATATGGACCGGTTCTTGCTGGAAAGAAGAGAAAGTACTCTCTTAGTATCTTGATGGCTTTTGTACCAAGTGTAAATATTACCTCTTTAGCGACGAACCTACAAGATGAATCTGCCATCAACCCAAATGCGAGACTCCGCCGCAGTTGCCATCCATTTGACCACGGCATCTACTGTCGGGAGGTTGCAGAGGGAAGTAGCAAAACCAAAATCGCGTCTGACTTGTGACAGGAATTATTGGAGATCATCGCTTACCCATTAACGTAGAGTTTGATACTATCAGCAGTGCGTACATCCCTCAAGTACCGCATATCGTTCCAGCAAGGTCGTATGCACTGCCTTGGGTTATATATAAAGGGAATTTGCGTGATGAGCAGAGTACAATGTGAACACTCAAGACATCTTATGACCACGCACAGCCTTTCCTACTTGCTGTCGATTTGCGGTGACTCGAGGCAATCACTAGCATCTATCCGACGTTGGCGTGGAACCGAGCACTTCGACTGTACTGAGTATGAGGGTGTCCGTGGCTTGGGTATGGTTGACGTAGGCCGAACGCAGGTCGAGCGTAAGACGCGAGAGAAATATCGATGTGAGTCTGGGCACAGACCAGCAGATCAGGTGCTTGATCTCGACGTATAGCAAGGTTTATATAGAACTCACATAGCACTCAAAGTCGAGACAGCGTCAATAAACTGTTCGAGACAAACAGCGAACTCAGAACTACGACCGCAATCCATAATGCAGCTAACGACTCACCTTCAGTTGGACTATAGCGAGACATATACCAGCTGAGTTCAGGAGGAATAAAAATCTGCAGTATCATCAGTGCACGAGGTCCTGGTGCGATGACATCATGAACACACCCAAAGTACACAGCCGCTATTCTCAGAGGTGTATGAGTGTCTGGCAACATGCACAGTAAGCACTACGTACTGGCAGTCATCAGAGGTTTCTCGCAGTGGTATGGTAGCGCAGTACGCTTAGTGCCTCTCCAAGTGAGGGCAAGGACGAAGCCATCAGAGATGACTGACGTCACTCTTGCCCCGAGCATCCCTAGATGGGCTGTGAGAGACGGGTTCGTGTGATAAATTGTGGACACACATCTACGTACTATATGTTTAGCGGTGCGTACTCGAGAGGCAGATACACTACGCACAGATTTGATACGTCTGGATTATCGATGGTACACGTCTGGTACGTGGGGGCATGCCACAGTATTGGGGGGGATATGATAAATGTATACTGCAAATTGGTCGATAAGTCGCGCGTGTAGCAGTCAGACAGTGTATATGGGCAGACCATCGACATCGCTGGAGTTAACAAGCCCAGCACCAGAGTCAGAATGCCCAATGCCCGGCTTCGATGGAAGAGTGCATACATTCGCATAGCAGCGAAGACTGAAGTCAATCATCAGAGGAGCTATGCGTAGTTGCCACCAGAGTACCCACCTGCTGCCGCCGATAAAATGCATACATCGCCCGCCATCTGAGCCCTTACGATGATGACGCAACTTACATAACAACCCGAACAATCAGCATCCGCTCACCAGCAAGAACTGCCATGATCAACAATTCACCTCTGTTCACCATATCTGTCACACAAGATTCGGTAGGCAAGAAGATCGACGTACATGTGTAGTCTGCCAGCTCGGCCAGGAGAGGTAACCCAACATGACGAGGACGGTGTTCAGCAAGGCCATGTATCGGAGGGCGTAGAACAACGCGGTCGCCAGGCTGAATTTGCTGCTCCATACGAGGTCCACTTCGCGAGCCAAGGTCAGACAGTAATCATAGCAGCATAGTGCTGTAAAGGTAAATAGTTGTACACTGTGCCACAGTCGAACGGACTGTACGCCTCACCCGTTGCTGAGTAGCAAATGTAATTCAATAACCGACTACCAGACACTGTGAGTCATAGCTACATGACGTGGACAAACGGATGACGTACTCGTCCTCAACATCTTGTATGACCAGGGAGGAAACCAGCGGCATCGTCTCAGAGTGCGACGGGACCGCTCGCTCTGCTCTCCGAGCTTATATGAAAAGTTCGGTTGCGAATGGATGATGTGTGGGGTGTCTCGTCATGCTATGACCAGCAGAAGAGTGGCAAACAAAGCATTAGTTGATTATCATCGCTCACTCACTGACAGGTGTTGTTAGCTGATAAGACACAAATTGTCACCTCCGCTCAGAGTCGCGCATCATCGCTGCTACCACGAGACGTGAGTCGCGACGGCGGAGCGCAATGAATATTCAACGCCGGTATACGAGGCCTTGGAACCAGGAGTGCGTGCATTGGACATGTGCCGGCCTTTGGGAGGACCATCATCGCGGCAGCACTTCGGCAGCCTAGTTCCTATGGAGCATCCTACACCGAACTTTGGTAGTCAAGTAGAATGCAACGCGGTGGTTCATGCCCGCCGAGGCCACGCTAGCGGCCGGCGACGCAGAGGTGTCAACAAGTACGCCACCGCACGTAGAGCGAGTAAGGCGGTTAACCTAATAAATGGATGGGTGCAGTAACGAGAGCCGTCCGCATCGTGGTCCGATCGCATGAATACCTGCCATTGCGGCGCCGCGGGCAACGGAGACCACTGGATCCCGGCAGTTCGACGCTCCGCGTTCATCGGCATACCTTACCGTGCGAGCCCTTGACTGACCATCTGTATGCCTCAGGCGAATCAACATCGATTGCAGTTCGCATTATAGCGCATGAATTGCACTGTCACCCTTCGGCATCCAGCCTGCAGCGACGAGAGATGAATGTTGGATCTACTTGACCTGGTAGCGCGGTCACCAAGGACGACTGAGCTGCGAGGACGCACGGGGCGATATGAGGTTACTACTTCGGCTCTGATCCGCCCCCACTCCCTGGAGATGGTGTTGGGCTTGCGGCGACAGCAGAGCCAGAGCTCTCGCCTGCGCTAGTAGCACTGGTGGGAGCTGAGTTGTGTTCTTGCTGCGCGATACGCGCGCGCCCTGTGGGTGATATGGGACTCAGGCCTAGGAGAGAAGAGACAGGTTTCAAAGGGACTCACAGTCCAACTTCTCTGATGGTCGTGCGCCGGCCACCTCCTGTGCCTTGCGACGTTCGTTTATGCTCTGACGGGCGTAGTAGTAGCTGACACCTGCAGCAGCGATTAGAGAACCCCAACCGAGGAGCTGAGCAATCGATCCGCGAGATGGCACATTGATTTTGCGCAAGGGCAGAGTTGTGTTATGATTAGAGGTAGTTAAAGAGTAGCGGAATGGAAACCAACCTGACTCTGCGGAGTGTTCATAGTGAGACAGTGAGTCCTGGGTGCGCTGGCAGCGGCAAGGCCCGGATGCGCGCTTACCCTGGTTACGAACGCGTCCATGCGGGCTACAGCTTGCCTGAGTGCTCTGCACACCCTCGAGGTTTCGTTCTCGCACTACAGCAAATCGACGCTGGAGGAAGAACACTGCGCATGTCTAGAGTGTATGTGATGTGTGACAATGAACTTGGTGATATTCCAATTGGAGGATTCATCTTGACGTGGCGTACTATCTTCACGAACGTGCACTGCAAGTCACCCTGGTTCGCTAGCCCTGGACTCTGAACTTGTTGGGGCTTTTCAAGACAGTGCTAAAACTCTTGTCCACGTCCGGATAGAAAATAAGATGAGGTACGATAGCCGTAAGTCTGAGTTTGCGAGCTTCTTCCTCTCCTCCTCTCCTGACCACTCGAGCCACAAGTGTCGGGTGTTAATGTCGCACCGTGATGCTCGTATGCATGTGGTAGGTTTAGCCCACCGAAGAAAACCGGTACCTTGACTTCCGTACCGTGGTTAAAAGGGTTTCGGGATCTTGTCAATGACATCTCACTTATATCGGTCCACCGATTTGTCTGAGATACATTGTTCGTGAGCAAGTCTGTCCGCCTCTTCTCTATAGAACCCGCTCCGTGGAAACCGATAAACATAGCTTCGGTCTTCAGTGAGTCCTCTTCGGCTTTCCGTGGACTGGCAGTAACTCGCAGCTGAACAGTACGCGCACCTCCACGAAGCCTAGGATGATCGTCAGCGGAGCCTTAGGATAATCCATCATATCCTTGTTGCCTCGGGAACTGGTGAATTCCATCCATATCTCTTGGAACGGAGCGACATCGGCTATGCTGTTCGACGGATGGTGAGTGCTGTGGTCACTGGACGTTGCTTCTCCCGTCTGCTTCTCATGCCTGCTACTAAGAGCTTTGCTGCGAATGTCATTGGCAGAGATACGTATGCGCCTGTGCTACAATTCAATCCGAGTGCATCACATTTACCAGCATTTTACGACGCTGATAATTGTGATAGAAGGATAACGATACCATTGCAGTGGAAGTATACCTCGTCAGAACGTCCAGACCGCCATGTTCATCATCCTCTTAGTTGTGCCAGGTAAGCATGTCTCTGGCGTCGTACCCCCTGAGGAGGGTGCAATCGCTCGCAATAAGCGGCTACCACGGCATCCCAGCCTAATGACGAAATCATGCATGCTGTCGTTTCTCGTCCTCGAGGCCGCAGCTTCTCTTGCATATGCCCATCCCCTTTTGTGGACTCTTGTATCCACAGGCATACCGCCACTGACGTGCACGTTCCCTCTAGGTTCTACACTGGACTGGACGGTGCTACGTCTCAAGTCCGCGACGCTTCGGAGTCTACATGTCGGGTCCTCAGTCGTCGGGGAGGAGATTCCTGGTACGGCAGTATCAGGCCTTAGGCAGGGAGCATGGCAAACCGTCATATCGCTCGGAAGCTTGGCCCTGCATGGCGCCTGCGTCATAACAATGGTCTTGACAGCTTGGGCGGGCCACTATCGTGGGCGCATTGTCTCGCACGGCCTCCGCTATCCGTTGCATGCTGGATATTGGGTTGACCAGAACGTGGGTGTCCTTCAACGTGAGAAGCTATGGTACTTGTCTTTCGGCGCTATGTTTGCGCGGACTCGTTCGCCGTGGCAATCATTACTTGGTACAAGTCCATGTCAAACAATCCCAAGAGCGTAGCCTCAGCCGCTACTGGCGCTCTCGTTATCAGTCGGCGCTCGGAGGACCCGCATAGACAGCGAAGGCCAGTGACCTAACCCTCTGTTGGACTTCGTCTGAAATTGGCACTACGTCAGTGATCTACAAGACCTTCTCAGTTGACACGTTGCGGAGCGTGACGTACAGACATATGCCCTGCTGGACGGACCTAGACAGCCCACTTGACAGTGTTCTCACTGTCTCCATAGGTCGTGAGTCTCGGTCTTCCTCGCGTGTCTGTTCAGGTGACGTTGATTTCTTCTCATCTCCCTGGACATACTCCACGGTGGCGCTACAAGGAGTATCAGTCAACCCTTGTGCAATGTCTCCAAGGCGCGGATCCCAATGCGCGCTCACTATGGCAACACCATGGAAAGCGTCATCAACATGGTCACCTCTGGCTAGCACCCCGGTTCTTGGCGGTGCATGTCGAAAAACATCGAAACCCCACAATTGCACTCGGAAACTCGACTACATACGTTTTACCCGGACCTTCTACCGTGCTGGATCCGATCACGATCGACTTGACCACGCGAGCTTACGGCGTTCGTTGAAGCCTTACACGTACGAGGACTGTCGCTGGGACTGCAAACGGCGCCGCACAAGGGAAACTAGCTCGTTAATGCGGCCTCATCTCCGAGGCCCCCATGCAGCCCCTCCTTGCTTGTGGTGCGTATGATACGCTCAGACACCTCGCCCAACTGTTTGCCTCAGCGTCGGACTCAGACCTGGACTATCTCTCCCCCGCAGGTCTACACGACGCCAGTAAAGATCAGCTGTGCGCCTTGCCGCCTAGATCCCTAGGCACCGGCGTGCATCTACATGCGTTCGAGCGCGCTTCCACTGAGGCCTCGTTGGCAGCTCATGCTCACTCTCCGTGGAGATGAGCGTCTGGCTGCCCGGTGTCGCAGGCTTCTCTGCTGTGGCTGGCATCGGACGGTGCAGAAGCTCGAAGCCTTTCCCAGCGCCCCGCGACTCGCAACAACCCGTGGTCTCGCTGCCCGTCCGCTCTGGACCACGCGCCGGCGTCTTCCGCTGCCCAAGCTTCTGCACACACCCGTCCTTCTCTTCTTCCTTCACGGCATCTCAAATTGCCCTCGCCCTTGCTTCGCGCACTCCTCTCCCCGGTTTACGAGAGCGCATGTTTTAGCTGGAAGCCCTGTCAGCCATATTTACGACCACATATGGATGAAGGTGGTTCCTCAAATCCGAGTATGCGGCCCTTCGCAACGCTCGGGACCTGTACACGCGTGCGTCTCGAGTCAGGCTCTAACCACTTGACCCAAGCTCGACCTGGGCTGCTAGTCTCTTACGTGGAGTCCTTGGCCAGTGTGATCCCCCGAATCACCAACTCCTATGCTTACACATGGTCGTCTCGTCTCGTCTCAGCATTCACCCCAGACGCACTTCGATGCCCTGTGCCCGTCCATTCTACCTAGTACGAGGACGCCATATGCATCAAAACATTAGCCCATGCCCAGCCCCCTTTCGACAGTGCAGGCGCCTCGCTCCAATTGATTTTAGGGCGGTCCGGTCTGTTCGCAAAGTACCTGTGGCGGCTAAGTCTAGAACGGAACGATTGATGAGCTCTGTGCTTATGTCGCCAGGGTAGTGCGGAGGGTGCGCTGGGCTAGCGGCTGAGCCTGAGCCTGAGTAAACGAAGTTGCCCTCGAGTCTCGTAAGGCCGCTTCTCTTGGGGCAAGATCCGCGGAGGCTTCGCGTATGTAAGTGCACGCAGCGGGCGGAGCACTCACGAATCAATGACAACCTCTTGACTACCCTCGAATCTGCGCGATCACATCTCAACGTGCGTGAAGGAAATAGACACTTTCATCGAGGTGAATGTGGACACCGGACGCTCTCTGGCTCCGAACTACTAACTTCATTGTGGCAAAGCACGGAGGCAAGGTTCGTGGTGATTGTACCACGCAGTTGACAGTGCAGCTACTCAGCTGGTCGTTTGTGGTAGTATCTACCCTGGCTATATCAGTCCGCAGAAGATACTTACTGCGGACGCACCCAACTCATCTTATCGGCACTCACGCGTGTATGAACTTTCCATAGTGGCGGGTCCTTCCACGTATTGGCTGAGATCTAACCTGTCCGACACTGTCTACTGGACTACACAGTACTTACGATCTTTGCCGATGGGTGACTTGGTACATTCTCAGTTGCTAGGTGGCGAGAAGTTGCACGTTTTCAGGGTGCGAACCTACAGGTCTGCGGTCTCCGCGCTCCTCGAAACTGAACACGATCACCGGGGATACATCCACACGCCTGCGCGTGCATCGCCTGCTCGCACGAGCGCCACGGTGGACCCGCGATCGCATGCCATCCGCACACCGTAACCTACGCGTACATCTGACAAGCAAGAGCGGGCTTCTAGTCCAAGGACGCCAGTCAAATCAGACAGCGAACGCGGGGATAGCTGCTGGGTTCGCTCGCCCCGCACGGAATCGCTCGTCGCAGTGGCGATTCCGCGCATCCCGTCCGCCGCACTGGCTCTGGGGTGCTTCTCCGGGCGAGGAGAGGGTGATCAGCTGTGCGCGCTGGCTGGCCTGCGTGCACTCGTCCGGGGCTGCCGCCGTGCATTTACGTGGCAGCGCGCGCGTCTACTCTATCACTGCCTGCCAATGCGTTGAATTAGGAG
This sequence comes from Fomitopsis palustris, assembly GCA_029783445.1. NCBI lineage: Eukaryota > Fungi > Basidiomycota > Agaricomycetes > Polyporales > Fomitopsidaceae > Fomitopsis > Fomitopsis palustris. The sequence continues at coordinate 997,781 of JARAOQ010000004.1, forward strand.
CAAATTCGGAGATGGAACCCGGGCGAGGGTCTCGAGCCTGCGATCCGGGGTGCTGTCAGTGTCAGAGTCACCCGCCGAGCGCACGCACTGCAGCCAGACGTCCGGGCTTGTATGTACCGTCCGAGGGTTTGCACGCAAAGATCTAGGGGCGGGGTGTCCCAGAAGGGCCCCTGCCATTGGCAGGGACTCAGGGAGCGCAGCCTGTGTCTTCTGGATAATCCGAACGACCCCGCGCTGCGGCGCAGATGCCAATGGCGTGAAGGGCTGCCGGCACAGAGCCTCGCACAGTGGCCCTCCTCGTTCTCGAGCAATTGCGCGAGGGGCCTTCTGTGAGTTCGCGTGTTCTACCGCCGCCGCCAGCGCGTGGTGGGCTCTCCGGACAGGGTCGATAGGAGATGACGTGCGCGAGGCTGGGAGGCTTCGGGCAGCGACGTGGCAGTGGATGCCGGCACACTGGTCTGGGCAGCTGCTGCGAGCGGACAGGAGCGATAAGCCAGGAGTTCAATTTCCGAAACGCATGGGAAGGCGAAGGAAGACACCTCCAATGAACGGGACGAGGAGCAGGGAAGCTGTTCACAACAAAATTCAGAAGGCGTGGCCGAGCAGTGGCGCTGGCGCCCAGCGAACTGATGATGGATACGTAGCACTCGTGTAATATTCGTGTGATTGCGAGCAGAACTAGTTGCGGTGATGTATATGCTACGGCGCGGATAGCAGGCTGAACATAGCAAAGGCACGGAGACTCGGGACGTACGCAGTACATACTAGGTGATTACTAATGCTAGGCTCCGGCCGTGGCACGATGCTGGCAGGACAAAGGGAGATACGGTAGTAGGAAAAAGAAGAGCAGAAGAACACGAAACGGAGGCGCGAGAATACATAGCAAACCACAAGACCGGGCAGACGGAGATAAGCAGGCGATCATGAGATGAGGCAGAGACCACGGGCGAGACCAGAAGGCGAGAGGATGGGAGAGAAGACGAGTGATGAGAGAGAAGATGCAATAAAATCCGCGGCCAGATGACGAAACAGATGATGGCCCGTGATGAGGCCTGACAGACGGGGTCGTTGCTACGGGTTGTACAGCATCACACCCCCCGTAAGATGGGATGATTGGTGATGGACAAGAGACAGGTTGCGCGGCGCCCAGCGAGCGAACCCAGCCTTGCACAGCGAGGCCGGACATGTCCCGGAGATACGCCGCGGCTGTTGGACGCAGTCGAGGCCGTATGAGGAATGTACCGCGACAATGTGCACTACGTTGGGCGACATGTGGACACGGGCGAGGGGTTGTTGGCGTGCGGGGGGTTGGGCGACGCGGTAGAGGAGGTCGAGGATGACTCGAAGGTCACCGAAGACAAGATGACCCGCTCACGGACGAACGGTCCGGCCGGCGGATGCAAGCGGGTCATCGACGCGCGACATATCTCCAATAGGTCGAATTGGGAGGCTGCAAAGGTCCTTCGTCAGACAACGGCCGACCAGTAAACGACGTCACCACGATACACACCTGAGTGCCAGGAGTCGAATTGTCTGCGGACATTCAGTCAGAGAGATGGCGGCCTGAAGGAGACAAGGGGGGACTCACGAGGCCGGATGCACTCCCAGATATCAACACCCTTTCCCTTCGGGTCCCATACACCGCACTGCGAGTGCAGGGCCCAGTAGATGTTGACTTCCCAGATACGAGTTGCGTCGCTGACGAGTCCAGGCATGGCAGGGAGGGGATTGAGAGGGCGAGGGGCGGAGAAGGCGGAACTGGGGACGTCGCACGTCTTGGGGAGAGGAGGCGATATGTCGCGGTTCGGAGGGGACGGGGGAGGGATGGAGGAATATAAGGGGCTGGGGGCTATGGGGCTTTCTTTATCGGGGAATCATGGTTACCAGGAGATTTATAGAATTGCAGACGCCCAGCGTAGAGAAGCAGGCGGTGTGGCGGATGATGACATAAGGTTTCCCTTTCTTTCGAGCATCCCCATGACGTCCGGCATCCGCTCCACATTCGGTCTCCGCTTTTATTTCGAGCGCCGCTTTTGCTCTCCGGCAGTCGACGGGCCAATCAGCCACAGCGGGCTGTCCCGGAGCATCGAGCTGCTCTGCGCAGGTGGTGCACACCAGCACCAATGTGGTCGAACAGCGACATCGATAACGAGCGAGTGACGTTGTTCTCGCCCGCAGGTCAGCAGCCCTCTCGCTGCTTGCTGCATTGTCCGCGGGCGCCGTGTGTCGGAGTGGCGGCAGGCATGCGCAAGTGATCACGATTCGCAGACAATTCCTCCCATCCACCGCGCAGAAAATTGGGGTCGTGCCGCGCGCACAGGTCTCCCTTCCAGGGGTGACGCGCTTGAACTGAACGCTGGTTGCCTGGCGTCCCGGTGATTGGTCGAGGCAGCTGCGGGGGGCGCGGCATGTTGCCAAATGCAGGCGGCAGAACATTGGGCGCTCCTCCTCAGCCCGCCAGCGCCATCTTGGACAAATCCACGAGCCTGATCCAGGCCGCCCCCCACGTCCAGGGCGTTGTGGAGGCTAAGCCAGCCTTCTGGCCTCGACCCCGGCCGACGTGGGGCCCGCGCGAATCAATTTGGTCTCAGCAGTCCGTTTTGACAAAGCAAGCTTGACGGTCCTCCGCGCCCAACACCTCATGTCGGTCCGTTTCATTTCCCTGTCGACATGTCGCAGAGTTGCATCTTCGCGTGTTCGCTGCCCATTCGACGCCGCTGCGTGGTGTCACCGTCAACCGCTTCACACAGTGTACGGGTTGATGCTCGTGTACGTACATCTTTGCCGACCTCGTTGCTCTATCCATTGTTCTCAGTGATTCAGCGTGTTCGCAGATGACACAGGATGGCACTCACGCCCCGTTTCATGGACACCCTCACCCTTCGCGTAGTGCCGATTCACAGCAACAGTTTGACTCGGTACATCCTCTGGTGACCCCCCATCTCAGCTATGATCGCAGTTAACTTGTCCAGGCCTGGTTCCGCGGACTGGCCATTGAAACTTTGGCTCCAGGCTTAAGCCCCTGCGCCTGCTATCATGCTCGGCCGACCACCGGTCACCGCTGGCTTGCTCTGACTCACGAATGACGGCGACCAAACATCTTCGTAGGCGGAAGGCAGCTGTGGATGAACAGACCGTTCCGTTCCGTTCCATCGGAGTCTTCCTCTGGCGGGCGGGGAGAGACTCGCCGGTGACTTTCGTCGAATGGCCCAGAGACTGGATCACCGGATGGCCCGACCGAACCTGTCGGCGCGTGGCCCGAGAAAGCAAGTGAAGCCGCGTACCGTATAACGGCGGCTACATCGTTCGCACCGGCCCTGCTTCTTGACGTTGGTTATGGCTTTCGTTAGCTCTCGGGCTTTCACGCCGCTGCTGTGGACGGTTGTAGAACTAACCTCCAGGTTATAAACACTGGATGGAGGAGGGTGACGGCCGAAACATGTGCGGTCTAGATCAGCGGTCCCGGCCACGCCTGCTGCGCCGATCTTGATCTCACTAGCCATTGAGATACTGATGGGTGGGTCCCGATTGGTTGCAAAGTTTAAATGCTTATAATCAGTTTTGCTTGAATTCATTGGCCTGTCCCAGCCGAAGAGGGTCACTTGACGTCGTCGACGCGGCCTAGACATGCACCGTCGCTCTCCGATTTCGAGTCGATTTCACCTCTGCATGTGGTCTGCCCCTTGGTACCATGGAGAGGCTGCGTATCGCTGCCGATTTGTCGGTGTGGCTGCGTGATATACTCAGCAGATTTGACGAATCCACGAAGGCCCATTCAGAACTGACAGGTCGCCCCTAGACCCACATGCACGCGAAGGCGTGCTTATGGAGCGGACGAACAGCCTGGCCAATCGTGAGTGCGGGCGAATGGGAGGGCTTACTGAACGTCCTTACGAGGATAGAGCCAACCTTGTGTCCGGGACGATAGAGCGCATCAAGCGTGCGAGCTGCGAGGAAACGCCGGGGTGGCACGAAGGGTGCTCAGGCGGCTCAGCAGACACCTTCGAAGCAGGAGGTGAGGCCATTTCAATACAACCACGTACAGTATGCATTCACGGCCGAAGAAGCGGCGCCAAACCCAGGGCACTGCAGTCCTGACAGCCAAGCAGCGCGAGTCCGCGGGCGACGCACAGGACGTACTCGCGCTGTCGGACCCGCGTCCCATGATAGGCAATCGCATTATGAAAGAAAGAGAGTTGGCATGTGCACGTCGCACAACTCTGTCTCTGCGAATCTATAACGTACCAATCACGCTGGATGAAGAGAGATGCCGCCCGACCCCGCGCGAGCGGAAGCTGAAGCGCAAACCCAGGAGCGGCGGTAACGCGCACTGCTCTAGTCCCGCTTGGACCGATGAAAGAGGCGGGTCGTGCGGACGCCTTCTTGACCAGCCCGACTGAATGGGCCGCTTTCGATAATACCTCCGCGGTGGCCTACCGAGATGTGGCGGCACGGCACGGCAACTCTGATCCCGGCATGATCACCGGGTGGGTCGAGCATTGCGCCGTTGCGTAGACACGAGGCGCAGTCGGAGTGGTAGAGACCAGGGGCGGTATTACGAGGGCCAAGGACTGATGAGTACACAGTGCGTATATGGCAGTGTTGATTTTGCAGTTGATCGCGTTGATACTGGATGCCTAGCCAGGCCCATAGCTTGGCTGCAAGGCGAGGGCCAGTCACGTTCGTCGAGGAAATCGGATGTACCGCGAGCTTGAGGCCTCGAGGCGGCGGGTGAGGCTGCCCGCGCCACACATGCGCAGATCGATATCGCGGCGTGGTGGTGGCATTAGGCAGGTGGCACCCACACGCTTCGTTGATCCCGTTTCCCATGCATCACGCTGATTGACTTCGCGCAGATACTCGAACAGTCGACGTCGTCCCCGGCGGGCATCCAGCGGACACTGTGTCGCTATCGGAATGCCAATCGGACTCCGAGTCTGCGACTACCAGTCCCCGCAAAATCGCACCGGCGATGTGAGTGCCACGGTGGCGCCGGCAGCTGGCCATCGTCGATTCGCAGATGCGGGGGAGCTTAAGTGACAGCGCGTGGGTGGCACCCGACGGGTTGGACGGCGGCACCGCGATGTATTGCGAGAGTCCGCAAGAAGCGCATGGTTCTGACCTCAATTAACATTGAATAGGGCTGACTGGAGTCGCAGGCTTATCGCGGAAAGTCCCTTGGAATTGTGCGAAGTGTCCAGAAGGCCTGAAAATTTTGGAGGTCTGTGGATTGGGAGCCCGAGGCATTTTGACGACGGAGAGGTAAAAGACCCGAGGCGAAGTAGGGCGAGCCGCGGTAATCTTGTTCTGGGCTTCCTTTCGGCGTGAGCAAGCGTAGGAGAGAGGCGAGAAGACTGCGTCTGCGAAAGTATAATTCTGTGTTTATCCCCGTTCGTTGGTCCGCAAGATTGCCCTCAGCTATAAACCATGTGAAGTTAAGCTCGGTCCCACCTCTTCAGAGGAACCGTTGTCATTGCACAACAGCACAGGGTATAAACTGCCCGTTTGTCAACACATACATTGAGGATATGCACTATGTTCTCCGGAATTGGTGATTTGGAAGTCGGAACGCTTATGCAGACAATGAGAGCACAGCGCCCTCTGCACGGATAGTGCGACAGGCTAGGGAGGAGTTTGTCATAGATGGGCTTGTGTCCTATGTTGCCGTTGTTGTACTATCTGAGTGTAAACTATGGCATGCGGAGCCTTGAGTCTCAGTCTCGTTCAAGCTGTTGCACGCACTGTGGAGCTTACGGATCACAGCACAACTGTCTCTGAGTCCGGGTGAGTATAAGATATATCCATAGTATGAGAGACCGCTGGGAGGCTGTTAGTATGGCATGATTACACCGTGAACTACTAGGGACTCAGGTGGGTAGCGTGATCACTCCCGAGCAATGTCAAAGTTGGAAGCAGTGGGAAGTGTCATTTGACACTCAAGCCACGTGTTTTGGCTTGGGTGATCGTCCCGGCGGCAAGCTGGCTCAAACGAGCCACTACGCAAGTTCCGCTGCAACGTTGACCAGACAGAGGGTAGGAACACCGAGCATGATACAGATATGTCGGGCTGAGGATGGGAAAGTGATTGAGGTGTGTATCATGACCCATCAAACAACTGACCATGCGCTGAACTGCGGATAGCTCAATTCCTCGGTATGGGATCTCGAACGGTAAGGGGATACGTGCGTCGTGATGGGGAAGCTAACATGATCATTTGGCAGCGAAGTTGACTTGGAGAGATTTCTCGAAGAGAAGGCTAGTGTGTATCAAGGCGACGGGCTGGCATACCTCTCGGATGGAAGACGGTTGACCAGGGATAATGTTCGGGATTTGGCGGGTGTCGAAGACCAAGTGCGTAAACCTCGATGTGCATTGACCTCGCGAGCTTAAGAGACTGGCTGTAGACAATCTACGTCTTCAACAAGCGCTATTTACATCTGGACGTCGAGCAAGTGCTCGCTGAGTTGCGCGAGGTTCCATCGCTCCAGCCACCCGTGGAAGGTACAACCAGCTTTCATAGCACCACGCTCGTATTCATCCTGTAGTAGACGCGATCTCGTCAACGCCACCATTCCGCATCACACAGCTAGCCTCCTCGTATGAACAAGCCGCGCATCAACACCTCGACCAAGTCCGCCAAACACTCGCATCCCTACACTATCAACATTCCGCCTTGCGCATCGCATCCGGCGTCCTCGATCTGCACGTTCTGGCCATTGCTGATGTGTATGACGGTGTTTCCGCGGCAGCACAGCGCGAGATCGACAAGCAGAGCGCCCTCCTCAACGGACTCGATGCCGATTTGGAGATTGTGGGCCGCGTACACGTGCACAGAGAGTTCATGAGCCCGGCCACACGAAGGGCAATGGATTTGGGCGAGCGAGGCCGTACGCTGGGGGACTATGTTAGCCGAGTGAAGATGCGCCAGGTTGCCGACAGCTGTATGAGGACACACGGTAAGCGGTCCCCTCTAGTGTTGTAGTGGTGCTCCTAATCATAGTTGACGCGTAGACGAGCTGAAGGAAAGGCTGGAACAGTCAAGAGAAGTGATGTCGAGATTGAATGATGGTGCGCATGAGGTCCGGGAATTTGTGAATCAACAGAGGTACGCTGATCACGTCAGATTTGGGCACACGGTAGATGAGCTTTACTTGCAGTGCATTAGAGGAAGCGGAGGTTTCCGCGAAGAAGGCTCAGGAAGCTTTCGAACAGATTTCAGAGTACAACTCCATGAAGCAGAGTAAGCGACGTTTAAATACAAGGTTCTGTTATGAGCTGACTGTGAGAGTAGTTTCCAGCGCACAGTCGGAGAAAGTCCTTCATGGTTGGTCGTGGAACCGTTACCCAAGCCGTGTACTCATTATTCCTCTTCACACAGAACTTCGTCATCACGATGGGGTGCTACGAGACAAGGTGGAGTCTATGGCTGCTTTCAAAGTGAGTCCCGATTCACGTCTGCTTGTTGTTGGCTTCATTGACAGTCAAGCCTTGCCGCCCCTAGAACACTCATACTGAAGGCTGTATCTTGGTGTTGCGGCAAATCAGCGCGCTGAATCACGACCTCATCGAGCTCCAACAACTATTGACCTCGCTCCAGGGAGGACTCAAAGCCAAGACCAGCTTCTCCCATATTCAGCGTCTACACAATATGCTTTATGCATATGGGGCGACCGTCATCGAGATTGTGCGACGGAAGGAGTTTGGTCAGTCAGTATGCCCACAGTCATGCATCAGGCATTCACTGATCGTGTGCTCAGCACGCTTCTTCTACCAGCGAGCGCAGAGTATCCTTGAAGTCATGGCCAAGCTCTCGTGAGTTGACGCCTCTACACGTGCTGTGCAACACTGAACATGGAGCAGGGCGAGTGAGCGGAAGCGGAGGCAGCTCTACCGGGGCGACGTACACGGACAACTGCCCTTCGAAACACGAGGAATGGACGACCCCGTCCCCACAATCGACTTCTCTCCCACTGGCCCGCGGGATCTCCCATACTCATTGGAACGACCTGACATAGATGGTGAGGTCGTCGTTGTAGGTCCTTGCTAGGCGTCGCTGAAGGAGAACAGATCTCTTGCACGTACTGGATGACCTCGAGCACTTCGCGGAAGCTTCACAGGACTCTGCTGCGCTGGATTCTGTCCGTGAAGCTCGCTCTGGGCTAGACAAGCTGATAGCTAAGATGGATAGTTTGGAGTCCGGCTTCGATCGCATCGCGGAACGGTCGTGTGAGGCTCTTTGAGTCTATTTCTATGTGAGACTGCAACTGACATGCGTGCATGTGTTGTTCCCAGTGCTGTCAGCTTCTCGTTTGTCGAACCACAGACGGCGTTGTGAGTCGTTGCGCAGCTCGCTTCCCTCCCCTCCGGATTAACATGTCTCTTGACAGCGACGGAGGAGGACATTGATCTGGAAATTCAAGTGCAAGAGTTGCGTGAAGCTCAAGCACAGCGTGAGGTTGCTTTCCAGAACGAGCGGGAGGCACTGGAGCGGGAGTTGGCCGAACTTCGGTCTTCGTTGCAAGCGGAGTCCTCTGCACGCGACCAACTAGAGCGGGACTTGCATTGCGTGAAGGCCCAATTGGAAAGTGAGACAACATCGAGACGTATTCTTGAGGAGCGTCATGCAGAGCTCTCTTCAGACACCAGCAGGGATCGGGACGCACTGTCCAGAGCGCTCGCCGAGGCCACAGAGCAGGCGAAAGCGGCTGAGATAGCGCGACAAGAGTTAGCACAGGTCCGGGCCGAGTTCAAACACGTCAAGGCGATCGAGAAGCAGAACTCAGATAGGCTGAACAAGCTGCTGGAGGAACAGGCATCGTCGCTGCAGAGGCTAGAGGAGGCGCGTGCGCGTGGAGAAGACTTGGAGGCGCAGATCAGGGCAGCTCGCGCAGAGAGCGACGAAGTGAAGCGCTCTCTGGCCGATGCGGCCAGGGAGAAGGACCGGCTTCTGCGTGCACAGGCTAGTGAGCACGACCGCGTCATGCGCGACCACATCGCGGAGGCAGACGGTGACCGGGCCGTGTTGGAGCACCAGTTCTCGGAGCTGAAAGCGGCCTTGGAAGACTCTGAGAGGCAGGTGAAGGATGCACACGCCCAAGCGGAGATGGCCCAAGCGGATGCCGTTGGTTTGCGCGAAGAGCTGCAGCGCGTGGAGCATGCTTTGCGCGATGCGCGGCATGTGGAACATGTCCTCCGCGAAGACTTGAGAGTCGGCATGGTATCCCAGTCGGAATATGAGCAACGGCTCGAGGACAGCAATCGCCTGGTGGCCCAACTTCTTGATGTTGCACTGGCTTTCCGTGAATCTCACATCAAGGCACTCGCCGCTGCTCAGGCGATGGCATCTCACCCAGGCGCGAACAAAGCCTCTGCTCTCACCGACTCTGCCATCAGTCCAGGACGGCACAGTATCCTCAGTCACCTTCATATGGAACCGTCACCGATCGACCCGTCGGACCCTGCAGCCGCACTGGAGGCGTTGCGTGCATTCGACCACGACCACTTCCTAGAAGCCATTAACAAGGCAGGGTCTACCATTCGGAAATGGCAGAAGCAATGTAAGGAGTACCGGGAACGAGCAAAAGGGAAGATATCGTTCAGGAACTTTGCTAAGGGCGACCTCGCGCTGTTTCTACCTACACGAAACTCTGTCTCGAAGCCCTGGGCGGCGTTCAACGGTGAGTAGGGCGCTCACATCTCAGGGAGACCGCACTGATAGCCCGAGGTTTCTCCGTGGGTATGGTCCAGTTTCTTTCCCGCATTATTTCCTTCAGGCTACTGGACACTTGGCTGAACAGCTCAAGACTAGGGAGTGGATCGTCGCGAGGATCACATCGATTACTGAGCGTGTGGTCGATCACAAGGTAAGTGCCTAAGTGGGACGGCGAGACCAAAATCCACTGACGGTCATGATGATCGTAGGATCCGGGCACCAATCCGTATGGTCTCGGCGATGGCGTCAAGTACTACATGCTGGAGGTAGAGGATTGGACCCAGCCAGCCTATCCATCGAAGCGACGAGACTCAGCGAAGAAGGGCTCTGCCGAGACTAAGGAGTCGACGAGCCCACCCCCGCCAAGTCCGCCGATACCTGAAGCTAGTCCCCTCCCTGTACCGGGAGGCCCTCCGGAGAACGAAGTTGAGGACGTGTTCAGCGCCACGCGGCCGCCGAACTCACGGCTGTTTCCCGTCCGTCCTCGTGTAAACTCCTCCCCGACAGCAGGACCGTCTTCTCTTTCCCGTCTGCTCGCACAGGCGCAGCCTCCCGAATACTCGCTGGAGCAAACGGAGAGCCCGCCCGTGGAGCCGAAGCCTCCCGCGGAAGCTAAGGTCCCGTCACCTGTTGCGTCTCCGCAGCCGCCGCCGTCCCCGACCCAGACGGGGTCTGTGCCTCGAAGTTCGATGGGACAACGTCCGTCGTCACTAAGGCCGGGCTCCAGGGCGTCGCGCGCGTCATCCAGGTTCTCGGCGGGCCGGATACCCTTCGGGACAACCTCCTCGGGCGCAAAGGCGGTCGCAACAACCGCAATCTCAGAACAGGCCGCATCGCCCTTGTCCGACCTTTCGGGAACACTCAGCGCTGCCAAACAGGGGTCGAGCTCTTTGACACCGTCTCCGGAGGGGTCACCTACGGAGGGGCTTGCGAGTCTGGCTTCGTATCGCCGACGCACGACGTCGTACCATGTCCCACGTCCCTCAAGTAGCCTTGCAGCCGCAACTACTATGAGCGCTGCGTCGCCGCTTTCAGGCGCGTCTCTTGGCATAACCGCTGGCTCTTCTGCTGGTGCGACCGCGCGCAGCACCCTAGCGAGCCTTGCCAGTAGTTGGGGTTTTGGCAGGAAGAAGCGGTCGTCACTCGCAGAGGAACAACTCACCAGCCCCGAGACCCCTGGCCCAAACCCTATCAGCCCTAGCCATCTCTGGGAGAATGAGTCGACGCAGTTGAGCTCATCACCTCCGAGTATGCCGGGCAATTTGCACCGTTGAAAGGACACATCAGATTTTTACCTGCTCACAGGCTAGGGACTATTGTTTTGCACTTGGATATCGTCCTCTGAAGATGCTGTCTATCGTTGAACGTTCATACTCGTTCCCTGATATATATATAAGTATTGTCGACATTACCATCAGTTGTCGTATTCTTCGCCATGCATACATTAGCCAACAGGACACGCCGATGTTTCGTCTGTTTAATGCCAGATACGGAGTGAGGTGCTAGCGCCACACACGAGCCTACGGATGCAGTGTGTCAACTGACGTCTGGTGACAGACGGCGCAGCCATCACTACCAGGAGCGCATGATCACAAGCTACGTACCAACCAGGGCGCTGGTAACACAAACCGAGGAACGGCGGGTCAGATGCGCGGGGCGGAGCCTTCCCGACGTATATAAGCCCTTGACTCTAACTCACATTGAGACCCTTCCTTGCCGTGCCCGCACCATCACTCGACTAGACATCATTGTCCCTTCAGCAATTATCAGTGACATTAAGGCCGCTCACAAACTCGAAGAGCTTGTCATACCTTGATGACCTGTTTTGCGTCCACAGACGTCGACGGCTTGCTTCTTTCAGATTACAACCATATTCCTACTAGTCGCTCCGGCCCTTGCACGAGCGCACCGTGACATTGAATGGAACATGAGAAAGGAAGGTGCAGTAGCCCCGGCCGAAGGAGGAAAAATCCATCTACCAGCAATGCAAGTGTGGGGCCCCGCAGTATCCCCGCGATTCGAGGCACTCATGGGCAATGTAGGTGTGTGCGTACTGTATGCATTTGGAACCTGGTAGCAGCGGTACGCATCCGGTGCGAGCCCGCCCATTCCTCACTGACACAGTAGCTACCTCGCTGTGGTCAAACGTACGGATTTAGCTGAGACGGTGAGTACCTGCGACACAAGTAGGGCTGGATGGGTTGCGACGTGAGACAGCAGGCCCATACATGCTGCTTGGCCACACTGCCTGCCAGACACCCGCCGGCCACGAACTCTGGAGACTGAGAGTGCTAGCGGTAGCATGGCTGGCTGACAGTTCCAGCGCGCCAAATGGACATGCCAGCTCGTGACGATTGCCGCTACAAATGTTCACCCTCTACGCCCCGACGGCGGCGCCCGTCGTGGATTTGAATGTGCTCACCATCATGCATGGTTCCAATGAATTCCTTGTATAGTTTGCGATTCCAGGTCTTGCGGACAATAGAGCATGAGGCTCGAACCCCGGTCCGGTCTGGCAAGCGTCTGGCGCGACCGCGACGTCCGTCGAAGAGGATCTACCAGCGAGCAATGGCGACAGGTGAGACAGCTCTCCAGTAATGCAGCCACACTGGGTGGAGCGTCCAACGTTGATCGCTGACTTCGGTGCCTAGCTTCATAACCCTTGGAACCTCGAGCCCAACTTAGATCTCAATGAAAGTATCACCGCGCTTTTGTAAGCGGGCCAATGGGCTCATCCGGATCGTACAGAAGCCGACGAGCTGCGGGAAATCTACGCGAGGTGGCTTCTTGACGCAGGGGATCCGTCGGGGAAACCACGCGTCAGGTCTTCCGGTGTGACCAACAACCACCGGAACGCACGCAAGGGCCATACAGTCCAGTGCGTCTGACAGGCCTATACAGAAGACTATAAAGCCTACCCACGCTCGTTTTCGCCCATCGTTCTTTAACATCTCTACTTTTCTACGCTTTACGACCTCACGCACAACGTCATGGCAGGCGGAGCAGTAGTCTCGGTAGGTGGCAATGCACACATCGCTCACCTGGTGGACCCGAACAGGACGTGGTACAATAACCGGCGGTACGTAGGCTGCTTCGTCGACACGAGTAGCTCAGCGCGCTAATGCGTTGGTCCGGTATTTCAGCCTTATCTTCCTCCACTTCTGGATTCTGCTTCTGTGAGCTGGCACGGACTCTCTACAAGGCGATAAATCTAACCTAGGGCGTGCTCGCAATAGTTTGATCACTTCCTCAACCAATGGATTCGACAACAGTCTCATGAACAGTTTCCAGTCAATGCCACAATGGGAGAACTACTTTGGTACGCCCACCGGAGGCAAACTTGGCATCCTGAACGCTATTCAGGTGAGCTCAAAATTGACTCTCTGACCCTCTAATAGAGTGTGCATTGAATGTCTCTGCTTAGAACATCGGCTCGTTGGCCGGCTACCCTTTTGCTCCGTACTTGTCGGATGGCTTGGGACGACGAACGGCCATCTGGATCGGTGCGACCATCATGTTAGTGGGAGTTGGCGTTCAGACAGCCTCGTACAACCTCAGCATGTTCATCGGAGCAAGGTATTTATGTCTCTGGCAGTACGCTATAGCCTGCTTAACGGATGCCAGGTTCTGCATCGGCTTCGGTCTGACATTCGCAGCAAACGCGGCGCCAATGCTTGTGACTGAGATAGCCTATCCGACATACCGCGCCCCTCTCACATCACTCTACAACTCCCTTTGGTATTCGGGGAACATCATGTGCGTCTTCAACCAGGGTCTTATTCAAAGCTTGGGTTGACTCAACCTCTCAGTGCCTCTTGGGTCTCGTACGGCACAGAGCGAGTTCCGGACACATGGTCATGGCGAGTCCCATCGCTTCTGCAAGGGCTGCCGTCGGCATTCCAGTTCTTCCTAGTCCTCCTCGCCCCAGAGAGTCCGCGTTGGCTCGTCTCCAAGGGGAAAGAGGATCGGGCTCTGAAGACGTTGGCATACTACCACGCAGACGGGAACGAGCAAGACCCTCTTGTTCAGTACGAGTTCGAGGAGATCAAAGCAGCGATTGCCCTTGACCGCGAGAGTACGCATGCGTTGATGCACTGTGACACGCCTTTTCCTCATGTATTCGTCAGATGCTGCAAATATTGGCTGGCGATCTCTTGTCAAGACCCCTGGAAATCGGAAGCGGATGCTCCTCATCGTCGCTATCGCGTGGTTCTCTCAATGGTCCGGAAACGGACTCGTGTCGTTCTATCTCAACAAGGTATTCGACACAATCGGCATCACGGACGCTACCACCCAGCTCCTCATCACCGGGTACGCCAAATATATACCATCTGGGTGTTGAATCACCTGACGATCGATATCTTCTCTTAGCATCCTCGCTATATGGAACCTCTGCTGGGCCGTATTTGCCTCGTTCCTTGTCGATATTGCAGGGAGGCGGACCCTTTTCCTTGTTTCGTGCAGTGGCATGGTCCTGTTCTTTACCGGCCAAACCATCTGTTCCGCGGAGTATGCGCTTCACGGTAGCGCCGCTGCTGGACACGCGGTCATCGCCTTCATCTTCCTCTTCTATGCGGCCTATGAGTATGTCTTCTTGACACCTTCCATGACTGCTTACTGATGCGCCCTCAGCATCGCCTTCACACCGCTCATCGTGTCTTATACGGTCGAGATTCTACCGTTCTCGATCCGTGCGAAAGGCTTCAACGTCTTCAACTTCGTCGTGTCCTTGGCGCTCATTTTCAATCAATACGTCAACCCTATCGCACTGCAGAACATTGCCTGGAAGTACTACGTACGTAACAGCTCCCTGCTTTGGCGTATGACTCTCACCCTATCGTCACAACAGATCTTCTATTGTTGCTGGCTTTTCTTCCAGCTCGTGTTCTGCTACCTCTTTATCGTCGAGACGAAGAACCGGACACTCGAAGAGACCGCAGCATTGTTCGACGGCGAGGACCTCAGCGCACGGGTGATAGAGGGCGGTGCAGTGGACGCGGACGAGGTACGGCACGATGAACACGAGGACGTCCCCAAGGTCTCAGCCCTATCCGAGCGCCCTGCATTCGCTCACGACAGCAGCTCTTCCTCGGATGAGAAGGCTTCAGCCTAGGTGCGCTTCGTCTCGCACCAAGCATGGGTGCGTCGAAGGCAGTTATAATTCGGATGTAATGATAGCACTTCAATGGACGACCTCAGTGTGTATTCTTGACTTCTCCACGGTATATGGGAAGATTATCAACCCACTAATTACACTATATCGTTAATGCATTCGCTCGTACAATGCCCTCACCACCGATTCCATCACACTCCCGAGGACCGCAACACGGCGCGGTAGCACGCTTGTGGATCCGGTGTATTCTTCATCATGCGCGCACTGCTCGTCAGGTTGTCATGTTTCAAACGATCGTCTTGCAGACGCATAACAACGGTGGTCTACATCGGTCTACAATCAGTGTGACGGCTTCCGAGAATGGATCGACTGAAACAACTTACGCCCTCTGCCTTCGCTGGGGCTATAACTCTCACCTAGCGGTCCTAGCATGCAGCCTGCTACACATGTGCTGCCCCATTGTCACGTTGAGTCAGTCATATGAATTGGGTCCGCCCTGAGACTAAAAGTTTTCCAAAGTACTGATGACCGGTGGCTGCTGGACGTAGTACGGATTTCGGCCCGGGCATTCCCGAATCTGTCGCAGGTAGACACTTGGCCCGCATCCTCACAACCACATAGGACCTCGTTGCCCTCAGGCTCAATGTTGTACATTTCTTACCTGGACACTCGACAAACCAACAGCTGCTTTCCGGCGGAACTTGAACGAGCAACGGCGGCAACGCTCACCACCAGGAGCACGAGGAGGGCGCTGAGCAGCCCAGGATGATGGTACCCAATATCAACTGCACCATCGGCGGGACCGCCAGATATAGTATATCTCCTCATAAAGAGTGAGCAAATCACTATGCTCACTCTTTGCAGCGCTGAATGACACTGTCAAAGGTGGTGTAATGTGGAACGCTTCTGCACTTTCAAATGTCTATGAGCATCACTGGGGCCCACACTTGATCCAACCAATCCCTGTCACACTGTTGATGCCTCAACACCGAACTGCAGTGCTCGCTGAAACCGGCGCAATCCCTGTCGTAAAAATTGGGCACTGTCTATTGTGCGTAGAGTCTGCGTCGCCAGCACGTCAGGTCTCACATGACCCGTACAGTATATATAGGCTAGGTCAAAGCTGTGTCCTCCGGGAACAATCTTCAAGGGTATAACCCAAGGCTGCCAAACATCACGGGTGATATATCCTCGCACACCCAGAGACCACATCACCTATAGCATGTTGTACCAGTAACGTAGGATAGCCCACATTATGTCAAGGTGGGTTTCGGCACCATGTATCTCGATCTTTCTCTATTCTCACAAGATCACTCAGCGGCAACATGTATGGCGTCCGTGGCTCAGTTACATTGTCTCAGGTTGACATTGATTAGATCTGCTCATGATGACCTGGTCAGCTTAGTGTTAGGCAGTACGACTATGTTGTGAGCACTGAAACCGCTCAATCAGGAGTGATTGTGCGTGATTGAGTCTGTTTCCATGACCTATTGATATGACCGAAGGATAGTGATTTGCAGTGACGTCTCTAGACCTCGGACAATACATTGCTGAGGGTATGTGTCCGATACGACCGTGTTCAGTAGGTGGTGCGCCCTGATAAGTCTTCATCATCGTTGCGATTGGTTACAATTGTCGCCCGCCGTTGTCTCTCACTGACCAAGGCCTTTCTACACACTGAAGCCCATGACGCATATACAGACTCAAGAATTACCTGCTCTATACGAAATTCAGTTCTCGCTGTACCCGGCTCCGACGCTATGCTGCTTTCTCTCACCGCCCTCCGCAGCTACGAGAGGCGATATTCGGGGGCTGCCCACAGTGGGGTTCTGTACACATTGTGGTTCCTGGCGTCTACTAATGACAGCGATCTTCCCTCCGCCCTCTGAGCCTAGGTGTCGCCATTCATTGTTCGGTCATGGGAAGGAAACGTGCCACAGCGGCGAATACGGTCTCCGTCCGGCCGTGAGATAAGACGATGCATCTTCTCGCTCGGACCGCCACGTTGCTTGTATCCGCCTGCTTGGCTGGTGTAATCCCTGCTCACCGAATGCTCCTGCCTACGACCTCGTCTCGAATCCTCTTGTGATTGATATTTGTATGAAACTACAAGGTTCCTCTTCTCCTCGGGCTCATCTCCTGTTCTGGGGCTTGTGCGGTGCCGATGTCCCTCAGTGCTGCCAGCATCCTTTCAGAAGAGTAAGTAACAACTGTGTTGTAGATTATCAAATTTCCGTCTTATCCTCCCCTACGTCAGCGTACTCCTCAATTATCTTGTTCTCTCTGCACAAGGTATGCATTATAGTCATGGAGTTCGCCTCGAGAATCTATCTCACCAACCCATGCAAGCTCTTTGCTGTTATGATTATTGCCTCACGTTTGCGAGCGAGGTCAAGCTTGTGTGGTCAAGAAGGTTTTCTCTTCCCGCTGCCCTCTTCTATGCATTTCGCTATCCAGCAGTGTTGAACACGCTGTTCATAACTTTGGGGTACTTTCCCTGGAGAAGTTGGCAAAGCGATCACGTACGTTCCCCGCCTCAATGTACTTCATTCATTGATGATGCATGCCTGTAGGGGTAAGGACTCACCAGGCAACAAGGAGTAGTTGATATGCTGACCTTTGTCGACAAGCTGCGTGATCATTATTCGCTTCGAGATGGCAGGCGATATATTGATTCTTACCAGTTCCACGCGTAAGTCGAGCTTTGTGGCATTGACTGTGTCCAGCCGATAGCTGACCACCCGCAGTATTCACGGCCATGCGTGTATATGCCCTCTTTCACAAGAGTGTCTACCTGTTCGGCATGACTCTCGCTCTAGGGCTCATCAACCCAATTATATCGACCGTGAGTGGTATGCCATCATGCTCGGGTCTCCGTACAGTTCTGAACACACTCCTAGTATGCATTCATTCGATCCACGCCATACCTTCTTGAAATCACGTCGTCTTACTCGGTCTGCTACATTGAGACGCCGAATGTGACCAACCTGTACGTCCATAAGCCCGTAGGCACACGAACTGAGACAGCTAGCAGAAGCTGACCAGACGTCTCTTGCTGCAGTTGTGAGCATGAGATGCTGCCTAAACTGAACAAGGGGTGGTACTGATGCGTTCAACAGGGATGATGGGTGCACGCGGAGCATCCATCGTCTTCGACGGCTTCGTACTTGGATTGACGTGGAGGGGCACACGCCGCGTGACAGCGCTCGGGGGCTCGCATAGGGTCCTCATGAGGGACAGTGCGTGCTTCACTCGGAGTTATGATCGCAGTGCACTGATTGACTGATTTTGTGCCAATTGTTCATCATGACCTGAAACGCGACGCTGACGGATCTCAGCCGCCGTGTACTTTGGGTGCGTGATAAAATGGCTAGCAATGTGCAGTGCGGCGCTGACAGTTGGCTGCCTCACGCAGGTTCTTGTTCGTGCTCAACGTTATCGCAATAGCTATCGCTGCGGTCCACTTGACGGTTCGCTTTACCTTTGCCTGACACAAGTAAACCGAGACTGATCTGTGCTCACAGTTCCTTGTCGTTGTAAACACATGGACCGCTATGTAAGTCTCACCCATCGTCGTATGTCGACTTGCTCACTTGAATTGCAGCCTCACATCCGTCCTCCTCTCGCGTCTCATGCTCGATCTCCGCGCGGCCATCACCGGTCTGCTGCCTACGCCTTCAACTAGCAGCAGCTCACAGAGCTGGGGCCGGACAACGAGCAGTCTCGCACGGACCCTCGCCACGCTCATCTTCAGTGGCCAACGGCCCCATGATGAAGTCGCTATCGAGCTCGTCAGCATGGGTACCAGCGCTCCAAGCGATCAGGACACCACCGCAGAGCGGCAGATGGAAGAAGACTGCTGGGTGCCGCCTATCGGTGGCGAAGATGACATTGTGATGGAATTGAGGGACATGCGTCCAAACCTGCCGGGTCGACTGCCCAATTCTTGAACATCGCTGATTTCTTGCCCGAAGGACAGACTTGCGCCGGAGGTTTGTACAGTGCGAGCCTGCGTCTGCGGCACATCCTCGGCTGCCACGCACATCTGATCATGGCATACAATGCAGTGGAGGCGGCTCGGACAGAAGCTCGACCAGTGAGGCTACTTTGGTGAGCCCTTCCCTTGCAGAGACACTGTGCACATGTTGGGACAGAATCGAGGGCATTCAATGATACCGGAGTACGGCGAAGGTCCGTGGAGGACCACGGCTCGGATGCCGGAGACAGGCGCATCGCCAGTAGTGCCAAGTACAACTGTCATACTGTGGTTAGCAATACATTGGGCCAAACAAGCAGCAAACGTCCGTGGGTAGAGGCCCAACGCAATAACGGTTATAAGCCAAGAAGACGAGACGGAGTACGTCGTCGAAAAAAGGTGAGAGGGTAGTGTGTGCAACGTGACAATAACTTCTTCTGGTATGTCCTCCAGCGTGACGGTATACGAATAGAGAAAAGTGTGCAATGCCAACGAGAATGCGAAGGTGAAGGTACGAGGCGATTAGGATATCGGCATGAAGAAGGGCAGTTTCAATACAATACTTGACAAACGCCCCAAAAGGACGCGCTCATGCTCACAAACCTGAGCGCACATCATGCGCGTGTGGTCTCACCAGGCGGCGGCGACTCGTCGTCATGAGCAGGCGGAGGCGGGCCGCTCTTCAGATTGGTATACGCCGGCGGCAGCTCAACCGTCTCCGGCTCCTGCTCTTGCTCGTCCTCAGGCGGGGGACCCGCATCCTCATGCTGTACGATATTGACAGGCCTCAAGCTCGGCGGCGCCGCGGTCTTGCCCGTGCGTCCTGTCGACGCCGCACTGGGCGTGCCGGGGCGGGCCGCCGCGCCCAAGAAGCCCGCGGACGAGCGACGCTCCGACATCGGGTGTTCGGACGGCGCGCTGGTCGCGGACGGCTCCGGGAGGACGAACGGCTCGGGCTCGTAGTAGCGCGGGAGCTGCTCGCCGCCGCCCTCCTCAGAGGGGCCCTGCAGGAGATCGACTGGAAGCACCTTGGGGTGCGCACGGCGCCGGCGCCACATGTACAGGCCGACGAGTGCCAGCGCGGCGAGGAAGCCGCATACGCCGCCTATGACGCCGCCTGCGATTGCGCCGACGTTACTGTGGCTACTTAGAGGGCAGAACACGTGAGCGTTGCGGAGAGGAGAGTACGAAGGGCTCGAACTCACCCGCTGGACGTGCTGCCATCGTCCGTGCCGGCACCATTTGTGCTCGTTGGGTAGCTCCCCCCTGCGGGGCTACCTGGCGTTGAACTCGGTGAGTTCGAAGTGAGGCAGTCTTGAGTAGACCCCTGCGAAACAATGTAGAGGCCACTACCCGCCGTTCCGGGACCGCGGTCGTCGCCGCCTGTGATGATCACTGTCGTGCCAATGCGGAGAGATGGTGTCCACGTAAATCCATAGCCCTGCTCGGGTACTGTTGAGAAGTTAGACTCAGGAATGGAGAACGACTGTCCGCCGGGGATGATGCCTTGGAAGGTAGGCGTGCTGTTGCAAAGTAAGGAAGGTTGAGCGACAGGTGAGGTGACTGTATGCGCGAGACTACTCACCCCTGCACCTGAGATGGGTCCCACCATATCCGCGTTGGCGAACACTCTACGACCTGATTTGAAGGTACGATGCTGAATGAAAAGTCGGGCTTGACCTGCGTGGTCGGGTCGTAGCAGCTCGAGTCGCTGCTGCTCTGTACGGTTGCGGCGACGCTCGTGCCGCCGGATCCAAAGCCCGAGCTGTCGCTTACCTAAAATGTGTAGTTGTGAGCAGTCTGGCCCATAACGGCGGCAAAACAAATGTCAAATCAGTGGAGGTCAGTCCTTGCACAGGAGCAGGCGATTCATTGGGGCGTTTAAGCTCTATGTATGCGCTTGAGGGAGGACCGCGCAAGCAAATAGGCATAATGGAAGAGGCAATTGTCTGCAGTGGCTGAGCAACGCAACGTACAGACCGACAAGGCCGCGGTGATTCCGAAACAGAGTGAAGTACAACAACAGTACCCGCACCTGCACACGGTCCCTCAGCATCTGTCACGAACCCGTTTTCAACATCATGCTTGCCTGGGAAAGGCCCCTAGTTCAACCGCACATATTTGAGGGTGGAGATGTAGAATAAAAAGAAACGCCAGAAAAACATGCACAGGGCCATGACTTCTGGGTTGCCGTCTGGCAGTAAAACTGGGACTCGCTGACACTCGTGGGATGTGAACCGAAAGTGTTTGTTTCTCACCCACGAAGGACACACCACAGACGCATATATGCGCGAATGGTTGTATACGCGTCCGACGCGATACTGTGAAGGGCTTGCCGTTCGGAATGCACAGCAGGCCCCACTTGGACGTGCCGCAGCAGCGACAGTCGGCAATGCGGCACCTAAATTACTGCACACCCTTGCCGCAGTACCACATATCTTGTCTTGAACACTCGTGGTATCCGCATCTGCTCGTCCGACGAGTCCATGTCCCATCGCAGCACCAACCCAGCCGCCCTCGGTCCCGCGATCGGCGACCGAGCCCATCTCGTGTGCGCGAGCATGAAAGACAAACGGAGCGGCACTCACCACAGCCACAAACTGCGAGTCGGCTGGATAATGCAGAGGGAACGTCACGGAGGTCCCGTTGAACTGGGTGCTGAATATCCTCCGGACCTCAGTGTTATTTGGCAGAGGCGACGGGCCAAAGGGGATGACGAGGACCGAGTATGGCGCCTGTCCGGAGCCGGTGAGGGATAGCGTCAGGTTCTGGCACTGCTGGGGCGTGCTGGTGAACTGCCAGGAATACGCGGACGCCGTCGAGCGGAGGAGGCCCGCGGACGCCACAGCGGCGTAGAGCGCCAGAGCGCGTGCCATGGAGAAGAAACGTCACTCGCCTACGCGAGGTCGGATGTGGTAGTCGGCGCTGGTGGGTGGGTGGATATCGAGATTGAGGGGAGGGGGAGGGAGAAGGGGAGGGCAGTGGGGGAGGTTGGGCGGAGGCTGGTGAGGAAGCGGACAGTCAGGCAAGTGAGCTGATGCGAGGCGGGGTTGCTCGGCAGCGGGCAACGGGCTGGGTGGCTGAGACTGGGGCCCATGTGCGGGATGCACTCAGTTTCGTCACCGGAGCCACCACGATCCCTCTCGCTCCTGCTCCACATGTTGTCTTCTCTCTCCCACCCCTCCTCATCTAACCTCACATGCTCTCTCTCACAGCACCGGCCTATTGTCGTGCTGAAAGCTCGTTACGTGGTTGCAAGCCCCCAACGATTCAATATCGGGCAGAATGTCTTGGGCCCAGTCCGAGCACGGCTTCAGAACACCGGTCAATTGTGATGGTCGCGAGCATGGCCGAGGCTATACCCGCGCGTTACGTGCTACCGAGTTCTAACTTCGGTCAGTCAGCGAACTACATGTTGGGATCGAAGACCTGCGAACCTACTCAGTTACGTCTGGGACACCTGCTGGAGCCTGTGGAAACGCCGGTGTGGTGCTGGCTCCGACCTCTTTCGACTGCGCGGGCGAGGTGTTCGACTGTCAACGGGGACTGCAAAGCTAAGATTGGTCCAAGGCCAGCGGTTGCCTTCACGTACTTGCTACGCTCATTTGACGATAATCCAGCTGGTCAGACTGGAGTAGACGCATCGCAGAGGTTCTCAGGGACATGGCACTCCGGGAGAGTGCTCAGTCTGAAGACAATTTTGAGTTCTGGAGAATCTTCGGTGCCCACCCCGCCAGCGCGTGCTGCCTCCTGCCAGCCAGGCAGGTTTGCCGCTCTTTCACTCGGTCCCTCGGGGCGTTCAAGACGAGGAATATCACACTCTAGCTACATGTTTATATGTATGACAATTCTCATTGCCTCATCCCGATGCCATTCGGATGACTGATCGAGGTATGCCCTCCAATCTCTACTTGGGTATATAGTGATATAGAGGTAAGTACTCGAGCCCCGCCGCACTTTCCGTTCGCTGTGGAACAGAAGCTGTGCACTCAATCAACTTCTGAAATTCAGATTGATTGCACAGCTGTGCTATCAAACCAGTTCTTCCACCGGATGCGAAGACGAGTGTGCACAGTGGATATGTTCAAAGAATCTCCATTGCCATGGCTCGCGGAGTATAGACACTTGGACGCGTATACGCAGTGATATCACTCTGGAACAAACCAGTTCTCGGTGCATCGTCTATTATTGAGTTGGCAATACATGGGTCAAACAGGCGGCAAATGTCCGCTGTAGAGCCCGAACGTAATATCACTTTCACGCTGCAAAGGACAGGGTGTGGATCGGAAAGGACAGTCAAGACGTAGCGTGTACGGCGGGACGGTGCTCTTATATGGTATGTCCTGTGGTGCGACCGTGTGCGAATGAAGGAAAGGTGTCCCAGAGTAGAGACAAAGCGAGAGGGACGGGACGGGGCGACTAGGACGCGGGCATCAAGGATAGTAGGAGAATACATAACTTCACACCAAGCACCATGAAGGGGTGCACTCATACTCACGAACGCGAGTGCGCGTCATGCGCGTGCCGTTTTCCCCTGCGGTAGAGATGGCCCCGACGGTTCATCTTCGTCGGCGCGCGACACGCGGCTTCCCTTCAGGTTGGCATATGCTGGCGGCAGCTCAACCATCTCCGGCTCCTCTCCTTGCTCATCCTCAGGCGGAGGACCTGCATCCTCATGCTGCACGATATTGACAGGCCTCAAGCTCGGCAGCGCCGCGCTCTTGCCCGTGCGTCCTGTCGACGCAGCACTGGGCGTGCCCGAGCGGTGCGCTGCGTCCAGAAAGTCCGCAGATGAGCGACGCTCAGACATAGGGCGGTCAGACGGGACGCCCATCGTAGACGATACCGGGAGGATGTACGGCTCCGGCTCACAGTAGAGCGGGAGTCGCTCGCCGCCGTTCTCGTCGGAGGGGCTTTGCAGGAGGTCGACTGGGCGCCCCTTCGCGTGGGCCCGGCGCCGGCGCCATGAGTACATGCCCATGAGCGCAAGCACAGCGAAGAGGCCGCACACGCCGCCGGCCACGCCGCCAGCGATGGCGCCGACGTTGCTGTGGCCGCTACTGCGAGGGTGGGTCACGTGAGTGCTATCAAGTGAGGATAGAGGCGAGGGAGCTCACCCGCTGGATGTGCTGCCAGTGCTGCCGCCGCCATCGCCAGTGCCCACGATGATCGTGCCGGTCGGGTAGCTCCCCCCGGCAGGGCTACCTGGCGTCGAGCTCGGTGAGTTTGAGGTGAGACAGTCCTGGTTAGGCCCCTGTGCGACGTTGTAGTCTGCGCTTCCCGCCGTTCCCGGGCCCCGGTTGTCGCCGCCCGTGATGATGATGGACGTCCCGACGCGTATGGATGGTGTCCAACTGAAGCCGTAGCCCTGCGCGGGTAACGTCGAGAGATTGGAGGCCGGGATGTCGAACGACTGCCCGCCAGGGATGATGCCCTGGAAGGAGGGCGTGCTATCGGGCAGGGCGGACGGGAAGGTGAGTTGAGCAAAGCGAGATGCGGATGTGGGGGTTACGTACGTACCCCTGTGCCTCTGATTCGGTCCACCAGATCCGCGTCGGCGAGCACTCAGCGATATTCGAGGGGCTGATACTGAATGTGAAGTCGGGACTGATTTCTGTGGTCGGGTCGAAGCAGCTCGAGTCGCTACTGCTCTGCACGGTTGATACACCACTGGTACCACCTGAACCGAAGCCAGAGCTATCACTGACCTGTGAGAAGCGCTCGTGAGCGATTTGGTCTGGAAGCCGATAACAGGTAGACAGGAGGAGAGTCCTTGGATAGTGCACACCGGAGGAAGTGAGAGCGGTGCAACATCTTCCGGAGAACGTCCAAGAGTGTGCGACTATGAAGTACCCTTGAGGTGCAACACATGCCATTCTATGCGTAGGAAGTGCCGCTTCCTGGTGTGCACATGAACGATCTGTCCAGGACCGTGGAGGGTGGCTGCTCGTTTCGTACAGCAAGAATTCCACTAATCGGGGATACGAGGGCAGCGAGTTCTGAGGCTACATTTCACAGCAGAGAGTAGCTGCATGGATCCACTCGTTCTTCTGTATCTCGCGGTGCCAAGTTTCGCTATCCTCAGTGCGACTATAGAGGTCCGAGCCACGCACATGCGCGCATACGGAGACAAGAGAGCACGCTCACCACAACAACGAACTGCGAGTCCGCCGGATAATCAAACGGAATCGAGACCGACGTCCCGTTGAACTGCGTGCTGAATGCCTTTCGGACCTCGATGTTGTCTGGCAGGGGTGTGGGACCAAAGGGGACAATGAATACCGAGTACGGTGCCTGTCCAGAGCCGGTGAGGGATAGCGTCAGGTTTTGGCATTGTTGAGGTGCACTGGTGAACTGCCAGGAGTACGCAGACGCAGTCGAGCGGAGAAGGCCTGCGCACGCCACAGCAGCGTAGAGTACCAGAGCGCGTGCCATGGGAGGAGAAATGTCGCCTACGCGAGTTGAGAGGTAGTGTCAAGGTCGAGGGGGATGGGGGATGGGAACATACGGGAGGAACGCGCGAAGGCTGGCCAGCAGGCATGTAAGCAGCCTCGAGATAGTCGCTCGAATGTGTTGATGATGAGATGGGTTGCTCGACAGCGGGCGGCGCGCTGTGTCAATAGGTGATCGAGGCTGGGGCTCTCAGCAAGGCGCACTCGATACCGTCGGTGCCGCAGGAGAGCTCCCGCGCCGCGTTGCTTCTGTCGTTCCACCCACCCTCTCCTGCTCGCAAGTGGCCTTGCATGCTTGCATTGCCGTCTCGGGATACTCCAATCTCTTACCTTGTTGCATGTCTCTCCTCTCGAGCAGATGCAAGCCTGCGAACGATCATCCGGGGTAGATGTTAGATCTCGAGTCTGGTCCGAGCCACTGCTGGTACGGCATCGAAGTACCGGTCGACTGTGATGGTCGCGATTATGCCGTGCCAGCTACACTCGCATATCACGCGCATCTATCGAGTCTTGGACATGGGTCAGTCAAACAAGACGCTGAATTTGGCCACTTGCGAATGCACTGCCCCACTGGCGCCGGTGTCTAGTGGCGACGTTGGTGTATGTTGAAATCGACGGGTCTGATGCATGCGAATACGTACACCTGTCATAGCTCAGTGAAAAATCTCGAGTGCTGCGCCAGGTCTGCTAGTATTTTCGACGCCAATAAATGAGAACGTTGAGTACATGTCATGAGTGAGTGTGGCGACTCAGCGTGGGAACGCGATCTATTCTCGATGACCGCCAGCGCGCGCTGCCTCCAGTCTCGGACAGGACTTTCACGTACACAGGACGCCTGTGCCACATACACGAACCCCTTTCATGCAAGCTGCATATACACGCATGTCGCCCTCTCCCAGTTCTATCATTCCTCCCTCCGTAATGTGGGGAAGACTGAGAGTGTGGACTTTAGGTCCCACTTTGACTGCAGCTGGGCTATGCCGAGGCACGCTTCAGACGTACTCGATCCGTAACCCTTCTTCTCATCTGTGCAGGGAGAAAGCTGAGCTCGTGCAAGAACGCCTGCCCAACGACCATCACACCCAGGCGCGGAGACCATAGCTAACATGGGCGTCAGAGCGAGTGAGTTTCAGCTGCATTCTGAATGTTCATGGCGTTGAGTTGACAGAGATAGGACGCTGTACAGATTCATTCCATATCGCTGCTCAGTCTGCCTATTTCTAGATATCAGTTGTGCATCTGGTACTCTGTACTGCAACGATAGGTCAGCCAAGGCGCATATATGCAGAGCAAGAGACCTCAACTCTCCCTCGCCTGCGCATACGAAGCGATATATGCGTGGCAACGGCTACTCAAGATATGTTCGGCGACACGAACGACAGCGCCGCGCAGCTCGTCGTGCCGCGGGAGAGGTTCAAGTTCGAACCCGGCACGAGGCTTTATGCGGCTCGCCCCCGACACGATCGCGTACTGCTCCATGTCGCACAGGTGCGTGGCACTCCCGTCCCTAAGCCAATCTGTGTGTATTCACGCCGCGTACTACGCTGGACCCATTCTACAGCGCATCCCTCTCGACCGGGGTATATGTGCTACAACACCCTGTACGGCGTGCGGTTCATCTCTGCAGAGCACTACCAGGATTCCACCGAGTATAGGCCCGTGGGCCTTGCTGGGCCTGGCGTGGGTGCTTTGTTGGACGGTCGTTGAGGAGCCCCCATCAGACTTGGATGCATGGGCATCCTAAGCCGATTCAACCCTCCTGATCGCTGCATAACATAGGTCACTAGATCTGCCTGGTCGGCGTCAGTCACGCGCAGAGCACTCGTTTCCTTGTGAGCACAACAGCCATGCCGCTTGCCTTGTCTGCCACTATGAATCCCCGTGTCAGGGCGGCTGGTTGAGTGGCGCGGGTTCAGTTCGGACCCTGAGCAGCGCCTGTCAGACGCGTCTGTGGCTGGGGCAAGCGCGTCTGTGGCCGGGGTCGCGCGTGTGGCTGGCATCGCGCCTGTGGCTGGGTGCACCGCGATAAGCACGCGACGGGCACAGATCGCAATCAAAACAGCATACGCGTATCATAATCAAGGCCCCCTAGATACAGCCCGAGGCTGCTCTACGCGCACCACGACGGGCCCGAGGCCAGACACGCACACCACAACAAAATTTCCGAAACGACGCATGACGTCAGGCCCGAGTCGCGCACGCGTCCAGGCCGGATGCGAAGACGAGATGGCCCGCGCGCGGATGCGGCGTCTCGAAGCGGCGCAAAATACAGATATGGTGCCCGGTGGATCCTTGTGTCGGCGCAGGCACCGGCGGACGGGCCAGGGCCAGGCCCTCTCGAGGTGCGCACGGAGCACCGGCGATGCGCGTCGTCGCGTCGCGATCGGCGGACCCTGCGAAGCGCGGGATCGGCGGGGCGCGTGTGCAGAAGGGTGTCGCGCGTCGTGTCGACGAGGTCTGCTCTGCGGCGCAACCCACGCCAGCGATCGCCGCGCACGAACAGACGGCCGCCATTGCTGACAATGCTCACATGTGCGCGCGTCATCGTGCGCTGTAATGCACGCATACGTTCGGACCGGGCGCGCCTGACGGCTGGACGGAGATCGTTCGTCCGCGCCGCCCCGCCGGCGCATCGATGCTACTATCTGCATCACGCCCCAGGATGCGGCGTGCGCAGGTCGATGATAGCGCAGCGCAGCGGGCGACGCCATTGGCCGCTCCGCGCGCTCTCCGAGCTGCGTGCGCGCTGGGCATCGGTCGGTCGCAGGGCACTGGCGTGCGACGCGCCCCGTGAGCCGGGCGATCCCAGCGCGGTGTCCCGCCGCCAGCCCGTCGGGCGGGGAGGGGGGCCAACGTGACGAGGGAGTGTACGCCTGTGGGACCCTACCCCGCACTGCGAACCGCGTCGCCCCGCATGCGCGAAGCGTCAGCGCGTCAGCAGACCCGCGTCTCGAGGACAGGCGTCTCTGCGCGCGCGCGGAGGCGCGACGGAAAGGGGGCGAGGGAGCCCGCGGGGCGGCGCGGCGACAGGAGGCACTCGCGGCCAGCAGCTGCGAAGCTGTGGCAATTGCGAATTGTGCTGGGGGGATGGTGGGAGGCCGGGTGCGCGATTGGGCAGTCGGGTGCGCGCACCGATCGATATGGGGGCGTGTGACGGCCGTGAGGCATTTTTGGAGGGTTAATGCCTCATCCTCGATGCGCCGTTCTGGCAGAGAGATGCGCTCGCAGTGGCAGCCGAGGCAGCGGCGGACAGGTGCCCTCGCAGCAGGACGCGCATCGAGGGGCCGCGAGGCGTGCAGCGACGGCGAGCGCGGGAGAAGGACGTGCATCGCGAAGGGCGAAGAGAGAGGGATGCGTTCGGAAGCATCCTCGAGATGACGGAGATGCCTATCACGCTGGCGTGCCTGGGACAGACGCAGGAATGCTGCCCGCTCTATGGGGCAACCGGGCTGCCCCGCGACGCCAGGGGCAGCAGACTAGAAGACGCACCAGCGCAGGCGACATTCCGAATGCAGGCCACCTGAGCACGGTGCGACGACCAGCGAGTAGGCGAGAGATGGGGACCTGCGGATGCACGTGTTTTTCCCAAAATGGGCCAGAAGTGGCTGGGCTGTGGCGTTGGCGTCGGGTCGTGGCTGGATCGGTCTCGCACCGCGCTGGCTGATGGCTGCATCCGCCGCCCCCGCCGCGGTATCTGGTTAGCCTGCCGCGCAGACGGGCAGAGGCCAGGCGGGGCGGCGGGCGGGTTGACGATGCATACAAAAAGCGGCCATAAGGGGAAGATCAGCCTGCATCAGGCAGGTCTCCGCCCCCAGAGGACAGCGAACGCACAGGCCGCATCCTCGCGCGTGGACGCCCCGCTCCAGACCGCTCCAAGACCAGGCTGCGCCCGCTCGCCATGCTCCGTACCGCTACGAGGCGGGTCTTGTGCCCTCGCCTCCCCCCTAGATGCGCGCTCCCTCCGCGCTCCCCCAGGCCAGGCCCCCCCTCCCTCTCCGTCCCCATCGGTTTGCCCTCCTCTCCTCGCACCCTTTCCTCCTCCTCGGCCCGAGCCGACGCTGCCACGCCCTCCACTATATATACCGCCTCTGCTTCCTCCCCCCTTCTCCATCACGAACACCTGCTTCGCCTACGTGCACCTCCCACCACACCCACCACACCCACCACCCGTTCTCACTCGACGTCGGCCCCCATGACCTCGCCGCAGTTCCAGATCCCCAAGACCCAGAAGGCGGCCATCGTCGAGAACGAGACCGCCCCCCTCCACATCGTCGACAACCACCCCGTCCGCCAGCCCGAGGACCTCAAGCCCGGCGAGTGTCTCGTCCGCCTCGAGTGCTCCGGTGTCTGCCACACCGACCTCCACGCCCGCAAGGGCGACTGGCCCCTCAAGGCCAAGCTCCCGCTCATTGGCGGACACGAGGTGCGTCCCTCCCTATCGCGCTGCCATCGCACCGCTGACACGGCGCATCGCCGCAGGGCGTCGGGCACGTCGTCGCCATCGGCGCGCACACGCAGAACTCGCCCGTCAAGCTCGGCGACCGCGTCGGGATCAAATGGCTCGCCTACTCGTGCCTCGACTGCGAGCTCTGCCGCAAGGGCCTTGAGCAGAGTGCGTCTGACGTCATCTCAGATCTCTCATCTTATCTTATCTTTCGCGCCAGGTTGCCCGAACCAGCAGCTGAGCGGCTTCACGACCGACGGCACCTTCCAGCAGTACGTCGTGTCCTGGGTCAGCCACGTCACCCCCATCCCCGAGAAGCTCGACAGCTTCGAGGCCGCCTCCATCCTCTGCGCCGGCATCACCGTCTACCGCGCCCTCAAGTACTCCAAGACCCACATCGGCGACTGGGTCGCCATCCCCGGCGCCGGCGGAGGCCTCGGCCATCTCGCCGTCCAGTATGCCACCGCGATGGGCCTCCGCGTCGTCGCCATCGGTGAGCACGCACTCATCTTCGCGGAGTTAATTCTTCTGATCACTGACGATCGATCTGGCCCGCAGATACCGGCGCGGAGAAGCGCGAGCTCGTGACGAAGCTCGGCGCGGAGGCGTGGGTCGACTTCCGCGAGTCCAAGGACATCGTCGCGGACATCCGCAAGGCGACGGACGGGCAGGGCCCGCACGCGGCGGTCGTGACCGCGGCGAACTCGTCCGCGTACGCGCAGGCGGTCGACTACCTCCGCCTCGGCGGGAACCTCATGGTCGTCGGCCTCCCCGCGCACGCCGCCCTCACCGCGGACATCTTCTTCACCGTCGTCAAGAGCATCAGCATCTACGGCTCGTACGTCGGCAACCGCCAGGACGCCCGCGAGGCCCTCGATATCGCCGCGCGCGGGAAGGTCAAGTGCTATTACCAGACCAAGGGCCTGGATGCGCTCAAGGATACGTATGAGGGCCTCGAGAAGGGCGAGGTCGTCGGCCGTATCGTCCTCAACATGCGCGAGTGAGCGCGTGCCTCCCCTCCCCCTGCCAACTCTGCCGCCATCTGTATTCCCCCGTACGCCTGACGCTTCTCCCCCCCTCTCTTCCACGACGCGCGGCAATGAAAACGAAGAGTAGACGAATGTACGAGTACCACCTGCCCCTGCACCCCTGTTGATTGACCGATGGAGAAATGTTGTTCTATTTACTTCGGACGAGCGTTTCGAGTTTTACCCTATTAGTGACGTGCACGCACACGGGCTTGTATAGTCGTTGTAGCGGTGGTGTGTTTTAATAGACCCGAGTTCAGAAACCTTGCGTGGATGTGTGACAGCGTGGGGCGCGGATCTGCGTGCGTTGTGTGATTGCGTGTACCAATATGTTCGATCAGGATCGGGGAAGGCGGGTTGTGTAACTTATGTACTGGCATGTCTTCGACTTCGCGCGGAAGTGCCTCAGTTGTTGGGCGTAACTTTGTTAGGCTTTCTGCCTTTCTGGCGTCAAACTGCTTGGGTCCTCTCTAACGGCGCCGCCGCTACTTCCGTTGAATTCTGTATGGCTAGAAGCGTTGTGCGGTGAACGCGTCTGGGTGGGCATCAGACCGCCGAGGCCCTGCTACTTGTGGGAAGGCTCCCCCGCTGCTCAAGTACGAGACCATAAAGTAGTAGGCTCCGTTGCTGCCAGAGAGAACGACGATGACTAGCGTCACGACAACTATCCGCGGAGAGCACCGTATACAGAATTCTCCTCCCTGCGCTGCCCGTCCCTCTGCAGATCGTCTGCATCAGACATCCGCGCCCTCCTCTGGTTCTGCGGCGCGCATGACGCTCAGCCTCAAAGGGACTCTGCCTCTCACACATCTTCAAGAACATATATGAATCCGTCGTGGGCCCTCCAGACATGTCGACTGCATATGCAGCCCGCGACCAGACGAACGTGCTGTCTAGGTACTTTGTGCCGATGTAGTCTGGTTATTTGGTATTCTGTGTACATTCTCGGCGAGACTTGAGTCGTCATTCGCCGCGGAATCATGGGTGATAAAATGTATTATGCGCGATTAAGTAGTAGCGGGTGCGGGGCGCAGCCCTCTGGGCTGCCCGGCCCAAAACGAACCTCCGGGACCTGTGGAGCGATGGGTGAGCTGCGCGGGCGGGCGGGCCCGTCGCGATAGCTGCTCTCCATTTGCAGCTTCACAAGTCGCGGGGAGGAAGCGTGTCGAGCCAAATTGGCATGTATGAGTTTGTATGTTGGCAGGTGGCTTGACGTTGCTGACCCTGGGAGTGGCGGGTGGGTTGAAAAGCGACCTAAGCGTTGCGAAAGCTATGGCGTGTGGTGCGTGCTTTCGCTGGCGGAGACTACTTAGTGGACGCGCAGCGAGCGAAGCGTCGCGCGCCTAATCTATGCACGACGGTACTTAGACTTACGTCTGCGATCGGCTCGTGCCTCGCCTCTCTCAGACTACCAGATATATACCACGTGCAGCCCGGTGCACATCAACTGGCTGCGGCGAGCCTATAATTACTATGTTGTCCCTAATCCCCGTCGAGCATGTGCCTACGCACGTAGATACAGGGCCGAAGGATGCGATTCCGCGGAGATCGACTACGTACAACGGTGCCCCGCTTCGTATGCGCGCTGCGTGTCAGTACTACGTGGCTTCCGCTCGCGTCCACCGATATGTGGAGGACAGGAGGACTTTGCCGCAAACGAACTGACGTGGTTATTCGATGTGGGACAATGGTCAGCTTTCACGATGATGGGAAAGTCACCCATTGTCGGTGCTGATAGTCGCGTCATATGTAGTTCCCGAAGCCCGTAGAGTGCCGCGGTTGACACGGTGTGATCGCCGTACCATGTACGAGTTCCCTGCCTGGTATATCCGTATTCATACGCTAAGAACCATGCAATGTATCCAAGAAAGATCATCCAGAATATCCAAGAAACACGTTCCAACCTGAGTAGATCATACCCGCCCGCTTCGATGCTCACCGGACTTTCACTCGAAGATGTCCGTAGCGTAGCGGTCGCGAATCGCGCGTTGGAACAGCTCGTCGGCCGCAGCATCGTCCACGCCGCGCGCCTCCTGGATGATCCGTGTGAGCACCTCCCGGATGCCCTGCGCGACCTTGCGCGAGCCGCACGTATAGAACTGGAAAAGCGCGCCCCGCGATGAGCGATGCATGGAGCTGGAGACGACATGAGAGTTGGATGCTCACCTTCGCGCGCATCTCGTACACCTTCTGGATGTCCTCGCGGTCCCGCCACGCACGGCTACACGCGGGACCTCAGTCAGCATACCGGCGTCTCATATCAAGCACGGAAAGAGAAAACTGAACGCACTCTTGCACATATCTGCACCCCTCCGACTCCTCCGTCGCTCTCGAGAATGCAGGCCGCACGTCGACAATGCCCAGCTCCTGCCACTCTCTCAGCTCCGCGTCCCCGTACAGGAAATCCTCCCCAGGCCTGCGGCACCCGAAGAAGAGGAGGCTCTTCGCGACGTCGCGCCCCGCCTGCTTCTGCATCGCGCGCTCCTGCAGGAACCCGCGCATCGGCGCGAGCCCCGAGCCCGCCGCGAACATCACCATCGGCACCGCCGGATCCGCAGGCGGGTGGAACGCCGCGGCGCTCGCGCGCACCGCGAGCTGCATGCGGTCCCCGGGGCGCAGATTCGCGAGGAACGTCGAGGCGACGCCGAGGAACGGGTCTTTCCTTCCCGCACGTGACGGGGCGTCGACGACGCTCACCGTGAGCGTCGCGTGCGAGGGATTCCAGAGCGGTGAGGACGAGATGGAGTATTGGCGCACACGCATGGAGGGGAGCAGCTGCAGGTACGCCGGGAAGGGCAGCGCGAGCGTGGGGTGGTCCTCGAGGATGTCCAGCACGCTGAGGCGCGCGTTGAGCACCTTCTCGGTGTAATTGTCTGCGAGCGCTTGCAATGCGGCGGCTGGGGCGCCTGGGACGGATTGCAGGACGCGCAGGTCGCGGGAGGTCGCGGGCTGAGAGAGCTCGACGTAACCAGAGAGTAGCGCATGTATGGTGACAGGCCGGCCGGTTGGGAGCGGGGTCGGCCCACTGCAGTGCAGCACGACCTCATGCTCAGGGGACAGTCCGAAGCGAGCGATCACCCTGTGTACGTCGCGAGAAGGGTTTGATGGGATGCTGGCATGTGTATGCATGAGGAGTTGTTTCCCTGTGTTAGCGGGACCGGCACTCACATCGCAAGGTAGTCTCCTGCTCTGTACGAAGTACCTTCGGGCAACTCGAACTCTGCACACGCAGTCAGAAGCAGTGACTGAAAACCACAGCGGTGTATAGACATACCAAGATGTCTCTTCGCGGGTGCTTCCGGGGACGTCAACAAGACATTCTCGACAACCCTGCCGAGAGCAGCATCGGGCTGACGGAGCACCGAGGCGCGGAACGTGCCCTCATCTACCGTCGTGAGCTCCAGCCCGCCAACAAAACCAGCTTGTGCATCCAGCGCAGCCGTGCCATACTCCTGTCAACCCATCAGCGCCCGCCACCCCCATACACCATGTCACCAGCCCACCTTCGACAGCGTCTCCCACAAGCCGGCCTCCCACTCATCAAACACCTCGAAGAAGTCGCCCCCGCTCGCGTCGCCCACCCCGCGCTCAACAAGACGCTGCGCCCCGCGCGCCTCGAGCGTGGCATCGACGAGGGCGGGGATGCGCTGATACGTGTTCACCCACTCGCGGTTCCCGCAGCCAAAGACGGCGAAGCGCACGTTCGCGAGCGCGCCGGGGCCCTGCAGGTTCGTGAGCCAGTCGACGAAGTGCGCGGCGTTGTCCGCGGGCTCGCCTGCAGGTGCACAGGGGCATCAGAAAGGCATGCGTGTATGCGGGAGGGGAGGATACGAACCCTCGAAGGACGCTGTGATGATGACCACTGGGCCGTCTGTTGGGAGTTTTCCTGCGTACGAGTCGAGCGTGCCCATGTGGGCGCGGAAACCTATCGCCAGATGCTAAGATGTCGTGCATGCTCCCAGAAGAGACACATACCTCGCGCCGCAGCAGCATTCACGATCCTCTGGGCGAACGTCTCGCTCGTGCCGGTGTTCGAGCCATACATAACGTGCACCGGGTGCTTCGCCTCGATTGGGCTCACGCTCCCACTGCCCGCCGTCTCTGCGCTCTTGGTCACGCTCTTCGCGCTGCGCGTGGAGAAGGTAGACGGGCGGGGCAGCGGGGGTCCGCGGCCCGCGCGGGGGGCGACGCGGATGCGGAAGTCCTTTGGCTTGATCGTGAGCGTTTGCTTGATGACGAGCTCGTAGGATGGGTCGTCGAGCGTCACGTCGAAGCGTTGGAAGACGAGCGCGGCGACGAGTAACATCTCTTGCCATGCGAATGCACGGCCCTGCGTGATACGCGGGGTCAACGGGATACGCGGGAGTTAGGAGTGGACGCACGATGCAGGCGCGCATACCGAATCCAAATGGTTGCCAGGCATTGGGCTAGGAAAAGGTTGTATGAAGATCTGGATGCAGCTGGAACCTATGAAGCTTACTGGTAGCGCCTCGAATTTGCCATCCATCATCCGTTCGGGGTTGAACACCTCCGCCTGCGAAGTGCCGTGTTGGTTGCGTTATAGTCCAAAAATATGCACTCACGTCCTCGCCCCAGACCTTCGGGTCTCGGAGCGCCTGTACAGTGAGGATGGCGATAGTCTGGCCCTTCTTGACCGCATACTTGCCCCCGCCGATGGTGGTGTCTTCCTGCGCTTCGACAGCACGCATTGGCGCTGCAGGGCCCATGCGAAGTGTCTCGCGCAGGCACGCTACGGAGATTCAGCTGTGTGTCGTTGTAGAAAGGAGACCAGACGGGCGCACCGGCGAGATAAGGCAATTTGTTGAGGTCGGTGAGCTGGGGTGGCTCGTCGCCGAGCACCTGGTCGAGCTCGGCACGCAGCTTGCGCAGTACCTCCGGCTTCTTGAGGACGTAGTATGTGAAGAATGAAAGCGTCGCTGTTGGGGGATGAGCTGGGGAAGAAGAGAGCAAGGCTCGTACGAACAGGAGGTGGTCTCGTGACCTGAAGTGTAGCGTCAACATGAGGACCGTGGTAAGCAAGGTTAATAGTAACATACCAGCGATGAGGAAGGTGAGTAGCTATAAGAAGAAGTAAACATAAGCGCATATAGTGGACGAGATAGCACATGCATACGTTGTTTTTTATGTTATCGTCCGACAGTGTCTTGCCGGTCTTCGGATCCTTTCCTTTCAGCATCCGGTTCAAGAGGTCGTTCTTATCTGTCGGATTCGCTTTACGATCCTCTATGACTGTTGCACAGGATTCCTCGTTAGCAATGGATCATCGCAGATGAGAACTTAGGTGCACGGTTGCAGTCGAGTACACTGAGTCACATGAAACATAGTGCGCACTTTCGTTGGCCAAGTCTGCCATGACCTGGATGTCATGCTCATACTTGGTATTGTATCCCATCATATTCGTGACAAGGGTCGGCCTGAAGGCGCGAAGACCAGATTCAATCAGAAAATCGCCCATAGCTTTGACGAAGGGTGGGTCTGAGTCCTGTTTGCCGGTTGTCCGGTCAGCAACAAACCGTGAGCATAATGTCACTAACGCTGTAGAATGAATTCAATCTGCAGCCATGTTAGTAAGGGCACACGCGCTGTCATATCGCCGGGCTTGCCTGTACGACATCGAGCAGAGGGCGATGGTATCAAATGTGAGCCGAGTAAAGTCCTCCGCCGGGGTCAGAACAGTACTCGGACCGAAACTGCGTGTACATTAGAGTTTGAGGGGGTGCTTTGTACGACGCCTTACCGTTCCCACTTCAAGATGAGCTGCGAGGCGATATCGTACATGTCATCGAACATCTCTCGGATGGCTGCAGTGCCGAATGCGGGCATGAGGATCCGGTCTGCCCACTCTCAAGGTGAGGCGTCATTCTCGTTTGTAGTATCTCGGAGAGTAAGCTCACGCGCCAACTCCCAGTTTTCTTCTCCGGGCTTTGCCTTGGATGACGATAGTGTTAATGGTGCACCATACGTAGTGTCCAGACGTCATGCACGCACGGTGAACAGACCATCCCCTACACCGTTTCTCACTTGTTCCAAGGAGCCACCGGGATTCTTGACGAAACGCTTGTCGTCGCACGCGTCGTTCATGAGCTCGTACGAGCTGACCACCAGGAGTGATCGCGCTGTGCATCCAATCTGGTCATAATCGTCGAGGCCAGTGCACGGCGATGCACTCACAGAATTGCAGTAGCTCGAAGATCTCGCCATACTGCTTCGAGAGCAGCACGAAGGACCGCAGTGGGACTTCCTTCTCTATCTTGGTAACATGGCCAAAGAAGGGCAACGACGGCGGGCAAGGGATCGGGGTGGTCATCTTCAACGCCGCTGGCAAGGCGGCTGTCGAACAAGTAGGCAGACGCTGCAGCTCTCAGCGTTTAGGTAAACGTTGGTGTCCCATGTCCAGCGATTGGTATTGATATATGCCTTCGCACAGGCTGTGTCCGGCTATACGACCTCACGCCAGTCTTCTGTCGACGTCGGTGCGCTGGCAAGCCCGTGATATTGAATGCACGACGCATAGCACGCTGCCATCCGGGCTGTGCCTTGGGATAAATGGACATTCATAGAGCCGGCGAGGACGACGACAACATCGTGATGGTCGTGCTTGAACAGGTCGAAAGCGCCGATGGCCGAGCTCGGTCATACGCAGCTTCGGGGAGAACACGCCCGGTGCCGTCGACACTGTGCCAGTCAGCAGCGAGGCGTGGTCACTGCGAAGTCCCTCCCTGGCTTGTTGAATACAAGCTGAACGTTTCGATCGGCCGCGCCAGTGAGGTGCGCATGCTTACGTAATACCGTAGCAGCTCCTGACTTCAGCGCCACCATGTTTCTTTCTGCCCAAATTCAGCTACTGCTACTGACCAGCTTCAGTGCACGGTATAACGCCAAATTTTCGACAGCCCCACAGAACACCGCCTATAGTGCCCACGCCTGCGCTGAGAATACTCATCAAACATCCTGGCTATTATGATTTCCACCCTGATAGCGAACTATGGGGATGCAGCCATCGTGTTGTGCTCGACGCCTGCCGCATCATTGCAAGCAACCGCGACGGTTTCTTGTCTCCAACACCGGAGCGGCGTGACCAGGTCACAGATAGCGACTTGACGCTAGTCGCCGACGTTTACTACTATCTCATCGCCAACTCAGACGAGACTGACTACCCTGTCGTTGCCCAGTATGCTACGTGGCGCTTTCCTGTTATGCTACCCGACTATTGAGGTTCAGCTATCCGGTCGCTCACGCCCCGCACTCGGTACGGCGTCAGCCACTCTGCTATGTCCTCTGCCGTGAAGACCCTCGACGGCGCTTGCCTTCTCAGCGGAATTCAAGCAAGGTGCCTTCCGCTCTCATATCAAAGCCACAATGCCATTATAGTCTGGTCCAGTCAGCCTGTGTTACAATGAGCGTTTGATACCCCAGGACCAGGGAGCATGGTTCGCCGACAACCACATGAGTGTGCATAATGTCCGCCCGAACATCACCCAACCAAACGATGTCGCAAACGGAGTCTGCTTGCGTGCAGATATCCACCGATATCTCGATGAACATGTCTTCGTCTTCCTTCCGATCGGGGCTCAATTCGTCGCCTATTCAATCCAAGACGTGGAAAACCATGCGGAGTGGTATCATCGAGTCACTGCACAAATCCATGAGCACATCTCAATTCACTTTCTCTACGCCCGCCTCGCGTACAACAACATTCGCAACGCGTGCATCTCGCCACCCACCAAAATTGTACAGCCCACCTTGTCAATGCAAATAGCGTCGGCCACCCAGAGTTTGACCAAGAGACGGAGCAGAGCTGTATCGACCACCCCGAGTGAAAAGCCAACACCTGAGGCGCCCGCATCCAACACTGGTACGCACCTCGCTCGGCGTGTCATCGTCATTCATCTGATGCGCAATATGCAGAGGGTGACCAATCCTTAGCACATGTATTTGCAACGAGATATCCTCAACTACGTAAGTGCACCTATATATGCGGCCACGCTGATGTTGGTGTGTTCCAGAGCAAGAGGCTGCACACTCCGATGATCACGACTACAACACGCTCTCTTGGCATCCTGAGTTCGCCAGGATGTAGGAGCTCAGGGTGGATTGGTTCTCTAGGTATTCACAGATACGACAGACGTCGATCTCAGAGGGTGGGGCTCAGTAGGTTTCTTGCCCTGGTCGCGGGAACCTACATTAACCTGCGGTCGTCAGTAAATATCATTATTATTCTGGTGTATGTGTCTGTGACGTGCATTCAACTCTCGTGCGTGAGATGAATGATGCACAATAATGCATCCAACTCGGTCCAGAACAAGAGCTACTCATCTCACCAGCGATACAGCTACTCATGCAGATGCCGTTCAAAGCGCTTGCGGTCATACATGCTGTGTCCAGCAAACAATCCGTGTCCTCATCCTAGCAACCCTTCAGCATGTCACGCGCGCCCGAAATACAGCTCAACGCGTAGAAGCTCCACGTGTTGCCGCCACGGTTCATGCTCCGGCGCTGTCAGCGTGATGTGAAGGTGCGCCTTCGGCTGGAGACTTGCAAAGACCTCCCTCGTGGCTTCGTCGTCGTCGTATCGCCATGAGATGAGGTGGACGGCTGGGGTGTATTGTTTCCAGCACGGCGCCGCGGAACAGTCGTGCGTGACGCGCCGGGCGGGCAGGGCACCACCCGTCTCCATCTCGAATGAGTCCCATGTCTTTTCATGGGAGTCTTGGTAAGGCCCTGAGCAGTCGGCAGAAGGCGTCCGCCCGTCAAGCAGGGTGTGCACAAAGGGAGTAAATGGGACGCACATGTACTACGCCCGCCAATCGCAAGCACGACCTTTCGCACGGCAGGGAAGCCCGGCGTCCGCGGGACTTTCACCTGCAGCTCTATATCATATGGAGGGGTATGATGGTAATGAATCGAATATCGCAGCTTCCTCGTGCTCGTGAACTTGATCTGCGGCCAGTACTCCGCCATGTCGAGGATGCGCCAACATACAGGCAAAGGGAGACCCAGGCCGTTCTGCAACAGAAGCTCAGTCTTCGCAACCGTCGCAGCGTTCTGCGGGACGCATCTACAGCCAACGTCAGCCATGGCAATCGGGCGGGCCGGACAAATGTGCGGAGACAAGGCAGACAGGGATCTTCACTCACGCCGGTCCTTGCGCCTGCAGCTGCGCATGCAGCCTCGAGAGCCTCTTGTTTATCGACCGTCCCAGTCGCTTCACCTCGCTGAGATGCACGTTGTACAGCACCCATGTCTTGCGCCGGCGCGAGAAAAACTCGGCGGCATAATAGGACTGATCGTACGCCGCTAGTTGCCTGTGAATACTGCGAAGCTCCCGTATGAAGTCCCGCGTGTCCGCGAGCTGTGCCTCGTCCAGTTCACTGCTGTCGAACAGTGGCAGTCTGCGCGAGAGCTTCATGATCTCATTCAGTTCCCACTGGTGGTATGATTCAGTCAGGTCCATCATGAATCGTGCTGGGGCGGCGATGCTGGTGCCTTGGATGAGCCTAGGCGTGCGTTCGGACGAGTCGCGCCACCCGTAGGTGGCTTGCCTGACGAAGTCGACGACGAAACTCATCGTCCTGATTGAGAGTGAGAGAGTGAGAGAGTGAGAGAGTGAGAGCGTGAGCCCGAATAAAGTGTTGGTGTCAACTGTCAGAGACGCCCGTTGGCCCATGTCTGACGCGTCCGAACGTGATGTCAGTGCGTGACTACACCGCTATTATCAGTCGGTTTTATGGGAGCGCTAACAAGCGGGACACTAATCTGGTCTGAAGACAGATGGGACGAACAGATGGACCATGGCGAATAAAATATCGCTCGTAACCATATGGGTCTGCCCAGGCCCAGCGGCAGGCTGGTGGCTTGCTGCAGTAAGTACTGAGTACAGTTAGTGGCAAAACATTTACATATGAGATTATGATCTAGTGATGTCAGGGCCAACTCAGGACCAGATACTTATAGCTCACTCTCGCTTTCGCTAATACCCCAATCTCACTTTGCCGTCGTATTGGCTCTCACCCTCTCCCTCTGGAGCTCCCAAACCAGACTTTCCAGAGCTGTTTTGTTTGGCGGATATGTCCGAGTTGCTGGGGGATATCAATCACTATGTTACTCCATGGCCAGGACACGACAAAGGCAATCATCAAGAGTTAGATGGACCCTCAAAGGTAACGAAATAGTTCCTGTTCTGGGTGGTCCCAAGCTTCGGGCTCTGAACGAGATTTCGAGAGTGCACTCAAGGTCAATATCCCACACGAGATCAATGTGGATATTCTCATCCGAATCATCCATGACTTGTGACATGGCAGCGCAACCTTTATGGAAAGCTGTCCATCCTGAGAGTTTCTCCGAGTATTCGAGGGACGGAAGCGGTTTGATGATTCGGTAAAGCGACAGTCGGGTGAGACTCGTATACTAGTGGCGATCGCGAGGCTGTGGTAGGAGTCGGCTGAAGAGCTCGCAACAGTCCTAGACGATGCCCTATTCCGTTCTAAGTTTCAATTGCCTAAATGTCCGTCCAGTGAGATGCATTATGCACAGCAATGCATCCAACTCATAACAAAACAAGACGCCCTCGTTACTCATGCAGACACCGTTTGCGGGCATACATGCTGTATCCAGCAAACAATCCGTGTCTTCACCCTAGCAACCCTGCAGCAGTCATGCGCGGGCAAAATACAGTTCAACGCGCAGAGGCACCAAATGTTCCAGCCACTCCGCATGCTGCGGTGCTGTCGCCGTAATGCGAAGGCGCGCCTTCGGTCGGAGGCTCGTGAGGACACGTCTTGTCTCTTCGTCGTCGTCGCGTCGCCATGAGATGAGGTGGACGGCTGGTATGTCTTGTTCCCAGTACGGTACCGGAAGACAGTGGTGCGTGACACTCCGGCCGGGCAGATCGCCACCCGTCTCCACCTCGAACGCGTCCCATGCTCCGTCGGTGAAGCCCTCGCGAGTCGCTGCCGTTTTGTCGTGGCGGCCGGAAAACGGTACTCACTCGTCAAAGATTGTCTGCACCACGAAGGTAGACGGGACGCACGCATATTATGCCCGCCGATCGCGAGCACAACCTTCTGCACAGCGGGAAAACCTAGCATCTCTGGGACATTCACATGCAGCTGCATAGTCTCTCGATGGCTCGGACTCCACCGATCCAGCTTCAGCGGGTCCGTGAACCTGATCTGCGGCCAGTACTCCGCCATGTCGAGGATCTGCCAGCACACTGGCAACGGGAGACCCATGCCGTTGTGCATCAACAGCTCGGCTTTCGCGACCTCCGCAGCGTTCTGCGGGACGTATCTACGCTCGATGTCAACCGCGGCACGACTCGGGCAGACAGATGCGCGCAGGAATAAGTCACTCACATCGGTCCCTGCGCCTGCAGTTGCGCAAATAGGTCAAGGAGCCTCTCATTTACCCTCCGTGCCAGTCGCTCCGCCTCTTGACGATCCCTCTTCCATGACTTCGATTTACCTCGCTCGTAGGATAGAGCGGCCTGACTATATGCTTCGATCTCCATGCCAACGTCGCGAAGCTCCCGTATAAAGTGTTGCGTGGGCGCAAGTTGTGCCTCGTCGAGCTCACTGCTATCGAGTAGTGGCAGTTCGCGCGAGAGCTCCACGAGCGCATCCAGTTCGTCCTTGAAGTGTCCAGTCTTCTCGATGATGCGCTGCGCTGCAGCGGCGATGCTAGTGCCTTGGATGAGCTTGGGCGTGCGTTCGGGCGAGTTGCGCCGCCTGCGGGTGACCTGCCTGACGAGATCGACGACGCGTTGCATTGTTCTAATTTGAGACAGAGGGCGTGGACCATGACACGCCGACGGTTTCCATCCTTGAGGCGGAGCTGCAATTCCAAGCCGACTCGTTGATGCAGCGTCTATTTGTGATTGAATTGAAATGCACTAGTCATGTACCAAAGAGCAATTAGCCGCCACCCCACTGCATACCCCAAAGCCTGGAGGCTGTTTCATGGAACGTGAGACTGAATAGTTCACCAAAACATTGCGACAGATGAATACATGAGACAATCTTCCCAACGGGATGTTGGCATCGTGGTCATACCCCATCGTAGCTCGCACCACCAGCCTGCAGCGCAGTGTCAGGCGCGGATAGCATCGATGCGAGGAACAGCGCACCTTCCGCAAACGGACGATGATCGGTTCCTCCTTCAAGTCATCCTTCTCTCGTGCAGGGACCTCCAGTGAGTAAACTCGGAGAACCTGCTTGACGTCCGCCGCATGTACAGAGATCTGAATGATGTGCGTGAGTATACTGAGGTATAGCGCAGAACGGCTGAGATACCTTAGCTTTCCGCATGACCTTGCATCCTGGCCCAATCCAGACGACGAAGATGAACTTCTCGCGTTTCGACTCTTTGTCATTTGCATACTGTACGCGGACATACGCGAACGATGCCTTTGATTCGTCAAGACGCTCGCGCAGCTCCTCCAGCCCCCCAGTACCAGTCGCGGTCAGCTGAAGCTTGTCAGAGCGGTCGGACTGAACGAGTGTGCAACGTATGAGTGTGCCGGCGCGCTCATGACACTATGTCGGCACACCTCATAGTCGACAAGAAGCCAGTTGGTATCCGTCTTGTCCGAGCGGACGTCTTGGTATGCTACAACCGGAGTCACACGGGGACACACTAGGCGACTGCGCCGACGAGTGCGCACCTTCGTCGATCTTGGGATCCGAGACGTCGGCCATGTCGGTACCAAGGACGGTGTGCTCGCAGTATCTGGGGCGACGAGGAGGTCGTTCGTCAGGAGGGAGGGCGGGAAGCCTGCAGGGCTGCTACTACAAGCTGTGTGCGGTCGGCCTCACTCGCTTAGGCGCGCGACCGCGACGCGACTTTATCGCTGCTACATCTCCAGCCAATCAGAACCTGGCCTGGGCGCAAGTGCCCTTTTGGGCAATCCTACCAGACGCCTGGCGGAGCTGCAAAGTTTGCACAAGTGAGGCGGCGATCGCGGTGGCGCACACTCACACTCACCAGCTTATGCCACGAAGGCTCGCATCCATGCTCTCGCGCTCTGCTTCCCAGGTCAGCGCAGCATCGCGCTCGTTCATATCCTTCTACACTGCCATCTCCAGCTTGTTGCCCAGAAACTGGTGCACCGGTGCCCACCCAGCTCCCCAGTTGCATCAGGAAAAAGGTTCTCAGGCTGTAGCTCCCACTAAGGGTATATAGCTGTTGTAGCCTTACAGTACTACTATAGACATACCTTCGGTATTGTAGCAATACATTTTCTACACTGTGACAAGTGAACACGATATTGAGGTACATGTTCTCTCGTTTGTTTACAAAGTACTCTAGTCTATTGTACTGGAGCTATAGCAGTTCTATAAGCCACCAGGGGTATGTAGACAACCGAGTAAGAGGGTATAGCATGTGTGCCCGAGTCGTCATACCCTTCCGACTGCTGATCTCATCTCCCTGCTTAATGCATTGGTCAAGACCTAGAGTGCACAGAAGAGTGCATCATTCCATTGAAGTGCGAAGATCTATGAAGATATATGAGTTAAC
Organism: Fomitopsis palustris; assembly: GCA_029783445.1. Classification (NCBI taxonomy): domain Eukaryota; kingdom Fungi; phylum Basidiomycota; class Agaricomycetes; order Polyporales; family Fomitopsidaceae; genus Fomitopsis; species Fomitopsis palustris. Next base: position 1,042,042 of record JARAOQ010000004.1, read on the forward strand.
CCAGAACTGTCTTGCGACGTCAAGGGCATTGTCCTTGGTGAGTTCCCGGTCTATCTCTGTGCTGCTTTTGGGGATGAGGTGACAAGCCCGTTGGATCTGATCTACACTGACGATAGCTGCGTTTGGCCGCCATTGCTGAGTAGAGGGTGCTACTTGATAGAGACAGACCTTTAGGTCTGGCCTCTTATTACACAGAGGGGTGAACCACTCGACATAGGCCAGCAGGTGGAGAAAGGGGCCAAATTGTGGTGGTAGGTCGAAGATCACACGAACGTGTGCTACGTGTGTTCCTTGGGAACATTGCAGGTGAGTGCATGCATATGGAAGCCTGTCACAATCCGGAAACTCACTGCTGACAGAATGAGGGTCATCTTGCTCATCAATAGGCACGTCCGGTGATGCGACCACTCGAGACGGAAAGCCTAACCCTCTAAACGAACGAGAGGCCAAGGCCGAGCTGTGGGGGCAAGGCCTTCTGGTGCAGCGAGGAACTGCACTTGAGAATGATGATGTGGGTGGTGGTGGTGGTGGTCTAGGAAGAGAGGGCAGAGTTCGGGCAAGACTCAACTCGTCGGAGGGTTTTGAGGGAAAACGGAGCTCGAGGACCGCTTCGAACTACGACGTGCCTTTCAAACCACTTTGAACAATCTTCGAACTTGCTGGCGCTGGACCAGAACTTGCCTGACCGAACTGACGAACGGCGCGCTCCAAAATGAGAGAGAAGGAAAAATGAGATCTAAACGGTACTGAGAGCTTGCCCTCTTTTTGGCAGAAGGTTTGTTTATATACAGGTGGCTTTTGCCAAAAACTATGCAGTACCAACCGTCGCTCAGCCACACTGAACCCACCACGCACCGTCCAATCACCTCGAAGAACAACTACTCAACTCGAACCGTTCAACCCTTACTTGACATGGATCTGCCAATCGAAGATGCTTTGCCGCGTGCCGATGCACACATCGCCCGCTACCATCGTCTTCTTGCCCTAGTGCAGGCAGAACAATTCTTTGAACCAGCAGGTGCTAGCATTGAGGCCAAAGAATGGTTGGCTTGGGCCTATTTCGTCCGCTGGGTGCTGGTAGGTCGTGCCCAACCCAGATGCTCGATGCCGCTCACTCTCCCAGCAGCACTCCCTCTTCGAATCGTACTCAACAGCTGTTGCTGTTCGTCCCGGTTCACTGCGCTCGCCGTACACATACCTGACCGTCGTAGCCACCATGAACCGCATTGATCATGTTTTCGAAGAGGGAAATGTTCCTCCTGGACGAGGCGTTCCCTACGCTCCTCTTGCCTGGGATCCGCTGTTTGTTCCACAGCCAATCGAGCTCGCTGCCGCCCCGTTGCCATTCCCAGGCCCGCCCGACTTCGCCACCGAACTGATCTACCTCGAAGATTTCCGCGAATTGCCCCGTACGTTCAATGAACTTCGTACCGCCTTCAGTGCACTTCGAGAGGAAGTTCAATCGGAGTTGCGAGAGATCCTGCAACGCCTTCACTCCTTGCACTACAGTATTGACCATCTTGTCGTGGTGGCAGCTGGGGCACAAGGTATCGACTTGGTGGGGCTTCTACGTGATAATGCTGCCCCTGGGCGTGCTGAGAGGGGAGGACCGGTGCAGGGAGGGAACCGACGCAGCCCTCGTCCCAGGTTCAGTCGAGGGAACGGTCGCTAGTATCGTAGTCCTGTAGCTTTCTCTTCGAAATAACGATCTGTGATTCGACACTTCGAAGGGCTTTCGAGCTGGCCTCGTAACTTGTGTCTCAGTTCGACGTTCCGGAACCCTCGCTCGACACAGTTATTGTTGCCAACATTCGCGTTTTTGGGGCACAGCTCTGCTAGGGGCGTATCACCGCTCAAGACAGAAAGCCTAACCCTCTAAACGAACGAGAGGCCAAGGCCGAGCTGTGGGGGCAAGGCCTTCCGGTGCAGCGAGGAACTGCACTCGAGAATGATGATGTGGGTGGTGGTGGTGGTGGTCTAGGAAGAGAGGGCAGAGTTCGGGCAAGACTCAACTCATCGGAGGGTTTTGAGGGAAAACGGGGCTCGAGGACCGCTTCGAACTACGATGTGCCTTTCGAACCGTTTCGAACCATCCTCGAACTTGCTGGCGCTGGACCAGAACTTGCCTGACCGAACTGACAAACGACACGCTCCGAAACGAGAGAGAGGAAAAATGTGATCTAAACAGTACTGAGAGCTTGCCCCCTTTTTGGCAGAGGGTTTGTTTATATACAGGTGGCTTTTGCCGGAAACTATGCAGTACCAACCGTTGCTCAGCCACACCGAACCCACCACGCGTCGTCCAATCACCTCGAAGAACAACTACCCCACTCAAACCGTTCGACACCAACTTGTCATGGATGTGCCAGTTGAAGAAGCACTGCTGCGTGCCAACGCGCACATCGCCTGCTATCATCGTCTTCTTGCCCTAGTGCAGGCAGAATGGTTCTTCGAACCAGCAGGTGCTAGAGTCGAGGCCACTGAATGGCTGGCTTGGGCCCATTTCATGCGTTGGGTGCTGGTAGGTTTTGCCCAATTCCAAAACTCGATGCTATTCACACTCTTGATAGTGCTCCCTATTCGAGTCGTATTCGACCGTTGTTTCGATTCGCCCCGGTTTGCTGCACTCTCCATACACGTTCCCGACCGTCGTTTCGATTCGCCCCGGTTTGCTGCACTCTCCATACACGTTCCCGACCGTCGTTTCGATTCGCCCCGGTTCGCTGCACTCTCCATACACGTTCCCGACCGTCGTAGCCACGATGAACTGCATCGATCGCGTTTTCGAGGAAGGAAATGTTATTCCTGGCCGAGGTGTTCCCTACGCTCCTCTTGCCTGGGACCCGCTGTTCGTTCCCCAGCCAATCGAGCTCGCTGCCGCCCCGTTGCCCTTCCTGGATCCGCCAAGCTTTGCCACTGAGCCTATCTATCTCGAAGACTTTCGCGAATTGCCCCGTACGTTTGACGAGCTTCGTACTGCATTTGGTGCGCTTCAAGAGACAGTTCGATCAGAGACTCGAGACCTTTTGCAATACATTCACGTGTTGCACTACAGCGTCAATCATCTTGTCGTAGTGGCCACTGGGGTGCAAGGTATTGATCCGGTGGGACTTCTGTGTGATGATACCGCTCCTGGGCATGCTGAGAGGGGAGGACCAGTGCAGGGAGGAAACCGCCGAAGCCCTCGTCCCAGGTTCGGTCGGGGGAACAGTCGCTAGTATCGTAGTCCTGTAGCTGTTGCTTCGAAATAACGATTCGTGCTTCGACACTTCGAAGGGCTTTTCGAGCTGATCTTGCGACTTATGCCTCTGTTCAATGCTTCAGAGCCTTCGGTCGGTGTAGCTAGAGCTGCGAATATTTGCATTTTTCGGGGCACAGCTCCGCTAGGGGCGTATCGCCGGATCTTGTATGAAGGCTGTGTCAAAATGCACAGCTACTCCTGGCTTCGTCCCCCTCGACGACCTCCCAAGGACCATATGAATTCGGTCTTGTTGCCAACGAGTATCGCTGTGAGGTGGGGTCCGGTAAGTGATGTGAATACCCTTGTAGACGTCGTAACGATCCATTCTATTGGGCTTGAGTCGGCAGGTGGGCAAGTTTGCATGAATGAATGTGGTGAGTGCAGGCAAGAACTCTGTAGCACCATACTCCCTCTCGATGCACTCAAGGGGCATGCCCGGGAAGGGGCAGTACTTAGCAAGTGAGTAGCTCAAGCCACTTACTGCACTGCCACCTATGCGCTCATCATTCCTAGCTAAGGGCCGCTCACTGTCCTCTGTGGGGTCAGGCTCATCAACCCAGTCTTCGTCGGATGGCTCTGTCGGGTTGCATTGTTCAGTCACAGGATGTTTGCAATACCAGTGCACATAAGAAGCATGAAGATCAACCACTTCTTGTCAAGCAAGCCAAGTCACCATCTGCTCAAGATAGTTGCGGCAGTTGCTGGCACGGTAAGCCTGTTTGGCGTAATCGATGTGCAATCACTCCGGAAGCTCGGTATTGAACCCATCGCAGGAACCACGGGAGCATATGGCTTCAACGTAGTGAAGCATGAAGTGCAGCTTCAGGATATTGAAGTGTTCACGTACACTGAGATGCATGAAGATGTCTTTGTGCCAGTGGAAGGTGTCTAAGGACATCTGCAGGTGAGCAAGTGTTGTATTGGTGTGGGACTGCAGCTGAGCATAGTAGATGAAGTCGACTAGGGCACAAACCACAAGCATGACATCCGTCAGGACTCCGCCTGCAAGAAGACCGACAATGACGCGTTGCATCTCCTTATGCTCTCGCCCCGTCCACTGCAAGATGTGTGAGATCCCATTGCAAAAGTGGTGAAGTCCAGGGAAGTCGGTCATTGCACGGAAGTGGCGGTCTGCTTCGTCCTCTCTGATTAGTGTCGTACACCATGTAAGTAGGTGATCTTTGAAGACACCCTTGTGGAGCTGATGAAGGATGTCGGGCATGATACATGAGAAGATATCACAGTGTGGTGATGCACCTAGACCTCCTACAAGACCCGAAACGGACAGCCAAGGGCCGAGGGGACGAGGCTGGTGACTGAGGGTGAAGGGGGCGAGCCAGAATCGAGTTCCCTTCGCGGCGCGGAGAGGGATGGGTGTCGGAAAGGTAGACAGCGGACAGGGAGGCAAATCGCAGCTAGTCGCATATCGTGCGATGATGCGACCACTCAAGATGGAAAGCCTAACCCTCTAAACGAACGAGAGGCCAAGGCCGAGCTGTGGGGGCAAGGCCTCCCGGTGCAGTGAGGAACTGCGCTCGAGAATGATGATATGGGTGGTGGTGGTGGTGGTCTATGTAGAGAGGGCAGAGCTTGGGCAAGACTCAACTTGATGGAGGGGTTTGAGGGAAAACGGGGCTTGAGGACTGCTTCAAACTACAACGTGCCTTTCGAACCGCTTCGAACAATCTTCTAACTTGCTGGCGCTGGACCAGAACTCAACTGACCGAACTGATGAACAATGTGCTCCGAAACGAGAGAGAAAGAAAAATGAGATCTAAGCAGTGCTGAGAGCTTGCCCTCTTTTTGGCAGAGGGTTTGTTTATATACAGGTGGCTTTTGCCAAAAACTATGCAGTACCAACTGTCGCTCAGCCACATCGAACCCACCACGCGGCATCCAATCACCTCGAAGAACAACTACTCCACTCGAACCGTTCGACCCCTACTTGACATGGATCTGCCAATCGAAGAAGCTTTGCTGCGTGCCGGCGCACACATCGCCCACTACCATTGTCTTCTTGCCTTAGTGCAGGCAGAATGGTTCTTTGAACTGGCAGGTGCTAGTGTCAAGGCCAAAGAATGGCTGGCTTGGGCCTATTTTGTACGCTGGGTGCTGGTAGGTTATACCCAACCCAGAAGCTCGATGCTGCTCACACTCCTGGCAGCGCTCCCTCTTCGAATCATACTCAACGGCCGTTGCGGTTTGCCCCGGTTTGCTGCACTCACCGTACATGTACCTGGCTGTCATAGCCACCAAGAACCGCATCAATCGCATTTTCAAAGAGGGAAACATTCCTCCTGGACGAGGCGTTCCTTACACTCCTCTCGCCTGGGATCCGCTGTTCGTTCCCCAGCCAATCAAGCTCGCTGCCACCCCATTGCCATTCCCAGACCCGCCCAGCTTTGCTGCTGAGCCGATCTACCTCGAAGACTTCCACGAATTGCCCCATATGTTCAACAAACTTTGTACTGCCTTCAGTGTGCTTTGAGAGGAGGTTCAGTCAGAGTCTTGAGAGATCCTGCAATGCCTTCACTTCTTGCACTACAGCATCAACCATCTCATTGTGGTTGCAGCTGGGGCGCAAGGTATCGACCTGATGGGGCTTCTACACGATAATACTGCACCTGGGCATGCTGAGAGGGGAGGACCAGTGCAGGGAGGAAACCGCCGCAGCCCTCGTCCCAGGTTCGGTCGGGGGAACGGTCGCTAGTATTGTAGTCCTGTAGCTTTCGCTTTGAAATAACAATTTGTGATTCAACACTTCAAAGGGCTTTCGAGCTGGCCTAGTTAATTATGCCTCCGTTCAACATTTCGGAACACTTGCTCGACACTGTTATTGTTACCAATATTTGTGTTTTCGGGGCACAGCTCTGCTAGGGGCATATCAATGCAAGAGAGTAGAGTCAAAGGCTCAGCCGAATCGCAGTATGCAGTCGCAGTTTGCAGGTCGCAATCACAGTACGCAGTTGCAAATTGCAAGTCGCAGGTAATGCAGATAGACACAGTCACAAGTCAGACACTAACTCTGAGGGGTAACGAGTGCTTGATTTTGTCGAAGTGCAGAAGGATTTATATACAAAAATCTATGACTACTTTCCGAGTGATTCTGAACATGTCCGAAACATCCTACTTGACTTTACGACAGGTTCCTGCCTCCACCAAACTCACCCATGCTGGAGAGCCACTGCCATATGGTCTGTGACGAATTGGGACTTGAGGTCGTGTCAGTGAGTCAACTTCTGACATCAGCCTAAAGGGGACATCCCACCGTTGCACTGCGTCGATTTGGATCTTCGGGAAGTCGCGGTGGTCAGATGAGCCTAGGCCTGATAGGGAGGTCGCGATCTCAAATGTTGATTGGCTGCAACTACTCCGAGTCTTCCTGATGACTGATAGGGTACCTCGAAGTTGCCATGTGGGTACGCCTTGGGGGTGCTGGGTCACTGACTTGGAGTTCAAACCGGTCATGCAAGCGAGGGCAGTGTCACGTGTCGAGTCACCAGGTCACATGACTTCGCAGCACAGCGAGGCTGGCCTCTTCGGGGATTGGATTGGAATTGCCAATTGGTCGGGAATTGGAGTCGTGTCTGATTGCAGCTGCTTTGAGTTGCCTTGAGGGCACAGGTGTCGAGTGCGTGGCTGAGTCCCAGGGAGGTCCAGGAGATAGAAGGCACAAGGAGGGGTTGCTGCGACATGTGTTCAAATCGAAGTGAGTCGTATTCACAATTTTGGGGGCTAGAATTGCAGCAATCGCATCACCGCTGTCTGCATGAAGTACTGAGAACAACCCCCAGCTTTGTTCACAATCTCTCAATGCACCTGAGCTTGAAGTGAAGCTGCGGGTAGCTACTACCCAGTGAACCCAGAATATGGTAAGTAGTCTAGTCATGTCACTTTGGGCCTCTCTCACATTGGCAATCATGGAGCACCCACAACATGTGGTGTTCAAGCAGTGAATGAAGCTTCAACACAGGAGCTTGAGGACCTCACGCAGACTGGAGTGTTATGAGGTTTGTCTCCATGCTCCTAGCTACTGATATACATTTTCTGATACCGATCAAATATGATGGCAGTGTACTGTGCATGTCATGATGCATACTATGTGCGAGCACTGTTCCAAGTCACAGGCATACTACATAAGGTACACCATTCATATCTTACAGCCTCTCATATTCATCTACTAACTAAATCTACAGATCTTGTTTTGCTATGCTTCATCAGTCAGGCATTGCTGACCTCAGAATCTGGCAACAACAACATGAGAACAGGCTCAATCACACATTGCACAGACTTCACAGGTGGGTTTCAAGTAGTAGGTGCCCTCATTATGTACAATATCACTGGTTTATGAATGTATTATACTATCAACAAACAATCAATGAGAACACTTTTCATCCCTATTAGTAGTAGGTTGATTTGATGACAAAGACAAATCAGTCCATGCCACCTAATGGTCAAAAAAATAGATGTCTTTGTGGTCATCTGAGAGAGCTGGTATACAGTTAATCAGTATGATTCTGAGTGGAATATGAAATGGTCAATGATGGACATATTCTGATCAATAAATAGACCAGTAGAACAGACCATTTTGGGTGCCAAAAAGAACCGATTAAACATCCAAAACTGACCAGCAGCCAATGGTTGATTTTTGACCACCACTGGCAACTTGCAATGCTGGTGGCACTTTGTTTGTTTGATGCACCTAACAAGACTAGATATGCACTACATAGACTCGGTGCGGAAAGACCTGTGGGCGAGACATGACTGTTGCGAGGTGCTTACCCCTGCACAGGCTGCGCCGTGACCAAGATGATGGTCTGACTGGGCATCCCGTTTCCACCGGGCCGCCGATCCGCTGATTGGACGCAGCGCCGGTAGCTGTCGCGATCACCTGACAGACGCGTCCCAAACAAGTGGCAGTGATGTCAACATGCGGGACCCGGTGCACCCCTACCTCGACAGGGCCCCAAGCTCGAATTGAACCAGCCACACTCGTCCAGGGTTAATGGGAAACCACGATGAGATTGTTAGCAGCATCGAGCGTGCGTATACAGTGATACACGAGAAGCTACTAGCGACAGTGTCCTTGTGCGTGCGTGTACGTGAGCGGAACCGAGACCAGAGAAGCGGAGCAAGGAGAAAAGGGGCAGAGGGGATGTTGCGTAGAATGCAATGTGGGCACGAGGAGCAGATGTCGAGGACAGAATGCCATGCGGATAGATGGGGAATAGATGAGGCATAGAATGAGGGCGAGGAGACAAGACCAGGGAATAGATAGCAATATGTACAAAGAAGTGTTAGGTGGCGATGAGCAGTGCGATGCGAGAGCGGAGACGAGGGTGTAAGAATACAGCGGGCAGTCATGACGAAAAGCGGGCCACGCGGTCGGCCAGTTCTTGAGACGTAGCAGCGCCGTGTCAATGTGTCATTTTACAGCTCGAGGGTGGGGTCGGAGAAACGACTCTCGGTGGAGTTCCGCAGGGCGGCGTACCGCACACTGGATGGTGAGGGCGTAGAGAACGTGAACGCCGAATAGATCCTCTTGCGCTCGGGCGTAGAAAAAGCGGAGAGGTCGGCGCTCTTCCGCACGGGAGATGGACTCCTCGAGGGAGTTACGGACGGAGCGGGAGACGGCGCGCGGTCCGAACTGCTGTCGACAGACTTAGCATCCTCAACAGCCTCCTACACAGTTCATCAGCCCCGGGTTATAAACGGAGCCACAAAGTACTACATACCTTGATTACCTCGGAGCTCAGCTTCCTCTCTAGAGAGTGCTCGCCTTCGAGGCAGGGGGCCTGCTCGAAAGCCTTGGACAGATCCGCCAAGGGCAGGACGGTCAGTTCGTAGCACCGAGCGTCTATCTGGCTTTGAGAGAGCGTGTGGCTATGTGTGGCATTGGGGTGCTCCGGCTCAAGTTCTTGCTCCTCGTGGACGAGAGGGAGAGGCTGCGTACGCCGCGAGCGCGACGGCGCGGTCGAGCGACGGGTTGTCGAGGGTCGCTTCGCGGTCGCCGCCGGAGCCTTGCCGTTGCCCGCAAGGACAGCGCCAAAAGGCCGTATGCTCTTCAAATCTTTCGTCTTCTTCACAGGAGGGGGTACGTAGGACTTGGTGGAAAGCGCGCCTTCCTTGCGCTTCTTCGCCTGAGTGCCCTCAGACGCGGTCTTGCGGCCTGTCACTGGGTGAATATTCTCCTTGTCCGGAGCGGACAAGGCAGTCGTCGAGGTCGGGTGTGCGTCCTCAGCTTCGGAGAGAGAGCTAACGCTCGAGGTAGGAGAGGAGGGAGCGTCGTCCCGAAAGACAACAAACGGTCGGAGGGGTCCTGTGGCCATCTCTGTGCGCTCGATGTAAATGATTGATGTGAAGGGTTGGATTGATAGGATGTTCTCTTGAGCGCGTGGGCGGCGTGTAGGCTTGTGAGGCAGGGAGAAGGTCGAGGACCTGGACAAGTCGCGTGCTGGAAAGTGAAGGCGGACGAAGTTCAACTTTAATGAGACGCGCTCGGGCACGCGACTTTGCAACTCCGCGTCCCCAATATGGTATAGCCCGCCTGCCTCGAGGCGGGTCAGCGGGCGCTCGCGTTGGGCGCTCGTCTTGTGGCTGCGGCCTCGCGGTCCGCTTTGCTCCGAGTCGCGCTGTGGCACCGCTCGCAGCCATTGTTCTCTACCAGCCTGCTACACCTGGAACGCCTCGACTACACGTATCCAGGGTCTGACAAAGCGAGGCGCCGAGGACAGAGCCCCGGAGGCTCAGTAGGCCCTCATCTGGGGCATCCTAGCTCAGGAACCTTCACCTCCCCCAGAATTGGAAACCGGGCGTGCCAGGGCTTGTACCCTCGATCCACGGATGTGATGTAGCCAGCGCGGCGATGTTCTTGCGTCAGAGAATCGGTGGAGGTTCTGCATCGCATGATTATTGGTGAGAAAGTACGCTCCTTGGGACGTGCGTTCAGGACGCTCACAGCCTCGAGGCTATGTGCCAATTAGCCCTTGTAGAGACTGCGCGCATTCAGCCTTTGAGATACGGGCCACAGAGGTTGGTCCGTGCCTTCTCCGCGAAGCTGCTGATCGATGGTGTAATCGCGCTAAGCTCAGGACTGCCCTAGCGACAAGCCACAAGTGAACGTGCTCTGTTTCTGGCGTCTTTCAGGTCTTGGCCGCTGCATCTTCCTGCTCATGGCCTTGGCTGTATCGCTTCTCTGATATCCAGAAGAGGAATAGAGGAGGATCCCCGCGTATACTACATCGCTTGCGGCTGGGCACGCTGCAGCAGTGCGAGTGGCACTGCCCTTGTTCGGAGGATTCCAGACCACGCCCTGATAGCCGGCTTTCATCGATGCACACGCAGCCACACAACACAACAGCCGTGGTGCCTATGAGCCGCCACTTGAGGCTTGCGTCCACTCATATCAACGGTGGCCACGCACCACGCGCCGCGCCTCGTGTTTATCGATCATCCCGTTGCCGACCAGCGGATGCTTCCTGCATTCCATGGTCATTGTCCTCTCGTTTCGACACTTCGTTTGACGTACCCGAGTATGGACCGGCGTCTCAGGGCAGTATTTAGGGTGGTGCTTGTACGGGAACCGCATCTACATCTGCCCTTCTCATTTACCACACCACGCTACGCCACAGCACCGCTGGCTCGCCTGCTCCCATTGCACAAGCTAGGATGGACGCCGTCTTCGTCCACGCTCCGTTACCAAGGCCGTCTCCTCTTGACTTCCAACATGCACTGAAGATGTGGGATTGCGATCAAGCCAACGACTCAATCACGATTGAGCTCGACACCCAGGAGCAATCGACAGCTTCTGGCGCCGAGTCGGAAACTCTTCAGGTTTTGCCGCCTGCTCTCACTCCAAAGGAACATTCTTAACACATTGTGTAGGGAACGCCACACGATGAACCGACAAGTGCATCTCGTATGCAGGAATACACACGTTCAAAACTCATTGTGCAGACGCAAATTCTCCGCTCGAAGCTCAACTACTTCCGCATGTTGCTTGCCTCTGCGACGCTCAACGAAGAGCAGTATGTTGCGCTGCAGCAATTCGCGATGGAGCTACAAACAGCGATGGATGTCATCATGGCTAGGTGTGCACCCTACAATGAAGCTGCAGCCTACGCACAGTCTTTCTCTCCTAACTCTGCGTCGGAGGATGATATCACCAACATTCCGCCTGAATCATTGGCGTCTCCTGCAAGTACTTCGTCTTGGGAAGGTTCTCTATCTGCATCTTCGGAGTACGGCGTAGAGCCTGCGGCATATCCAATTGAGACCACGTCTCTGGGCTTCGTCCCGTCGTCCTTTGTGGCACCAACGCTGCCGGCGGACTGGCAAGCATCGCAAGAACCAATGTACCACGCCGCAGTGATGCCGACGTTCGATCAAAACGTGTTTCCCTCGCCCAACGAAATACCGTCAGTGCAGGCCGAACCCAACAACACGTACGTCCCACTGGAGGCACGCCTACCCAGTGTTATGGACGAGACAACAATTCGCGCGGGATCATATGGTCATCCTCCGACAAATGCTGTGCTACACGATCTCTGGCCGGACGAAAATGTGCAATGGGCGGGTCAGCCACTCGGTCCCCCTTCAGAAGGCGGCACAATACAATCCTTTGCCTCTCCCGCCCCTCAGATGCCGCCGTGGAACAGCAGCGTCCCCCCTTCAAGTAGCCGGAATACCTGCACTATTCCCTCTCTCGCTAGCATGGGCTTGTTGCCAACCTCCTTCTATCCTTCGGAGATGGGCGCACACGTCCCTGCTTACGACAATGGTACAACCGGAACAATATCATCCGACGCACAGCTCGCGAATGCGCAAATGACTGAGTGGCATGAGCCACAAAGGCTGCGGACGCAGATGCCCGAGGCTGTCACACAACTGCAGGCAGTCCCATACAACGCGGGGTTGCCGCCCCGCGATTCTGGGTCAATGTCGTGGTCATCGAACATGTCGGAGTGTTCAATCGTTGGCTAGCTGAGTCGCAGCGCTTCATCGGATTTAGGTTGTATGCTTCAGGTGTTGGAGATATGAGTGACCTATATGTATATGACATGCTCAACAAATATCTATACTAGTATTTCCCTGGACGTTTACTTTCCTTTCGTTACTGTAGTACTCAGTCATATATTCGCGAGCGGGCGTTTACTGCTATGCGGGCGCCTAATGTCTGCCACATCAAATTCGGCCCCCAATGAACTGGCGGCCCGGCCTCATGCAGGCCCCCACCACGACCAAGTCCGTGATTTGTAGCTCATTTCACTCCGATCTCACTCGTGCAATTACATGGCTACGCACACGCCTTGACCTCGTCCAGCATGGCTACCTCTGACTCACTGCACAAACGCAAGATACAGGAGCTGGTAAGTCATGGCCATGGAATCCTCGGCGACACCGATATATCCCCCTCGAACGATAGAATGAAGCGGACCCGAACGCGATCCCGGAAAAGTCGGACGCTGCATTCCCTGTGCAGCACGACCGCCGCCGCACGCTGACGTGGGACGAAATACCGGCGTGGCAGCGCGACAACGAATACATCCTGACGGGATACAGACGGTGAGTGTGCGGCGGATCTGTTAAGCTTGCGAGCATAGGGCAGCCATCGTGACCGCAGCACGGACTGTATACTGATCATGTGCTGGCTAGAGTTCAATACAGCTGGTTGGGATGCGCTCAGTCGGTGTTTGGATGTATGTCGATCTCCGTATCTTGTATCTGCATACAACGAGATGACATTTCCTCGGGGACGAATACACAGATCTTCACAACGAAACAGGTAGGATGCCAGCTGCCCGAGATGCCGTAGGCGTGTTGTTGACGCGCATATACACAGTCAACATACAAACACACCTCTTCGGAGCCCTGCTCTTTGTCGCGCTCCTGGGCACATATTACCACACGTACCTTGCGCCCTATGAAACGGTTGGATGGCAAGACCTAGTTGTATTCGCGATCTTCTTGTCAGCAGCTGTGTTCTGCCTGCTTGCTAGCTCGTGGTATCACACGTTCTCTGTGCATTCGAGAGAGGTGTGGATGCTGATTGTATGCATGGCCATCCAACACGTCTGATATTGATGCCTACAGGTTGCTGTTCGATGCAATGCAATTGATTACGCAGGGATCGTAGGTGGGAGGCGATGGTTCGGTTGTGACCGATCCGAAGCTGACTAGAGTGTACAGTGCTGACAGTGGGCTCCTTCTTCCCCTGCATCTATTACGAATTCTATTGCGACACAGGCTTGCAAATACTCTACTTGTCCCTGATTGTCCTCGTAGGCCTCGGTGAGTTCATATCCGTTGATTGGCTCAGCCCCACGACTGAGAGTCGTCGTTCGACATCCCGGGATCACATCTAGGCGCTGCATACATTGTGCTGGATCGCGAGTATTCGAAACCGAGCCATCGTGGCGCGCGAACGAAAGTATTCATAGCGCTAGGCCTGAGCGCGATCTTTCCGGTTGTGCATGGGCTGCTCACGCACGGACTGGAGAAGCTGCTGTCGGAGATGGGATTCGGGTGGTTGATTGCATCTGGGGCGCTGTACATCTCGGGTGCCTTGCTGTAGTACGTCATTTCGTCGTCCTGCTTCAATGCTGCAAACTGATTTGACTGCTAATTGTTATGCTTTCGCTTCCCCGGAACTCCGCTCGCTGGCACATATGCTGGCTTGAATGGATCCATCCACGGCGGTGTTGGTGTGGACAGTGCGAACCGGGTTCCGGAGCGATTGTGGCCGGGAAGGTTTGACTACTTTTTCGCATCTCATCAGATCTTCCACGTCTGCGTAGTGCTTGCTGCTCTAGCACATTACGTGTGTGTGTTGACAGCCTTTGAGCATTGGCATGCGCAGGCAGGGCCGCATTGTTCTGTGTAGGCAAGCCATCAGCCGCGGCGACCCGCCATGGATGCCCAGCGACGTGGCGACGCAATATTTAGACATGGAGTGCGGTTGTTAGATCTAGACTGTGAGTGCCGATCATATCACTCGTACCAACGAACAGGCGGTTCTCGAGCGTTGACTTTGTGGCGTTTTGGTTACAGATGTCAATGAGGTAATCCACGGAGCCCGCGCGTGTACGCCGTCGCCAATGCCATTATCTCCTTCGCCTCCACGTCAACTTGTCCGACCGCTCCACCCGGAAGCCGCGCAGACCGTTCGAGGTACATCCCACCGGCAGGAAATGCTCCTTGTATGCCATCGACGCCGAGGCAGACGGAGGTTCCGCATGGCACGGGTCGTATTCTTGGCTGATGAGATCCAAGAGTGGGCAGCACACTTATTTCTGTGAATCGCGATTCTTTGAAGGCTGGCATATGCGCCGAACACGGGCTGGACCTGCGTGAATTGAAACGAGTGCCGTGTCGGGCATCCGCCTCCCTTCAAGACACGCATCCTTGCTGCTCGGTCGCCGCCTCCGTATGCATGGAGCGCGCACCGATTCTTTGCTTGCCCCTTTCTTGCAACGGGCGGCATGACGGTCCCGTCAAGTGTTGGACGTACTGTCCCAGGCGACAGCGAAGCCCGCGGAGGATCAGGACGGGCAGACGGCTCCGCCTTGGCTGTCACTGGTGCGATACTCTGCATCGGCCCAGCTTGGTTGTCAACGTTGTCGCAAGACATTAGGATCTACACTCGACGGCCGTCAAGTACGTCTAGCTGCGAATGTGACGGTGTTGATAAATTGCGATTTGCCGCACATTCCTTCCCCAAACGGTATGCTACCCGCGTTGCGTTCAATCGCCCCCCTGTGCACCATTCGCAAGCTTGCTGCAGGTTTTAGTGGTGAGTTCTTCACTTTGTGGGCATCGCGCGATAACGTTGACACTATTTTCCCCTGAGCAGAGCTCGGCAGCGAATGTTGATGATCCTGCCTCGGTGGGATCGGCCTCTGTCAATCGGTGCGGCTTCGCGAACGTGTCCGTGCGTGCCTAGCAACGGTGGCCCGCAGACGCTTCATTTCTTAATTCAAGCATGGACGTAGCGTAATGAAACCGCCGGGTGCCAAGTGCCATTGTCGATCGAGCTGCCGCACCGTCCGATTCGTGTTCGGCGAGCATCTCCTCCGCGGTCGAAAACACAACGTGAAGATGCTGGGCCACCCGCTGTCTGCATAACTCCTGCGTGTCAGCATTCATTCCCTTGACGGAGAATGACCTTCTGCGTTGCAGATGCGCCAGTGTCTTATGTCGCTGCATATCCCAATACGGCGATGGCACTGGCGTCTGGGTATAAAACGGACGTACCTATGCTGCATCGGCGTAGTACACTGGCTAGACTCCCGTATCGCTGGCGTAACGATGTTCGCCGCTGGCTTTCTCGTCTTCCTATCTACTTTTATGCCGGGGCGTGCAGCGGCGTTAGTCGCATGCATGCTTCCCATTACGATGTTTGTTATATGGCTTTTCACGACCCTTACTCACGAGCCCCAAGAAAACGAGCCTGCCGTTCTTCCGGAGTGCCCGCTACGGAACCTCTCGCCGTTTTTTCGACGACGATTCCGCTTTCTCCTCCGAGGGTACGAACTCACGGGAGAGTCCATATACCAATTCAAGTTACTCAAGGTAAAGTCTCTTGGCGTTCATTGGCATGCTGCATTTACGACTAAACCAACTCGTAGAACACTGTTATTGCCGTCTCTGGTGCTACCGCACGGCGTGACTTCTTCACCGACAGGCATCTAGATCTCGGCGCAGGCTTTAGAACCCTGTCTGGGACGGTAAAGTTTCGTCTTCCGATGACTTCGCATATACTCATAGCCATTGTTAGATACCCATGCTGCCCGGAGTGACGTCCGATCTCGAACCGCTCAAGGTAGCCACGATCTATAGACGTCTAGGGGCGGTGCAAACAACGACCCGTCTTGAACGCCGTAAGTATTGCGCACTCGTAATGAAGTGAGCTCACTGACCTGATTACCCGTGTAAGTCATCCCCAAAATACTGGGAGACACCCGGCAAGCGATAGCCAGCTGGGGAGTCTCGGGCACAATCTCTCCTTTTGATGAGTTGCCTAAGGTCTGTCATCGCATTCGGATCTCCCGCTCTATGCTGATGTACGGAGCATCTTTAAGATCACCTTCCAGACCAATCTACGATGTCTCGCTCCAACAGAGCTCGCTGATGACGCAGTAGTAACTGCCCGTCTGCGCGAGCTCTATGTAGAGCTGGACACGTCAACTACCCCTGCCAGTGTACTCTTGCCGTGGTTTCCGAGTCCTAGCGCCATCCGTAAGGTGGTATCTACGAAGAGGATCCACGACATCGTCTCTGAGGTCGTGGATGCGCGGCTCAAAGGGCACGTCATCCCACAAGACGATGCGTTGCAGCTCATGGTCGACAGTGGGGATGACCGAACCGTTATGATCGGTGTACGTATCGCGTAGCGTCCCATATCACCTGGTCAATGTACTGACTCGATTTTTCAGTTCATCATGGGGCTGCTGGTCGCAGGGGCGCGATCAACTGGGACCACAAGTGCGTGTCATTTTATCCAGCTCGTTGTCATCTCGAGAGCATGGTGGCTGACGTACCTTCTGTATCTAGTCTCATGGCTGATGACGTTCCTTGCGGGACACCCAACGTGGAAAGAAAAGGCGGTCGCCGAGATTCAGCATCTGCTCTCGTCGTGCAACGCGCTTGACAGATCTTCTCTTTTGGCCACATCCGGCGACCAACCGGGCCCCGCATCTCTCTCCTACTCCGAGGCTCTCTCCGCTATTCCCCTCACCACCTGGGAGTCAAATACACCTGTCCTCGATGCGATCATCCGCGAAACTCTACGCATCGCCCAACCGCATACCGCACTGCGCAAAAACACTAGTCCTTCTCCCGTGCACATCGCGGGCAAGGCGGTACCACCAAGTACATTCGTCGTCTACCCCTTCGCGGACGTGCACCTCAGCGCAGAGCTCTACCCAGACCCATGGCGGTTCGACCCGGGACGTGCGCCGAGCAAGATGCCGTTCGCGTGGGTCGGCTGGGGCGCGGGCGCAAGTGTGTGCCTTGGACAGCGACTCGCGCGGCTGCAACTCAAGCTTGTTGCGGCGCTGCTTCTTCTCGCGTTCGACCTCGAGGTCGTTGGCGAGGGCGGACGCGTACTCGAAGGAGCGCAGGTGCCCCGTCCGGACTGGGACGACGCGCTGCATTGCCGACCAGTCGATCCGTGTGCGCTGCGGTATCGAAGGCGGGAGCATAGTGAGAGTAACGTACTGGTATCTCCTGGGTGCCACGGGGAGTGATGACATGGGACAGTGACATATTACTGCGCACCATAATGTACTCTACTTCCATCCGTGTAATGTTCGTGGTACTCTATATCGTCGTCCGCTCCGCTGTGTATGAGCTGGATCGTGCAAGTGCAGCCCTTGCCAGGAAATACGCCCCGATAATGACCCTCTTCTCGGATGCGGTTCGCCCAACGCAAGGGCTCATTTCAGCTTTAGCCCACTGTCCTTGCGCTCCCTGCTTTTCCGCCTCTCCATCGTCGCGAGCAACACCCTCAGCCTCTTCGTCTCCTCCACCCTCTTTTGCTTCACCCAATCCTCCCGATGCCGACGCTCCCGTTCAGCCATCCGCGTACGTTCCTCCTTCGTTGGCTCCCATTTGCTCTTCAGAATCCTACGCACAGCCTCAGGGCTAATGCGGAACTGTGACGCGAGCATTGGCGTAGTAAACGCTTCTGGGTCTGTAGCATGCAATGCGCGTAGTGCTTCCATTGCCTGACGCGACAGCTTGCGTGGTGGGGACCAGCCGCTCGGATACGCCTTCTTCATGGCCTCACGGTGAGCCTTTGCCTGTGCGGGTGTTGGCGAGAGGTAGCTCGGCTTAGGCCTTTTGACGAATCTCGTTTCATTAGCGTCTTCGTCACCGATGAGGGTGTCGGGTGAGTGTGTAGGGGCTGCCAACTGGGGAGCTGGGTGGGCACCGGTGCGCCAGTTTCTGGGCGACAAGCCGGAGACTGTGGTGTAGAAGGATATGAAAGAGCGCGACGCCGCGCTGACCTGGGAAGCAGAGCGCGAGAGCATGGATGACGACCCGTGGCAGAAGCTGGTGAGTGAGAGTGTGCGCCACCGCATCCGCCAAAATTTGAAACCCCGTAAGGTGTCTCGTAGGATTGCCGAGAAGGGCAATCTCGAGAAGTCTGCGTATAGATTCGCTGGAGATGTGCCCCTCGGCGTTCCGAGCGCGTCCAACAGACCTTTCCATTCGCTTCAACAGGTCGTATGCATCAGGCTAGTACCGGTACTCGGCATTGCTCTAACAATCATGCAGAGATATTTTTCAAATGGCCCAGGTGACAGGTAAGCGCTGCATATAGCACAGGTCACTTCCTATACCCCTTCTCTCGAGCACTTGTGCTCGCCTCATGCTGCAAGCTGGATAGATGGATCGTTCGAGTGTGCTGTTGTGGCGGCCGTAATTTGGTTGGCACGCAAGCGCTTCTTTAACATCGGGCATGCGCCCACATGGTATTGATAGACATATTCGAAATATATGGAAGGAGAACTAGAACAGATTGGATCCGCACCAACCTATCTACTCAGGCAGACTAACATTTTCCCAGTAGACCGTTGTGTCACACCTGCTTCACTGACGTCCACCTCGGGGTGAACCACACCTGTTTGAGTACCCTCTCCGGGTAGAGCGCGTCCCATGAATCGTCCAATACTATCTGCTGTCTCCGCAGTGAGTCGGGTCCTTTTGCATGAATCTCTCAAGCTACTAGGTGGTGCCGTTTTGGTTGAATTTGCTACACCTTTGGCAGTGGACTGAAGCTGCTGCAACGGATCTCTGTGCCGTCGTCGGGAGCCGTCGAGGGACGCAATAGATGCGCAACTTCGTTCTTTGTTCTACGAGCGTACATTCGGACATAGGTATGAATCGGGCGTCGCATAATCTTACAACCTCTCTTACAATCTGAGGCTCAGACGACGTAGCGGAAGTCAGGCGCCTGTTCGGTCACTCAGAAGATGCCTTGCCGTAGCAACAACTTGAAGACTCACAGCGTCCGCAAGCTCAGATGTATCCACTGTCGCATCGGGGTCAGGCTTTCCGTAGAGCTTGTCCCTTCTTTTATTCTCCAAGCGGTAAGATATCTGCACCGTAGCAGTCAGTGTGACGCGCACATGTACCTCCACGGCGACGTCACTTACCGAGAGAAATAGGGCGACAAGGGAGGCGAGGAAGAGGAGTGCGCACGACACTGCAAGACCTTTCCTGCATCACATCCAACGGCCATCAGCACCAGAAAGCCATTCGCCAAGGATCAACGCACGTATAATGCGGGCCCTCCGTGGTCGGGTATATCTTCGACCCAAGAATGCTCCCGCACTGACCGATTGCCATGTACATCGGGATCCCCGTAGCCCGCTTCGTCTCCGAACCCAAGTTATGCGCGACTATATGCCCGAACGTCAGCCGTTGACGGGAACATATAGGGGAGGGTCTTACACCATGCGATGACAATCCCGATCACGGTGTATGTCCCGCTCGTAATGCAGAACACGGCAAAGTACCGGACGTGGGTGTTGCCAGGGACCGCCAGCAGCAAGCTGGGACACCATCCAGTCAGCAAATCGCTCTTTATTTAGGCAAGGCGAGGTGAGGAGACATACACATAGCCGAGCGCGCCAACGGCGCTCACATACGAGACGAACAGGCCGCGACTCTGAATCCGGTCGGATACATACGAGTTGAGACAGAGGAAGACGGCCGCAACCGCGTACGGGGGAACAGTGAGCAGCTGTGCAAGCGCATCCGCTGGAGAGCGAGGTAGATAAGCGTGTGTAAGGTATCCATGCGGACCACTCACTGTATCCGAACGTGGCGATAATGGTGGGTAGGAAGGCGGAAATCGACGCAAGGGCGCAGTTGGCCCCGAAATAGATTACGCCGACCGCGTATATCTGCGCGAAACCCGTCGTGAGAGGCAGTTGCTCGACACAGCCCGTTGCACACGCACATGCCAGTCCAGAAACGCGGCGAGGACGTGTTCTGTCACGCAGTGTCACCAACGGCCGTGCGACCTCGAGGAAGGGTGTGGATGGGTGACGCACTCTTATTGACCATCCTGCCCAGGTCCCCCGAGATCCCTCTGTTCATGCGGGCGATCGCGAGTTCTCTCTCTTCCTCGTTGAATATGCTCGTCTCTTCAGGGCGATTCGGCAGCAAAAACATCGTCAAAATGCCTAGCACAATGGTCGGGGTGCCCTCAATCAAGAACAGGATCCGCCAGTTCTCTATATGCGCATGGATATGCTGCACCCCGAAGGCGATCAGGCCGCCAAATGCGCCTGCAACGGCGGCGAAGCCAAACCAGTACGCCATGCGCATGCCCATCTCTTCTTTGGTGTAAAACAGCGCTGCGAATATTGAAATCAGCTTTCGTACTTTAGGTCTCGGTGACGTTGGTCTTACACATGTAGAGAGGTATCCCGGGTCCAAATCCTGCTTCGAACACGCCAAGACCGAGACGGGCGCAGACGAGCCCTGCGAAGTTGAAGGCGGCGGCCTGTGGTGCATCAGTATTCACTCTAATGATAGGAAGCACCACATTCGGGCGTACCGATAGCGTTGAGCATGCCCCCCATCCTATGGCGAAACAACCGATCCACGTGCGGGGAGGAAACAACTTCGATATAACGGTTGCAGGTACTTGGCAGAGGATCTAGGTGCGCAACACGCATACATTTGGCACTCATTCTTCTGCTGTGGCCGCAAAGCACGACCTACATATGATATAAAGAACACCGAGTTCACCCAACCGTACAAGTTTCCCGTGGGATCGCCGCCTAGTGCATCCTTCGGTAGCCCTTGCAACCGCGCATTCCCAAGGTTGCTTCGGTCCAGATCTGTCACGGAGTCCTCAGCGATCTCATTCACTGTCACAGACACCACGATGAAGGCGACGCACATGCAAAAAGATAGAGTATGCATGCAATAGGCATAATACGCAGGTCGAGCTTCCGGACGAGCCTCTTCTCTTCGATGGACCGCTCCCCTACGGCGGCCGCGACGGGCTCCCGCGCCGCCTCCTCGAGCTGGGTGATTTGGCCTGCCTTCTCGTCCTCGAGCGAGTCCGCCCGGTCCAAGTGCTTCTCGTCTGCAGTCGACATCGTTGTGGGGCCGTCCGTGGGTGAGAGGGAGTTGGAAAGGCGCGAGTAGCGGTACATTCCCGCAGGCCCCCCGTGTGACTCGCACCTGGGTTTTAGCGAGTGTCCTGCGAAAGGCACGACCTACTCCATCCGTCCCCAATTAGCCACCGTCGTGCTGCCGGCATTCCGGTGCGCGCCTGCGAGCACGGTACCCCGTCCTGTGGACAGAACCGACCACGAGAGACGCGGGCTGCAAACCTTCTGTCCAAATTTGTCGTCGAATCAGTGACCAACGTTTCTGAGTTCGCGGAGGAGATTGGTCACTGTGTTTTCGCGACTGCTACGGTGCCATTTTCGTCTCCAAGCCGGATATGCGCCGCCAGGCTCGCCGTCTCGCCGTCTCGGGAGATGTGCAGCGTGAGCTGGTCACGCAGGACAGCGATGTTGGAATGCTGCCGGGTCATTTGGGGTGAACGCATATGCCGTACGGCCCAGCACTAGCGGGGCGCCGGAGATCCCACCTTTCCGTCACGCGAGGCGAGCAGCGAGGTTCTGCAGAGGGCATGCTGGTGGTCGAAGGAGAAGAGAGAGATCGTCGACGAGAGCTGCGTTCCCCACTTCAAGCTGTCCGAGCCGGGTGACGGACTGTGTGCGTTCGGCCGATCGTACTATAGTGCGGGGTAAATGTGGGGTAATTACTCGCGGGGATATTTTTGCACGTCGAGGGATAGTGTTATCCAGCGTTTTGCACATCAGTGAGATATATTACCTCCTGTATACTACGTGATCATAAGTGAACATGACGCGGTCAACACGCGACGCGGGTCAAACGCGCCTTTGTTCAGGTCGCGTCTCGCTCACGTCAACCTTCACACTCGATCCAGCCTGCTCGCCATGGCAGACGTCTTCGACGAAACCCCCGTCATCGTCGACGGCGACCTGCTCGAGGCTGCCAAAGAGAACATCCAACCCCTTGCCAAAGGACGGCGGGTCACCACACTCGCGAGCGTCCTCTCGACGCCGCACGCCCAGCGCGAGAGCCGCCTCGCTTCCGCGCGCAATCGCCACCGGATTAACGTCGAGGTTGCGCTCGAAGACGAGGAAGACGATGCGCTCGATGCCTACGCCCGCTTCGTCGACTGGACCGTCGAGAACTACCCGCAAGGCCACAGCGCCGAGTCCGGGCTGCTCGAGCTGCTCGAGGAGGCAACGCGCGTGCTGAAGGACCACCGCGGGGGCATATGGCGCGACGACATACGGTACCTCAAGCTATGGGTGCTCTACGCGAACTATGTGGAGAAGCCTGCAATCATATACAAGTTCTGTGTGGTGAACGAGATTGGGACGAGCCACTCCTTGCTGTACGAAGAGTACGCGACCGTGCTGGAGCGTGCGAACAGGTGCGCGATGTTGCGCCTCACACGGGACCACAGGCTAATGGACTTGCAGGCGGGCGGAGGCCGACGAAGTCTATCTTCTCGGCATCGCGCGCAAAGCAGCGCCGCTCGACCGCCTCGAGAGCAAGCACCGCGAGTTCCAGAAACGCATGATGGCCTCCATCAACCTCTCTCAACCTGCTGATTCCGCCCCAGCAACAGCCCCCTCCACCTCCCGGCGCCCCGCCCTCGCCGCATCCTCCACCACTACACGCACGCGGTCCACGCGGTCCGGCTCGACGCGCGCTGCGGCCCCGACCAGCGGCGACGTCTTCTCCGCGCCCTCGGACGCGCCGCGACCGAACGGGCGCATCCCGGTATTCGTCGACCCGTCGGGTGCTGCCGCGGAGAACGACCCTGCCCCAGAAGCGCCGTGGCCCGAGCTTGGAACGCGCAAGGCGCGCGTGAAGGAGAACATACCTGAGGTACGCAAGGCGGCAGGTACCACGCTGCGCCAGCCCCGTTCGGCGCGTGCGGGGAGTACGAGCACTACATCGAGGATCCCGGTGTATCGTGATCCGGAGCCTGCGCAGGATCCTCCTCCCGGTGGCAAGAAGAGGAAGGGCACAATTCAGGTGTTCCGAGACGAGGACGCGCCTGCTGAAGAGAGTGGAAGCGGCTCTGCGCCTAGGAAAGGGAAGGGAAAGGGCTCGATCACAGTCCTTCGGGATGAGGACGGTGGGGCTATAAAGGACAAGAAGGCAAAGGGCGCTATCGCGGTCTTCAGGGATGAGGAAGGTCCTACTGAAGGAAATGGAATTGGCCCTGCAATAAGAGAGAAGGACAAGGGCTCGATCGCGGCCTTCCGTGACCCGGCGGACGGTGAAGCGGCAAAGGACAAGAAGGGGAAGAGCTCGATTACAGTGTTCCGGGACGAAGACGAAGGAGATGCGAAGAAGGCAAAGACGAAGAGCTCAATTGACGTGTTCCGTGACGACGATGCCGTAAAGGAAAGTGCAGTGCCTGTCGGGCACAAGAGCAAGAGCTCCATCACCGTCTTCAACGACGAGGAGCCTCCTGTGAAGGCGAGGCCCGTGACGCCGTCTACTCCCAGCTTTACTCCGTATCGAGACTCTGACGAGGTACGCTCATGCCGCACTCCCTCCATTCAGACGCTTGAGCACTCTCGTTCTAGCCGGTCACTCCGAGTGCCTCAAACGCTCCCTCTAGCATTATGCGCCCGAAGAGGAGGGAAGCACTCGGTCTTACGGAGTCGGAGGCACTCAGGCGGGATCCGTTCAAGAACTACGCGCCTGAAGAGAAGCCCGTGGAGGACTGATGACAAGTGGTGTGTGGGATCTTACCGGTTGGATTGCTCGTTGCTCGTATCTGGTGTGCTCGTGCTCCGAAGTGTACTATTATGCTATTGGCTCTAATCAAACAGGTTATTATGTCATTGTGTCGTTTGTGCTGCCCACTCCGGGAACCCTAACCCGCGACGCGAGGAGTGCTCACATGACCGTTCCTCGTCGCGTCCTAATCGGGCGATCTATGGACGGTGGCGACCGCGGTCGATGGGCGCAGCTGCCGGCACTACGCTTCGCTGCAACCTCCTTGTGCATTTCTAATCGTATAACAGAATCAGTAAGAAGTCCACGATGTCGTTCAAGAAGGGCGACCTCTACCCCTGCAACCCAGCGACCGCTCGGGGGGAGTCGACGAAGCTCAGCTCAAGCGGAGACAAGGTCGTGTATACGAATGGACGGACGGTGGTTGTAAGTTCGGCATACAAGTGCGTGGGACTGGTTAGGTGACTGTGTCTTGACCTTGTACTCGAAGATACGTGACTTGAAGGTACGTGCGTTCCCAGGGTTTCTCTTGACATAGAACGCCGACCGCCGAGCACGCACAGACCCCCTCAAATGCGACGACCTACGCAGGACACGTACAGACAACAACCGTTGCGCGTATCTCGCCGTCCGGATACTACTGCGCATCCGCAGATGTCACTGGAACTGGTGCGCATTCTGTCCCACCTCCCTCGGATGCTGTCCGAACCCGTTCCTCGCAGTGCGCGTCTGGGATACAGTAGGCGAGGACCAAAGCTTGAAGGGAGAGTACAAGGTGCTCTCGGGGGCAATGTGAGCACACAGTGAATTGGAAACTCTGCTGATAATCACCGGCTTGTCCTTGAAGAAAGGACCTGGAGTGGGACGGCGAGAGCAAGCGTATTATTGCTGTAGGAGACGGTCGAGATAGGTACGGTCTCTCGGTCTCGTATCAACTATGCTCAATTATAACACGTTTGGCGACTCTAGATTTGGTCATGCATTCATGTTCGATACGGGCTCGTCGACTGGGGAGATCAGTGGACATTCGAAGGTATAGTGGCCTCTAGACGTACCGTGATCCTTGGCGAAATGACACAGCTGCCCACGCGAACGTCTACAGGTTGTCAACGCAGTGTCGATCCGCCATCAACGTCCCTTCCGCGCAGCAACTGCCTCAGATGACGCGACTATCGTCTTCCATCAAGGTGAGCATCTGTGTGCTTGTCGAGCACCCCGTCTCATCTCCCAACCAGGGGCCCCGTACAAGTACGAAAAGGTGCGTGTTCTAAATACAGGAATATTGAGTATTGCTCATACTGAACGCGGCGTAGAGCATCAAGACGCACACTAAGTTCATCCAGGACGTGCGCTACGCGCCGTCCGGCGACCAGTTCGCCAGCGTCGGTTCAGACTCCAAGATCTTCGTCTATGACGGGAAGACGGGGGAGACCCTCGGCGAGATTACCGACAGCCCACATACGGGTAGCATCGTACGTGCACTCCGCCTCGCAACAATGTTGGTTGAGTCGCATTGACTTCGCACACAGATGGCGTGTAGCTGGAGCCCAGATAGCAAGTCGCTTGCGACGTCTGCCGCCGATTGTACAGTTAAGCTCTGTAAGCCGTTCCTGCCTCGCGCAGTACGTAA
The DNA here is from genome assembly GCA_029783445.1 of Fomitopsis palustris. NCBI lineage: Eukaryota > Fungi > Basidiomycota > Agaricomycetes > Polyporales > Fomitopsidaceae > Fomitopsis > Fomitopsis palustris. Next base: position 1,067,739 of record JARAOQ010000004.1, read on the forward strand.
CATGTCGTCAATGCTGCTGCGCAATAGGGGACGTTGAGGCCCGGAAGGCCGTCACGACCTGGACGCTCGGCGCCGGTGTCCCCTTCCAGCAGGTCGGGAATACTTGGACGGGCGGGGACGCTATCGTCTCGCTTTCAATGTCCGGCGACCTCAACGTATTCGACAAGCGCGTCGGCGACAAGCCCGCGAGCATCCTTCATGTGTGTGCACTCTCCCTCTACACAGCTACATCCCGTCTCGATGTTAACATAGCTCCATAGGGTCCGCAGAAGGCTATCACAGCAGCCGTCCAGCTCTCCACGTCCGCGTCAACACCGACTTTCCTCGCAGGCACCGCGGACGGGCGCATCCTATCCTTCACCGACGGGGCGTATGCGCATCTCGCAGGCGAGGGCCACGCAGCGCTCATCGCAGGCCTTGCCGCGGCACCCAGTGGGGCGTTCTACTCCGCGGGCTTCGACGACAAGGTGAAGGAGATCGAGGGCGGGGCTGGCTTCGTGTGCGCACCATCCCTCCTTACGTTGTGCGCGTGGCTGACGTTGACGAGCAGGCCGGCGGCGTTCGCAACGGCGGCGCAGCCGAAGGCGCTCGCGGTGGTGGCAGACGCGACCGTGTTCGTCGTGGAGGCAGGCGGCGTGGAAGCAGTGCGCTCGAACCAGCGCGTGTTCGAACTTAAACCCAAGTTTGCCCCGAGCGCGGTGGCGGCGTCGGGCTCCGTCGTTGCCATCGGCGGCGAGGTCAGTCGCACTCCTATTCTGTGTGATCAGTGAGAGGATGGTTCATTGGGCGGTGCAGGATATGAAGGTGCGCCTGTATGACTGGGACGGCAAGGCTCTGGTGGAGGCCGCAACGCTCGAGGGCAGCAAAGGCATCGTCAGCGCTCTCGCGTTCAGCCCAGACGGCGCGCTGCTGACTGTGGGTGATGTAAGTCTGTCGGTCGCGATGCCACCGCGTTGCCTCGACTCTAATCCTACTGTAGTCATCAGGCAAGATCATCCTCTTCGACGTGAAAGAGCGCAAAGTGAGTTACCGAGATCCAACATATACGTCGTCGTTGATCATCCTGCGCATACAGGCGATTACCTCACGCTGGTCCTTCCACACTGGGAGGATCAATTCGCTCGCGTGGACGGCAGACGGGAAGCACTGTGCATCGGGCTCGCTCGATACGCACGTCTACGTGTGGAGCGTCGAGAAGCCGATGCGCAACATCGCCATCAAGAACGCTGGTCCCGGCGGCGTGAATGCGGTGTTCTGGATAGACACCACGACGCTGGCAAGTGCAGGCGCGGATGGGTGCGTGCGGACATGGGAGGTCACGTTCCATACGTGAGGCCAGGAGGAGGACTGCGTCATTCAGAGGGAGAGAGAATGTAAATGTATATTGTAAGACTGACCTGTATCCGCCTTGTACTCTCGCCTGAACACGCTTCGAGTCTGTCAGACGGGATCGTGCGGGATCACGGAGCAAAGATGCAAAGATGCATGCATGTGAGGATTTACAATGCGGTCATTCTGGATCGTGCAGAGGTAGCAGTGATACACAAAGGATCAAGCAAGCGAGACGAGCAAAACGTGCGAAAGACGTACAGAACGCGGCGCCGGCGGTGTTACAGACAGTTTTGATGGCATCGCGGACGAGTAGCACGAACATATCGTAGCCCCAGCTCCCCCAGCCCTCGCAGGGCGCCCCCGCTCTGCACTCGAGCACACGCACACACCTGACGCCCCGCAGCCAGCTTGCCAACCACCTAGTTGAGCTCCTCGAGCTCGCTCTTGTCTGCGGGCTTGTCCTCGACTGCGTCAAAGTTCTCCACGAGGTCGGGCACGTCGTCATCATCGTCATCAGCCGCGTTTGGTGGTCGCTGCTGGTTCTGCTGGATGGCCTGGTACGACTCCGCGAGCTTGCGCAACGACGCGAGGGAGTCGGGACCGAGCTGATTGAGGATGCCGGGCACGAGCTCGGTGAGCTCCTTGACCTGGCCGGTGCCGTAGACGGCAAAGGTGTTAGCAGTCACGGCTGCGTGGACTGCGAACATGATGTGCGTTAGCACAGGCACCATATGCATGACATAGCGGTGAACGACGGCACCGCGTTGTTGAGGACATGGCGCGGTGAGTCAAACCACCACGACGCGTACCTTTGGGTGCGGAGAAGTGCAGCACGTTTCCATCTTCCCGGAACATGTTAACCTCCTCCACTCCAGGAATCGGCTGCACGTTCAGCTTCTTGAGTGCGCCCTGCAGCTTTTTGTCGTCTTGTGCGGTTGACGCCTTCGTCTTGCGCACAATTTTGCGGCGCACTGTCCCCTTACCACCTAGACGTCGCACGCAACCCCCGGACGCGTCAAAAATCGAGCAAATTGCGGGAAAATTCGCAGAGGCACACCGATCCTGTTGGCCGCGGCCTGCGCCTGCAGCTTCGCCAGTTTTGCGGGGTCCATGGTGCAGAGGGTCGTGGATCGGGGACTGGCGAGTTTTCGTGTCGTGCGTATTGGGCGTGATGAAGAAAATAAGGTTCAGACGAATACACGGCCACACAAACGCCTTCGCTTGCGCGCTTCGTATAAGCGCCGCTCAACCCTTCCCCAGACCCTGGCAAGCTTACGGTGCGACTCAAAGACCGAATAAATGTTATCTTCCGCCAAAATTGTCGAAATCGGAATAGACTTCTCATGATATACGGCCCCTCAATCAGCACCATCCAGGTAGTACAATCAACGTTCAGATTGAAGGCTCCTGCTAGTCTTCTTAGAAGCCCTCCCCAAGGTCGGGGCCCTCGTCATCGAGGTCACCACCCTCCTGCAGCTCCTTCGCAAGCTCCTTCTCACGCTCTCTAGCACCCTCCGCAGCCGCGAGCTCCTTGCGATGCGCATTAAGCGGGTATCGCATCGCCTGAAAGGATGGGACATGAGCGTGACCCCTGCACATGTTGGTAGTCTACTCACCTTCACGCTTTGGTTGTGCAGCTCCAAGCAGTACTGAATTCGACGTGAAAACACCTCGCTGACCTCGGGGCCGTACCCGCCCTTCTGGCCGCCACACTCCATCCAACCCTTCTCGTGCACGATGCGACCCTCGATGACACCATCGCGAATCGCCTTGCCGACGATGTACTCAGCGTCCTCCTCCGAGTCAAGGTGCAGCTTAACGCAGATGTCACGCAAAGAGATGCGCGAGTATGAGAGGGAGAGCCGCCGGATGCCCGTCTTGATGACGTTCTGGCGCAGCCGCACGATCAGGGTGTACGTCCGATCCTGCTCGAATAAGGACGCGTATTTCGAGAGCGTGGACTGGAATTGAGACAGAGAGCCCATGCGTACGGCTAGAGGTGATGTCATCAGCATACCGCCCCCTCTGCCAAAGAAACAGACTTACCCTTCACAATCTCGAAGTAGCCTGCAAGTGCCTTCTCGAGCACTGGATGCCTGAATAGGCTTCGCTCAGGTATCTCGCCCATGAGAAGGTCAACAACGACAGAGAGCTTGTGTACGGCCTGATAGAAACCCGGGGCAGTCTTCGCCGGAGGAGCCCTCCGAATGGCCTGCTGCAGGTTCGTGTGCGCCGCCGTATAGTTGAGCTGGACTGCCTTGATACGACCTAGGTAGTAGTGGTACCGTGCGAACTGCGGGTTGCCCGCTGAGGTGGGGAACGTGGTTTTGGAAACAAGTTTGTCTGCTTGATCGTACAGGCTGTACTGGATGTAGCTTCGCAGGAGGCGGTTGATGAGGGAGGCTTGGGTTTCATCATCATGTCGCAGAGATGCAGTACGTTGTGCAGCGAGGAACAACCTGCAGATCACAGCGTCAGCTATGTTATGGGCCAAGGAAACCGTTGCGCATGGGACAACTCGTAAGCGTGCAACTTACGGCCTTGCGTCAGCAAGCTGACCGGTAAGCTCGTAAGCTCTCTCTACAGCGTACCAAACCTTCGCAGCTATTGGGTCCATGCTGCGCCTGTTGAGTGATTGTATCCGTTCGATGGTTTCGTGGGCGAGGTCGATGGCTTGCTTGTAGGTGTTTTGAGATGCAAGGAGGTAGTGGAGTATGAGAAGTCGGAAGTATACTTCAGACTCGGGTACTGGCTCGGGTGGACTCTGCTTTGGAGGAGCGGCGGAGTCGACCTCCATGGACTGCTCTGCAGGTGCTGCAGGTAGCCATGCGAGGAGAGTCTTCTTAGTAGGGGTGTCTGTGTGTGATTATATAGGGTTAGAATACGCGGATACTGGTACACTGCAAACATACCAGTGGTGTACACCTCGGAGATGGCTTCGCGCAAAACCGCGTCATCTAGCTTCTTCCTCAGAGCGGTCAGTGTGCGCAGAACGCGATGGGTGAAGCGCGGCTCGAGGGTCGAGACGGCTCGCTCAATGAGCGCGACATTAGCCTTGATTTCGGCGGTGGGAGTGAGTGGTGGTGGGCTCGGCTCCTTCGACTCTTCCTTCTTTTCCTCCTCGGTCTTCTTCCCCTCCTCTACGGGCTTCATCTCAACGTCGGCCATGGCGAGAGCAAGGAAACGCGAACAAGGTCTACAGCGGTGGGAGATGACGCGAGCCAGGAAGGCGACGCGTACACCTTGTACGCGTCGTCCGCAAGTAGCAGGTGACTCCCACGCTTTGTATTGAATTGTTATCTCGGTTGTGTAACAACGGTCCCCGCACTTAGTCAGTCCTTCTTAACCCGCATCCGCGCCTCGTTCTGTCCCCCTGCACCTCTTCCGAAGAGCGGTTTCCACGCGACTAGGGGGAGGCCGTTGTCTTCTGTATTCGGAAGAGCTGAGCCTCGGACGCTCGCCTTGTGTTTTGCGGGCGGCAGTTACATAAGCGGCGGTACAGTTGATCGCTTTTTTCCCTGACCCCCCACGTTCCGCGCACGACAGGAAACAAGCACAGTTTCCTGGACGTTCTGCTCGTCGTGGAATAGGTGAAGATACCCTCTGGACTGCCTCTGAGTTCATTCGCCACCATGTCCAGCGACAACGCTCCTCAGACGACCGAGACGATGGGCCACCAACCGCACCCATACCTGCACGAGCCGTTGCTCTACATCTCAGGCCTCCCCGCATTCGTGAAGGACGAGGATCTCGCACTCGCATTACAGAACTGCGCGCCCTTCAGACCGAACATCCCTCGCGATGGTTCGAACAAGCCGCTCTCGGGCACGATCGAGTTCAAGTACATCGAGAAAGGTATGCGTCCCTACCCATCGTCTGCTGCTGTCCAAGCGAGGCGTCATACTGACCTTCTGAACAGCGGAGAAGGCTTTGGCGACCCTGCAGGCGCGTCCCATACCCGGCCTCACGCCCCCAGTGCTCCTCGTTCTCTCTCCCTACCCGTCCACCTCGCCGCCGACGCCTCTGCCGCCACCCAGCGCACAGCCGCGTCTCGTCAAGCATCTGCCGCCGGGTTACACCGATTCACAGCTCTATGACCTCTTCAGGCCATACGGCGCACTTGCATCGGTACGCACGCAATCACCTTTTGGAAAGGACACCGGTGTAGTCGAGTACTGGCGCGAGGAAGACGCGCGGGAGGCAGAGGAGGCTATGCACTGTGCCGATGTCGAGGGCCAGAATATCGCTGTGCAAGTGTACCAACCACGGCGTGGAGGTGCTGCGACAAGCGAGTTCAACGCGACTGCACCCACGTTCGTGCCCACCGGCACGGTGTTCCCTTACCCGACGCAAGTAAGTGTATGTGGCGTCCGTGGCGCGTTCCGTCTGACCGCCGTCATAGTACTCGCCGCCACGGGCTCCCCCTTATCAGCCTCGTTCACCCGTCTTTGTGCATGGTCCTGGCCAGCAGGTGCAGTTGGCTCCCTTGTCTGGGCCGGGGTCTACCAGCCACAGTGGACTGATCGATCCATGCAATCTCTTCATCAAAGTGCGTCCCTCTGTACGTGGCATTACGATGATCGACGCTCACGGCATGTAGAATCTCGATACGTCCATTGACTCGAATGGCCTCTTCACGCATTTCCGTCAGGTAAGTGTTGGTAGATGCACAAATAGTGGTTTGCATCCATATGAGCCATCGATACCTCATGGACTGGTAACCTACGGGAGATAACAACGGCCCTTGCTCATATGGTTGTGAATCACTGCACACGACATTGCACTGACGCGCCGTTGGATGTAGTTTGGACAGATTGTTAGGTATGTACGACATCCGGGTGTTTCGTAACGACGCTCACATCTATTCAGCGCGCGTGTAATGCGCAATGAGAACGGTGACAGCCGTGGGTTCGGATTCGTCTCCTACCAGACACCCGATCAAGGTGCGCAGCCCTCTCAATGCTGACATCAAGGTCCTTATCGCGCTCTGCAGCCGCGGCGGCGATGCACGCAATGAATGGTGTTGTAATTGGCACGAAACAGCTCGTTGTGCGTCTCCACGAGCCCAAGCAACTCCGGCAAGAAAAGTTGGCCGCGCGCTTCGCTGGGCACAATGGGCACCCGAGGAGTGGTAGCGGCGCAACTAGTCCAACAGCGAGTGAGGCAGGGGAGAGCTACGCAGGATGGCCCAGCCCCGGGAGCCACCCGGCGGTCCTGGGCTCACCAGTCATGGCTCAACACAATATTGACCGACCCGACCGTGCAAGGAGAAGTTCGGGCAGTTACTATCATGTAGTGTTTCTCATCCGTATGAACGTTCGAACGAACTACGAACTGACTGTGCTCTAGGCTGCACTTTCGGGCACTCTCAATTTGCCCATGCGCTTTGAAGACTTGTCTGCGCTCTCGCCTGTTGTTCGAAAAGAAGTGCTCTCGGGCGAGCTGAGCAGGCGCCTTAAGGCCACAGACCTGGTCACACCTGCAGAGCTCGATTCCGTCGTCGACATCATCGTCGGCATGTCCCTTGACGACGTTGTGCATGGCCTCCAGGACCCCAAGAGGCTTGCCCAGCAGGTGAAGATAGCCAAAGGCAGCCCTCCTCCACGTATGCGGCCCGCGTCGCCCTCACCTTCCAGCACGCTCGACATGACTGCTCCGAACGCAACCGCTTCGGCACCCGACCATCCCTCCACGCCGATCTCGATGCCAACCACGCTCTCCACCCCTCCGCGCACGGAGTCGCCCTCGGGCTCGGTCCCACCGACGTCCGAGAAGGAGCGGATGGCAGCTGCCGTTGCGAAGCTCGAGTCGGACCGTGTTGCGGAGCTGACCGACTTGCTCATGAGCTTGCCGAAGCGCGAACGTGCGATGTGCCTATTCAATGTGGAGGTGCTCCGCGCGAAGCTCGCAGATGCGAAGATGGTGCTCGACGTTGACGAGGATGACGAACCGCCTGCGAAGGCCCCTGCGCCCGAGCCGCCGGTGACGCCCCAGGCGCGCAAGATCGCTCCCATGGACGCGAGCCCTCGCACGCCGGACATGTCGTCGCGCGGACCCTCGGCTGCGGCGTCGCCCATGCCGGAAACCCCGAGCAGCTCGTCGGCGTCGACGACGTACACGATCGCGTCGCTGGCCAGGCTGCCTGCGTCAGAGATCATCAGGCTGGCGAACTCGTCTTCTGCGACGGGATTGCCCCTGCCCAAGGCAGATCCGCTGGTGGTGAAGGCCACGGATGACTTCATGGATGGTCTCATGGACAAGCCTGTCCAGCATCAGAAGCAGCAGCTGGGCGACAAGATGTGCGTTCCATAGCTTGTTGTACGTCGCAGGTGCTGACCATGTCCGTGCAGTTTCCGTGTGGTAAAGGCGTTCGGCATAAAGGGGGCGGTAGGTTAACTGTAGCTCCATGGAGCAGTTCCCGGCTGACGCGCAGCGTGACAGCCCAAGATCACGATCACCCTTCTGGACCAAGACGATCTGCGCCCATTGGCGCACCTGATGAATAGCTATCCGTCTGTGTTGAAGGAGAAGGCCCTCCTCATCCAGGCAGCCAACCAGAAATAAGGAATAGCGGTTGGCTCCGGTTCCCAGGCTGGTCTCGTCCCGTCTCGCAAGTCCCCGTCTACATCTTGGCCCGCCGATATAATGAACTGTTCCAGCACTCTCCGATAATACCTGCCTCTCCTTGGCCTCGGCCCAGCATTCCAATGTCACGACCAGCGGCGGATGCACTCCAAACTAACCAATTCGCATTGCACCGGGTGGTCGTTGTCGAATTTTCTCGTATCCTATCTAGCTATCCCTCTCATTGATTGTTGTTTCCACGCAAAGCCTTCTATACAGTCCCCCACATACATCGCTTCTAACGTTGGATTGGAGTACGAGACCTGCTGCCCTTTTACGACCATTTACGACCGTCTCGCCCCATTGTCGTACCTTTTGCTTATCAATGTGACGCAGTGGTCTGAGGCTGCTTCATCTTTGCGCGCGAGTGTGGTGTTATGACCTCTGGCGGCAGTCCAGAGCCTCTGTTCGGTGTGAATGGGACGTAGGGAATGATATTGAATGCAAATAGAGCGGCGGTACACCCCATTTGTGTCGCGAGGAAATCGCGCGGACACATTGAGCGTGCGACTCCGTCAGAGCACCGACCAGCCGGGTAATTCGTGTCCGGCTCGGGCCCTGATTGGCCAGCTCCAGATGGTGCGGTCGTCCAAAAATCTGTGCCACCGCGCAATATAACTGTCCTCGCTACCCATCTCTCGCTCCCTCACTCCTTGCTCCCTCGCCGTTTCTTCACCCTCATTTCCCTACCTCCACCCGCATTCCATTCGTAAGTCAAAAACTCTAATCCTTTGGACCCTGAGAAGCTATGTCAGTGCTGACGCCCGTCTGTGCCTGCTTAGAACATGGTCGCCCAGGCTGACGGTCGCGTCAACGAACGCATCGAGAACTACACCAAGTTCTGGCAAAAGGACATCTCCAAGGACTCGGAGAACGACACCGCCAACCGTGTCGACAGCTACACCGACGTCGTCAATGGTACGTCGCGTAGCGACCTCATTGCCTATCCTCGCTCACGTGGCGACCCACGCAGGCTACTACGACGGTGCTACCGACCTCTACGAGTACGGTTGGGCGCGGTCCTTCCACTTCTGTCGCTTCTACAAGGGCGAGGCTTTCCAGGCTGCTCTTGCGCGCCATGAGCACTACCTCGCCGCGCAGATGTCCCTCCGCCCCGGCATGCGCGTTCTCGACGTCGGCTGCGGTGTCGGCGGGCCCGCTCGGGAAATTGCGCGCTTCGCGGACGTGAACGTCGTCGGTCTCAACAACAACGACTTCCAGATCGGCCGTGCACGCCGCTACACGAAGCAGGCCGGTCTCGAGAGTCAGGTCTCGTTCGTTAAGGGCGACTTCATGAAGCTCTCGGAGCAGTTCGGCGAGAACTCGTTCGACGCGGTGTACGCGATCGAGGCGACAGTGCACGCACCGACGTTCGAGGGTGTGTACGGCGAAATCATGAAGGTCCTCAAGCCGGGAGGCGTGTTCGGTGTGTACGAGTGGGTGATGACGGACGCGTGGGACGGGTCCGTGCCCGCGCACAAGGAGCTCGCGAATCGCATTGAGCTCGGGAACGGCATCCCCGAGATGCGCCCCCTCAAGCAGGCCCGCGACGCAATGCGCAAGGTTGGCTTCGTGGTCGAGCACGAGGAGGACCTCGCGGAGCGCCCAGACGAGGTGCCGTGGTACTACCCCCTCGAGGGCGACATCTTCAAGGCACAAACCGCCTGGGACTACATTACCGTGTGGCGGATGAGCTGGAGCGGCAAGCTTGTCACTCACTACGGCGTCTGGTTCCTCGAGCGGTTGGGTCTTGTCCCCAAGGGTACGTGGGAGGTTGGCGAGGCACTCAAAGTTGCGGGCGATTCGCTCGTTGAGGGTGGCAGGACGAAGGTATGTCGATCGCCTTCTCGTTAGCCGGTCTAGTATGTTGATTGACTTGTCTAGCTTTTCACGCCGATGTACCTCGCCATCTGCCGCAAGCCCGCACAAAATTGAGCTGCTCAGCTGTCTCGCTTTCGTCTCTCTCATTACTGTCGGACTACACTCTATACCCTGGTAATCATTGCTTGACGCACGCATGGTCTGAAATTATGATGTCGCACGAGGGCCGCGAGGCATGCAATAGAGCTCTTTACTGTATTCCTCATGGTCGCCCAAATGTGTGACGATGCGTACGCGACCCAGGATCAGGTCCCTCGCAGTGAGTTTTTGTGGCTCTGAAGATTGATGGTATGTAAAGGTTGCGATGCGTGGATTGCTGAGGAACACAGAATGCAACTGAGCGCTATGTTTGCATGGTCTCATAGCTCAGTGGTTAGAGCATGCGATTGCAGTTGCGCATCATCGCAGGGTCGCGTGTTCGAATCACGCTGGGACCTGTTTTGATCATTTTGCAGCCTGCTGAGCACGTACCGTTGCGTCGGAGACACGTCCTCAGCGCCTACTTGCTAGACGTGCTGAGCGCAGCAAGAGAGAACGAACTCACCTGCCCCCAACCATGAACCTCATCCTGAGGCTCACTGCAGCACTTCTTGTTGTTGTAGCTGCTCATGCAGCCTCTTTGTCTATTCAGAACCCTCGTTTGACAGTTACGGGAGCAGATGCCTCGCAGCTGCGCTCCGAGTTGTAAGCCACCGCGTTGTCTCGCGCGTACAGTCCTTCTGACATCCGCTGCCTATATGCAAGACTTTCGCTCACCGAAAAGCCAGACGCCGTGACGCTGGGCTCCTCGGACGTACTGAAGTTGACATTCCAGGTCGCGGAGTCGGAGAACGGCAAGGGCGTGCAGCCGCACCAAACGTTCCTCCGCTTCTACGATGAGGTGACTGGCGAGGAAGGCGTGCAGCCTGTGCGCGTCACGCCTGGAGGAAAGGCAAAGTTCGAGCTGGTGCGTCTCCTTGTGACGCTTTCATGCTCGCGTGCGTATCCTCAGTCGGCGTCCGCGTATAGAACATGGCACGCCCGCCCGCCTCCCTCCCCCCTACCTCGACCAACCCGCTGAAGGTGTCCCTCATCCTCGGCTCGTTCGTACACTCGCCCGCTGAGTATGATCTCTTCGAATTATACGTTCCAGCCTCGCAGCCACCCCCGACGCACCCCGACGAAGCTGCCTTCGCGCCGCGCCCGGAGATCACCCACACGTTCCGCCCCGAGCAGCGCATCCCTGCGAAGGCGGTGTCTGCGTTCTTTGGCGCGTTTGTCTTCTGGCCGTGGCTTGTGCTCCTTGGCTTGGTACGTCCTCGGCCCGTTCAAGTGCCCCCTCAGTTTGCTGACGGTGCGTCGCACGTTCAGTGGTACGAGATCGGACCGCGCGCCCCGCACCTCCTCTCTCCTCATATCCTGCCCTTCATCGTGTCCCTCGCTGCATTCGAGGGCCTCCTCTTCTGGTACTGGGTCGACCTGCGCCTGGGTCAGGTCTTGCTCTACGGAGGTATTCTCGCCATTCCGACCGCCCTTGCAGGAAAGCAGGCGCTTGCGAAGGCGAGCGAATGGCGGCTGGCCAGAAAATGAGACAGCTTGTACTACGCAGTACTTGTCGTATACTATTGCTATCGTTTGCTCTGAAATATCCACGTCCACGGCACGATCAAACTACACCACAGGTCGAATTAGGTGTGATGCCACTTTACTCCTTCCCCTGGACAAACGCTATGTGCGACATTGCGAGGTACAAGGTGAGAATGTTTATAGTCAAATGAATGGCAGCCTTCAGACACGAGTACAACAGTGTTATATATCATTTGCCCCTCCTAATAGCTAACACTTCAAAACGACGGTGGCCCTACTCAGCAGTAATTCTGAAGTCCATGCGATAACATGTCGCAACAATGTTCGATATCCGTTCACGAGTGCACCATCATCCTGTTCACGTAGCAGTTGCACTCGGTATAGGGATGGACTGCGCCACGACGGGTGCGGGGCTGATGATCGGGCCGTGCTGCGAGATAGACTTGAATGCAGAGGTATCGCTGGGCAGGATCTGGCCGCTGCCGTACACCGGCTTCGCAGTCGGAGCCTTCAAGGGGTGCGCCTCTGTGTTGAAGACATCTATTGATTCGTCAGCATATGCCCCAACAAGCCAGGAGTAGTGACCCACAGTCATCAAGGCTGATTAGGCTCGGGTCGGAGAAGGTGAGGTACAAATACTTGAGCACCTCGGCAAACCAGAAGCTCTGCATGTCGTCGATGAACGTCGAATCCGTCGCATCGACGTCGTTGATGCCCGCGTATGCGACGGTGGTCGGCAGGTACGTGAGGAAGGAGTCGACCGCGTCCGCCGCGCGCTGTACGTACTTGGGGTCGCCCGTGACGCGCCACGCGTAGAAGTTGGACTCCAGCACCTCCGGGCGGAGGTAGTAGTCCGAGTCTCCCGGCTGGATGAAGAAGCCGTGCCTATCGTAGAACGCGAGGTCCCCGTCGGACGGCGAGGAGCCAGTGTAGTTACCGTCAGACGAGAAGTAGGCGAAGACCTCCGGACCGATGCCAGTGCTGGTGCAGAGTAACTTCGTTAGAGAAGACAGCATCACTGGCATGAGAGGACGTACGCAGTGCTAGCGTAAGTGTTCCAGCAAGCTTCCATGAGAGCAAGACCCCAGTCAACGATCGTCTGATTGTTCAGGAGCTTGCCACCTATAGCGACCCTAGTTAGGATTGCGTGACATGGACATAGCGTCAGCAACGTACCGAGCATCCAGTTACCAGCGTGGAAACATTCCAAGTGCGAGCCGATATGGATGATGGTGCCATCGTCCCAGTCGGCCATGTACTGCCAGTCTTGCACAGTCGATTGCTACAGGGCCTCGGTCAGCACGAGCGATGTCACCACTGTCCTGGCGCTTACCCTCGCAAGGTTCCAGATAGACGAATCGACGGCAGAAGCCCATGCATCCGCAAATAGGTTGTTGTCGGTGTTAGAAAGGCGCGCGTACTTGATGAGGTACTCGAAGTAGCTGTCCGAGCCACCACCCCATGTCTACGAATGCAATCAATCGAAGCCTCCACAGGGAGAAGTAGATTGGAGTACGTACGACGTACGCGTCCGCAAACTCGCCCGACGTCGGGTCAACCACCTGGGCAGGCAAGTTCGGGAGAGGAGGAGGCTGTCATAAGATGCATTAGTGACTGGCATCGCAGGGTAACAATCATGTCTCACAAGGTTTGCGATGTAGATGACAGGCTTCTCCGCGAGCTGGCGGTAGGTATCGTTCCCCGTGAAGTCGCTGTGGCACTTCAGAACATGTACTGAGGGCTCAAATTTGAGCGACCTACGCCAGAGTGCTCCACTCCATGGTCAACTAAACAGGATTCATCAGAGGATGTCTACCGTGCTGTATTGCAAAGCGCTCACCGTTCCAGCTTCCGCGATGTTCGTTGTTTGAACGACGGGCGTCAGCTCGTTCCAGTTCAAGTAACCATACGGAATCGAGTTGTCCTGCGATATGCGTTTGAATAGAAATTTCATGCCACGGGTGCAGAACAAGACTCACCCCCACAAAAGCGTGTGTCATCCTGTCCACGAGAACCTTGGACTGATTGACCAAAGCAGGGTATTGCTGCCCACTGAGCTCATATGCGGCGAGGGAAGCAGCAACGTAACGGATGGTCGTCTCGAACAAACTAATGCATCCGGTGAGCGTCATACGCCTGTTGGCAAGATCTTGATCAACTCACTCAATTTGTCCACCGGAAGTTGTGCTGTAGTCAACCGTGCTGGAGAAGTTCAGAGCTTCCTCCCATATATCCTGAACGGGTCGAGTCAGCTTCGATGGCATACCAGAGATTCGATGCAACGAACCTCGAGTCCCATCAACCACTGAAAATCTGGTCAGCAAAATACTCAGATGACAGCGTGGCTTCATACAATAGTGTCTAACGCATCCACAATAGTAGCTCCCCAACCACCGTAACTGTCGGAGTAGCCCTCGCTGACCGGGCTGAGATCGTCATGACCCCAAGCGTACTCCCTACATGCCCCTAGTGAATCTCACATACCACGTCAGTGCACAGCAACGCTCACTTATACGCAGCCCAGCTTGTCTCGAAGAGCTGTACCGTCTTCTGCGAGTACTCGGCAGCGAAGGACGGTCGCGTTATGCCATCAGCCTGAACGGGTCCCGCCTTCACCCCCGTGATAGCTACGGCAAGCGCGAGTGCGCTGATGCGACGACTGACCCCGACCATGATCAGGAGTGATAGGCAGTGAGCAGGAGCAGCGCGACTGTCGCGGGGACGTAGAGACCCAGCTTTATAGCATCTCGAGAGTGCGCGTCTGCCGAGGGGCCTACTTCGCCTGGCTTCCACGGCTCCCGTCCCACGGCACGCTGCCCTGAGATGCTGCTAGTGGACCCGCCCTTCCATGTCAGAGAGACACATGAGGAGCCGGGGAAACACTTATTATAGATTATTAGAACGCGAAGAGAGGGAACGTACGGAACGCACCACATCGGACCTGTTACGACACCACATGATAGCGTCCGTAAAGAGCATGCTACTCACGACGAGCCTCTGATGCAGTCAAAGTGACGATCTGATCCTCGTCCATCAATCCCGCAACACCGTGTTTTCGCAACCCGGCGACGATGGACGCAGCATGGTTAGAGAGTCACGACGGTCGCGTATGGGTTAGTGCGAGCGGTGGAGAGGTACTAGTAGGTCCGTCAAGTGTATGATAGAGTGCGCACGAGAGCGAGGACAAAGGATGCAACGAAGGCTCTGCCGGCGGCACTAGCGTCGCATCTCGAGCGCACGCGAAGCCTTCGTTGATATATCTACGGTCCGCGTGACATCCTTGTTCGCATGGCCAGCTTACCTGTAAACCGCGAAAGTGGGCGGCTCTGTAGTGCCGCCGCACGACCAAGACAACAGCTGGATGGTGAGACGTCGGGCGGCGTACCTGAACACGGTGTCGCTCATTGAACGGAGCACTCGGCATTCAACTGTGTCTTCGGGGATGAGAAATCGGCACGTCTAGACTGCTGGAGCCTGAGAAAGATAAGCCGTAATACACCACACAATACTTCGAAAACAACAACGATCAGATACCATACGCAAGAACACTACCCAGACAGCGAGCACCAATTATCCAGTCAGGCCATGATGGGCGAAATGGCGATGTCTTCATCTCCAATATGCAAAATTCTGTGCCTTCGAAGACTGTTAACGTAGCCAAACAATAAAGCATTCAAACACTCACTTCTCTTTGAGATGGCTCCTCAGCCCGTCGAAGCTGAACACTTGATGCTTGGCCATTCTTGCCGCTCTCCTCGCCACTTTCTTCTGACTTGCGTCAAGCGCCTCCGTAGGAGTAGCTATTACAGCGCTTGTTCCGGCGGCAACATCATTTGACTGCGTCTCCGTAACGGGCAAGCTATCATCCTCTTGCGGGGCGCTGTCATCGTTCGAAGCTGGGGCCGGGTCGGGCTTCTGGCCTGCCTCTTTGTCCGTCGCTCCAGCGGTTGCGTTTCTGATGAGGGAGGAAGTCCGCGCCTCCGCTGACACAGCTTCTCTGGTGGCCTGTTGGCAATGGCGACATGCGTAGCGCTTTTTGCTCCGTTCCTCTGTGCTGCTTGCTAGTAACCGTTTCGCCAGACCGACTTGCAGAGGACAGGGGCCATAAAGTTGTATTCTAGCGTCATCGATGGTAGCAATTTGAAAGGCAGGGCACTCGTGCCGCTTGCCATGGTGAATCTGCTAGTCTTTCGTTGGTATAAGTTATGGAGTAGCAGAGTGAGCGGCCTACCGCCATCTCAAACGACATTGCAATCGGGGCAGGGCATGCGGTGCATAACAGCCGCGACTGCAGTTGCTCCACGTCCGTCCGTGCGTTCCTCTCTTCAGCAGTGGTCCCCATGGCGGCCAAAATCTTGTTGACAACTTCGATTGCCTATAGACCAGACGTCAGCGGAGACGCCAATAAGAGACATCGCCAGCACCTTCACGTCAGGCCCGAAAAGGCTGGCACTCCAGGCCTCCCTCGCCCGCTGTTTCTTGTTCAAGCCGGCACATCGATGTCCACACGCGTCTGCAAACGTCAAGGCTTCGCCGCCTCTCCTCTTTGACGAGCATTTCTTGCAGATGAACCTTGCTGTGAGTCTGTCCACGGGGTGCACCTTCGTCTTGCTAGCCGACTTCCATCCCGCAAAGCCCAAAACCCCAGCGAGCGCGCTGCGCGCCTCCTCACGCCATTTGTTTAGGTTATCAGTGAGCAGCTCGTGCACCAGCTTGCTGTGCTTTAGTTCATCGGCAACGCCAACATCTCCGTCGCTCGGCTTGCCTTGCATAACCTTCATAACTGACAGCTTCCTGAATTCCGGTAGCGCTGGCAGCACCTCGACCGGGTTGGGCGCGGACTTGAGGCGAGTGTAGTGCGCCGCCACGTCTTCTCTTCGCTTCTGGTACGCCGCTTCTGCTTGCCGCCGTGCCACTCGAGTGAGGTGTTCGACCATCTCCTGGTCAACTTGGTCGCGTATCAGCATATAATCTGATATATTTGACAGTCAGGTCAGGACTGTGTGATTAGTGGTGGATGCATGCCATGGTGTGTGATCAATTCGTGTACGGCCGACTTGGACCTGTGTAAGAGGCCGAACGTCCGTGTTCCAAGCAGCTTATGTAGTGCCCATTGCTCTTGCGATGCAATCTTAGCTGCACTGTACCACATGTAAGACGCCATGCAGTGGTGATGCTTGTTCGTGACCTACATGGACTCATTGCTCCTCAGTGTAGCCAAGTATGACGCATGCCATTCGTCCCTGAATTTTATCAATTCGATGCATAGCTAACGCAGACCTTCGATGAGTGCCTGTCTATTGGGGTTGTGTGGTACACTTACGGTATGCATTGCAGCTACCTGCTTGGCTAGCCGCTGCTTCTTCGCGAGGAATTCTGGAAAGGTGTCAGGCTCAAGGAGCGCTCTGTTGTACTCATCCACTGCATCCAGCCAGTCCTGCTTGCGCACAGGGGCAGGATTTGAGGAAGTATAATCTGCGCGCGGGATCCATGACTTGATCCCCTTATAACGCGGGTGGTCATCGGTGCTCAATGGAACGAGTCGTTCAATCCTGGTCAGAGCAGAGTAAACGTCTGGGCAGCGGATACGTGCCATCAGCATCGTACTTACTCCCACGTATTTCTACATTTTGCCTAGCGACATTGGGGGTTACAGACATCGCGCGGAAGATATGGAACACACTCACGTGTTGACAGACTCTCGTACGCAGGGAGTATGACGTGTAATGAAGCCGTACGTAGCTCTTGCAAATCTCGCAATGGCCATAATCGAATACGAACGCCGCATACGACGCCTCAGTGAAGTTTGCTGTGGGCTCAGGAAGCTTGCGTCCGCTAGCAAGTATGCATCGCTTGCGAGCGTTGCGCCAGATGAACGTAGTCGAGGAGTTGTTGACGAGAGCGTGACAAAAGTACTTCGAGCACCGTGCAAGGGCAAGGATGCTAGGGGGATAAGGGACATAGGACAGTATCTCCGCTAGGATTTCCAGTGGCATTCGCTCGAGGTAGCACGGACGTCGGCTGTCATTCCCATTTGCTTTCTTGAAGAAGGCAGCAGTACGAGTTTTCTTCTTCGGAGGGGCAACTGTAGACTTCTCGAGTGGCCTACTGACTGGCGATGTCTCTGTGCCCCTAGCCTCCCGCAGCTGGGGCTCAGCCGATGACATAGGATCGGCGTTGGCGGAGGCCTCAAGACTCATGCTGAGTAGGTCAAAAGACTCCCGTGAGCGTAAGAGGGAAGATTTCTAGGAGATAGAAGCGAATAGCAGCCTAGAGCTGGTGAGTAGCAGACTTGGAGCCCAATGGCATCTTCTTACAGGGGGCATAATGCAGCATCTCGAATACAGCTGTCTTACTGAACTCATTGATATTTTCCCACACTTAGAGTGCTCCTCGATACGACACTCTGTGGCTGAGACCCACTCGACGCATGACAGTGGACACGCCTCGTCCACGACCGTCACAACATGGCCCCCCTACCAAGTACTCACAGCGACGAGCTTCTCACAGCAATCGATGCTTTACGTCGGCGGCGCACAGACCTCTCAGAGTTCCAGATACCACGCCTGCGAAACTGTACCGGCCCTCTAGCGACCCAGCAGCAGTACGCAGCAGAGTTGCGTGAAGACCTCGACACCTTCGCCCGACAAGTCGAGGTGCGTCTCTACCTTATCTCTCACATACATATTGCGAGAATATCTGAGTAGAACTTAGACCTGTCAGTAGACGATCAGCGGACAGAACGGGATCGCAGAGAGCTGAGACAGATAGTGGACGAGTTTAGGGAGGATCTCGCAAGGTAAGCCGACCGTTCTTTCCATGTTTCGCATGCTGAGGACTACAAGCCTTAAGAAAGAAACACGCGCTGCGTTGTTGTCGTCTAAGCGCGCCATTGATGCGAAGCAGGTCTCCAACCGAGACGAGCTCTTGCGGTCCTCGGCCGTGAGGGAGAAGCAGGACTTGAATGAGAAAGTCGCGTACGTTCCTCTAGCCTCTTTTTCTGGCGGGGCGAAATTGATGGCGCATGAAGGGAGGATGCACTAATGAAAGCAAACAACGATGTGACGGAAGCCCTGCAGCGGACAATAGTACTCATGCAGGGCGAGCTCGAGAAGTCTGTCCTGTCTACGCAACTGCTCGGTGCGGTCGTCCCGCCGGTCCTGTCAGCTACTCGCTAACCGCGTGGCTTCTTACCGCAGACGCATCTAGTACATCCCTCCGCTCCACGTCCACTACACACGACGTCCTCGACGGGCTGCTCGTCACCTCCAAGCACCTCATCACCGCGCTTGAGAAGTCCGACCGGATGGACCGCATGCTCGTCCTCGCGGGCCTCGTGTTCTTCGTCCTCGTGGTCGCCTTCATCCTGAAACAGCGTATTGTGGACCGTGGGCTTCGCATCGCCTTCTGGTGGACGCGCTTTATCCCGGACTTCAGCAGAGATGAGCAACTGCTGGAGATGGAGGAGGCGAAGATCGCGGCGAGCGTCGTCACAGGGACGGTCGTAAGTGTCGCTGTGAGTGCGTCGTCAGCTGTAGCGGCCGTGGCGAGTTCGTCACTTGCTCCTATACTCGCGTCTCCGAGCTCCTCAGGCGAACTGTCTCCGTCTTTAGGAGAGGACACGGCCCCTACGGCATTAGATGTCCTGAGCGATGCACTACTATCCGGCTCTCCATCCATCGGTGTGGATAGTTCACAGGAAATAGGTTCCCATAATGAATTGTAGGGTCTCGCTATGTACGTTCTATTGTGGATCCTGTGGAGGTCCGTATATTTCTACACTCAGTCTATTCGTTCCCTGTTGCGATACATGGCCATTCGAGGCGGATAAGTCTCGGTATTGATTTTAAGGTGCCGATGCCATTACTAGATAATTCATGTTGCGATCCGAGCGACGCGCCTGCGGTTGCATCGATCACGTGTGCGCGCATGGCCCATGGAACGACGCCGGAACGTGCTCGAAGGCTGACTACGCCCCGAAGCGCGCTCGACCCGACTGGGAGACCTCTTGCTGCCACAGGCAACAATTGAACAGAGTTTGCTTCACAAATCCGCGCGAGTCCAGTCATTGAGCCGGTCTAGACGTCCGAAGGTCTCTCAACAAGCAACGTTCCCTTAAATCCCCGTGTCTTGCTCTAGACCACCATCATCTCGCCTCCGCACCACCTGCTGACCGCCAGGCGAGACCAGGTTTAACGATGGCGACGGGAGGCATGCCCCTGCTGAGCGGCCCTCCTCCGGAGTACAGAGACAGCGAGCCGTCGTGCAGGAAGTGCGACAAGGAGTTCAACGTGTTATTCTCGCGCTCGAGAAAGTGCAACCACTGCGGTGCGTGCCCCAAGCTCGCTACGTGGTCTATCGTGTAGCTCACATATCTGCTGATCACACAGGCTACTCGTACTGTCATTCGTGCACAGATTTCCAGGCATTGATGCCTCGCGGTGTCGGCGGTTCGGATGCAGGTTACGATCCGGTGCCCGTATGTGCGTTCTGCATAGACAACCTCACGGGTAAGTTTCTGGTTCTCCTGCTTCCATGTGCCGCCTCCTTCGTCAGCCATGCATCATGGTCACACTGACTCTATCAGCCACCAGTCACGGCAGGCGGAAAGAACTATCTCAAGTCGCTACCTTTGGGTCGACTAAAGAAGTATGCTAACGCATATAACATCAAAGTGAACGGTGTCTTGGAGAAGGATGATCTCATAAATGCTCTCATTGCTGCTAGAGTATGTTCTACTGTTTCATCGGTTGAGGACTTCCAACACTCAGTAGCGTCAGGAATCTAACGGCTGCCTTCCCCGAGCCAACGAAGTACATCTCTTCACATTCATGTTGAACCACAGATTTGACCCATTCTCTAGGACTTCTACCGCAAGCATTCGGTACCTAACCGCCGCACTAACCGTCCTCGCGGGGTGTTCGCGCGAGCAATGGATGCCATGGGCTCCTCGCCGCCAAGCTCCCAAACGCGCTCACAGCAACGCCCCCAACCACAACGACCGCCACCGCAGTACCAACCACGGCAACGCACCACGTCGGGGCCAAGCACCTTCCCGCGCCCCGATCTCGATGGGCGGCCACCGCAGGGTGCACATTCCTACGGTCACCATCCGCCGCCTCCCCCGCGCGACCATTCATACCGGCCGCCACCTCCACGACCGCAGACCACCTCAGGCCGCTCCAACCCGAGCGTTCCCAACCCGAGCGCCGGACAGCCCCGCGGGCGCACGCGGGCAGCCTCCGCGTCCTCGCCTGCGACGCCGCGCGCGCAGTCGCCGACGCCGCCGGTGCCGACGCTGGACCAGCTACTCGAGATGCCGGACGACGCGCTCGCGCACCTGAGCATCGGCACATTGAAGGCGGTGCTGTTCCAGAACCACGTGAATGCGCGGCTGGTCGTCGAGAAGGCGGAGCTGGTCGCGAAGGTACGCACGCTGGTAGAGGACGAGCGGAGGGAGCGCGAGCGCCATGCGGCTCTGGAGGCGGCAGAGAGGGCCGCCGAGGAGGAGGCACGGCGCGCCGCGGAGGAGGCGAGGCGCGCGGAGGAGGAGCGGAGGCGGGCGCGGGAGCGTGCAAGCCAGGATGCCGCGAGTGCTATAAACGTGGATGTTGAGAGCGGGGGCGGGGAAGAGGCAAGTGCGCACGCACAGACGGAGGAAGGTCTCTCGGACGAGGCCGCTCCGCCACCACCACCGCCGAAACCTGCGCCCCAGGCTTCGCCGCCGCCGGCGAGGGGCCCGTCACCCAGGGGGCCTCAGCTGGAGCGCACGGGCCTCTGCGTGATTTGCCAGGACGAGGAGGCCAATATCGTGATCGTGGATTGCGGGTGAGTGACCGCCTTTACTGCTCCCCTCATGCCATTGACCGACCGGTCGACGTACCAGCCACCTGTGTTTGTGCCGTGCGTGCTCGGAGCTGATCATGAAGGGCACGCGCGAGTGCCCGCTGTGTCGCACGCGCATAGTCACGGAGCAGAGGCTGCTCAGGATCTTCAAGACCTGAGCTGTGCGCGTGGGGAGGATGCTATCGATCTACTGTGAGTGCGGGTCTGGGCAACCCTCGACTCTTCTGCTACGCCGTTATTCTTGGGATGCCAGTGCTTCTACTTCTATGGATCCAACTCATACCAAGATACTGTGACTCTTACCTTGTCGTCGTCTTGCTGTATATCTATTGTCTCGTATATTATAATGCTTATGCACAATTCACTTCTCGTTGCGCAGTATGATCTGGTTAGTGGTCCGCAACATGCGATGCAGCCTTTCTTTCAGCTTCAGCGGTGAATAGGTGACAGCTTGCGATTGGCCAGTAGGAGGAAGCGCCCAGTACGCGCGTGTGGCGTGGGCTGAGATTGAGATCGCGAATCCCGCATCCGTGCCACTGGCAGTCGAGTCTCCCGCGCTCCCCACAGTGGTCTTCTTGACTTGGTCTTGACCCCGCATCCTGACTTCGCCGCTCGTCACAAAGTGTAAGTCTGCGTCCTTATCGCTCTGTCTGCACTCAGGGCTTGACTCTCCTGTTGTGGTAGGAGCTCCGTGGCAGCGACTAACATCCAATTCGCACTGCACGAAGCTCGCGGACGTGTCATGCAGACCGCGCAGGGCACCAGCGGTGCCCCGCAACCACCGCAATTCCACGAGGTCCACTTTGGCGCACAGGACGGCGTCGGTGCACCCTTTCCCCAGCCGGGAGGGCCTTCCGCCTCGTCCGCCCCTGGCGCAAGCAGCAGCGCGGGGCAGAACGTCCTCGGCGTGCTCGCGCTCACCATCGGCGGCCTGCACGACAGCACCTCCGAGAAGTTTGCAAAGATGGACGGCGTCGTGCGCGAATTGGCGGCGTCCCTGACCGACGTGCGCGAAGCGATGCACACCGACCTGCTCAAGCTCGCAGAGTGGCAGGACAAGGCGCACGAGCGCCAGATGAAGGCGTCGATGCTCGTCCTCGAGCGGGTGCGGGCGCTCGAGCGGACGATGGGCGATCTGAGGAGCCTGCATGGGGAGGAGACCGTCACGCGGAGGCTGCAGCGGATAGATTGTGCGTTGACGGAGCTGCTGGAGCAGGTGCAGGACCCGCAGGCCGGACGTGCGTCGCTTCGTGGTCCACTGTTACATGTTACTGATGGGGTATATGCATATATGCAGTGGTGCCGCAGACCCGTCACTTCACAGAGAGGGGTACTAGCCCTATTGCTCCTATGCCTGTCCTCGTGGATGCTGGCGTGGATGCACCTCTCACAGGGTACGTTGACGCCTGTGTTGTCGCCTTTGAGCCGCCTCCGATCCGGGTCGAAGCCTGTGTCAATACCGCCGAGCGAATGATGGCGCATGCAAGCATTGTAGTTTCGCCTGAGGTGACGCACACAGGCGTGTCGACAGAGTATGTAGCTTCGGTGGATGTCGGTGTTGGTGACTCGTCTCGACATGTATCAGAACAACTCACCTGCCCTGACACTCCGGGAGATGTCGACCCTCCCCATGAAGCTCCAACGCGGTTGTCTTCCAGACTTTCTGGTAAGCACCGAGATGGTATACCGCTATGTCTGCTGATAACCTTGCCAAGACCCCTCGCCTCCGAAAGGACTGGATTCTCCTCGCTCAGGTACGTTACAGTAGCCTATACATTGCGCGAGTAAACATAGGCTCGCCCATCAGAACTCAGCTATGTCGATCCAAACGATATCGTCGTGCAGGGCCCGTCCGCGCGCCCACAGCCCGCAGCTTCCGTGTCCGCGCACGTCAAAGAACAAGTGGTCGTGGATGCGTCTCGTCATGAACGCTCCGCCTCCGAGACCACGTCTACCGTCAACGGCGGCCAGTCCGCGTCCTCCGCGACAGCAGTCAATTCGCCCAACGACAACAACGTCGCCGCTCCCTTGAACCGCGCCCCCACCGCTCATCTCCCTCTACCCCTCCCGCGGCGGACCCCAGCTCCGACCCGCCAACGCTCGCTCACGCCGCTAACCCCGCTGGCCTCACCGATGTTGTCCGCCTCAACCACTCACAAGCGGCCTAAACCTGCGCTGATTCCCGATCTGAGCCTGTCGCCATCGCCCTCCCCTCCCCCGCCTCCCCCACTTCCCCGCAAAAAGCTCCGCGTGCAGCCGGCGCCCGCCCCGCCGCCTGCCGCCCGGTCGCGCGAGTCGTCGAGCTCGGATGTCCAGATCATCGAGCGGCCCGCGACGTTCGCCGAGTCGCGCCCGCCGAAAGGCGAAGGCCGAGAGAAGGCGAAGGCGAAGGGGGAGAAGAAGACGGGGAAGGAGAAGGAGCGGAAGAAGGCGCGTGCGAGCGAGGTGATCGAGATCGACTCGGACAACGAGTCGCTGCGCCCACGCAAGCGGCGCAAGACGGACGGGGGCGCTCCAGCGTCGCGCTCGCAGGCGCAGACGCAGGCGCAGACGCAGACGCAAGGGGCGAGCGGGAAGAAGGCGGTGGGTCGGCCGCCGAAGGACCTCAGGAACAGTCAGCACCAGAGCCAGAGCCAGAGCCAGGACAAGAGCCCGAGTCAGAGTCAAAGTCAAAGCCAGGGCAAGAGCAAGAGCAAGAGCAAGGGTAAGAAAGGAAAAGAGAAGCGGGTGGAGAGGTTCGTGGATAGCTCACCGGAGCCGGGCCCGGCCAGTGATGCGGCCCCCGCGCCGCAGGCGAAGGCGAAGGTGCTGGCGGACGACGTGCAGTGCGAGTGGCCGGAGATGGGGGACGATGCGTACCAACATGAGGTGGGTGTTCGGCGTCGCTTTACGGCTCATGTCGCTGATGTCCGTCTGCCGTCGTCGGCGACAGTATGTCAATTGTGACAAGTGAGGTTTCGACGGTATGTGTCTTCGGCGTGCCGCTGACGATGGTCTTGTACAGCTGCGATGGATGGTTCCACTATGGGTGCGTCGGGCTCACCCCCGACGACCCGTGCCTGACGGAAGCAGACTCGATATTCCTCTGCCCGCCCTGTCTCATCGCTGGGTGAGTGCCCCACCCTCGCGCGCCCGCCTCACACATCTCACTCGCGCCTCGCACTGCAGGGACACACGTGAGCCGTTCCGCGCGTCCGTCCGGTAGCATGATAGCTAACGTGCGCGCGTTGCAGGGAAGGGCCGGCACAGCATGGTGGGGGAGGCGGACGCGGCGTACTGCGCGCGGCCGGACTGCCCGTCGTCGGAGACGGTGGAGTACTTCATCGAGCGCATCATCGGGCGGCGGCCCTCGGTGACCGTGCCCACGGGCAGCGACGGTCAGCCGAAGTGGCTCTTCCTCGTGCGCTGGCAGGGGTGCGTCGTCTCCCCCCCTTTCTCCTCGTCTGTTGGCTGAGTGTGTCTTTTGCTGCAGGTGGGGCGTGCAGGACGCGACCTGGGAGTTCTCAGACAACCTGGGCGACTGCTCGCAGCATATATCTGAGTTTGAGGTCGCTGCGGAGTTGGAGGGCAAGGACCTCAGCGATCCGATGGTTGAGACGCTCTTGAACGAGGCTTTGTCGGGGGGTTTGTGAGTTGTCTGTTGTTGCATCGACGTCCCTCCGCCGTAGCAGTTAGCTGGCTTGGCGGGGGAGCCTGAGTATGAACGGGCTACTTCTCTTACGCTTTCATGACCGTATGACATTTCTTGAATAATCTCTGCTACGTGCTATTCGCTGATCGTCGCTCTGCTTTCGTATATGCTCTCGTCTGTCCACCTATTGCTGAGTACTGCTATGTCATGACATGGATTGCGGTGTCCCAGTCTACTCTGGCATTGTCGAAGAGTATTCTCTTAACTCACATATACATTCCGATGATATTTCTTTCGAACGCGCACACCTCAGTCTTGTGATTTTTGCGCGCTGTGCGAGCTGAGACCACACAAATTCGCACGTCGGCGCGTAGATAATTCCGCGACAAAAGCTGTACTGGGGGCGCGCACTTCCCTCGTCGTATTGCATTTTCAAGGACTTGCTGTGGCCAAGAATGTGACGACAGCTTGGATGCTCCGACCCGACTGCGACACTCGAGCTCACTGGCGGAGTCCTCGTTTGGCGATTTGCATACCTGACCGGCAGCGGCCTCCATCGCTGCTGCCGGCGTAGCCTTTTCTGGACGCGCTCGCCGACGTCGGCTATGGCTGCAGGGAACGGCGGTGCGCGCAAGAGGATCGGCGTCCATGCAAACAATGACAGGGAATGCACTTGCCGCTAGCCAATTAGCCCAAATGCGGCAATTCACTTGCCTGCCTTGGCAGCCCCGACACCGCTGCGACTCTCTTGAGGAGCGGCGGCGCCAACATATATAAGGGCGCGCTCGGGGCCGCAGAGAGTCCCATCCACTCGACCACCCAGGACCACCCTCAGCCGCGCACACAGCAGGAGGCAGGGATGATACGTCGCGCGTTATCGGCAGCCAACATTCATCGCGCGCGAGAAGAATGCTAAAAATGCATGCGCCTTCCCTTTCCAGTCAGGAACGCCTCGCGGTTGCATTCAAGACCCAGCATCCGGGAAGCACGCGGCCACCACCGGGACCGGGCTGGCTGGCGATCAGAGAGGATGGAGCAGATGAGGATGGAGCGTGCGCAGCAGCTGCCTGAGTGCTGGAGGAGCGGCGGGCTTGGCGGCGGGCAGCAGCGTCGGCGACGAGGACACAGGGGGCGGGCGGTGACGTCGCCGGGAGGGCGAGTGGCCGACGCCACCCCGGACGGATGCGTGACGTCGGTGCCTTGGGGCGGGCTGCCCGATATGGCGTGGGGATGCAGACTGGGTGACAGACGCAGGCAGGGCAGCCACTGGGCGCACTCTTCAGGCAGGGCCTTGACGCGCTGCCTCCTTTTCCCCGCCCCCATCCGTTCCTTAACTCTCATCACAAGTGGAAATCTCCCGGTGATGTCAGTTTGCACCCCCTCTTATATTCCTTTTCCCCCGCTCATCCCCCTCCGCAGCTTCCTCACGACCCGTTACGACCTCTCCCGCCACAGGCGACCTGTCCGCCATGTGCGTACCTTCACTGCTGCGCGTTGCTCTCGCTGATCAGCCCACTACAGGTCGTCGGACATATCCAGTGCCTCATCCTACTCAACCGCTACATTCTCTACTGCTCTCGTCTTCAACGCCGCAGTCTTTGGTGGCGAGCTGCTTGCGTTCACCCTCCTCCGTCCCTACTTTCCCGCCATCTACCAGCCCCGTACATACATCCCTCCAGAAGAGTACGTCTTTTTGCTTCACTATCTGAACTTTGGTTTGACATCGCCGCAGCAAACGTGCTTCTGACCTCTCCCGCAACATCATTTTATGGCCATGGGCCGTCCTACGCGCCAACTACTCAGACATCAAGGCCGTCAATGGTCTCGACGCGTACTTCTTCGTGCGCTTCCTGCGTTTGATGGTTCGCGTATTCGTCCCTATTTGGCTCATATCATGGGTCATCCTCCTGCCTGTCTTCTCCGTCGGTACCTCCAGCGGCACAACCGATGGCCTCACCCAATTTCAGTTTGGAAACGTCGGTGGGAATGCTCAGGCGCGTCTCTGGGCCCCCTTGATACTTGCATGGGGCTTCACAAGTAAGTGCCAAGGTCAACGGTTGGGCTGTCTCTGACCTCCTGCCGCAGTATGGATCCTGTGGAACATCCGCTCCGAGATGGAACACTTCGTCCACACTCGTCAGCGCTGGCTCATCGATCCGGCAAACTCATCTACCGCGCAAGCGAACACGCTCCTCGTAACGGGTGTTCCCCAACGCTACTTGACGGAGGCTGCGCTCAAAACTCTGTTTTCCTATCTTCCCGGTGGCGTCGCAAAGGTTTGGTTGAACCGGTACGTCCCGTTCGAGCCTGCCCACGAGCTACCACTTATCTCCACATAGTGACCTCAAGGATATCCCCGACTTGTATGAGCGCCAGGTCACAGCATGCAAGGTCCTGGAGTCTGCAGAGACATGCCTCCTGAACACGGCGATCAAGCGTAGGAATAAGCAGCTGAAGAAGCAAACCAAGGCTGCGAAGAAAGCGGAGAAGAAGGGTCTTCCCCCGCCTGCGACTGCGGATTCCTCTGCAGACAATCGTCACCTCACAGCGCCGAGTATCGCGGATACCGAACGTGGGGATGCATTCGTAGACTCGTTTGTCCCACGCAAGAAGCGTCCCACGCACCGTCTCCCGCTATTGTCTTTTCTGCCGTCCTTGCCTCTTGTTGGCAAGAAAGTTGATGCCATCGACTGGGCGCGGGAGGAGATCGTGGTCACAGCCGAGGAGCTCCGCAAGAAGCGGCGCGAGCTCGCGCGCGACGTATCGCGAGGGTCAAAGTTGTCGCCGCACGTCGATGAGGACAAGCCGGACCGGCTCAAGCCCGATACCTCCACCGAGCAGATGTACCCGCCGCTCAATTCTGCGTTCGTGTTGTTCAATCAGCAGATCGCGGCGCACCTGGCTGCGCAGAGCCTGACGCACCATGCGCCGTACCGCATGTCTGAGAAGCAGGTTGGCGTCGTTCCCGAGGACGTCATTTGGAGCAACCTGAATATGAACCCGTACGAGGCGAAGGTGCGCACGGCACTCAGTTGGGCCGCAACGATCGGTTTGGTGATCCTTTGGTCATTCCCCGGTACGTATATCCCACCGCCCCTACGCACGAGACAGCCGCTGACCCGCGACTACAGTCGCCTTCGCCGGTGCGGTGTCGAACGTCGCCTCGTTGTGCACTTACCACTGGCTCGCATGGCTCTGCAAGCTCCCGAGCGAGGTCATCGGCATCATCTCCGGTATCCTGTCCCCGTTGCTGCTCGCGGTGCTCATGTCCCTCCTGCCCGTCGTCCTGCGGCTCTTTGCGCGGTTTGAAGGCATGACGACGCGCACGGCCGTCGAGCTCAGTCTGATGAACCGCTATTTCATCTTCCAAATTATCGTGCGTTGCCTTTTATTCGCGGCCAGTGTGTCGTGTGTTGACGGGTTTTTGTGTGTAGCACTCTTTCTTGATCGTCACCCTCTCGTCGGGTATCATCGCGGCCCTGCCATCGCTCCTGGAGAACACCACGAGCATCCCGCGGACGCTCGCCGAGTACCTCCCCAAGGCATCTGTGTTCTTCCTCTCGTGAGTCGTGTGGATTGCCTCTACCATGAGCCGTTCAATGACCAGTGCGTGCAGGTTCATTATTCTTCAGGGACTCTCGGGTACAGCGACGGGCTTCCTCGCATACGTCCCGTTGGCCATTTACTACGTGAAGTTGTACTTGACCGGAAGCACGCCGCGCTCGATCTACAATATCAAGTACAAGCTCCGGTCGGTCCAGTTCGGCACGACGTTCCCTGCGGTCACCCTGCTCGCCTGCATCAGTAAGTTGGCCTGAGTCCGTCCGTCGTTCATATTTAATAACCGCCTGATCCCTCCAGCCCTTGCGTACTCGGTCATCGCGCCGATTATCAACGGCCTCGCGGCGGCGACATTCTTCCTGTTCTATATGCTCTGGAAGTACCGGTTCCTCTGGCAGTTGGGGCAGCCGCGCTCAACTGATAGTGGTGGCCGCTTCTTCCCGAAGGCGCTGCAGCATGTGTTTGTGGGCCTGTACATTGAGGAGATCCTGCTGGCGGCCCTGTTCTTCCTCGCCCGCGACGGCAAGGGAGATGCGAGTGCTATACCACAGGGCGCGTTGATGGTAGTCTTGATTGCGTTCACGGTAAGTTTACTTCTCCCAATGATTGAGGTGGTGTCTGAAATCACCTCAACAGGCGTTCTTCCACCTTATCCTGGACAACTCGTATGACCCGTTGATCCACGCGCTCCCGTTGACCCTCGCCGACGAGGACCAAGAGCTCCCTGACGTGAACCGGCAAGCGGCCGAGCGCGAGCTGCAAGACAACGCGTCGGTGACGAGCATGGACGCCGCTCAGATGGAGAAGCACGGCGAGCACGAGATGCGCGCGCGCAACGTATCGCGAGATTCGGAGGGCAGCGGGACGAGCAACAAGGCGCGAGTGCAGAACGAGGAGGGCCCGCAGGGCTCGGGGCCGAACCCGAACACGCTGGCGCCGGGGGACGTCGCGGAGAACCGGCGGCTGAGCCAGATCAGCGTGCGGGGGATCGACGAGGAGGAGGGCCCGAAGGACTTCTACCACCCCGCGAGCGTGGAGCCGCAGCAGACGATCTGGATTCCGCGCGACCCGCTCGGGCTCTGTGAAGCGGAGGAGGCGGCGATACGCGAGCGCGGGATCCGGGTGTCGAGTGCGGACGCGAGGATGGACGACAAGGGCCATGTGGATATCTCGGGGCCGCCGCCGGACGAGACGAAGCAGGCGGATTAGGCCTAGGGGGCGTTGGTGGTGGTGGGTGTGTTGAAGTGCGCTAGGAAAGGACGCCGCGTGCGTGATGTGAGGTTCATAGTTTCGTCTGTCGTTCAAGGCCCTCCCTGCCATCTACTGCTACATCTTGTATTATTAGGCCCTCATTTCCGTACCATGCGTACACCGAGTGCACCGAAGCTTCTTGTATTACCCGTAATCATCATCTCTACTGTGGCTACTTCCCAATGCATACCCAATTTTTACTCTTCGTCGTACCGACATGAACATTCATACACGCTGTAGATCTTGCCGAATCGATTGCAGTACAATTTATGGCTGAGGGGCGCGGCAGACATGGTGATCAGTCATAACGTTGTCGCCATTCATCGGAATTCTGAATGGCGGGTGTAGTGCGTGGAAGAGCGACAGCCGGCGCTTGTGCGATGAATGGCGACTTATCACGACGTCGCCAGCGACCCCGCCTCGAACGGCGTCCTCGACCTCGAGCCCCTTTCCATGCTCGCTGCCACACCTCTCTTTTTCAAAGCAATACCCGCTAGTCGATACGCACCTGGAGTGAGCGACTGATTGCGCCAGCGAGCTCTTACGGCATCTCGTCCCTCCGTCGGCCTCCGGAGCTTATCAGTCTCGAGGAGTATTTCTTCCGCCGACATGTGAGTGCGTTCTTCTCCTTCTTGTGCATTGGTCAGCTATAGCTGGACAGTGGCCTTACCGCTAGCTGCAGGACCCTTCCTCGCAGGTGCGATACTTGCGAGTCATTCGGAGAGGGCACAACCTCTTTGAGACACCGCGCTGGAAGACCCCTGCTTGCGCTGCCTACTCGCTTCCGGAGCATTCGAGCCAGGACGATATATCCGGAGTCTGGGCGTACTGGTTAATTGCGAAGTATCCTCGCGCGAGATTTAGTCTGTGACTGCCAGAAGGCATACTTCGACACTGATCCCTCCCCTCGATCGTCATCATGAGCGCACAAACTGGTGAGTGCCATCTGCATCATATCCCATAACCCGAGTCTCACCTCCATGGAACAGACGAAGTGAAACATATATGTATTGTTGGTGCCGGCCCCGGTGGGCTCGCGGCGCTGAAGATGGTCACAGAGACTCCCCAGTATAAGTCAGGCCAGTGGAAGGCTACTGTGTTCGAGGAGCGAGAGAAGGTGGGCGGTGTCTGGTGAGTACTTCCCTTGCATCCTCTCGGAACACGTACCGATGCTTGTCCCTAGGGTGCCCGCTCCTCCAGTGGACGATCCGCCCGTAACGCCGCTCTATGATTCCCTTACCACCAATCTCCCACATCCCATCATGTGCTATGAAGACTTCCTCTTCCCTCCAGAGACGCCGCTCTTCCCGCCCGCGGTCACCGTGGAGCAGTACCTCTCCGACTACACCACACACTTCGCGCTCGCACCGCATATACGCCTACAGACTGTCGTCAAATCCGTCGACTGGCTGTCAGATGCGCAGAAGTGGAAAGTGCAGGTCGAGTCCAAGGGCCTCGTGGAGGAGCCGCTCTACGACCTGCTCATCGTCGCGAACGGGCACTACCGCCTGCCGCGGTACCCCTCCGTCCCAGGGCTCGACGCATGGCGAACCGCTGGGAAGGCCACGCACTCGGCGTGGTACCGGCGCCCAGAGAAGGTGGGCGACACCGTGCTCGTCGTGGGCGGCGGACCGAGCGGGACGGACATTTCCGCGGAGATGCGCACCGTCGCGCACACCGTCATCCACTCCGTCAGCGCGCCCCCGCCGCACAAGCCCCCGCGCAAGGTGCAGGACCTCGATGGTGGGCGGTACAAGATCCGCGGTCGTGTCGCGACGTTTGGCGACGTGCAGGAGGGCCGCGTCGTGTTCGAGGACGGCTCGGAGGAGACGGGGATCGACCATTGCATACTGGCGACGGGCTATCAGCACCACCTGCCCTTCCTCCCGTCGAGTTTGCTCCGCGTTGAAGTACCCCCACCAGCTCCGCCCCTCCCTCCGACGCTCTACAACTCGACATACCATCTCTTTCCCGTCGCGCGGCACCTCTTCCCGCTCATCCAGGACGTCCCGCCCTCGCGGCTCGCATTCCTCGGGCTTCTCAAGGGCGTCGCGCCGCTGCCGCTCATGGAGGCGCAGGTACGCGCCACGCTCGCCGCCTTCGCGGACCCGAGCATCCTCGACACATCGGCGGAGGCGCAAGGCATCGTCGCGCGGTACGAGCACCTCCGTGCGCACTTCGGGCCCGCCGCGAGCGAAACGCACATCGCCGCTGCGTGGCACGTCTTCGCACCGCAGATGCAGTTCGACTACCGCGACGAGCTGCACGCCCTGATAGGCTATGAGGAGCGTGTTCCTGCCTGGGTGCGCGAGTATTACGATGCGCGGGACGTACTCCGTGCGGAATGGCGTGAGCTTGAGCGCACGGGCGAGGCCGCGGATTGGGTGCGCGGCGTCGGTAAGGGTGGTGTGCAGGATTGGGTCGAGCTCATGCGGAAGGTGCTTGAGCATGCGCGGGAAAGACCACCGAAGAAGGATGGGCAGGAGGCGGCGCTCGCGCGGGCAGAAGGGGAAGACGGAGGCGAAGTCAGAATCGCGAGGGAATCAACGCAGGCGGGCGACGAGAAGGAGACGTCCAGATGTCTAGTGAATTAGATGGAAATACGGGATATACGTGGTATGTAATGTATCGCATGCTACACTGCACAATGTCTACTGCCGCAGAGCGATGTCTGCACTATCGTATGTGATGCTGAGCCATCTGGTGCTAGCTTGAAGAGCAAGGTCGAAAACTGAAGTGCGGCCGGCCGCATATGTGTTTCATGCGTATGCTTGTATTCCCTACAAGTCACATCAGCCTACGAGCAGTGGCGTGGTATAAATGACATACATTTATGATGTCAGAAACTCGTCTTTCACAGCCGGTTTCCCAGAGAGGTGTTGAGGAGACAGCCCGAGAGAGGCATATTCGCCCTTCTCGTACCTCTGAAGGAAGGCCGTCATCCTCTCTGAATGTTCATCAAGGGCCTTGATGGCTTCCGCCGGTGACAAAGGAACTGCCTCCGGCTGCGCTCGCGCAATGTGGACCTTGTCCGCGAGGTCTTGAAGCTGCTGCTGTGACAAGACGGCGCCGGAGGGCTTACTCTCTGTGGCCATTGGTTCAGACTGCATATATGCACATGTAAGCAACAATGTACCTCGCTGCTCTTTGATCACGGGCTTCGTTTCTGTTCTGTAGAATGGCGGCAACACCGGAAACGATGGCGACACCGGCGTGATTGGACTGGTAGGTTCCGGGGAACAGGAGCTTCCAGGCGTGGGCAATTGTGAGGCAGCCACCCGACCCGTACTCTGAACTGGACATTTAGCTGTTGTGGTTGGCTCGTCGAGGTGTGATAGCACCTGTCGCTGTTTCTCTTGTTCAAGCTTGACCCATGTCTTGATGTCACCCCGTTGAACCTGGAGGGCCTTCGCCCACATCTTTATTTCTGTCGGGGATGGATGAGGTGCCTCCCGGAAGAGTATTTCCAAGCGCTGCAGGACGCCATCTCTTAGTAATGACGGATACACTGGGGTGCAATGATTAGTTCCTTGATCGTCAAATATATGCACCACATAACGTACAGATTTGCGCAGAGGTGGTGACGTCTTCGCGAGTGTATGTATTCTTGTTCGACCCACTATCGCCGGCGCTATGACGTTTGCTGCGATGACTTGCCAGCCTTTGATTGAGGTTCACATATGTATAGTGGCCACAACCTGGCAAACTCCGGATCTTGGCGAGGGTCGCATCCTTCTGTTCTCGAGTTGGGTATGGATTTAACTCAAATAGCTCTATGAGAGGGATGACATGAGTATCGTGGACCTTGGACGCAGACCAACGAGATGAGGTGACAGTACCATCAACAAGCCGATAGCCTTCCTTAGTGATCCTACTATTCTTCTGGTGGGGTGGACTTCCTGTGGCAGCCTTCGAGGTCACGGAGGGATACAAGATGGACATAGACGCCGCGGGTGACACTGATGCGCCGGGTAATGTTGTCCACGACGGAAAGCCTCCGTAATCATTCATGTTCGCGTCCAATTGCATGGTGCTCAGTGTGCCACTCGCGGTTGGGAAGTCGTGGTTGGGGTGCAAGGGGCAACGGGGAGGGGGCTTTGTTTTTTTCCACTTTTTGTAGCCAACCGACCCGCGTGAGGCTTTATATATGTCGGCTTCTAGCCGGGCTTACTAGCTGTCAAGGATATGTCCTACCAACGGCTTACCATACATGGCATAGTATTTCAAAGGCAAATCTCGGCACTAAACCTGATCGAGTGATCCGGCATCTGTATAGCCCCTTCTAGCCGACTCTTGTACGCTTCCTCTCCTATATGAACGTCCGGACCCTGAAGTAATTCAAGCTGACCATCGATCAGCCCTGAGAACGACACGCAATTTTTCGTTTCTTTGTACGTAGCATGTCTCCTACAGTTGCCAAGCTTGCAACATAGACACATATGGTGCCATATATGCTGTATCTCTCCGATTCGGGGGGGGGGAGTAGACACGGACGTTCTTCCGCATGTCAGAGGAGGCTCATAGATGGGAAAACAACACTACAGCAATGCAAATGCCCTGGTATCAGGTCATCAGGCTTGGCTAGCTTGAAACCCAGGTACAGCTCACTCTTGGGGCCTTGGACTACCAATCAGATTCTGGGAACCATGAGACCAGCTGCTCTGGCAGCTCGGCTTGCCTGTTCTCGAAGCCGAAAGGAGGAACTCAGCTCAATATAACAGCACTCGTCATATCACTGCCATCAACATGCGGAGGGAAAACGATTGGAGCATATATGAATATCCCCTTTCACACCTACATCCGTCTTGTCTCCTTTGACTCATGGCGGGAACGTGCCATCCGGACAGCTGTAGCCTTTGTTTTCGATCCTCGAGGGCGTGATGCCGCATCGAGTGATGGCGGACTTGGCTCCTATCGCCGTTCCTACGGGATTTTCTGGTAATGTACTGACCTCGAAGTATGCCGTAGATCGCAGCGATAGAAGGCTGCGCACTGTAGCGGCCCGGGGAGCTCGGGCTCGCCACTGCCTTCGACTCACGGCTTACTCCTGTTGACTGAGTCAGCCTTCTTAAAGCGTTGTATCCGCAACCATCTACCGATATTTTACATTCCACTCGTACTGCGCTCGTTCCATCGACTTCTAGACTCCACGCTCATTTTTCTGACTGTCTTTGGCTGCTTACGAAAGCCCTTAAAATTTACTGTCCTTTATTGGTATATAAACGACAGGTCTGTATCTACGAACGGGAGCTTACCTTCGGAGACCAATCGCAGTCTTATAACCTGTGACGGCCCGTTGCGCGCTCTTGACCGTCGCGCCCCCGACTACCTCGCGAGCGCTACACTTTTTTCACAGCACCTTGACTCTATCTTCGACTCGCTAGCTTCGTATCTTACCAACTGCTTCGCTCTAAAAACTCGTCGTCGACGTTCGGTTACCTCGAGCTTGATCTCCTCGACCCCCGACTTCGACCGCGACGCCTCAGGCTAGACTACTAGCTACCGCAACCTACGAAAAGCCACCCATAGCGACTTCAAGAGTCGCTGATGGCACCTCCTTATCAACTTCGCCCTCGACATGGGCTTGGGAACCGCGGCGTGGTCCCAGGTGAGTTCCCTAACCCCGCCGTCCCGAATGTTGATACCTCCACAGGCGGAGATGACTCCAAGGGCATCTCCGACGCTGCCAGCCTACGCTCGGCCCCCGGATCTCTGCAACGCGTGCGGTACAGCCGCGTTGTATCTCCGCGTAATCCTTCCATGGACGATGTCCCGGAGGCAGCTCTCGCTCATCGCGCGCAGGGAAAGACTCTGTCAAAGTCAGCATCTCATAGTGATGCGGGCTCGAACAACGAACAAGGGATCCTCTCCCCTGTCAAAAGAGAGCAGGAGGGCGAGGCCCCCTGGATTACCGTCGGACGCGATGGTAAGCACCACCGTAGTGCATCACGAGCGAGTATTGACTCAGCTCCCCAACGAGGCCCACTACAGCCGCTCTCAGTAGAACTGGCCGCGGCAGAGCAACCGCATACGTGGCAGGTGCACGACCTCCTTCGCGAGGAACGTGAGTACTCGAAAGAACGAATCCGCCGCATGCACGAGGAAAGCGATGCAAAGCGGCAGACCGAGCTTCGGATGCTCGAAGAAGATGCCTGGGTGGCCGAGCAACTCGAACGCACCCCATCCCTCGAGGATCGTCGTTTCTCGAACGTCTCAGTACCTAAGGCGGAGGAGCTGAGGACAGCCCCTTCCCTTGACCAAGAGTATCACAGCCGCGGTTGGGGTTGGCACCTACCGCAATCCACTCCAGCAGTACGCCAGACTGCGGAACCAGAACACCACCCTGGTGGAACGCAAGACGATCGCGACGAGCGTATCCTCAAGCTCGAAAGACAAATCGCTGATATGTCTCGACTACTCGCCGAACGCGAAAGAGCTATTACCACAGATGTACCTTCGAGTAATAGAGAACTAGGAAATGTTATCCCCCAGGGAATGAGAAGTGCTTCAGAAGCACGTAAGAAAGAGACACATAAGGACTTTAAGCCTAAGGTAGCCAGGATTCGTCCTGTAGATCAACTAGAACCCAGTAGTTATCTGGGTCGGCTCTTTGCGCGAAGGGCGCAGCCTAATGGCTATAACAGTGGGAATTCGTCCCCCGGATCTGAAGCCTCTGATTCAGATTATGAGAATCCTAATGGCCATAAGGAGGCCTCGGGGCGACAAGGAAGGTCGTCCCTTAGGAAGGAACAACGAGCACGCAAACCCGTTCACAAACCAGTAAGCCCCGAGACGTATGATGGTCGTGAAGATGCCGAAGCATTTCACAAATTCGTTCGGCAGGTTACTGAGTATGTTGACGGCTATGATTTAGATCCGTCCTTGTATGCATCCACCGCATCTAACTTCATGTCGGGGAAAGCCTACCGATTCTTTGTGAATACCGTGTCCGGACAGGCTAGGGACTATACATTAGACAGGCTCTTCGAGGAGCTCTTTGACTATTGTTTCGATCCGGCGTTCCGGCTCAGGCAAGAGAAAAAGTTGAAGGGCTTCCGACAAGGATCTCGGTCCGTACGGGACTATGTACATGAGTTCGAAGAACTTGCAGAAATCGTTGGCTTGATGTCCAAGCAGGACAAGGTCAACAAACTGTGGCAAGGGTTCCAAGCAGAAATACAGGGTGACCTGTGGATGGCCGGGTTAGATCCTACACACTCCTCCTGGAAGGACGTAGTGGACAAAGCCTACCTTATTGAGTTTGCGCATCGAGCGCGAAACTCGGCGACAGGCCGCGATGCTAATCGACGAGACGACGGAAACCACCTATCCTCTGCTAAGTCGTATACTGCGGCCGCCGAGCCTCATGGTACGAATAGTCAGCGTGAAAGGAAACGTGCAAAGAGTGGGCGGCATACCTTTTCGAGGGATCGACCCGAGCGTGCTCCGGAGACTAGAGCCAACGCAGCGACTCCTACGAGATCGAAGGCCGCTCCTCGCTGGGACGCGCCTCGCCTTTCTGATAAAGAACGGGAGCGCTATGTTGCCGAAGGACTGTGCTTCGGGTGTAAACAACCTGGGCACGTCTCTCGCAATTGCCCTAACAAAAATAAGGTTAGATCTGGCAGCAAAAGCAAGCCGCCAGGGGTCATTGCTCTCAGCGCACGTCCTAAGGTGGGAACAACCGAGGAACTTCGAGATCTAGCCTCGGCGAATGAGGTCACTGGGACGCTGGGAGTCGCGGCGATCTCTTTCGCAGAGGACGACTCGTCCGCGGATGAGTCAGGAGCTTCTATACCTGCCTTGCAGTCAGTCACGAGCTCCGAGGATGAGGAAGACTCGCAGTCCTCACTCTCGGAATCCGATTACTTCTCGTGCTCGGAAGAGCTTGTTGATGAAGAGCTGCAGCAAGCATTGACGACTTTCAAGCGGTTCTTGTCCAATTACCCCAGTAGCGATTGCGACTATAATGACTCCGACGAATTGTCAGATGGGGGTGAAATACTCCATGGGGATGGAAGACTGCTCCGCTTACCTCCTGTGCGGGAGCGCGGCTCCTTTGCGCCGCGAATGGGTGATGTTCATGCTAACAATGCCGCACGCCTACTCAATGCCGTGTTCCGGGAGTTGTACCCTCTTGCAGAAGGGGAAGACGACCTGGACATAGGTGTTGTGAGAACCTCAGAGACCGAATATACAGTACACTACTACGAGGATTACTTACGAATCCCGGTGTCCAAAATGCGTTGCCCGAGCTTCGACATTTGCGAGCGAGTAATGCCTTGGGTCGATAGCTTCTTGGGTGGTCGTCTTGAGTACGGCGATGTTCCTATTGGAGTTATCGGACACGCGCGTGCAGCAGAGGTAGAGAGGATACTCTCAGAGCATATCCCTTGGCCAGGCTGGCCTAACGAGAGAACTGCTCTCAGGGGGGAGCGCTTTGCTACGCGACAACTAGATGACTCTGTCGAATTGATAGACTGGTACCTGTCATTACGGATCCTCGTTGACAACAGTATTATTGAGAACGCTCACCTTGATTTGCCAAACTGGTATGCTCGGACGGTATGGCGTGAGCTACTCACCACCGAATTCTGCGTGGACGACCTGGAGGGCGAGTTGTCTTGTCTGTTGGATACTCCGATCTTGGAGGATAGACCGCTCCAGGGTAGGGTCGACAACTGCGGGACGACGTACGTCTCTCCCTGCCACACCCATGTCCCATGCTTCGCGGCTAAGGTGCGTAAGAACGACTCCCCAGAATATCTGCAACGAAACTCATCCGAAACGCGTGACGTAGATCGTATCATGCCCGACCCAGCTATTATTGCCGTAAATTTGGACGGATGTCCTGTGCGCGCCCTGTTAGACTCAGGTTCGTTAGCTGATTTTGTCTCTACAAAGGTCACTCATCAGCTGAAGCTCAGAACGTACGAACTGGGAAAACCCTTACCGGTACAGATGGCGGCGCAGGGGTCTCGCGCAAAAGTAAACTTGGGCTGTATTGCACGATTGGAGTATCAGGGCATCAATGAAAGCCGCTATTTCGATGTAATGAACATACTCAACTACGACATGATATTGGGAACACCCTTCTTGTTCCAACATCGCATTACTTTGGGTCTAAACCCCACAAGTATATTAGTTGGCAGTGCTTCTTCGTTGCCCCTTGCTGGGACTCGTATGCGGGTACTCGAGTCGAGCTCGACTCGGCTCGAGAACGAGGGCCTGGATAAGTCTCGAGAAGAGCTTCGTAAGTATGCAGAGCCTATCAGCACTAATGCAATGAACTCGCCGTTACCCCCGTTGCGCGAGATCAATCACACAATTCCTCTCATCGATGAGAATGCGGTGTACGCCTGGCGTCCTTCGAAGTGCCCAGAGGCATTGCGA
Organism: Fomitopsis palustris; assembly: GCA_029783445.1. Lineage (NCBI taxonomy): Eukaryota > Fungi > Basidiomycota > Agaricomycetes > Polyporales > Fomitopsidaceae > Fomitopsis > Fomitopsis palustris. The sequence continues at coordinate 1,106,824 of JARAOQ010000004.1, forward strand.
CCACTGTGGAATGAGAAACGGGAAGCATACCTGAGCACGGGACGCTGGCGAATGACCAATGCGCGAAACACGTCTCCCATGCTTCTCCTGATGAAGCCAGGTACTGGGAAGAACGGGGTACCTCCCAAATTGCGTACAGTGATTGATTTGCGCCAGCGTAATAAAAACACGCGTAAGTTGCCCTCGCCATTGCCGGACATGGAAGGAATACTGCGACGAGTGGCGCGTCACCGTTACCGGTCAATGATTGATGGTAAAGACGCATATGAACAAATACGGGTCGCACCTGATCATGTCGAGCGAACGGCTATGGCCTCGCCAGACGGGAATATGGTCAGTCTCGTGCTACAACAAGGCGATTGTAATGCTGTTGCTACTTACCAATCTTTAATGAACCATATATTTGGGCTCTACATTGGTCAGTTCATGGATGTGTACTTGGACGACATCATCATATACTCTGATACACGGGCGGATCACCTACGTCACGTCAAGTTGGTCATCGATGTACTGAGAAGGGAAAAATTTTACCTGAGTGCGGAGAAACAGTCGTACTTCTGCCGCGAAGCGAAGATACTAGGCCGCATCGTTGATGATGAAGGTATTCGCATGGACCCTGACAAGGTAGATTCCATAGCGAACTGGAAGGTTCCCACTAGCAAGGACTTGCTGCGGGGCTTTCTTGGGTCGGTTGGCTACCTCGCTGACGATATTGCGACGATTCGTATACCCATGGGTATATTGACATCGTTAGTTGGGTCCGACTCTACGTTTAAATGGACCGAGACGCATCAGCGAGCCTTTGACGAAGTGAAACAACTAGTGCAGGCTCACCGTGATCACCACCGGGTACCCCTTGACTACTCTCCCATGTCCCCACAAATCTGGTTGATTACCGACGGATCGCATGGCGGAATAGCGGGAGTGGTGGCTCAAGGGGACGACTGGCGCGATGCCAAGATAGCTGCCTTCTACTCAGCAAAGCTGACCGCCGCCCAGTCCAACTACCCAGTGCACGAAATCGAAATGCTTGCTGGGGTCGAATCCATGCTGCGGCATCGTGATATCCTGCAAGGCTGTCATTTCATCTGGGTCACGGACCATAAGGGACTAACTCACCTGTGGAACCAGAAGAACTTGTCGGGGAGACAAGCACGCTGGATCGAGAAGTTGTCAGAGTTCAACTTTGACATTGAGTATGTACCTGGGGTTGAAAATGTACTGGCGGACGCTCTCTCTCGTGTGTATTCCAACGACGCGCCAGGCACTGTGCGCGCACCGTCAGAGTTCACGCAGCATGACGAACACTCACATATGGTCGCTCAGCTCAACGCACTTGATATCTCCCGGCCTGTATTCACAGGGTTAGAAGCCATGGCAGTCCGAACGAGGTCAGCGTCGAGGGCCCCAGTGACCCCGAACGCACCTGCCTCGAAGCCGGCATCTAGGAAGATAGTTGGCACGAGGACACGTCAATTAGTAAAGCGGACAGAACATCAGAAAGTGACCGCACGAACCGAAGACGTCAAACCCACTGCTGTGGACGTACCAACAACGCGTGCCCGAAGGGCAGTGCCTCCGCCCGAAACGGGGCGACCGGAGACATCGCGCGAATTTGCGAAGCGCATCAAGCGTGTCGTCCTTCACGGCCCCCGTGCAGAACGCCAGGAGGGCGGGAACCCACCTGTCCTACCGGAAGAGCAGTCAGGAGGGTTGACCGAGACAACAAACGACTCACCGGGAGAGACTGACGAAGGTCTTGAACCTAATCGAGACCACGACCTCTTGACAGTTATCTCACGAGATCCGGAGGGCGTGAATGTAGTGGACGAGGTACGAGAACGATACCACGAGGATGTCTTCTTCGCAGACATCCTGCGAAATCCGAAGCATCATAAGAACTTTGCTGTCAAACAAGGTTTAATCTTCCTAAAGGAGAAGGGGACCGAACGTCTTTGCATACCTAATGTGCTCAATAGAACAAAGAAGCGAAATGTTCGTGAGCTTGTCATCCGCTATGCGCACTCGCTACTTGCACACCTCGGAGCCACTAAGACCCTGGGATATCTCAGGGATCAGGTCTGGTGGAAGACCCTAGCCCATGATGTTCAAAAATACTGCGAGACGTGTATGACATGTAAGAGAAGCAAACCGTCCAATCAGAAACCTTACGGATTATTGAACCCACTCCCTGTTGCAAGCGAGCCTTGGGAAGCGATAGGTATCGACTTCGTAGGACCGCTACCTGAGTCTAAAGATCGTGATGCATCTTACGATTCGATAACAACTGTTATTGATTTATTAACAGGTATGGTACATCTCATACCTAGTCGAACTACCTATACTGCGAAACAAGTCGCCGAGCTCGTCTTCGCAGAAATATTCAAACTACATGGTATGCCTAAAGCCATTATCAGTGACAGGGACACTCTTTTCACGAGCCAGTTCTGGACTCACCTGCACAAACTCGTAGGAGTGGAGTTGCACATGTCGAGTGCATACCACCCGCAGTCAGACGGGTCCACCGAACGCGCGAACCGCACCATCACTCAGATGTTGCGGCAGTGCGTAGCACCAAGTCAAAGGGACTGGGTTAGTAAACTTCCCGGTATCGAATTTGCGATTAACCTCGCGCGCTCGGAATCGACGGGATATGCGCCGTTCTTCTTGAACACGGGACGGTTGCCCCGCTCGTTGATATGGGAGGACGCTGGTAAGGAAGAATATCCGTCAGTTCGAATCTTCGCTCAGAAAATGAAGAGCTCTATCATGGCCGCGCACGACAGCATCATCGCCGCGCGGGTGAAGCAGACCCGAGACGCCAATCGACGCCGACGGCCTGCTCCATTCACGGAAGGGGACTTGGTCTACGTCTCCACCAAAAACATTTCCTTACCTCGAGGGCTAGCTCGAAAGCTAGCCCTAAAATACATAGGCCCCTATAGAATCAAGAAAGACTATAAGAACAACTCTTACCTACTGGAGCTGTCCCATAACCTCAAGCGAAGAGGTGTTCACGACGTCTTCCATGCGTCGTTATTGAAGATACACGAGCCTAACGACGATCGGCTCTTCCCCGGTCGGCTCGATAGTCAGATTGCTGAATTCGAAGATCGTGACAACGAGTGGGCGATCGCGAAAATATTGTCGCACGCCGGAGAAAGAGAGGGCGCCGTGTTCGAGGCTGAGTGGAAGTCGGGGGACCGCACTTGGGTCCCATATTCGGCCATCCGACGCCTAGGGGTTCTCGCTGAGTATCTTGAGCTTCTAGGCTGCGCGGATATTACGCAGCTCCGGGCGGGTAACGGAAAACCTCCCGCGGACCCACAGATTTTCGTAGGGTCGATTCAGCTCTCGAACCTGAAGCTCAAGGACTTAAATACTCACCAGAAGAGACGACGAAGACATCGCAGGACACACCGTTCCACGCGAGCCTCGTCTCTTCGCCCCGCTCAGCCTCCAGACCTCCATTCATTTCTCCCCGACCTTCTGCAGCAAATCTTCGGCAGACCTATCATCATGCGCAACGATCCGATAGGCCATAGGTTCTTCAATCGACTAGCGGACGGTGCGTCCGGCGTTCTAAACGACGAAGTCAATAATGTCGAATACTCCTACCCACCTGCCATGCTCGCGATGTACGTCGAGTTCGACGGACTCCTCCGTAGGCACTTCGTCGAAGGAAACGTTGAGGGGATCAGCTTGACGGTCCCGGGAGGTTACACTTCCTTCGCATCTCTGTGGAACCGCGACTCTGACTGTCCTTATCAATTCTCCACCTACCACATTACCTCGCAGTCGATCATGGTGCGCGGACGACCGATCCCGCGGGATGTCCTAGCCCCTCCCCCAGTCGTCCCTCCTACGGGTCCACCACCTTCCGATGAGCGCACGAAGCGCCGCTACCAGTTTGCGGTCGACAAATTCCTAGACAGCTCGATGAGACACGAGCAGTTCGTCGACAAGAAAAGGGAAGAGCGCAGGCGGGTCAGCGCCGAAAAGCGATCCGCTGCGCGCGGGCTCGGAGGCCAACCTGGTGGAGGACGACCCGGAGGGCGTAAGGTCGTATACGACGGAGGAGTGAAGAAGAAATCATCGAGCACGGTCGCCGGACCGTCGCGCTCCATTCATACTTCCCCAATGATCTCCGCAAGTACTTCGCAAACAGCTTCCCGCGCTCCAGCCAATCCTCCCGCTCGTCCAGACTTCTCATTGGAAGGCCGCTCGCTGCCTCAGGGATGCTCGCGCAAGGAGCCTGTCGATGCGAGTCGCGCGCCTTCGAGTACCAGTTCGAACGAAGATGACGTCGCTATGCGCGACGCTACCGGAGAAACGCTCGATTTGATTGACTTCGACGAGCCGGTTGAGTCGTCTAGCGCTGCGCAAGAGCCAGAAGAGGAGAGTACCGAGGAATCAGGCATTCAGGATAACGAGAAGGCGAAGTCGCGCCCCAGCCGCAAGGACAAGGGGAAGGCGCGGGCCGGTCCGAAGGCCTAGGAGAGTGCCTGCGATCAGGCACTGGAGGGCGTATGTAGCGGCCCGGGGAGCTCGGGCTCGCCACTGCCTTCGACTCACGGCTTACTCCTGTTGACTGAGTCAGCCTTCTTAAAGCGTTGTATCCGCAACCATCTACCGATATTTTACATTCCACTCGTACTGCGCTCGTTCCATCGACTTCTAGACTCCACGCTCATTTTTCTGACTGTCTTTGGCTGCTTACGAAAGCCCTTAAAATTTACTGTCCTTTATTGGTATATAAACGACAGGTCTGTATCTACGAACGGGAGCTTACCTTCGGAGACCAATCGCAGTCTTATAACCTGTGACGGCCCGTTGCGCGCTCTTGACCGTCGCGCCCCCGACTACCTCGCGAGCGCTACACGCACCTTCGAGAGTAGATTTCAACACAATCAGCGGCATTGTATGAGGACGCGTTCGCGAACTCCTACTTCAGGGGGTTCCGAGAATATCCAAGCCAGCCGTTGCGCTGAGCCTTGCCATTCCGGGATTATGTCTCGAATACTGAATTACGCACTTGGAAGCCCGCCTATCGACGAAGTGATCGTTATTCAGGGTACACGCGAGGCTCCCTAGGCTCCACATCGACCTCGAACCAGGTCGTCTGGCATGGCGTCCGCGTCACACCCGTGCAGCAAGAAGCGCGGTGAAGTTTGTGTGACATGGTCTACGGCGCATTTTGGGGCTCACATGCGCACCCTGCTTTCCAGCTGCTTCAGCTCTATTTCCTCCCCTTCGCATCGTTCCCCTTGGATTGTGCCCTCGGACCTGGAAGTCATCTGCACGTTGATAACACGAGGACCGGGCCCCGACATAGGGACCAACGTAGAACATCACTGGCCAATTCTCTTCGGGAAAAAAATCTCCGGAGGCCTTTCGGCAGTATGCGCTGTCCATCAAGCTAGTTGTGCACAGCACACGGGTCAAGAGGAGAGAGGTCGCCCCTACTCGCAGGCTCAGCCGGACACGCTGATCATGATCGATAGCATTGTTACCTCAGTCACTTGCACTGAGGCACCGGCAACAAACGGGCTGCGTTGCTACAGCAGTATCAAGCTAGCTTGCCTGCTGGCGAGCATGTTACTGTCAGATAGCACCGGGCACAGACTGTCAAGAAGTGGCTCACCTCAGTGGCCCGGAATATTAATGAGGGCACCCGAGAATTCTGGCATTGTAGACGATGTGTGTATGGGGGATACTAGACCACAAGACGCAGTGAGAACTATAACACCCATTACTGGGAGCAAGGGAGCAAGGTCTTCTCATATTTGCTTGCAGGAATAGAGGAGGGGACGGAGTGCGGCAAGTAGCGATCGGTGTTGATGCCGATGAGATCTGCCCACGGTCGATTTTCTCTGTCAAACGTTTCAACAACTGTGCCTCTTGTTTTCTCGACAACAAACAACAGTATACGCAACAACAGCGAACGGAGTCACTACATGCCGTGCCCTACATATGTACTGAAATGGCTACACGATGTTCTTGTCTTGTGCCTCAATTTACAACTCGTGCATGAAGCTTGTCAGTGTGTGCTCTCCCTCGTCCTGCACGATAACCTTCGAATTCGTCGAACGGCTACTTGCACGCTGGCGTTGGGCCGTTGGTCTTACTGGACGCCAGGACATTGTGTGGAAACCTGTCCGAACCTTAGCGAGTTCCCATGCTCAAGGCATCGCCTCGCCGCCCTTTCTGCCATCGTGCCCGTGCTGTCACCCAGAAACTCGTACCGTCTGTTGCTAATGCGTGCGACGTCTCGGCCGCGGCGGACCCGCAAGACCTTGCGAGAATCCGAGCCCCGATCTACCCCGACCGGTCGGTGCGGAGGTATTGGCACTAGACAGAACCTGTCTGCTTTGCATCGTACAGGCTCTTGTTGCGGCGACCCAGACCACCCTGACGCTGGGAAGTCCTGCTACTAGATGCCATCCAGTTTTCGCTACATTGCCTTCGGAGACATACAGCACCTCATTGGTCCATTTGACCATGTAGAAAAGGCACAAACACCGAGAACCTTAAGACACTGGGAAAGCAGTGCTTTCCATGGCGATAGTGCGTCCTGCCCTGAGCCTCGTACAGTTTGACCGCGTCCGCGTTCACGTCTCTCATCTATATCCCCACACATCTTTGCACAGCGTCCCCGTGCGACTGTGGGAGATCCGCCGCGGCAATGGATGCAGGAAAAGCACCTGCTGCCACCGAACCTGTCGAAACTCTGGGAAGGTGGCGGGAGCACGATAGGTATGTACCACAAGCGTGTGCCGGGATCACGCCAGCCCCGGCTTGCGCGCGTTTCGCTCCACATCCATATAGAAGCGTGGTATCGTCTGTGTGGCAGAACTTTGCCTTATGTCCGGAGATGAACAGTTGCGGCCGGCCTGTGTGCGCCGAATGCTAGAGCAGAAGGCCTCTAGGTATATATGCCACGGATTCGGGAGATGTTTCGGACGTCCTTCTTTCTTCCTCCCGATAGTCAAGGGTTATTCCATAGTAGGCTGCGGTCAATATTATACACTTGGCCATGACGAGCTCGGCTGCGGCGACCATCTCTCAGGAGTGAGCACTTACCTTCATTCTTCCCTCATACATCTGGCTCAAGTCATCTGGGTCTTCAGATTCATTGAGAACTGTTTGACGGTTTCAGCGCAAGGTCATTGGAACATCTGTGGAGCTCTTTCACTATTCGCTGAACGATGTCATTGCTTCGCAACAGCTCTCTGCTGCTATGACTTCTGCCTCACATTCACACGTGAGCTCAAGTTCATGTGGAAGCTCAAGCCCTCTACTGGATCCCTGCTCTTCTTCACGCTGCGGTATCCCGCACTGTGCAACACTATCATGGTCGTCTTCGGATATCTTTCTTGGGGGACGTGGCAGACCCAACTGGTGAGTGGCGGACCTTCCGATCTGCTCCTTTGTCCTCCTTCAGTGTTTTGTTGCACCTGCTGAGAGCTATCTGGCATCCTTTATCATAGACGTGAGTTCAAGTGAATGCGTACGAACGGTTGACTGAGTGGATGTCCGTGATGACAGCTGCACAGTGATGATGCGCCTTGAAATGGCAGGGGACGTTCTCATCCTTACAAGTTCTACGAGTACGTCATCTCGATCGTCGATCCGACCGTTCCCATCTGACCGTGTCTGATCCAGTCTTCACCGCACTCCGCATATACGCCCTCTCCGCCCGCAGCAAGTGGCGTCTAGGGTGGATGCTCGTCCTGGGCCTCATCAACCCGGTGATGTCTACCGTGCGTCGGTCCGAGACGCGGCGGATGTGCGCAACCTCGCTAATTCACGATGTGATGCTACAGTATACCTTCGTCCTCTCCACGCCGTACCTCGCGCATGTTACGCCGCACTACCAGACGTGCGACATCGACACGAAGCTCTTGGGGGACATGTGCGTTCAGTCTTATTCGCTTCTGCGCTATACTTACTGACATACACTTGGTGCTTCAGTGGTGAGTGCGCCCCATGCTGCCCATCTGCTCGTGCGTTGGCTGAAGCGAGGACGTGAAGGAATGATGTGTGCGCGAGGTTCCGGAGTGATCTTCGATGCTGTTGCGTTGATTCTTACCTGGAAGAGTATCAAGCGTGTCTCCGGAGCGAACAGCGAGGTGGATCTCCGCCAAGGCAGCCACCCATCCGGCACATCCGCGGGCTTCGGGACGATGTCGCTCGTTCTGATGAGAGATAGTGCGTATGCTGCCTGAATGCGAACTTGGTCTTGTTGCTCACATTAGCATTATCGCCTATAATAGCCGCTGTGTATTTCGGGTATGCGGAGCCATCGTCTACGTGTGCCAACCCGCTAACGAAAGCGATAGATTCCTCCTTGCCATCAACGGTTTGGGCATCGCCATCGGCCTAAGTCATCCAAAGGCAAGGAACTACCCGAATAAGATCATCAATTCGCTCACCTCGTAGTAATAGTTCCTTGACTCTATATCAACCTGGAGCGCAGTGTATGCTTTGTTTCCGCATTCATCAATGCTCTTACTGACTTCTTCCCCCACAGGATGACCTCAATACTGCTAAGCCGCCTGATGCTTGATCTGCGGCAGTCAAACTCGGCCGACTCCGCAGGTGGAACATACATCTCGCATGCACTGACGACGATGATGTTCGATGGCTCATCAGGGCCTGATGTCGGTGGGCCCGCACGATCTGGCGGAGACTCATTGACGGATTCGGACTTATTCCGAGAAGACGATGTTGACCCAGACTCAGATGGAGGCGACGATGCAGATGTTGTTGATAATGCGATACCATGAATCAATATGCAGTAATGATCCGCTTTGTGCTCTGTAAGGAACTGGTAGCATGAAGCCTTTTCTAGGGACCTCAAACTAGCACATACTAGCTATTATGCACGCGCTGTTTGTAAGTCTGGGGTCGCAGGACTCGTCGTACACTCAATGGCCACAACTCTGAAAATATTTCATGAACGGGGAGCAGTGATGTGTTTCTCCGAGTCGTTACTGCGGCCGTGGCCCATGAAGCCAACAAAGTCTGTCATTGAATATTTTGCAGGAGCATTTCTCTCATCCATGTGCTTGTCCTAGTAGATCTGCACATGTACAACTGAGTTCCTTCGACGACGGCTCGAGTCGTCTCATTTGGCCGCGGCGGGGTCGAACTTCGTCACCTTCCTTTTCAGGACAGATGTCGGGGCCCAAATTCTCGTCGCTCCGACCGAATACGCTGCCTGCGAGGCAGCGCTTACAGCTGTGGCGTCGCATCCCGCATCCCTTCATTCGTCTCCTCTCCCATCTGTCACTACACTCATTCACTACCTCGTATCTGGTTAACGAAGACACAACAAAACATCATGAACAGGTCAAAGAAGCCCTACAGCGTAAGTTGGAGCATATCTACGCCATGGGCCCTCATGCTCATTCGCTGTCGTTGCAGCGACCCTCTGCCCGCCCCCGTGGTGCGGATGGTGAATGGCTACACGACATGGCTCCTGAAGTCCGCCGAGCAGTGCCTCGCGCAGTCGCAAAAAGTGTCAACGTTGATGCGCCGTCGGGTGCTACCAAGCTCATGGTGTCAAACTTGCACTACGAGCTCACCGCCAAAGACCTCGCAGTACGTCCTCCTTCGTTCCACGTGTCTTTCCACGCCTCACGCTCCGCACAGCAAATCTTTGGACAAGCTGGCACACTCGTCCGAGAGCCTTTAATCAGGGTACGAAACTCGCAATGCACCGCGTTCACCTGAGAGACACCGATCCCGACCTCCTTTCGCTTGTTCGCCTGTTAAGTACGACCGAAGCGGCCGATCATCCGGCGTCGCCATCGTCAGCTACGAGACCCCCGAGGAGGCTGTCGCAGCGAAGAGGCAGTTTGATGGGAAGCTCGCCAAGGGTATGGTTGCCGTCGTCCTGTTGTTCTGCGGGTTACTGCACCGGTCTAAACGAACACTGCTATCGTCTTGCAGGCCAGCCAATGACAATTACATTCCACCAGCCCGCAAATCCGGCTGGACGGACGACTCGACGGGGCGCGCCCACCTCGCTTATGCAACGGATCGAGAAGGCACCTCTGCTTGAGCGTTTGAGCAGTGCGCCAAAGGCTCAGAGGTCGCAACCCACGTATGTTGTACTGCTACCCACGCAGTTCATCATATGCTTATCATATCACAGGCGGAACGGCGCTGGCCCCATTAGGACCAAGGGACCTCGGCCAGCACGCGAGGTCAAGAAACCCAAAACGCAGGATGAGCTCGACGCCGAGTTGGACGCGTTCATGAATGCGGACATCAAGACCATCAAGGCATCTGAACAGCCTGCTGCAGCGCCAGCGGCGGCTGAAGCTCAAAATGGTGGTGGGGATGTGGAGATGGCTTAAGGTCGTTTACTGTGTTGTGTTATTGGACCGTCTATCCGATCATCGCGTTACTTGTGTTCTGCTCCCGTCCTCCCACCTCATTGTAACATTGCTGTACATATGGTATTCGTTGTTGCCCGGCGTGTGGTCGCCTTATTGATTGATCTTACTGTGTCTTCATATCCTGCAGTCGTCTGGGCTAGCTTGTCCCAAGTGATGTTGCCGTCTGGTGCATGTGTCGTGAATCGCTGAAGTAGTAGACGGATCCAATTCAGCCAGTATATTGAGATCATGGACACATGAACCTCAACCACAGAGTTCCCATCTGCCCTGGCCAATGCACCATACCCTCCCCTCCGCCCGTCCCCACTCCAGTGCATCCTTCACCGCCCACTCGCCCACTCTCGCCCAGCGCGCATCTCTATGCAGCCACGCCACGATTTCCGCAGGTGTCGGGCCCGGCGGGGGTGCGAGCGGGGCAAGGGGAGCGGACGGGTCGACGTCAGCCCTCCGCTTGCCATGAAGGTGTTGATGGTGTCTCTCCTTGCGTGCCGCGGCAGCAGCGATCCATTCGCGAATCGCACGCTCGACGAAATCTGCGAGGACGGCGGGCGTGAGCGGGAGGTAGGCCTCTTCTGCTGGCGAGGGCTCGCTCAGCTCGCCGGGGTCGTCCCCGTCCGCGGTAGAGCTTGACATGGCGGAGACAGCACTGGCGTCCGCCTTCCAGAGTGGGTTCAGCGTGACTGGGTCCAGGGGCGGGGTGGGGAGTGCGTGGACAGGCCCGTCCCAGAGGACGATGCTGCCCTCGTCGTAGAGCTGTCGGATCGCGAACTGGAAGAGGCGCTTCATCTTCTTCGCGTGGGGCTCGGACGCTCGGGACGTCAATGGCGCCTTCGCCTTAGCAGAGGAGGCCTGTTGATGGGCGGAGACGCGCTCGCGCTCCTCTCGGGCGCGCCGCCGCCCCTCCTCGTTGACGACCCGCCGCGCGAGGATGGCGAGCTCGGGCACGCGCCGCAGATGTGAGAGAGTGAAGCCGTATCGTCTCTCGCGATCATCATCGTCATCCATCGTGCGTTCGGGTTCGCGTTCAGGTAGGCACAGGCGGGCAGGGGCCTTCCCCGCGCGCGGCGTCGCCATCGCCATCCCCCGCTCGATCTCGCGAAGACGTGCGCGAAACTGCGCTGCCCTCGGTGTCCTGTCGTCCGCTGCTTCATATACTCCTCCCCCTCCCTCAGGTGGGCGTGACGGCCTCCGCGGCGTGACGAGGGACGCCGCGCGGGGCTGACTCCGGCCGAGCGGCGTCGGCGACGCGGCGCGCGAGCTCGCGGCGGAGTGTGTGTCCCCATCTGCTTGTGGCGGGGCGTTGTCCATGTAGTGCTTGAGGTAGATGCGGAACGTGTTCGCGGTGAGGTCGCGTCGGTGCAGGCGCGTCGGGTGGCGCAGGCGGATGGGGGTCTAGAGCGCGGAGTGCGATTCGTTCGGTCAGTTGTACGAAGTGAGAGCAAGTGCGCATCCGTACCTGCTTGAGACCGTGCCGCGAGCTTGAGCTAGCCCGCGACGCAGGCGAGCCATCCGTCGAGGCCGTGCCCGACGTCGACGGCGTGCTCGGTTCGATATCCCGCGCACCCCTTGGCTTCCCCGGTGTCGCCGGCGCGTCCACCTGGCGCACCTTCCCCTTATCCTCGCCCTTATCCTTGTCCTTCCCCTTGTCGGGGCTGCGCGGTACCCACGACGGCGGCGCGCGCTTCTTCGGCGGAGGCACGATGAAGGGTCCGAGGTGCGCCGCGAAGTAGCGCGTGCGGTGCAGCTCGAGGACGGCCAGCCAGTGGGCGGGCTCGTCGTTCGGCGAGGCGCATGGACCTGCGGGCAGCGTCAGGGTCAGGAGACCGGCCTGCAGAGGGGAGGGACACGCACGGATCTCGTCGACGAGGACGTGCCGCCCCTTCGCGGTTTCGACGACGCGTCCTATGACGCGCACGGGAACGCCGATCTCCGCGACGGGTGTAGGTGGGGGTGGGAGGGTGGAGGGGGCCTTTGAGGAGGACGGGTGGGAGCCCGTGCGTGCGAAGTAGCCCGAGCGAGCGTTGTATGGCAGCGCTGGGCGTCCGGCCTTTGAGCTGGAGGCAGTGGGCTTGCGTGGGGACGTGGGTTGAGGCGGGAGCTTGTGGTTGCAGTCTATAATGGCGGAGCCGTCGTCCACTGAGAGAAAGTCAGCGGGCTGTTCTAGGAGCGTAGAGCAATGTAGGTCATAGCGTGAGCGCATATAGTCAGGTTTCCCCACCGAACTTTAAGGGGCACATCTGCAGCTTCGGCGCACGCCTGAACCATGCTTAGGTTCAGTTGAGACGAAGCAATGGGGTAGGGGAGCTTTTTTGGCTGATATTAGCGACCCCATCTCTTTGGCAGACTTGACAGAGGGTAGTCGCAGAAGGACGACCTCAGATCCCGACAGGGGTGCCGCTATATGCGCCTCGCACTCAAGATAGACACTTAAAATGACAGCAGTGCTCGCGCCGAATGCGAGCCATCCACGTCGCCGAAGCCCAAACAACGCAACTCACGCGCATATACAATCCGCTGCTCGTACACCTGGACGCCGACCACGACGCCGACCAGCTCCACCGTCCGGCACGGCACGCGTCCAAGCCAAAAATACTCCAAATCTTCGGTGAGACGACCGCATCAGCACCCGCCCGTATGCATAGATAGACTGGCCGGACGCACCTCTGTGTCCGCCGTCCTTCATGTCGAAGACGTCCTTCACGAAGCACGGCGCGAGCGCGTCGCGCGTCAGCGTCCAACGCCATATATCTGCAGGACTCTGCGCGGGCGGTTCGCCAGAGCCAGAACTGGACCCGTCCTTCGAATCTGAGGGCCCGGCGAGTGTAGGGGTCGTGTGAGTGTGGTCGTCCAGTTTGCGGCGTTTTGCGTCCTGAGCGGGCACCAAGAGGATGGAGCTCGACCTGCGCACTGCATTAGTCGTCGTTCTCGTAGTCGTCGCAGTCGTGGTTGTGGTCGTGGTTGACCTGGAGGATGTTGCATTTGTGGACATCTTGAGTTCTCTTCGCTGGCGGGCAGAAGGTGGGAAGGATAACAATCAGGCGTGGAGACAAACGGATTTAAATATTGAATTGTCGCATAGCCCACGCTCGCCTAGTATGGAGGAGCTACGGCTCACTCGAGGAGCAGAGGAAGCTGGAAATGGCCGGACTGAGTCGAGCGCAACACGCGACGCGGACGCGCGGACGCGTGCTGTCCTCCACGTGTTCGCTGCCTCGAGTCAGGTGCCTGCGACGCGGTCATGCGCGAAACGGACTCGCTACACAATGAGCACCGTGTCATACAATATGTTCATGTGATGTACGTCTTGTTGACGAAACATAGCAGCAGGCAGTATGTGTCTTTATCTAAAAGGGAATGAATTCTCCGAGCCAGCCGTTACATGAGGTCACAAGCTATTGTTACATCCATAGTCCAAACGAAGCGCATCAGGGAACGGAGAGACACTGGGGTGACTGGCTAGTCGATCTTGCGCGTGGGCTTAAACCCAGTCACGTAGTCAGAGTTCTAACAGCGGCTCTGCGTCAACCATATCATTTCTACTATGTCTCACCAACTGACCTTGGTGTACATGTGTCCCTCCTGGCGTTTGGTCATCGCAGGCTGAGGGATGCGCCTCGGGTTGCTATCGTTATCGGCGGAGCCCTTTCCCTTTGTTGCAACATCAGCATTGACAGGGGTTGTACATAGAGGTTGAGAAACGTACATGCAGGAAAGACAGGACCGTTGAAACGACGGGCCTAGCCTTGATGTCTCTGCCCGGGAGCGGGAGGCTGTCGCCTGGCTTCGGCTGGAAGTCGGGCGTGTAGCGCGTGTAGTTATCATCGGCACCCTTTGGCAGCTCCGGAACGAGCCCTGGTTGTTGTTGAGCGTGGCGCAGTTGCCCTAGCGGACGTATGAGCGATCTGTCTTTGCTGACTGGTAAGCGGGTACTTACAAGTTGGTATTTCTGCCAGGTTCTTGACAGTCGTCGGCGAGCGTTTGCCCTGAATGCTAAACTGCGCGTAGTAGAAGCCAAGGAGGCCCGCAGCGACGACACCCATGCCCGCGAACATCGTCTGCGGTCACTCGAATGTCAGCGGCGCTCGGAGACAACATATAAGTGTACATACCCCCCAGTTACCGCCCTGTCCTCGAATCGGCTGCGGCACCGGACCCGGGATGCGCGACGGATAGCCCTGGGGCCGCTTCGCGTAGTTGCCACCACCGACGGACGTAGATGCGACAGACATGGTCGTCAAACAGTTCGTATGAAGTAAGAGTAAGGCGAGTTGTCGTTAAGGAATAAGGCGATGTGAGAGTACCAGACTGAGGGGTTCCTTCGCACGCGAGCGGTTTATGAGCTGCATTCAAGGTCTGCCCGCCGGTCAGCCATGGTATCCGCGGCTGACATGGTCTCGCCTCCCCGCATAATGACGCGCGTGTTGCTCGGTGGCTGACGGGTAGTGTGGCTGCGAAGCTGGGGCCCCAGTGAAGGGTTGCCTAGCCTTCTGTGCGGAGGCGGGATCGTCTCTTGAGGATGAACCCGATCGGGTGCGGAGTGGGCGTCGTACCGCCCGCTGAGTGACGTCAGGAGGTGTGGGTGACGCAGAGGGCGAAAGATGTCAGTAATGTCAGCCATAGTGAATGGAATGGACGCACATATGTACCGTTCCGCGAATGTGTAGGTATGAACGCGGCTAACTCGGGCCAGGAAGGTAATCTAGCGCGCGGTGGGATGGACATGTGTATACCATCAACAGGCTAGCGTATGTGCTGTATCATCGTGCTGTACGACGAATCGAGCCGCATACCCACGGGTTGCGGTGTCCAGGTATAACGGACGATTGTTCGTAGCACCAAGATCCGGGACACCCAAGAATTGAGTGGACGCCGACAGGGACTCAAGGTCCGAGCGCCGAACGTCAATGAAGCGTGTTTCATACTCTTCAAGTTGGGGTTGGCCACGTACGGATCTCACCCTGTGTCTGTCGGCGCTTGTGCGACCTCATGGGTCAATTCACGAACGCCTTCGTTCGTTTGTTGTCAAATTGAAGATTGAGAGGAGAGCATTGACTGTGACGATGTTTGACAGACTCCTCAAGACTGTTTAGCTGCCAGTCCAGGGTAGTAGGTATGTCCATCCGTTGAGCAGCACGCACGCTCAAGAGGTGCAGGGGCATACGTGCACGCCCCAGCTCGTAGCCACTACATAGATGTCTCTTCGCAGGCGCATATCACTATCGGCGGAAATGAAGCGTGCATGAGACTTTGTTCTAGGATTGAAGAGGGAGGGTGAGAGCTCACCGACTTGTATGAAGTATAGGGGCCAGTTGCGTATCTGCAGCGAGGTGCACTGTTAGCCCTCGAAAGACAAGAGAGGCATAGAGTGAAGGCCGACAGGTAGCATGTTGTGAAGCTTGCGGAACACCTCCTGCGCGACGTATTGCGGTAGTGCAACGATACTGTGCCAGAGAAGCTGGATAAGCGGGTTGGCCTCATTGCTTCGGATTTCCGATGTCGGGTCGACGGACTGAAGAACTCGTCGCAACTGCAGTTGCCGAAAAGGTCGGAAATACAATGTTTGCAGGTCTACTGGCGTTAAGCGTTACAAAGACGGAGGTAAGACTTGGAAAGCTGATGCAAGGGTTGATAGGAACTCGGGAGAGCGATGTACCTGGACAAATTTGTACATTCGGCGAGATTAAAGATCTGAGCAGCGTCATCCGAAGTGCACGCAAGGCACTATGTATATGACCCTCGGTCATCTCGAGCAGGACCCCGCACTACTGCGGACCAGCACAACCGAAGTTTGTTGGCCCTGCTCCGCGTTTGTCGGATTTCCAGGTTAGAGCATGAGTTATCTTCCTACACTAGCACAGCGTTCGTAGAGGCGCACTGTCGCCACGGTGTCGCCGAGCCAAATCGCGCACTCCGCCATCTCCTTCGGCTCCACTGCTCGTATACGCACTGTCAAAGGAAGGCACGGGTAGCAATTCGCGGCACCGTTCGTCGAGAACGTCTGGCCGACAGTCGGCCACCGATGCGTACGGGCAGCACATCTAAGCCAAGGCGCGCCTGCCGAAATCTCGGAGGCTTGTCCTGTGCGCGGGCAGGTGCACTAGACAAGGCTCGGGGAAACTTCCCCCTGGCACAGACGCACTAGCACCTATGTACACACTCTGGCTGGAGAGTATCTGTTCCGAATCGCCGGGGAAGGATTTGCTGGAGGCGCACGTTGGCCTGCGGGTCGTCAGACGACCCTGCACATACCAACGCTTGAATGATGTTC
This sequence comes from Fomitopsis palustris, assembly GCA_029783445.1. Classification (NCBI taxonomy): domain Eukaryota; kingdom Fungi; phylum Basidiomycota; class Agaricomycetes; order Polyporales; family Fomitopsidaceae; genus Fomitopsis; species Fomitopsis palustris. The sequence continues at coordinate 1,123,501 of JARAOQ010000004.1, forward strand.
GGTGTACCATGCCCTGCAATTGGACGCCACATCCAGCAATTAGCCGCACTAAGTGCGGTCGCAACCCGTCCAGGGGGCGTGAGCCTCTCCTCAGTCCTGCGTCGAAGTCGAGTCTACTCACCCTTAACTCTCCCTGAGCGTACGTTATCTGAATATAACTCAATTTGCAAGCATCGAAGCCCGTTTGATATTGAAGGACCCGACGCGGGACTGGTACGCGGCCAACTCAACGCGCTAGTACGTTCCTAAACACATGGGCCCGACGGCTTGGATTTGGTGGGTCAGACTGAATCTTCGTTTGATGATGCACCTTATGGGCGATACCGGTCTTTCTCACTGAAGATGCATGATTGACATGCCAGTACCGACTGGTAAAGAGCTATTATATAAATGGGGCATTTTCAGCAATTGGAGACACCGCGCAGCATAGGACGTACCGAGCGATAATTGTTTTCGGGCGCGTAGCCAGCGGAACGATAGTAAGAGCGAGCGCCTAAAGAATGATCCCGGGATGCCCGAGAGACACTGGGATCCCAGAATGGCAACTGTAGAGAGTGACGGTGACCTCGTGCCGCCAAGTGGCCCCTGTCGGCGGGCGACATACGGGCGAGTGGGCGGTCCGGCGGCATGCCCGCATCGCTTGTGGACTACCCGCATCAACAATACGCCTTCCCCGCAGTACGACGGTGCGGAGGTCCACGAGATCCCTTCTGCAACAAGGCGAGTCGCGGCTGAGGTACCGGCACAGATGAAAATCTGTGCGTTATTTCTGTCCACAACAGACGTGAGCGCCGGAATGACGACGACAGATGGTCCGGGCGCACACATGAGTAGCGAGTGCGCAGCGCGTACAGCCCTCTGTTGCTCCCCGGCATGGATGCGGCCAAAATGTCCCGTCGTGGTGTGCCCGAATCCGAGCCGGACGGCCTTCCAACATGCAACAGTGTATTGAAGAGAGATGGGAGCGCAAGGTAAGTCAGTTCTCGACTTGAACCTTCGTTGCTTCTCTGCTTTACAGCCTCGTCGAATTGACTTCACGAGTTCCGCAGCACTACCGATCGCTGGCAGGTTACGGTGCCTGGATCAGGGTCTCCCCAGATCGTGGAGCATATTTGTCCTAGATCCAGCGGGGAAATGTGGGGAAAGAATGCGGGGAAACGCTGGAGAAACGCCTCACTTTGTAGCATCACATGTCGCCCCTCCATATGTCGCCCGCCCACTGCTGTCCTGTTTCGTCCCTGGGTTGATTGGGCGTATAAAGCCCTCGCGCATTCTTCGTGGGACGCCGTCGTCCGGCTCTACCACGGTCGCAGTACCCTCGTCCCCCCGAGCTTCGCGGACAAGTCTATTTCTGCAGCGTCCTCACGATGGGTGTCGGTGGAACGGTAGCCGGAGGCGATCACACCGCCAACTATGCGCACTTGTTGGACCCCAACAGGAAGTGGTACAACAACAAGCGCCTGATCACTCTCCATGCCTGGCTGGTACTTCTGTGAGTCAATCACACCCATCGTCCAGTATTGAAGTGCACTCATAGATGTTGCCGCAGTCTCATCACGTCATCCGGAAATGGATTCGACGGTAGTTTGATGAACAGTTTCCAGTCATTGGACCAGTGGAAAGAGTACTTCAACAATCCGCAGGGTAGCAAACTTGGTCTGCTGAACGCGATCCAGGTCAGCGTTACCATAATAAGTCCACTGTTATGACTGTTCTGACGCCCGCCTTAGAACATTGGTGCACTGGCCGCGTATCCTTTCGCTCCATACCTCTCAGATGGCCTTGGTCGCCGACGTACCGTCTGGATCGGTGCCACTATTATGCTGATTGGCGTCGCGCTCCAGACGGCCGCACAAAACCTTGGCTTCTTCATTGGAGCACGTTTCCTGATTGGATTCGGCCTCACCTTTGCCAGTAGGTTCATTGTTTTGTATTCTGAGAGATTTCGCTGAGGGTAGCAATAGCCAACTCTGCACCTATGTTGGTCACGGAGATCTCGTATCCGCAGTACCGACCACAGCTCACCTCTCTCTACAACTCCCTCTGGTACTCTGGCAACATCATCGCATCGTGGACGACCTTCGGCACTCAGTACATCGGGAGCACGTGGTCGTGGCGTCTCCCGTCGATCATGCAGGGCGTCCCCGCAGCGTTCCAGTTCTTCCTTGTCCTTCTCGCGCCGGAAAGTCCGCGTTGGCTCATCTCGAAGGGCCGCGATGCCGAGGCCCTTCGAACCCTCGCGTACTACCACGCTGACGGTGACGAGTCCGACGCACTGGTACAGTACGAGTATGACGAGATCAAGACCTCCCTCGAACTCGAGCGCACCAGTCAGTATCATACGAAGCGCGACATTATCAACGTTAGCTGATTGCACTTACTGTAGCTGCTGTCGGCTGGAAGTCTTTGGTTCAGACGCCTGGAAATCGGAGACGTATGCTCATCATCGTCGCCATCGCCTGGTTCTCGCAGTGGTCAGGCAATGGCCTCGTCTCCTACTACCTCAACAAGGTCATGAACTCGATTGGCATCACCAACACGACGATCCAGCTGCTTATAACTGGGTAAGTACCAATACTTTCTCGCTTGATGACGCAATGACATGACCTAAACGCACAGTATCCTGGCCATCTGGAACCTCATCTGGGCGATTTTCGCGTCGTTTATGGTCGAACGCATCGGCCGCCGCATACTGTTCCTCACCTCTGCGGCGGGCATGTTCGTGTTCTTCATGCTCCAGACGGTCTGCACAGCCCGCTACCTCATCACCGAAGACCACCAGGCCGCACACGCTGTCATCGCCTTCATCTTCCTCTTCTACGCGTTCTACGAGTGAGTGCCTGGCATTTAGGATGTTCGAGGCGCATTGTTGACGTGAATCGCAGCCTGGCATTCACGCCGCTCATCGTGTCGTACACTGTGGAGATCCTGCCCTTCTCCGTGCGCGCGAAGGGTTTCAACGTGTTCAACTTCACCATCTCCGTCGCGCTCATCTTCAATCAGTACGTCAACCCGATTGCACTCGACAACATCAGCTGGAAGTACTACGTACGTCCTCTTGTCCAACCCTCCTCCTGCGTGACTGATATCGCTTCTTGTAGATTGTATACGTCTGCTGGATCGCGTTTGAGTTTGTGTTCTTGTACTTCTTCATCGTCGAGACGAAGGGGCTGTCGCTCGAGGAGACCGCGGCGCTGTTCGACGGCGAGGATGCGGCCGCGCAAATCCATGCGGCTGGCGTCGCGGAGGTGCGCACGGACGACGTGCTGGACGAGAAGGGCAGCGCATAATGAGTTATACTGCTGGATTTTCTCCGGGTTCTCTTGTTGGTTGTAGGTTATCGTACCCCGGATGGCCATTGGTTTCGACGACCGTTAGTATAACGCACGACAGCGCGCACGCGCGACATGCCTTGCCGGGGTTGTATTATCAGCATCACGAGCATTCTAACATACTGCATGACTTAGCTACTGTACACTTACGAAGACATCTATACGAGACACGGTCCCACGCCTTCATTCTCTTCAGGTTAGGCGGCGCACCTGCGATACGGGCAAACCTACAAGAGATATGGCGACCACATCAGTCACCTGTGCCACTGAGGTGGAATCCATACGGGTCAGCAGACCATCCTCTCGCGTGCTGCATGTGAATGGTGCATGTAATCGTGTCTGAGCACTCTGACCTAGCGACTGCAGTAGGGCTTGGTACAGGGGGATGCCTGTGTGGAAGCACCTGCTGTGCGGCAGCAAAATGTATCTATTTATATACTGTGCTATTCATGAGCTCCAGCAATTGACGGGTTCTGATAGTAAGTAGCTCACAGGTAATCCGTGTGTTCACGCGGTACCAGCTTGCATTAATTCAGGTTGATGTGCGCGATGACAGAAAGCACATTCACATCTGCTAAGACAGCATTGTTGGCGCTGTGGCGCTGCAAGAATACTTACACGACGAGCTGCAGTGCCCGACTCTATCTGCAATTACTCGACTCGGCGAGGATGATTCGGCACGACGGCCCACAGGAACAACATGAAACCCATCATCGACACCAGCCTGTCCATAACAGGACAATAGAACCGTCAGTGCACTGATCACTAGGTAGCTGACAGAGTGCGACTCACAGTGGCTGCAAGCTCTTGATGCCCTCCTTCTGCGCGAGCACACCTGTCAAGAACGGCCACAGCGCAGAGCCGGCTTGCCCAAAGCCTGCGATCCAGCCGATGCATCCGGTGAGCAGCCACGGCGGGAGGATACGTCCCGAGTGGTTCATCACGATCGGATAGATGGGCCCGAGCACCACGCCGACAAACGAGACGGCGACGGCGCCCCCGACGAGGGATGGCACGAGCCAGACGACGATCTCAAGACCGATGGCGAGCAGGGCGTAGAGGAAGATCACGTAGCGCTCTCCGATCTGAGTTGACTCTGTGTGAGGGTGGGTGAGTGGGCTAAGTTGGCGACGTACAGTCTTATTGACCCAGAGGAGGGCGACGCGGCCGATAGTTAAGCCTGAGAGAAATATGGATGAACGTCACTTATGTGGGAAGTGCATGAGACATACCTGCGAAGAAACCCGACGAGATGTACCCAGAGGAAGGTCCACCATGGCGTACGTTGATCACGTACGTGACGATCCATCCTGTCCTTCATGAGGCCATGGTTTGGAGCCGAAGAATTGAATTGTGACGAACCTCCGACAGTAACTTCTGTACCAACATACACGAAGATGAACAGAGCGAGGAGATGAAGGGCACGCAAACGGAAGATCTGCTTATATTTTCCTTCATCACTGCCTGGCCCCGATATTTGCTCAGGCATCTGTCCGATCTCGGATAGACACTCTGGGTCACGAATGAAGCGTCAGCAATGCCATACAAACATCGAATTGTGGCAACCGTACCATCTTGGCCCCGGAAGCGCAACACGACAGTCAGGAAAACAAAGTTGATGAATGCAACACCGAGCGATGTCAGGTAATGGAAAGACCAGCGCGGCAGCTGCGCAAATTGGGTCGAGACGAGCGGCGAACAGAGCGCACCAACGCCTGGCGCATCCACGTTTCAATGCTACGCATATCCAGACACCGCTATGGTAGACGAACCATATACTGCATGCATGATACCCATCTTGGTTTCAGTGGACTCTTTCCAGCTGCTGAGGTATCCGTTCGCGCCTGCGTCCTGAGACTGGTCAGTCACTCTGCGAGGATGAGTGACAAGTAATACACCTGTAGAGACATGCCGAAGCCGTTGATACAGTAGCCTAGGACAAACGCAGGAAATGGCGGGGCTGACGCTTCGAGGGCATACCCGACCATCTGTGCTATTGAACCTATGTCCGGTGGCAAATCAGCTTTACCATATATGTGAGAGCGCGGCAGAATCACTACCTATGGTCATAACCTGCGGACCCTGTCAGTTGGCTGTCTATGATATCACGCATGCTCTGAACTTTACCCAGCCAAACCCGAATCGGTCAGTCATGGCGACGTTTGCACCAGCGGCGATTAGAAAACCCTGGGAGCAGTCAGCAGTGTCCTACCGCAGCTACTGTAGTCAACGGCACTCACAAGGCAATTGAAGACGAAGATCATGGACACGATGGTAAAGTTCACCTATCCAAACGATCATCATGAGACATGGTGCATCACTGTATGCCGCGTAGACGGATGCGTACATGGTAGACTTCCTGTATACGAGGAAGCAACGGACCCGTGGTCCCGTCGTTCCAACCAGCCATGAATAGTGACCTGCACATCGCAGCGAAATGTATGTTAGTTTTGCGCTGCAGAACCCGTGCGTCATTCTGGGAAACTGAAGGTGTCACGCATTCCTCTAGTTTTGAGATACCATCCTCGCTCTTATGCATATCTCGTAGTTCTATCGAGTTCGTGTCGTAGTTTATATCCACAGACGGTGTGTCCGGAGGATGTGGAGGCCTCGAGTGTAGCGCTGAGATGCCAGGGTCATCACAGTGAGTCGTCATGTCATACAGATCGTCACGATGAGAGTGTTCTTGCTGCGCGTCCATATATGAGCAACTCCAGCTCTGTTAAATATAGGTACCGCACTTGCCTGTATAGCCTTCTACGTGCAGCAAGACCCGTGAATGGCAGTAGGATAAGAATGGCAGAGTGGAGGAAACTCATGTTCGTATTCGAAGCGATGTATGTGAGTAAGCGCCGTACATCTTCCCCTGAAAGCCTACTCCTAAATAAGGGCAAACAGGCGATGAAATGTAGCAAAGTCATAGCGAACTCACTTGCACTTTCCCTCGACGCGCTACTTTTCATCTCGTCGTCACTTCTATCTGCGAGTCTTGCGGGTGATATTGCCTTTGCCCTCAGCTTTTCCTCAGAGGCTTATTTTGACTACTCGCACTGGGTGACGTGTCAGTAGTGTCACGAACACGCGCGCGTGGTCACATACGTATATCTGCCGACTACCTTCGACGCGAACCAGATCTTTTCGGCGCAAATGGCTTCTCCAGCTCAACAATTACCACCTGGCTGGGCCGCAGAATGGTGTGTCTGACCGCTTTCGCACGCTGCAACTTGTCTGACCTGTTGCAGGGATCCGACGAATCAGAGGTATCTCTTCATAGGTGCGAATTTACGCGGCAGCTCTCCCGGCGACGTACTCATGATCTACGACTGCGGTGATCAATAGAGACTGCAACTGGACATACACAATGGGAGGTGCCTATGGTGAATCCTGAGCTGGGGGGAATGCAGCCTTCGATGTCCCCAGGAATGTCGCCGCCCATATCTCCTGCTCCCCAGGGTCACCACCATCATACGAAACGTCGACAATACGCTGCAGGCCAGACACAAGCATACTACGGCTCAGACAATCTTGCACCTCAATATGGCGCTGCCGCTCCTCAACCGCAGCCTGGTCAGCCCGTCCAACCCGCTCAGCTCTTCACGCCTGGCCTCGCCGCGGAGAACCAGTTCCAACAGCAACAGTTGGCTGCACAGGGCCAGCAAGGCTACTACGGCGGAGCGCAGCCTCAAGCAGAGCCGGAGTACATCAACGCGCCTGGTTTCGGAGCGCAGCCTGCAGCCCCCGGAGTGGGTGCGCTGGCCGACCAGTTTGGGCAGATGAACATGGGCGTGAGGCGGCCGCAGCTATTCACTACAAACCTCCTTACGGCACCGCCGGAGCCGCGCGAACTGCATCGTCCTCCCCCTGAGATTTGTCTGCCGCCGAACTCGAGCATTTCTCCGTCTCCGTTCGCCAACGCCGACCCTTCGTATCAACGCTGCACGCTCAATGCCATCCCGGCGTCGCACTCGCTGCTGAACAAGTCTAAGCTTCCTCTCGCTCTAATCCTCACGCCTTACCGCTCGCTGGAGAAAGACGAGGAGCCAGTCCCTCTTGTGACTGACACTGTGATCGCACGTTGCCGGCGCTGCAGGACATACATCAACCCATACGTGCAGTTCATTGACGGGGGCAACCGGTGAGTCTCACACATACGTCCTCCGTTCTCAACTCACGCCTTGCAGCTGGCGTTGTTGCATGTGCAACATGTCGAACGAGGTCCCGCAGCTGTTCGACTGGGACCAAGTCAGGAACCAGCCGGGCGACCGCTGGGCGCGTGCGGAGCTCAACCATTCTGTCGTCGAGTTCGTCGCGCCCACAGAGTACATGATCCGTCCTCCGCAAGCGGCCGTGTACGTGTTCCTCATTGATGTCAGCCATGCTGCCATCCAGAGTGGCATGGTTGCTACAGCTACGCGCACAATTCTCGAGAATTTGGACCGTATACCGAACGAAGAGAATCGCACGAAGGTCGCGATCATCGCGTTCGATGTGTCGCTGTACTTCTTCTCAATGCCAGTACGTGGATTTTCTGTAGTGCGATTATCTAGTCTGACAGAAGGCAACCAGCCGGGTACCACGGATTCATCCATGCTGGTCGTGTCGGATATTGACGACGTGTTCCTGCCGAAGCCAACTGATCTCCTGGTGAACCTGTCAGAGGCACGTGCCTCCTTGGAAGCTCTGCTCGGCAGGCTCGGTGACATGTTCGCGGACAACAACACAATTGGCAGCGCTCTGGGCCCGGCGCTGCAGGCTGGCTTCAAGCTGATGGTGTGTGACGTTCTATTAACATGCCAAAGCCAGAGCTCATGGTCCCTGCTAGACACCGATTGGTGGTAAGATCATTGTGCTTTCTGCGAGCCTGCCGTCAGTCGGAGCAGGTGCTCTGAAAAACAGGGAGGACCCCAAGATCCTCGGTACATCCAAGGTGCGCCGAGGGTCTCGGTATGGGTCCCACCGAGGCTCATGTATACGCCTCTAGGAATCTGGTCTTCTCCAAGCCGCGTCGCCGTTCTACAAGACCTTCGCCATTGAATGTTCACGTGCCCAGGTATCTGTGGACATGTTCTTGTTCAGCGCATCGTACCAGGACGTCGCCACTCTCGGTGCGCGTTGATGTTTGTCATAGAGTTCGAAGAAGTGCTGACATCGCGTACTTTAGCATGCCTGCCCCACTACACCTCTGGCCAGACATACTTCTACCCTGCTTTCAACGCCTCGCGCACCGAAGATGCGATCAAGTTCGCTCACGAGTTTGGCGAAGTCCTCGCAATGCCGATCATGTTGGAGGCTGTCATGCGTGTCCGCGCTTCTAAAAGTAAAGTTCTCAAGGAAGTCGTGTGTTACAGTGTAGGACTGACTCCCTTCGTAATAGACCTACGCATGTCGTCGTTCCACGGCAACTTCTTCGTGCGCTCTACCGACCTGTTGGCCATGCCCGCGGTGCCGCAGGACCAGTCGTATGCCATTGAGGTTACGATCGAGGATACCATCACCGCGCCTTTCGTTGTCTTCCAGACTGCTGTCCTCCACACGACATGTTACGGTTCGTGCGCTTTCCTTAGATTCATCGAGCATAGCCCTGACTGTCTAATAGGTGAACGTCGCATCCGGGTCGTCACCCTCGCGCTACCGACGACGAGCAATCTCTCGGAAGTGTTCGCATCCGCGGACCAGGTCGCGATCGCGACGCTGCTCGCCAACAAGGCCGTCGAACGTTCGATCACACACAAGCTTGAAGATGCGCGCGACGCGCTCTTCAGCAAAATGGTCGAAATTCTGCAGGCGTACAAGCAGAGCATGACCGCGGGTGGCGCCGGCGCGAGTGCACAGCTAGCGATCTCGGACAACCTGAAGATGCTCCCGGTGCTGGTGTTGGGCTTGCTCAAGAACGTCAGTCTTTCCCTTCAGCCTTGTGGTGGGAAGTCGCGGGCTGAATTCGCTCTCACACATCTAGGTCGGCATTAGGCAGAGTGCGCAGATCCCGCCGGACCTCCGAGCGTACGCTCAGGCGCTCCTCACGTCTTTGCCATCACAACTGCTCATCCCGTACCTCTACCCGACTTTCTACTCTCTGCACAATATGCCTCCCGAGGTATGTCTCGTTGATTTGTGGTTGTAAGCTTGGGCTGAGCACTGTATGTAGTGCGGTACTGTCGGCGAGCAGGGTGTCATCCTCCCTCCACCCCTTCCGCTTACGTCCGAGCGCCTCGAGAGGCATGGCCTGTTCCTCATTGAAGACGGCCAGACCATATTCCTCTGGGTCGGCCGCGACGCTGTGCCCCAGCTCATCATGGATGTCTTCAATCTGCCGAGCTACGAAGTCCTCCGTGGCGGGAAGGTAAGCTGCTTCGCATCATCTTCGCTTCACAGACTAACCGTGTACTGTGCTAGACGACGTTGCCCGTGCTCGAGAACCCCTTCTCGCAGCGCGTCAACGCAATTGTGCAGAAGATTAGGGAGATGCGCCGCGGCGTCTACTATCCGCACCTATACGTCGTCAAAGAAGACGGCGAGCCGCCACTGCGGTTGTGGGCCCTCAGCTGTCTCATCCAGGACCGTGCCGATGTCCTGCCCAGCTACCAGCAGTTCATCGGCCAGCTCAGGGACAAGGTAAACAGTTGAGTGTCCCTAGACCTCCGTCATCCTTGTTAATCATTTTGATTGCAGGTTAACGGTTCGAGTTACTGAGCGGACAATCCTTCGTTGTGGACTGGCGGTAGTAATGATCCTGTTCTTACCTAACGTATTGAAACGATGGCGTGTCGCGCAATGCATGTAGAATAGCCCATTGCGCTGAGGGACGTAATGATTCTTCTTCCGACAATTATGCGAAGGGGATAACAAAAACAAAGGTACACGCAACAATGCTGGAGGATGCAGGAATAGATGGACATATAACAAGCATGCCGTTCGGTATGTTCATATTACCGCTTCTTGCGCGAGCTTCTGCTCGTGCTCGCAGCTGCTGTCGTCGACTTGCGCGTAGCACGCGCTTTCGCACTGAGTTTCGTGGGCGACGGCTCCGGGGAAGATTCGCCTACCGAGGGGGCCGTAGAGAGTCGCGTCGACCGGCGGGGGCGCAGCTCTTCCGTCGTCATCTCATCCTTCTCGCTACCCGCCTTCGAGGCGCGAGGTTTGCGACCACCCCTCTTCGCAGGCGTGGGCTGCGGCAGGGGGGCGACGGCGTCCTCCTCCTCATCTTCCTCTGTCGCAAACCCGCCGGGGATGCTCCGCCTGAGGTCTGTCCCCCGCTTGGCCGTGCTGCCCGAGCGCGCGCGCGTCTTACGCGGCTCTGGCGGCTCTGGAGAACCCCGTGAGCGCGCGGACGCGGACGCTACGCTCGTACGGGGTTTGCGCGTCGCTGCCGGCGGTGGGGGCGGGGGCATGCTGAAGCGCTCGGCCTCGTCGTCTGTCGTAACGGGCCCGAACCCACCGGGAATGAACGGCGAGTCGGACTTCTCCTTGCGAATTCGTCGCGCGGACATAGCACGCTGCCGCTCCGCGGATCCACCTCGCCCGAAAACGGACGTGGCGAACTCAGTGGTCGGGCTCTCGGCCTCCTCGTATTGCACAAGTGGGGACTGGGGCGCGATGGGTGGGTCCTCTGGCTGCGTTACATCCGCGAGCTCAGCAGCGATGGCGTCCTCGTCTGTTTGCATCGTGACGTCGCCATCGGCCGCAGATACACTGGCGGGCGCAGGCCGCTGAGGACTCGCGGAGGGCCGCTGCACCGTTGAGGTGTTCTGGGCAAGAGCACGGCGCGAGGCAGCTCCGGCGGAGATCGACGTGGGCGGCGTGTAGAACGCGTTCGGGGTCTGGTTCGCGCTGCCGGCGGTCTCGAAGAGGGAGCCGGGGCGTGCTGTGGAGGTGCGCGCGGCTCCCCCTGCTGAGATACTCGGTGAGAATGCCGATATAGCAGGCGTGCTTGCGCTCGCGGGGAAGGACAGCGGAGCGAACGTCTCCGTGTGCGGCGTCGCGCCGGGTGGGGCGCCGAAGCGGGGTGCACCTGACCGTTGCGGGATCGTCGGCGTGCCGTTCGCCCGTGGTGTCAAGACCGGACCCACCGAAGGGGAAGGCTTGGGAGGGGCGGAGACGGGTGGCGCGCGTACGCTCTCCCAGCTCATGCTGAGGTCGGCGTTGCTCGCCAGGTTGTTAAGTCTCGCAAGCGACGCGCCTAGGTTCGGGCGTGCAGGTACGGTGAGCTGCTCGAGTTCGAGCTGGAGCAGTTGGCGCTCAGCGAGCGGCATCGAGGTCATGAGCTCGTCCATCATCTGCCGGCGGTCCTTGGCGGCGGTCCCGCCCGGCGGGAGCTGGCGGTCGAGCTTGATGGCGGCGGCGTACTCGCCTGCTTGCACGAGGCGCAGACACGCGAGGTCTTGGATTGCCGCAGCCGAAGCAACGGAGAGCTTTGACGGAGGGTCGGCAGCGTATGCGTGTAGTATGCTTTGCTCGAATGATGTCAGGTGTAATGCGAGGAGGGCTTTCAATTGTGCAAGCCGCGGTTTCGCTGGAGGACGTCCGGTCAAGACCTTCAATAAGCGCATGAGCGTAACGAAGCCACTCACGCGTTAAGCAGAAGTCAATTATTTTCCTGACCAGCCGCTGTCTCGACGGACTCTTCTCAGAGAAGGTCCGTTGGTAGCTCCACGCTTCTGCGAGACTCGAGTCCGCAAGCGCGATGGCATAGGCATCCATGTCTTGGGGTTCTGTGAGCAACGGCTGCACAGTACGCACATACTTGCGTATGGAGGCATGTGGATTTTGCGAAATGGACAGCGCTTGCACAATTTTGGAGATGTAGTCCGCGGACAATCGTTGGTCTGATAGAAGCGAGACAGCCCTCTGGGGACACAGTCAGTTGCTTGCACTACGTCAAAGGATCACATGAGAGTGAGGCCGTTCCTCAGATTCATATTGCACAGTGGAGAGCAAAACAGTCATGACATTCAAGCGAACCACCATTCAGCTCCTCGCGCAACACAATACGGCTTATGTGGACAGCACGACGCGCCGTAGCGGGCTGTGGCGTGTGCTGGTAGAAGCCACTAGCGGATCCCTGAAGACTCAATAAGGCCAAGGACGAAGTCATGGACGCGATCAGGGTCAGGCTTTGGTTTGATCCTTTGTTCATCCCCAGTAGAAGGCGCGTAGAGGGGAGTTTTGGGAAAGACGTTCGCACCTCGCGCCCACCTTTCATCCCCCGTGACTGTCCAATACATATGAGAACGGCCGGAGCATCAAGCCCTGTGCCTTGGCGATGTGGCCTGAGGACGGGCATGTCGGGGGGAAGGGATATGTCTGACCATGGCAAACATGGCCTCCAGACGCGATCCACATCTACGTACCCTCATACCACCGACATAGCGCTCAGGTTCGATGCTGCACCATCGAAAGAATGGTAGCGACATCACGCCTCATTGGAATTGACAACAGAAGGCGGAGAAAGGAAACAACGGGAGTGTCAAGTCAATGATTTACTCACCTCAGTGTTTATGCCGGTGTCCAGATGCCAGTACGCGTCGGCGAGTATGACGAACTGTGGCTGGATACACCTCGACTCGCTGAAGTCCATCTCCCGCCCGTCTTGGTGCCACTTCAATAGGAAGAAGATGAGACTATCTTGTTTTACCGCGTCATAGGTAGAGTTGCAAATAGCTTCGAGGAGCCGCTCGAGGCCACCTACGTCTGCTGGAGGGTAGAGTGATTTCGCGTCGCTTATGCCGCCCTTGGCGAGGAGAACGTCGAAGATGAGTGTGTCAGACATTCGGACGCGTTGCGCCTCGATATCGCGACAGACATCCTCTTGCCATGGGAATTTGTCTGGACTGGTTTCGAAAAGCGCGAGGAGGCCTGCGGTTTCGTCCTGTATGTCCTAGTGAGAAGGTGAGCCTGCGAGAGTTGCATCAGATAGTGTTATACTCACTACGTCCATGATGGTTCAAGAAGTGATAAGAAGTACTGGGAGGAGGAGGAGAGAACGTCACAACGTCGAAGTCGCCCGTGCCCGCCGAACAAGGCGGCCTGAAAGTGGCAGACGCCATCGTCACGTGCGCGCGTCCACCCACTTGAACGGAAAGGCGCTTATCACTTGTGACACCGTTGCTTAAGACATATCACTTTCGTTTCTGCTAAGTAGCCCTCGAGAGCACCTCCAACTATGCAACTGAATTTCTCAGAGACATGGTAATACGGGATATACGAACGGTTGTACGTATACGTGACCCTTATAGTTGACCCACGCCTCAACCCCGATTGTTTATAGCGTTTGTTGCCATACTTCTCAGTATCTCAGTAACCTGGTCCCAAGCCCTGACTTTGTGCCAGATCCCGTTCAGCCGTAAAGCGGTATCCCATTGCAGTAGAAGAGCTTGTTTCGCCCCAAAACCATGATCGTTCTTCAGCAGAAGAGGCCCGAAGCATGTCGGCGAAAGGAATGCCAGCGTCCGCAAGCAACTAGGGCCTCTGAGCAGATCCTTGGGTTATGTTATAACCCAGTTTCAACCGCGCAAGCACCGTGATGTTGTGTAGGAAGCTCTCGCACGTCTTTACCGTGAAATAATTGCGCATGATGTACGTGTAAGCGCACTGGCAAGCTTAAGCTCAGCAAGCCCGGACGCGAATTCTGAGATGCATTGGTGCCGCATGCCGTCTAAGGGCGGAGTTCTAGCGTCGACCTCGTTCATTCGCAGTTGACATCGTACAGTGCTATCACAAGGGCTTTCTGACCTTCAGCGATCATGTGGATGCTCAAGATCAGATAGGGCAACTCATCTTGAGGTGATACGTAACCAGAGGCACGAAGCCCTGGTCGTGAAGAACTTTGACCACATCCGAACTTTCGACATCAGCGCGTGCAAATCGAGGCGGTACGACAAGTGCCAGCAGCGAGTCAAGGACACTGACAAATTCCACACGACCGGACTAGCCCGAGGTAAGTACGTCGATCCCTATTCATTGATGCGTCGGATGACTGATGACTTGTGTTGGCTCCTTACCACTTCCTCTCACCCTTCTATACTATGGTGTACCCACACTCCAGGATTTTCGCGCTTCGCCCGTGGAGTGCACGCAATCATTGCGTGTGTGTCGATCCGCGAACGGGTGTCCGTCTCCTCGTGTGCACAGATCGCCAGTTGTGAACAGATCTTGCAGATCGTTTGCAATGCGCTGCACTACTCCGCCCTTCTGGTTCTCGCGCCCACAAAGGGAGCTCCCAATCCGTCGTCGTCAGCGAAGAGGTGTGGTGCGACCCTTGTTACGAGTGAACGTAAGTAGTTCTCATGCAAAGCTCTGCCCCTTCCATGTGAATACCACGCGGTACGAGCATCGCGCGCAAGGACAGCGGTCACCTGGAAGTGGGTTCAGCAGTTCCTGGTCGTCACCGGGGTGCGCTGACGGGGTTTGTGCGACGCGCGATGTGATCCACTTGAGTGGCCGGAGAGCATGAACGCGTCTCACCGTGCGCCGTCCAGCGCGCAAACGTCGGGAAGTACGACAAAGTGAGTACTCTTGATACCAGTAACGCCATTGCGCCGAACCGGTGCACGCGTCGTTCACTCAGCAAGCAAGGGCAACAACAAATGTATTGCACCGGGTATGTCTATGGACAGCTCAACTAATACATTCTACTTTTCTGCTCCTACCGCACACAAGATATTGCTCGAGGACAGGCGGCACGGAAGCCGGTATCTACACACTGTCCTCACGACGGTCCGTCTCTCCGCTCCCTACGCGTATGTATCGGTATCAGCGACAGTCACAACCTAAAGTACAAGCACCAAGGAGGGCAATAGCAATCCCTACCACGCGACCGAGCCTCCGCACGACCAGTCATGGCCTGGAGTGGCGCGGAGGACGGATGAGGCGACCGCCCGCAATCTTTTTTTGCGACGGGCAGTGAGCGACGGCGGGAAATAGAAATACAGCGGGGCAGAGCCCGCAGGCACGAGTGAATTTTAATGAGCGAATGAGCGCTATACAGTGGGATTGCACGATGAAAGTGAATGATGGATATGCGCCAGCTGACGGTGATGGCGAGGAGAAGAGGGGATGGCGGGTGGATGCGGGGAAGATGCGAACGGACAGCAAGAAGGACGATGCGGGAGCGAGGAGAGCGGATGCGAGGTGCGGAAAAGATGACGAAAGCAGTGGGAACTCAGCGAGAACGGCAGACACATGACCGCGAACGTAGGCTCAGTACTCCGGCCGCTTGTAGTCGTCGCCGGCGATGGTCGGGCTGTCGCCCATGTAGCTCTCTTCGTCCGCCTTGACGACGCGGCCCGTGGCGTCGTAGCGTACGTAGTTCGGGTCCGCGGGCATGCTCTCCGAGATCTGCGCGAACGTCTCCATCTGCAGCTCGCGATACATCAGCTGCGGCGAGCGGACGCGTACGGGTGGGGCACGAACCTGGACGTGTATGCCGCTGGTCTCGAGGCCCTTCTTGTCCGGGATGTCGACGGTCGTGGGGACGCGCGTGCGGCCGCGGCTGAAGGCCATCGTCGAGCCGATGGAGGAACTAGGCGAGAATGAGCGATGGCGGGCACAAGATACGGCAAGTCGAGACGTACCCATAGACTTCGACGCCTGGACTGGAGTAGTTGGACAGCCGGCGGACGACACGGCATGCTACGATCTACGAGGGGCTTGTAAGCAAGGCAGAGGCACATGTTCCGAATGAGACTCACGGTGGAAGCGATGGCGGCGGGAACGTTGGCGATAATTGACATGACGGCATTGAGGTTCAACAACATGAATATCTGTCAAGGAGTCAGCAACTGGCAGGGCGTCATGTCGCTCATCAACTCACCGTCGCGAGCAGGTTTGCGAGGAATCTACGGATAGGCACGTCAGTGTTCACCCAGCGCGGACGGCAGTCATAATGACGACTCACGCCACAATGAAGAAAATCAAGCCATCAGTGAAGATGAGCTGGACGATGCGGCTCTGCTTCTGGCGCACGGCAGAGAGCGCGAGCTTCCATGCCGTCAGGACGAGGACGCCGAGGTCAAAGCACATCGAGTAGACGAAGGTGCCGGCAAGCAGCTTGTTGTTCGTGTTCGTGATGGCACAGCCCGAGCCAGGAATCCATGCTGCCTTGATGAGTACACCTTTCGAGGCAGATCAATGACTAGGCTGCTGCTGACAAGGGGAAGTGTGCTTACCGTGGAGGAGGAGCGACCAGTGGCCAAGGATGACAACAACGAGCAGTGCAATGAGCCATCTTGGTTGGGACCATACGGCGAGACTGTGGTAGTGATCAGATTATATGCGCGGCAACCAGTACGCAAGATGACAGACTTACGTTCGAAGAGATAGGTTGATGCTCGCAAGCCCAATGGATGCGTTGCCAAAGACCTGATTGTAGGTGTATAACGCCTGGCAATTGACCTCTTTCGTCACGTTCAACGCGACAGCTCTGTCCCGGTCGATAAGCCCTGTGCGCAATTGCGAGGTGAAAGACGACGTACATCCCAATGAGGGCAAACAAGAGAAAGTATCTGTTTGCGAAGTAAAAAACCTGCAAGCCGTGATGAGCAACTATTATTCTGTACTTGCTGCCTAGTGGCTCAACCGGCGCTTGCCGAGGAGTATATAAGTACACATCTACGCTTTCGCGCAACTCCATTTTGTACCATTCACAGCTCCATCTCACAAACAAAGCCTTCGAAGAGAGGTACTGACCATAGGCCACCTAAATCTCCGTTTGCCAGATATGTACTCCCAATCAAATGGGAGGGAGGTGAAAAACTCCCAGCTAGGACGTTCCGTAAGCATATATTTTGCTTCGCAGTCTTGCTCATGCATGCACGTACATGTAGAGACCCAGTAATGCGTGCATGAACCTGCTGAACGCAACTACATGCGGAGGTTAGCATACAATGGGCTTTGTGGATGGCGACCTCGAACTTGGATATGGCGATAGAACAGGGGCCCGCACTTTGGTTCCGCGAGCCTCTGTCCTCCCACCAAGTCCAACAAGTCCACAGTGGTCAAGAGGGCTAGCGAACCTGAATCATTCTCGATCTCGGCGGAAGATTGCCAATCAACCATCGTGGGCAGCGCTGCGGGACCGCGACTAGCTCGATTGAGGAGGAAAAGCGCGCCGAAAGGAGGCGGGGTGACTCGACGGCGAAACCGAGACGCGGGGCAAGAGGCGCAGGCAAGGATCTATATATCCATCGCGCCTTGTGCGGAGAAGTTCCTGCCAATTGGCGTGGAAAACGACGTCGCTTTCCTGCGAACTCTACGAATGGCTTCCAGCGCTCTTCTGCCTCGGCCCTGCGAAGATTCATCGTCCTCGGCCACATGCTCCTGCCGCTGTCATGCCCCCATCCTTGTCCACAGCCCCTCCTTGCTCTCTACTCCTAGACTCGCCGTTACAACAACATACACTTGCAGCGATGCTCGCCAGGGCACTAGCATCCCAGGTCTACCTTGGCACGGGCTGTGCAATGTATGGGACACCCATATCAGGCAGCCTCAGATGGAAGCTCCCAGGGTCTTAGCTAAGCTACCGCCCACAAATCGGTCGAGAATTCTTCTTTCAGGGTACCTTTGAAGGAATCTTCCTCGTCGGTTGCCGCTGTTTAGCTTCCGATAGAGGGCATACGCGACCCTCTCAGTCAAGACGGCGCGTCATGCAGGACTATCTCCTATTCCAGAGACTCTTCCAGTTCAGAGATGCCCAGAATATCGCTCATGGGTCTCCCCTTTGCTAAACCCTGTTAGTCTATTCATGCAACCTCGACGGACACACACATATCTTTCGGGACTTAGCAGGTCTAGCATACGCTGCTAGTCAGCTACTATACACGGGACACATCCCACGGGGATTTATAGCGCACGCTGAAGACTTCGCGTGCCAGATGCTGTATGGTAGCGCTCCCAGGCTGCAGGTAGCAACGAGGCTATCATTCTAGGCGCTTAGAACTCGACGTCGTCTCGCGAGAACAAAATCCCAATATCTACGTTCTCTTCTTTCACCCACCAACCTGCACTTCGCTTCACTTCTCCTTGCTGCTGCCATCGCAGACTACAGCACGCAGACCCCGCGTCTGATTTCTGCGCCGACAGCCACGCATCACCAAGATTTCGCAAGCAACCCTGAGAGCTCGAAAGTTTTGCCGATGGTGACATCGTCGGCGGACGGCAGGTCCTTCGAATTGAACGCCACCATCTGTCTAGGGCAGACAGAACTCGAGACCACTCGAGGCAAGACCACGACGATCGCCCGTGCTACGTCCATCCGCCATACGGGGCAGATCAGCTCGCGGGCACGCGTACGGGAATTACCTTCTGTAGGCACACACGCGCCCACAGCGTAAGGAAGCTCCCCTCCCTCCGCAGGCCGCCTGACAGCTCGAGAGGGTTAGACCTATCATAAAATTTCCTTCAGGGCCCCGTGTAGCTCAAGGCGTTCTGGAAGGCGGCACGAGTATGGGGCCTGGGTACTTGCAGCGTCATGCCGGCACCACCACAACCTGAAATCAAGGACGTGGCTCGCCTTCACTACGTGCGCTTGATGGGGTGCGGAAGTTATGAAGTGGGGCTCGTCACGTTGGGCACTCGATGTTCGAAGGCGGATACTCGATTCGGAAGTACGTTTGTACCCTGAGAACGGCACTGGTTTCTTGGCGGATATGGTACTATGAGCGTGGCCGACGGATGAACTGAACCTTGGCGGGCGTGTCACATCGATGAGGAGCCGGCATTACACATCTGTTGGTTATGGCTTCCCGCGCTCTGAAGGAGCGGCCGAGCGCAGGGGCCACAGACGACGACGACTGTCAGGAAAGATCAGACTTTCAGCACCAAGCTGACGATGTTGAGGGATCTAACTCCGGGATCGCGCGCGCGTATGAATGCGATCTTCGTCTAGACCGTCTACATCTTCCAGGCCCTCAAATATGCGATGTCGAGGTCGGATAGCTCTGTAGACAAGTTCGTTGCCAGTACGGTCCTAGGTTAATGCTCACCCCATCACCGACGTAGCACAGCACTCATCTCACGTAGGCTTAGCCACGTCGAGTATGTACTCCGGCGTGCCTTTCTTGATGGCACAGGCGAACATCGCATGCAACTCAAAACCAAAAATCCAATCGCCACGTCCTCGCGGTTCTGATCTGGTCGTCTCTCGCATCAGCGCGGGGGACCCCCGCGCCCGCGTCGCGGGCCACGATCATCGCAATCGGCCCCCGCAGCATTTTACTCGATATAATTAATTAATTCGCTCGATGGCCGGGGGCTTCCCGAGTCTAGCCTTCACGTTGCAAGCGAGTCTTGAAAGTGAGGCCGGCCGGCGGACCGGAGAACGCGTTTCCTCGAGGTGGGGATCATCCCTCAGGCAGGCCGCATCATCGTATTCTGCGGCCCGCTACCCCAGGGGCGGGGCGGTCATCTCGCATCCTACTACTACGGGCCAAGCCTTCGGTCAGAACATCGTCGATTTGCAGGCCGTGGTAGGTCTGCTGGGGAGCTCAGCTTCGTTACACCACCCTGCGGATTTCAGTGCATATGGTGGTATGCTTTTGGGTGGCCTGGGCTCTTGGAGGAAGGTTTGCCAGCTATCATCCCTCAGGTGGCACAGATACACATATAGAACCAGTCCTGTGGGTGGGCCGAGTTCGTGCCACAGACATAGCAACATACCGCTCACTATGTTCCCGCAATAGAACGCGATGCTTCAGTTCCAGGGGGAGTACGACAATCCCGCTAGTCGTCGCGTTACCAGCGCTCAGAAGAACTTATCGAGCACAAGTAAGATTTAGGGAAGGTGCGAGACTGAATGACGCGGACACAGACGGACACAAGGGTCTTATTCAGGGTGTGTACAAGAATATCACTCATGCAGTATCTATCACTGATCGGCGCTGTGGTTTTCCGACTGGTCGACTGATTCGCCCTGTGCCCCTTGGGAGTCAATGGAGGGTCGCGGCTTGCTAGTGGTGCACAGCAGTCATAGCACGATCCAACATAACGCTTCTGCACGCACGTCGTCCAGTCCCTGAAGGCAGACAGATGCGACAGTGGTGCACCGTCCGATTGTCATATTTGGTCCCGAGACGCCTCAACCCCATTTGACTAGATCTGACGTTCGGCGACGTCGACCGTGCGTAGACGAGGAAGGATTGAACGCCCTGGTTCGACGCCCGCCTCCCTCGAAGGATCAAGACTACTGGATTCGAGTACTTGCCGCCCATCTGCCCGGTAACAAACAACTACTCGACCCGTGATCACAACTCTGTAAGAACAGCCTGACATAGCTCTTCGATTGAGCGACGGCCCGAGCTTAAGCTTTCCTATGCCCGCGATGGGCTTCGCCTTCTGGGTTCTTAGCCAGCAGGCGCGCTTCGCTCGTAACTACGGCATGCGCGGGGTGCAGATCACTCCTCAGGCTTCCGTCGGCCAGAAGGAGAAGGCCTATACGAAACTGGTGCAGCGATAGTATAGATAAGCTGGCTTGACACACGTGCATGCCCGGCGATTACGGCCACACTCAAACGACAGCCCAAACGTGGCACAAGGCGGTGAGCTTCGTATGAAGAGGCTCGTATTGACACGAGGACGTGGATAAGCCATTTGGAGCTCAAGGAAAAAAATACTTACATGAAAGGCTGCGCGCCGACATGAAGTACAGATGAACGGCGTCTTCGGAGGGTTTCCTTTCAATAGTAGACGGGATGATGGTCAGTGAACATCCGCGGACCACAGGGTTTACCGGTGAACGCGCGTGCATCCTACTGAACGCCATAACCGCGAAGACGAGCGCATTGACCGGTTACTGAGCGGAGAATACTTGACGAACGCGGAATTCCCTTTGAGATCTCCCATCTTGGAGCGGGGCATGGATCTTCTTCAGTTCATTTATGCTCTCGGCGCTTTTTGTTTGGTCTAGGACGGAACTACTCGTCAATCGTAAGGCATCGACCTGAGCCGCTTAATGATTTGTGCGCAGGCCTCTTCGCACTGGCATGATTGTTGCACGTTGAACGCCGCCTTCACGAGACGCGGGCGCAAGACCGGAAGCACATACATCCTATAGGGAACGATAACGGTCTATTCAGTGCATCCATATGTCACCAAGTGCGCAAGTGACAGCAAGTTAGCTTATACCGCATTGTTACTTCGGTACGTACACGAGCATGTATGGGGTTATTGGAAGTAGGATTAACAGGTATAGGGGGTATGAGCAATGAAGGTGAAGCACGTTACCCGCGCTCTGTAGGCAGTGAGCGACGAGGGTGAAGTAGTGTCGATGGGACGGGTGCGCTACGAGATCGACGCGGGTACGGCAAGTCTGGTACCATGTCAGTGGAGCCAGAGCACCGCTCACGCAGCCAAGGAGACATAGAGGGGCAGCAGGGCACCCTGTCCATCCGTCACTGGTTGTAGAGTGGGCGAAATACGACTGTGCACCTCCGCTGTCGTTTCTCGGAACTCTAGAGAGCGCATGAGGGTCGCCAAAATAACCTTGAACTCGAAGATCGCTGTTAACGTGAGGAGCAGTCAGCGTACCATCCAAGTCCAGCGAGTCTCGAGCCGAAGAGAACACCAGAGCTGACGTGCTCCGCATGCTCGCGAATTGCAACGTGTACGTTCGCGGGACAGACAAGAGGAGCATGGGACATAATGGACATACCTAGTTTGTAGCCGATGCAGTTCCTTGGCCCGTCGCAGAACGTTACAAGCCCGCTCCACCCATGGGGCAGCTCGGATGGCGGCGGAACACCCCCAGGCACGATCCACCGTTCGGGTACAAATTCGTTAGCGTTCTCGCCCCATACTTGCGGGCTGATGTTCATCGTCATGAACGGGACGTGGAAAACCTACAGCGCGGGGCAGTTAGTACAGTGCCAGACTACGCAATGGCAAAATCGTACGCACCTGGCCGGCTTTGACGCGCAGAGAGGTGGTTGTCCTGCCGTCCGCCAGACGCACGGGCTTCGCCAGCGGGATCACATCATCGCGCAAGGCCACACGTTCTGTTTGCGGGGACGCAGGGTAGAGACGGAGCCTATCATGGTTGTGAGGCACCGTCAATAGTCCGACCGGGAGGAAGCGTGTGGAGACACATGGGCTGGCCCACTTACCCCTCTTTCACGACGGCGTCAAGGAATTCTAGCTTTTGAATATCGTCATACGAGAGATCGCGGCCTGCAGCGCGAACCTCGCTCCGCAGTCTGCGCTGCAGATCTGGGCGCCTGGCTAGTTCAAGTAGCGTGAAGTTGAGCGAGCCGGCCGTAGTCTCGTGACCAACCATCAGGAAGGTGTTCACCTGCGGAACATGATTCAGATTGACAGAGGTCAGGATCATATCTTCAGCGCATAACGGAGCCCGCCATGATTCCTGGTGACAGGTCCCTGCGCACGAAATCTTCATCAGGACACTCACGTTGTCAACGATTTGCTGGGGCGTTAGTACATCCGACTTGACACCTTTCTGACGCCCAGTCATCAGGATGCTCAATATATCGCGGCCCCGCTCGTTGAATGTTCCGCGCTCGACCAGACGCATCGAGAGTTTCGTCACGATCTCGCGGATGCGGCCACCAGCCTTGATCGCAGGGAGGGGGAGGAGAAACACCGACGGACAAGCGCGGATGACGAGCCCTGCGATGAATGCACCGAACGTTATGCCGCTATTGACATGGAAGTCCCAAGAGGCACGGATCTGCTTGGCCTCCGTCGACTGACCCGCCTTGAAGTCATGGCCGAAGGCGACACGTCCGATGATGTCCAATCTGTATGTCCGTGGGGCTTCAGTTCGACAACAACATGCGACATTGCCCCTACGTACGTGCACGTCGAGGTCTGTTCAACGATGTTGACAGTGGCGGCGCCGCCGTGCGCCAGGACTTGGTTAGTCAGGCGGCTCTCCAACTATAGACGAATTCTCAGACTCGACGGCTTGACACTGAACAGGGATTCCCGCACCTTCTCGGAGCACTCAGAGATGTCGTCCGCCATACCCTTGATTGCTTCGGTACTTCAGTGCAAAGTTGACGTCAAGGAGCACGTGCAGAGAAGAGATGCGAGACTTGGTTAGCATATTGTGGGACAGGGCGGCGGATGCAGAGTGGAGGAGAGTCTCAAGTGGCGCAATACGAGCTGGATCGCTTGGAGGGTGGGGCCAAAATGTCACTGTACTCACGAGAATGCCGGTGCTAGGACACGGCGTTGCTTCTTGTGGTCGTCGCCCTCCGCCCAAACGACACCCTTCCCAAGAACGTTCGCAACTGGGGGCCTAAAAGCAGGAGACTTCACTGTATGCAGTTGCATGAGCATGAGCATGAGCCACACAGTAAGATCAGGTTCGTGTGTCGAGCAGTGGTCCGTAGCCACAGCGCCGTAGACACCGGAGGACCTCGAGCTTAACCACAACTCACCGTAGTCATCGGTGTTCTGGAAGATATGGTGCGCAGCGGCATGATCCGTAACAACCACCTGGAGTAGTTCCAATCCATGTCAGTGCTTTCACGATCGGTAGTATAACTGACAGGGCAGACACACGATCTCGGAATGAAAGAGCGCCGCCTTGATCTTGAAGATGGGGCCGCACAGTGCTGCCCACTTCGTGTACATCTCGGTCGCCTCGCCCTCGAACGCGAGTAGTTCATGGCCCCAGAGCCAGTGCGCTAGCTGTGAAGGCTAGTTATTCCGGATCCGGCGCCACAATACGTTAGCGGTCTAACACAGAACTGTTATTCGGTTCTGAACTCACCGCGCTAGGTAGAGGTGGACATCTTGACCTCGGCGGCGTATAATATATCGATAAGTATAAGCGGTTACGACGATTGACAGAAGAACGAGCGTTTGCGAGACGGTGGGTAATAAAGATGGCATGCTGGTAGTGGAGAACGGCCTTCAATGACTTGGTTCGAGACGTAGATCTTGAGTCTGCATGCACTAGCCTAGAGGTGTGTGCTCGTACCGATAATAGTGTATGAGCGATGTGCTTCTCCACCAAGGTACGGCCAGCAATCGCGAGAACAGCAAGCACCTTCGACGAGCCCGGGTACGTTTTCTTACCGCCCACAGCCTCGCTCAGTGATATTGATATGCGCATAGGGGAAGCGGGATCCCTCCCTGAGACCAGCACGCGACGTCGGGTTCGGAGGCTCTCACACCTCCGAGCGCTCTGCCCGCACCCTCGGCTGTCCACCGTCAGACTTCGAGAACCCCTCTGTCAAGGTGCAAGGTGAAGATGTCAGTGCGCCCACAGGAGATTAATTTCCAGATCCGACCTCACAGGCGACCCACAGACACGTCGGTATCCAAGCACACCGTCTACTTGGCCTCGGGGATCGAGCGGCTCCTTGCGCGTCCATTGATCCAAAAAGGGTCAGCGTAGATCATAGCACTCGTTCGCTGGTCTCGGAAGAGTAGGTCACTGCTAGGACCTTGTGGCGAGCCGATGAACGGAGGAAAGAGTCCCGTAAGCACAACGCCTCCCAGAATTGAGAAGCGCACGCGCTGCGGCTTCTGCCGCGCAGTCATCACTTTCGCTGAGTTGAGGGCCTGCCTTATACGGCGGTTTGCTTGTCTCGAAATACCCACCCAGCGGAAGCAATCGAAAAGCCTAGCACGAGAGCCTATCCACCTGAAGGTAACCATGCCCAAGTTCCTTCGAATTCGCTTCCCAGCCTATACCCGCGTCGGAGACAAGGGCGCTGCCATCCCTGGCAGGCTGCCGTGTGATTAGCGCCGTCCGACACCGCGAAGCAGCGAACATCCCACCCTGCACCGGCTCACGTTCAATATCGAATGTCCGGTCTTTCTGATCTCTGCGGACGTAAGCTGGAAGCCTAGCCTGTGCTCGGGTGCTGCTGGCCAGTGACATCCTCTCAGCACCCCAGGGGGTCCGCCGTAACGGCAAACGGCAAATTGCTTGCGCTCGCACTCTGATTCCGGCCATTCACTTCATGGCGCCAGAGGTACATATGTACTCTGTTGTCCTCTGGGAGGCGGGCAGCGACCGTCGCTTCTCCTCAGTGATCTGCACGTCGCCTCCCACCTTGACCCTGCCCGACTCCTTCATTGACCGTCATGGCATCGTCTAAGTGGGCCTCCGAAGCTGAACTCGCCGTTGATGAGGGTAAGCTGTGCTTGTCATCGTGTCGATCCTCCTTGTGTTGCTCACCACTGTGGACTGGCAGATGCCTTCATCAAGTTGATGCACTGCCTGGCCGGCGTGTACTTGTAGGTCCTATGTGTCTGAACGTCATGTAATGTTCTGACAAATTCGTACGTCCAGCTGGGAGTTCTTCACATCCCTCGACTTCGATTGGGCCTTCATCTCTGGCAAGAAGAAGTTCCAATGGCCTCTGGTCAGTTTCACTCGGCAGTTCCTACGTACGCATTGACTCACGTGCATTGCAGATCTTCTACATGCTCGATCGGTACTGCTTGTTCTTCGCTCTGATCGGGATGTGAGTGTGGTCGTTTGCTAATGCTCTCCTATGTACTGACCGCTTCATGTAGTCTGATCGCCCTCGACACCAAAGTGTATGTCATGTACCAGGCGTCTTCAGAGCCCATCTCTCATACTGTGTCGTTCCCAGGGAGGTCAACTGCCAAGCGCTCTACGTATTCAACCAATTATTGGGTGATTCTGCGGTAGGCCTGGCTTCGATCAACTTGTCGATCCGAACGTAAGCCTGCTTCTCGCTCATGACCCTTGTCACGGTAGACTGACCTTTGTACAGAATGGCTGTCTGGTCTCAGAATCGTTACATCGTTATCTTCCTGGTTCTAGTCATCCTCGGACACTGGTCCCTCATCCTGCAGGGTGCGCAGCTGACTGCGACATGGGTACCGGGGTCGGGCTGCGCGATCATCAAGACCAACAACACGGTCCTCGCGGCGACGTTCATATACTCTATGGTCTTCGACTTGATTGTGATGGTCCTGAACCTCATCAAGCTTTGGGGTCGCCAGAAGCGGTCGCAGCTGGTGTCCGTCCTCTTCAAGGACGGTGTTATCTACTTCTTCGTCGCGTGAGTGGGCTCCTTATGCCGTGTCTCACAAACCTGATGAACCTTGTGCAGCTTCGTCGCCAATGCGATTGCCACATCGTTCATGCTCCTCAACTTGAACGCAATCATGGCCATCATTTCAATGTCCCCGCTGCCATCGCCTCGACCATTGTCGCATGCCGTGCAGTCCGTCGCCTGTCCAACTTCACGAGCAGTGGCCCAGAGATCTAGTGAGACCTTTCCTTGTGTCGCCTGAAAACTAGCTGACATCTCTGCGACAGTGACTCTAACAGTCACTCTGGAAACATCGGCTTCCGCAGCGTCACTCACCAGATGCAGAGCACGAATGGTATCGCGACGAGTCCAAGGTCTGGTCACCATCATACAAAGGACCTCAGCGCCGGTTGCATGTTCAGGTATGTTTTCCGGTTCGTGGCGGGGTTGTGTGTCCCTGACGCTCTATCATCCTCGTAGATGCAGACATTCACTGTCGAGGAGGAGCCCGATACATTGCGCCCCGAAGGCACTCGACCTGGAGTCTGCTGGTTCCGAGACAGACGTGGGCAGTCCCATTGACTACAAGGCGCAGGCACTATGAGCCGCGCTCCGCGCTCGCGAGGATAGAGAGCAACCGAAAAGCATACCGTAATGTGCGTATCACTTTGCAGGTCGAAGTGTGCGGGGGAGTGACGTGCGGCGGTGGCGGTTGTTGACGGCGGCTATTGCAGCAGCAGTTAGAGAGTACCTTAGCAGCCTCAGCAAGAATACGCAACCCGTCGCATTGTCATTCGTTACCGTCGCCCGCCACCGCATTCATCGTCACTTCGTCATCGTCATCGCACTTGCACTCGCCAACTGGCTTCCTCGCATCCTCGCCCGCTCGCTTTGTCCCGCTCATTCTGCATTCACGCCCCCGCCGGGCTCCTTTGCCCCATTCGCATCCCATTCACCGCATTCACCTTCTCATCTGTCGTGCTGCCGCTGCCGCTGCAGCGATGCGGCTGTCATCTTGCATATCATCATACCAACGCACGCCGCGTCATACCCGCTGGTGTATCATACGGAAGGGTTGTTTTTGTTCTGTGTTGTGCTGTGGTGGAATCATGGACGCCTCCGGGCATTGGGATACCTGCGGGGAATGGGCAAGGAAAGGTGGAAAAGTAGTAGCTGTTGTGTAATAGTACATAGTTCCATTATAAATCGGGACACTTACATACGTGCAGAGACTTGATGCTTCAGCGTATCTCGTCGTGGCAGTGGGGGCGCATATAGTCAGAGCTGGTCTCGCTAGCGCTCACTGTTCATCGAGAGACCAGTAGCTTGATTCGAGACAAAGCAAAGCGGATGCGGCTTCAATGAGTGGCGGTACCTGTTATACATCGCCGCTGTAGCAGCGGTTCGACGTCGCCCGTTCGCAAGATGAAAACAACGGAAGGTGAGACTCATTATTCGTCGCGCTGCGTCGTGTCACGCTCCGTATACTTAACCCGATCGTCACGCTGCGTCACACCGCTCTCTTCACCTTGCATGTACTCAAGCATGCGCACATGGGACTCCGTTCTGCTGCTACACACTGGCGGACGTCGCGGCCCTCTCAGGTAATGTTACACTTGAGGCGGTAAAATACGAGTTCGATCAGTAATGGCGATGTCTAGTTGTGTAGCATCGATACCGCGGGACTTGCTAGAAATTCTGACTGTTACGGAAAGCCACATAACCGTCGGTGAGATAAAAATTACTATGAAATATCTGTGTTAACAGTGTCCGCTGGTACATAGCTCGATAGCACGGTAGGATGGTAGGGCCAAGTAAAGCACAAGGTCCACAGGGCATTCGGGCAACGTATGTCTCCTCTGTTTGCTAAACAGCACGCTCGGTGGTGAATGCGTTACCACCCTCCCGGTCCCCCTGGCCCTCCGGGACCGCCAGGTCCTCCAGGTCGACCACCACCAGGGGGACCCATGCCATGGCCTGGTGGGCCTCCACCACCACCGAATCCACCCTGTATCCTCAATGAGACGTAATCGTCATTCGGGTCATATGAATGAACGTACCATCCCACCCCCAGGTGGCCCACCAAATCCACCGCCTCCAGGCGGTCCACCAAATCCACCACCAGGTGGTCCGCCAGGTCCGCCGAAACCACCTCCGTGGGGCCCACCGCCATATCCGCCCCCGCCAAACCCGCCTTGAGGGCCGTAGCCCTGTGACGGTCGATGTTTATGATGCTGCACACCAAGGCAGATTCTTCAGTCAGGCGTCAAATGAAATGCAAATGCGTTACTCACGCCACAAAGCAGACTGAGGAGACCCATTGTGACGTTCGCTGGATGTGTTTGTATGAGCGGGTATCTGATGTCTGGCTGTGATTGAAATCAGGAGCTCGTGTGAGGTCGTGAAGTCGTAACAGGAAATGATAAACAGCACTGGGGAGTACACAGTTTATATACCCAGCGGAAGCAATGGTCAGGGGATGAAAGGGCCGGATAAGGCTCGGTCGGCCGGTGTGACTGGGGCGAGGACCATGGCTGTGGCTGCGGAGCGGCGCGCAGCACGTCATACGGAGGGCGGGACAGCGCCGGCAGACTACTGCGCTGCGGAACAACGAATAGGCACAAAGACGAAGAAGATGGGCCAAGAACCTATTAGACAAACGGCATACCGTGCACCTGAAGGCCTGAAGGCCGAGGTAGTCTGTAGGATAAGCACAGCAGTAGGAGACGCGTTGGGTTAGGGGCACGTGGCCGCGTTGCGCCGTTTCGTCTGCGATCCCTCCCACTGCAGGTGCCACAATGCTCCCACCACCCGTTTGTGAGGTGCTGCAATATTGAGCGGTCACCATGATCAGGATACTGGGCTAAGAGCAATTCATATGGATGCAGATTAGTCTAACAAACATGACGTGCCCTGCGGTACAGCATAGTCAGGCATCATCCAAGCTCATGCCGCTCGGATGGGGCGCACCTATTCCTCACTTGCATGTTCCGCTACGAACCAACACGTTCCCAGTGAATATGTCCACTCCAAGCTATACTAATACAATTGTTATATCTGAGAGTATCGTATATTTCAGCTTATTGTAAGGACAAAGGTGGATGACGCACGACTATCGGGCAGTAGTCTGCTGTGCCCCTGCCTTCTGGGTGACTTTGT
This sequence comes from Fomitopsis palustris, assembly GCA_029783445.1. NCBI lineage: Eukaryota > Fungi > Basidiomycota > Agaricomycetes > Polyporales > Fomitopsidaceae > Fomitopsis > Fomitopsis palustris. Next base: position 1,152,962 of record JARAOQ010000004.1, read on the forward strand.
CAACCAACGGTGCCCGTGCTGCGGTCTCCGCGGGTATGACAAGCTTCTGGCTTGCATCTCTTCGTTGTGAACGACTGTCTCCTCTGAAACCCAAGTAGTAAACTTCTGATGAATCACCACCGACAGACTCGCTCTGCGTGACAGCATGAAAAAATCACTCATGGATCGGATGCATGCCTGACTCACGAAGAACAGGGATAGCGAGTATACGTTGGCGAAGGCCGCACTTCGCAGGGGATACTCGGCCACGCCTGTTTCATCTTCAAGCAGACTAATGTTCAGGTGCGGCGTAATGTCCTCCGCCTCGGCGAAGTCGACGATCGTCGCATGGTTCGCGTATATGCGCAGGCGGCGCGGCGCAACCTCGCCCCTGCCTGACGGCTTGGTCAAACTATCCCCTCTCAGGATCGTCCATGAAGTCAGTGCGAGCGACTCACCTAGTTTCACGAGCACGGACTTGACGCGCACGTTCTGCGTGAACGGCACATGTATGATGAACTGCAGGCCCTGCGAGTGAGTACGCATCCTGGGACACTGCGTTTGGGGCAGACCTGGTCATCCACGCCAGACTCGGCGTACCGCGAGGTGTCGTTGCGCTCGTCCCAAGGCTTGATGATCGCTTGCGCGTCCTCCGGGACGGTCAGGTTGAGCCCATGCACACTTCAGGCTCATTTTATTATTTTGCGGGGGCACATCGTGTGTACGCGGCTTACTTGAGCTTGTCGATGGATCCATACAGGTTGCTACCGTCGGTCTCAGCAGCCAAGGATTCGAGTGTATTATCGGAGGACATGGTGTGTGCAGAACACAGCCGCGGCCCGCCAGTCACGTCCGGCGTAGGTCACAGGCGCGCCCGAGCGTCACGTCGCGTTACTCCCGCTTCCTCCTTACTCTGCTCGTCACTGCCAACGGCGACGACAGTCAGTTCGGCGTCGTCGACCTCCATGAACCTCGCCAAAAATGCCCTGCGCGCGGCTTCAACAAGTCGAAGTGCGATGAAGCTGGCTGCCCGTCCGCGGCCCTCCTCCGCCCTCCTCCGCCATTATGCCACCGAACCCCCATCCACACCTCAGTCGGCCGCTGCCCCCAGCGGCAAGAACGATGACATAGAGATCCCTGACAGGGTGCACCCATATGCGCCGGACCTCATGCAGCCCGACGCTCTCATGGACCTCGCGGAGTCCAAGTCGTTCGAACCCGGTCGGCGCACCAAGTTCCGGAACAGCGTCACTGTCCGGAACGACGAGCACAACATATTCGAGGCATACCGCGACCAGATGGGAATCGACCCAGCGTCGCTTGAAGAGAAGTGGTTTGAGGCGAAGGACCTCTTCGACGTCCCACTCGCCGCGGAGTGGAGCCAGGGCAAGATATATGTTGCGCCCATCGTCGTGCGCCGCGTTACGCACCAGACGGGCAAGGGCAAGATGCACGCTATCCAGGCCCTCGTCGTCGCGGGCAACAAAAACGGATTGCTCGGCTTCGGCTTCGGCAAACACGAAGACTTTGAGGTGGCTTTCCCCATGGCCGTCAAGGAGGCCCTGCGCAAGATGGATTACATCGAGCGGTTCGAGGACCGCACGATCTGGACGGAGATGCAGCACAAATTCGGCGCGACCACCGTCATCATGCGCCCACGCCCTGTCGGCTTCGGCCTGCGCTGCAACCCCAACATCTACCACATTCTTAAGGCGGCAGGCATCAAGGATATCAGCGCGAAGGTGTGGGGAAGCCGGAACCCCGTGCAGATCGTCAACTGTGTGACGCAGATGCTCATGCCGGGATGTGCACCTCTGGGGATGGGTAACGGGATCGGCGGCAAAGGGAGACGAACGGACAAGCTTGTCGGGATGCAGACGAAGGACGAGTTAGAGAGGCTAAGAGGGAGAAAGCTAGTCCCTCTACGCTATCCATGATTGTATCTTGTCGCTTACAGCTGCTTAATCTGGTCATTGTCCATCTCCCGGCGCACGCACGATACCTTGAGCCGCAGCCGCTCCGTAGGCTGTCTGTTGTAGTTGGGCTAAGGTGTCGTGCCCTCTAACGTGTTCAAGAACACCAAGCTGCCCTCGAGGTACAGGTCCGATGCCCAGCACATATACAATGGTCACGACATATGTTCAAGCTCAACGTGGTTCGCGTGCATATGGCATATGGCATACAGGTGAGTAGTGGTACGGGGGTGCATGGTACAACAGATGCTTTACAGAATTGTACACGGCTCAACCGAGATAAAGATAGTCCAAATACAATGCAACTCCGCAATGTGCAGTTGACGATCTCAGAAATGGAAGCCGAAATATGAGCGGCGCTGTGATTGGATGAGTGAATGGATGCGGGGGATATGTGGGTGATGCAATACGGAGGGATATATGCCAACAATGCGCAGAGGAATAAAGATATGGAGAGCCATGCGTGCGTGTCGTCAAAGTCATGTCAGCACAGCTGAGAACAGTTTTCCGGGCGAGAACCATGCTCGCGCAGACCTCTTTTTCCTTTGGCGAGGACGCTGCGTGTCCGCGAGCCGTGAGTCGTCCTTCCTCCCGCAGTGCGTGTCCACAGTAGTAGGTGGAAGGCAAAGGTACGGCTGAGGCACGGGTCCGCTCGACGTCGACTGCGAGAACGCCCAATTCGTCCCAAGAGCAGCGGGCGCCGACTCCGAGTGCCCGTACGCTCGAGGCTCGATAGCGGTAGACCTTCCTACAGGTGCGGGCGAGGACGAGCGATGAGGGAACGCGAGCCTGAGCGGGCTCAGGAAAGAGAGCGTCGACGTTGTGCGCCTGCGCTCGCGCACGCCGGCGGCGGTGGGCGACGGCGGCGGACGAATGGGGAGAGGAGCAGGCGAAGGAGGCGGCGGAAGAAATGACGCCTGCGCAGTCGGCGGCGGGGCAAGAGGTTCAGAAGAGAGAAAGGAGAACGACCACGCACGCGGCTGGCGCGGGGACGTGGGCGTCGGGCTGAAGTCCAGAAACGAGTACGAGCCGGTGGTGTCCGGGGAGTGGTGTGGCGAGTCGCGCGGAGAGAAGGGACGGCTCCAGTTGTAGGAGAAGCGTTCGATCGCAGTCGTCTCGCCAGAAGTCGCACACTCCAGATTGCTGTAGCCGAGGGTCGGGGACTCATCTCTCAGCGCAGACGTCGGGGTGTCGCCATCGATGGTCGGGTAGGTATATGTCGACTTCACGTCCACGTCCGCGTTCCCGGTGACGGGCGTCTCGATGTCCATCGCCTGGGTAGCCGACATGAGGTAGGAGGCCTTGTCGGGGACGACGGCGGAAAGGTAGGGCGAGTACATGCCGTACGCTTCCATTTGCGACTCGAGAGCGGTGTGCATTGACGACGAGCGTGCGGAGATCATCATGACGCTGTCGTCGTAGTATGCTGGCCGACCGTTGTTCATGTCGATGTTCAAGCGGAGAACAGGGCGCGCCGGCGCCTGCTGGTTCCACTTGGCGCTCTCCGGACCTGGCGTCCGCGGGAGCGATGGTATCGACGGCGATGACGAGACGACTGAATACGTGGACGGGTTGCTCGGTGTATCGAGCGCGTCGAAGAGCTTGCCCGTCCCAAACAGCGGCGACGCTGGCGAAGGCGACATCGAGCGACCGTAGGAGTCGTGACGCGCACGTAGGGACTCGTCCGCCCAGGATGATTGCTCCGTCTCGGATTGAGTCGCGAAGACCATCTCAGAGTCGGAGTCGGTCCAGGAGGAGACAAGGGCCTCGTCGTGAGGGCGCTCCTGAGGCTCGGGGTCAACACCCTCAGAAGTCGCGCTGCTGCTACTGCTGGTAGTGGTGGACTGTGAAGCCCGGATGCCGGCTTCCCAGGGACACCGCGCCATACTGTCCTCGAAGAGAACATCAGGCGAGTAGAAGTTCTCGATGCCCTTGATTGCCATGCGCATCTCACGGAGCGTGTTGCGTCTACGCCAGTCGACATCGAGTGTTCGGACCAGGAGCATATTGACCTCCTCCGAGATAGGGAGCACAGTAGGGAGGAAATGGGTAGGGTCACGGAGATACGCTTGGAACGTACAGTCGTCCGCTGCAGCCGACTTCCAGGGATTCCGACCGGTTATGAGGTTGAGTAGGATGATGCCGAGAGACCAGATGTCGTTGAACATGGGAGAATATGTCCTCGTCGGAGCAAACACGCCACCCTGACACTCTGCGGGACGGTGAGTACCCAAGGGGGATGAAATAATAAGTATACTGACCTGGACTCATGTGGTATACACTACCGGTACGGAACTCGGTGCTGACAGTGTCGGTTGTCGCGAGACCGAAGTCCGTAATCGCCAAACGAAGCCCCCCGTCGAAGCAGAGGACGTTCTCTGGCTTGAGGTCGCGATGATAAATATGCAGAGAGTGGCAGTACTCGACTGCGTCAAGCAGCTGCAAAAATACTTCCTTAATAAGTTCGTTATTGCCCAGATAACGGCGATGGTGGAGGATCTGCGAGAACAGGTCGCCGTCCTCGCAATAGTCCATAACAATATAAGTGTACTGTGGGTCCTCGATGACGCGGTGGAGCGTAACGACGTTGGGATGCGCAGAGGCGAGCTGGTGGAGTGTGATCTCGCGCAAGTGTAGTTGGCGCTGGCGTGTTGCGTTGCGTTTGGAAGAATGGGGAAGGCATTTGACGGCATAGGACATGGGTTCTTGAGAGTAGACGTCTACGGCACGGTAAACGACACCATACCCACCATAGCCAAGCACTTCGACGAGCTCGAGCTCGAGCCTGTCGTCGCCGATGAGAGTACCAAGTGGAGGGGGCGATGGCGAGCAGGAAACCTCAGAGGAGACCATGTTGGCGACCGGCGTCGGGGCGGGGGCGCACGGGATAGATAGACGAACCGCAAAGCACAGAGGGACCCAAGGACGGGGAGACAGGACAGCTAGAGCCTCCCTATTATAATTGGCGAGAACGTGACGTGCAGACGGTGAATGCGTGTTCACCATGAGGCAAAAGCGCCCTTCGTCGCGGCTCTTCACAATGGGGCCGAGAAGGATCCGAGTGGCTGTGGGATCCTATGGAATTTCTGAACACGCCTACACGGGCCAGATAATGCGAGAATGATGCTCACGTTCATTCAGCCCGCCTACCGCCCATCAGTTGCGCCGTTTGGAGTCTGCAGGAAGCGGCTATGTTAGCACCCCCGCGCTTAATGCCAATGGGTCGTAGTGGTCATGTCCGCCTTCTCTGTAGCTCGGCATAAGTCATGGAGGAAACATCCACCTTTGCATTCGATATAGATTAACGATAACACCAGGGCCCCCGAATGGAAGGTTAGAGTTGGAGGAGAATGCACGGATGCATTGTCCGCAAAGCCAGCGAGCACCGAACACGAGTGAAAGGTGCAGATCGCATAGATCTCGATTTTGATCAAGATCCGTAAACGACTATCGCAGCAGGCTCCCGAGGGCGATAAACATGTGAAAAGTACGATTTTATGTCGAGCAACCCCGGAACGATGCCAGCAATGCATAGCTCCATCGGATACGGTGAGCAGGTCGAAATGGGAATGGCTGTCCAAGTGTTTCCAGGGTGGCCTTGAGAGTAGGCGAGGATCATTGCCGATTAACGGTCTGGGGCAGGGCGAGGGACTCGATACGCCGCCGCACGCATCAGACTTGCATTCCAAGACATTGTACGCACGCCCGCTGCCCGGCCCGATGATCTGGATCGTCCCTATGCATTCGCAGCTCCGGGTCCGACACATTGGAGTGATATTACGGGGGCGTTAACAGGTCATCAGCCACTGAGAAGCCGTTGAGCTGGCAGGACGTAGGGCGTGGTGTATCTGACGACTTGAAGAGCAATGAACTGATGATTACCGAGCTCGCTGGGGGATCCTCAGGTTCATAGAGCCACCATCCGTACGTGTACTTGCCGTCAGCGATACAGCAGCATCCAGCGGTGCGTGCACAGGGCCGCAGCGGAGGATCGGGAAGCAAAGTCGGCAGACGTCATCGAGCAGCGACGGATACCAAATGAGCACCTCGAGGAACAAATGGATTGGTCAGCTCGCATCCAGCATCTCATACTGGCAAGAGACGGACCACTTTTGGCGCACAACCATTGATCTACTTTTGGGCTGGCAGAACCGGTCTCGCTCTTACGTGTAAACTTTGCATCCTTGTCATATCACAGCAGCGAGAGACTGCCCAGCATAGAACGGCACTGATTGGCGTGCCCTTGACCAGTGACGCCATCCACAGTACACCGGACTCTCACCTTGCGTGGCTTGCGATGCCATATATCGTCAGTTGACCGGCAGGGCGCTGAGAGAGAACACATGGGGCGCTCCGTCGATGAGGGTAGACAGCCATGGCACTGAGGAGGGAGCGTCGCAGCTTGTAGGATGCTCTCTGTGGCTAAAGTTGTGCAGACACAGCAGGGCGGAGCCGCGTCAAGACCATTGACCAGACTAGAGCGAAACGGATGGTGAAGAGTGAGCCACGACAAGAGCACATACGATAAGGGCAACGGAGAACGTACTCATCCACGAGCGCCAGTCGTTGGTTCCTCTTCTCGAACACTCTAGAGAACGGCTGCGTACAAGCACTGGCAGGAGCACGTATCAGATTGGAGCACACCGGAGCGACGTGTATCAGAACGTCGTCTGCTTCGGAGCTCGCTCCCTTTGGCAGGCAGCAGGAACGCAGGAGACATGGATCCAGCATGGGAGATACGTAGGACACGCAGCTGGTGGCCGACGCGTATTGCACGTGGGCATGCGTGCCCCGCGCATCGTGCGCTGTCGTCTCACGAAGCGGCCAGACACCCGCCGCGGACGTTCCTGCCCCTTCAAGGGCGGTAGGCACGTCGGTGGTTAGGCAACACCGTTCAGGTATAATGAAGGGGAGTGGGTCAGGCCTCTCGAATGGGCACGGGGGACGGGCCAATGATCTGCGTTATTTTCGGAGAGTCTATCAGCCCAGGGAGCTTCTTGAAGCCCTTTGTGCGAGACGGGAGACATCCCACTCAATGCAAGGGTTTGCGGGAGCAGTGTCGGGATCTAGACTGGTGCTATTGTGTGTGAAGGTTTCATTGAAGTGTCTAATCACACGAGGATAGGGTACTCACTCATAAGTACTAGTCGCGGACTTTAGCAAAGGACCTGATTCAACTGGACATAGTGTATAGATCAGTGCTGTGCGTGGGGTTTGACGAGGCAGAACCTGTAGTCTTCCGCAACAAGAAAGGACACAAGCGAGAATGCTAACGCGTTGTATCCATGTATCGTGGCTTTTAGTGGCATTGAATTGACAGGCGGGCTAAGTCAAACCTAACCAAGGTTCTCTGAGGGGGGGCTTCTCGTCTTGCCGGAGCTCAGAGCACAGGGCATGGCCCGCTCAGTGTCTGCCTGAAGGCAATCTGCTGCACATGGAACAACGACACACACCCCGAGTCACCAAGGCCAGAGGCCAAGCATATACAGGCTCATAGTCGACGTGATGACGACAATGCGTTACGACGACTTGTCGCCCGATCCCTTTTTATACCTGTCCAGCAAAACCCCCGTACACGTCCGCAATGCCTCGATCTCCTCCACCATCGGGTCCGCGCACGCTGCCCACCGGATCTTGCACTGCTCATCGACAAGGTAGACGTAGCCGACCCGGCTGTTCGTCATACCCATATCATACCGGACGTAACTGTGCATGGCGTATCAGAGCGGCAGTCGAACCCACACAAGGATAGAAGAGAGAGGGAGAACGCACTCCATGTTCTGGCTGCTGACGATGTACGACTCCCATAATTCCATGGGAATCGTTTTCCGAATGTTCGATGTGAACAACGAGACGAGAAGTGACTTGAGCAAGTTCTCCTGGAGATTAACCTGAATATAGCGGTACATCGGATGTGAAGAATAACGTTCGTGGGTCGGCTTGATGTAGTTGGCGACTTGCAGCTACGTGATACGTTAGTGATGGTGCTCACATGGACAGGAATACTGCAGCTCTGCCCGGGCATTATCCAGATGGACAGGGTGAGCCCTAGCGAATAACATAGCAGCCTGTACAGATGGGCCACTGGCGCAACCGAGGATATACGACGGGATGTGATTCCCTTTCCCCCGTCTGACATTCGTCAAGGGAAAGCGTACGCACCTCGGAGACTCGCGTTGTCAGCATAGCAATGACAGACACCTTCCCTGTGCATAGACTTGTTGTGTGAACATTGTGCTCTGATTTCAAGTTCGTCCCGACAATGTCAGGAAAGTATAGAGCTTTCTGACGGCATCCTTGAGTAGGGCACAATTTGACGAGGCAGAAGGCTCACATTCTCTCTGATCATTGCCTTGGGCGCGATCCACGTCTTCCCGCCATGCCACCTTGTCGCGTTCAAGTCAGTGAAGTAGCCTTTCGTGGCCTCTCGTACCCTGTGGGGAGGAACTCAGCCAGTGTGTACAAGCACGTCGCTGGAGGGCGACTCACAGTTCATGTCGTTTCTTCAGCCTTTTTTCCTGATCCAGCAGCTCCTCTCGCTTCTGTTCCCATGACTGTGGCAACGCGCTGGGTCGTTCGGGCACGCCCAGTGGTCGCTGCAGCAGCGGTATTGGACTTTCGCCCTCAGGTTTCGTTTGTGAGGCCTCGGATGACCCAGCTGCGTCTGCCTTCTGCGAACCGGTAAGTCCGTGATGATCCCTGCACACGAATCCAACGCTTCACCGCACCTTGTCCGTTGGTCTCGGCAACTCGTCACTCCGGCGATGCGTTGTCTGGGAGATGAACTTGCGGTGCGTGGGCACCCTAGCCCTGTTAGCTAGGCGAGAAGCGAGGGTGCATGTCTGAGAATGCGTCGAGGACAGCCACGGGCGACGGCAGGCAAGATGGAGGAGGTGCGGATGCATGGCGGACGGAGCACCACCCTCGGTGTCCGTCACGGCTGGCACGCGCTTGATGCGTCGTTTACCGGCCCGAGCAGTCCACACAAGCGCTGGAACGTACACTTGAGGTGGTCGAGAAAATACTATTCATTAGACTGTACGGCAGCTACTTGGAAGAGGCGCAAAGTAATATAGCTATAGGACTCCTGCCTTCTGATCACCTTGGAATGGTCTCCTATGGCAGTGAATGCACAAGCACTCATCGGGCATCGCGTTGTTACACCAGCGTGCATATAGAATGTCTAGATTTCTACTGCGGTGTTCACTAATCCTACGATCTACCACTCGAGTTCGGGGCGCGAGCTACTAGCTCAGACGGATACAGAAAACATCTCGCCACCTGGTTCTGCGGCAGCCGAAATGTCGAACCTCAGACGGACCCAAAGGCCGACGAACGCAACGCTGATCTGGCTCGTACCTCCACCGAAGAAAAGCCCGACGTCCCAGATGCCGCTCGACCGGTACACGCAAAGTAAACCGGAGCCTGCGCAGCGGCACAGAGCTGATTGGCATAGACGGCATATGCTAGTGAAGCGCATCGACAAAGGGATGAAGATTCACGCCAGAGACGAAAGCGAGGATGACGGCAGAGGGAAATGAGGTCCTAGTGCACCCCAGCCGTCGAAGCGTTCGCGATGAGTCATTGCAGCTCGGGCGACGAGGCAACCTCAAAGCAGACAGAGGAAGTCGTAAGGTACGTAGTGCCAGCCCTTACAGGCCTGCCGAGGTATCCTTTCAGTTGTGGCGTAGTCTGGTTGCGTTCATAGTTTAGTTGAATTTCTCGTCGCTTGTCACCGTGTACGTACCCAAGCCCAGACGATACCGATTCAACCACCATAGAGACCGTGGATGTCAGTCGCTAGTAGACTGTTAACTTCGCAGCTGTGTTGATCATGAGTCGGTCACCTGAACACCGAGTAGGCGGTCCTGCGTATGCACCACTACATAGATCTTGCCAGGGTACGTCGGTTCAGCACGGTGCCGCACCAGCCTCCTGTATAGTCTGTTGTCTCAAGGAGAGTGTCAGAAGGACAGGATTCGGGAGAGCATACACACTACTGTATGGCAAGCTACTAGCTAGTTTCGAACAGACTGCTTAGTGCCACACTGTCGTTCGACGCCGGAATCGTGAGAGTCGGCGCTAACTGAGGCCTGGAACAAGTAACTCCAAGCTCTTGCCGGGTTTGCTCCCTAGCTTCCAACTACTACTTTACATACCATTACCGCAGAAGTCGTCCGCGATATGCTATGCCCCCTTCCGGACAGATGGGGGAGCACAGTGAACAGCATATCTACACCGATGTCGTTCACAAAGCCTGCGTCATGTTGGTCGGAAGGTACGTGGAATTGCATGCTTACGTCTTCTGCAGGCTGCGGGTGGCACAGTGGACACCGGATGGTAGGAGGCCGCATGCATACGGGCCGCAATTGGAGACTGAACGGCGCCAGACAGCATACATAAGAGTCGTAGCCGGACAGCACTCAGTGCAATCTTCCGGCCGGTAACTGCTACGTAGTATATGGCTCACGGCACGGACACTCTCTCGCAAGCTGCCAGGGAAACGAGTTTTCATGGCTTACTGGTACGTAGACACCTGTTCTAATCTAACGTACATTGCACTAATGCCCACCTATGTGAATGACCTCAGACTTCGATTGGCCAATTGAGGTGTCCACTACACCCAGGGATGAATGGCCTGTTATAGCTAGGCTGCAGCCTCGCCTCCCTAATATTCGAGATCTATGGAGGACTTGCAGTGGCGTGAATGCTCCGTGGCTTTGCTTGGGTTGATTCTGCCCTGCGCTGTTGGTTGAGTGCTAGCAGCGAGGTTGGAGATGCTTTGCGTGAACGTAGTCACTGTCTCACGGTTATCGTTGACTCCTCCCGGGCCATCTACTTATGCTAAATGTCAGTAGGTCAGCAGACAGACCATGGACTGCCCGCGATAAGGGCGTACGGGAGCAAGTCCTAGGGCCCAGAGTACGTGTTGATATGATAAGTGTTCTTCTCGACTGTCTCCGATAATGGCTCTACGAAGTGCCACTCTTATCGGTCCGGTTGCGAGATGATGCAGCACTATCAATTCCTGGAGGCTCCCAAATCTGATGTTCAGATGGTACTTATGCCTGGGACGAGAGTCAAGGAGCTATGGGCATCGTCTCCTACGGTATCCTTTCGTACACTGTTCAAGCTTAAGGAGACATGTCTCTACGACAACGGCTGCTCAAGAGGCTCGAGGTGCCGCACCAAGAGGAGACGCAGGCGGACCGATGGAACAACCATGACTTAAAGCCAGTCGAGCCTGCACGGCGGACATGGGGCGCGCGGCAGTTCGTCGAACTGTGGATCCTAGTCAACATGAATATCTCCGGGTACCAGACAGGCTCGTCTCTCGTCGCCTCCGGGCTCAGCTGGTGGCAGGCGGTCATCTGCATCATCTTCGGAAACATGTGAGTGCGACCTGTTGCCTGCAAGGCTGCTAGACACACTCACTGAACCTTATCCAACGCGCTTTCATTAGTCTAGCCGCCGTCTTCTGCACTCTGAACTCGACTTCCGGAGCGCACTACCACATTGGCTATCCGGCGATCGCACGGATAGCTTTCGGCATGAACGGCAGCTACTTTGCGGTCCTCAACCGCATCCTGCTCTCCGTCGTATGGTGTAAGCCTCCATAACAACCCCTCGTCACACATTCACCGCTGATCCACGCTTCTCTCAGTCGCTGTGCAGGCATGGAACGGCGGCCTCTGCGTGCTCGTTTGCCTCCGGGCGATCTTCCCTGGGCACATTGACGCGATTCCGAACCCATTCCCTGAGCGCACGGGGATGGACGGCGCACAGTTTATGTGCTACATCCTCTTCATGCTCATCTGCGCACCCCTCACGTACATCCAGCCACACAAACTGAACACATTCTTCAAGATCTGCTCCGTGATCGTGTTCGTCAACCAGCTCGCGATGCTCATCTGGGCGCTCGCGACGATGGACGGCGGCCTGTCGAGCAGCGTCCTGGATGCGGGAGAGAAGCTGAGCAGCTCCGGCTTGGCATGGGCCATGTGTAGCGGTATCATGGCCCAGATCGGCGGTATCGCTGCCGGCATCCTGAACGACAACGACTTCACTAGGTTTGCGAAGACGCCCGAGAGACGGGCGATCGTAGCACAGGCTCGTGAGTGATGCTCCGTGGTTCCCAATTCACATTGGCGTCAACTTATGTATCTCGCTCAGTTACGTTCCCGGTGACGGCGTTCTTGACGTCTCTGTTCGGTATTCTCATCACCGCCGCAACTGCTGAGCGATACGGCGAAGCTTTGTGGAACCCCCCGGATTTGCTCCTTGCCGCGCAAAAAGCCGGTGGGTCTAGCTCCCGAGCCTCAACGTTCTTTTGTGCATTCGCGTGGACAATATCACAACTCGGTATCAACATCCCTGGAAACCTGGTACGTACGCTGGCGACAATGCTAGGAAAACTTACCGAGATGAGGCTATTTACGTAGGTCGCCGGCGGCGTGGACGTCGCGGCGCTTTGGCCCAAATACATTAATCTGCGCAGGGGCGCCTACTTCGTCCTCATCGTCTCTCTGGTTGTGAACCCTTGGCAACTACTCAGTTCGTCGAGCGTCTTCCTCGAAGTCCTCAGTGCGTACTCGGTCTTCCTGAGCCCCATGACCGGCCTGGTAAGTCTTCCTTACCTACCTCTGGTCGTACTCTGACTCCCATCTGGCAGCTCGTCAGTCAGTACTACGTCATTCAAAAGCGTTACTTCAAGATCCCCGACCTCTACATCGGCGACAAGCGGTCGATCTACTGGTATACCTACGGCATCAACTGGCGGGCATTCGTCGCGTTCTTCAGTGGAGTCGCGCCGTGCATCACCGGTTTCGTAGGCTCCGTGTCGAACCATGAAGTCAGCGCCGCAGCGATACAAATATACGATCTCAACTACATGGTTGGCTTCGGGATTTCCTTCCTCATCAATTGGGCCCTGCACGTCATCTTCCCAGTCTGGGAGCAACGAGAGTTTGTAAAGAGGATGGAAGAGTTGGGCGCGCCAAAGCACATAGACGGAATTATGGAATATCTTGAGGACCCAGATGCCAAGTCTGCCATCGACGCTTACGCCGTGGAGGTGATAGAGGAGATGGTCAGTGAGGAAAAGAGTCACATTCGGTCCTAAAGTAGATGGGTTGCTTTCACACATGGCAGTAGTTTTGGTATTGATGAACTGTATCTTCTCATATCTTGCAATGTAAACGTCTACTCCACCTAGTCGTGCTTCCTCGTCATCTCGAATCGCTTCGAGTCCCACAGTGCGTAATGGATCGTCTTCTAATTACATATACCCTAGTAGCACCCGCATGGCGATTCACCATTGTGCGTCATAGATCTACGTAGCGTCCATATATTATGCGGAGACTGCCTGCCCAGGTTGCGCTCCGAGCCCGGCCACGATCTCGCTCGGAGGAGGAACGGAGAGTTGAACGGCATCAAGATGCCGTGGGCGTTCAGTATAGAATCCTCTTTTGGCAACTTCCCTGTGGCACAGGCCGTCGCCGCTTCCACCTCGCTTCGTGTTCGCCACCAGCTCATGCTTGGTCCCCTCGACTTTACGGCTTTTCGACACGACCATTTCGTCTTGTCTAGCTTGTTCACTGTCCCTGTTCTATCACAACATCCACAAGACTCTTTGCTCTGTCTTCTGACGACCTCACGGCGCTCCGGACTTCATTTCTGTGGCACTGGCAGGCGCACTCATCCACCTGGCTTTCAACAAGACACACGTCGCATGAAGTGGCCACACTAACTCAACGCAGAATTATATACTCGTAACCCTAGATATTGCTGGGATCATTCCGGTGGCTTCGTACTTCCTCAAAACATCATGCCGCAACCTTACAAGGGATGGCTGTATCCACCAACTCGACGCGAGGTCACGCTCATTCTCTTTTCTTTAACCGTCTTTATCCTGTCGTACAATTTGGAGGCGTCTTTGCAACTTGTGGGCGTTAAGCCAGCCAAGCTTAGCGGATCTTACCTCTCGGCAATAGGTTAGTGCCTCCTCTGTCGCACTGTTCGTGTCTCGGACCTCTGCGACGTGTTGGCCTTCCTTCGGACGCTGTTTTGCTGAACTCATCTGTGACAACGTCTAGGGCTTGGTGGAAGCGACCCAGGGTACGATAGGGACGGCAGACGACCAAAGGAATGGCGAGATGAATTAGAGAATATCATTGCTGGCGAGTGGGACTGGGAGGAAGGCAAGGCAGCCGGAGTGGTGACCACCACGGCGTCGGGACCTGTGGGAACTGCAGCCATTTACAACGCCGACTCCAACAAAGGTTCAAATCGCGTTGCAGGCAAGGGAGATCAAGGCATAGGCTTGACGAGGGGCATTAGTCCGCGCGAGCAGCTAGTCAGATGGGAGCAGGACGTTCCCATTGCCAGAGCTGTTGCGCATGTGCCAGGTACGTCCAGCCAGAGCTACCAATGACTCTCCGTGTTGTCTTATACACCTTCCTTTCCGTTCAGGCTACACAATCATGGACAACCTGATCATGGTCAATGGGACGTTCTACCTCGTCTCCGATGATCCCTCTTCATTGCCGCCTCTCGAGTACATCGCTTCTTCGGCCCAGAACCGTGCCGATCCTTCCCGCGACCACGAATGGGAGGTACTAAACAAGGCTGATGCCACTGCTAAACTAGGCACCTTTGGTGGGAGGTACGCGACAGTTCTTCAGCATGACATGGCACGATTAATTGATTTCCCTCTGACGTCCGTAGAGTATTCGGTACTACATGGCTCGCCTTAGACCGTGCCGAAGCGCAGGATCCTTACACACTCCTGTCCCTCATGCGTACACACAGTACCCTAGCCGCACCAACACTGTCTTCATCCTTCTCCCCAGATTCGCCAAACCTTGGTACGAACGTGTCACTGTCAAAAGTACGGGCCCCGCTTCGATTGATCTTCCCCAATGTCCCGACCTTCTCAAGCCCGCATATCCCGCTCGCCCCCGGCGTTGACCCGAAGACACATCCGGAGCCGCGGGAGAAATCCTACATAGGTAAGCACCGCGTTCAGCTATATTCAACCAGCTAGCTGACCCTTTGTACGTCAGGCATTCATCCCCTCCTTCAGAAGTCTGCACTGCCCACACTAGGAGTCTGGTATACCGAGGACTGGCAAGACCTAGTCGACATGAATGCTCCCTGGGTCTTCGACCGCGTCATCATTGCCGACCGAGGTGCCGCAGCTCGCGGACGCCACCTCTGGATGCGTGGATGGTCGCCCGCAGGGAGTGACCTCGCGACGCGCGCCGACGGCGACGAGGACAAGCCTGCGTGGGCGGCTCCCTTCGTCGGCCTACGCATGAAGCCTGGCTGGTGGACGCCCGTGCGGAACTCGCTCCTGACGTACCTCCGCCTCTCGGAGCTGCAGGGCGTGGCGAGCAAAGGCTCTTTCTGGGGCAAGCCGGCGGCGCCGAAGCCGGTGGTGACTTATGTATCGATGCAGAACGAGCCTGCAGGTGCAGGCGCGAGGCTGAGCGACGAGGATCATGCTGCGCTCGTCGCGGGGCTTCAGGGACTACAGAGGGAGGGTCTGATCAGCGAGATCCATGTCGTCAAGGGCAATGGCAGTGTTGGTGTACATGGGTGGGAGTGGGCAGACAGAATGAGTGCAATTGCACGGTCAAGTGTAAGCATTCATGCAGGATGCCGTGCACTATGCATGTGATCTGATGCTGTCGCTGCAGGTTGTCCTAGGCCCCTATGGCTATCAGCTCGCTGACAGTGTCTTTATGTCTCCGCCAGCCTGGCAGGACCGAGATGGTGTCGCCGTCACTACAAGGGCTCCAGCGGAAGGCGAACAAACGAAGGCTGCACCGCTGCTCATGGAGTTCTTCCCGCCTGGTGTCTTCGTGCCTGACCAAGAATTTGCTGTTCGCTCGTTGGGCATGCGTTACGTCGGATGGTGGAACGAGAGGTGAGACGCTGCGTCTATCGTGTTGGTATGCATATATTCAGCTCCTTCCAGGAAATTTTCAAGCAAAGTACTCCCTCCCGTCACCCAAAGTACGAACCCGAATGCGCGAGTCCCCATCCGCGTAGACGAAATTGTGCAATTCATCCGAGATGAAATCGCATATCGGACAATACCGTGACAATAGATTCCTACTGGGCATCCTCTAGAGCCTACCTGATACCACATGCGTAACGTATATAATCGGCCGAAATGACACCATCCTTCGCTTCGTCCTATATGTTTCCGTCATTGGACGATTGTAATACAGTACACACATGTAGTCTTTGAACAGTGTACCAGCCACAAACGTCCGGGTTCGTGTCGCGTGCACCTTGTGCCCACACGCTGCTTTCACTGATCACTCAGCTGGAAGAAGACAACGATCGGCGGAGAGCTTGAAGTCTGTATGAGAGGCAGTGAGCGCATTTACAATCATTTCCTTGGAAACACTAACCATTGCCCCACCATTGCGGAAAGTCGTGAGCAGTGCCTGCCGCCCCGAAAATCGCCTTGTTGCCCAGAGGTTAGCAGCTGATCACACATACAGGTTTGGTTGCTCACGAAGTTCAATATGAAGATGACGACCTGGGTACCCGCGTCCATGGCCGCAGCCACGAGGTAGCTGAAGCAGACGGCCTGAGCAAGCGGTGACATTCATCCGTACCAAGCAACTCACTTGTACTTCACGAACCACCGAGGGTAGCGAGTACGCAGCCACCATTGGGTGAAGAGTCCAATGACTTGGGTCGTACTAGGAGCTGGTCAGTGGTAAGTCAAGACTTGACTATGCAGGGAATTCACTTGATGTAGCTGGTGATCCCTCCATATATGTCCCCCGAGTACTGAACGGTGTCAGTGTCACGACGAAAAATCGAGATAGTAAGCTTACCTGGAATATGATGCTCGTATTGAAGTATTGAAAGCCCACACCAGGCCAAATACGATGCTGTATACATAGACATCAGTAAAGAATAATCGATATGCCAAGTGTGCTTACCGCAATGTAGAAAGGGAAGGGAAGGAACAAGCCGATGGCCAGAGAGATTGGCACCATGCGGTATAGCGACTGTCCACTGAACATGTGGGGTCCCAGGGCGCCCCATGCCACGGCGCTCGCTATAGCCCGATTCAATGATTACGATCAGTGGCACAGCATGCCTCGACGCACTGTTGTAGACCTCAACATTGTATCCGGACCAAAGTCTGAAAAAGAAGTGTCAACGACTCGGATCGCCATATTCTCTCTTTGACATACCGGGTACCAGACACCGACAATATCGCTACAGCATCCAATAAGTACATCAAACTAGAGCATGCAGATTTCAACTCACCATCTCTTTGAGAGTTAATGATTGATATCGTGACAACGTCTGCAGCGGGACAGTCGTTTCAGTATCACTCAGATCTCTCTCAAATGCTTAACTAACAGTTCAGAAGTGCCCCGACGACAGTCCCTGCAGCATACTGCTCAGAAGGATCTATGTAGTGCAAGCCAGCAAGCAACGGTAGCTTACCGGCCGCTTGCACACAGAATGTTACTCGCGGTGCTAGCTTTACGTATTGACCAAGCTTTAGGTCTTGCAGAAAGCTGAGGGCCTGATATATCGACTGCCCCCCGTACATCGAGCCGTACATATTGGCGACAGGGTCTCCCGGAACGAGGTAAGCTGCATAACGACGTCGGTGAGCACATTCTGTGCGGCAGGCAAGATGCGGTGCATACCTGTGATCATCTCGTAAAAAGCAGTAGTTTGGCTCTGGAAGCCGATCAACGCGGTTAGAATGCCGTAGAGTGCGGTGAGGATAAACGATAGCAAGAGGATGACCGTCAGGGCCCACCACGGCAGGCCAGAATGTCCGGTGTAGTTTGCTGTAAATGTGTTCATCAGCGTCTCTCTAGCGGCTGCATCATATAGGATACTCACTAGCTTGGGCGGTTGCATACGCTCCAATCAACACAGCGACATACCACCAGCGAGGTATCTGTTTGTAAACCTTCATTTTCTCTAGGTGCTGGGCATTTGATTGACTTCAGGGCATGCAGCAAAGAGAAGCATGTGAGGTGCTTACAGGGTCATTCACAACCACCTCAACTCGTCTGCGAGGGTCCAACGATAGGAAGAACGGCAGAAGGTCTCGCCAGTTCCACAGAGCCACGTGTGTGAAGAGTGCACCCAAGGAGAGGTTGGCCGCTATGAGACCCCAAACGAATGTCCCGGACAAAAACGCAGGCTATTCGTGTTGGATGAGTATTCAAGCGAGATAGACAACGGCACGACAACATACGCCAAGCTCAGCATACTTGGTAGGGTCAAATTTTCCGTCGGTCAAAATGGCTGTTTGATCGTAAGTAGTTCCGTTGGCGTTCTGCATGGTGTTGGTCGTGTCGTAGTCCCAGGGGATAGATTTCCATGACTCACAAAAAGAACTTGGCTCATGAACGGGAACGATAACGATCCCCAGACGTTCCCATAGTACAATGCCGACATCATGATATAGGCCAGGAAAATCCCAATGTCGATGTTGAGCTGGTATGACAGCGGCGCCCAGAAGCAGAGACTATTGATGAGGTTCCAGTCAAGGCATAGTGAGAGCATCCCCATGCCCTCGTTACTGGTGGCGCCACCGAAGATGTTCCGTACGACTGAACTATGGTTGTCGGTGATGCATAATACTGATATGCCACTGAGAACGGGGAACATCCCTAGGTAAGGAGCCATAAATGAGAAGTCCACACCTAATTGACGACACGCTATGGGCATCGGTCACCGTGTACTTACACTCCGGTACAATTTCCCAACAGAACAGGACCGTGAACACGATCCAAAAGACACGCACGCGTTTGGACGATAACTGCTTGTCATAATGCAGAGCCTGGAACAGATTAGCCGTTTGGACTGACGATGGTCATCAGGCTGCACTGCCGTCAATAGGGTGTTGTGGGACGTACTAGAAGCTGGCCAGAAGCACTTCGTCGGCTTCACGAGGACGTCTTGGAGTAGACCAGCGAAGCCATAGCCGATCAACTGTGATCCCAAGAGCGTGAAGATGGCAATCCCAGCATTCTGGAGGCGGAAAGTCAGCCAATGTTCAGGTGGGTACGCATACAAAGCATACCATAGTGTGGTCATAGAACACTGCGAAGCGAGACATGTGGGTTTGAGTATGATATGTAGTGCCAGCATTCTGAGTGCTCACATTCTTGGACAGCGATGACCTGAATGGCGGTGGCGGATGTAGAGGCCGTAGAAGCCATGATGACAATTGCTGCGTGTTCCTTGACTGTTACACGACTATCGTCACGGCGGGAAGTTTGCACAAGATTCCGGGAAACTCACTGTTGAAAGGCCCGGGGTTGATCCACCAGAAAATCCCGTTGGACGGCAGAACCGTGTGCATGGCATTGCCAAAGGCGAAGGAGAGAACGAGTAACAGCAACGACGAGACCGACAAGTTCTGGGGTTTGAAATAATAGATCTGTGCGAGCACGCTGCCGTCGTAGGATAAGGTAAGTGAATTGGCTCATTAGACAAAGGTACATACGCTCCAAAGGCTGAGAATCCGAGTCCAAGGAATATGGTACGGAATGTGACCGCCGGAAGCTCCGGGTAGTCCGTCGTCGTCAGCACCTGCGTAGACGAGCAGTGAGTAGTAGTCGCACTACTCTAACAATTTAGCCGTACCTTCAGAGCAACTTCATAAGGCTCCTGGACACGAGGCTCATCGAAATAGTTGGCATCGTTTAGATCGGAGGGATTGTCGCTTAGAGCAAGCAGAGTATCGACACTGGGACCACGAAGGCGATCAACTTGATATTCTTCCGTTGACCACTGTGATTTCTCCTTCGCTGGACTCGGGGGCAAGGTTCCTAGCGGAACGTCGCATCTGGCCAGGGTTGCTTCCATGATACGGGATGAAGACAAGCAAAGGCAAGTCAAGATGAAAGAGCAGCAATCAAAGAGAAGAAGAAAGGCGATGGCCGGATGAAGGCGCCATACAAGCAACCTTTCTTCTTATAGAACGCGGGCGAGAGTCGGCATAGAATGCCCCGCTTCGAACCACGACTGCTGCGTTCCGCAGACCTACCACGTTCTTCATCACTTCATCAACAGCTGTGTGGATGAGAAAGTCTGCCGTGGTGAACAGCCACAATACAGCCTCGCCTCTTCAGGCAGACATGAAGTCCCCGTTCGAACGACAATTATCTCGAGACCTGCGGGGAACATCAGTGTCGCTAGGCGATGCGATACACGTCAGGAAAGGCGCCTGCAGAACTCAGCTCTCCGCCAGCGGTTTGCTACGCCCGTGTATACCCAACTTGAGCCCTAAGATTCGGACATAAGACGAGCTTCATTGTGAATAAACCGCCTGCGCGCTGTCATACGGAGATTCTCGTCAAAGTGCATCTCCAAATCTGCATGCCCCGTGGCTGCCAGGATTATTGCCACTCTTCTCTGCAGCTTACACGATAGTGAATTGTCCCTGGTCGGTTGCGAAAGGCCTATCATCGGTTAGAGAATAACGCTTCGTCACACATGCAGTCTCACACAAGACACGACACATGATCACGAACGACTTTGCCAAATGTATACTGGAATGACTTTCTGTAATCTCCATGTACACGTTAGGACTCGGCTCTGTGGGAAATCGCGAAACGGCGCACCCCAGTTATCCGCAACGGGCCCGTATTGGGCAAGGCCGTGGACGCGCGGGATTACGAGCATTTCTAACACTGTGATTATTGTATCCAGGTATTCACATGCATATTTTCCTTGTGAGCTATGTTAAGAAAACATGTGCGATGCTTCCGGGATAGTAACAAAGACACCTAAGCCACCGAACGTAGTGAGTTTCTCTATAGAAAATGAATCTGATGTATCACATACAATGTATTGCAGAACGTATCACGTTCGCAGTTTTCGTGCCTCCGGAGATCGCCCTAGCTAAGTTGGGGTCGCGATAAAACAAATCGAGCTTGTTCACGCTCGTGAGCAGTGGCAACGTCTACCAGCGGGACGCTGAGTACTACCAGAGTGATTGTCATGTCTGTGGCTTGACTACTCTGCGACATGTTCACCCGCATTGCCTTCATTCAAATCGACTGTGCCTACCGATGCGCGCAGCAACGTTTGGTTTTCATCTCACCATAGCCACTGGCAGCCGACTTGCAAATGATGGAGGGACGTCGGCTGCCAGTGCATGAGCGATCATGACATGCATACCTATAAAGCTGACTACGCCGTATGATGTCTCCTAAGAGCGACTCCGGTGCAAGTAGCCCTCCACTGGCATTGGTACAGTGACGCACCTCGAGTGCCTGGAATTAGCCAAGCTTCCCTCCGGCTGGCATATGAGTCGATCCCGAGTAACAGGTTCAATTCTAAGTCCTCCTCGACGGAGGCCTCGAGCCACGCAGGTATCATTAAATGGTATCTTGACAGACTGTTGTGCGCAGAAGAGAGAGGTAATTCGTGTAACAGTCCATTCAGTGGCTTCGCCAGATCATGATTGACGGCAGCGAGGGCGCGCAGCGCGCCATCAGTGCGCACTTACCATTTCCGGCGGATTTGTAGCGTTGATCACTGTATCGGGTAATGATCTCAGCCATATGAGTACGCCGCTTTGTACTTACTGTATTACATAGCCTTAGTATCTCAACCACGGCTGCCAGACAACACTGTCTGCCTTTGTCATTGGACTTGTACTTTGGGCTATCTTTCTGACTACTGAAGCCAGACAGTCTCTCTCCCCTCACAAGAATTCTGATACAGCAATTTGAGCTCTACATCCGATAGTCGTAGCGCGACGCGGTATCACTCTCCGGCTCGAGTTCCAGGCTGCGGGCGCAGCATTCGATTCTCTGCTACTCGACAAGCAAGCACCTTAATTGTAACGGTTGACAACAGCAATCTGCATAGCCAAAACAGGGCTGACTCTGAATCAGGCAGCCTCGCGGCGGTTCTTATGCGGGCAGGGTTGGAAATATAGCGAGCAATGGTCACAACATGAACAGATGCTTACGAAGGTGCGATCTCGTGGACTTGAATTTGTGACCTTTATGATATCCGTACAATGGCATATGGAGACGTAGTGCCGATGGGAGCCACAGTTGTCGTCCCACAGGAATGCGATTCGACTCAACTCTACCAGTACCACAGCTGCGATGTGGCAAGTGTTTGTACCCAAGCTTTTGTTTTGGCAACATTTCTCGCTTGATGACCTCCTAAAACCGACTGAGACCCACCTGATTCCGCTAGTAGGTCTACACGCTTCTGCTTCGAAGCGGTGACCCTTATATTCTCTGCTGCCAATCACGCGTCCTGGATGCAGCATTACTGAAGCAACATTGCTTCGATTGTGCTACATCCAGAGCTGATTGTCATGGCTTGTTACAGTCCCACTGTATCCGAGGTCGCCTTGTCCCGTTGCACGGCGCTCCTACTGATTTCGGAGCTACTCGCTGCAGACGGCGTGCCCAAACGCTTCAACGTCCGACGAGCTCGGAATGGATCGCCACGATTCTTCTGCTGATGCAATCATACACGGTAGGATACACGTTTCGTTTATGCAACACTCACGATGATATGTCGGGGAACGCGCATCTCGGAGAATCCACTCTGGTTGAGCGCGGCTCTCACTCGTCTGCCACAATATGTAAGTCCCCCACTGCGAGTCCACTCATATCATTGTCTCCCTTGTCAGTCAATCTCAGTGCAGTGTCTTCCGAGCTACGCGGCTCCTCCCCGTCCACCAGTCTGAATGACTCACACCATTCTCTCCCCTTGCAACCTCCCGTTTGAGACCTGGGACGACATCATCTGCCTACTCGCTGATAGTCCCAAAGTACTCTCTGCATGCGCACTCACCTGTCAGGCTTTTCTCCCCCCTGCACGAGCCCATCTCTTTCGAGTCGCCCACCTCGAGTCGCCCACACGCTTCACAACGCTCGAGACGGTGCTCGCCGGGGCATCCCCCGGCTTCATACGGAACATCCGCACGCTTGTAGTACGCGGTCGGAGCGAAGGCCAACAGCATTGCGCGAAGGACGGCTGGGCGAGGCTGGCGGGTCGCCTCGAGCGCCTCACCTCTGTGCGCTTGCAAGGCTTCACGCTGGAACTACCCGAGGATCTGAAGCGCACGGGCCTACCCGGGGTGACCAGCGTGTGGCTGAAGAGCATGCGCAGTGTGAAAGACGACCTGCGCACCCTTGTTCTAGCGTGCCCGAAGTTGTCTTCGCTATACATCGATGAGACGAGCGACGTCACGAAGGACGTGCCCCCATTGATATCCCCGGATCCCAACTCGCCATCTTTCCAACATCTCGACACCCTCGTATGGCACGCACCCTCGCTCCCGCAGCTTCTCCAGTCCCGCCAGACGGACGAGGCACCTTCGACACTGCCCCTCCTCGTCGCGCAGCACGTTCGGGCCGGTGGCACAGTACCCCTACGCCATCTCGCAGTTGGCCACAACTTGCGCATCAGCCAGACGACACGAAGCGCAGTAAAAGAGCTCATCTCAGCCACCGGAGACACGGTTGAGGGCCTCGTCCTACGGCTCGAGGACCTCGGTGAGGGTCGCCCGCCTGACGACATCCGCAGCGCGCTCCTGCCCGACCTCTCTAACAGCCGTCGTCTCGAGGCGCTGCACATCCTAGCCGTAGGCTCCGCATGTTTTGAGTGCCATGGCGGGCTCGCAGCGGTTGCGCAAGTACTGTCGACTGTGCCACCTGGCCAAGATGCGCTGCAGGACGTATTCATTCATCTATCGCCGTACGTACCCAGCGCGCAGCGCGACTGGGGTGTCGCCGCGTGGGTACAGCTCGTGGATACCTTGACGACGTTCATGCATGTGCACCCCCGCGTGCGGTGCACGCTCTGCCTCGATTTCTCAGACAACTTTGGGGTATCGCCCACACCTGAGCAAGAGTGCCATATTGCTGCGTACATGGAGAGGCTCATCGAGGCATTGCCAGTCACCCAATCGGTTGACAATCATGTTTTTCCGGCACCCCGGGTGGGATTGATCTGGCAGACAGGGTTCAGGGACTGGGAGGCTTCGAGCGCGGCGCAGTCATATCCCACACAAAGCTATGTGGGCGAGGCGATGGGTGCGCCGAGGTGGTACTACTCGCTGCGCTACTGCGTATCTTGAGCGTTGTAGGGGTGGAAAGATGGTAACCTCGCCTCATGACATTGATCAGAGCTCTCCTGCGTGTCACCAGCCTATACCGCAGCAATGTGGGGCGTAGAACAGCACGTTCAAGCCTTGGTACCAGCCATGTGCAAATAGAAGCATATAACCACTATAAATATGCGATGTGAAGGGGATTCGATATCTTGATTCAGAGTAAATTAAAAGACTTGCCTGACCGTGCTTCTCATCATTCTTTGAAACAACACGTGCGCCACCGACGCGTCTTGTCACCTGATCGTGTTACAAGAATATTGTATGTGCACTGTAATAAAAAGCAGCCATCGTATAGGAGGGTCATATACAGCCATATGTATGAGTCATAAACCGAGCAGCAAAAGAAAGAATCGATTCATTAAGAGCGTACCGAGACCACTTGCATCTGAGAGCCATCACCGTCGGCACACCAGGGGCTAGGAGGACACAGAATCGGATTATTTTCTGGGCTCTACATACCCTATGTATACACCGGAGGAAGGAACTAGCACTGCGAACAAGTTCAAGCTGTTCGAAGGTGTTGGGCCGTCGCGTTAGCAAGGATCGCACGGCACGTCAGCTGAGAGCTCGAGGTTGGCGCCGGTCGGTGAGCAGTCTACTTTTCGCGTTCTTCTCCTGCTCTTGCTAATGCTAGACTCATTGTAGCCCATGTGTACGACTCCACGAGTACCATCCCTGCGCTCTGCATCCCGGATATCCTTCCAAGACCTTCGTGTGCACTGATCGCAGACCGTGATGATGCGCTGTGCCTCATTCTCCCTCGCAGTCGCGATCGCGACAGCCATACACCCTGTTTCACGTACGACATCATGCTGTGATTCGCATTCGCAGTTGCGCTCACTATCTATTAAACCCTCAGCCTGCCTGTGCAGGCTCGCGAATATGCCGGCTTGGATGTGTACGCCCGCGATCTCGACGGAGAGCGTGCGATGACTCGAGGTCTCTTGGGGGTACCGCGTAGCATGCAGCTGCGTGATCTGGAAGAGGTCCTCGCGTGTGACGGCTCGCACCATAAACCACCTAGGCGGAGACTCATCTCCAGGCCTCGACGCAAGGGTGCCAGCGGCTGGGCGGGCGAGCGCAAGGCAACTGGGCTTTGGGATCGGATGGTCTGCGACGAACTCAATGATTGAGTGAGCGACAGGGGCGTCGTAGGAGGTGGAACGAACTTGTTTCTGCCATCGCTAAAGGGTTGACATGAGGGGGCGCGTGCGTGCAAGGTCAGTACCTGTTAGTGCATACACGCCCGAAAATGGCTCTGTGGGCACCGCGTCGGCGGCACTGCGCACGCGCGGAGTGCGAATTTTTGTGAGCGGCGACTTTCTGCATCGTGCGAACCTCTTGCGTTTGGGCGCCGCTTTGCTGCGTGTCTATCTGCCCGCCATCATCTCGCGGAGAGGCGACCTCGCCCTCTCTTTGTGTTGTCTTGTAAGGTGCGTTCAATCGGTCCTACGAGTGTATAATAAGTTGTGAATCATGCATCACTCTTGATCTAGGTTACAGTCCGCCTGTAACACTAGCTGTAGCGGACGCGGCCTCGCGGTCACTCTCCTCGACGTTGTAGATATCAGCCCCATATGTCGAGATTCATCAACCAGGAAGGTGAGTATCACCGTCAGTACGCCTGGTAGTGGGATACTGATTCTCGGATATCTGCAGATTTCCAGTTCTTGAGCAGTAGTCAGTGATGGTGCTGCCTGCGCTGTCGGGATGCGACTGAGCAGACAGAGTCGCATGCTATACGCCATGAGCTCACGCAAAAACACCATCGCGCTGTCGAGAACTACAGGGAGGCTCTCGTTGCGGCCAACTTGAGTGACCACGCCAATGCTGCCTGCGCATCCGCTGCAATCCGGCCGCCCCGGACGGACCCTGTGCTCGACAGCTTGTTCAATTCAATGCCTGTGGATCAGTTCGCCATGCCTCAATCTCCCCCTCTCCATGCTTCTATGTCTACGCCTCTGAACGCACGCACGCAATGTTCCAATGGATATCGATGGTGGGCCCTATCTGCAGCTTGCTGATAAGCTTCGTGCTGCAATGCGCGATGTTATTACACGTGTCTTGGGTGAATCCGACACGATCACCTTGCTGTCACACGATGACAACTCTGACGCAAGCAGTGTCGGTGATGTTGAGACGGAAGGTATACTTACCCTCTACTATGTTTACCATCATTATCTGATGCATTCGTAGCATTTTCTCCCCCTCTGCCACAACACCCTTCGTCGCCGAGCCCCATCTTGCCAATAGGTAGCAATGTCTCATCTCAATGGCGTCCATGGGGTGATCGTGTTGTTAGTATAGATATTCATTGTATTGTGCGCTACTAAAACTATGATTAGTCCTGTACCCTTGATCTCGTAGCCAACATACCTCGCTCTGTATTCTCTGACGCCGACATGGAGGTCATAACATGGCTCCTCAAGATGAATGGTGTCCCTGATGTCCCAACATCCACATATAAACTGAAGAAGATAGGAAAGGCTGTGACAGAATCTTGTAATGTTGAAGTGAGGTGGTTTCTGGGGGCATTCGGGCATACCTACTATGTTGTAAGCCCAAAGTCCCTTGTAGGCATGGTATGTATGCTGCTATACTCTTTGGGAGTGTATCATGATAGTTGTCATCTAGACACTAGCAAACCCATGGCTGCGTCCTCACTTGCATGTCTATCCTGAAGATGCAGGTGAACACCTTGAAGAGGCATGGCAAGCAGAGAGGTGGCTGTCTGAGGTTGACCCACACCTTCTCACTCCTATGCACCGCGTGGGGCGAAATGACTTCTACACCTTTGAGGTCACACAGCTCAGTAATGGCCAGCTGTGCATTCCACATCGCTTCTTCACTCACAATGGTGCTGTACGTGTGAAGGCCTGGTCCTTATCTCCTACCAGGAACTCGGATGGAGACAGTGGATGGATAGTTGAGAAAAGTATTCAAGTGGATTGCTCAGTTAGCGAGCTGTCTGTGACAATCATGGGTCTTGTCCAAGGGGGCTACTTGTCCCATGGCTTGCCCCGTGTTCAAGACATCCTCGGTGACGATCTCTATCTCAATTATGACTATACATTTGCTAACACAAAGATAGGTGAACGTGAAGATCCTTCCGCTCCTCTTACTCCCTGGAATGAGCCTACCATGAACCTGTGGCGCATCAAGGCAAGAGGAAAACAAGTCATCTCATGTGCTCAGTGGCTCTACTGCGATGATACCTCTGGCAACCAATCAAAGAAATGGAATGAACACAATAGCTTCTTGATGACACCAGCAGGTCTACCCAGAGAATTGGCACAGTCAGATTCCACAATTTCTTTCCTATGCACTTCAAATGCAGCTCCACCACTTGAGATGCTTGACGGTGTTGTCACAGAAATTGAGTAGGTGTTGTAACTACTTCTTTTGAGTGCAAAATTCATACAAGGTTTTCAGAGAGACCCAACAAGAAGGGTTTTGGGCATATGATTCCCAGGAACAAGATATGGTCCTTGTGATCCTCTGGGTACTTGCTTTGCTGGGAGATAATCCTATGCAAAGCGAATTTGCGTGCCATGCTGGATTGAAGGCAAAGTTCTTCTGCTGCATGTGCTGGGTTAAAGGACCAGATGCACATGATGGGAGGGGTGTTTCAGAGCCCATTACAGTTATGATTGACCGTATCAAGTGTTTCATGAAGGTCAGTGAATTGTGAAAAGTTTACACTTGCACTAAAATCTCTGCTGCTAGGCAGGGAAACCCAGGAGCCCAGAAGAAACACAAAGGACTTCACAGGAGATCCTCCTTGACACCAGCATAGGCCGACCACAAGCAGAGATCCAAAAACTGCATACAAACACAGGAATCAAGGATCGCTTTCTGCAGTACTTTCTGGATAAGTTGGCAAAGATCAAACATTCTAATTCTTCACGTGGAGTTGAAGAGCTGACACAAGAAGCACTTAAGACCTTCCCTAAAGCACCATTCAGCCCTGTCTGGCGCCTCAGAGGTATCTCACAGGTGTAATCTCTCTTCAGATGCATCTCTCACAGTGCTTACCAGGTCTTAACCCTCATTCTGACACACCAGTGGAAATCCTCCATGTTATCCTTCTTGGAATAGTGAAGTATTTCTGGAGGGATGCAGTCTCACGGCTCAATCCCTCACAGCAGGCAATTCTTATAATTCGGCTCAACAGCTTGGACTTATCAGGCCTTGACCCTGCAATTGGATCTCTATCTGGGGAGACATTGGTCAAGTATGCAGGATCACTTGTGGGCCGTGATTTCTGTATCATTGCGCAGATTGCTGTGTTTGTTCTCTATGACCTTCTTCCCAGCAAGATTATTCAAGCTTGGGCTGCTTTGGCTGCCATGATGCCATTGGTGTGGATGCCAAAGATTGAGAACAAAACAGCATACTTTGTGAGCTCAATTGCAATAGCTCAAGGATGTTGTGCTGATGTGTTTCATCATATTTCTAGGCGAAATTGGAGCCTGCTCTCTCTCATCTCCTCAAATGCACAATGGAATGGTCACCACAATGGTTCAACAAGACAAAATTCCATTTTCTCAGCCATCTGCTGGATCATATCAGGTGATTTGGTCCAGCAATCCTCTTTGCTACTGAAGCATTTGAATCTTACAATGCAGTCATACGAGCATGGTGTATCAACTCAAATTGTCTAGCTCCCTCACATGATGCAGCAACACGTGCCTCTCATATGGCCCGTGTGCGGCATCTCATTAGTGGTGGACTTTACCCTGTCAAGGTGGAACATGACAATGAACAACATGGCCAGAGTTGGCAGGCTGCAGGATCATCTGCTCTAGGCCTTGTTGCACAGCCCTCAATAATCACTAGGCGCCTTGGCATACAGAATGATAACCAACCAGAATATGGTGTGATTTCCTACTCTTCTTATGTGGCAATAAATGTCTCAATCTCTGTGTGTAGGATGTGTCACTGGCTTGACAAGACAACCTCAGCATTGGACCTCAACAAACAGTGCAAAACATGCTTCCCTTGCTCAGCCACCCCAAGATTTGCTTCTCCTTGGAAGTGACATTGTCATTGCTAATGGTGACAAACTTGGCATTGATGAGTTTGCAATTCACTGTGATCATAACCAACAACTCTGGGTGGTCCAACTAGAGGAGATACTAGTCAAGGCTAGAAATTCTCCACAAGTCTGGGTTGTCTTGGTCCAGATCTATCAAGCACAAGGACTTGTGGCCCCATACCAAATGCCTAAGCTTGTATCCTCAGGCTATCATGCTGTTGTAACTGCTGCAGTGAGTATCATTCATCAATACACCTGGTTTGAAACAGAGTCTCTGCTGTTCAGTCAATATTCAGCATAATTGTGCGGCCAACAAATGTGATCAAACTGCCTTGCGTCCTGCGTTCCTGGAGCGAGAGCGTATGGCCCAGGATAAGTCAGCAGTCAAGCACTTCAATACCACAGATATTATGCTCAATACAGCAAAAATGCGGGATGCTATTTGGATTCAATCCTTGACACAAACAAGCCCTTCTCATACAGATGCCGAGCTAGATACAGCCATCTATCAAGCATGCAGCAAGAGTCTTTCCGGCCTGTCGACGTCTTAGGGCCCGGCACTGCTGACTTCTGCAAATGGAGCGTGTGACTGTGACTTGTCACAATTAGCGCCTCGTCTCGGACTCACTGCCCTTCTGCCACATCGATCTCTCCCATTCCCATTCTCCTTCACTTCTCGCTCTCGTTCAGTTCTCACTCTTGTTCAGTTCTCGCTCTCGTCCACTTTCCACTTTTGCTCAACCCCCATCTGTCGGTCGCCAGCAATGGCATGAGCGACCTTCGCGCCATCATGAACTATCCGCACAATGCTCGAAATCTGCCCCCGAGCTACTCGCAGCCGCCTCCCTATGCCACGTCGTTGCCTGAGTTCACCACTCCTCCGACCTATCCTCCTGCACCCACTGGTTGGCAGGCTCCCACACTGGCATCTCTAGCAACCACTCCGGATTCCCCACCAGCGCGCAATCACGCTGTCGTGCACAATGTCGCTGGCGACTTCAATGTCAACTCAGTTGTGTTGATCAACAGCCCATCGCGGCCACCCCCAGGTGGCGTGAGCGTGCAGTTCACGAGTCCAGGAGGCTTGGATTCCGGAGCAGTTACAGGGAGCAAACGTCCGCGGACGTATTCTGATGTGAGTGATCATCGCGAGATGCCCATGCCGGGGCCCCCCTTGGGCCATGTGGAGATCTTGGCTGCCGACATGCAACTCGACGAAAAGAACCAGTCTCGCGCCACTTTGTTCTGCACGGTGAGTTCCGCTCGAAGATACTGTCTTGTACGCGGATTAACATCGTTTAACGCAGGCCCTTCATAATGCCCACACAGGACATTATGAGCACCTCACCCAGCTTGCCTCGTACACCACTACCCTTGCGTGCCTTCAACAGATCGACGAGCTCCGTCAAGATATCCGGCGACTGGAAGGACTTCTGATGGCAAGAGCCAACAGCCCGCCAAAGAGTATCCCGCAGGCGACACAGCTTGCGATGGCGGCGTATGCGAAGAAGATCACGTTCGACTACCACCGTACCTGCTTCCTGGAGCAAGCCGTAGAGGTCGAGGTAAGTATTCAATTGTTCTCCACAATCTCGTCACAACTCACTAATAGTATCTTTTCGATCGGGACCACGATAGGCTCATGTCCGGGCTAATCACGGCAATTATAGCATCGACGCACAGTGGCTGACCAATATCGCCTACTCAAAGGTGCTGGAGAAGATGGCACGAACGGCTAACAACACCGGGCGGGGCTACATACGGAAACTTGTAAGTACTGGTCAGCCATCGTAATTTCCAGCTCGATCGCTGATAGTGTTTGCCAGCTCAAAGGATCAATCGGCCACCCTACGACGGCGACGGCGACCTGCTGGCGCATCTTCGCCAACGTCATCTGCGACAAGTGCACGCGAGATCCTATCCTGCCCATTGCTCCGCAACTGAAGGAGACACTCATTCTAATGGTATGTCATATATGCTCTCAAACTTGTGCATTCTCACCAGATATCGACAGCGTTACTTCACGCATACTATTGGCATCGGCACGAGCGATGATGAGCCTACCCTGGACGACTTAGGTGCCTCCGATGATGACCAGGCCAGCGAAGCTCAACCAGGACCGTCGACGTCGGGCTCTCGTTCCCGCTCAACACGTGGTCGTGGTGGAAGGAAGCCGGCGACCACTCGGAAGAAGAAGACTGCAGCCATCAGCAACGGCTCCAACGAGAACACGGAGCTGAAGGCCGCACGCCAGGGGTTTTGGTCGTTGTACGAGACATGGATTCAAGACTTCTTTGCAAAGTATGGTCAGGAGGGGGAACAATATGCCAGGTGAGTCTATTGTATGTCTGTCCTCCGACCGCCTCCAACCAACATCGCTCAGCCGGCTCGCGGAGCTCGAGGCAGAAGATATGAAGAATTTTCCGGACCCCAGTTGTGCGCCGGTTCGTCCGCGCATGTCCCTTGCCGGCACATTGATGCAGTCAAGCTCTCGAGTGCATCCGTCGTTCAATGATCTGATGACTGGCCCGTCTGTCCCCATTGCCTAGATCCGGTGGCGACGTCAATGGATTGGAGTGAGGTACGTCGCCGATAGCTTTTATGTCAGTGGCTACTATGTTGCTAGGCTAAGCCAACGTCTCGCAGAACACAACATATACCCCATCAGGAAAAACCCATTTGCCTTGCAATGGCAAACATGTACTTTTTTACTATAAAATGGCCAGAAATGGCTTTTCTGGCATGTTTGCTTGACAACGTAAGTCAAATCCATAAGAGCCATGTCATGGAAGAGCATAATTTGTCAAGGTCATTTTTACAATGTAATGCATTTTCTGTCTATATACCATGACACATTTTGTCCTGGCAAAAGCCTTTTCATTGGCTATGTTGGCACAATACTATTGACACAAGTTCTTTTTATTGCCAATTTGGTCATTATGTTGGCAATCCGTGGCATTGCTCACCTCTATATCGCTACCTTTGGCCATGGGGAAGCAATGTGTTGCCATATAGATATCACACTTTACTCGTCACAATGCAATCATTGCATATTGCAAGCACAAAAATCAATAGTGGATGATGCAACTGGTAATACAGGACAGCGAAGGGTACAACATGTCGTTAAATCAAGCTTTCGATACATCTCCCAGGATACAGCTACTCATCACCAAATGGCCCTGACGATACAATATTTGCAAGTATTGTAGATTGTATCTAGTCAGCATTCAGAGTTGTCAGTATACTATTATTGAGACGTTCAGATGAAGCACTTACACCAGGGCAAGGGACGTTATAGAGTCAAGGGAGGCGGCGGCGAGTGGTGGGTGAGCGGCGAGTGGTGGGTGACGAAGCTGGAGATGGCGTGACAGCGGATGAAGTTGGGGGTCCCGAGGGCCCTGCGATGGAGGAGGCCATTGTCCTCTCCTCGATGTCGTTCCAGGATAGGAAGTCGCCCTCCCCAGTTCCTTCCAACGCATTGCTTGCGCGAGGATCTTTCCCAGCCACCTGTTCAGCAACAATACGCCTTCCCCTGTATCAGTATCTGGCTGGTAAGCAAAGAACCATGACTTACTGGACGTTGTCTGCAAGGAACTTCTTCAGGGCCTTGTGCGCAGAAGGCGCTCTGTCCTTCATGGTCGAAAGCAGGCTCATGAGGTTCACCCATCTGACTAATGGTCAGATAGTGTCACTCCATTAAATAAACACTTACTTTGGCGCATACACCTTGTTCGTGAACTGGTGTATGCCCGTCGCAATGTCCGCCAGCCCAGACTCAATCTATTACCGAGTCAGAACTTGCGATAGTATAGATAGCGTAGGAACACTCACAGCATTGCATACAAATGCAATGAGGTTGTCTGGCATTGCGAGGAACCTATCTTCGACGCCCTTGATCAGCGCACGCCGCTGACCAGCAAACCAGTATTGCGCGATGAGGCTGTAGATAGCCGGGTGCTGGAACGGACGCTTGCGGTTCACCTTGCTCGCCTATATTGATCAGTGAGAATATATGCAAGCACTTTAAATATTCGACTAGCTTACTTGAGGGTCCACTTCATCGCCAACCCAGTGAAGCTCAATGTCATTGAACACATAGTTGGGAATCCCGTTGCCCCCTTGCTGGTTGTACCTCAAGAGGAATAGCGCTGCAGAGACCCTGCAATTGGCTGGAAGGCTCTTGAAGCCGTAGCTGTCTTCGACGACAGACTTTGCTTCCTTCTTGACTTGGTTGCGCAGCTGCGGCGCACCAGTCCAAAGCTTAAAACAGCGATCAGTAAGGCTCAACAGTAGCCCGTTCACGTACCAGGCTAAAGACAGCTTCACGAAGATCGTGCGCCTTCTCAGTGTTGAGCATTCCAAATGCTAACTCAACATGCTTCAAGGGTTGCCCCTGATCGTCCTTGAGCCCCCATACTTCCCCCAGGGCCCTCTTGAGGATCGTGTGCTTCTCCGGCAAGACTTCGTGCCCGTACTTCTTCCCTGCCGTCCAAGTGTTCTCCAGCGATAGGATGACACGCAGGAAGACGTTTGCACGATTAACGAGAGTGCGCACCTCTTTGGGCAGCTCACGTAGCATTGGCCGCCCACGACTGTCGCCCTTGCCACTAGAGCTATCTTCATCCCCGTCAAGGACCTTCTGCTTCTTCCTCTTCTTCTTCTTGTCTCTTCCACGGGACGAGACACTCTTGCCCTTGTCCTTCGCATTCTTGGCAACCTGCACAATGCGTATGAGTATCAATTGCATGTCAATTATTTTGGACGTCGCACTCACCTGGACGTCTTCCCCATCGCTACTCTCGTTGATCTCGTCTCATTGGCTCTCCAACTTGTCCGCCTCATCAGACGTATCCTCCTGCTTGCCAGCGTACTCGGAGGCCGTCATTGCAAGCCAAGCCGGTTTCTTGTTCACTCGCCTGGAAGCCTTGTCATTCCCGGCCTTCCGTATTTTGTGCCATGGGGCGAACTCAGCAACATTGAACGTATTTCAGCCGTGACTTACCGGCTCTGGTGAGGCCCCTGCCCCCTCGGTGCTTTGAACACGTCCCTTGCCTTTTCCCTTGCGTGAGCCACCTGCAACAAGTATCAGATAGTGCTGTAGAAAGAGACGGATTTACGTGCCAGTGCCTTCTTTGCCGCGGGAGTTCTCTTCACCCGTGTTCTCTTCATCAGCCTCCTCTTCATTACCTTGATTACGCACTTGAGGTAGAGTAATCGTCAATACTATCGTCAATACAAGGCCTATGGATGGCAAAGACTGCTTACCACGGCATCGAGGAGGGACAACCTCATCCACACTGTCCTCTCCCTCTCAGTCACCTCCATCCCCAGTAGCTTCCTGGTCCTGGCCACCATCGTCGTCTCCCCTTGTCTCATCAGCAACACTGTCGTCCTCTGGCTCCGCCCTGCGCCTCTTGTTCTTGCGCCTGGGATGATCTTCTACTTCGTCATCCTCTTGTGACTGCTCTTGCTCAATAAGGGCTGCTGTAGCATTGCAAACTCCTAATGTTTACAAGTGATCAGTCTGTAATGGCGAGGCAAGGAATTACTAACCGGCCCTGCGTTCCTTCTCCTTCGCATCCATGCCAGCCTTGGACTTGCGCTTCTCCTGCTTCTGTACAATCGCATTGCTGTCCTTGCTATCCTCTGAGCTGCTTGTCACGCGCTCACGCTTCTTGCTCTACGATCCACGGGAAGAACGTTCAGTTTTGGACGACTTGGACCTGCTGTTCCTGGGTGCTTGCTTTGGCGCCTGCGTGTTGCGTCTGGAGCGTAATTCTCGAGTAGAGCCGGCATTTGATGTGGACATGGTAAAGGTAGGTCAAGAACTGAGAATTCAGAGGGAAGAAAGCAGCGACCAGGAGTGAGATGCATCAGATAGTGAGAGCCCACTTATGAGATTCGAACGCATGAACTCAGGCATGAGCATCACAAGTCCGAGTCTCATCCGTCCTAAAGGCCCCGACGGCCTTGGCCATGCAGGCGCTGAGACAGCGGCGTTGTGGAAGCACGGCACACAGTGTTTTCTTTTGGCAAATAAAATATGACTGAAGAGCTCTTGTAGTAGCATAAAAAACACAGGCAGTGAACTACATGAAATGGGCATTGGAAGCCCAGCCATTTCGATCTGCCGTCCACTTCGCCATTTCTCGGTCAGTATGTAGTACGATTGAGCAACGGCGACCAGAATAATGAAGATTAAAGTGTGTAATATCGCAGGAAGGAAAAACCATGAAGTCTCCGTGACACAAGGGCAATACAATACCCAGCTCTACAAGACACAGTGCACCGCCCAGGAACTCCCCAATGGGAATGACCAGGCAAATACCGTCGTCCTTCGCATCTCGATGTGCTTGTGATGCGATATTGAAGTTGAGTACCAGGCCAAGGAAAGGGTGAACAGCTGAGGTGCTATGGCCGGGTAGGAGATATGCGGTGGCTTCCAGTCTCGCATATTCATGGGGAAGAATTCCCTCCAGCTACACCGATAGTTCAGTATGCTATCCACGTGCTTGAACATTAGAGTGCTCACCTTCTCAGCGAGCCAGTCAAAGACATCACGTAAAATCTTCTTGACAAGCTGATACACCTGTGTGTGGTCCGTAATGTCCTTGGACATGTAAGGTATGAATTGGTTGTGGTTTGTCCTGGAGCATCCGGCGCGCCTCAGCATGGCCGGCTGCACGTTGTCGGGCGCACCGTTTCCCTGTCAAAAAACTTATTGACACGGATTTACAGGAAAAGATCTGGAGTGAATGTGCGTTTGTACAATGTCGATTGTACCATGAGAAGTGCAGGGCCTCGAAAGTGGCTTCCTCACTTGACAGACTTGCGGAATCTCGGTCCTGGAGCGGATTGACGTCAAAGCATGCAAGGAGACGCTCTTGAAGGTTGTTGCGTAATGTATCAGGCATGGAAGTACAGATGCAAGCCAGTAGACTGTCGTCTATGCCACGAATTATCAGGGTATCCCTGGAAGATGGCAATCCATAAATGTTCCCTTGCATATGGACAATCAGACGGTTTGCTCACTCAACCAAATTCATTGGAATCTTGACATACTGCGCTGATTCTGATTTTGTGCCATTCAAGTGCAATTGCTGAAGCTATGAAAGGTGAGTTAGTGAGTTCTTGGAACTAAGGAGACTGGCCACCTCATACTCCAGCTCTTCAAGGCTGGGTAGTGTCTTGGCATCGTTGGCACGTAAATGTTCCTCTTCTGTCCATTGCACGTTCTTTTCCCTGTCATGAATATGTGACAGCTGCTTCTTATTGGCGATGCAGCACATGTCATAGTGAGTTTGAATAATGTGGACTTTGTGAGAAATGATAGAGAGTGGCGGCGTTGATGGGTGGGACAAATCAGAAAGGGACGATAGAGAAGAAAGTGGAGAAAGCATAGGGAGTTGATCATCGTCGCGGGACGCCATTGTACTTGTCATGGGTGCTTCTGAAGGAAGAGAGGGGGTACAAGAAGCGTAGCAAGCCTCCCAGGCGGAACGGGATCGAGCAACTAATTGAAAAGAGCTAGAAAATGATCAGATGAACGTGGATGATTTTACATTCCTACAATGCTTACTTGAGCTTGAGATTGTCAAAGAAGCCATCAGATAGGTCTAAATCACCGCAGAGAGATACGTTAGTTGCCCCTATGTCAGCTAGATGACCGGGGGAAGTAAGCAAGCTAATTGGAAGTGGAAATTGTGCCCGTAGTCTCAAGATGACTGGGATCACAATATCCCTGACCATTCTTCCAGAAGGCGAATCTAGTGAAGCGGTTACAACAACCTGCAACGCAGTCAACCAAAGGGCTCACCGTCCGGATGACGTAGCATATTGCCTATGTGGCGTGCGGCATGGCCATCCACCCCGCCCAATGGTACACGGAGATTCTGCACGGCCACCAAGATGAGGATGTAGATGGATCCTGAAAGCCCTTTAGCGTCTTCCCTTCTTATGAGGGCAATGTTGTTCATACTTACCTCCCGCTGCGACATGGACAAACTTACTTGCCATGGAGTTCCAATCTTGGAAAGTGTTCTTCTTGACCGACAAAGCCTTCCCCTCTACCTGGCTGGACCAAATCTGCTTGACGGTCAACTTGGGATTGGCAAGTTGAAGACTGCCATTGCAACGTCATTGGAAGTCGACAACCACTCTTACAAGTTATTGACTTACCGGCTGATTTGGCTCTTCAGCTGGATGAGGCGCATCATCAGGGTGAAGTTTGAGGCATCATTGAATCTAAACGCAGCTGCACACTGTTCGACTGTAACGCTTAAGGATTGAGCACCCTCTTCATTGCATAAATGCTGTGCTGCATGCTGTATCTGAGCTGCGCATGCGCTAGTCGCACTATCTGCCAGGTTGGATGTCAGGAGGCCCAGGAATCGAGTGACCATGAGATGCGCGGAGTGTGAGGGAGCATCCAGGGGGTTTGTATCCCAGAGAAGCTGTGCGTTTCCGGCCATGGGGGCTTGAACGCGGAGGGGAAGACCACCTCGTGGGCAGCCTGGCTGACCTAGTAGGGCTGGTTGGCGTAGTATTGCACTACAACGAGCCTTGGGTGGGCATCCACCGCGATTCAAGTTAGCACCTTCCTGTACGGGATACGGTTGCTGAGCCGTGCATTCACGCTTTCCCCTGCGCGTACGGCGAGGCCCAGAATTCGTTGGGTGGATGCTCTCAGAAGAACCTGTGAGTACAATGCAAATCAGGCTGATCAATCACCATGATCCCTATACTCAAGGCCCCATACCTGCCAGTGGCTCTTTGCTCGAGGAAACTTGACAAGTCATGCTGTTGTGCGAGGCATATTGGTCGCAAGTTTCAATGACAGGAACTTCCACTTCCAACATATCATTTTCCTGTTCAGCTTCTGTTTCTATCTGTTTGTTAGCTGGTAAAAAAAGGCATGTCAATTGAGGACACAACCTAAGCAAGACACGACTTTGCCATCTCCACCCCTGAGCCGCGATCTTAATGCCAACAGCACCTTGTCCAAGTCTGGTGTGAGGTCCAGAAGGCTTAACAGCCTTTCCGATTCTTGTTCTGTAATCCAGTTGACCTTGGGACTTTCCCCGGTATCCATGCTTTGTGTGTAGGGGTGCACACGGTTATGTGTGCACACGAACCTTTGCGCACATGACCCCTGCACACGCGTACCTTTGGGCGCACTCTGGCGCGGCTTACCCCCGACACTTACCCGCACAACCTCTTTGCGCTGCCACAAACAACTCTGCGTTGAACACGATGAGAGCATGTGTATTGTGCATCACAGCCAGAGAGCGATACAAAGCGTTACATCACGATCTGTGTTATACCATGTGCGAGAGACCAATGGAGACACACTAAGGAGATATGTATGGCACATGGCAGCCCATGGGGAACGACGAGGAACGACGAGGCAAGACGAGTCAAGACGTAAGGTCAACTATGCAAGATTATGCTGACCCGGCCATCGACAACCGAGATTAAGCGTCGGGGTCAGTCAACTCGCTGCTGTTGTCGCCGTCGCCGCTGTCGTCTTCGTTGCCGTCATTGTCGAGCCTGACGTCAGCATCGCCGGCATCATCAGCACCAATCCCTCCGCCAATGTCAGCCGCAGCCACATTGCAGCCAGCACTGGTACCGGCCGCCATGCTGCGAGTCAATCTATTAGTGGCCAGACGGCCGTCGTGCTTTCCCATCCCGCCTGCAATGCAGAACGAGCGATCCGCCAAGTCGTCGGACATGACATGGTCATTGACGGACTCATCGTCCGTTCCTTGAGAGGCCTGAGTACCCTTGGCATCCCCCGGCCGTACCTCAGGGGGAGGCAGTGTGCGATAGCGTCAACGCTTACACTCCCTGCTGTAGAACTCCCTGTCGGCCTCGGGTACCTCCTCACCAGCGAGCAACAGACAGCCTATAGTGAAGACCCTCTTCTTGGTATTGGTCTTGACCTCTATGTCTGAGTCCCACGGTAACGTCACCTCAGCAACGGGGTTCGTCTGGAAACCATGTTGAGTCAGATCGTCCACGGCCTCATCGTATGCGCCCCTCCTGATGGCCTTGATGAAAGCATCAGTGGGCGGCGTGACCTCCCAGTTTGTGTGGTTCCTGATGTGGATGCTGTCCGCCTCAGCAAAGTAGTCGGCAAATTTCATGCCGTCCAACTTCCTCAGCAACGAGACGGCCCGACCGGCGGCAATGTGCTCTTCAGCGGGGGTGAGGTCCGCATACGTGTCGTTATCGTTCAGGAAGGCGATCGACTGGACGGTGATCTCCCTGAGGTGGTCAGCGACGACTTGACGGGCTAACCGGACACACTTCGACCATCGTTCTGATACCTTGCCGTACGCAGTCAGAACGTCGTCCACACTTAGCTTCAGGTCCTCGCCGGTGTACAAACCGCTGGTGACCAGCTCCTGTTTATTGTACATGGTAAGGAGCGGCTGCATGTGCCATTGTATCAGCTTGCATGTAAAGAGCCAGAGCCTAAAGGGTAACTCACCACAGCGAACTGTTGCTTTACCCAGAACTCCGGCTGATTCAGCACCTCCTTACTTGTCGTTCTCTCGAGCTCCAGAATACGGTCACGATCTCCTCGATCGAAGGTAAACCAATACGCTTTCAGGCGTTGGGACAGAACACGGTCATTGCGAATGAAGCCGCAGCTCACGATATCGATGGCCGGGAAACCACCATCGTCCACGTCTTGCAAAGTGTGGGTGGGCTTAGCAGCCTTCCTGAACGGCTGTTCGACAAGTTTGATGCCCACGAAAAGGCATCGACCCTCAGCCAAACGGAGGCCGTTGACCGCCGTCTCCTGATCATCCTCGTGATTCTCCCAGCGATCCTCCATCTGAGTCTTCAACTGCAAACAAAGTCCTGTTAGAAGAAGGAGGCTGCACGCGTCACCGATGCTTACCGTCGTTACCATCGACCAGACGGACTGCGTATTGGCGACCTCAAAGCAAGCGAGATCCTGGCGAATACGGAGGTAAGATACCGTCCTGCCCACCATGTTCACGATACTCTGCTCGGTGCGGATACCCAGCACCGCATCTGCCGTCTTCGCCTGGGTCCTCGCAACAATTGCGTGATTCTGCTCATGCACGACTTGCACCTCGCGATGTTCCCTCGGTTCCGGCAGGAAAGAGACATCCAACAAGGATGTCAACGGTCCGTTGATGCTCTTGTTGTGGAGCCTGCTGGGGGTGCCGGTGCATATTCTGAGCTTCTGCATGTCGGGCAAATAGTCAAAGCTGTGCAAATGAGCCCAAGCGACATAACCCTGAAAACAGTAGAAGACTTACTGGAATAGGGTGAGGATACTCGGGTTTCCCTTGATAAACTGGAGGGTTTGCTGCCACTCGCTTTCCTTGAGTTCAGTTTCCTGTGTTGCCACGTTGAGAAGAGGATATATATGTAAGCAGTGCATGTAAGGTACGTACGGTGGATGCGCGATCAAGGTAAGGGAACCCCTTATGCTCCAGCAGGGAGCCAAATACCTTCGACTTGAGCGACCAGCCCTTGATGCGTTTTATAAGCTCCGTGACCGAGTCGCCTGAATCACTGGGGGGAGGCGATGGAGAGTGTCCCTCTATGGGGTCGCTGAGTTGGCTGGGGTAGACGGAAGAGAAGGTGCGACCACCGTCTGTAGGGGGAGAGGACGACAGAAGGGCTAAGGAGCAGTCAGCAATGACGGAGTGAAGCAAGCATTATGAGGTCCCTACGAACATTCAAGATCCTCGGTCGACTGCACTGAGTGATTCGGCGCGTCCTTGGGGACCCAATATTCAGGGCCCAAGGCCGAGTACTCGTCGTCGCTGGGGAAGCGGGAGTGAGTCAGGGAGGATGGCATGGGTTGCAATCGTAGAGTGGGTGGGAAGTACTAGACCGCAGGAGAAGACGGACGCTGAGAAGAAGGAAGGAAAACAAGGAGCAAGGCGGCTGACTCAGGTGAACAATCGGCCGCCTATGCACCAGACTCCATCTTGGCAGGCGGAAATTAACCATGGGATAGAGAAGCATCGGACATGTGGAAGGGGAATGCATGTTATTCAGGGCTAGAATGAGCCAGAACTTAGCTGAGTTTATGGGCCAATTGCCAGCCGCACATCCCGCCCATGCGGTGGACACCACTGGCGCCCTGGTCCCCAGTGCCCACAAATGCCTGTTGCCAGAACCCCTGACCACAAGTCAATAACGTCGGCGATAACTCCTTCTGGATCTCATATTCACAGGTTGGTCTAATGAGGGGCCACCTACGGGTGCACGGCCCCGTATGCCCGCCAGCCTGAGGGGGAACAGGCATCCCGCCAGCCCGGTGCATGGAATTACCGTTTTGGGACGAGTACGGTCAAACTGTACTCGGCCCAAAATGGCAACCGCACAGGCTTGTGCCCGGCAACGGGCATCCCGGCCTCCTGACACGTAAATTCATCGTTTTAGTTCCAGTTTGCACAAATACACATGGGCAACAGAAGGGTACTTACGCCACAATGCTGCACAAGGCAAGGCTAAACTCTTCGGAGTGTGAGGAGGAATGGGCGGCAAAAGAGTGCGGTAGATTCAAATAGTAAGGCATGTCAGCAAAGTCAACTTTGTTAAGAACTCGCCTCAAGTAAGCCGTACAATGTGCGTTGATGTGCGTTTGTTAAGCCCCCGGGATGAGACTTATAATGAGTGCATTTGTGCTAGGAAAACCTTGTGAGCTTCATAGTGCTAAGCAATGATGACATATGTATGGGGGGATATCCAGGTAGGGGCCCACCTTCACGACTTGGTGTGAATTGACGATAAGGGATTGTTGGCACCGGATACCGATCTGGCCTTGTCAACGGCATCAGCAAGCGCCATGCAGCCATAAGTCATCGCTCTGTTCGTACAGGCAATTAGGTGCCCAAGCAATTGCCAAGGCCAAAACGCACCCGCTGGCGGATCACAAGGTAAGTGCTGCATTGACAAGGGCTATATGGCTAAAATTCAGTTCCGTAAGGCATAGAACTTATAACGCCATGGCCAAGGCAAAAAGGACATTGGACGAGCTGCTGGGGCAGACGTGTAACGCATGCAACAAATGGTTTGAGACAATGCAGGGTCTCATGTCTCACCAGTCTACGAGTACAAAGTGTGCATGGTACAAGAAGGGAAAGCTAAAGGCTGTCTTTGAGCCAACCCCCACACAGCAGGCCAGCTCATCGAACAAGTTCAATCGCGCACAACAGGCACAACTATCTAGCCAAAGTATCAATATTGAATGCAAGTGAGTAGTCATCACTGTGACATATGTTTACAAGGGATTTGAGCAGGATGTTGCAGTGCCATGGCCACGTCGACATCAGACGTGGGTTTAGCGGTGGGGGATGGGCTTGGGCAGGAAGTGTTTGATGAAGAGGGAGAGGATGAAGAGGACCTGGAGCTCGACGAGAATCTCGCATTCGTAGAGATTCCAGGGCAGAGATGCATGGGCGCAACCCAACCTCAAGCGGGACCATCTCGACTACGGCGACGACATACCGCCATACGACTTGACGACGATGAGGATATGCGAGTTGAGGATATTGACGAGACGGCAGGAGAGGTTATTGGGAGTGGGGAGACAGTTAGGGAAGACTGGCGTCGGCATTTTGCACGTCAGGCAGAGGAGAAGAGGACGTCAAGGAAGGGCGAAGGTAAGTCTGAGTACTTCATGAAACCCGCTGCATAATGCTTATTGCAACATTCTTGGCTGTAGGGGCCCATGCAGATGAGATAGAATCACTCGTCTGGCAGCCTTTTGAGTCAGAGATGGATTGGCGGGTAGCGTCGTGGGCTATCAATGAGGAAGCCCACAATGGAGCGGTTGATCGATTATTGAGTATACCGGTGTCAGGTCAGAAAAGTAATCTGCTGTGGTTGGCCGGATATGGACTATATCAGGTTATCACAGTGTTCGTTGGGGGTGAGGAAAATAATAAAGAAAGATTTATGTTTAGGA
Organism: Fomitopsis palustris; assembly: GCA_029783445.1. Lineage (NCBI taxonomy): Eukaryota > Fungi > Basidiomycota > Agaricomycetes > Polyporales > Fomitopsidaceae > Fomitopsis > Fomitopsis palustris. The sequence continues at coordinate 1,196,077 of JARAOQ010000004.1, forward strand.
TACCAAAAGTGCCTGTTAGGTTGCTTGAACTAGCTAAGTTCCTGTACTCAGAGCTAAATCAGAGGTGACTACAGACCAATCTTCCTACTTCAGAGAGAGACACTAAGGATGCTGAGCTTTCTGTGACTTGATTTGACTAAAACGTGACACTGAAAACTTATCTTACAAGGACCACTTGTCCTTGCAAGAGACTTGAAGAGACTGACTAAACACTTAACCTAGTGCTAGAAAGCTCAGATCCTTGAATATCCCTCCCTAGAGGTAGGGGGATGGGTACTGCAGACACACAGAGAGAAAGCTTAGAGACAGAAACTGAGAGAGTGTGGGGGGGAAGAATCCAATGCATTCTTGGTAGCACTCAGGGTCCTTATATACATGTGGGCTAGGATGACTAAAACTACTTACATGATGTCCAGCACAGCTTTATGACATCATGTCTACACAGCCATGGCACTGCATGACATTCTCACCATTACTCATAGCTCTTTGTACCCTCTTTGCCTGATACCCTAATTCTCAGTACCCCTTTTCTTGGTACCCTCTTTCTTTGTACCCTGATTCTGGTGTGCCCTCAAACTGAGCACCCTCATTCTGTGTCCCCTGATTTTGGTGTGCCCTCAAACTGAGCACCCTCATTCTGTGTCCCCTGATTTTGGTGTGCCCTCAAACTGAGCACCCTTATTCTGTGTCCCTAAAATCTCTTATCTTTGAGGGCACAAGACACTGCCACCCTCTTATCTCCTGCAGTCATTGGGCTTGTCATGTGCTTGGTGGCCCCAGTCTCTGCCAGAGGTCACTCCTGAGCTTTGCAGAGTCCATTTGAATTGTCCATTACAGAGACGAAAACTGATGCGGATATTCTAGACGAGCCAACCAAGCATGAGCAGAAGCTGCTAGACCTCATCTTCATCAAACTTGAGCTCTGCAACCCACTCGTATTCGATCTGGACCTCGACCGTCACTTTGATGCCAGCCCCGTGCAATACCTGATCATTGAGTTCGCACTGGGTCATGCGATAATCAAAGTAGCTCAGGACATTTCTGTCCCAGCCAATAGTAGGATCGAGGCGTACTGCCTCATCAATCACGCTTTTAGGTCATAAGTATTTGATTCTTGATGCGCAGAGATGAGATTTGTGCACGTACTGGCCACGGTGGTCGTCCAAACTGATTGCTGGGGCTTCGACTGCCATAGTTGAATGAGTGTGGGTGAATCGGTTGGTATCTGGGTTCAGAACCATGTGATCGACCATCTTGCAGTTAGTATGGACCTTGGCTAGTCTGAAGCGAGCACTCACGGGCAAGGGAGAGGTGGTGGAGAGTGATGACCTGGCCTACGATCTGTTGGCGCTTGCTGGTGGTCTGACAAGCGCTCATTGTGCTCACTTGCCTTATACGTCCAATCCTGGCACTAGAGCTTGGTGCGTGTTCATTTTACTGTTTCATCAAATCTATGCATGTTCCTGGGCTAAACCGTTTTGGCCCAGGACACCGGGGGTATGTATACTTGTTCTGTACCCAAGAATTGGACGCTGAGTTATGGGATGCGATGTAGCTTCAGGAGAAGCTGGGCTTGTCATATCATAACATGCATGCCCTTCTTCGTAAAGTCGATTCCATGCCACCGAGAGTTGCATGGCAAGAAGAATGGCTCACCTTCAAGGATCGACCAGGTGAATGCCACCTTGTTCAATTTAGAGACATTATCGAGGCGATACGAGCTCTTCTTGGGAACCCGGCGCACGCCCACCGCATTGTCTATCGCTCAAGCGAACTTTTCTCTTCCTCAGCACGCAACAACCGCATCTACACTGAAATGTGGACTGGCAGATGGTGGAGGGAAGTGCAGGTGCGAGTTATTGTCCATAGATTCTGTGTGCATAATACTTACCAATGCATGACTTTCCAGAGCCTTCTTCCCAAGGGATCTGCGCTCGCCCCAGTCATTATCTCAACTGACAAGACTCAACTGACTCAGTTTTCTGGCAACAAGTCAGCATACCCGGTGTACATGACTCTGGGAAACATCCCTAAGGAGCTGAGGCGCAAGCCCTCTGAGCACGCATGTGTGCTCATTGGGTATCTCTCCGTCGACAAAATAGATTCAACTGGACTCAGTGACCGCAAGCACAGGGCGCTCGTCCAGCAACTATTCCACAAGTCGGTCCAAATCATTCTGGAGCCCCTCATTGAGGCTGGCAAGGAAGGAATTGACGTTACCGGAGGTGATGGGAAGGTGCGCCGAGTGCATCCTGTACTGGCCGCCTACGTCGCAGACTACCCGGAGCAGTGTCTTGTCACTTGCTCCAAGTACGGCACTTGTCCCATATGCCAGTGCCCTGAGTCCTCCCTTGGCGAGGCCACAGCACGGAGCTCCCGTACTCGCATCTGGACTTTAGACGTCCTCAGGCTCTCTAAGAGCAAGGGCAAGAAGGGTAGCAATGCCTTCATCACGGCATGCCAGAATTTGGATGTCTCTGGCTACGTCGTGAAGCCCTTCTGGAAGAAACACACGCTCGCTGACATCCACCTCAGCATCACCCCCGACGTACTGCATCAACTGTACCAGGGGGTATTTAAACACATTCTTGAATGGTGCTCTGAAGTGATGGACGAGGGTGAGCTCGACCAACGCATACGCTGCCTGCCACCAGCATACGGTACGAGGCACTTCAAGAACGGGATATCTGCGCTTTCCCAAGTGTCCAGCCGTGAGCGCAAGGACATAGCCCGCATTCTACTGGGATGTCTTGTCGGTTGCATACCCAATGCACTCATGCTCACATTCCGCTCTTTGCTTGACTTCATCTACATCTCACAATATGCTGCTCATGACGACCAAACTCTGACGTACCTAGAGGATGCGCTGAAGACATACCGTGCCAACAAGTCAATTCTGAAGACGCTCCATATTTGTGAGCACTTAAACATTCCAAAGTTCCATTCTCTCGTCCACTACGTCGAAACTATTCAGCGCCTTGGTACCACAGACAATTATAACACCGAGATGTTCGAGAGGATGCACATTGACTGTGCAAAGAAGGCATGGCGCGCATCTAACCACAAGAACGTGCGCCCTCAGATGACGAAATGGCTCAAAAGGCGAGAGAAGATTGCCATGTTCGAGACACTGTGTGCCCAACTGCACACCAAGAGCTCGGATGCAGGTGCAGACTCAGACAGTTCAAACGACTTGGACTCCCATAGCACTCCCTCAACTTCCTCCTCCTCGCTGGTACGCCCAAGTGCTTCACCTCCCAAGACAGGTCTCTTCCTACCCAAGCATCCATCTGCCGCACGTCAATCAATTCATACCATCACTGATCGTCATCTCGCTCCCGGTTTCGCCAAAGCTCTCAACCAGCACATCTATTCCATGAAGCTGGGTCGCCCACTCACCACACACGAACAGGAGAACGCAACCTCCTATCTCCCCTTTTCCCGCCTTGACGTCTTCCACACCCTCAAATTCTCTACCATTTCCCTTACCGACGACATTGCAGAGCGAGATGTAATCAAGGCGCGTCCTGCCATAGGCTCAGAGCCAGCACGTTTCGACACCGCAATTATCCTGCAGGGTGATGATGCAGAGGCTACCGGCATGCAAGGTAAGTACATCATTGCAAGGCTTATCTCACAAGAGCCAACTAATGCGAATTTTATCAACAGGTGTGCGTGTCGGCCGAGTCAAAGTCATTTTTGCGCTACCACAAACTATCTACGCACATGGAAGCCTCAACGAAATAAATGCCCCTGCGGAGTGGAAAGGCCAAGGCCCTCTGGCTTATGTGGAGTGGTACGCAAACCTCCCTGCATCTGCAGACCCGATACATATGATGTACAAGGTACGCAAGCTGCCCCTACGTGTGGATGGCACACCAGCTGGGGAGATCATCCCTCTCAGCATGATTAGACAGTCGTGTC